>OW443340.2:2500000-5000000 GCA_937001555.2 Hypsopygia costalis | reverse complement strand
AGGTATCAAGCTGAAATTTGAACTGTACACTCAGGTCTACGGTCCCATGAAGTTGTAAAATAATCAAACTGCTAAGTTTACGTAGAAAAAAGTTACGGCCGTTTATTCAGCAAAAAACGCATATTTCGACACACTCAAGGGTATCAAAACCTATAGGGTACTTCCCGTTGACCTAGAACTATGAAATTTGGTAAGTAACATCGTTATAGACTACAAGTACAGGAATAAATCTCAAAACTATACATTTGTAAATAGATCTTAAAAAATAGGGGGTCTATATTTTTTATAAGATGTCGAAATTTCAAATTGAAACTACTAGTTCAAATGGGGTATCATATGAAAGGGCTTGATGTACACATTGCAAAATATATTTTATTTATTTATTTCGACGCATGATTTCTTATTTATAATGAAAAATATCAAATTTAATAATGATACTACGTACCTACGGAACCCTCGGTGGGCGAGTCCGACTCGCACTTGTCCGGTTTTTTTTTTATTATCTAACAAAAACAGCTTTAATTGTTTATTAAAACTTGGTGTCAATGTCAGAAATCTTATTGGTGGTGGAATGTTATTTCAACATTTGGTCGCTTGGTAACACAATAGTATCTCCGAAAATAAACACAATAGTCTATCCGAAAATTGATCTACGTTGCTTGATGGAAAGCTCTGGCGAAGATCAAATGTGAGGACCACCAACACAATGATTAGCATTGTGCTGGCGATCCCCCCTTGACTACAATACAATAATTTTTTAACCGACGAAAAAAGGAGAAAGTCGGTTGTCTTGCTATTGTCATTAGATGATAGTCCTTTCGCCAAAACATAGGCCTCCGCCAACCCGCAGTTAAGTAGCTTGATGAAGTATGCTCTAAACCTCCTTAGATTGACGGGAGACTAATATCCCAGCAGTTGGATTAGTAAGGACGTCGACTACCTTTTATCCTGAAAAAATGAACTGTTCCTTTGGGATGACCAAAAATTGTTGCTTGGGCGAAACCGCGGGTGGAAGCTTGTAAACAAGTATATAAGGAGGAAGGTAATAAAGTGCATGCGATTTTGAGCTCATTCTTGAAGCGATATTCAGAAAGACTGATCGAAAACCTTTTAGAAAACTGGAAATAATATTCTTCGTACGAATTTGAGACGTTATTTAAACAATTTTCATTTTATTACATCGTTATATACAAGTTCTTAAAGAATAATGCATGATAAAAATTTAACTAGACCCTCAAGACCGCTTTATACCCGCAACATTGAACTCTACTTCCAAGGCATAAAGTTTATAGTCTCTTAAATACATATTTTAAAACTGCATCAACAACTTTAATGGTTTGTGAATTTTCTTAGAGCTTTAGCATAGATAAGACTAGACACCTTTATAGTCAAATTTCTGGCTGTAGGTTTCCCTACGTCATCGAGAATAAATATATTTTTTATAATACGTCAGGTGACAATCAAGCATGAATATGAACCAAACGAAATCTCGTATAAAACTAGATTTATTTATTTTTCATATATAATTAGATTTCGCCTGGGACTTAAGTACTTTAAGTCCCAGTAAAACACGTAAGATATCCTATGGGAATTTAAAAAAATCCTTTCTTATTTCACATTTACCAGAAACAATCATGCCGAATTGTAATTTTTTTAGACGAACGGTATTAGCTGTTGGTTGATCTCTCAGTCAGAACTTTGCCTTACTAGCAACTTTGCATGGCTAATCGATCAAAACCATACACGTACTAAGGTGTTATCAGATATTTTGAACCTACGGTAGCCATGTCTAGTAAAATATCGCGTTTGGTGCATGTATTCGATAAAGTAGAGTAACATACAGCTAGCAGACGGGACTATTATCGGGTACTACGTTAACTCACAATTTTATCATTACACTACTTTAAAAAAAATGAAAATAATTAGCCACGCCAAATTACGCGGACGTTCCGTTGTCAATCTTATACGTCATAATAGCGTACATACTAATGAAATAAAATAAAATGATAAATAAATAGTTTTTCTTTTAAGTTTTCAGCAGGAACCTAATAATAAATGAAGGAATCCTAGGAAGGAAATGCAGGATAGTTAATAATAAGGAAAAGTATCCTATAAAATCTCCTGCATAAAATAAACTACTTTATCTAATCTCATACTGAAATTTACACATTAAAAAACTAAACACAGTATCATAATGACAGTCTTTACGCACAAGCTATCAAAATAAATTTAAAAAGTTATTTTTCGATACAGCTCTTCTATGGGCAACTGTATCGTAAAATAACTTTTTTACCATTTCGATACAGCTTCAGCCCTGGATACAGGTATTTTAAACAGGTTTCAATGCAAATACATTGCAACTATGCAAAAATTTTCTACATAATCTGTGAACGCGGCGCCGCGCGGCGCGTCGCGCATGCGCACTACGCATGCTCGATCTGCAAATGGATTTATAGGTAAGAATTATAGCTGTTAAATTAACTTCATGGTTGTATTTAAAATATTATTATCATATATTTCATGAGATTAGATAAAGTAGTGTATGAAACTGCACATAATTAGGTATTAAAATACTCGTGCGGTCTACTAAAACACTCGCCTTCGGCTCATGTTTTAAACTCACACTCGTATTTTAATAACCCTTATTATGCAACAGTTTCATAAACTACTATTATCTAATCTCATACTGAAATTTACACATTAAAAAACTAAACACAGTATCTTAATGACAGTATTTACGCACAAGCTGTCAAAATAAATTTAAAAAGTTATTTTATCTAATCTCATACTGAAATTTACACATTAAAAAACTGAACACAGTATCTTAATGACAGTCTTTACGCACAAGCTATCAAAATAAATTTAAAAAGTTATTTTTCGATACAGCTCTTCTATGGACAACTGTATCGTAAAATAACTTTTTTACCATTTCGATACAGCTTCAGCCCTGGATACAGGTATTTTAAACAGGTTGCAATGCAAATACATTGCAACTATGCAAAATTTTTCTACATAATCTGTGAACGCGGCGCCGCGCGGCGCGTCGCGCATGCGCACTACGCATGCTCGATCTGCAAATGGATTTATAGGTAAGAATTATAGCTGTTAAATTAACTTCATGGTTGTATTTAAAATATTATTATATTTCATGAGATTAGATAAAGTAGTGTATGAAACTGCACATAATTAGGTATTAAAATACTCGTGTGGTCTATTAAAACACTCGCCTTCGGCTCATGTTTTAAACTCACACTCGTATTTTAATAACCCTTATTATGCAACAGTTTCATAAACTACTATTTCAATACAGCTCTTTTATGGACAACTGTATCGTAAAATAACTTTTTTATCATTTCGATACAGCTTCAGCCCTGGATACAGGTATTTTAAACAGGTTGCAATGCAAATACATTGCAACTTTGCAAAATTTTTCTACATAATCTGTGAACGCGGCGCCGCGCGGCGCGTCGCGCATGCGCACTACGCATGCTCGATCTGCAAATGGATTTATAAGTAAGAATTATAGCTGTTAAATTAACTTCATGGTTGTATTTAAAATATTATTATCATATATTTCATGAGATTAGATAAAGTAGTGTATGAAACTGTACATAATTAGGTATTAAAATACTCGAGTGGTCTATTATAACATTCGCCTTCGGCTCATGTTATAAACTCACACTCGTATTTTAATAACCCTTATTATGCAACAGTTTCATAAACTACTATTACCTTGCAATGAAAATCTCTTTAAAATTAGATTAGAAATACCAAAGATTCCCCAGGATGAAGAAAACATACTTTTAATTTTTTTGTTTTTAATATATAGATTTAAGGATTCTTCGTCACATCTTCGCAGCGCAAATACCGTCAATCGTTGGGCTAGTCCACAAACAGCAGAACGTCGCACAGCGAGGAATAGATTATGCTATGTTCGGCATATCTCTAAAGCAGTGATTTTCAAACTATGGGTCGCGTCCCCCAGGGGTGTCGCCAAGTTATATTTGGGGGGTCGAGGAAAAAAACGCATGTATGCTACGAATGTATGCTACAATAAAAAAACGTAAGCAGGCCAGGGGGTGATGAAAATATACATCATATCCTTGATGATTTTCAGACTTGGGATGTAAGTGGTTTATCAACATCTTTGAATCAAAGCCAACTTCACCTGCACGCGGTGCACCCTGCTGACTGACAAACGAAGCTCTGGCGAAAAGAGAGGTAGGGAGCGTAATTGTAAGCTACCCGACTGGTGAATGTACCTCCACCTCACAGAATACCGCAGCCAAATAACGGTTCCCTTGAGGGCTGTTGTGTTCCTGCGAGTGAGTGAGGTCACCAGAAAGGAAGGAGATGCTGCGGTGGCAGCGGGGGTGGCGGCGCGCGAGCGATATTTTTTGTTGCAAGCGTTAATATGGCTACGGTAATCGCTTCACATCAGGCGGGCCGTATGCTTGTCTGCCACTCGACGTAGTATAAAAAAAAAAAAAAAAAAAAATATTGTTCAATAATTCATCAACTCAAATCTTTAAGCAAATCTTTTTCCAATGAAAGCCTATCTATTACTCTTCTTAATTTATATGTCAACAAAATCGAAAGCAAATGGCACGAACAATTTTAAAGCTTTCATAGCCAGCTGAATTGTTGAAGTTTGGAGGAGGATTGAAAGGGGAGGGAAGAGGGGGTCGCCAGAAATGTTTAATTTGTAAAGGGGTCGCGTATTCAAAAAGATTGAAAATCACTGTTCTAAAGGACCGAATCCTGAACGAAGAAATGTAACGTAGAACCAAAGTTGTTCGACAAAGCTCAAAGCTTTTTTTTATATATATATATAAAAAAAAGCACTCAGCTCTCGCATCTCCCGAGTTAGTGATGTCTGATGCAGGGAGGAAAGTCCTAGAAGCGAAGCCCCGAAATGGGGCGACGAAGCGTTGGGCGGCAAATTATACGAGTATACTAAAATGTAAATGACAGTGTAACCATGGGTCGGAAGGGGACTTTACGTGGTGGTGGTACCCGCAACCTTACCCTTAGTCCAAGGATTTTTCGCTACGCAAATATCGATAATCTTAGTATGTGTAGCGGTGCAGTGTATACCAGCGGACCCATAGACTTATAATAGGTTTTTTTTTATATGATAAATCACACATACGATATATCCGGGTCACCGAATGAATGCAATCACCACCGCCAGTGGAGACCAGCAACACCAAGGGGACGCCGATCCTTTGTCAGCCTATTATACTCCTTCATTTCTTTCTGGTAACCTCACTCGCTCGCAGGAGCACAACAACTCGCAAGGGTATTTGTTATTTTGCTGCGGTATTCTGTGAGGTGGCGGTACTTCCCCAATCGGGCAGCTTAAAAAATACGCTATGCTCTACCTCTCTTTTCGCTAGAGCCTCGTTTGTCAGTCAGCAGGGTGCACCACGTCCAGGTGAGGTTGGCTGTGGTTCAAAAATGTTGATGAATTACTTACACCTCCAATGTTCATGTGCGAACCTCAGATATGGGCCCTGGTATATCACATCATTATCATCACCATCAGGTCATTTTAGTCTCTACTACAGGAGCATGACCCTATCTCTTCCGACCCAGACAGAAGAAGGATTTGGCCTGCACTCCCCACGCTGGCCAGACGGGTTGGGGAGGCCTGATCGATGTTTTATAATGTATGTCCCTTAGTCGCCTTGTACGACATCCACGGGAAGAGACTTAGTGATTCTATTCCAGTCTGCCGGAAACCACACGGCCAACCACGGCCTGGTATATTATATATATTGTTGAATGTCTGTATTCAACAAAATATATATATCTCAAACATATGACTAATCTGTTTGTGCAGCCATGAGGTAGAGCCCAAAAGTAGACAGTATAATCTATCTCTTATTTTGACAACCCAAAAGTGCCTAACAATTAGAGAATTTTCTCATTTTGCGTTTGAATAAATAAAATTAAATACTGGCTCGCATAGTGACGATGGCGACTTTTGGAGTTCCTTGAATTAGTTTGAATGATTTATTACACCTTAAAACTGCGGGCATCTCGTGTGAGTGAGTTTTCAATCTATATTAAATGTAACGGGTGCCCGTAACGACGTGCAGGCACAATATAGCTGGTTTACGAGCAGGGTCGACCACTTTAATAAACCGCTAGGTATATGTTTTTTTAAAACATTGTCACGCCACTGAACACGTTTGTTTCCGGCAAAATTACTTTTATGTTACAATCGTAATGTGTTTTGAAATAGCCTAACATAAAAAGGTTTCTCGTGCTCTGTGCTGATCTATTAGGTTTAGTGTTTCGGTAAAATCCACTTGTATTATTAAAACAGACAGCATCTACTGCATGGCAAAGAAAACCTGCCAATTCTATTACAACTCGAGTAGAGTCGCTCATTCATAGGTATGAATAAGTATTCTATTCAGTTATTGAATCGCAATAAGAGTTAGTGGTAAGGGGGCTGGTGGTTTTCTATCCGGGTATTTTCTTTACAGAAATGTAGTCAAGTGATTTGAACTTGCCTACGTCATCAGTTGTATTTTGTACAGAATTGGTATTTTACGTATTTTTTGGTGAGAACACTTGTGTTTCTAACCAAATTTTATAATTTACTATTTATTGATCGACGAGATCGGTAGTCAAATGGTTAGCAATAGCCACTTTGACTCCGAGGTCGCGGGTTCGATTCCCGCACAAGGCAAACATTTGTGTGCATGAACATGTCTGTTTGTCTTGGTCTGGGTATTTTCTATGTATTATATGTATGTATTTACAAAAAAAAATGTATTTAAGTACATTTATCAGTCGTCTAGTAACCATAACACAAGCTTTGCGCTTAATTTGGGACTAGATGGCGCTGTGTAAATTGTCCAGAAATATTAATTTATATATTTAGCTATGTTTATTTAGCTATGTTAGCTACGATATTACTTCATAATAATGATAATGTCGACATCAACCCATAATCATCTCCCCTTCAATCGAAGGGGTTTAGAGTGTACTCCACCACGTCGCTCTACTGCGGGTTGGCGAAAGCCAGTGTTTTCAAGCAGCCCAAAGGCCACTGACTTGGCTCAACGACTGCCATCTAATGACAACAGCCGGGACCGACAGCTTAACGTACCCTCCGACGCACTGAGGAACTCGAGATAAATAAACCCACCCATCCAGAGACAGGCTACGGTCGACGTTGCTTAACTTGCGTGATCGATTAGACTAACCTGCGCAACGACGCCATCGAGCTCCTCCATTGATAATATATTATGCTCCAAACGGTCGTCGTAAAAATAATATCCTAAAAATACAATATGACCAGAAAGAGTACAAAAAAAAACTTATTTCGTGAAAAAAATTTTAAGTGATAACTTGAGCACTTTTGTACGGAAAAGGTCAAACCTATAACCGCTTTCTGCTCTCTATAGAATGTCTTCATTTTATTCGAAAAGCTGGTGGTCGAATGGCTAGCAATGGCGACTTTGACTCCGGGCCGCTGGTCCGATCCACGTACACGACAAATATTTGTGCGCATGAACCTGTGTGTTTGTCTTGGCCTGGGTGTTGCCTTTGTATTATATGTATATATTTACAAAAACAAATGTATTTAAATTATCTACTACCCATAGTACAGGCTTTGCTTAGTTTGGGACTCTGTGACAGTTTGTAATTTGGCCAGGAATATTTATTACATGGTACAAGTTTTCCAGAGATATTTATTAAAGAGAACTTAAACACCAAAAAATATATAAAACTAAATTAAATGCCAAGAAAGGTCGCCAGTTGAACTCTTATTGGTACATCGTTACAACGGTTTCTTTTACAGGGTGGCTCATCAATAAAACATTTAAGCAGTGGTCTCACTGATAAGCGCATAGCGAGAGGCGAATTGAATGGGCTACAACCAACGTAGTCCAACCACGGGACACCAAAAGTAGTCCAACCATGGGACCGCAGCACGCGTTAAAGCGTCTGTAAGGTAATACTGCCGATCGAAGTGTCTTGGAGTATTGATTACTGATTTTTAACGATATTGTGTAACATATATGTAAAAATCTGCTATCAGAATTTAGATGAAATGGGTAGTGTTTTTACGTACCTTGATCACCTGATACCTGGAGACTGGCCGTCTGACCAAGATAGCAGGTAGTCATACGATCATAGTACAGGCTAACACTACTCAATCATGTCCATTTTGTTCATCAGAAAATAAGTGACGACTGTCAGCTTAGGGATCTTGGAAAGTCATCTTGTTTACCAGACACTCAAATTCTTTAAGACGCTGCATTGTCAGTAAGGGTGCAAACACACTCGCGTTACTCCTTGTGTTGCAAGTACGTAGTACGTAGTACATACTGTGGTTGCAAGTATAGATTTTATTTATTAGTTTCTTGATTCGAGTTATTTAGCGAAAAAAAAATTTTTTACACGAGTAGTCGAGTGGCGCTAATTTTGCAACATCGAACCCCTTAATAACTCTCACTAGGTATCTAGAGACAGTGAAAAGAATTATGCGGTTGCCCGCCTTAGAACAGACCGATGCCTTAGGGCGACATAGCGGTCGCGACACCATCTGAAATGCAAATCAGGTTGGACTGCGGCTTTATTAAAACCTATTGTTTCCTATCGAGTTTCATCTACCGCTGATGGTTTTATTGTTTTCACTGAAAAGTCTTGCGGGTGTGTATTTAAAAAAAAAAAAAAAAACTTTCTGCTGCTGTGTCATTTACTTTGTATGTTTGTACTTATCTGGACCTACTGGTTTGAAACGAAAAATCGTTTAGTTTTCGATAGCTCACAATGAAGAAGAAGAAAAAGAATGACTATGATTCTATAGGCTATAATATCATCACATTACGACCAATTAGCGCTGTAATTGATGTTTCGCTAAACATAAATGAAAAATGTTGCAAAAACGGACAAAATCCGACACGGGCGAAGTCAGGGTGGGTCGCTAGATTGGAATATAAGTGGCTTCCATTTGGCACTCCATCGTCTCTGAAGCCAACACCAACCTCACCATAGATGTAGTATATAGAAACTTACACACGTTTGGTGCGTTCTGGTAGTAAACAAACGAAGCTTTGACGAAGAGATACTCTGCTGAACTTATTATGACATTGCTTGGTGTCCTCCTCGCGACTTCGCTCGTATGGTTTAAAGTTTATCAAACTATCTAATTTAAGGGAAAAATTGACTCTGTTCTTGAAGACTCCAATGACGTATTAATTTGGGAATACTACTGTGGAAAATTTGTTTCCACATTTTCACAGTTCGTGGTAGAAAATGTATATAAAAACGTACTGTGGTAGATCGCCAATTATCAAGTTGATATTGATAAATAATGTAGCTTTCCCAGTCGAGTTTCCCGAGAAAATTAGACCATATCGTAAGGTGGACGCAACATATCCATGATAGTTAATTGATGCAGGTGTTATTTTGCGGTAGTTAAATTTAAATGCAATTTGATCCACACTACTTTGCGTGCTTCCGCCGCCAATATTGATGGCCACCAAGCTTGCTGGCGGAAGCGCGTAAAGTAGTTTAGATCAAATTGCCATATCCATGATATGCTGTGATCAGTGCTACCTGATTAGCCACCTTATTTAGCATATATAAAGCATAGGCGAATTGAATCCATCACGTAAATCCCAAAAAATATAAATAACGTTAGCACAACAAACAACACGCAATTTAATTTTTTTGTTTATTAAGTACAATAATAAGTATAGTACACTATTGTAATTTTCAACATCAGCCCGCAAACAATCTTCCTTTTGTGCTGTCTGTTTCCTCAGTCAGGCCATTCTTTCCGAAATTCGAGAATGCTCTATCAAGTTGAAAGGGGCCATTAGTGTACGTCTGCTATCTTGAAGTTAAATAGAAATAACCAATATAAACTTAAAATTGCTTAATCTGTCTGGTTCGAACAGACTTAGGTTAGGTTGTAATTATTTAGAGATAATTTTGGAAATTACATTAATTTTAAATTTTAAGTATTCAGAGAAAATAAAAATTGTACATTAGACTGCTCAATCTAATGTACAATCTGATGTAAATTGATCACTTTAATGTACATTTTTTATTATGCCTTTAATTTAAAATTTTAAGGGTTCAGGGTTTCGGAACTACTACATATCGCTTTTTAAGACGTTTTCCACCACGAAATGTGAAATTGTCAAATCAGCACTCCTCCTAAATAAATATCCACATCAAAACTTTTTACGGCTGTGCAAATGTGAATGGTTTTAAATAAAATAATATGTTAATTATAATTCAGAACACAACCCGGGTGCCAAATTTTATCCAAATCATTTCAGCAGTTTAGACGTGACTCTCACATACTTTTTGATTTGAGACGAACTTCTTAGCTTCCATGGATTCACCGTGCGGGTGCCGGGTCCATCGTGTGGCAGAGAGAGAAACCCCAAGCAGATCCCGAGACATGTGACACGGGTGTAGGTTTAAGGGGCCCCTTTCCTATGTACATCAACACTCAACTTCACTACTTGTGTTTCTCTCCCTGCCTAGCCAAATCTGGTATGAACCTGCTATTGCAGCTTCAGATACTCGTTCTAGTATAGAACTTACTGCACTTCTGGACAAGCCAAGGTCTTTGAGCAGGTTATAGAGAGATTTTACTGATATACCTCTAGCTCCTACTTCTACATCGTATAGATTAACTACATAACCGCTTTTTGTTAATTCGTTTAGGTCACAATATTTGTTTTGTTTTATCGCGTGGTCTTTGGGTACCGTACCGTGGTTTCCCACGGTACGGTACCCAAAGCTCTACAAGTACTATGCGTTTTGTAGCTCTGGAAATAATAATAGCACAAAATAAGTATGTAATGTAATAGTTTCTTAATAAAAGGAAGTAAATACGTCCGAACTACTTTGCTTTCGCTGTTCCACTGAGCTAGTACCGGGTATTGCCAAGAACAATGTGACGTTTTGTAGTGTCACCGTGTCGTTTGAATAAAGTTTGCCCTATTTACCCTAGCTAGAGCTAAATATTCCATAATGATTTCCATTGCTAGGATTAAATGTGTCTTGTTGGTTCGCGGTACGTGCCAACGAAAAATGTCGGTAATAATAAGACGCCTCATGAAAAATAATGAGATCGTTGCTTTCGCTCGGAGGAGGGTCGAATTTTATCGATGGAGCTCGATTCGACACATCATTAGCTATATGTATCTTTCTACTGATAATATGAGCAAGTTGGCTCATTTGCGATATATCTCAAGTACTGAAAATCTCAAATTTCGTGACAGATTTTCTTCGTCTTTGCTCATCATTATTTCAGAGAAGTTTGTATGTCGCTAAAACTATGTTTAAACATATTATCTTCACAGAAAATAGACGCGTATTTGCTGTGAAGATAATATATTCGGCTCTAGGGACTGCTAAACTCAAGTTTCTCTGTGTTTTGCATGAATTTCTAGGATAGAATTTAATTCTAGTTGAATTACTAAATTCAATATTAATATTATGATATTCGATTTGGTAGCAGTACACGCATAATGCTTTCGCACCTTCACCAATCATCACGTTAGTATTCGAAAGAAAAGGCATTTGCCCCATTACCACCATCTCTTATTGCGATTAAATAACTGAAACCAATGATTATCCTATTTCCTATGTCAAATCGAAACCGATTTCGATAAAAATACAAGAATTGTATCATTAGTTCCATCAGTTATCACGGGGAATATCTTGACTTTTCTTTAATGGTACTAGAGATACAAAGTTGGGTCACTTGTACCATCAATGGTACTAGTCAATGGTACTACTGATCCTAAGGGGAATATTCATCATATCTATTATAAAACGACATATTGTTTCTTTTTTCACGGCGAAGTTTTCGCCGAAGACGCTTAGTGTGACTAATTTCGACAATAACTTTATAATAGTATACTGGTATGATGCTGAAATATTTAAATTGAAGACCACGTTAACACCTTAATAGAAAGGTCGCGTCCCACACAAAACTCCATCGATATCCGCTGGCGGCAATTGGCTACAGTCAGTCATCCCTATTATACATGATATAACAGTATATACAAAAAAAGAAAAATTCTGACTCACTGACTCAGCAACGTCCAGTCTAAATTCTCAAACCCAGAAAGCTGAAATTTTATAATTTGCCACTTGATATTAGCATCAAAGCATATTCATCATGCTGCAGGGATTTAGGGCTCCCCGCTATATTATTTTTATACTCGTATATGAGAGGGGGATAGACTGGTGAGCATGTGGGTCAACTGATGGAAAGCAATCACCGCCGTTGAGCTCAGCAACACCAAGGGGTCGCCGATCCGTTGCCAGCCTATACCCCTTCCTTTCTTTCTGGTGACCTCAACCTCACTCACTCGCAGGAACACAACAATCCTCAAGGAAATTGTTATTTCGCTGCCGTATTTTGTGAGGCGTAGGTACATTCCCCAGTCGGGTAGCTTAAAAAAAATGCGCTATGACCAACCTCTCTTAAATAATTAAAGGGGTTTAGTCAGTAAGTAGACGAGCTCGGTGGTCGAACGGTTAGCAATGGCAACTTTGACTCCGAGGTCGCCGGTTCGATTCCCGCACAAGACAAACATTTGTGTGCACGAACATGTCTGTTTGTCTCGGTCTGGGTGTTTTCTATATATTATAAGTATGTATTTACAAAAAAATGTATTTAAGTACATTTATCAATTGTCTAGTACCCATAACAAAAGCTTCGCGCTTAATTTGGGACTAGATGGCGCTGTGTAAATTGTCCATAAATATTTATTTATTATTATTAGTAAGTAAACCACCACACTGTTCAATTGTCGGTTTGCAAAGGCCAGTGTTTTCAAACCGCCCAAAGGCGACTTGGCCTTTGGGCGGATTGGGAAATGACAACAAGATTGACCATCCATAGAGAAGCTACGGTCGACGTTGCTTTACTTATGTAAACAATTAGACTAACACAAGCAACGACGTATAAATATAGGCAAGAAATTTTCAACGGAATATCGCTACACGTGCGTATAGGAAATAGTGGTCGTAGGCATAAACTAATAAGTAGTATGCAACGATACACTACTCTCGAGAGCTTCCTTTGACTCGCTATCTCTTTAAGCTATTGATACGTACCTTATTGATTGATCACATTGCTCTCCAATTGACAAGGGGGTTTAATCAAGTTTCAAAGCGTTCGGGCATCCTACTAACTAATATTGTTATTGATTTAATAAGCTTAGTCAATGTTGCATATCGATCGATCTTCCATAGCCAAACATAGAGGAAACGAACATGAAAATGTCTATGTAGCCTCTCAATCGAAGGGTTTTAGAGCATACTCCACCATGCTGCTCAACTGCGGGTTGGTGGAGGCCAGGTTTTACAAGCCGCCTAAAGGCCATTGACTTGGAGACTAATGACTAGGATCTAACGACAACAGCCGGGACCGACGGCTTCACGTGCCCTCCGAAGCGCGGAGGAGCTCGAGATAAATAAACCCATCCATGGATAGGCTACAATCGACGTTGCTTGACTTGCGTGATCGATTAGATTGCCACGCGCAACGACGCCATCGAGCTCCGCGACTAGGAATGTATTTTTTTTATATGAGAGGGGGCAAACGAGCATGTGCGTCACCTGATGGAAAGCAATCACCACCGTCCATGGAGATCAACAACACCGAGGGGTCGCCGATCCGTTGCCCCCTTCCTTTCTTTCTTAATAATGTTGCAAATAATTATATTCATCTATTTCAATGAACCACAAATGCTGAAATCTTGTTTCTGTTGTCATTATTACTTATATATACCCCATCATGAGGGAAAATATTAGTAATAGGTACTATAGTAAGTACTTACTGCTCTGTATTATTTCTCAGTAGAAATACGTCCATCCATCAGTGGGTACAATGATTTTTGATTTTTGTGAAAAAATACCCCATAAAATTTCTTTACCTAATTAGATACGAAAAAGCGCGGGTAGTTGGAGAGTAAAGAACTCAAAAGTTTGCTCTTACCTAATTTTTAAATATATATTATTTATATCATTTTAATAATCTAATTAATGTATAAATACTAAATGCACTGACCTGCTCCCTTTGGCATAATTTTTCCCACACAAAATCACTTCCTCAACAATATGGACTACAAAGATATGGCAGATACGTTGAACAAGAACATGTGTGATCTAATGGCACTTGTCACTACACGGATGGACGAGTATGAGAAGAGTTCGACCCAACAACCAGGTAGCACTGTGACTGGTGCTCCTCATACAGTTAAATCACTTGCCACAGACTATCATCACTTTAAAACATTTGCGTGGAAAGCCATCACTACAATCAAGTCACAGGTGGAGTTGCTGGTGGCAGGGCTGGACCGTCTAGAATGCCATTCTCGTCGCAAAGTGTTACTCATCCACGGCATAAAAGAGGACAATGAAGATGATCTAACAAACAAGGTACTCGAATGTTTTAACCAGTCTATGAAGGTGTCAGTTGACGAGTCCGGTATAGAGGTATGTCACCGGCTGGGCACTAAAAAGGACAAGCCTAGGCCTATCCTTGTTCGGTTTGTTTGTCTTCGGCATCGCACTGCGATTTGGGCCGCAAAGACCTCAATCAAAGGTTCCGGAATTGTAGTGACTGAATTTTTAACCAAATCCCGACAACAAGTGTTTGTGGCTGCAAGAAAGCACTTTGGAATCAAGCAGTGTTGGTCTTCTGACGGCATGGTGGTAGTTCAACTCTGTGACAAAAGTCGCCGAAAAGTCGCAACTGCGGCTGAATTGCAGCAATTGACGTCGCAGTTTCCAGCCGAAACATCAGATAATTAATTAACACCACTAGGTTTCATAATTATGTTTAGCTTAAATAATCTAATATTAATGTGTAGTCATAATTTTCGCACTTGCAATCGGTAGTGTAAAAGTAGATATTGTTTCGATTAATGCATTACAAAGTAGGTAGTGTAGTGAATATTTATTCTTCTTAACACTTCAGACTATATTTTATCATTAACTACCAACTTGCACATTAGTTTCATTATTTTTTAACTACCTGAAACAAATTTATTTATAATATCTATGCTTAACTTTTGTAAATTAATCACAAACAAATCACAACAAACAACTTGCTGCATCGTAATTTTGACAATTGACATTTCTAAATGATGTAATCAATCTGACAGACGAGATGACTGACAGCTGACGATGACACATCACATAACGTATCTGACATTGACTTGACACATCATATTGCGTTTGGTTTTTGCTTTGCACAAGGTGTTGTTGTATTCATGTGATCAAAGTGTAACATTTTTTTTTTGTTTAAGTAACTTGTTTTTTTTTTACCTTTCAAGACAACCGGTTCTAATGTCTGTGTTCCAGTTGTACTGTAGTTGTGTATTGTGTATCTTTTTCATCCAATGCCAAAGCGAATGGGATAAGTGAATACATTGTGTATAATAATCTTAGCAATTTTGCTTCGCCTATAATATTTATATATAATATATATTCAAATCTATAGTTATTTAAAATTTTATGTCTTTCAATAGTGATGACGATTTTTATCATGTTCCGGGTCAGACAGTTACGGCAGCGCTTTCGATGATGATACGGATGATGATATCTCTAATAAAAATACGGGTACGTCTCTAAACATTAGCTTGAATTCTGTTTTTTCCTGTTTTTCAAAAGCATTTAATGTTGTTCATATCAATGCGCAGAGCATAATAAGTCATTACTCTGATCTTTTAGCTACATTCGAAGACGGCGTAGTCGACTGTATTCTTGTTTCAGAATCTTGGTTGAAACCATCTCTCTCTTCTACTCTGTGTTCCCTTCCTGGCTACAAGCTATTTCGTAATGACCGTGTTGGTGCGCGAGGTGGTGGAGTTTGTATATACATCCGTGGCAACATTCCTTGCAAGATTATTGCTGAATCCCCTAGTGATTACTCTGGATCAATAGAATATCTTTTTCTTGAAGTTGTACTACACCACACAAAGGTTCTCCTCGGAGTGACATACAGCCCTAATTACATGGTCAATTACTTTAATCAATTTGAAACTGTTCTTGATGATCTTTCTCCTTCTTACGATCATATTATAGTCATGGGAGATCTCAATACGTGTCTCCTGAAGGACGACTCTCGATCCCAATCTCTTAATACCATAGTCTCATCTCTAAACTTAACCATGTTACCTCTCTCAGCTACTCATCATGCTCCTAACTCTAAACCTTCTCTACTTGATGTTATTATCTCCAGTAAACCTGAACTTTGTAATATTCACGGACAGCTCAGTGCTCCCTTTTCATATCATGACCTACTTTTTCTGTCATATAAAATGCGCCCTCCAAAACAGTTTTTGTTTTGGAGCGCGCATTTTTCGAGTTTTATATTATTTTTAAAGTTATTTTTTAGCGTGACTTTAAAAATATCAATTTGGAATGTCTAAGAGGGGATGTGTGTCGTGTTGACTGGTCGCAGGTTTGGACCTCTGATGATGTCGATTCAAAACTTGAAACTTTTACTCGCTTGCTGACTGATTTATATGATATTCACGCTCCTATCAAACCTATACGAGTTAGACACTTACCTGCACCTTGGCTCACACCTTCTATCAAGAAAGCAATGAAGCGGAGGGATAGAGCAAAAGCTCAGTATAGAAAAGAACCTACGGATGCCAATCTCCTTGCGTATAAAAAACTGCGGAACATCTACAACAGGCTATGAAGGGATGAGAAACGTCGTCACATCCACATATCTGTTAAAAATAAATCATCTTCTCAAACTTGGAAATTCCTGAGGTCTATTGGCGTGGGCAACAATTCTACATCTTCTAACGTAATTGTGGACTTAGACGCTTTAAATCGTCATTTCTCTGAGCCTCCCACTAGTCTTGATGATACTGTTAAAAGGTCATCTCTCCAATTTCTGTCCAATACGCAGCGACCTAAGTGTTCCCCCTTCTCGTTTCGTAGTATTGCGGAAGAGGATGTTAGGAAAACTATTCTGTCAATTTCAACTAAAGCTGTGGGCAGCGATGGAGTGAGCCTTGATATGCTTCTAATCATTTTGGATTATATTTTGCCGGTTATCACACACATTCTTAACTTTTCCTTGGCATCAAATGTCTTTCCGTCAGCTTGGAAAAAGGCTCACGTTATTCCTTCTCCTAAACTTACTAACCCTTCTTCTCTGTCGCAATATCGCCCCATCTCTATTCTTCCCATACTGTCAAAAGTATTGGAAAGCGCTGTCCATAAGCAATTTCACTCCTACTTAGCTGCAAATGATCTCCTTAGTCCATTTCAATCTGGATTCCGGCCCTCTCATAGTACAGTCAGTGCTTTGCTCCATGTTACTGAGGACATTCGACATGCAACGGACAATCAAGAGCTTACTGTTATTGTGTTGTTGGACTTTAGCAGTGCCTTCAACTCAGTGGATTTTGATGTCCTTCTCGGTACTCTTAGCGCACTTAACGTCTCTTCTTCCGCAATCTCATGGTTTGATTCCTATCTTCGAGATCGACACCAATGTATTAAACTTGATGACACTTTCTCTAGTTGGTCCACGTTAAAAGCTGGTGTACCACAGGGTAGCGTATTATCACCTCTCCTTTTCTCGGTCTTTATCAACCAAATTGTCCATGTCATTTCATCGTCATATCACCTTTATGCAGATGATCTACAGATGTACCGACGTTTTGCACCATCAGACGTTTGCTCGGCAATTAGATTACTTAACGCAGATCTTGATGCTATTGGGGAATGGGCTAAATCATTTGGCTTGTTAGTTAACCCTCTGAAATCACAAGCAATGATCATTGGTAGTAGCCGGTTAATACCCAAACTTTGCTCGGTACCTAAGGTACAATACAATGGTATCGACATACCCTACTCCTCAAAGTCCAAAAACTTAGGTCTTATTCTTGACTGTAATCTATCCTGGTCTGCTCATATTAATGAGGTCAGCAAGCGTATGCATCATTCTTTCCACTCTCTTAGACATCTTCAAAACTTTCTCCCCCTCTCCACTAAAGTCATGCTCAGTAATACTCTCCTACTTCCCCTCCTCGACTACGCTGATATATGTTATCTTGATGCGAATGAACAGCTCTTAAATAAATTAGAACGCTTACAGAATCTTGCAATCAGGTTTATATTCGGACTGAAAAAAAATGGACCACGTTAGTGAGTACCGCGCCCGGCTCAAATGGCTTCCCATCCGCAGTCGCCACAATTTCCATATCCTGACTTTTCTTTACAAGATCCTTAATAATTCTTCTGCTCCAATCTACCTCCGTTCCCGTTTTAATCTCCTTCCCCCTATCTCGCGCCCTCGTCGTCCGTGTCACACCAAAACGCTGCTGCTTCCTACTGCGCATACAAAATTTTTTTACAATTCGTTTACCTACTGCGCTACTCAGTTATGGAATAAATTGCCCTTGCATATTCGCAACAGCCCATCCGTCTATTCTTTTAAGAAAAAATTGAAAGATTACTATTTATCTGATATGTCTAAATAGTATGTATGTATGTATTTATATGTATAGGTATTTATGTATTTAATATGTGTGTATCTAAGAATATGTATATATACTTAGATAGATTACGATATACACAATATCGCGTTATGTTATATAATATATTTAATAATTTCAGGCACATAGCTACCTCTAACCGCTACTCAACATACTCTCCCACTGCTGAAGGTTGGCTGGAAGAGATCTCTATTAGAGATAAGCTCGCCTTTGCATACCACTTACGTAAACTCTTGTAACGTTTTAATTTTTGTAATGTGCAATAAAGAATAAAAGATACGGGGAGATCAATTAGTACATTAAATAATAAGAAAGACGGATGATGATGATGATGAACATCTAATTATAAAACGAGTTGAAAAAGAAACAGAGTGTCAAGCATGCAAATGACACGCCAAAGTTTGTATACCACTTTATTAAAATCTCAATTAAAAATCTTAAAAAACAGATTGTTTACTTTGTAACTGTACCCTCTAATCAAAAATACAGATTTATGTAGAACTAGCTGTCCCGGCGAACTTCGTACCGCCTAACAGTCAATGAATGTCGTGATGTACATATATATATGAACAAAATTTATGATTTCTTGAAATTAATACAATGAAATAGAAAATAATAGAGAAGCACGATGGCGTGAGGCACGTGTCAGTCTAATTGTACACGCAAGTTAAGCAACGTCAACCGTAGCCTGTTCATGGATGAGTTTATGTTATCTCGAGCTCGTCCGTGCTTCGGAAGGCACGTTAAGCCGTCGGTCCTGGTGTTTATCATTAGATGGCAGTCCTTAAGCCAAGTTAGTGGCCCAACCCGTAGTTGAGCAGCGTGTTGGAGTATGCTCTAAACATCTTCGGTTGAGGGAAGACCCGTATCCCAGCAGTGGGTAAATAATAAGTTCAGTACTTTACAAAGTCACAAAAAAAGTACCAATTGACAACAATAAATATTTCAATCCACAAAACAAATCACAGACAACATTCACGACGTAAAAGTGAGACCAATCGATTTGACATTTACATAACAATCAATAATTCCAATCCTTTTTAACTGGCACTATTTGTATATTTTCTTTTATTTAATTCTTTCGTAAATTTTTCAATGTTTTCAATACTTTCCCGACCAAGACACGACATTATTTTATATATTATATAGATTTATGGAGCTTGATTTAAATTTCTGAACGCACGCATAAATATTTTAGAACCAATAAATCAGCCTGGCGCAACTCAAAGTAAAAAACGATAGGAGAGAATCGGAAGCGAATTTGGTACAAATTCTGATTGTTTTCGCTTCCATTTCATACATATTAGAATTACCCTATTTGTATGGCACATCCGTCTCTTAAAACGTAGTGGTTACATTCTCTTTGCAATAAATATTTAAATCCACAAAACTGTTTTCAAAACAAATCACAGCCAACTTTCAAGACGTAAAAATGAGACCAATAGAGTTAACATTTGTTTTTAATCTATGACATTTGTTCTATAATGAGCTTAATATACATTTCTGAACGCACGCATACATTTGGCGTACGCACGTACGACAACGTCACATTTGACAGCTACGACAACCACAAACATTTTGTATGGGAAAATGTTTTTTCTTTTATTTTATTTTTTCGAGAATTTTCCAATGTTTTTAAGAGTTATTCTGCTATTCTGGACGGAAACAAATCCAACAAATCAAAAACCATGGCAATCGGTCCAGCCGTTCTCGAGTTATAAGTGTTGTAACAAACACGACTTTCTTTTATATATATAGATTTCCAATGTTTTTAAGAGTTATTCTGCTATTCGGGACGGAAACAAATCCAACAAATCAAAAACCATGGCAATCGGTCCAGCCGTTCTCGAGTTATAAGTGTTGTAACAAACACGACTTTCTTTTATATATATAGATTGAAATTGTATATTGTACGGGAATTAATTTTAATTTCAAAATGAGAAGATTAATATTGAATGAAAATAAATTGAATGACTACTTTTAGTCAATCTAAACCAGTCAAAGAAGTTTTGACCGAGGACGTTGATAAGGTTAGATTAAGCTTGTGACCAACTTGTCTTTGGAGAGGAAGGTGAGGTATTGGAGGTATTACTAGTTAAACCTAGGATTTCGGGTATTGACCTATATATCACTTGGACACTGACCATCGGACTGGTCCACAGGCTAAAGGTCGCGCAGCGAGCGATGGAGAGGGCTATGCTCGGGGTTTCTCTGCGGGATCGAATCTGGAACGAATAAATTCGACGGAGAACCAAAGTTGTCGACATTGCCTTCAGAGTTTGCAAGCTGAAGTGGCAATAGGCCGGTCACATCTGCCGAGTAAGTGATGGCAGATGGGGGAGGAAGGTATTGGAGTGGAGGCCGCGCGTAGGACGACGAAGTGTTGGGCGCCCTCCTTCTAGTAGATGGTCCGATGACCTTAAAAAAGCAGCTAGGAGCGGCTGTCTTTTTTTTTTGCTTTCGAAATAAACATTCTTCTACTATAAACAGGTACAGGTTCTATTATGGCATTTTTCCCCTATTTGGTTTATTTTAAAATTGTTTGAATCCCTGGTGGATAATGACCAGGGATTCAAACAATTTTAAAATAAACCAAATAGGGGAAAAATGCCATAATAGAACCTGTACCTGTTTATAGTAGAGTGGTTTTAATAAAAATTGCCTTAGGAGAGTCTTTACAATATTGAATCCATACAGCAACATGAAAATTGGTTTTTACTTTTACTTCAGTTTCATCTTGTTGTTCATTTCCTTCTTGCTCATTGTTCTTTTTTCCTTTATTTAAACAACTATTCTTACGTTGTGTTTGTTTCCTCGTAGTTTCTTCAGCAAACTGGCATTAATTTGAATTAAAGTCTAAAAACTCTCCATGAACTAATACATTGACATTAAATGGACGGGGATTCGTTCTAGCAACTCTCATAATTTGAATCCATCCTTCCGGAGTATATACTGCGTAGTTTTTACTCCTATGTTCAATATTCGAGTGTACAGAATCACATTGCATGTGACTATGCCCAGTCTCATAAAAAACGTAATCTATTGTTTGTAATGTCGGGTTGTTTGTCACCACGCTCGATCATTTAAGTTTATGTTTATTAATAAAGCCAAAGTATTTTTGATAATACTATCTAAATTTTTAATAAGGTCTATATGTTTCCAAAGTGGGCAACATCTTACAAGATAAGTAAATTTACAAATAAAAAGAATAGACAAAAACGAATAATTGTAAAAGCCATATGAGTATTAATTTTAGTTAAACGGTCCGAGACTAGTAGAAAATTTTGAATTTTATCATTGATAAACCGAGGGAAAGATTCATCTAAGATAGGAGACCCTAGCAAACAGAGCGTACTATTTTTATATTTTTTATATTTTTATATTATCGACTATTTTTATATTTGGAGCCAGATTATTAAATTTTTGTATCGCCGAATCTTTTTCCGGATAAGTGTCTGTAATGAAGAGTTCGCATTTTGATTTTAGATTTTCTTTTTTTTGCATTTTGAAAAATTTAGATCTAAACCAATCGAGCGAAATTCAGATATTAAATAAATAAATAAATATTGTCACACAAATTACACAGCGCCATCTAGCCCCAAAGTAAGCGAAGCTTGTGTTATGGGTACTAGACAACTGATAAACATACGTAAATACACCTTTTTTTTTTGTAAATACATACTTACGATACATAGAAAACACCCAGACCAAGACAAACAGACATGTTCATGCACACAAATGTTTGTCCCGTGTGGGAATCGAACCCACGGGCGTTGGTGTCGAGTCGAAGCCGCGTCATTGACCGCTACGCCACTGAGCTCGTCAATTAAGGTTGTAAGGTTCACATTTCACATAACATTTTCACATAAGCTATTTTCATCCCCACCTAACGTACTATCGTTTTTTTTTTTTTTTTTTTTTTTATACTACGTCGGGTGGCAGACAAGCATACGGCCCGCCTGATGTGAAGCGGTTACCGTAGCCATATTAACGCTTGCAACATAAAATATCGCTCGCGCGCCGCCACCCCCGCTGCCATCGCAGCATCTCCTTCCTTTCTGGTGACCTCACTCACTCGCAGGAACACAACAGCCCTCAAGGGAACCGTTATTTGGCTGCGGTATTCTGTGAGGTGGAGGTACATTCCCCAGTCGGGTAGCTTACAATTACGCTCCCTACCTCTCTTTTCGCCAGAGCTTCGTTTGTCAGTCAGCAGGGTGCACCGCGTGCAGGTGAAGTTGGCTTTAGTTCAAAGATGTTGATGAACCACTTACACCCCGAAATCGTCCAAATACCAAACATTTAGTTTAGATTGTAGACGCTGTATGATGGGGTGTATAGCAAGACTAAAAACAGCTGGGCCCAGAGGATCGCTGACAACCTACAGTGGAAGAAATTTTGTATCCGTTCTATATCAAATTTGAAGAAGAACCATAACATTACTAAAGAAAACCGTATAAATTTGGAATTTTGTCTTTGACTTCTGTTAGATTTCCCTATCTACCCTGTTGCAACTAATTAGAGATGTGCAATAAATGTTTTTTTTTTTTTTGTTAAATTATAATCGATTACTTTAATTATATACGTACTTTTATTATAAAAAACAATAATCGAAGGAAAAGTCGAGCAAAACGCGGCACGGCCGTTACTTACCATCATTTTCTCGAAGCACTTCAGGCCTTTTTCGACCCCCTGTAACTTTGTTGTGGATAAAACTAGGAGCCTGAATTTTTAGCAACCAAGCAGGTATTGTATAAACACGGTATATTTAAAATTTCATTCAATTTGAACCAGTAGTTTTAGAATTATAACTAGTCAAAGTTCCTTAATTTTGTCACTCACTCACTGACTCACCGATCATCAAAATTCTAAGGCACTTCTAGCAGACATAGAAGCTTCAAATTTATAATACAATTTGTGTTTACTGTATAAATCTAGGAAAAATTAAAATATTTTGCAATTTCCGTCCAGTTTTCTAGCTACGCTAACTACATAAATAACTTTGTAATCCCATACAAATATATGGGATTACAAAGTTACATTTGCGGTAAATGAATCAGTATACTTGTATTATGTATAATATAATGGAATAATAGGTGTAGATAGTACCGTCATATAATTATGTATGTTCAAAAGTAACTTGACTAGGGTAAAATTAATGTAATGTGTAGGTATTTAATGAATTTAATGTTATTAATAATATTATTTGTTATTATTTGAATTAAAAATGTATTATTATTATATTTATTCCATAAATCTTATTATTATTTTATTAATTATTTGAATTATTATAATTAATGTAATGTGTAGGTATTTAATGTTATTATTAAATATCTCTCTTAATTCACGGGTCAAGCCCCGTCATTTGATAGGCGTGCGCGGGGATATAGATCCAACACTTAGAGGCCCCTTTGAGAAGTTTGATGTAATGTTGTACGCCCGCCGTGGGCCGCTCCATGATATATCAATGGAACGATATACCCATGGGCTGGTCTCGGCGGAGATTGAGATTATTACAAAGTGTGATGGAAAATAAATGGGCTATGGAGATTACATCTGGTTAAACTTAATACCGGGCTATTACAGATGAGGGACGGACGTCTGCCATAACTGCTTTTATTGCTAGTTATTTATTATTACTATTATTTGAATTATTATAATTAATGTAATGTGTAGGTATTTAATGAATTTAATGTTGTTATTATGATTATTATTGTGTATGAATGTAATTGTACTGTGGCTTGCTGTACGTTTTGGGTCAAACTGTTAGTACAGCAAGCAATTGAACGAATAAACAAATAAATAAATAAAATGGTCAACGGATTATGTTCAAAGGTAACTAGTAAAATGGTCAACGGAATGAAAAAGCAAGAATGGGACATGTATTATGAAGTTGTACCAAAATCCCGCAAAGTATTAAATAGACTAAATTGCCAGGAAAAAAATAATAATAATCATAACCGCGCCCGGCGGAGGTGGCTTGCCTGCGCCGCCGCGGTTATCACGATTCCCGTCCTGCACAGAAATGTGACCACTTTCTTCCAGGTATACACACAAATACAGACCACGATTTATTTAACTTACGCATTGTAGAAAAAAAATATTTTTTTCTACAGTAATATCAACAAGTCGGTATCAAACATTGCTTACTATATAGTTCCTTATCTTAACGTAGCGCCACACGAAGTTGTAAAAAAACAGTCTGCGCAAGAAAGAGAGAGAAGTATAATCATGTGCATGTGATGAAAAAGTGGTGGAAAAAAACGCGTATTCGCCTTTGGTAAAACGAAAGTACGCGACATATTATATTATTATATTTCTTAAATTCACGGACTAACCCGGTCATATACGAGATAGGCGTGCACGGGATATGGATACAAAGCGTAGACGCACCTTAGAGAAGTTTAATATAATGTTGTACATCCGCCGTGACCCGTTCCAGGATATATCAATAAAATAATATACCTATGAGCAGGTCTCGGCAGGCATTAGAACTATTGCTAAGTGTGTTAGAAAATAAATGGACTATGGACATGTGATTTGGGTGGATTACGTAATGAACTGACTATCGATCGTTACGTGCAGCAGGCGGTGGCTCGCCACTTACTAGATGGACCCCCGAATTGCCAGGAAATCGGCAGAGGGCAACACCGGTGTAAGTAACTCAGGGGTGTCCATAGGTATGCTGCGCTTTCTCCGAAGTTACTCGCGGCATTATGCCCTTTATCACTTCCACCCCTGGAGTATATAGCTCTAACGACTCCTCTCTCTGACTTGGCCATCGCACTAAATAATCTAATTTAATATAATATGTATCAATTGTGAGATACATTGTGTTTTCATGCGATGGCCAAGTCGATCTGTTTATTTGAAACATAAAAGATTTTTAATATTGATATGGTCAGTATAAGATGTTGTTTGGTTAGCTGATTACGTAATAAGTCAAGAGGGAAGGTCCCTTAAGTAAGGACTGAATGAACTAGCCGACTTGGTATTACATGGATCTCACAACTTTTTACGTTAGAAGAACTGAGTTGCGAGACTTGGTTTTTTTTACAAGTTATGTTTTTGATGGCATAAAATTGTTTATTTCTTACATATTTAAATCAACATATCTAATTGTTTAATTATAATAACAAACCAGATTTGATAACTTTTGGAAATTTTCTAATATTCCAATGAAACATTATCAGATGCAAATGGTTTGTTGTAAGAGTCTTCACTCACTCTCTCTTTCAAATACGACGATTTTATTCTAAAATATTACCTACAGAAATAAATCGATTATGCTAATTCAGACATTTATTTTGGTTTACTAGGGAAAATCTGGATACTTTTTGCACCATAGTAGACTCATCAACATGTCAGATTCATATTTTTGCTGTGGGTTACGAAACCCATTTGGATACTATTTGCTACCAATATATTCACCAATATGCCAGATTCGTAAATGCACAATGGGTTATTTGATCAGTTAGATAATGTTTGTTACCAATGTAAATTCATGAATGTGCCAGATTCGTATGTTTGCTATGGGTTATTTGATCATTTGGATAATGTTTTCTACCTATATAAATTCACGAATGTACCAGATTCGTATGTTTATTAGGATTTTTTGATTAGATAGATAATGTTTGCAACTAATGTAAATTCACGAATATGCCAGATTCGTAAATTGACAGTGGCACATCATGCGCGAATTGTGTAAATTCTCCTTGGTAAACTACCTTAAATAGATTTGGTAGGTTTACTATGGGCGTATCAGAATAAAATGTAGATTCGAACACTTTCAATTCTGTAACCATCACTGATAGAAATGCATAAGTTTGCCATGGTGCCATTACATCATTAGGTACAGTTTTTCATTAAAATATTGATTTAGCTAAAACAGCAGATTCGTAAGTTTACCGTGGATGTGACGATATATATAAACGCATATACAAAACATAAGAAAAACAGCATAATACAAGCAGTAGCGTGGTACAAAGAGATATGAAAGGTGCACAAAACTCATCGAATCCAATCAAAATAATGAAAAGGCAAATTGGTTAATCTTGCTTTCCTCAATATAAATCGGTCTAGACTGAACAGTTTAACTTCTTTAATGCTGTGAACATTTTATCCGTATGGGTGAACTGCAGTTTTGAACAAAGCTCGTTTGATGCACCGCTGCTCGTCGAGTATTGCAACCCTTTGTCGTAAGCTCGGTCGAACAGTTTTTCGAGTTTTTTTTTATTATCTCTCTTAAAATCATTCATAAAGTCATTTGGTAGGCGTGCTTAGGGATATGGGTCCAACGCGTAGAGGCCCCTTTGAGAAGTTTGGTGTAATGTTGAACACCAGCCGTGACCCGCTGCAGGATATATCAATGGAACGATAAATTGAACTGTTGAGACTATTGCAAAGTGTGATAGAAAAGAAATGGGATATGGAGATGAGATCAGAAGAATTATTATTACTACAGTTAAAGTTAAAGAATTATTATTACAGTTTACGGGATTAAACCTGGTTCTTTGATAAGCATGCACAGGAATTTGCATCCAATGCGTAGAGGCCCCTTAGAGAATTTTATTGTAATGCTACACACCTGCTGTGACCCGCTCCAGGATATATCCTCAAATATAAATAAATAATAAATAAATAAATATTTCTGGACAATTTTACACAGCGCCATCTAGTCTTAAATTAAGCACAAAGCTTGTGTTATGGGTACTAGACAACTGATAAATGTACTTAAATACGTTTTTTTTTTTTAAAATACATACATATAATACATAGAAAACACCTAGACCAAGACAAACAGACATGTTCATGCACACAAATGTTTGTCTTGTGCGGAAATCGAACCCGCGACCTCGGAGTCAAAGTGGTCATTGCTAACCATTCGACCACCGAGCTCGTCAAAATATAAATTATATAATTTTTCTAAATATATTTATCTGGCAAGTTGGCCAAGACAACTATTTAAATAATAATAATATATAATTTTTATTTTGAGTTTTATATTATCCTGTCCTTATACTATTAAATGAGTTATTATTGTAAATAAAAACGTATGCCAAGACAGTCCCAGAAATCGGACGATCTGGGGGCACGGCAGTGCCCCCGCCAAGTCGATCAAAAAGCGGCACGGCCACCGTACCATCCTTTTCTCGAAGCAATTCAGGCCATTTTTGACCCCCGATAACTTTGTTGTGGCTAAAACTAGAAGCCTGATTTTTTTGTACCCAAGCAGGGGTTGTATAAACATGACATATTTCAAATTTCAGTCAAATTGAACCAGTAGTTTTCAGTTAATTTCCTGCGAGTGATTGAGGTCACCATGAAGGAAGAAGTTGCTACGTTGGCAGCGGAGGTGGCGGCGCGTGAGCTGTATTTGCAATATTTCATGTTGCGATTAGCTGGCGTTCGTATAGCTACGGTAACCGCTTCACATCAGGCAGGCCCTATGCTTGTCTCCCATCCTACGTGGTATGAAAAAACTCTGGGTGAACAATATCGCACATTTTATAAAATCAAGTCGCAGTAATTGTTTCCAATACTGTTTGTTTACTTTGAAACTGTACCCTTGAAGACTGGACGAATGGCATAACCATAGGAGGATATAAGATAGCTAATCTTAGATATGCCGACGATACCACCCTTTTTGCCACTAGTAGTAGTCGCATGGAAGAACTCCTCCTAAAAATGGAAAGTGTAAGCCTAGACTTTGGTTTGAAGATTAACCGCAGCAAAACTAAGATAATGATTG
Source organism: Hypsopygia costalis (assembly GCA_937001555.2). Lineage (NCBI taxonomy): Eukaryota > Metazoa > Arthropoda > Insecta > Lepidoptera > Pyralidae > Hypsopygia > Hypsopygia costalis. The sequence continues at coordinate 4,971,716 of OW443340.2, read as the reverse complement.
TAGACAGAGCCCAAAACAACTTGCAGAGCATAAACCAATTCGCGAACTACGATGTCGTGCCTCCCCAACCCGTCTGGCCAGCGTGGGGAGTGTAGGCCAAATCCTCCGCCTTCTGTCTGGGATGGACGAGAGAGGGTCGTGCTCCTGTAGTGGAGACTGAAATGACTTGATGATGATGTCGTATAATCCTACATATATCTTGGGGCTCTTATCTCAAATCAAGGGGGCTGTATAGATGAAGTTAAGCGACGTATGGCTATTACTAGGAGTGCGATGGAAAAGCTCAGGGAAATGGGCCAATAGAAACATTACAAAAGCACATACGGTCCGTCTGATGTAAAGCGGTTACTGTAACCATATTAACGCTCGCAACATAAAAGATCGCTCTCGCGCCGCCACCCCCGCTTCCAACGCAGCATCTCCTTCGTTTCTGGTGACCTCACTCACTCGCAGGAACACAACAACCCTCAAGAGAATTGTTATTTGGCTGCGGTATTCTGTGAGGTGGAAGTACATTCCCCAGTCGGGTAGTATACAATTACGCTCCCTACCTCTCTTTTCGCCAGATATTCGTTTGTCAGTCAGCAGGGTGTACCGCGAGCAGGTGAAGTTAGCTTAGGTTCAAAGATGTTGATAAACCACTTACACCCCGAAATATTTTATTTAATATCAGTACAAATAAATAAAACTTAAACTTTCACATTGCATGACTTATGAATATATATTTATTAAAATAACGGCAAGTAACACGATCATGCAAAAGGGTATTTACATACGTTTATTATTGCCTGACATTTCGACCTGGTTGCACCAGTCGTGGTCACAGGTTAAGTGAGTCAGCCTGTGACCACAGCCGGTGCAACTAGGCAATATCTCAGAGACCGCATTTAAAATTCGGTGAGTAAATTTTACATTCATGCAACAACATCGTTCACACTAAAATCCAGATAGATAGTATTTCTATTTAGATAAAGTCTTGAAATTATGAGGCACGTACTGGGAAAGGCTCGCAGGCAAATAAATATACGTTTGACTCTCGACTCGTATCCGAAAAGGTGTCAATATTTCAGCTTAGATGGTTTTTACGTGTTACTTTGCTTTCAGTTCGCCCACATGTCAGAGGTTACCGAAAACGTGACGATTTCGCCATCTTCCATGGGTCATTTTTTATGTTTGTTTTTTCTTTCATTCGTTAAATAATGTTCATATTGTGTAATGACCTCCATGCTGAGTTTCTAGGAGATTACAGCATAGAGTTCAAAAGGATAAATAAGGAAAAAAAATCATCCTAGTTCATTCTACATTCTCGAGTTAGGTACATCTATCTCGATAGTGATCGGAGCTCATCCATCATGCATCGATTACAACAATATGCCTGCTTTGTATCGGTAACAAAGCCTTTTATATTTTACTTGGCGTTTTCTTATAGTAAAAGCTCTAACCATCATTTTTCATATTGATATAGGGTGGAACGGAATGGAGGATACTTACTCCCCCAAGATATTGTAGGATTTGTTTATATGTAGAAACTTTTTTAAACCACGTCGAGTATCAATCTTAATCCATTTATAGTGGTGTATAAGAGTTATAATGCAGTACCACCTACCTTAACTTTAACATTAAGATTTAACATAAAATTTAACAATATGTATTTACGGCCAATTAGTTCATGTAAACTACTGCCGGCCGGAACCCACCCACTATCGATAGTAGACCCATGCGACTGCCGTGACTGCTTTGGTCGTCTCTGTGACTCTCCAACATCTAAAACAAATAACGTGTGACAGCTGCCGCTCCGATCGCCGCGGTGTCCTCTGAATGAGACATCATCAGGCGATCATAGATATTGATGGTTAGAATCTGTAGATTTTCTAGATTGTTCTTCTAACCATCAGCACCTACAGATCGCCCGATGATGCCTCATGTAGAGTCGCAGAGACGACCGCAACAGCCACAGCAGTCGTATGCGAAGTTTGCATAAACTAATTGGTGGCGGAAGCTCGAAAAGTGGTGTAGATCAAATTGCCTGCAAATTTTAATATCGTAATATATGCATGTTTTATTTAAAATTAAAGGTAACATTGGTAGCAATGCACACGACCCTTGCCTTGTATGTATCCGGCAGACCGTATGTTTGTTTGGCACTCGATGTAGTTTATTATAAGTCTACGAATAAAATAAATTGAAAAATACATGAATAATGTGAATATTATTATAAGAATAAATTAGATACTTTTAGATACTTTGTAAATATTCTTATTGTAAATATTATCCCTAAATTAGTACTAAATAAATGAATAGACACATATATAAGAAATTATAATAATAATAAAAAAAAAAAAAAAAAAAAAAAAAAAAACGAATATACTCGTATTATTCACCACCGTACTATGCACTACCAAAGTAACCGTATAGTACATACTCAACCATACTGATGGCATAAGTTGCCATCATAAGTATCATCGCCACATAAAGAAGAGCAGGCACACCTTCCTGCCTTGAAAATATTCCGTCTTCCGAATGATTGGGTACCGACGCCGTCAACTATTGTGTATTTTATGAAAAGAAAGTGAAAAAGGTGGTCTCAGATATTAGAAACATTCCCTAGATGAGCCCGCCAACAACATAATACAGAATCACCCTTGATCAGTCTGATTGTTCACAGATAGCAGCTGCATATTCATCATCATTATCACCTGTACCTATGCACTTCCGGATTGCACGGTTCCCTATGCTCTGTCCTTTTGAGAATCTGTCCTTATGCGAATAAAGGGCCGTCTGCCGTAGGCGGATTTATTTGTTTCGTCGCCCTATATAAGCCCTCCATTGGACGCGCTAATCACAGGAACTACTGAAGAATAAAAAATTAATTTTAGTGTAAGATTGTCCATTAAACGACGTAAGTTTACGCTACAACCATTAGGAGCGGTGCAGCAATGAAAAAAGTTGCAAAACGAGGAAAATCACGCGAAAACGGACGTAGCTCAGGTACCCACCTGAGCTACGTCCGTTTTCGCGTGATTTTCCTGGTAAATAACTTAGACATAGAAAAAGCAATACGAACTTATCCCTGGTGAGGATCTCTTCCATCAGCAGGCTCGACCTAATGTGGAGACCACTGGTCAATAAATATTTTCTTTATTTTAAGTTATAAGATTAAATAAGTGTACAGTGTAAAATGTAAAGGAAATTGTACTTTAATTGATTAAAAAAAATATTTCTATTTTGCTATTTCTAGCTGTCCTAAAAGTATTTGAGATGATTTTCTCTCTTTCTGCTGCTTTATCTTAGCTTTGTTTGGCGTTTCTTGTACGGGTTTTACGCTCCGTTCGATCGAATAAAAAATAATGCCACTAGGCTACCAATTTATAAGTTCGTTACGCTGGATCACGTGACATTTCTTTATATATCTTTATTATTCTGTATATTCTTGATACCGTCAATTCCATTCAATTATGTTTAGATTCTATTAGCTTTCACATTACTAAAACGTAGCAAAAAACTCACTTGTCTAAGCCTGTTGTTCAAAAATGAATCAACAGCTATGAAAATTTCTGACTCATGGAGAGACTTGCCGTCCATAAGATTGAGAACGATGAGCGTCAAAATCGGTTCGGATGTTCACTAATTACGAGACTTCAGTATCGAACATATAAACATACACATAAAAACATAATTTTCCTTTTGGACTTCGCTGCAGTCGGAAAAGAAAGCCTTAAACAATTTGATGTTCACGATTCCCTTTATTCATAATACAAAAGTCGGTGTCTCCTATGTCTATTGAAATCTGAATAAAGCCTGAACACCTAAATCAATAAAATGTGTTTACACCCTCTTCAGACCCACCGTACCCCTGACCGTACCTCTGGTGGTACGGTGGGTATTTTAATTTTAAACAATACCACTAGCTAAACCAATATGGTGGCTTTCACATAGGGTTGCCAAACGGTAAAAAAAATTGTCTCAGAAACACAGACAAACTTTGATAATGTCTAGATTTTTAGCAAAGCTTTTTTATATTATACTAGCGGCCCGGTACGTGCTTCGCTACGCATAAAGTGAAATACAAAAAAAAAAAAAATTGGAACATCAAATTGATTTATTCAAACAAAAAAATATTTTATTAATTGCTAGCAATTTTATAACTTAATACAAAACATTAGGATAAACAATATTTTTTGATTTTCCATTTTGAGCATGAATAAACAAAGTACCGACTCTGGAACAGGCAACATAAAGTTGAAGCACGTCCTAAATGAAATGGCCGCATGAATGTCATAACAACATGCTTGTACTGTCAACACTGAAAAAAGTTTCAATTTGACAGCACAATCCCCATCTGAAAAAATTTTCAATTTGACAGCAAAATCCCCATTAACAAAATGATCCGCCATTTATTGAATTCATTTATTACAAAAAATGTGATAAATGAAGAACCGCTCTACAGATTTTGTGCAAACTTCACATAAACCATCTACTAAATAGTCCGAACAAAGCCTAAACATTTGGTTTGGATAGGTGAGCCCGTTCTTGAGTTATAAAATTACAACGAAAATTGGCATTGATTTTTATATATATAGACTAGCGACCCGCCCCGGCTTCGCACGGGTGCAATGCTGATACTAAATGTACTACAGAAGGTCTTTGCGCTTTGTCCTATCCAGTCCTTCCCCAGTTATAGGCACACGCCGCCGGCTCCGCGGCCGGTACCGCCACAGCCGTTATGTCCCTGCATTTTAAATGTGTAATATCTTCTAAACTATTTATTTAAATTACATGCTGTGAAGGGCCATATTGATCTATATTAAATGCGCAATGTATTTAAGGTACTTAATTGGATAAGGATTAATTCTGTATTGCTTAAAATCGCTTCGTAAATAAGGCATTATTTCTTGTAAAAAGCAAAGGATAAAATAACGGTTATTGTGTGTTACCACTAAGAGATAGACATATACCATCGCGAACTTTTTTGTAGACCATTTTAAGGTGAACAATACTGTACTACATTATTTTGATCTATCTCGTTGGGTTCAGCCAGCGTTTGCAATGAAAGAGTAAAAAAATGTGTTTATTTACGACATCACATTAGAAACCTCTAAATTATCAGTATTTTTCTACTATGTTATGCATATATTATACATATAAACTTTCCAGTTGAATCACTCTATCTATTAAAAAAAACCGCATCATAATCCGTTGCGTAGTTTCAAAGATTTAAGCATACAAAGGGACATAGGGACAGAGAAAGCGACTTTGTTTTATACTATGTAGTGATACTTTCAACAAAACAATTAAACGTAATTTTTATATATATAGATACTTTCAACAAAACAATTAAACGTAATTATCTACTACTATCAAAAATTCGCATTATTAACATATCTATCGTAATCGACCGTGTCATTTCGGCATAGATGCTAAGTACCACCTCCGCTGCTGACATGATATCTATTCACAAACTTTGTGGTGTCCTTACTCGGTCACTGCAATGCAACATCCCTCAAGAAAATTGTTATTAAAATCATTCTCTGCCAGTATAACAAATTGCCACTAAAATCATTCTCTACCAGTCAACCTTTAGGAAATGTAGAAATTTGCGAATGCGATTCTGAAGTATATAAAAATACTAGCGGCCCGACCACGCTTCGCTGTGGCTCAATCTTTTCGTTTCCATCCATTTCCTTAGAGATGGCGCTGTATGTGAAAAAAGATTTTCCCGCTTTTCTTTTCAAATTTTTCCAGAATTTTCTTTGCTATAAACCTCACGGAGCCCGAGACCTTTCCAACGAATGCAAAACCGTGGAAATCGGTTCGTGCGTTCTGGAGTTATAGCGTCAGGAAGGAAAACCCGACTTATTTTTATATAGTAGACTAGCGGCCCGACCACGCTTCGCTGTGGCTCAATCTTTTCGTTTCCATCCATTTCCTTAGAGATGGCGCTGTATGTGAAAAAAGATTTTCCCGCTTTTCTTTTCAAATTTTTCCAGAATTTTCTTTGCTATAAACCTCACGGAGCCCGAGACCTTTCCAACGAATGCAAAACCGTGGAAATCGGTTCGTGCGTTCTGGAGTTATAGCGTCAGGAAGGAAAACCCGACTTATTTTTATATAGTAGATTACTTCAAGGAGTCAAAATCTGAGGAAATTAATGACAGTGTATGTTATTGTCAAGAAATCTCATTTTTGGATATACCCCTATGGGCCAAGTTGACTACGTGGCATACAAAGTGTTTTCAAAAACAAAACAAATAAAAAAAAACATTTTTAACAATATTTTATTAGTTGTTAACAAAAAAACAACTAATAAATTTACTTAAGTACTGTATTCGCTAATCAAGCCTTTTCGCTAGATGGGTTAATGTGGATTTTACATATCGACATTTTGTGGCGGCCGCCATATTGGATTAAGACGCGATGTCACAATGAGTGTGCCAAATGGCAGCTCAATCGGACACTGAGAAGTGTGTCAAATTTCACTTACAAAAATCCAAAATTTGACTAAAGATACCGCGATGAATCAAAATAAAAACTAGTAAAAATGTAAAAAATAGTAAGTCATCAAAGAGAGAATGCGTTTTCTTAAGTTACTCTTTAAATTATCGAACTGGGTTTATGAAAACTCTGTTTATACACAACTGTAGAAGTTGTGTAAATAGGAACTACTGGTTCGAAATCAAAAAATATTTTAGTATTAGATAGCCTATATTTCAACGAAGGCTATAGGCTATATAACATTACGCTACCACCAATAGGAGCGGAGCACCAATGAAAAATGGGAAATAAATATTCCTCTAGAGGGCTTACGTTGCGTGCGCTGCGTAAACAGTTGAAGTTACGCAAAAATCATTTATACACAAGTGTAGAAGTTGTGTATAAAGAGAACTCTAAAGAAGAGAGCAACTAAGCTCAGAATAAGTAAGAATAATAACTAACTTCACATAATTATAAATATTTAAAAAATGGGAATATTCACCTCACTCACCTAGGTGGGATTTGAACACACGACCTCTCGATTACGGGTGGAGTGCTCTTCCAACTGAACAACCAGGCAGGTTTGTGATGATTTTTTTTTATACATCTAAAGTGGCAAACAAGCATACGGCCCGCCTGATGGAAAGCAGTTACCGTAGCCTATGAACGCCTGTAACACCAGGGGCATCACACGCGCGTTGCCGACCCTGTAAAAACCTCTTCACGCCCCTTTTTGAAGAACCCCATGCTGTAGTCTCCTGAGAAAACCTCGACAGGCAGTTCATTCCACAGATTGACAGTACGCGGGAGAAAACTTCTCTGGAACCGCACAGTACGCGACCACTTAGGCTCCAATGTGTGAGGATGAATTCCCTGTCGATGGCGAGCGGTGCGACTGTAGAAAGAGGCCGTGGGCATTATGTCAAACAACTCCTCTGAACACACCCCATTATACAATCGGTAGAACACACAAAGCGACGCGAAATGTTTTTTAATATTTATAATATTCTAGCAAGTTAGCCGACGCCGACATCAACTATTTAAATAATAATAACGTATCCTAAGTTCTACATCCGTGTTCTATTTGCACTCTACCCCTCCGATTTTATCGCCTCCACTCCGCGTGGATGAGTAAAAAGGTACTGCGTTATATTTCCACAAAAAGTAATTTACCAAAATGTATTGCGTTGACCTCTACTTTCTTTCAATACCTATTTGATTCAAGCACCTAATTTGAAACCCTTTGAGGGTCTAAATAACTTTTTTTTTCGATGTTGCTGCTAGCCTTTTTGTTTCGACATTGGCATCGTTAGAAAAAAACATTGATCGGCTGGAGTCTCTCTCTACACGCAGAGATGTTGCATCTCTTTGCGTTCTATGTGGATCTATATAAATTATATAATGGTGAGTGCTCGGATGAGCTATTTGATTTAATACCTGCCGCTGAGTTCCACTATCGTACAACTCGCCATAAATTAAAATTACATCCTCATCATCTCGATATTTGGCGATCTGCTAGGTACAGTATGCTTTTTAAGACATTTTCTACCACGAACTGTGAAGTTGTGGAATCAACTTCCCTCAGCGGTATTCCCAAATAAATACGACATGGGGGCCTTCAAGAATAGAGTCAATATTTCCCTTAAAAGGCTGGCAACGGATCCCTGTGTGACCTTTTGGTGTTGCTGATTTCTATGGGCGGTGGTGATCGCTTTCCATCAGGTGACCCACATGCTCGCAGAGAGGCTCTCTATTATAAAAAAAAAATTGAAGGCAAACATAGGGATCATTTTGGGGTGTAAGTGGTTCATCAACACCTTTGAATCAAAGCCAACTTCACCTGCACGCGGTGCACCCTGCTGACTGACAAACGAAGCTCTGGCGAAAAGAGAGGTAGGGAGCGTAATTGTAAGCTACCCGACTGGAGAATGTACCTCCACCTTACAGAATACCGCAGCCAAATAGCAATTCCCTTGAGGGTTGTTGTGTTCCTGCGAGTGAGTGAGGTCACCAGAAAGGAAGGAGATGCTGCGTTGGCAGCGGGGGTGGCGGCGCGCGAGCGATATTATAAGTTGCGAGCGTTAATATGGCTACGGCAACCGCTTCACATCAGGCGGGCCGTATGCTTGTCTGCCATCCGACGTAGTATAAAAAAAAAAAAAAAAAACATGAATCTTGCAAGTGACAACCCTGAAAAAATCGCAATGTTAATAATTGAATATTTTTATACATATTACATATATACATAGCGTAGCCCGCAGCATAAACGTACGGTACAAAAGGGCATGCTGATAGCATGCTATGAGCATGTCCCTCCAGATGTTTAAGCACAAAGTTTGTGCCACTGAAGTAACATACACAATTAATAGTTTTTTTTAATAATTATTCACAAAATATTCCTGAAAAGTTGAACTATCAAAATACTATTCATATTACAGATTTATTATTTTTATCTACACAAAAGTGTTTTTGAAATAGATATGTATTATGATGCTACCATTACACTGTATGGCAGAGTTACTGCTGCGTCACGCCTGCCACTCCATACAAATATCGCTAACTATTACATAAACAATGACGTGTGTGCAGAGCGTGAATGAGCGTTTGTGCGTGCGTGTGCGTTTTACAAACTGTTCCAGATTCGTCTCAGAGGGGAGGTGAGGTAATAACGAGAGAAAGGCAGGGAATGGCCACACTGTACGTAATATTATTGTTTAAACTGTGGCTGCGCCTAAGGCCCGACTCCCATTAACTGCAGGGCTCGGCAGGCATCCTTCGCTCAAAGACGCTTCGGCATGTCTAAAAGCGCAAGGACAGCTTCGTTTTGCTTCGGCAGCGCACGACATACCTAAGGACACCGAGGTAGTAACCACTGATCGAAATTTAAACTAGGGACCAATCAGTTACGATGCCGTGTCTGCGTGTTAACGCATTGTTAAGGCATAAGGATGGCTCGGCAATAATTGGCGACGTAGCGCTTGCACGTAGGTATGCCGAGGGATCACTTGCCGTGCCGTCCCGATAATGGGATTCGTGTTGCTTCACGTAATTAAAATGTAGTCAAAATTCAATTCCGATCCAGTTTCGATGTCACAAATGTCATAATTGGTATTCTCGTATGAAACTTCAAAGTCTAATTTAAATGGGATTATATCGAAATTTATATAATCAAAAATTACTTAGAATGTTATTTTGCTAACAATTAGAATAGAATGAAATCAATTCACCTACCCCGCCCAGGTGAGATTTGAAACCACGACCTCTCGATGACCGGTCGAGTGCACTTCCAACTGAGCTACCAGGAAGGTTTGTGTTGGTGACGAATTTTTGCATATTATACTTTTACTCTTATACTTTTATACAGGCCTCCCCAACCCGTTTGGCCAGCGTGGGGAGTGTAGGCCAAATCCTCCTTCTCTCAGGGACGGACGAGAGAGGGTCGTGCTCCTGTAGTGGAGACTAAAATGACCTGATGATGATGATGATGATGATACTTTTACTGCATGAGTCACAGTATGGCGTACATACGCACATACGTACGCACATATTAAGTAATTACACTACTAAATAAGGCATAGCAGTCCATCGTTGCAGATGAAATTCGGCTATTTTTTGATAACGCCAAACTAATTAAATCAGTTTTATTGTCAGAATATTATAAATATTTTTGAAAAATTCTGGCAAGTTGGCCAAGACAACTATTTAAATAATAATAATAGAATGAAATCAATTATATAATTTTTACTCAATTCATAATTCAATCCCGATTCGGTCAACTTTTGTTCTGTGATCGTAAACTAATTACGAGAATTGGTCACCAGCAGCTGGTTTGCACATACGTACACAAACATTTTCTAACATGCTGCAATATTAACAAATATTAAACCTCCGTCGGCCTCCAGGAAATAAAAGAACAACGTTGTTACAATCTCCATAACCACAGATTATAAACCATAAAAATGCGCCCTTAAATTATACGACAATGGTTTGTGAACTGACCGTTCAATTTTGAACTTTATGTTCAGTGCAATAAGGAATCACGATGTCAGAAGGGTGCCAAGTCAGTACTATAATATGTGATTTTGACGGGAATTGCGTGTAAAAAATATGGTAGCAAATTTTAGTTCGTACCTACTATGAATTCTATCTATATTCAGTCGGATGTACAAAAAGAAGTAGTAAGGATTAAGTAAGTTTGAGATGTAAGTAGTTCATCAACAGCTTTGAACAAAACCAACTTTGAACTTCGCCTGCACGTTGTGCACCCTGCTGATTGACGAAATAAACTATGAGGATATACTCGAAAGGAAGGAGGCGAAATAAGGCATAGCGCATTTTGAACACTGCCTGACTGAAGACCTACATCCATCTCACAGAATACCGCAGCCAGTTTGTCTTGGTCTGGGTGTTTTCTAAGTATGTATCTAAAAATGTATTTAAGTTTATATCAGTTATCTAGTACCTATAGTACAAGCTTTGCTTAGTTTGGGACTAGATGGCAGTATGTAATTTGTCCAGGAATATTTATTTATTTAATTTTGGTTTTTAAAACCGCATTCGTGATTTTCTCTACTCCTAAACAGTGGCGGATTAGGGTTAAAGCAGGCCCTAGGCAACATTGTATTTCCGAGCCTAATAAAGATGTTTTCACTTCAAAAATAAAAAAAACTAATTTTCGGGCCCCAAAAATTACGGGCCTAAATTGCCTAGGCCTTAGTCCGCGCCTGCTCCCAAAGGTAGGTAGGTAGGTAACAGGTAGAGAATGCTATTAGAATTAAGTCCACCTTTTGTACCAATTCTCACACACAGCTAGTCTACTGCATATCTGGGACCTTACCGCCTAAGCTGAAGCCCATTCCCATTGAATATTTTGATTTCAAAAATAGATCTTCTGTTTAAGTTATTGACAAACATCTTTAGCTTTATCGGTAGAGCTTCAAGTTTTTTACGAGCTAAGCTAAACACAATTGTCACAAATCTAAACTAAAGATTGATTTTCGCAATCAAAAATTTTTATAGGAATAGGCTATTTTCCAATGTTTAAAAATTATATAAATTATTTAACAATATCGTAAAATACACAAAACTATAAAGATCTGCAAACTTTCATTCTAATATCTTCAGTCAGACTTTTTTTAGCGTCGATCAAAGTTTGGCGGGAAAGTCAATTTTAAAAGTATGAAATTATTAAAAAATAATATTTCCATTGGAGAAACAATAAAAAATGCTATAACTTTTATTATGATACTAATCACATAAACGTAATATTTAATATAGCTGTCGTACAAATTTCTGGTTTGATGCATACAAAATACAAACCTGTGACGTCATAATTCGGTAGTCTTTTGTATGGAGCGTTTTGGGGCAGTCTAAAAATTGTGATTTTCAAATTACCATATCTCGAGAGATTTTTATGCTATCGAAGTAATTCTTTCACCTATGGTTATATTATGGAGACGTCCCTACATATCAAACAGAAAAAAATGTTAGTCAAATAGCCTATTGGGGCTTCACCTTCGGCGGTAGGGCACCGCCGAAAGTGAAGCCGATTACCATTGGAATTTTTGATTACGAAAATCAAAGTTTTGCTTAGATTGACGGCAATTGTGTTTCGCTTAGATGGTAAAAACCATAGAGCTCTGCCGATTAAGCTAAAGATTTTTATTACTAACTTAAACATGAGATCTATTTTTCATCAAAAAATCCGGTGGTAATCGGCTTCAGCTTCGGCGGTAGGGCCCCTGGTCTGTGTTGCGAATTATTTCGATATTAATTACCGCGAAAAATTGCTACACAGGAAATTTCGGAAATCCGCATTCATCGTTCCAAACAAAGCAGTAATAAGTGGAACAAGGGTTGTAAACAGGGTTTTACCCACGAGGTAGTAAGCCCAAGCCGAAGAATTACCACCGCCACGCTTTCGTAAAAACCTTTGATACTTTTTCAATACATTTGTGAGAAAATTTCATTAGTATAAAACTTTAAATGAAAGGAACGTGTGAATTCAAATCATAATTAAATAAATATTTCTGGACAATTTACACAGTGCCATCTATCCCCAATTTAAGTGCAAAGCTTGTACTATGGGTACTAGGCAACTGATAAATGTACTTTTTTTGTAAATACATACATGTAATACATATAAAACACCCAGACCAAGAGATATATAGACATGTTTATGCATACAAATTTTGTCAAATTAATTAAATAAAAAAAATTGTCTTGTGCGGGGATCGAATCCGCGACTATTCTGCCTTGTAGTACATAAAACATGTAGGTACGTGTATAATATGTGTGCTAATGATAATTGGCAAACGAATATTTAAAACAACAGCATTCCTCCAAAAATACCAAGCTTGGTTACGGGTGGGGGGGGGGGAGGGGGGGCTTAGATTTTTAACACGTATCCATATCATATTAGAAATGGGAGTGTATTCGTTGAAGATGATTGGGTTACAATATCAATGTACGTAAGTTTAGGTAAGTACCAAATTGTTTTTTTATCTTCCTCTTTGTAAAATATGATTTAAAACTATATTTATAAATTACTACTTGAAATCCAGTGGGGAAGGAGGTCTTGGCATATACTACGGGTGGTGTTGATATATACCAAAGGGGGGAGGAAGGTAAAAAATAATAATAAATGGGTCACGTAGTATGGGTACCTTCCCTAAAGTACACGCTTCACGACTTTGGAATGCGCAAACGTGTTGATACAAAAGTTGGACATGAAGCCCGGACGACAATGAAAATTTATCTAATTTCTTTATGTAAACATTATCTCCATTTTATCTTAAAAATGTTTTTACGTTACACCGTCTCGCACTTAAACATCATATCGGGAAATTAAACTTGAAGCAACCACTTATTCTGAGCATTTTATATTGTAAGTATTTTATATTGTTTGAATTGAATACGCTGAAGATCTCTCTCCAAGACAAAAATATTAGTCATCTGGTTCTTTATATTGAAGCTCTTTCTTGTGATTTCCAATAAGTATGTTTTATTTAATATATAAATAAATTCGAATATATATACTTTATTTACAGACTATGTCTGCGAGAGCTTCTGAAAAGCTAATAACGTCATTATCAAAATAAAACATGCACTAGATTTTAGTTACTTTACGAGAAAATGGTATCTAACTTCGTGCAGTAGTTTTAGCGTGATGCAGACACAAACAGACAGAAAATTCTAAAATTGCGATGGCTTCTATTGTTCTTATGAAGAAATAAATACAGGGCAAGTGCGAGTCGGACTCAGGGTATTATTACTAAATCAATAACAACAAAACTAGAAATAGAACTAGAATTTAAACTGACCAAGAAATAATCTAAAATCAGGCTACGGTCGACGTTGCTTGACTTATTTTATTACTAAAGCAAAAACAACCAAGAAATAATCTGAAATCAGACTACAGTTGACGTTGCTTGACCTGCGTTGTTACAAAACCGAAACCTACCAAGAAATAATCTGAAATTTGGCTGCGGTCGTCGTTGCTTGACCTGCATTATTACAAAACCGAAACCGACCAAGAAATAATCTGAATTTAGACTAAGGTCGACATTGATTGACATGTTTTTTTTTTACAAAACAATAACCAACGAAAAAATTATTATTATTTACCAGACTTTTAACTTTGTCAAAATGACATGTAAAAATTCAAATCAGGCTATGGTCGACGTTGCTTGACCTGTATTATTAGAAAACTGAAACCAACCAAGAAATGATCTGATATTAGGTCGACGCCACTTGGAGAACCACTTTAGTGCTATAGCAAAAGGGTGTTTTGCAGGCGCTTCTCGCAAATAAATTTGTTTCTAAGGTTTTACCGCATTTTCATAAAAACTGTAGTAACTGAAGACACCGCTATATTTTTCTATCCACCTCTAATTATTTCAGATTTTTCGCTTTGTAACCTTCGGAGATAAGGGATGGACGGTATTTATTTTTTGCGGTTTATATATGCCAAATGTCATTCAAATCCGTTTACTCATGAAAGAGTAACAAACATCCATACATCCTTACAAACTTTCACATTTATCGTCGTCGTCGTCTAAATACGTCGGAAAGGGGCCCCTTAAACCTACACCCGTGTCACAAGTCTTGGGATCTGCTTGGGTTTCTCTCTCTGCCACACGATGGACCCGGCACCCGCACGGTGAATCCATGGAAGCTAAGAAGTTCGTCTCATTAGTATAATACAACATTTATCCATATTTAAATAATCGCATAAAACTAAGTAAACCCCAATGAATGATCCTCCAACTCAACCGACATCTGGAATTATTTAATGGGCCCATTAGCCTGTTTAAATGAAGCCTCAAAGCGGCGCGTAGGAGATATTTTTGAATAGAAGTTGAGGGTTTTATACAGAAATGTAACAAGTACACGGAGAGATTATTCGCAACAGCACTAATTAAGAGTAGGCATTATTATAACAAAAGCTACTTAATATTTTTTATTTGCGCCCACCAAAAAGTTCTTAAATTCTCTTCGTAATTTTCCTTGATCTGCTTGAGATAACAGCTTGCCAGCTCACTGGCGTATTATCATGATGCAAGCGAGCTGGCAAGGTTGACAAGTCAACTTTAGCATTTGACTTGGCAAATTTTCTTTAATTATCGACCTAGGTACATCATCATCAGCCTGTTTCTATCCACTGCTGGACATAGGCCTTCCCTAATGCCTTCCATCATATGCGATCCTCCGCTTTCCAGCCGCTTCCGGCCGTTACCTTGAGGCCATCGGTCCATCTAGAGGAGAACTTCATCGTCCCATACAAGGTCTCCACTCTAAGAGTTTCCTCCCCGATCAGCCATCACTGAAACGGCAAATGTGGCCGGCCCACTGCTACGTCAGCCTGCCGACTCTGAGAGCTATGTCGACAACTTTGGTTCTCCTTCGAATTTCTTCGTTTCGGATTCGGTCCCTTAGAGAAATGTCGAGTATAGCTCTCCATACATACATAATCAACTTATCTTCTTTATATTATATGTTAGTTATTATTTTTATAATAAAAAAAAATATTCTTCTATATATTCGACTTACTGGTAAATAGCTATCCAGGTCAAATGTTAAAGTTCAATAAGTTATTACTTATTAGTTATTTTGCTTTGTGTAAAATGTCATATTTTAAATATCAAAAAGAAAAAGAATCGCGACACTGTATAGTGGGCGACAGGGGGACCTACGCTGTGCTTTGCGATCAATGCTTGCCACGCCAGAACCTTTATGCCCCCACAGCCATCGGATACCTTTAACCTAAACATAATTTTCATTTTGTCTATTTTCATCATGTAATGACTAGCCTGTTCCCCGTTTTGAAGTTCAGAAGTCACTTACGTTTTCAATATAGCCGGCACGCGTAATAATGTGCTTTAAAATCGTAGCTTATGAAAAGAAATAAGAAAGTAAACTAATTTACTTTTAAGAGCCTAAGCTATTGAAATGAAACTGCGCAAAAACTTTTTTGTTTGTCATTTAATTGAAGTTTTGTCGACAGTACAGACCAATTCTGACCCCTATAAAGAAATCTCTAAAAATAAATTAAGAAATAATGAAATTGCCAATTAAGGGTACCTTCAGATTCTTTATGTTGAAAGGATTTCCAATTGCCCTACTCCGCATTAATTACAAGAAATGAATATTACTAAGCTTTAATTCAATCCAATATTGGAACATAGAGCTATAAAAATATTATTATATACATACACTATATGGTTTCTGTGTTCATTGTGCAGTATTTTTTTTTTTATACAACTAAAGTGGAAAACAAGCATACGGCCCGCCTGATGGAAAGCAGTTACCGTAGCCTATGAACGCCTGTAACACCTGGGGCATCACACGCGCGTTGCCGACCACTTAGGCTCCAATGTGTGAGGATGAATTCCCTGCCGATGGCGAGCGGTGCGACTGTAGAAAGAGGCCGTGGGCATCATGTCAAACAACTCCTCTGAACACACCCCATTATACAATCGGTAGAACACACAAAGAGACGCGAAATCTCTTCTCAGACTTAAAGGTTCTAAACCGTCTGTCAGTTTGGAACCATCAACAATCCTCACAGCACGCCTTTGAATCGAGTCACAAGGTGCAAGCTGGTATCTAGGCGCTCCCGCCCATAGATGGCAACAGTACTCCATATGCGGCCGTACTTCCGCTTTATAAAGCAGAAGTCGTTGGCGCGGGTTGAAGTACTGCTTCGCCCTGTTGAGCACACCTAGTTTCTTCGACGCCAGCTTGACCTTCTCCTCCAGGTGACATCGAAACTGGACGTCGCTGGAGATTTCAATTCCGAGAATCCCAATATTTTTAGCAATGATAAGGGGTGTGTTCTGGAATTGGGGAGCCACAGCAAAAGGGGTTTTCTTAGCGGTGAACGCGCAAACTTGTGTCTTAGTGGGATTGAACTGAACTAGGTTCTTTCGCCCCCAATCGGAGACACAATTCAATGTGCTCTCGATCTCTGACACAAGTTGTTCTCGACTCTCCTCCACCAGAGAACGGGGTATATTAGCGCGGCCCGTGTAATAAGCGTCTCCAGTGCTGTCGTCAGCATAGCAATGAATGCTGTCAATAGACAACATATCATTGATATGCAGCAAAAACAGCGTCGGGGACAATACCGAGCCTTGCGGGACGCCAGCATTAATGTCCATGCTACCGGAGCGACTGCCATCCACAACGGCTCTAATGCTTCTGCAGGACAAAAAGCTTGCGACCCATTCGCATAAACCCTCAGGTAGACCGTACGCAGGCAACTTCGAAAGAAGACTACGGTGCCAGACCCGATCGAACGCCTTCGCCATATCAAGACTAACAGCTAATGCCTCACCTTGACTCTCCACGGCTGAAGCCCAGCGATGTGTAAGATACACTAGAAGATCCCCAGTCGAACGACCATGACGAAACCCGTATTGATGGTCGCTGATCAGGTCGTGATCTTCTAGGTATTTCAGGAGCCGGTTATTAATAACGCGCTCCATTACCTTGGAGAGAAGGGAGGTAACAGCGATAGGCCTGTAATTCGATGGGTCTGATCTGTCACCCTTCTTGGGTACAGGGTGTACGTTCGCAGTCTTCCACGATGACGGAACCTGCCTGGTGGAATAAAAGGCGCGTCAGTACAGGACACAACTCAGGAGCACACAGCTTTAGCACCACTGCCGGAATGCCATCTGGCCCACTCGACTTATGAACGTCGAGGGATAGCAATGCCCGCCGAACATCACGTTGAGTAAATGAGATTTCCGGCATGGATTCGCCACATCGCGGGATGGAAGGCTGTACGGCGTCCCCGTCGTTCAAAGTCGAGTTTGAGGCAAAGAGATTCCCCAACAGATCGGCTTTCTCCTTAGCACTATGGGCCAGACTACCATCCGGTTTTCGGAGTGGTGGAAAGGACGACTGACAAAAGTTTCCCTCGGCAGCCTTAGCAAGCGACCAAAAGGCACACAAACCGTCTGTCAGTTTGGAACCATCAACAATCCTCACAGCACGCCTTTGAATCGAGTCACAAGGTGCAAGCTGGTATCTAGGCGCTCCCGCCCATAGATGGCAACAGTACTCCATATGCGGCCGTACTTCCGCTTTATAAAGCAGAAGTCGTTGGCGCGGGTTGAAGTACTGCTTCGCCCTGTTGAGCACACCTAGTTTCTTCGACGCCAGCTTGACCTTCTCCTCCAGGTGACATCGAAACTGGACGTCGCTGGAGATTTCAATTCCGAGAATCCCAATATTTTTAGCAATGATAAGGGGTGTGTTCTGGAATTGGGGAGCCACAGCAAAAGGGGTTTTCTTAGCGGTGAACGCGCAAACTTGTGTCTTAGTGGGATTGAACTGAACTAGGTTCTTTCGCCCCCAATCGGAGACACAATTCAATGTGCTCTCGATCTCTGACACAAGTTGTTCTCGACTCTCCTCCACCAGAGAACGGGGTATATTAGCGCGGCCCGTGTAATAAGCGTCTCCAGTGCTGTCGTCAGCATAGCAATGAATGCTGTCAATAGACAACATATCATTGATATGCAGCAAAAACAGCGTCGGGGACAATACCGAGCCTTGCGGGACGCCAGCATTAATGTCCATGCTACCGGAGCGACTGCCATCCACAACGGCTCTAATGCTTCTGCAGGACAAAAAGCTTGCGACCCATTCGCATAAACCCTCAGGTAGACCGTACGCAGGCAACTTCGAAAGAAGACTACGGTGCCAGACCCGATCGAACGCCTTCGCCATATCAAGACTAACAGCTAATGCCTCACCTTGACTCTCCACGGCTGAAGCCCAGCGATGTGTAAGATACACTAGAAGATCCCCAGTCGAACGACCATGACGAAACCCGTATTGATGGTCGCTGATCAGGTCGTGATCTTCTAGGTATTTCAGGAGCCGGTTATTAATAACGCGCTCCATTACCTTGGAGAGAAGGGAGGTAACAGCGATAGGCCTGTAATTCGATGGGTCTGATCTGTCACCCTTCTTGGGTACAGGGTGTACGTTCGCAGTCTTCCACGATGACGGAACCTGCCTGGTGGAATAAAAGGCGCGTCAGTACAGGACACAACTCAGGAGCACACAGCTTTAGCACCACTGCCGGAATGCCATCTGGCCCACTCGACTTATGAACGTCGAGGGATAGCAATGCCCGCCGAACATCACGTTGAGTAAATGAGATTTCCGGCATGGATTCGCCACATCGCGGGATGGAAGGCTGTACGGCGTCCCCGTCGTTCAAAGTCGAGTTTGAGGCAAAGAGATTCCCCAACAGATCGGCTTTCTCCTTAGCACTATGGGCCAGACTACCATCCGGTTTTCGGAGTGGTGGAAAGGACGACTGACAAAAGTTTCCCTCGGCAGCCTTAGCAAGCGACCAAAAGGCACGGCTCCCAGATGGGTGCTTAGCTAGGCGCTCACCAATCCTGCCGATGAACTCAAACTTTGCCCCGGCAATTACTCTCTTACTGAACCTCGAGGCAGCATTGAACACACGTTTCAAGTCAGAAACACAAGGATCTCCATTAATACGAGCCGTGGTCCAAGTCTCGCATGCAACTTGCTTGCGGAGTTTAGCTTCTCTGCAAGACCGATTAAACCACGGCCGCTTCTTAGCATCTGAAGTAGCCACCCGCCGGTTTGGAATAACTAATTCCATCCCAGGCAAAATCGTCTCAGCTACAGCAGATGCACAGATGTCTATATGTTCTGACTCGAAACAGAGCCGCCTCCACGGGTACGATGCGTAAAATTCACGCAGTCCATCCCAGTCTGCTGACTTATAGTGCCACATGCGACGCCATCCGGTAGACCGGGGAGCGTTAGGGCTAGCACATGGCACTTGGGTCCGGATGAGACAGTGGTCCGATGAGCCAAGTGGCGCATCCACCGAGACTGTGTACCCATCCGGATGTGTGGTCAGCAGAAGGTCCAGTAGAGAGCTAGTATGGTCCTCAATATCTGGTATTCTCGTTGGAGAATGAACCAGCTGTGAGAAACCATAAGCCAGGGCAAAATCATGTACAGACCTCCCCGCGAAGTCAGTGGACCGAGAGCTGAGCCACTCGGCATGGTGGGCATTGAAGTCTCCCAAAATCACTAACTCCGCGGAGGGGTACCTCTCGATGACTTTGTCAGTCGCCAATTGCAGGTGCTCGATCAATCGAGTTGTGTCCGTATCACCGCTATGAGACCTGTAAAGGCACGCGTAGATCCGGGTGCGGCCGCCCTGATCCACGCGTACCCACAACACTGACAGGTCCCTGTCTTCTAGGCCGTGAAGACGTCGACAGCAAATATCATCCCGGACGTACATACATACCCCGGCTCTACGTACAAAAGAATGTTCAAGTTTGTACCCGGGGTATAATAAATAAGATGTATCGGCCGGACAAGATATTTGCGTCTCCGTTAAAAAAAGTAGGGTCGGCTTTGCAGTTTCGAGGTGATGGTGAACTGCATTTATGTTTGAATGAAGTCCCCTGACGTTACAGAAGTCCACGTCGAACGTGGATGAAGACGCCGCTTTAAAAATCTCCTTTTTCTTTTTCTTTCTGGCCATTAGAAGGTGTTAGAGGTTTATAAATAAGATAACTGGAGCACTGATTTCCAGGCCGTTGGCAATACCCATCCGATAACACGGTTGAAATTCGGACGTCAACTAATTTCGATAGCTTCGCGGATTTTACGTGGAACAAAGAACTTTTCCTTTGCAACCACCTTAGCCTTATCGAATCGGATGTAATGAGAGACGCCCGAATCTAGTACATGTTCCGTAATCGCCGAACCATTTCTGTCCAGGTTTTTTAAGCTCCTAATATGTTCTGAGAGTCTTGTCGCTACATTGCGTCCTGTTTCCCCCACGTAGCTGCTGCCATAGTCACAAGGTATCACGTAAACACCTGGTGTCCCCAGCGGGTCACTATCCTTCGGAGACCGCTTTCTTTGTGCAGCTTGTTTATTCGGCGCCTGCCGCAAATAACAATCAGTAGCGCTATTAATGGCAGGCTTCCGCCCCTCTTCTGCAACATCCCAGTATCTAGTCCATTCATTTCATCCTTATAGCCCATTTAATTTTCATCACTCTTAGCAGTAGTCCCAATGCTGCCAAGACCTGGCCATGATATATCCTGGAACGGATCAAGGTGGTGCACAACATTACATCAAGCTTCTTATAGGGGTATGTTCGCGTTGGATCCATATCCCCGCAAACGACTATCAAATGACCGGGCTGGACTCGTGATTCAGAAAAGATATATAATAATGTTAAATTGTATGTTTCATGAAAAAATATAACCCTGTCGGTCTAATTTTCACACAAAATATAGAATGGCAAGGACTGATAGATGTTACTGTTTTCCATTACATTAATCTAGCATACAGTATAGCGAATATTTGTGCAAAAGATATGTTACGAAATGATAATATTTTTAGATGATATTCTCATAGGCCAATCCTATGTAAAAATATCCATAAATGAGGGTAAGTACACTGGTAATTCAATAATATAACTAACAGTTCTCACTGCCTTTTAATTAGCGAAGTATCTAATTAATGACTGTAGGGCTGTAGAATTCTGACGAAAACACACGGCTTTCATTTGCGATTCAAAACGCGCTCTATCGAATTCTCTCATCGTGCCGCATCATAATGTGATATTACATACGTATTTGTTCTACCGATGTGAAGTGTAACAAAATAATGTGCATACTGACAACAAATCTATAGTCCATACTTATATTTGTAAACAAAATACTACTGACTTTTTATATCACATCAAGTGCCACATAAGCGATGCCCGCCTGATATTAAACGGTTACCACTTAACTAACGGTTGCAATACAACAAATATCGTTTACGTGTTGGTACCTCCACTATTAATACATACACAGCATCATCTCCTCACTCACTCACAGGAAAACCACATTCCTCAAATATTTCTTGGGTTTGGTTAAACACGTAGTGGTGAGTCAAGTTCATCTAGGGATGGGCAAATGCCGGGGATTTGCGATAAATGCCCAATAAGTACATATAAATTCCCTATTTATGTCCAAAAACTATGCAGTTATTGAGCATTTATACGTTCTTATTGGGAATTTATTGTAAATGGCCGGCATTTTGCCTATCTGTAAGTATAATACATCTAGATAATTCTAATATTAAAATAATATATATAAAATATTAATAATTGTTGAGCTCAGTTGTCAAACGTTTAGCAATGGCCACTTTGAGTCCGAGTCGCGGGTTCGATCCCCGCACAAGACAAATATTTGTGTGCATGAACACGTCTATTTTTCTTGGTCTAGGTGTTTTCTAAGTATTATATGTATGTATGTACAAAAAACATTCAAAAACGAATTCAAAAACTTCAAAAACGAAAATCATGACCAACCATCCGAATGCTAATTCTTACCAGATGCCTGTCGAAGTCGTCGATCAGTATACGAGTATATACCTGGGACACAAAATAACATTGGGGCTGCAAAATCAAACAGTGGAGGTCGAAAGGCGCATAACACAGGCGTGGTCAACTTTTGGAGCCAACAAGCAAATCTTCCGATCAAAGAGTGTACCACTGGAACTAAAAAGGAAAGTTTTCGATCAGTGTGTCCTGCCAGTTTTTACCTACGGAATGGAAACGGCAACCTTGACACTGAAATCTGCAGAGAACCTCCGAGTAGCACAAAGAGCGATGGAGAGAGCGGTGTTAGGAATAACGCTGCTCGATCGAATTCCGAAAGAGTGCATTCGGAGACGGACCAGGGTCAGGGATGTCGTAGATACTATAAGAAAGCAAAAGTGGAAGTGGGCAGGACCAGAATGGATCAGGATCGGTGGACCAGGAGAGTCATGGAGTGGCGACCATGGGCAAATACCCGGGGCAGAGGCCGCCCCGCTCTTCGTTGGGTGGGTGATATCAAGGATCACGCAGGCCGCGACTGGATGAAAGTGGCACGGGAGAGACAAAGATGGAATGATTTGGAGGAGGCATATATCCTGAAGAGGATAATCTAAATGCTGCGATGATGATGATGATGATGATGTACAAAAAAATATATTTAAGTAGGTATTATATCAGTTACTAGATGGCCGTGTGTAATTTGTCCAGGAATATTTATTTACTAGTAACTAATCACATTCATTGCTAACTACATCTACTCTAGGATGGACTTATCTGTTTAATTCTACTGTATTATCTACTACGTATAAGCTTTGTTATCCACACAAGCACAGATAAATCAATTGTTTGTACTGCAAAGAAGATGCATAAGAATTCTTGTACATATAACAGTTAGAGGAAGCTGTGGTTTCACTTTATTAAACAAATTTTACTAACCCTGACTTCAGTATTTATTTTGCAATATGTTTTTTTTTTAGAAAACGTTAACATTTATTTATATAAGAAATACAACTATTCGCATAAATTGCGACCCTGCGGTGATAAGTTAGCCTCAGTACTCTCCAAATTAAATATAGTTACTACAGGTACTCACTATAATGTCAATAAAAATGTATAATAAAATACCAAATAATATTAAGAATGTCTAGTCTGTGCATTTACCACAAAAAAAACATTAGCTGTGGCTACACATGTGACTGTGGATGGTTGTTTATCGTCTTATCGATCACTTTACATAGGCTATTCTTTAAACAGGGAAAATATTTTATTCCCACGGGAATGATGTTTCCGTGGACGAAGTCGCCTGCAGCTGCTAGTAATTCTAGATTTGAACACTTAAACTACAATTTATCTATATTGTTTTAAAACTCTCTAATAAATCTAAAATATTATAAAACTTTTAAGTGGCGCAATTCTTTCCTGTGAGCCATATTTACGATCTAAGTTTGAGCGGGAGCGCTCATAAATCACGCTCGTATGTTTCGCTCTTGTCTGCTACCACTGCTACTATAATATAGTCTGTTAATTGATTGGCAAGGGATACTGTCGGTAGATAGAGTCGATGTAAACTCTGTGTGGAAATTATATGTATGGAACAGCTACTACCTAACTCAGATATACAGCCATTATCTTCTATCTGACGATCTCGGTGGTCGAATGGTTAGCAATGGCCACTTTGACTCCGAGGTCGCGAGTTCGATTCCCGCACAAGACAAACATTTGTGTGCATGAACATGTCTGTTTGTCTTGGTCAGGGTGTTTTCTATGTATTATAAGTATGTATTTACAAAAAAAAATGTATTTAAGTACAATTTTATCAGTTGTCTAGTACCCATAACACAAGCTTTGCGCTTAATTTGGGACTAGATGGCGCTGTGTAAATTGTCCAGAAATATTTATATTTTATATTATGCTATGTAATTCAACCAAGTTCATTGACACGGTAGACCTTTCAGCATAAAATCTTTAGAACCAAAGCTAACCTCAGCTGCATGTGATTCACCCCGCTGTCAAACGAATGAGGGTCTGGCAAGATGTAGAGTATATCCACACCCCGGCCACTCCATACAAATGTCGCGTCGTTTACTAATACACTAACAATGGCGTCTGTGCAGAGCGTAAATGAGCGTGTGTGCGTGTGGCGCCATATAAACTGTTCCTGATTCGTCTCAGAGGGGAGGTGAAGTCGACACGAGAGAGCGGCAGGGAGTGGCCATACTGTACGTAGTACTATTACTTATATTGAGGTATAGCGTACACATACCAAGAATATTTTGTGTGTATATCGCGGAGCAAATTCAGTTCTAAGCACGATACAATAACGTTCCGCTTGGTGTAGATCAACATGTAGTACAACTTGAAATCAAGTTTACGTGTTCTTTTTGGACAATTTCCGATCGATCAGATTAAACTTGATCTCAAGTTGTACTACATGTTAATCTACATCTGCCATGTTCTTTTTGGACAATTTCCGATCGATCAGTATCGTCGAGACTGATCGATCGGAAATGAAAGATCGGAAATTGTCCAAAAAGAACATGGCATCAATTGCAACATAGCTGCCATTTTTTTAAATTTGAATATTGACTTAACCGGTCTAGCTGTTGGAAGGTCATCAGCTCTTTTTTATTTTATGAGGGATCATGGATATGAGGATGAGGGATCATAAAATAAAAAAGAGCTGATGACCTTCCAACAGCTAGACCGGTTAAGTCAATTTCAAATTTAAAGAAATGGCAGCTATGTTGCAATAGATGCCAGGAGACTACAGTATGGTTCTTCAAGAAAGATTATTGACATCCATTGGGTGAGCGTACGTTTGTTTGCCACCTTAATAGTATTAAAATTCATGAAGGGGTTTTTTACAGGGTCAGCAACGCGTGAGTGAGGCGTTACTAGAGTCCATACTCTGCGATAACTGCTTACCGCCAAGCGGGTCGTATCTTTGTTTTCCGCCTTAGTTATATACAAAACACGAGTTCGAGTTACGAGTTCTGTAAACTATGGTTAACGGTGTTGGTTTTACCTTTACCGTAATTTTAAGTGCAATGGTGTTAATAATATATGATAAAATAAATTAAAAAATGGGGTATGACTGTGTCATGGATACGACCGTGTGTTATACGTTATATGCACTATAATTATCTCCAAATGGCAGGGCTTCCTCCTCCCCCGCACGCGATGTTCCATAATCCTTACTTAGCGTAATAAATTCTTTGATCCTTCATCTATCCAGTGGTGTGATTTAATTTTAGTTGGAAATGATAGACTTGTAGATCCAAACTGTATCCCCCGATTTTGTTATCATTCGTTTGTTTTGAATTGCCTCCCTATGGAAGCAATTTTAAAGACTCACACTCAATCACTATTCACGTCAAATAAAAAAGAGTAAAATTTACAACACCTTTTCCCTTTTTGGTCAGGGTTTAAAAGGAGTCCACTTCATTCATAGATACTAACAATGTACCTACATAATAGTCAACCCCGGCGGATTTAATACGAAGTTCTCGTACAATCTGATCATAAAATTCAAAGATATTCAGTGGAACGTCTTAAAGTATAATGAACTAGCTAGCATCCAATTCTCGTCTTTTCGTGAGCAATTTAAACAATGAACTCGATTTGTGCTAGAGATTTCTCATGACTTAGTAGTACCTATTTGCAAGTTTTAAAAATCTTGTAGTATCTAATTGTAAGTCAAGCTATTAATTACAATTTAAAATTGGACGCCATAGAAATTTACAAATACGTCTAAGTAGCATAAAATTAAACCGACTGGCTGATCAAGCTGAAACTTAGTATATGGGAATCCCTACGTCATAATATCCTCTCTTATTGGATCCCTACTAGGATCCTACCGCCTTCGTAGCTGGTTATGAACCATATGTTACCAACGTGGCTGAAGGGCCGCCGAAACTGAAGCCGTTTTTTTTTATACTACGTCGGGTGGCAGACAAGCGGTGAAGCGGTTGCCGTAGCCATATTAACGCTCGCAACATAAGATATCGCTCGCGCATCGCCACCCCCGCTGCCAACTCTCCTTCCTTTCTGGTAACTTACTCGCAGGAACACAACAACCCTCAAGGGAATAGTTATTTGGCTGCGGTATTGTTAGGTGGAGGTACATTCCCCAGTCAGGTAGCTTACAATTACGCTCCCTACCACTCTTTTCGCCAGAGCTTCGTTTGTCAGTCAACAGGGTGCATCGCGTGCACGTGAAGTTAAGCCAACTGGTTCAAAGATGTTGATGAACCACTTACACCCCAAAATTACTATCGAATATTTTGATTCGAAAAATATGTTTTACGTTTTAGTTATTGGCAAACATTTTCCGCTTAGTCGGTAGAGCTTTAGAGTTTCTACCAGCTAAGACAAATACAATTACCGTAAATCTAAGGCCAAATTTGATTTTTACTATCAAAAGAATAGATAGATAGATAGATAGATAGATATAACGTTTATTTGCATTTTGGAACACACACGTACATAGAATTGTTACACAGACAGTCATAGACATATTGTAGTACAGTCAACAGATACAGAGATTTATGCACGTGTGCGCTGCAGTAATGCAAATCAGGCCGTGGCTCAGTGTGTACCTCCACTCATAGACAATATGAGTGAAACACTGGTATTCTGCCACTACCCAGGGAGCGGGTTGGGCACTAATCGCCTTACTGAATATTATAGTGTCTGTATAGTATGTGATTTTAATGTAAGTGTACTTGTGTAAACAGTGTATTTGTGTAAAACATTGTGCAGTTTGTGTGTTATTGTTGTGTATGGGTGTGTGTATTGTGGAACGGTATATGTCTATCTGATGAGGCGATCTATTTCTTCATTATTCAATGCATTGTATTCATTGTATTATTTTATTAATGTAATGTACGTCCATATGATGTTCACACGGCAAAATCCGCCACCGAATAACCTTGAGGAATACCCAAATTCTGTTTATGTAACAGGAAAGATTTAAATTGTTTTTTGAATGAATATTTAGATCTAATATGTCTCAGAGGGGGAGGAATATTGTTCCAACATTTGGTCGCAAGGTAGCGGAAACTGCCGGTAAATGCTACAGTCCTATGTTTGTGCACTGCTAGGGTGTTGCGTGTAGATCTTGTGCCGTATCGATCGTGGAATTTAGATGTTTTCAGTTTAGAGAAAAGGTATGCAGGTTTTTCAAATTTTATGACATCAAATAACAGACTAGCAAGATGTAGGTGTCGTCGCGAAGACATATTCAAAATTGATGCTTTGTTTAAATATGGTGTTATATGGCTTCTTGGGGGAATGTCGTAGCAGAACCGGCAAGAAGCATTTTGGACACGCTGGATAAGCCTACGCGTTTTGGACTGTAGTCGTGGACCGTAAACTAAGTCTCCATAATTTAATTTAGATAAGACAAGGGATTCACATAACAGGCATCGTACTTTTTCGCTAAGAAAGCGTCGGATTCGGTATAGAACTTTTAGGCGATAGAAGCATGATCTAACCAGATTCACCACGTGAGTTTCAAAGCGCAGTTGACTGTCAATTGTTAGCCCCAAGTTTTTAGTCTCATCTACACGTTCGATGGTCTGTGTACCGATGCTTATTACAGGATTGACAGCATTAATATTTCGAATAAGAGTTTTTGATCCAAGAATCATAAATTTTGATTGATTTGAATCGATGGGAATCGGCTTCAGCTTCGGCAGGGCCCCGGATCCTAGTAGGGATCCGATATCAGAAGATATTATGACGTAGGGATTCCCATATGCCAAGTTTCAGCCTGATCCGTCTTGTAGTTTCAGCTGCGGGTTGATCAGTAGCCAGCCAGTCGGTTTAATTTTATACTTTAATTAGAAAATCTGAACTAATTCACAAATCATCTATTTCAGTGAATGTTTATTTGAATATTGACAAAATATAAATTTCTGAAAAAAATCGATAAACAAGAATTTTTTTGGTACGAAGTTCTTTATGGGGCGTTGCGGAGGGGTACCCTAGCCGGCAAAAAAACGTCCGTAACGTTAAAAAAACCGTAAGATTTTTATGTATAGTCGTATGATGGCTATACAGTGTCTAATGTATAGTCTACGTGATGACTGTTATTATTATTGCAGTTTGGTTTTATTTTTATTAGTTTTTAGGGTTCCGAACCTCAAAAGGAAAAACGGAACCCTTATAAGATCACTTTGTTGTCCGTCTGTCTGTCTGTCTGTCCGTCTGTCTGTCTGTCTGTCTGTCTGTCTGTCAAGAATTTCTATGTCGAGAATGCGTGGAGGTATCAAGCTGAAATTTGAACTGTATACTCAGGTCTACGGTCCCATGAAGTTAAAAAAAAATCAAACTGCTAAGTTTACGTAGAAAAAAGTTACGGCCGTTTATTCAGCAAAAAACGCATATTTCGACACACTCAAGGGAATCAAAACTTATAGGGTACTTCCCGTTGACCTAGAACTATGAAATTTGGCAAGTAACATCGTTATAGACTACAAGTACAGGAATAAATCTCAAAACTATACATCTGTAAATAGATCTTAAAAAATAGGGGATCTATATTTTTTATAGAGTATCGAAATTTCAAATTGAAACTACTAGTTCAAATGGGGTATCATATGAAAGGGCTTGATTGATAGCATTGTACACATTGCAAAATATATTTTATTTATTTTTTTCGACGCATTATTTCTTATTTATAATGAAAAATATCAAATTTAATAATGATACTACGTACCTACGGAACCCTCGGTGGGCGAGTCCGACTCGCACTTGTCCGGTTTTTTAATAAAAAATGTATACCCGAATAATTATTTTTTTTATATCTCGAATAGAACTTGAAATTAATATTTTCATAATAAGGAACTTCGTTCCTATCTGGTGTCTCGCGACACTACCTACTCGTTGTTTTTTTACAACTCATAATAATATGTTCTCGCCGGCATAGCTACTGTGATATGTGTCACAGCACACACTCACAGCAGTGTTAGAGACGGTCCAATCTGCCTGCAATCTATATCAGGAGGACATTGGAGCTGGTCAGCACACACTCTGCGCACCAAGTATATTTATTGGAATCTTACTATTAGGTAGGGGAAAAAGTCTTTTCGCATTTTAGTATGTATGAACTTGTAATAAAATGTCTTTGGTTATACCATTTGTATCTGGCAGGTTTTGATATCTTTAAAAAGTTTAAATTTTAAAAAAGATAATTCCAAATTCAAATTAGGTAAATGTGTGATTTTCATTTGTTTTTTTTACTGTCAAGATGAGTGAATCTAATGAAGAAATTCGATTCATTTTAAAATTTTACTACAAAAAAAGTAAAAATGCAAGCTGCGAAAAAAATTTGTGACGTTTATGGATCTAGTGCAGTGTCTGTTAGAGTAGCACAAATTTGGTTTAAGCGTTTTCAATCAGGAAATTTTGATGTGAAAGATGCACGTCGCTCTGGTCGCCCTGTTACGGATAAAATGGATGCCATTTTTGAAAAAGTGGAGCAAGATCAGCATATCAGTAGTTACGACGTAGCTGAAGAATTAGGAATTGACTACAAAACAGTTTTGGCGCATTTGAAAAAAGCTGGGTACACTAAAAAGCTCGATATTTGGGTGCCTCACGATCTCACTGAAAGAAACTTAATGAACCGTGTACTCATTTGCGATTCTTTACTACGACGTAATGAAAGCGAATCGTTTTTGAAGAAGCTTATAACTGGTGATGAAAAGTGGATCATGTACGACAAGAACGTGCGAAAAAGGTCGTGGTCAAAGGCCGGTCAGGCTTCACAGACTCTGGCAAAACCCGGGTTAACCCGCAATAAGGTGATGCTGTGTGTATGGTGGGATTGGAAGGGCATTATTCATTATGAGCTGTTACCGCCAGGCAGGACTATCGATTCTGAACTCTACTGTGAACAACTGATGAGATTAAAGCAAAAAGTTGAGAGAAAGCGGCCGGAATTAATTAACAGAAGGGGTGTGATTTTTCATCATGATAACGCTAGACCTCACACATCTTTAGCCACTCAGCAAAAATTAAGAGAGTTTGACTGGAAGGTGTTAATGCATCCGCCGTATAGTCCTGACCTTGCACCTTCTGATTTCCACCTGTTTCGGTCTCTTCAGAATTCTTTAGGCAATGTCAGGTTAACATCACGAGAAGACTGCCAAAACCACTTGTCGTGGTTTTTTGAACAGAAGTCCCAAAATTTCTATAGTAATGGGATCATGTCTCTACCTACAAGATGCCAAAAAGTTATCGAACAAAATGGCACCTACATACTTTAGTTAAATGTAAATAAACTTTAGTAAAAAATGTTTTGAATTTTCATATAAAATACGAAAAGACTTTTTCCCCAACCTAATATAATACATTATATATTTTTGAAAATGAAAAATTCACCTGCCCCGCCTAGGTGGAATTTGAACCCACGACCTCTCGATGACCGGTATGCCAACTGAACTACCAGGAAGGTTTGTGTTGGTGACGAATTCTTGCATTTTATATTGAATTGTTCATTTTCAAAATGATTTATAATATTCTGGCCAGTTGGCCGAAACAACAATTTAAAAAAAAAATACTATAATGTATTATGTCAAAGTTTGTTTGTTCTTGAATCACTCAGAAATTTACCCTGATAAATAGGTTTTTTTCCTAACAAGGTTTTTAAACGGTCGAAGCCGCGGATGGGAGCGCTATATTGAAAAATTTTGGTATTCCAGAACCTCAGACTAAAATTTCCAGGCTACTAGACTTCTACGACATCGATATCAATATACCCGACCCAATAAATCCATGCGATCCTTGCCGGATTTAGACGTAATTGAGTCGCAAACAGAGACAATAACCTATCAAATTTTAGGTTTACATTATTCGAAAGATTTAGGTATTTCTATGACACTAGCGTCGCAGGGTTGACCGCGGTAACGGGATAAAAAGTAGGTATCCTTTGTGTTAATTAAGAACTTAAAATGCCAAATCCGGTTAACAGTTTAAATGTGAAAGAGTAACAAAAGAACCATTCATACATCCGCCCATAAATCCTAACAAATTTTCAAATTAAAATATTTATAATTAATTTATAAATCCCGAACGAATGAATTCGACGGAGAACCAAAGTGGTCGGACGAACGGAGAAACAAAGCTCTCAGAGTCAGCGAGTCAAAGTGGCAGTGGGCTGGCCATATCTGCCGAGTCAGCGATGGCAGATGGGGAGGAAAGTATGTTGTGCACTGTGTTGTGTGTTGAAGGCCGACGACCTCAAAACAGTGGCTGATATCCTTTGGCTGATAATGATGATGATGATGAATTTATAATTAATAGCAAGTAGGATAACAAAGAGGAAACTTTTCCAAAGTGTATTAAGGGTTGCGGCCTAGAGTTTTTAAAATTCGTCCCAGTTTGAAGTCTGACCGGAGAACGTCCGGCCAGGGGCGTATACAGTTCGAATTTTAAAGTTTGCTGGGCTCCATTTTACGCACTGTTTTCATTTCAGAAAATAATGATTTTATTTAATAGCATAAAATACGGAGTTTGTATTTTGTGGTAGTAATAATACGGCAGAGGTTATTTGTTTCAGAAGAATTTATTGGAGAATTGAAAACCTCATGAAAATTCGATATTTTAACGAATATCTTATAACAAACCGCAGACGCGGCTAGCACATTATCTTTAATTCAAAAAAGAAAATGTTAAAATGATTTCTTTCTAGCTGACCCGACAGACGTTGACCTGTCTTCATAAGTATGAATATTAAATTGGTTTGGCGCTCGCTGTCAAATGACTGACACATCTGTCAAACGACATAAAGTTACATTAGAAAAGTTAATGTGGTTGATCAGTTTTCTTAAATTTTCTAATTTTCCACGCAACTTTCTTATTTTTTTCTTTCATAAGAACCTTCTCCTGACAATAATAAACACAACAAAAAAAAAAGAATTAGCGAAATTGTTCCATTCGTTCACGTGAAATGCGATGGCCAAGGGAAATAAAGATCTATGTATATAAATGATTAATATGCGTATAATATACAGCTAAGAGCACATCAAGCTTGTCAAGTTAACTTTTGTACCAACTTTACGCCATCCTAAAATAAAAGATGAAATCTAACTGCAAGTGGCAAGCATGATGCACTCTGAGTAGTACATAATATAATAACAATTTACGTGCATACTTTTGCAATATGAAGAAATATTTCTTATAAAAAAGTCTTCAAACCTAAGTGCTAATAAGTATACTATATTTATTAAAAACTGAGTATATGTCATATGTGTTGCAGCCAACTGGTTAAAATAACCTT
This sequence comes from Hypsopygia costalis, assembly GCA_937001555.2. NCBI lineage: Eukaryota > Metazoa > Arthropoda > Insecta > Lepidoptera > Pyralidae > Hypsopygia > Hypsopygia costalis. Next base: position 4,939,062 of record OW443340.2, on the reverse strand, counting down.
TCAATTGAACGGTTAGCTGTTTCATTAAGCAAAAAGGCATTTAACCACACACCAACCCCCCTAGCCAAGTGTAATTCGTAGCGTAACGAACTTTAGATAAATCACGTGACATTTGTCAAAATCATTTATTATGAGAATTGACAAATGTCACGTGATCTATCTAACGTTCTTTACGCTACGAATTACACTTGGCTAGAGGGGCAGGGCAGCCCTACCGCCGAAACTGAAGCGGATTACTATCGGATTTTTTGATCGTCAAAACAGATCTTAGGTTTAAGTTAATGATAAAATCCTAGTCTAGTCTACCAGCTAAGCTAAACACAATCACCGCCAATCTAAGCAAGCCTTCGATTTTCACAATCAAAAAATCCGATGGTACCTAATTGGCTTCAGCTTCGGCGGTAGGCTCCCTGATTTTATAATTGAATCATTATGACATTTAAAACATTCAACATCACAGCTGAGTGTTCAGTTGTGATGTTGAATGTTTTAAACAGCTAACCGTTCAATTGAAATGCTATTTTAACCAGTTGGCTGCGACATATGTATACTGTACACATTCAAGTTAAAGTCATATTAATAAACATTATCCAATAAATAATAAGTAAGATACATTATGGATGTATCATAATTATGCCCTTAGCGAAGTAGTTATTTGCAATTAGGAAGACATTGAAAGACGAAATTGAGCCTCATGGTTAGTAAAAAGATGGATTTAATTATTGTAGTGGGTATTTCAAGCGCTCACCTGACGAACAATAAATTAAATATCGTCTTACAGAAAGATACCCATTTCTAGATTAATCCTCGATAAATGGTCTGAGAAAATGAACAGATAGTGGATTTCTGTTATTATTAGCGAGTCGTATCAAAAGTTGTGAAACACGGGAGTATATTAAATTATTGATAGTTTAGATAAAATCCTACTGTCTGTACTGTGTATATCATGCGAGTTTCGCTAAAAAATCAAGAATAATGTAATAAGTCAAAAACAGACTTACTTAAGAAGTCTTCGTAAGTAGCAATCAAGAAAACTTTACGTAAGTAGCAATCGAAGCAATAATTTCAACAACTTTATGCCAAATTAGGAATGATTATTTGTTTATTGGGAATGAGGATTAGTGACAATTTATATTAATAAATATGGGAATGAAACATAGCCTATAAAATGTAAAATTAGTAAACATAAAGTTGTTTTTTAATAAAATAACCTTTGCATTTACATGCTTATAAAATTTAAGGGTTTCCCTTGATTTGCCTGGGATCCCATCATCAGATCCTGACCTGGTGAATATGGGACCACCTTGCAATCATACCCTTTCAAATAAAAAAAGAATTTTGAAAATCGGTTCACAATTCGCGAAGATATCGAATAACATACATACAAAAAAAAATCAGTCGAATTGAGAACCTTCTCCTTTTTTGAAGTCGGTTAAAAAGATCCTCACAAGACGAGCACAGCAGAAACACAATCTTAGATAACTCTCCTACCTATTTGTAATGAATATACACGAGTAATTTATGAAACGGATAAATTATTTTTAATAATGTACATTCTAACTAAAGTTTTCATCTATTTTATCGCCAGGGAAGGAAGGGCGGTTATTTCGTCTCTTTTTTATATAGATAAAAAATAGTTTAATGGTGATTATTAATACAAACAAACAAATTTTATGAAATAAATTATTTTACCATTTAAAAGTTTAGTTAAAAAAAATAGATTTTACACTGTATACTTTGAACGAACTTTCGTAGTACGCGGCGCCGCGTGGCAGCCTTTGCGATCGGTTCCACATTCGAGTCAAAGGGGAGGTGAGGTCGCCTTGTGAGAGCAGCAGGGAGTAGCATACTGTTATTTTGTGTGTATAAGGAATAGTAGTTAAACTGCGGACGCGAGCAGAATTTTTCCGATGCAGGAGTAGACTTCCGTGACACGCACGATACCTCACAATATGCCACAACACAACGCGACATCGAATCGTGTGTACGAGTATGTGTGAACACTCCTTACAGCGGGTGATACAAGAGAGTATGTCACCGTCTCTTATACGCATATAGCAGTGTCTTGCTCTAAATAAATCGTATCTGATTTGTGTGTGCAGTACTTATGCAGTCGTGTATTATCATTTTTAATTTATCCACTTCTTCCCAAGTTATACCAAATTACACTAAGCTTTATTCAAATAATTTCCCGCCGTATTCTCACAAAAGGCCCGAGATGTTATTACGTTACTGCATATTGCAGCCTTTGTGAAGAATAAATGAGATTGCATTTAATTTTGCACCACAAAGTTCATAACTCATCCCATTATTATGAACTTGAAATAAAATTTTCATATCTATTAGATTATAAAACTATTCATTAAAGCTACGTTCGTGGCTGTTATATTTAGGACCACAAAGCATAATAAGGAGTACGTTAGGAGTAGGCCTACATATGGAATTAGTCAGAAGTCCAAGATAAGCAAAACTGCGACGACTTAACATTTTTAAAGAAATTTTGATTTTTTGTAACAATTACAAAACCAGGTGAAAAAAGCGTTTTCATATGAAATAATAGCACCCGTCAGTATGGAATAGTTCAGTTAATGCGCCACCTTAATGAATGAAATGTAAGCCACTAACAATTCTAATTTTGCATGGGTCTGATAGACCCTCTCAAAGTTCTGTCTAAGTTTCTGGTTATGCCTACAAGACATAGAAGAACTAGAATCCCATAAAAACTGGATCATTGCTGGTCAAAGGGCGTTGGGGTCGCATCTGGGGTGAACAGCTAATAGAAGAACCTCGAAGAAATGCGTCACAAATCTCGTAAGAGTGTACCAAAGCAAGTCACATCCTTGGCGTGTCCAAATTTCAAACCCAATATTGCAAATATTGGGTTTGAAATTCGGACCTGTCTAGCCTGTGAGAAAGAGGCGAACATTTTGTATCATATTCATAAAAACGACACCACCTGTAAAATTGTCACCGACACCACCTAATGTAACCTAATGTTCTTGCAAATAAATAAATATTATATTGTATTCAAAAATCACAAGTTTTTGTAGTTCTCGTCCTGTGTTCTAATTAATTCCTGTAAGGACCCGCTTCGGATATTCACACAGGACTACTCGAGTCGATTTTTTTTTTTTGTGATAACACATCTTTTACGGACTACCAAATTTCCCGTATATTTAACAATCATTTGCATGCGGACCATTTCATACGTAATAATTACGGTACAATTGAATGGAATGTTCCATGTGTGAATGAGTGGTCCTTATGAGAGAATGAACATACGGGAAAATAGCAAACATGAAACTCAAAGCTAATAGTCGTCGTGTGGGCGCTGCCAAATGACTTCAATGACTAATATAAGCAGGTACATACATAACGGTTGGACATTATGTAAATCTAGGGTTGCCATCTTTAAAGGCTAGCAACCAGGACAAGATGCGTGAAAACTCCGGATATTGAATCTTAAATCTCAGAAATGTCATCAGTGTTTTTTAGTACTAGTACTATGTTTTATTCTTTAGACGAGCTCGGTGGCCGAATGGTTAGCAATGGCCACTTTGACTTCGAGGTCGTGGATTCGATCCCTGCATAAGACAAACATTTGTGTACATGAATATGCCTGTTTGTCTAGGTCTGGGTGTTTTATATGTAGTACATGCATTATATATTTACAAAAAAAATGTATTTAAGTTTCAAAAAATGTATTTCATTTATCAGTTGTCTAGTACCCATGGTACAAGCATTGCGCTTAATTTGGGACTAGATGGCGCTGTGTAATTTGTCCAGAAATATTTATTTATTATTATTATATTTGACGAGCTCGGTGGCGTAGCGGTCAATGACGCGGCTTCGACACCAACGCTCGTGGGTTTGATTCCCACATAGGACAAACATTTGTGTACATAAACATGTACGTCTGGGTATTTTCTATGTATCATAAGTAAGTATTTACAAAAAAAATGTATTTGCGTATGTTTATCAGTTGTCTAGTACCCATAACACAAGCTTCGCTTACTTTGGGGCTAGATGGCGCTGTGTAATTTGTCTGACAATATGTTTTTTGACAAGTTATCCGCGGCGTGAAGCGAACGGTAGTTATTTAAAACTTTTAACCCTAGACTACAAACGGAACCCCACCCGGACGCTCCCCGGACGCCCTCCAAACTAGGACAAATCCGAGTAAACCCGGACAGATGAATTAGAATAAGAATATCATTTATTTGCCAGAACATACAACTATTTGGTTAGATGTCATTTTACAATCAGGTTACAGTATGTTCACCTTATACAGAGGCATGCAAATTTTCATTGATTCATTAATTTATGGCAACAATGATTGATTCATTAATTTATGGCAATAATGATATAATGATGGCAACCCTACGTGAATCAAATCCCTGGTTTATTGTTATAAGAGATGGCAATTCTGCTAATTGAGAATTAACCACCTGAATCCAGATATCTTTCAGCTTCAATAGAAGACGGAGGTCTATGTTCGTAATCGAACGGTGGCTATTAAGGACAATAGGGCTAGGCCCTTTATACGGTTGAAATGACCAATGTCTTTATTTTGATAGGCAGATAATTTCATCTGCCATTTGCAATAGACATAAATCCAAATCACCGTGAAATATCTAGGAACCGAAACATGCAATTTGTATCAACATTATTAATTCTAGTACTTAATTAATTACGAGCTCGGTAAAAAAATACATACACAGTAAGAAACCAATTGTTCAAAATTGTTCAAAACAAAGTGTTCGTCTGAACAAGACGAACAAATTAAAATTATAATTAAATTACAGCATACGCCACACCACAACAACAATACGTGGTGTAGTTGTCATGTATATGTGTTGCTTACAGAGTCACGTGTATGCACATAATTGAATATAATATGTATGAATATATATATCTATATATATAAAAGAATAAAAGAAAGTCGTGTTTGTTACAACACTTATAACACGAGAACGGCTGGACCGATTGCCATGGTTTTTGATTTGTTGGATTTGTCTCCGTCCAGAATAGCAGAATAACTATTAAAAACATTGGAAAATTTACGAAAAAAATAAAATAAAAGAAAAATCATTTTTCCATACAAAATGTTCGTGGATGTCGGACCTGTCAAACGTGACGTTAACGTGCGTACGTCAAATGTATGCGTGCGTTCAGAAATGTGGGTATAGGATAATAAGTATTAAAACATTGACAAAATTGTCGAAAAATTAAATTTGAAAACGGATTGGGATATTTATTGATTTTCAATTAAATGTCAAATCGATTGGTCTAACTTTTACGTCGCGAAAGTTGTCCGTTGTTGTTTTGAAAATTGTTTATGAATGAATGCTTGAAAATGAATATTAATTGGTTGTCAAGTGTCATGGTACTTTATTTTGTGACATAGTAAAATACTGAACTTAATATTTTCCCACTGCTGGGTAATATTTACCCACTGCTGGGTAATATTAAATACGGGTCTTCCTTCAACTGAATATGTTTCGAGCATACTCCACCACGCTGCTCAACTGCGAGTTGGCGGACGCCAGTAATTTCAAGCCGCCTAAAGGCCACTTGGCTTAACGACTGCCATCTAATGATAACAACCAGGACCGACGGCTTAACGTGCCTTCCGAAGCACGAAGGAGCTCGAGATAATCTAATGATAACAACCGGGACCGACGTCTTACGTGCCTTCCGAAGCACAGAGGAGCTCGAGATAATCTAATGATAACAACCGGGACCGACGTCTTACGTGCCTTCCGAAGCACGGAGGAGCTCGAGATAATCTAATGATAACAACCGGGACCGACGTCTTACGTGCCTTCCGAAGCACAGAGGAGCTCGAGATAATCTAATGATAACAACCGGGACCGACGTCTTACGTGCCTTCCGAAGCACGGAGGAGCTCGAGATAATCTAATGATAACAACCGGGACCGACGGATTAACGTGCCCTCCGAAGCACGGAGGACCTCGAGTTAATCTAATGATTACAACCGGGACCGACGGATTAACGTACCTTCCGAAGCACGGAGGAGCTCGAGATAATATAAACTCATCCATGGACAGGCTACGGTTGACGTTGCTTAACTTGCGTGTACAATTAGACTGACACGTGCAATGACGCCATCGTGCTTCTCTATTATTTTCTATTATTCATTATATTAATTTCAAGACATCATAAATTTTGTTCAACTAATATGTATACCACGACATTCATTGACAATTAGGCGGTACGAAGTTCGCCGGGCCAGCTAGTATATATATATATATATATATATATATATATATATATATATATATATATATATATATATATGTAAGCAAGAATTAAAGTTCATAGTCTAACTAATATACTCGTATATGTCAAATATGGGTTAAAAGGCCTCAGCTCGACATATGCCACACTATCGTGCAGCTCCGATTTTCAGCTGAAACCTGCTGTAGTGACTCACGGACGGCCAAAGTCGCAAATGGACCCAAATTATGCAAAATAAATCCAACCGACATATTGTTACTTTTAAGTTAAAGCTATTTATAGTTACATAGGAACAAAAATATCACGCATAATTATGCTTCCCAAAGCTTATATTAAGCTTTGGGAAGCCTAATTATGTCATGAAACTGCTAAAAAACTGTAAAATAACTTTTTTCCATTTCGATACAGCTTCAGCCCTGGATACATTGCAACTTTGCAAAATTTTTCTACATAATCTGTGAACGCGGCGCCGCGCGGCGCGTCGCGCATGCGCACTACGCATGCTCGATCTGCAAATGGATTTATAAGTAAGAATTATAGCTGTTAAATTATCTTCATGGTTGTATTTAAAATATTATTATCATATATTTCATGAGATTAGACAAAGTAGTGTATGAAACTGCACATAATTAGGTATTAAAATACTCGTGTGGTCTATTATAACATTCGCCTTCGGCTCATGTTATAAACTCACACTCGTATTTTAATAACCCTTATTATGCAACAGTTTCATAAACTACTATAATAAGTACAACGAGAAAAGCAACTGCCACTAAGGTTCAGTTTTCTGACAATCATACAAGTATACTTTAAACTTTCGTTGAAAGGCCAGCCCCCTTACCACCAACTCTTATTCAATAACTGAATAGAATGCTTATTCATACAAATGAATAAGCGAGTCTATTTCAAACGGAATAGAGTCGCTTATTGATGAAATCTTTTTCAAGGATAAGCCCGAGCTTATCCCTGAAAGAGATCTCAAATCCGAATTTATGAACTACATTTAATCAAATGTAACCTTTTAAATTGTTATATGCAATAGGATATAGAGAATATTAAAGAATATATAAATTATGTAATTAATTAAATATAGTTTATTATTTGTGTTGTATTATTAGCTCCACCAGTCAATGCCCCCCCCCCCCCCCCCCACTATACTTTCAGGTCGAGGGGCAAGAACACTAGCACGCAGTGTTTGTCGCCCTGATGAATATCTCCGTTTCAGATCGATTAAAAAAACCGACTAAAAAAATTTTTATTATTATGAATGAATACCCGGACATGAACATTTATTTTATTATTACATTTCGTAGTGACATATTTTGCATGCCAGTTCCTGGTGAAGTGTGTATTGTTCCCACAAATAAAAGGCTGTCACAACTCTGTAAACCGCATTTCAGGCAAATAAACATTCATTCGTAAAAATCGTGAGTGACCCATTTAATTTATTACATAATTTATATATTCTTTATTGCATATAACAATTTAAAAGGTTATATTTGTTTAAATGTAGTTCACAAATTCGGATTTGAGATCTCTTTCAGGGATAAGCTCGAGCTTATCCCTGGAAGAGATCTCTTTCTGAGAAAGAGATCCAACCTTACCTACCTACAATACCTACTTATTAGAATACCATGATTTTAATATGTATCAGCCCCCTTACCGCCATCTCTTATTGCGATTCAATAACTGAATAGAATGCTTATTCATGAATTCACCAATGAATAAGCGACTCTATTTCAAATGGAATCTGTTCAATTATTACTTTATATTATACTCAATAGAATGCTTATTCATACCAATGGCTAAGCGACTCTATTTCAAATGGAATAGAGTCGCTTATTCATTGGTATGAATAAGCAATCTATTCAATTATTGAATCGCAATAAGAGATGGTGGTAAGGGGGACAATTATATTAATAAAGACACTAGCTGTTAATTAAGTAGTTTATTTTGTACTCACAGACAGACTGACTGAATCATTAAATATTACCGAGTTACATATACAAGGAATGAATTAACCAAAGACATAATATCAATGTCAAGACCATAACTTTATATGCATAGACAAGATACAATACACGACAGATTTCTCGCGCGAGTTTTAATAATATTACTTGTATTGTCTTTAAATAGGCTATTTGACCAACATTTTTTTCGGTTTGATATGTAGGGACGTCTCAATAATATAACCATAGGTGAAAGAATTACTTCGATAGCACAAAATCTCTTCGAATTATGTAATTTTAAATTCACAATTTTGGGCTTTCCCGAAAACTCTCCGACTCTCTCTACGAGTTATGACGTCACAGGTTTGTATTTTGTATGCATCAAAGCAGAAACTTGTACGACAGCTATGTTAAATATTACGTTTATGTAATTAGTATCATAATAAAAGTTATAGCATTTTTTGTTGCTTCTCCAATGGAAATTTAATATTTTTTTACTTTTAAAATGGACTTTTCCGCCAAACTTTGATCGACCCTAAAATAAGTTGGACGGAAGATTATATTAGAATTAAAGTTTGCAGCCCCCTTACCACCATCTCTTATTGCGATTCAATAACTGAATAGAATGGTTTTTCATACCAATGAATAAGCGACTCTATTTCAAATGGAATAGAGTCGCTTATTCATTGCTATGAATAAGCATTCTATCCAGTTATTGAATCGCAATAAGAGATGGTGGTAAGGGGGCTGATCTTTATAGTTTTGTGTATTTTAGGATATTGTTAAATAATTTATAAAATTTTTGAACATTGTCAAATAGCCTATTATGTCTACATAAGAGAAAATGACATTATACATCTCTATTCTGTATAACATTAACGTACAGAGGGTTTCCGTTTTCCATTAGTACCCGTCTCAGTGAAGAATCTAATTAGAAACCGAGATAGCAAACCAACACATACGTACATTGACGTGATGCGGCTGAGTACGTCTAGATTGCATATTATCCTCTTCATAGCCTGAAATTAACCTTATTACGGTGCACCGAGCTAATACAGCCTTCACTATAATGACATAATTCTGGATTTAATTTCTATTCAAAGTATGTGTGTCAGCTATGTAAGGGATATCTATCAGGTTTTCTTAAATGTTGCCGCTATAACAACAAATACTTAAAAATAGAATAACATAAATATTTAAGGGGGCTCCCATACAACAAACGTGATTTTTTTTTTGCTCGTTTTTGCTCGTAATTGATAACGGCAATAGGTAGAAGCTTGAAATATTCACAGACTATTTACTTATATATTCACTTTAAAAATAAATAATTATTTAAAATAAAACAAATATTTAAGACGGCTCCCATACAACAGACATGATTTTTTTGCCGTTTTTATATATAATGGTACGGAACCCTTCGTGCGCGAGTCCGACTCGCACTTAGCTGATTTTATTTTTAATACTTAATTAGTGAGGCTATCTCACGGCAACGCTGGTGAAAACGGCTTATTGAATCATGGTTTTTGTACATCTATATATATAAAAGAAAGTCGTGTTTGTTACAACACTTATAACTCGAGAACGGCTGGACCGATTGCCATGGTTTTTGATTTGTTGGATTTGTCTCCGTCCAGAATAGCAGAATAACTATTAAAAACATTGGAAAATTTACGAAAAAAATAAAATAAAAGAAAAATCATTTTTCCATACAAAATGTTCGTGGATGTCGGATCTGACCTGTCAAACGTGACGTTAACGTGCGTACGTCAAATGTATGCGTGCGTTCAGAAATGTGGGTATAGGATAATAAGTATTAAAACATTGACAAAATTGTCGAAAAATTAAATTTGAAAACGGATTGGGATATTTATTGATTTTCAATTAAATGTCAAATCGATTGGTCTAACTTTTACGTCGCGAAAGTTGTCCGTTGTTGTTTTGAAAATTGTTTATGAATGAATGCTTGAAAATGAATATTAATTGGTTGTCAAGTGTCATGGTACTTTATTTTGTGACATAGTAAAATACTGAACTTAATATTTACCCACTGCTGGGTAATATTAAATACGGGTCTTCCTTCAACTGAATATGTTTCGAGCATACTCCACCACGCTGCTCAACTGCGAGTTGGCGGACGCCAGTAATTTCAAGCCGCCTAAAGGCCACTTGGCTTAACGACTGCCATCTAATGATAACAACCAGGACCGACGGCTTAACGTGCCTTCCGAAGCACGGAGGAGCTCGAGATAATCTAATGATAACAACCGGGACCGACGTCTTACGTGCCTTCCGAAGCACGGAGGAGCTCGAGATAATCTAATGATAACAACCGGGACCGACGTCTTACGTGCCTTCCGAAGCACGGAGGAGCTCGAGATAATCTAATGATAACAACCGGGACCGACGGATTAACGTGCCCTCCGAAGCACGGAGGACCTCGAGTTAATCTAATGATTACAACCGGGACCGACGGATTAACGTACCTTCCGAAGCACGGAGGAGCTCGAGATAATATAAACTCATCCATGGACAGGCTACGGTTGACGTTGCTTAACTTGCGTGTACAATTAGACTGACATGCGCAATGACGCCATCGTGCTTCTCTATTATTTTCTATTATTCATTATATTAATTTCAAGATTTCATAAATTTTGTTCAACTAATATGTATACCACGACATTCATTGACAATTAGGCGGTACGAAGTTCGCCGGGCCAGCTAGTACAAAATAAACGAAGGATCATCATCATCAACAGCCTGTATCTACTCCCTTCTGGATATAGTCATTCCTCAATGCTTTCCATCCAATACGAGCCTCATCCTTCTGTATCCAGCCGCTTCCAGCCGCTTTCTTGGGGACATCGAACTATCTAGCAGGAGAACTTCCAACGCTTCGTCCTCCCAAGCGCGGCCTCCAGTATAATATCTTATTCCCCCATCTGACATCACTGACCTGCCCCCTTACCACCATCTCTTATTGCGATTCAATAACTAAATAGAATGCTTATTCATACCAATGAATAAGCGACTCTATTTCAAACGCAATAGAGTCGCTTATTCATTGATATAAATAAGCAATCTATTCAATTATTGAATCGCAATAAGAGATGGTGGTAAGGGGGCAGGTAGACATGTTCTTAATCTTCAAGAACAAATTTCTCAAATGTAACTCGTATGGGTACGACATAGACATTCGACCCCTTCGGTTGAGAGAAACACCATATCCGAAGTATAATAACTTTAAAACTTTCGCGTTACATGATTTATGAAAATAGTCAGCCTGTGACCACGGCCGGTGCAACCTTAAAGTCTAAGCATACCATTAATTCAAAGATCCATCGAACACGTGTCACTGGTAAAGGAATTGAAGACCGGGGGACATCGTTTCACCGGTGCGACAATATCCTTTTGGTGGACGAGCGGTTTCATTTTAGCCAAATCGTAATCGTATTCACGTTGCGCGGTAGACCCTATAGTCGAAACGTCAGGCAATAATAAAGGTATGTAAATGGCAATAATAAACCCTTATTATTATTATTATTTTTTTATACATCGGGTGGCAGACAAGCATACGTCCCGCCTGATGTGAAGCGGTTACCGTAGCCATATTAAGGCTCGCAACATAAAATATCGCTCGCGCGCCGCCACTCCCGCTGCCAACGCAGCATCTCCTTCCTTTCTGGTGACCTCACTTACTTGCAGGAACACAACAACCCTCAAGGGAATTGTTATTTGGCTGCGGTATTCTGTGAGGTGGAGGTACATTCCCCAGTCGGGTAGCTTACATTTACGCCCCCTACCTCTCTTTTCGTCAGAGCTTCGTTTGTCAGTCATCAGGGCGCGTGCAGGTGAAGTTGGCTTTAGCTTGATGTTTTGTTGATGAACCACTTACACCACCACAATTACATACTTACACCTTCTGCATGATCGCGTCAAATCCCTGTTGTTATTTTTCACATATCCCGAAGTGGGTTGAACTTTTTAGCATGTACACAGAATATGCATAATTTTCAGTGCTTGATCAACTACGGTGTAGGTACTAAACGCAGTAATCCGAATATAACAAAGTTTGCAACAACAGCGTGTATGACGAACTTAGTTATGAGTTAACACAAACTGAGTTAACTCTACGGCCGGCGGAACTAAGCCGCTGTAAAACATAGTGCTATGTGGATAAATGCTATTTATCCTAGTAAACTATTTGTTCCAACCTCGTCTGCACGTGGTGCACCCTGCTGGCTGGCAAACGAGGCTCTGGCGAAAAGAGAGGTGTATATTGCAAGGTACCCGTCTCGGGATGTAAGTACCATCCATCTCACAGCATACCACAACCAAATAACAATTCCCTTAAGGGTTGCTGTGTTCCTGTGAGTGAGTGAGATATGGTTACCTCACTCACTCACAGGAACACAACGACGGAAGGAGCTTCTGCGTGGCAGCGAGGGCTGGCAGCGCGCGAATGATATTTCGTGTTGCGAGCGTTAATTTGGCTATGGTTACCTCTTCACATCAAGCGGGCCATATGATTGTTTTTCGCCCGACGTAGTTGGGATAAAAATAGAGTTGGATTTTATCACTTTTTTACAAGTGAGAAATTTAAAAATTTACTTAGTAATAATAAATGATAAATATTCCTGGCCAAATTACACACTGCCATCTAGTCCCAAACTAAGCAAAGCTTGTGCTATGGGTACCAGATAACTGATTTAATTCTTATAAATACTGATATTTTAAATTTGGTGAAAGTTAAATATCTTTCACCAAATTTATAATATAGCATGTTTTATTTTATTTTTTATCACAGGCATACGACTCACCTGATGGTACGCAGTCACCGCAGCCCATGGACGCTTGTGACACCAGGGACATCATTCACTCGTTGCCGACCCTGCAAAATTGACGAGCCCGGTGGTCGAATGGGTAACAATGTGTACTTTTATGACTACGGGGTCACAGTTTCGATCCCCGCACAAGACAAATATTTGTGTGCATGAATATGTCTGTTGTCTTGGTCTAAGTGTTTTCTATATATGCATTTACAAAAAAAATACATTTAAGTATATGCATTTATGCCTATCAGTTATCTAGTACGTAATAATTTGCGTAATAAATTTTTAATACAAAATTTTTGTTAATGATTGTAGGTGTATATTATGTAACTCACACCCTTTCTTCTCTATGCATTACAAATCTTCAAATCTAAATAAATTCCATTAAGGGTTTCCGATTCGATTTGCGACAAGCAGGGGGTCGTAGTCTCTATGGACCGCTTCAAGGTAACTTGTTCCTTTGATATGTGAATGAAAATTCAAAATTAACTACGTGCCCAAACTGAGGCCTCTTATAAATAAGTTATTATAAATTACGTAGAGGAGATCGGGGAAAAAAGTAACAGTTTTTACTTAGTGGACGATTATGTTGAAACCATTAACATCAAAGTAATCAGATTAGTTTCCATGAAAGTAGATTCAATGGTCTATTATTCTGTATAACCAAAGTTTATGTACTATGTGTAGTTACGTTTCAATCACAATTTTAAAAAAGGTGCCTAATGTTACAATTGACCCATAGTAACGTTTGTAACATATTTTCAATTAACAATAAAATGACAGTATTGATGACAATATCCATATTTTATTTATCTAGATTATCACAGGTTATATATATAATCAGTGTTAAACTGTAACTAAAAAAAATGTAACTCGCTTCTTCAAACAGCGTTAAAACAAAAAATATTCGCGATTCTCTTTGTGAGCAATAAAAATTTGTAATTACAGTCCAATTTCAAAACTTTAGATAACTCTTTAAATGTTACAACATGAAACAAGTTAGAAATCATAAATTTCTTAAATAAACTTAACAGTAGTAACGAACAACATTTGTATGAAACTCAACAACGTGCATGGTACAGTTAACCCCCTGTTACAATTAACCCATGTCGTATACACGCGTAACATGAAAACATCAATTTGCAAAGCAAAATAGTCAATTTCTTCTTCCTCGTCGTCAGCAGCGATGTTTGATGATTTTGAGGATTTCTTTTTCGGGGCTTTATTTTTTTATAACTGCAAATAAAGTAATTTAAATAAATATAATAATAAAGTAAAACAGTTTTAGCCTCGGGGTCATTTGTACCAAGTCAAATGTAACGGTACAACAATGTTACAATTGTTCCTAAATATTATTTGCCGAAAAAACTACAATAAATTAGAAAATAGAAACTCTACCAATTCAATAATATTTACGTAGCATAATATCAATACTTTCAATTAGTAGTTGTTAAATTTCTGCGAGTTTGTACGTAATAGAGTAATGATAAATTTTTCGAACTGCAAAAACTTACCTTCTATCGTAACAAAATGGCGATTGTGCACTGTACTACTACTACGTAGCTCGAAACACACGGCCGACTGGCGAGCCGACAGGAACGTGACACGATACATAACCCCCGCGCCCGCGCACTATTTAGCTTTAGCTTACTTGGTTGGCAACCAAAATATCGCCAATCTTACCATTGTGCCGTGTTACTTTTGCCCCCGGTCTCCTCTATATATGTGGACGTTTTAGCATTTAAACTGTATTTGAACTTTGTTATGTAACCGAAAAAGGCAAAAATAAACGAAACTGTTTTTTTTTCGGTTTTAACGTATGGGAGAGCGAGGGAGTCATAGATGGGAACTATTGTAGAGCAAATTCGCGAACAAGCAAACGGCTCTTGACAAATCGCTCGCTTGCCACCCCTCCGCTACTAACGCTGCAACGCAATCATTCCTTTTGACCTCACTCACACGTAACACAACAACCCTCAAAGCAACTGTTATTTGGCTGCGGTAATCTGTGAGGTGGAGGTACTTTCCCAGTCAAGTAGTTTATAAATTCGCTGAGCCGCCATTCTCTTTTTCGCCAGAGCGTCGCTCGTTAGTCATCAGCCAGGTGAGGTTGACTTTGGCTCAAAGACCGTGGCACTTGCACCCCTAAATACACATAGTTCACTAAACATAAAGTTCAGATCAGAAGCACAAAAGATCCATGAGGGTCGACGTATCACCGGTGCTGCAGCACTGGACCCACTCTAAGATAAACATCATCATCATCAGGTCATTATAGTCTCCACTACAGGAGCACGACCCTCTCTCGTCCGTTCCAGACAGAAGGATTTGGCCTACGCTCCCCACGCTGACCAGACGGGTTGGGGAGGCCTGATCGATGTTTTATAATGTATGTCCCTTAGTCGCCTTGTACGTCATCCACAGGAAGAGACGGAGTGATTCTATTCTAGTCTGCCGGAAACCACACGGCCAAGATAAACATAAAGTTCTATAATCGCTACTTAGTTGCATTAGACAGATTATTGACGTTGTTACTCTCCAATGCAATCGCAAAACAATAACGTACAATGAAAAAAGAAAACGGAAAAGCGAACGGCCGCGGGCTTTCCAAAAGCGAAGTACATTTAATTACTTTTTCGACAGTTAACTAATTCGGAAGCTGTATGCCGATTGGTTTTTCACGTGTGAATTGTGCCGAAAAAAATCGGAAACGATTCGGCAGCAATTCGCCTACGTTTGTTATTTTCTGACTCGTTCAGTTGTAAAATGGCATGATGTTGAACTTTAATAAAAGCACATTTGTGCTCGTACATTCGTGCAATAAGAGCTCGGTGGTTGAATGGATAGCAATGGCCACTTTAACTCCGAGGTCGCGCGATCCCCGCTCAATATTATGTGCTCAATATTGTGTGCATGAACATGTCTGTTTATCATGTGCTGAGTGTTTTCTTTGTATTTAATTATAAAAAATAAATATTTGTGTACATATATACGTTAACTAGAACCCATGGTTTTTTTTTTATACTACGTCGGGTGGCAGACAAGCATACGGCCCGCCTGATGTGAAGCGGTTACCATAACCGTATTAACGCTCGCAACATAATATATCACTTGCGCGCCGCCACCCCCCGCTGCCAATGCAGCATCTCCTTCTTTTCTGGTGACCTCACTCACTCGCAGGAACACAACATCCCTCAAGGGAATTGTTATTTGGTTGCGGTATTCTGTGAGGTGGAGGTACATTCTCCAGTCGGGTAGCTTACAATTACGCTCCCTACCTCTCTTTTCGCCAGAGCTTCGTTTGTCAGTCAGCAGGGTGCACCACGTGCAGGTGAAGTTGGCTTTGGTTCAAAGATGTTAGATTCTCATTTCTCTAATTATTTGAAAAAATACAAATAATTAGAGAAATGAGAATCTATAACCAATTCATTATACAAAAATATTTAAATAAAATTTATTTAAATTTATTTAAATAATTTTTATAATATTAATAACATTTATTTAAATAATAGATTCTTATTTCTCTAATTATTTGTATTTTTTTTACTACGGGTTAGTACGTCGGGTGGCAAACAAGCATAAAAACAAGCATAACCTTCCTTCGATTGAATAGATACCCGTTTCTCTGTAGTGGAATGAATATGACTTGGCGGTAGTTACATAACTATCATATTGTTGTATCTACAATAAAAAGAATACAAATAAATAAACAAAATAAAAATTTTGGGGTGTAAGTTGTTCATCAACATGTTTGGCCTTGCACGTGGCCCTGCTGACTAACAAACGAGACTCTGGTGAAAAGAGAGGTAGGGCATAGCTTATTTGTTACGTTGTCCGACTGGGGAAGTACCTCCGCCTCACGGAATACCGCAACCAAAAAAGAATTCCCTTGAGGGTTGTTGTGTTCCTGCGAGTGAGTGAAGTCACCAGAAACTAAAGGAAGGAGTATAGGCTGGCAACGGATCGGCGACCCCTTGGTGTTGCTAATATCCTTGGGCGGTGCTAATTGCTTTGCATCACGTGACCACATTCGTCGTTCGTTGGTTGTGTGGTTTCCGACAGACTAGAATAGAATCACTCCGTTTCTTCCCGGGAATGTCGTACAAGGCGACTAAGAGAAATACATTATAAAACATCGATCAGGCCTCCCCAACCCGTCTGGCCAGCGTGGGGAGTGTAGGCCAAATCCTCCTTCCGCCTAGGACGGACGAAAGAGGGTCGTGCTCCTGTAGTGGAGACTAAAATGGACCTGATGATGAGGTGACCCACATGCTCGTTTGCCCCCCCTCATAAAAAAAAATGTGAGAGCCAACTTGCATCCAAATACCCTATTTATAGCCGTTTACCTTAGCCAAAAGTATACAAACATTCAATATTTTCATTATAACATTATGTAGTAGAACTAGGTAAGAATTATGATTTAGATAGCGAGAACTTTTTTGCATATTTATTTTTCAAATTAACATTTTCATACCAACCTCGTAAAGTTATTCCGAGCACAATCCGGCTGACGTAAGCAGCTCCTCACAGCTAATTACAAGAAGCTGATCGCCTAAGCTCATATCACTAATCTCCGAGCTAACACGGAGATGAGATTCGCTATTTGTTCTGCTTTATCTCGGTACGGTGTACGACTACGTTATCTAAAGCTCCGTTCATACGCGACGACTTTTCGCAGTCGCGCAATGGCGCGAACACAAACGCGGCACTGGGCGGTTTCGAACTGGACAATGAATAAGAGATAATAATGACTGTAAATACACAAATCGTTCAACAGTATTAAATAAGCTATTTAAAATTCTAAGTTCCTCCCGAAATAATAATTTATTTACATAAAAAAACTTTATTGCAAAGAACGATACATATATCTACAATTTCAGAACAATAATTTCATGAACATGTATACAAGTTGGGACTTATCCCTTAGAGGTCTCTATGTCATGAAGTAGTAAAAGTGGAGGTAGAAAATTGTTACAAAATAATTCCTACTTCCTCGTATAGACAGCGGCTTGTAGATCCTAACTCGTCCAGTATTAGAAGTCCAGCGTAGTGCTACGAGCTCCGCTGCTACGTACGTAGCATTCTTAGCGCAACGGGTAGCCAAGAGACTTGTGCACTTCTCTTGGCTTCGGCTTACGCCAGACCATAAAATGGAAGTGTTACGGTTTATGAACTATTGTCTGTACGTAGCATTCGTAGCACGACGCAGAACCGTTTCATTCTAGAAATGCTACGGTCTACAAACTGTTGTCAGTGCGTAGCTTTCGTAGCAATAAACGGGAATACAGACTCTTTTTTATATTCTATATTGCATTTAAATAAAAGTTGTAACTGTTACAACTGTTAAAAGTGTAACTGTTACAAATAAAGTAATTAACACTTGTGTGTTGTATGTGTGGAATTTTCGCAAAAGATGCGTTTTTTTATAGTACGTCGGGTGGCAGACAAGCATACGGCCCCCAGATGTGAAACGGCTCACGCTCACGCTGAAATACCGCTCACGCGCCTCCACTGCCGCTGCAAACGCAGCAACTCCTTCCTTTCTGGTAACCGGCAGCAACACAACAACCCACAAGGGAGTTGTTATTTGGTTGCAGCATTCTGTGAGATATAGGTACTTTCCTAGTCGGGCAGCTTACAAATACGCTGCAGGTGCTAGAGTACAAAGATAGATACAAAAGAGAGGTAGTCCTCTTTCGCCAGAACCTCTTTCGCTAGTCGGCAGTGTGCACCACGTGCAGGTGAGATTGGCTGGCTCTAAAGATCGTGCCACATATACCACCAACTACTTACTTCTTACGTTACTTGCTTCTTTCCCATGGTCTCCCTGCTGTATCCACCTGTGTGAAGACGGACAATTTTTTTTATATAAGTTGCAAAAACTATGCCGTAGTAAGGATACAAAAACTAGAATAATAAAATTAATAATGTATAAATACGTACAAGTAATCTTCAACCTTTAGGCTGTATCTACCCACTGCTGGATTAAAGCCTTCCCCAATGCTTTCCATCAAATACGATCCTACGCCTTCCGCATCCAGCCGCTTTCTTAAAGTCATCGGACAATCTAGAAGGAGGGCGTCTAACGCTTCATCGTCCTCCGCGCGGCCTCCACTCCATCTGCCATCACTTACTCGGCAGATGTGACCGGCACTTTAGCGTGCAAACTCTGAAGGCTATGTCGAACTTTGATTCTCCGTCGTATTTCTTCGCTCCGTATTCGACCCATCAGAGAAACCCCGAGCATAGCCCTCTCCATCGCTCACTGCACGATCTTTTAGCTGTGGACCAGTCCGATGGTCAGTGTCCAAGTTTCTGCACCATAAGTCATTGTAAGAAGGACGCACGAGTTGAAGTTCAAGTAAATAGTCTTTTTAAAAACTCACAGCACCGAGTTGATGCACAGAACCAAGTGTGTGGGTATAAGGATTAAGTGATAAGACATGAGCTAACAATATAAGATATAACAAGAACCGCTCATTTCTAACGAATACGTGTTTAAATCTGCTACCATACGGGAGCAATCCAAAAATCTAATGACAACAAAATCGGGGGATACAGTTTGGCGTTGTAGTTTTGAATCTATGCTCTACATCCAAAATTCAATTACACCACTGGATAGATGAAGGATCAAAGAATATATTACGCTAAGTAAGGACTATTGAACATCGCGTGCGGAGAAGAGGTTAGCGCTGCCATTTTGAGATAATTTTAGTGCATATAACGTATTCACGTAAACACACGCCATGACACAGCCATACCTCATTTTTTTATCTTTCAATTTGATAATGGTCTCAGAAATCTCAAAGTCTGTTTAGAGCCCTATTACATTTGCACAATGACGAGCTCTCGCAGTACTAAACCCGCGAAGGCCGCCGGTGCATCGTTTTTTGTAGTAGTTTTGAAGTTATGTTTATCGTTTTTATTGAAATAAGATAATAAATTCATGCTACAAAGTTTATTCATCATGAAGTAACAATTATTCTCGTATAAATTTTGCTCAATAATATTATGGTTTATTCGAGAAATTAACAGTTTACTTAAGTGATTTTCGAAGTTTTTTTGGTTAAAAGAATGTTTTTTTTCTATATTAAATCAATGATATTTCAAAATTCCGAGGCCGCTATGTACTATACGACTATATAACAAATAACATTCTATATTTTTTTTATTTCATTTGTTTGGAACAGTAGTACAATCCAGGAGCTCAAAATAGTGATTGCGCGCATTTTATGAAAATCTTTCTCTGCAATCTTGGGTTTATTTAAAAAGTTAAGCAAAATGTACAAAAAGCGAGGCCGCTATGTACTATGCCAATAGCTATTCTGTACTATTCAATAGAGATCAAGAACGCCAAAATTGGCCATTTTACGCAAAAATCACAGTCAAAATGTAATATGGCTCTTAATATAATCAGCTTAACTAAATCCTGTGTCCTGCGTAATCAAGCGACTAAATTGCGTCAACAATAGGACGTGTGAAAAAGGCCTTAAAAGCGGAAATTAATCGGTTGAGAAAATGAGATTTGTCAGCGGGGAAAATATATTGGTAAATATTTATCTCGCCAGGCACATCCCTGTTGACTGAGTGCGATCTGTCGCGTCGGCGGCTGCGGAATTAGATGCTTGAAATTGTCTTGAAACTATTTATAGTCTGTTAGAAGAAATCTTTGTTGGTGGCAATGTTTTTTTTAATTTCTTCTAATGATTATGTATACATGGATGGTTGTTATTATTAATAAACGGCTAAACGGATTTAGATTAAATTTGGCTTACATAGAATACTTTTTGAATAGGGGGATACAGTTTAGTGTTGTATCTACAAATCTATCATCTCCGTTCAGAATTGTATTATAAAATGGATAGATGAACGATCTTAGAATTTATTTTTCAGAAGATCAAGGAATGAATTTTGTTTTCATTTTAAGTGAGGTAGGTAGCGTAATTGTAAGCTACCCGACTGGAGAATGTACCTATATACAGAATACCGCAGCCAAATAACAATTCCCTTGAGGGTTGTTGTATTCCTGCGAGTGAGTAAGGTCACCAGAAAGGAAGGAGATACTGTGTTGGAGGCGGGGGTGGCGGCGCGCGAGTGATATTTTATGTTTCGAGCTATAATAACATGGCTGCGGTAACCGCTTCACATCAGGCGGGCCGTATGCTTGCCTGCCACCCGACGTAGTATAAAAAAAATATTACGCTAAGTAAGGACTATGGAAATCGCGTGCGGGGTGGGGGGAAGCGCTGCCATTTTGAGATAATTTTAGTGCATATAACGTATTCACGTACAAGACACTGCAATTGATTCGAAAATTAAACCAATCGTTAAAAGGAGTATTCGTAAATTACAAATCATTTTATTATGTCTGATCTTATTTCTAGCTTTTGTTTAAAGTACGCTTACTTTAAATTTCTTTACTGTACTTAATTTCTAATTAATTCTTTACTTACTTTATTATTTTTTTTTTTTTTATTAGATACCATATTTTATTTAAGTATACAGAAAAAAATACAAAAAGCGACCAGATCATAATGTAATATTGTTAATTTGATACCGTATAGTTGCGTAAATACGACTAACAAGGATGCTTCTTTATGAACAAACTCAGTTATATATTCGACTTCGATATTAATTTACTGTTGTCGCGACTGAGGTGCCAGTGTGGGCGGAATCATGAGCGGATTTTCGTAGATAAATCGCTATGATTTCGGTCTATCGACATTGAATTTTAACCAGCACATAAAAAAACATTCAATCCTTGTCATACATTATTACTTTTCATCGATCGAAACTATGTCAAATGGTCGTACATTAGATTTTTTTTATTTGTAATTATTTTTATAATTCCTATATATCTTCATTGCATTTATATTCAGAATTTTTATTTCATTGTACCCATTAAGTACTTATCTCGTAATCGCCTATTACTTTAATCGCAATCAGACATTAAGTTTAACTGAAAGTGTTGTTGATGTAATATTGTTCTAAACAATAGAACTAAAAAAGTCTTTATTGAACAAAACAAAGTATAAACATGTTAAAAATAGAGTTACCTGTACAATGGCGGACATATCCTATGAGAGATCTCTGCCAGTCAACTATTCAATAAGTAGTAATGCTATAAAAGATAAGTCGGCCTTTGTACAATATTTCTTCTATAAAATGTATATTTGTTTTTTTTTTGCCCGAAATAAACAGAGTGTTTAGCATTCATTGAAAGTTTCGTTCTCGCTTTCATTGAAAGTTCTAAAACTACCTTATACTTACTTCAAGCTCACATCGCAAAATAAATAAATAGTATTCTCATATAAGGCCATCACCATGATTATTAAAAATGAGAACAAACATTAAAACTCCATTCATATCATCTTGATAATTGGCGATAAAATTACAGTACGCTTTTTAAGATATTTACACGAAATTGTGAAATCAACCATCATTATTGTAGAATCAATGCTCATTCTCTCAGTGGTGTTTCCATACATATATGACATAATATATAATAATAGGGTGCCTTAAAGACCAGACAGAGTCTACAAGGACCGGCGACCCCTTGGTGTTGCTAATTTTTATCGGCGGTGGTGATTGTTTTCCATCAAATAATTCACATACTCATTTGCCCGCCTATTCTATAAAAATTTAAAAAAAAAACTACAATAAAATTTTCCACGCTTGATAAGAGACCCCACCCTTAAGAAGGCTGGTCGTCAGATCCTCTTGTTGTGGCACAAGAGGCCAGAATTGGGGTCCCAAGAGACTTGATGTCATCAACAATACACCCGTAAATATCCATTTTCGGCTGTACATAAGTCTGTGTATATAAATATAGATAATTGTTTTCTTTCACAAAAAATTCGTAATTGGCAGAAGATGTAATTAATTATTTTTTTAAAGATTTTTGAAGAACAGGAGAAGAAAAAAATTGGTATAAATTCCATTTAAAAATTCTTTGACGAAGTTGTTAGTTGTGTAAAACAGGCAGTAAACGTAAGTTTATTTCTGCTTTACAAAGCTGAAGTACTCGTACAGCCGCTTAAGAAGTACCTACTGTTGTCATATATGGGCGGGAGCGCCTAGCTTGCACCTTGTGACTCAATTCAAAGGCGTGATGTGAGAATTGACGATTTTACTGACAGGCGGTTTAGAACTTTTAAGTCTGAGAAGAGATTTTTGCCTCCCTTTTGTGTTCTGCCAATTGTTCTACTCTATTCGCTGGTGGACAGTGGCTGGCTGGCTGGTGTACGTCACAACCGCACACAACATGCGCCGACACCGACTGACAACAAGACGCCGCGTACTTAGCGTTTGGTTTGTCATAACAACGGAATATTACGACTGAAACTTCAGCGGCTGAACCATCGGCGCTGTACGTTCCGCAGATGCGTCGCGACACTTAGACTGACGCACGTAACGACGCCAACGAGCTCCTATGTATCTCTGTTTATCATATAAACTTTATTTAATCCATACTCCATATCAACATTAAAATCGCGAAATTGTATGTACTCGTATAAAATAAAATAATAATATTTGCAGGGTGCGTAATGTTGCAATCTACTTGCTGTCACTGCGGGCACACCTGCGTTCAATTCTCAATTTGAATATTGACAGTATAATCTTATAAAAAAATTGTCTATCATTTTACAAGTAAATAAAACGTCTCCTGAGAAACACGCTATATTATTTCTCTCCACCTACCAAGTAATTTCAAGACGTAATAATGCTCATCCATTACAGGATGGAAGGGATAAGTGATTTCACTTCATTATTTTTTAAACCATTCAAGACATAGAAAAAATATCCTGGCCCTGAAAGTGATACACAA
Source organism: Hypsopygia costalis (assembly GCA_937001555.2). Lineage (NCBI taxonomy): Eukaryota > Metazoa > Arthropoda > Insecta > Lepidoptera > Pyralidae > Hypsopygia > Hypsopygia costalis. The sequence continues at coordinate 4,915,195 of OW443340.2, read as the reverse complement.
GCTCTATGAAATAGTATCAATAATACATATTTCATGAAATTAAAAAAATGGTTTTTATTTGTTAAAAATGATCATATATTTTAATTGCATTAACTTAGAAGTTTGTTTTTTTACTAGGTACTTCAAAGAATAGCAATTTAACAGTTTAAAGTGACTAATTGTAACTTGATTTCAGGCTGTCACGAGTTCCTGACAAAGAAGTCCTCGACAGACAAACAGACAAAACAATGATATTTCAAGGGCTAGTCGTTACGAGCCTTAGAAACGAAACCCTAAAAAACTTATTTTCCGATACTAATATTGCATAACGCCATCCAACCAAATTGTTCCATCTCGTATCGCTGACTGCGATGCTATTTTTCCGCCAAATCTCGAACAAACAAACTTTCACAAAAGCATTACCAGCAGTTTGAACAATATCAAAATTTATAACAGTAATTTATAGCCGAGTTGTTAACTGCATTGTGTTTTCATCACTGCACTATTGTGCAATTTACGGAAAAGTAGAATTTTCCCATGTAAGTAGGTAAGATATGAGACTATAAGCATCTGACAGTGTAACGGACAGTACATTTTACAATACAGTATGGTCAAAGTAGCACATTTCTCATACTTCTAATGCTTAACAATTTAGCATCCAATATACCTAAAAATAAATAAGAATGGACCTAAAAACAAATAAAATAAATAAAAATACTTTACTTCAGATATTTTTAGGGTTCCGTACCCAAAGGGTTATACGGACCCTATTACTGAGACTTCGACTGTCCGTCCGTCCGTCCGTCTGTCACCAGGCTGTATCTCATGAACCATGATAGTTATACAGTTAAAATTTTCACAGATAACATATGTATTTCTGTTGCCGCTATAACAACAAATACTAAAAAAAATAAAAATACTTTATTTCAGACATTTTTAGGGTTTTGCTCAAAGAATTAGTGTTGCGATCCAACGAGGCAACGGGGCCAGCATATTGGGAACTTTGCCTACGGGCAGCGGTTTATTAGATTAATTTTGTTTTTAGTTTATTTTAAATAGTTTTAATTTAGATTTATTTATTTATTTTAAGTATTATTTAATTTTAGGTACTTTAGTTTTATAGTTGAATTGTACTTAATGTTTATAGCTTAAGTTTATTTAAAATAAATGTGTCCAATACTAAAAAACAGAATAAAATCAATATTTAAGGGGGCTCACATACAATAAATGTGATTTTGTTGGCGTTTTTATACTAATGGTACGGAACCCTTCGTCCGCGAGTCCGACTCGCACTTGGCCGGTTTTTTTTTATATTAATCTTGAAAATGATCGCTGGTCGGTTTGACTGTCCCATCCAGGCGCACTGGGTAGCAGTCGTCACTGGCAGAGTCAAGTGAATTACAATGCAAATATATTTTGCATCGTAATTCACTTGTACGTTGCCTAATAAAATGTCTCAACACACTACACATTGTTACTAATCTAGTTATAAGATTTTCGATGTTACTAACCCCTCTATGGATGTCTTACGTCTAAAACAAATGGTTTTTTATTTATTTTATTAATATGAATTAAATTTAGTACAACTCACCGTGCTATTAGATAGATAGATAGATAGATAGTCATTTATTCCCAAGAATATGGTAGTATATAAGATGTTTCATGTAGTTGTGCATGCATATTCTGCCTTTATTGGCGTAGGAATATTTACAATATTAAAAAATTTTTGTGTAACAAAAAATTTTTAAGCTAGTTGTTTGAGTACAGACTTTACAATATAATTACAAAATTATATTTCACCTCTGAATTTTATTATATAATTAATTAATTACTGTATCATTGTGAATGTCATATTTAGATTATATAAAAATTGAATTAACAAGTTTAATCATAATAATAAAAATTTGAATATTGTCAGATAACATCATTACCTACCTACTACATATATAGTCCAGGATACTTAATATTTTAATGGTCATTTATAGTCTAGGTACTCATTAATATTATAGAAGCATTTGCTTAGGAGCCAGTTAAATAATTTATTTCTGAAGCTACTGTAAATATTTTAATCTATAATTTAATTTAATAATCGAATAGAATGTCAAAATTAGTTTAGACGATGTCATGTGTACCTATTTAATTCATGTCAAATATGTACATTTTAAATTAATCTCCTCACTTAATATTTCCATAGTGGGAAAGTCCTGTCTCATCGGCGATCGTTTTGAGGATGCTATTGCTAAAAATAACACCGCAAAAATATTATCTCACATCGGCACAACGATCTGCATAGTGTAATAGTACGGATGATCTCCTACGGCCGTTCCTAATACCGCAGCTAAATTACAATTCCCTTGAGGGTTGTAGTGTTCCTGCGAGTGAGTGAAGTCACCAGAAAGGAAGGAGAAGTTGCGTCGACGGCGGGGGTGGCGGCGCGCGAGCGACAACTTATGTTGCGAGCGTTAATATGGCTACGGTAACCGCTTCACATCAGGCGGGCCGTATGCCTGTCTGCCACCCGTCGTAGTATAAAAAAAAAAAAACCTTCGGGACCACAATCATAATGTGGACAATAACTGATTAAATGTAAAATTCGACGCCCGTACGCACACACCCGCATACATTTACGTTTTTCATAAACGTCATGCATACGTGTTGTTACAGTAGGCTTTAATGACGCAGCATTTGTATTTAGTGTCCGGAATATTCCATAATACATACGTACATAAATAAATAAACGTACATATATAATAAGCACGTATTTAATATGACATATCTATTAGTACCTACGTAAGGACTATTACTTAACTCTGCTAATAATACCTAAACACGAGGCGACGACCGCCCACACGTGCCCATCAATCAACTAAACCAAACTAATCCTTGACACCTGTTACCATAAGAAATACTTATTTAGCTGTTGTGTCCGGATAATTATTGCTGATACATGTAACAACGTAGCAGTGGCTAATAATGGATTCAGATGATTTTCACATGTGAATACAACTCGTGCCGTATTTATATCTATATAAAAAGGGTATCATTATCAACCTGTATCTACCCACTCCTGGATATAAGCCTTCCCCAATGCTTTCCACCAGATACGATCCTCGGCCTTCCACATCCAGCCGCTTTCTTAAGGTCATCGGACCATCTAGACTCTAGAAGCGTACATAGCGTTGGACGCCCTCCTTCTAAATTCTAGGAGGGTGTCCAACGCTTTGTCGTTCTACGCTCGGCATCCGCCCTAATACGTTCCTCCCTCATCCGCTATCACTTACTCGGCAGATGTTTCCGGCCCATTGTCATTTTCAGCTTGCAAACTCTGAAGGCTATGTCGACAATTTTGATTCTCTTTTTCCGTTCCGGATTCGATCACTCAAAGAAGCCCCGAGCATAGCCCTCTCTATCGCTCGTTGCGCATCATTTAGCGTGTGGACCAGTTCGATGGTCAGTGTCCAAGTCTCTGCACCAAAAAAGAGTATAGAATGAGTTGTTCTTGAGCCATTGAATTTAAATAAGTCTAAAATTGTGTTCCAATTCCCGTAATATTCAGCTTCCACAGTAAATGTTCAACCATTACGATATTCGTCGAAGCCCTTTGCAATTTGGATACGCTCACATCACGACTACTCGATTTGAATTTTCCACGTGTTTTTTTAAGGTCGTGGTGTTCCTGCGAGTGAGTGAATCACCAGAAGAGAAGGAGATGCTGCGATGGCAGAGAGGGTGACGGCGCGCGTGCGATATTTTATGTTGCGAGCGTTAATATGGATACGGTAACCGCTTCACATCAGGCGGGCCGTATGCTTGTCTGCCACACGACGTAGTATAAAAAACAGTGTATTATTTTCCCGTATACTCGACATTCATTCGCTCGAGAATCATTTCTTTCAATTGAAACGTACAATTTTTAACGTATGAAATGCTCATGTAAATGAGTGTTAAATACGGGAAAATAGTACGTATAAAACTTTAATGTATTAAGTGTTAAACTCTGAAATGAGTATATCTATAGTAGAACTAGAGCACAGACTAGAGTTATCGATATCGGCTCAGGCTCTAAGCATAAGCCGGCTAAAGTGGCAGTGGGCAGACCACATAGTTCGCAAAACTGATGACCGATGCGTCAGCTGATCTACACATATAGCTATACAAAATCAGCCATCTTAGGAGCGTTTTCAGATTATCCGATCCGATATCGGTATCGAGCGCCGATCTATATTGTCTCTGTGTATTTCTTTCTTTCTAGGTGCGTTTTGTAGCTTGCTAAAAAGATTATAAAATGCTCCCTCTGAATATCTAGCTTCCACAATAGGATGTATCTAATACTTGTCTGTGGATAGTTCCTTTTTTGAGTCTCAAATATAATAGATACAGCAAATAAAGTTTTCTATTATAGTCTGCCATTATGAGCTGCCCGCACTAAGCTATCGAACAAATGGCCGTATTGGAACGATTTTGTCGGAAATATGTGAAAACAGCACATGGTGTCGGCTGTCGGATATCGGCTGTCGTCGTCCTACACCGACATCGGATCGGATAATGTGAAAACGCTCTTTTTTTTTTTTTTTTTTTTATACCACTAGAGTGGCAAACAAGCTTACGGCCCGCCTGGTGGAAAGCAGCTACCGCAGCCTATGAACGCCTGTAACACCAGGGGCATCACACGCGCGTTGCCGACCCTGTAAAAACCTCTTCACGCCCTTTTTGAAGAACCCCATGCTGTAGTCTCCTGGGAAAACCTCCACAGGCAGTTCATTCCACAGCTTGACAGTACGCGGGCTCTAACGACAATTTGGTAACATTCATTCATTGAGCGGCTATATCTACCAAACATAACGGATACGGTAATAGTATCATACTCGTATTATCCTTGAAACAGCTCGCCTCCTGATAGTTTAATTCCTAAACTGTACCACGTGTTTCAACGGCTGTATCTACCAAACGCACTAACGTCATGCAGTGCCTCCATGTGATCCATATAACTGGTCCCTTTTTTCGCATAATCTACACGCTATAGGTAGATACCAAAGCAGCTGGCCTAATAGTTTAATCAATCCGTTGCCGCCTCTTAGACTATATGTGTTAATACGAATAAGAACATGTTCTAAACGTTTACCGAATATCAACCAAATCCTTTAAGGATGGCAACAGATCGGCATCCCCTAGGTGTTGCTGATCTCCATGGGCGGTGGTGATTGCTTTCCATTAGGTAACCCACATGCTCGTTTGCTCCCTCGCATATAAAAAAAATTGGTTGTCTGTAAAGTCTATTTATGGAAGATAATTTTACGTGATTAGTAAGAAAACATCGGCCGATAGAGTGGAAGAGAGATAGATGCGTCACAAGCCGAATGCTTAGGCCAATCGTGCTCCTCTATCGCTTGTTCCGCGCTCTCTTTTGCACACTCGGCTCAGGCGGAACGTGACAATGAGTCATGCTTTTTCGTGCGTGAAGCCGGTGTTCATCGATTTATAAGGCGTTGTCACGTCAAAATCCGTTTTGCTGTTTACCCGTCAAAGAGCAACAATCATCCATACATACATTACTCGTACATCCTCACAAGCATTTCTAATATTAGTAGAATTTGTTATTGTTAATTAAGCATTTTTACCCTATGTGGAATAAAGTGTTTTCGTTACCTTCCAAAATGTGCCTAAATTGAGAAGCCAATTCACTCATTTCCCTTCTTTACATAACCGCAAAATAAAATAATGTTATTGTTAATTAAGCATTTTTTACCCTATCTGGATAAAGTGTTTTCGTTTCCTTCCAAAATGTGCCTAAATTGAGAAGCCAATTCACTCATTTCCCTTCTTTACATAACCGCAAAATAAAATAATGTTATTGTTAATTAAGCATTTTTTACCCTATCTGGATAAAGTGTTTTCGTTTCCTTCCAAAATGTGCCTAAATTGAGAAGCCAATTCACTCATTTCCCTTCTTTACATAACCGTAAAATAAAATGTTTAATATATTTTAAGAAAAATCTTGGGAAGAGTAAACAAATTTATCAAGTAAACGTGGCGTTATGGATAATTTCCTCCGTTTCAGGATCGCAGCACGCACGCTCTTTATGTTAATTTAATAAGCCCTCCGGTTCCAGTAAGTTATATAATCTTAATCATGTATTTTGTAAAGAATTGAGCACCGTTGCGATTGCTAATTAAGTCACTCCCACGCTTCTTACAGGAATATAGGTATCGTGTATTTTACCACTTGAGTAAAGTTTTACTCATGTTATTTTACCATATTATGATTTTTATGTGGCTGTGTGATCTAAAATAAAAATGATGACGAGACTCTTACCTACCCAGTGCCGATTAGCTCTATAGAAATTAAGCAATTGCTTAAGGCATCTCGTCTATGGGGGGCATCAAAAACAGCGCCAAAAATATCCATGAACTTTACATGAAGGGCAAGGATGTTTGAAAACCCGCGCGTTTTGAATTAATTTTTTATTGTATGTAATACCTACTCCACGTATCTATTCCGTTCTTCATACATAGGCTAAAGTAATTATCTATCTCGTTGTAATAAAACTTAAAAGATTAGATTAATCTATATCTTTAAAGTGCAACCGTTACTGAATGAACCTATCAACGCATAGCTAAAACTTATTAGTTATAAAACGAAATTTGGCATATAGCAGGCTATTGAGGCATCCGCTAAGGAATTATTAAAATGTCCACGTGAAACCGAGGCTCGCGCGTACGTAGTCCCGAGCGCAAGCTAGTATGTAAGTATCTACTTTGTATTCCCTTTTTGTAGCGATATTATCAGCCGCACTACCGGTAGTATCGTTGACAATGAACGACACTACCACGACACCATATCAAAGTTCTACTGTTACAAACAATAGAAATAAAACGCAATATTTTGACAGTTACATAGAATGTGTTAACTCTCGGCGATTCAGTGTTTTTTCAAAAGGTGAGAGCAGAAAATCAGTGCTTTGCCTATAGAGGCAATAATTATCACTAAGCCTTCAACCCATTGGTGTTGCACGCTTTCTAAACATATTCCTAATTTGTGAATCTTTCTTTGCATTTAATATTTGTGACTCTCTTATATCTATCTTATATATCCCTTATATATATATATACTTATATCTATCTAACAAGCTAATTGCTCATGAAAGATTTTCTAGTATCTTTAGCAAAAAGACACACAGATTTCGTCTCAAGACTTTCCTCAAAATAAAGCTATAGAATAAAATTTAGTTCCAACCAACGGAGTGTAAGTCACGTACATACTTTATTGCAGACTACGAGCCGACTTGCGACCGGCTGGAATACGGCCAAGTGCCGTGTACGAAGCAAAATGCTTTAAAATACGTAAGGATTTCGCTTCGAAAATAAAGTATAATTAAACTACTGACTTTCGCATTTTGGCTTTTCCATCTGTCAATTCATTTCTCTTGGACCCATGAACCTATAAGTACATGCTTGGATTCTCTTTGTTCTGGACAGAACTTTTTCTCCACTTTAGAATTACGTTTCTGTGGAGTTAAGATATTGAGCAATGACTGACTGACTGACCGAAAATTTTCTTTAATAAAAAATATGAAATATTACTTACATGATCATCAGCATCGTCGGAAACCTGTCTATGTCTAGCCACTGGTTGATTTAGGCCTTCCCTAATGCTTTCCACCGTGCGATCTACGTGGCTTCTTCGGCAAATGTGACTTATTCAATGTCACTTCAGCTTACTGATTTTCAGGGCTATGTCAACAACTTTGGTTCTCCGTCAATCCTAGTTCGGGATTAGAGAAACTCCAAACTTTCTCCATCGCTATGCGACTTTTACCTTGTGAACTAGCACGAACATCAGCTATCATGTTACTTACTCCACAAAAATTAACTGCAATGTGTTCTACCTTTAAACTAAAATGTAGACGACCCCTTAAATGCGAATACATGATATTCAAGGCCGCCGGTAGGTGCCCAGAGTATTCTCCTTATATCACTCTGAATGGTCAAATCGTTAAAAGAGTCACACAATTTAAATATCTGGGGCACTTCCTTACCGACGACCTTAGAGACGATGTAGATATTGATAGGGAGCGTAGGGCTCTAGCGGTCAGAGGTAATATGCTTGCCCGGAGATTTTCTCGGTGTACTAACCTTGTAAAAATAACTCTTTTTAAAGCATACTGTCAGAGCTTTTACACCGGGAGTCTGTGGGTTGGCCATACCAAAAGAGCGCTGGAAGCCCTCCGTATCCAATACAATAACATTTTCAGAATGCTGTTGGGACTGCCTCGCTTCTGTAGTGCGTCAGGGATGTTTGCGCATTATCACACTGATGGTTTCCACGCCGTCATTCGGAAGAAAACAGCATCCCTGATAAACAGGACGCGTGACAGTCACAACAGCATCCTCAAAACGATTGCTGATGACTGGACTTCCCCACTTTGGAAATGTTTAGTGAGGAAAGTAATATGAATTTTTAATCAATTTTTAAACTATACTTGACATGGATTAAATAAGTACACTTGACATCGTATAAATAAATTTTGACATTAAATTCAATTATTAAATTTAATTATATATTATACTAGCTGTCCCGGCGAACTTCGTACCGCCTAACAGTCAATGAATGTCGTGATGTACATATATATATGAACAAAATTTATGATTTCTTGAAATTAATACAATGAATAATAGAAAATAATAGAGAAGCACGATGGCGTGAGGCACGTGTCAGTCTAATTGTACACGCAAGTTAAGCAACGTCAACCGTAGCCTGTTCATGGATGAGTTTATGTTATCTCGAGCTCGTCCGTGCTTCGGAAGGCACGTTAAGCCAGTCCTGGTGTTTATCATTAGATGGCAGTCCTTAAGCCAAGTTAGTGGCGCAACCCGTAGTTGAGCAGCATGTTGGAGTATGCTCTAAACATCTTCGGTTGAGGGAAGACCCGTATCCCAGCAGTGGGTAAATAATAATAAGTTCAGTACTTTACAAAGTCACAAAAAAAGTACCAATTGACAACAATAAATATTTCAATCCACAAAACAAATCACAGACAACATTCGCGACGTAAAAGTGAGACCAATCGATTTGACATTTACATAACAATCAATAAATATTTCAATCCTTTTTAACTGGCACTATTTGTATGGGAAAACGTTTTTTCTTTTATTTAATTCTTTCGTCAATTTTTCAATGTTTTTAATACTTTCCCGACCAAGACACCGACATTATTTTATATATTATATAGATTTATGGAGCTTGATTTAAATTTCTGAACGCACGCATAAATATTTTAGAACCAATAAATCAGCCTGGCGCAACTCAAAGTAAAAAAACGACTCTATGAATCGGAAGCGAATTTGGTACAAATTCTGATTGTTTTCGCTTCCATTTCATACATATTAGAATTACGCTATTTGTATGGCACATCCGTCTCTTAAAACGTAGTGGTTACATTCTCTTTGCAATAAATATTTAAATCCACAAAACTGTTTTCAAAACAAATCACAGCCAACTTTCAAGACGTAAAAATGAGACCAATAGAGTTAACATTTGTTTTTAATCTATGACATTTGTTCTCTAATGAGCTTAATATACATTTCTGAACGCACGCATACATTTGGCGTACGCACGTACGACAACGTCACATTTGACAGCTACGACAACCACGAACATTTTGTATGGGAAAATGTTTTTTCTTTTATTTTATTTTTTCGAGAATTTTCCAATGTTTTTAAGAGTTATTCTGCTATTCGGGACGGAAACAAATCCAACAAATCAAAAACCATGGCAATCGGTCCAGCCGTTCTCGAGTTATAAGTGTTGTAACAAACACGACTTTCTTTTATATATATAGATGTATTTGACATGAATTAACTACCTAGTTACACTTGACATAGCATAGCATAAATTATTTTTTTTGATAGATTTTAATAGAACTGACGTGTACAAAATTTAATTCGATACAATATTTAAAAAAAAAATATGGAATTATGAATTGGTTATGTATGGATTTTAATTATCTGAAATAAAGTTATTATTATTATGTATCTCTTTTTAATCACGGGTCAAGCCCGGTCATTTGATAGGCGTGCGCGGGGATATGGATCCAACGCGTAGAGGCCCCTTTGAGAAGTTTGATGTAATGTTGTAGGCCCGCCGTGACCCGCTCCAGGATATGTCAATGGAACGACATACCCATGAGCAGGTCTCGGCAGGCGTTGAGACTATTGCGAAGTGTGATGGAAAATAAATGGGCTATGGAGATGAGATCTGGGTGAACTAAATACCGGGCTATTACAGAAGAGGGACGGACGCCTGCCATAACTGCTTTTATTGCTAGTTATTTGCGGCAGGCGATGGCTTGCCACTTACTAGATGGGCCCCCGAAATGCCAGGAAAACGGCCGGGGGCAACACCGGTGTGAGTGACTCAGGGATGTCGAGAGGTGTGCTGCGCTTTCTCCGAAGTTACTCGCGGCGTGATGCCCTTTAACACTTCCACCCCTGGAGCATATAGCTCTAGCGGCTCCTCTCTGGACGGCCAATGAAGGCAAGCCAGAGCTGAGAGTCCTGCGGGCCTTCTTGTGTTTACACTCCGACCGATGAAGACACGTCGGAGACGAAAGCCCTGACCGACTCTCTGGAGACTCGGGTCCGTGGTGTCGCTACTCACACAACAGCTCGCCACAAGCTGCCCTGCGGACTTATTATTATTATTATTATTAAAACCCATTGTAGCCCTGGCCGTACCTCTGGACCACCCCTTGGTGGTCTAGAGGTACGGCTACTAGGTAGATCTTCATAAAAAAAGACCCACCATGCTGGAGTCAAACATACATGGATGAAAAGGTACCTGTACGGTTTCTAATTTTAGTAAAACTTAGAACTGCCGTAAAACCCCGACAAACCAGGCAGTCAATCTCACTAAAATGTCCTAACTGGTGGTGGCGTCGTGTGACAGGTCGCCGTATTCCCAATAAAATGGTTGACTGCGGCGGTGGCTGATTTGTTTACTTTATCAACATAAAATGTGATTTTTTTAGTACAGAAAACGACATTTTCGCATAGTTCAATCACAGACATCAGATTCGACGCCTTGCTTGTGCGAATTAATTGCGAAGTGAGACAATTACCTCACTTTTCGGGTGTTCGTTTTTGACGCTTAGTGGTAGATATCTAATATATAAAATTCTCGTGTCACAATGTTAGTTACCATACTCCTCCGAAACGGCTTGACCGATTTTTATGAAATTTTGTGTGCATATCGGGTAGGTCTGAGAATAGGTTGTTATCTATTTTTTATAGCAACGTTAGCCGGGTCAGCTAGTATCTATAGAAATAACATAATAACATCATTGCATTTTCCCCATTAGTCAGAATTGTCAGTTTGCAATATTAAGAACGACGTAGGAGCGAGCAGTCCCTAAGTACGAATCAGTGTCCTTGTCCAAATTTCCGAGCGAGTTGCTATAAAAAGTAGAAAAAAGTTTATAAATGAAGTTCAGGATTGAAACTCGCCCTTTTACTTTTGTGCGACCGAAGCCAAGTAAGAAAGTATTGTGATTGTAATGTTTTCCAACTTTCACATTTTTATTTTTAAAACCTCTGAATCGTAGAAATACTTACCATCAAGCGGGCTGTGTACTTTATTTTTTATACTAATCCCGATGTGAAGCAGTTACCGTAGCGGCTACAGTTATGGCTACGGCGTAGCCTATAGACGCTTGCAACATAACAGTGTCGCCCGTGCGCCACCATCCCCGTTGCCATCGCAACAAATTTTTCCATCCTGGTAACCTCACTCACTCGCAGGAGCACAACACCTCTCTAGGCTTCTAGGTATTGTTATTTGGCTGCGGTCTTCTCTGAGGAGGTACTTCTCTAATCAGTCAAACCGACTATTACATACTATATAATAAAGTCCGTTATTTGATTTAGAAGATATAATGCGAGAAAGTTGTGTATAATGTCTGCACCATTTCTTTACACTGGATTCTACACATAAATCGCAGAAAAGTTCTACAGACTCGCCTCCCATTATTTTATTAAAGCAATTCGCCTAAATTCGGAAAATGTTCTATACTAGGAATTCACCGCATCCATCGCGATTAATCGTGTTATGCTCTGCAGCAACGCCCCCTATTTGTATCGCGATCCAACCTATTGCAGTTTAATGTACGACAGACGAAGACCGTGTACGAGTTATACTGGAGCTTCGTTTGTCAGTCAGCAGGGTGCATCGCATGCAGGTGAATGCATGCATTCACCGCATGCGGCTTTGGTTCAAAGATGTTGATGAACCACTTACACCCCTAAATTAAAGATCTTTCAAAAATATTGTAATCGGTGGTTTTAGGTTCAAAAATCGATTTGCGAAATATTGGGCTTTATTCGGAATATTGTGACGGGCACCCTAACTCTGCGCGTAGCCCTACATGCACTTGGTCTGCTTTTTTACTCATTTATTCGCGAATATGACTATTATGTCGAACCATGACGTAATCGAGTCCATGGATTGAGTTGAGAGACCGTGCCCCAAACAGTGACCGAACCAAGCGAATGAACAATTAGAAATTCAGTCTGGAGTGTATTCAAATACGTATACTCACTATCACAATGAAAATGTTCTCGTACAGTCAAGTCCGTTAGCATTTAGAATGCATTTTAGATTGGGAACGTGCGACAGCCACACTACGCATGTTTTCGGCATAAAATAGACTATCTGTATTTTGTGACGTACGAAGTGGGACGACAAATTGAATTCCTTGCATGTTGCATCCAGAGAAGTACACTATTCGGGGTAAACTGAAGCCGATTCCCATCAATATTTTGATTCCTAAAAGTGGTCTTAGATTCAAGTGACAAACATCTTCAGCTTAGTGAGTAGAGCTCTAGTAGAGTACCTTTTATTTTATACTACGTCGGGTGGCAGAAAAGCATACGGCCCGCCTGACCTGATGTGAAGCGGTTACGTTAGCCATATTAACGCTTGTAACATAAAATATCACCATAAACATCTCCTTCCTTTCTGGTGACCTCACTCACTCGCAGGAACACAACAACCCTCAAAAAAATTGTTTTCTAGCTGCGGTATTCTGTGAGGTGGAGGTACATTCCCCAGTCGGATAGCTTAAAATTACGCTCCCTACCTCTCATTTCGCCAGAGCTTCGTTTGTCATATAATTACTAAGTAATTTGATTTTAACATTCTAAAATTCGATGGTAATCGGCTACAATTTCGGCGGTAGAGCCCCTGATTGCTTGCCGATTGTCCTTTGTTGCTACCAACAAAGGACAATCAGCAAGCATTCAGACGGTTTTGCAGTTCATATTATTGGAATCGATGTGTTAGGCAACAAACTCACTGTTTGGGTTTCCTAATAAATCCGTGGTACACGGTAGTTTAGCTTCACTTGGCGAGCCATCTCTTTAGGCTTTTAATGCCCTATTTGCCATATTGCTGTCTCTTACATTGCTAAAAGAGAAAGTCAAATTCCAAAAACTCATACTACTACTAATTTCTTCTGATTAAAATCGTTGTGAGTTCGAAGGCAGCCGTAATTTTACCGCCGGGACTGGTAATTGTTCATTGTCTTTTTTTGGTGGTCGCTGCTCTTAATCCTGGCAACACAGGAGGCTCAGTGGTAGGATGTGTGGTGGGCCCTCGTCCCGTCTCTGTATTTTGTGCTTTTTCAACGTTTACCGTGCCTTAGATGTATATCCTAAGATTTACCAAGTGATAGCATTCGAGTGTTGTCGGGAAAAATGCGAAGTGCAATTTAAAAGCCAGTTTGGAGCTATCACAATGTATTTCTCAATAAAATCTTCGTACCTTTTGATAATAAGAAATATTATATAGCGCTTTAAAAGTTTAAGAAAGTTATTAATGAAGATCAGATTTATACACAAAAAGAGTATTATAAAAGATCAGTCAAAAAGTATGTTATTATGAATCGAGCCACAAGAAGGGTACAAGGCTACAAGTGATTCTTTTACATAAAAAGAAGGCAAACAAACATATGGCCCACCTAACGGCAAGCGGTTACCGTAGCTTATGGACGTTGGCAATACCAGGAGCATTACTCTCGCGTTGCCGACCCAGCAATAACCTCTTCACAACAGTTTTTAAGAATCGCGTCTTCTCGCTTCGCGCTGTGTTCTGCGTAGTCAACAGACAATTCATTTCACATTCCACAACCTAATGGTGTGGGGAAGAAAATCAATGTGAAACCTCAGTACGCGACCATAAAAGGAAGCCTAATGTGAACAATAATGTTATAACATTTCTTGTATAGTAAGGAAACTACAATAGAAGCACAGTATAAGTAATAAGTAGTATAGAAGTAAACAAAACATGTTAATGTAAAGTATATTTTATCAGTTGTTTAGTACGCATATTATGAATTCAAGTTTTGCTAAGTTTGGGACTAGATGGAGGCGTCTAATTTGTTTAGGTATATTTTATGTTTAATTAAATATCGAAATTCAATTAAACAACTCCATTATCGTTAATTATATACGGAATCCAAACATTCTGAAATAGAAGGGTTGATAGTATTTCAGCCAATGGGACCCAATTTCACAGTAACGGAGCCTGGAATTGCACGGGTCTCTATTATTGGACCACGTGTAATAAATATTTAGATTTAATTACGTACCTACCCACATGTAGTAATAAATATGTGGAGGGGTTTTGGGTTGGAAGCGTACAGGAATTTTAGCAATAATAATGTAGGTATATATAATCGGGGTGTAAGGGACTAACCAGCATCTTTAGGCGACGTGATTAGACGTGGTGCATCCTACCCACTAACTAACAAGGCTCTGGCGGTAGTCGCCAACCCACCTGCCCAGCAGCGTGGCTACTTATGCGCATTACTCTCTAATGAGTTACACCCTCAGGTTGAGAATGACAACTTCCTAAAAAGACTACGTCCTAAATCGACAACGTCCTAAAACGTCTATTTCAAATAAGACTATTTCCGAAAATGACAACTTACTGCTGAGCTGAGAACTGGTTTTGAGATACTTTTGGGACATCCCCAGTGGATATGGTCGGACTCAACCATGAAGAGTTCCGTAGTAGCAAGTAATATTTGACTGGAAGTTTGTGAATTGAATTAGCGTTTATGTTTGTATGAATGACAAAGTTGTCTTTTTAGGAAGTTGCTTTTTTAGGAAGTTGTCGTTCTCAGCCTGCAACCAAAATTTATGGCCGCCGGTACCCGACAATCCTGCTAATATAACGTATTCACGTACAACACACGGCCGTATCCAAGACACAACCACATCCCATTTTTTTTGTCATGGAAAACTCTATGTCCATAATTTCAAAGTAAAAACAAAGTGATAGACAATAAATGCGTTGAATTAATTTACGTACTTTGTGTAATTATCATAAATTAGCGTTGGTGCCATTGCGAACAATATAGCCATTACGCTCGTGCCATTTCTTTGCGTAAATTAGAAATTATGCAGGCTTCACTATCTACAGCGTGCTGAACGTTTGAATGAATATGTATGGAGACGTGACCTATCTAGGGTTCCGTGACATTTGTGTAGCTACGACAGTCTCAGAAATCAAGTGCACAAAAATAAAGATGTTTTGCATAATGATTACAAACAGAGATTGGAGCAAATGCAGAGCATTTACCCAGTTTTCGGACATACCCATACAGGGAAATAATTTATTAGGGAATTCATTAACCTACCTATTGGACATTTATAGTAAATGCCCCGCAATTTGTTCATTAGAACAGTTGATGTGGGCACTTGGTGGATTTTTGTAAACATTTTTATTCATAAAATCACTTGCAAAGCTTATACTTGCTCTTTTTAACCCTCCGACGAAAAAGTAAAAACAGAGGTGGTCTAAGTTTAATTAAATGAATTGAAAAACATAATTTGCATCATGTTTTTCACTTTGATTGGTTAAATACAACATTGCGTAACACTTAACAAATTTTTATTACGTTTAAACTACAAATACTGACATGTTTAAAAAATGTCTACAATTCGCTTTTATTATGAATACTAATCAGGGGGTAATAGGCCTTCAGCGATCATCCTCTGTCTCTTAGCGTCTTCTCTAGCACGTTTCTCAGCCTCTTTCTTCTCTTGTTCTTCTTTCTCTTCTTGCGCCTTCTTTATTGCCATCGCAGCCAAAGTCTTCTGGTCCAACTTGAAGAAGTTTATAGGCTCTTTAATATACCTGGTATCTTTATTGTTCATGTTCTCTATAAACTTTGGGTAATTGAACTTTAAGTCTTCAATATTTAGAGTCTTATCTTTAATGGCAAGTTTGATCCAATCTACGAATTCTATTTCTATTAGCGGTTCTCCCCAGTTAGATAGTTCTTCTCTAAGCAGTTCAAAATCACAAACTCCTGTTTCGTCATCATCATGGCCTAAAGCAGCAAATGCCTTAGTAACAGCTAGTTCGAAGTCATCTCCCCAACCCATTTTAGCTTCGATCATGAACAACCATTCATGATATTCAACAGTGTCAACTAGGTCGTCTTCAAGAAACATTACAAAAAGTTGTTTTATTTCCGCTGTTTTGGGATTGAATCCCAGTTTTCTTAGCATTATCGGGATATCTTCTAATTTTACCTGGTATTTCAATATAAATACATCAGTTGACTGAAGCGAATATTAGATTGACTGTATACTTGAATAGTGCGTATTGTAGAAATATATATACTGTGGTTTACGTGGCTCACCCCATCTTTAGAGCCATAATTTCACCAGCACGTAGCGCACCCTGCTGCTAAGCAAACTAGGTTCTGGCCAAAGACAGGTAAAGAATATCGAGCCTAACTAGGGATGTCCTTTTTCCACGTCATTGAATAAACTCGATCCCTAAAAAAGGCACTTGCTCAGATCCGCCCAACTGGTAAATAACAATGCTCTTGACGATTGTAATTTTCGTGGGAGTGAGTGCGATCACCAGACGTGAGGAAATGATGCTTTATCAACGGGGGGTGAAATTGTACATACAATACTCCTTGAATTGCCAACCTCTTTATGACTATGGAAACCGCTTCACACCAGCAGGCCATACGGTTACTTGGCATCCGGGGTCATATAAAAAAATGTTTATCATATTTAAGTACACCCTTTTTATGTCATTACGGCAAAGTTTTGCAAACATTCGCTAGATACTTTGTTGCAGCCATTTGCAAACTGCAAATTTCAGTTGCCAAATAACCTATAAAATGGCCCGTAGCTGCCGATAATGCGAGAACATAGTTCCCTAAATCACCCTGGCTGCTGCTCGAAATCGTGTTGGCCGTTCGGAAAATGCTAGTTATATGCAAATGTACCAACGTAAAATAATTTTCAACAAAATTCTAACATTTTAAATGCAAATGATTTTATCCGAAAAGTGCAAAATGGGAAACTTGATTAATATTCATTATCAAATAAGCCTTAATTATAGAGGTGCTTTATCATGAGCCAAGGGTTTATGCTATGTAAATGAGATATTTTTTTTAAATTAAGTTTGATGTCCCTAATACTACTACACTGATTACATAATCACTGATTACATAGTCCCATGAGCATGTGTATTGTAAATGTACATGATTTTATCAATATCGGATCAGCTGTTTGCGGTAAGTATTTCAAAAATATATGAACCGATTTCGTTGTCCAACGAATTTAAAATTGATAGTTTCAACAAAATCCGAGTACTGATTCCTGAGTTACCAGTGCAAAATATATACATACACACAAAAGTTATTTTCGCAATAACTCGGCGACTCAAAATCGTAGAATGTGAAAGAAAATATTGTTCAATGCCAAACTTTGATGTTTCCAGGCGCAATAAGCTACATGTAATAAAGAAGAAGCCCACCAGCCGCAGCGACTACAGCATTACAGCGACCGTGCAGATCAGGGTACCTATCGCCGAAGCTGAAGCCATCGGATTTTTTGATTGCGAAAATCAAACTTTAGCTTAGATTGATGGTAATTGTGTTTAGTTTAGCTAGTAAAACCATAGAGCTCTACCGACTAAGTTGAAGATGTTTATCATTAACTTAAACCTAAGATCTATTTTTGCGATCAAAAAATCCGATGGTAATCGGTTCCAGCTTCGGCGATATGCCCCCGGAACAGCTATTGCGTCGTGAAACACTCTCGACTCAGCTACATGTCCGAAATCTTTTGGTCTACGAAGATTTTGAAGGTCATAGAACTTTACATGTCCTCTGCGTGAAGACTCTGGCAAAATAAGCAATCATGGTTACTGACAAACAAGACTCTGGCAAAAGAGAGGTAGGGCACAGCGCATTCATAACCTGGCTGGACAGGGACATCATCACCAGGTGCAAGTGAGATTGGCTTGAACCACTCACACCCTAAAATCTATATTAATATTATAAAGCTGAAGAGTCCGTTTGTTTGGTTGAATACGTTATTCTCAGGAACTACTCATTCGAATTGAAAAATTATTTTAGTGTCAGATAGCCTATATTTCGAGGAAGGCTATAGACTATTATAACATCCCGCTACCACCAAAAGGAGAGGAGCACCAATGAAAATTGTTTCAAAAATGGGAAAAAAAATATTCCTTTTGAGATCTTCCGTTGCGTGCGCTGCGTAAACGGTTCAAGTTACGCAACAATTATTCATATTGAAAAGATCTAAAAAAAAATCAATCATAGCATGTGTCTATCGTTTAAAATTGGCTCACTATAACCTTTCAAATGGTAAGCTTATGCTTCACTCTCACCATACTCTCACGCAGACGAAGTTTCACGAGTTAGGTAGTACTGCAACATTTTTTTTTAGGCGCTATTACACTTACAAGTACGAGTATATATATATATATATATATATATATATATATATATATATATATATATATATATATATATATATATATATCATCATCAGGTCATTTTTAGTCTCCAGGAGCACGACCCTCTCTCTTCCGTCTCAGACAGAAGGAGGATTTGGCCTACACTCCCCACGCTGGCCAGACGGGTTGGGGAGCATGGAGAAGAGAGAATGGAGCGAGCGGTACGCTTTTAAACGCTGAAAAGTCATTCTTGGAAATGAATAGGCTCCAAAGCCACTGAACCGATTTTGATGAAACTTGTCACAATTAAAGACGTCGTCATGCTTTAGGTTTGTGACCAAAAAAAATTGATTCGATCATGTCCTAGAGGAATGATCATCAAATACATTTTCCATTGACGAGACGAGCTCGGTGGCGTAGCGGTAAACCAACGCTCGTGGGTTCGATTCCCACACAGGACAAAAATTTGTGTGCATGAACATGTCTGTTTGTCTTGGTCTGGGTGTTTTCTTTGTATCATAAGTATGTATTTACAAAAAAAATTGTATTTCCGTATGTTTATCAGTTAGTCTAGTACCCATAACACAAGCTTCGCTTACTTTGGCGCTAGATGGCGCTGTGTAATTTGTCTGACAATATTTATTTATTTATATTGAAATCAATGAAAAACATACACTCAGCGAATCTACTCGCTCCACTCAACCTCGATTTCGGCCCCGTGGGCTAGAATCCGGCCTGCCCCCTTACCACCATCTCTTATTGCGACTCAATAACTGAATAGATTGCTTATTCATACCAATGAATAAGCGATTCTATTGCAAATGAAATAGAGTCGCTTATTCATTGGTATGAATAAGCAATCTACTCAATTATTGAATCGCAATAAGAGATGGTGGTAAGGGGGCTGGTCATTGTGGTTACCTTATCAATGTTCTCCTCATCGTGAGCCTTAAACAATTCTTTGAATTTAGCTAAATCTTCCGGTCCAAAGCACGCTGGGGGTGGTGGGATCTTCTTCGGCTTAGGAGGAGGACCCATAGCAGCCTTAGCACCCTTTGCTGCAGGGGGTTCTTTCCCTTTACCCTTACCTTTAGGTGGCATTATGACACTTGATAATTTAACATAAAATTTTGAACTACGGTATATTCTACATAAATAATAAATCAGATCATATTGCACAAAAAATGGTTACTTCTATTTTGAAGACATATTGATTAATAAATAAATTGACAATTTGACTGATGATTTATCCATAGACAGTGAAAAACTAAAGACAAATTGATGGCTTCCATCGCCATTGACACAAGAAAAATACTAACTGATGCCGTCTTCACGTAAAGAAATGAGATAGTTGCTTTATTTAGATGAATACGATTATTTTGCTACTGCGCGTCGTGTAGTGGTTTTTTTCCACAGACCTGCCCCCTTACCACCATCTCTTATTGCGATTCAATAATTGAGTAGATTGCTTATTCATACCAATGAATAAGCGACTCTATTTGAAATAGAGTCGCTTATTTATTGGTATGAATAAGCATTATATTCAGTTATTGAATCGCAATAAGAGATGGTGGTACGGGGGCTGGATTTTTCATTGCGGGTTTTTCAAATGAAGCAACAAGAATATAGAACATTCTTTGTCTCATGCATGTGGTATTAATTTACGGTGTTTAAATTAATACGATTATTATAGTTACATAACCACATTAGTATAGTTTTTATATACTAATGTGACAAACAAGCATATAGCCCGCCTGATTGAAAGCCGCAACCTATAACACCAGGGGCATCACATGCGCGTTGCCGACCCTGTAAAAACCTCATCACGCCCTTTTTGGAGAACCCCTCAACATATCTACGTTTTTTACCACGAACAGTGAAATTGTGTAATCAACTTCCCCCAGCTCAACTTCACTTATTTCTGCACAATTACGACATGGGAGCCTTCAAGAACAGAGACTATATTTTCCTTAAAACGCACCGCATCTGCCCCTTGGTGTTGCTGATGTTCATGGGTGGTGGTGATTGCTTGCCATCAGGAGACCCACATGTTATATAACCTCGCCTATAGGCGCTTGTTTGTCACACGGTAGTACTCCCGTGGTATAAAAAAATATGCTATGCCCTACCTCTCTTTACGCCAGAGCCTCGTTTGTCAGTCAGCATGGTGCATCACGTGCAGGTGAGGTTGGCTTTGGTTCAAAGATGTTGATGATCCACTTACAGCCCAAAAATATATAAATCATAAGCAGTTTGATGGTAAATGTCTAGAGTATTTAAAGAGGTGATATCCACCCTTCTCCCCTTTTCCTTTATTTCATCTGGGGATGGTCGGTTCGTAAATATGTCATGTCCTTTTTCATTATAACAACACAAAACTATTCTTGTGTTTATGTGAACCTGTAATTTCCGTTATTTTGTACCCTTACACAGTAAACTGAGCCTGAAATGAGAGAGTCAAACATTCCGCATCTCGAATTCGGAACAACAAATTTATATATACCTGTGGTTCTCAACATTATTGCATATATATGTAGGTCATCTATAAATATAACAGAAAGGCCTGTCTGGACTGGGGCCCTAAAGCCGAAGCTGAAGCCACCATCAATTTTTTTGTTAGCTAAAATAAAAAAAGACGTGTGGCACTCGGGGACTGCCGCGGTAAAGCTATTGCATAGCATTTTGTATCAACTTATGCAATTATAATTTTATTTATTTATTTTATTCATGCAGTATTGCTTTTTCTTTGATAATAATTCAAGTTACACTTTTTGAGCGTGGTGACCGATAAGAAAACAAATTTTTCTATTATTAAATAAATAAAACGAGTTTCGTAGAGTCGTACAATACGTCTAATCGCACGCACACAACGCCGTGTCGAAGACTGCCGAACTGAAACGACGTTAGACGATGCACGGCCTTCAAGCCACACCTCCTTGCCCGTCGGAGTGGGGAGCGTGAGGTTTTTTTCGTTACGGAATTTCTGGATTCGGTCCCCGCGCTCAAGGCCCGCGATAGAAGCTATGCAATAGCTTAAATATGCAATAGCTTAAAAAGATTCGTTTTAAAGGTAATGATATGGCCTATGAACTAATACAAACATTTAAAGCAAAATTTTAACTTTATTTTAACGGTATCAAAATTACTGCTATGGATGTCATACTTTAAGAGTTGTTGTTGTTTGAACAGGACCCTTGCGCGAGCGGTCAATGGTTATTTTGTAGATAAATAAATAAATTGATGTAATGAGCAGGATAGATAGAGTTTCTATCCCACTCATTCACCTAACAACAATAGCAAACCTGTCCAATTATTTGATGCCACTGGCCACTAGATGGCACTAGTGGTATTTCTACATCGCGCTATGGTTGTGTGTATAGGATTAGTTAAATCTTAAGGGTAATTTATCGTCACTCGATACGAGATGGCGTTAGTGGCAAAATTGTAACTCGTTATTAAGATTTTCTTTGTTACTCATATACCTGTTGTACGGAATTTTTTTGTTAGTAGTGGTATTGAGAAAAACCCACAGTTGTAAACCTACATGTGCAATTAAATATCGATGCCTTACGGCCGAAAAGGTATAAGCGGCATATTTCAAACTTTACAGGAGAGTGATTTAAAGTTAAAATTTTATGAAAACACCCCTCCTTGCCCGTCGGAGTGGGGAGCGTGAGGTTTTTTCGTTACGGAATTTCTGGATTCGGTCCCCGCGCTCAAGGCCCGCGATAGAAGCTATGCAATAGCTTAAAACTTTTAGCTTCGATTGGCGGTAATTGAGTTTAGCTTAGCTGGTAGAAACCATTGAGCTCTAACGACTATGCTGAAGATGATTATCATTAATAGTAATACTGTGCCCGAACCAAGGCAAACAGACATGTTCATGCACAGAAGTGTTTGTCTTGTGCGGGGATCGCACCGACCTCGGAGCCAAAGTAGTCCTTACTAGCCACTATGTAGCACTATTCTTAGGTAGTACTTAGTTTTTTAATAAAGGCGTCGAATTCAATGAATTGTGTCGTTCACCATGTGAAAAGTAAATTAAGATCTATGATTATTTAAAGCTTATAAGGTAGGTACCTATGTATGTAGGTAATCTATTAAAACAATATATCACCAAAAAAAAAATTGAGAAAACTATGCATACAGATTTTAATCCGGTTACTAAATATTATTAATACAACATCTAACTAAATAATAAAAATAACTGCAGAAAACAAGGATGTATTATGACGTCCCATGTTCTGTCTAATACATCCTTAATTTATCAATTACTAGCGACCCGCCCCGGCTTCGCACGGGTGCAATGCTGATACTAAATGTACTACAGAAGGTCTTTGCGCTTTGTCCTATCCAGTCCTTCCCCAGTTATAGGCACACGCCGCCGGCTCCGCGGCCGGTACCGCCACAGCCGTTATGTCCCTGCATTTTAAATGTGTAATATCTTCTAAACTATTCATTTAAATTACATGCTGTGAAGGGCCATATTGATCTATATTAAATGCGCAATGTATTTAAGGTACTTAATTGGATAAGGATTAATTCTGTATTGCTTAAAATCGCTTCGTAAATAAGGCATTATTTCTTGTAAAAAGCAAAGGATAAAATAACGGTTATTGTGTGTTACCACTAAGAGATAGACATATACCATCGCGAACTTTTTTGTAGACCATTTTAAGGTGAACAATACTGTACTACATTATTTTGATCTATCTCGTTGGGTTCAGCCAGTGTTTGCAATGAAAGAGCAAAAAAATGTGTTTATTTACGACATCACATTAGAAACCTCTAAATTATCAGTGTTTTTCTACTATGTTATGCATATATTATACATATAAACTTTCCAGTTGAATCACTCTATCTATTAAAAAAAACCGCATCATAATCCGTTGCGTAGTTTCAAAGATTTAAGCATACAAAGGGACATAGGGACAGAGAAAGCGACTTTGTTTTATACTATGTAGTGATTGGTACTCTAGTACTAATTCAGTACATTTTTCATACAAAATCGCTGTTTTACCAGGTGATATGAAATAAGTAATTTAACTATACCTAAAGGCGCCAGTCAACATGCTATTTATTTTATATTTACCAAAGATTGAGGATCAATGACAGAAGTTCGCCACGGCTATTACAATTGCATTACGAGCCGGAAACCAAACCGCCAATACAAACAGGCAGCCGTTGGCCGCCCACCGATCCGGAAAATGGTGTCCGGATATTTTCCAAATAGTAAACAACGGCCATTCTAATTTGAACCCGCCTTTATTTGCAGAACGAACGCAACTGTGTATCTTCTCCTAATGGAATCGTTTTCATGTCCTAATTTTACTCTCATCGGCCCGTAACCTTTAATTTCGGCCATGGTAATGACGGAGTTATGACGCAGAAACTCCTATAAATTACCTTGAAATTAATGAAGGTGTCGAACCTTAATTACAAACAGTTGTAAAAAAGTTACAGTCGTAAAAGGGCTACAGAACCCTTTTACGTTTCATTGTCGAAGAATCTGTAGATGCTTTGTGCATGCCATACCACAGGCATACGTACTATCTTTAGTATTGATAGTTGATAGTTACGCGTGCTGTTTGATTTTTTTAAAAAAAGGAAAACAAAAGTACATGCTTTACAGTTGTATGATAACGCTATTTAAATATCAACATTCTCTATCTCATATTTGCTACGCTAACCATGAATTTATAAAAGTAATGATAATATCATTCGAAAAATCCGAAGTGCAAATGTGTATGTGTAGGTGCCTTACTGTTGACTGCATAATTATGACGTTAGACGTTATACTTTAGGTAATATTGTAATGTAATTAAATATCTTTAAATGTTTATTTTGAATGATTGTGGTTATGTGACTGCATTAAATCCAGTTACCGTGGTAGGTAGGTACACTAAAAATTTTACTCAGGTTTCAATGGGTTATTAGTTATTATACAATCTATTGTCATGGTTGTCTATTTAAAATGTGGAATAGATATCAATATTCAACATTAAAAATTAAAAAAATGTCGAACTGTCGAATCAAATGATCTAATCAATGATTTCGATGATGTAATATGTAAAATTTTATTCTTGTTAAAACTGAAAAAATAAATTGAGTTTGTAATGAAAAAAAACAAAAAGTTGTATGATAATAATTAGGTACATAATAGATAGAAAATAAATTATTTTACCATTCGAAAGTTCAGTTGAGAATAATTTATATACTACGAATGAACTTTGGTAATATGCGGCGGCGCCGGGTGACTGGCAGCCCTTGCGATAGATTCCACATTCGACTCAGAATGAGGTAAGGTCGCATTGTGAGAGCGGTAGGGCGTGGCCATACTGTACGTAGTACTATTATACTGTGTTAGTCTCGTATTGCTTGCCGTGCTTGTGTGAGTATGGCACGCTGGGTTCCCATACAAATTTAATAGACTATTTGACTATCATTTTTTTCGGTTTGATATGTAGGGACGTCTCCATAATATAACCATAGGTGAAAGAATTACTTCGATAGCACAAAAATCTCTCGAGATATGATAATTTGAAAATCACAATTATTAAACTGTCCCGAAAACACTCCATACAAAAGACTACCGAATTATGACGTCACAGGTTTGTATTTTGTATGCATCAAATCAGAAATTTGTGCGATAGCTATGTTAAATATTACGTTTATGTGATTAGCATTTTTATAGCTTCTCCAATGGGAATATTATTTTTTAATAATTTTATACTTTTAAAATGGACTTTGATATAAAATACTCGTAAGTCTGACTGAAGATGTTAGAATGAAAGTTTGCAGATCTGTATAGTTTTGTGTATTTTACGATATGTTAAATAATTTATCATATTTTTACGATATGTTAAATAATTTATCCACTTTTTAAAGATTGGAAAATAGCCTATTGCATACCATTTCCATTTGATTTCATTTCCGTTGTATCACTCAATAAAATTGCACCATATTAATAAAGCTAACCACAGAAGTGTTTTATTCACAAGTAAAGTGCTATCCCATAAAGTTAAAAGCAATTTTAATGTGAACCATTTCGCTTAACCGCATTTCATATTGCATGTTACCTGTCCATTTAGTGAAGTTACGGTTTATTTACAGTTACGGTAGAAACGATAAAGACACGATACAGTGACACAAAATCAATACCTATTAATAACAGATCTATAATAATGATTCACCAGATGTTACAAACTACGACTGCACACTTTTTGCTAACGATGTATCTGTAATTATACCATGCAATAACGCTGAAACCTACAAGAATGAAATTAATAATTTAAAAGGCTAACTGACAATAATCTAAAGGTAAACTTAACCAAAACAACGTATATACAATTTATTAACAAAAATGGTAAAAAATAATAATAATAAAAGAATCGTTACACGTCGTTCATGATTCTGAAACTTAACTCCGACAAACATTTCTCCACCGAATGAGCCTCCGACAGAATGTTTCGTTTATGAGTAGTTCAACGACATAACTTTTTAACTACGAACGATTCACCGACAAAACTATTCATTCATGGGCGAATCGACGACAGAACCTTTCCACTACGAACTACTCATAAACGAAACATTCTGTCGGAGGCTCATTCGGTGGAGAAATGTTTGTCGGAGTTAAGTTTCAGAATCAAATTAACAAATATAATCTCAGGCACCATAACCGACTCAATATGCTCCCAATGACTACAGCGGTATTTAGCAACAACAGTTACCAAATGGCTGATAAAATATATGATATACTAAACGACGATATCAAGTCTCTGTCTTTACGTAATTTTAAAATAAATCTAAAAAACTGGCTAGTACAACAATGTTTTTAAACAATTGACGAATATTTTAAATTTAATAACCACACGACATTCATTTAATAATTTTATTTGTTATTATGCAGCACTTATAAATTTTGCATGCCAGTGTCTGGTAAAATGTGTGAAAGTAGTTGTTATTCTTGACATTTTTAATATCAATATTTATGTACCACATTTTTAGCAAACTAAAGATTATTGTATATTGTAACATATATGTAGGTAATCATATTATAGTAATGTTACCTCTCTAGTCGCTTTTTGAGCATTGTAAAAATCCACAGAGAAATAAGTATTATAATATAACTCCTGTGAGTTGTCTTTAACGTGCTGGCCTGGGCACTTTATAATGGGAAAATATTAAATTGATCCACTAAAATAACCTGATTTGCACATTAAATTAATCTAAAAGTACATTAAATCCTCCATTTGACGTGCATAAGTATTTTTGATGTGCAAAATAGGTTAGGTTAGCAATGTATTTACTTGTTATTACACTAAATACTATCCTTTAGAATGGGGCCACGTGGCTAGCGTACTTTATAAAATCTTGTTTTTTGTATCCAGGGCCGCAGTATTAATAAAAACAACCCGACGCCAATTTTGACACTTTTCATAACTGTCAAATTGTCATAGAATGACAATAACCTCTTTTCGCTCTCTCTCTCTTTCTCTGCAGTATTGCCAAAATAAGCTATTTTCCCCTAAAATCAAGATTTTTTCATACATAGAGAATTTATTACTGTAACAGCATTTAAGGTATTTTCAATAGAAGAACCCATCGTTAGTTATTCAAAGAATTCAGTTTTAATATCCACCCAAGTATGTAAATACTTGGGTGGATATTAAAACTGAATTTTTCTGATGAAAATGCCATCAAGGACTTTGAATAACTAACGATGGGTTTCTATCAGATTTTTTTTTTGTTATTTATTACTAGTATGAGATAAATACAGAACTTACGTACAATAATTAGTTTGTTTCATTTATTTATTTTGATGTCTAGGGGGAAAAGTCAAAATTAGGGCGAACTTTCACAAGAAATTAAACTAGGGAAAGTCCAAATCAGGATCGTGGCAATTCTGTCGCTCTACTGTCAATTGGCGAAGCGTAGCGTAGGTTTCTATCTAATGAATGAATGATTGATTCCTCATTTCGTTTTTAATTGCTTATGTTTAATTTTGATTTTATTTGTTAAATTCTCCATTTAACGACAATGGTTGCAAGAGTGGCAGGCGTTTTTGACGAAAAACTGACGGAGGCTATCGCCAATTCTAAGATCTTGGTGGTAGGCGCCGGCGGAATAGGTTGTGAAATACTCAAGAATCTCGTGCTAACCGGCTTTCCACAAATTGAAATCGTATGTATTGGTCATATTGTTTAATGTTTTAACTTTTGTTGAACGAGTAAACAATCAATTGGTAAAAACTAGATATTTGACATGGATTGGCATTACTAGCTTTGTCCATGTGACGTAAACGGAAATTACCACCGAACACGAAAACCAAACAACTTACTTAATTCCATAAGCGTTAATGACAAATTACAATCCAATGGTCCACAATATAAAAATAATGTTTAATAAATATTTTATACAAAACATTGCAGATTGATCTGGACACAATAGACGTGAGCAACTTGAACCGCCAGTTTCTGTTCCACAAGGAGCATGTTGGCAAGTCCAAGGCGCAGGTGGCGAAGGACAGCGCCCTGAGTTTCAACCCCAATGTAAACATTACTGCACATCATGACAGTGTCATCAGGTTTGTGATTTTATGTACATCTATCTAAGATATATAAAAATGAATCCCTATTTCTCTTGGTCATGGCTTTACGCGTGAACGGCTGGATGGATTTAGCTATTTCTTATGTTGTATTTGTTATTGTCAGAAGGTTCCTAAGAAAGAAAAATATGAGAAAATTGTGCAGAGAAAACTAAAAAATTTAAGAAAACTGAATGACCATATTAACTTGTCTAATGTAACTTTATGTCGTTTGACAGATTGTGCGAAACTAATTGAAATCAATATTCATGGGTACGAAGACAAGGCAATGTCTGTGGACTCAGATAGTTTTATATAATTGCTGGCTGAACTAAGGGTGAACTTAACTCAGACAGCAATTAATTAATTAACCCTAATAGAATACAAACTCACAGTGTAGTAACTCCATCAATGTTATGCAGATTTCTGTTCTGCTTGAGATTATGATCGCTGGACGTGGTGGTGGGGGTAGATTCGCGCATACGCACTGACTATTAAAAATGCTCTACTGCGAACCCAAGGTCAGCGCTCTTTAAATACTGCGCGACCTGTACCCATTCTCTTTACACTACCATACCACTTATTCAATACAGTATTCATGATTTCAGCAATAAGGTCACCTTGATGCATATACATATTATACAGGACTGTATTAATTTATTAACAATATTTGTTTTACTTGTTGTTGAGCAAATAAATATATTGTATCAATTTATATCCATAAATTGTGAGTAAAAATATGAAAAATACTTATAGTTAAGATGGCATCTGTGACATTTTTTTGCTCATGAAGTTTCACGAAAATTAACTATGCTCCCCTCAATCGAAGGGGTTTAAAGTATACTCCACCATGTTGCTTTAACTGTGGGATGGCGGAAGCCAGTGTTTTCTACCACTTAAAGGTCACTGACTTGGCTTAATGACAGTCATGTAATGACAACAGCCTGGTTGGACAGCCATACACGTCCGAAGCATGGAAAACCTTGAGATTTATAAACTCATCCGTGGACAGACTACGGTTGAAGTTGCTTGACTTGTGAGTTCAATTAGACTGACTCCTCATGTAATTATCCTCATTTAGTACTATGGTGTAATAAACAGTACTGGCTAGCCTAATATTAACTTAGTAATATTTTACTTATCTTTCATTTTCCCCAGTAATGACTATGGTGTGTCATACTTCAAACAGTTTAATATTGTCATGAACGCATTGGACAATCGTGTGGCTCGCAATCATGTGAACAGAATGTGCCTGGCTGCAAACATCCCACTGGTGGAAACTGGAACTGCTGGTTATGCCGGGCAGGTATGAAACGCCTAATCTTTACTTCACTTTTTTTTACACTATATTAAGTAGTATGGAAAGCAATAAAATAAATACACTTGTTTACAAAAATATGCTTGATCTACTTTTGCACCACACATTTTCAATTGGAAATTGTGTATCAGATTGTTATAGTGAAAGGTATATTTGAATACCAAATTCAATTCAATTCTACTTCATGGCGATCTTGGTGTTCCGGGCGATGACAATGCTATTTATTTTATTTCAACATATATGTATGAGTAGGTAACCAATTATTTTTTATGTGGTACAAAGTACTGTTTACAGCTTTAAAAGTTACAACCCTAAAAACAATATATGAATGTTACCAGGTGGAACTTATCAAGAAAGGTCTAACACAGTGCTATGAATGCCAACCGAAAGCCCCGCAGAAATCTTTCCCAGGCTGCACTATCCGTAACACTCCATCGGAGCCAATCCACTGTATCGTCTGGGCCAAACATCTTTTCAACCAGCTTTTTGGAGAAGAAGACCCTGACCAAGACGTCAGTCCAGACACTGCTGACCCAGAAGCCGCTGGTGACGCTGGGTCATCGGCTTTGAATTCTGAGAGTACAAATGCTGGGAATGTAGAGCGAAAAAGTACAAGAGCATGGGCCGCAGAAACTGACTACGATCCACAGAAGTTGTTCTCAAAATTATTCGGTGATGATATACGTTACTTGTTGTCAATGGAGAACCTGTGGAAGAAGCGTAGGCCTCCTACCCCGCTGGTGTGGGACAGCCTGCCGGGGAAAGACGATCCCCCACTGCAGCACTCGGGACTTCCTGATCAACGTGTTTGGTCGGTTCATGAGTGTGCACAGGTAAGATGAATTTCCATCTCTTATTATGTTCTAATGTTTTCTAATTGCAATTGGGTGGCCTATCCCCTCCTCCCTGTCTTTCTGTCTCAGTACAGGGGGAGTCACAATAGCGTAGATTATTCACTATAGTATAGAGATATACATTAGCAGTCCAATGCACCAATGCACCCTATGCAGTACAAGCTTAGCGGTTCCGCCAAATTCATGTTACTCTATGCAGTACATAAACATAAGTTCTAGTGTTTTGTACTAAAATACTGTTAACAACTGCAACTGCACAGAAGCTTGCTTGGACTAGATTTTTTTTTTATACAATGTCGGGTGGCAGACAAGCATACGGACCGCCTGATGTGAAACAGTTACATTAACGCTCGCAACATGAAATATCGCTCGCGCGCTTCCACCCCCACTGCCAACGCAACATCTCCTTCCTTTCTGGTGACCTCACTCACTCGCAGGAACACAACAACCCTCAAGAGAATTGTTATTTGGCTGCGGTATCCTGTTAGGTGGAAGTATATTCCCCAGTAGGGTAGCTTACAATTACGCTCCCTACCTCTCTTTTCGCCAGAGCTTCATTTGTCAGTCAGCAGGGTGCACCGCGTTTATATATATATTGACTTGTGCCTGGCAGGTATTCGCGGCGAGCTGCAAGGCTCTGCAGACGGACCTGCAGGCGCGGCCGGCCGGCGACCACCTCGTGTGGGACAAGGACGAGAAGAGCGCCATGGACTTCGTCACCGCGTGCGCTAACATACGCGCGCATATCTTCAACATACAGCTCAACTCGCGCTTTGAAATCAAATGTACGTATTTTTTTTTATTATCCCTAGCACTGTTTCCTATGTAAATCACACCAAGTGTCTAACAAGCATACATCCCTGCCGATGTAAAACAGTTACCGTAACCTCTAAATAAAGTTGTTATAAAAAAAACCGACTTCAGTTGGCGAGCGCAGCTTATTGGTGGAATACCCCGGAAGACACTGCTGTCCGTCTTCCGGGAGAAAAGTTACTGCGTCACACTAGATTTCTTAGTCGCTTCGTACGTCATCCAGCGCAGAGCATTAGAGTGGCGCAATTCTATTCTGACGGCAACCACAGGGCAAATTTAAGGGTTTCCCTCCATTTTTTTGGGATCCCATCATCAGATCCTTACTTGGTGAATATGGGACCACCTTGCAATCATACCCTTTCAAATAAAAAAGAATTTTCAAAATCGGTTCACAATTTGCGAATATATTGAAGATCATACAAAAAAAATTCAGTCGAATTGAGAACCTCCTCCTCTTTTGAAGTCGGTTAAAAATGCTTGTAATACATAGATCGGTGACACCCCCGGTGCTGACGCAGCAGCTCCTTGCGCTTAGTGATCTCATTGTCAAGGGTAGAGGGTATTTATTTGTGGTCTTCTGTGAGAATAATGACTGAATCTACAGAATGTGAAATATTGAAAAAAATACATAATTATCTTTACTTATGGATTACCGGTACTTTCACATTTTAGTATTTTCTAATACAGTCGGGATTTTTCTTGTTACATCAATAATTTGTTGTTTGATAATGAGAAATGCTTGTGCAGCAATGGCGGGCAACATAATCCCAGCGATCGCGACCGCGAACGCGATCGTGGCCGGGCTGGCCGTGCTGCGCGCGCAGACCATCCTGCGCGGCCTCATCGACTCCTGCACCAGCGTCTACCTGAGACCCAAGGTCAACCACCGCGGACAGCTGTTCGTGCCCGAGAAAAGTAAGTTCAAACCATGTATTTTAGGACATCGTACAAAACGACCGACAATCTACACTAATGTAATAGAGAGGTAAAGTTTTTATTTATTTATTTACTACCTTTTGACAAGCATTACAGCAAGCCAATGCGCTTGTAAGGCAACAAATTTTTGAATTTGCTTGTTAAAGTACTAACCCGATTTCAAAAATTATTTCACCAGTAGAAAGCTACATTATGTCCGAGTGATATAGGACGCCCAGCCACAGATTACATAATAGTTACTAGCCCAGCGAAGCGGGCAAGAGCTAGTTAATTATAAAGTGGAATGCTTGAAACTGACTGAGAAAATAAACTTCTAAATTTCCCTCGCGTCACTCTAATCATACGCTGTGACGCAGTAAAACATAGTACAGACAGAATTGGGAAGGCAGGCCAATTGAGACAGCAAAATTATTGAAAGAAATAATATTTATAAGCATCATACAATGACGCGGCTTCGACACCAACGCTCGTGGGTTCGATTCCCACACAGGACAAACATTTGTGTGCATGAACATATCTGTTTGTCTTGGTCTGGGTGTTTTCTATGTATCTAAGTATGTATTTACAAAAAAAAAAATTACGTATGTTTATCAGTTGTCTAGTACCCATAACACAAGCTTCGCTTACTTTGGAGCTAGATGGCGCTGTGTATTTGTCTGACAATATTTATTATTATTTATTATACATATATATAATAAATGATAAATAGCAGAAAAGTAGAAATGAAACATTTCAAAAATCATTTAATGCCAACACAATTTAGACAAAAACCACAGCTAGTTCTGGGTCGCATGACGATTTATGCCACAACACTGATATTATGTGCCAAGGATTGTCGGCACGTCCCACGTCGCATGAGAATTTATCCATATAATATTTATAGCTGCTCGCATCATTTGCATCCTACTCCGCCACTCTCTCGTGTCGGCCTCACCTCCCCTGAGACAAATCTGTAACAGTTAAAACAGTTTGTACGGCGCCGCACGCACACACGCTCATTCACGCTCTGCACAGACGACATTGTTTATGTAGTAGTAAACGACGCGACATTTGTATGGACTGTCCGGGGTGTTAGCTTACCTTACTTACCTTGCTTACCGGCTAAGAACGGACAAGACTGAATTACAAAAAAAATTCGTAATTTTCTGCTGCGGACTTATAAAAATGTCACGCCGTCTGTATGTGTTTAACTTACTAACTAACAGCCATCAGCTTCATTGAACTGATAGCCAATTATGGGCTGACGATTTCCAAATAATTAACATTTTATATTCATTTCTTACAGCTCTCACCCCACCGAACCCGAAATGTTATGTATGCGCTCCAAAACCAGAAGTAGGTCTGGCGTGCAACCTAAAACAACTCACTCTCAAAGATCTCACTACAGCATTCAAAGAAGGGCTCAATATGCAAGCTCCCGACGCCACAGTCGAGGGTAAAGGTCTGGTGGTACTCTCATCAGAGCCAGGCGAAACAGATCACAACAACGACAAAACGTTAGAAGAAATCGGTCTCAACGATGGTTGCGCGCTACTCGTAGATGACTTCTTGCAGAACTACGAAGTAAGGGTCAGACTACAGCAAGAAGATGAAGAAAAATCATGGCGTCTGGTCACAGATGCTGATGAACCTATGCCAGCACCGAAGGAAGAAAAACCAACGAATGGTTCAAACGGTTCTAATGAACCAAAACCTGGTCCTTCGAGATCCAGGGAAGACAGTGACAGTGATATGGAGATTATCGAAGAAGATGACGACGAACCGACAGTGAAACCTCCGAAACGCAGGCGTACAGAAGTCAATGACGAAGTTGTAGAACTTTGTTAGTAGCTCGGAGCACGGATACATGTAGAACCTTTTGGTTCGTTAGTGCTGTGTTTGTTATAGCAAGCAATTTCGCAAGTAGGTGCATTGATTTTTATAAGTTTAGATCTGTATATCAAAGTATATCGATTATGGAAAAATGGATACAGTAAATACATGTTTTTCTAATGTAACTTATCTATAGTCACAAACTAAATAACAGTACATTCTTAAAAGTAATGTCTGATGCATACTCGCGTCGACTTCCACACTATCAGACTGTACACATTGTTATATGTCAGGTGGCACACAAGCATAAAGCCCGACTGATGTGAAGCGACTACCGTTGCCATATAACATCATGCAATGACGCTCGTAACGTGAAATATCGCTCGTGCGCCGCCTGCACAATACACAATACACCTGCAGCCAATTTAATAACCTCACTTACTCAAAAAAACCTCAAACTGTTTGACTTGGGCCAGCTTATGAATATGCTGGACCCTACCTCTCTTTCCACAGTTTCGTTTGTCAGTCAACAGGGTTCACCACGTGCAGGTGAAGTTTGTTTTGGTTAAAAGATGATGAATCATACACAGCCCAAGTACACTTAAAATATGGGCAATGCTTATTTGGGTCGAGTTTTTATGTTATGCAAGTCGCATCTTGCTGTATCCAATATTTTTCTGTGATCGAAACCGGTATCCTTGCTGTAATGAGTATAATATGGCAGAAAAGAGTGGAAATGTTAGTACGATTACTTGAGAGCTTGATTCCCACTCCATGTACTAATTAGGGTCGCTTTGAAAAGTATTATTTTTATCAATAATACCGTTTTGTTTTCACGTACAAGTATGTATATGTAAGAGGATGGATTGCCAACGTGTAAAGCGTCCGCCGTAGACGTATTATTTGTACATGTAGTAATGATTGATATTACAGTACGATAATGATCTCAAAAAAATTGGGTATGACTGTGTCATGAACTCGGCTGTGTTGTACGTGAATACGTTATTTGAACTCAAATTATCTCAAAATGGCAGTGCTTCCCCCTCCCCCGTTCGCGATGTTCAATAGCCCTTACTTAGCGTAATCCAGGGGTATAATTAATTTTGAATGGAGATAATAGATAGATATTATGTAGCTGCAACACCAGACTGTACTTTTCATTTTTCATTTTCATATTGAGCAAAGTTACTTGTGAATTCAGATATGAGGTGAATAATCGATAGGGTATCTAATTGTACTTTTTCAGTGGGACACCATGTTTTCATACTACAAATACATAGTTTTCAATGTATCTACTCTTTTTTGTAGTATTATATGGATCGTATGGCATAGATTTTGAGCAATAAACTTATTAGAGATACTAATTTTGTACTTGCGTAAATTAACTTGAAGAATTTTACAGTTTACCTTGACAACTTTTATAACGAAAAATGGTAGTTTATACAACAAAATTAAAGAGTTGTTGAATTGTAAAGTAAATGCTATAATACAATGCAGTATGTACTTTAGAGGCCTTGCCTACTATTTTCTGACGATGTAAAATCTCTTATGTGGGTATTTTCTTTTTTATAAAAGTATTTAAAGCTAGCGAGTGATAATAATAAATTGAATCTTTGTTATGAATTTAGAATAATGTGGAATGGAATGTACAGCCGACGTAAAACTTAGCGGGAAACTAAGCTCCATTAGGCAAATAGGTCGAGGCCGGTTGTCTGGCTAGCTGATTTGAGGAGGTTGGGCTGCAAATTGGATCCAAGCTCAAGTTCAGCAACGTTGAATGAACGGCTAAATGTAGCAAATACTCATGTCTACTCGCTGCGTCAGGAGGCGAAAAGTCGCAAACTGCGTATAGTATGCAGTGTATATGAACGCTACATCAAAATATATGAAGGGCGAAGTCAGCTGTAAACTATGTATTTGCGTAATGTAGCCGCAGAGCTGTGCCAGTAAGAACACATCGCGCTTAATCATCAGACAAACTTAACGTAACCGAAAAGATAATAAAGACAATCCACCTAAAGTTAGAAGTTATGTAATGCGGCAATTTTTCGAATTGGGTGTGACATATAACTAATTCAACATGGCGTCAAATTAGATTTTTTTAATCTATTTTGATGAAGAAGGCAAGTGTGCCATGAAGCAAACCAACGTTGGTATTGTGGAAAAGTAAAAAAAGCTTATATTTCAAACATTGTGTACAGTAAGACGTATTAAAATTACGGTCTGCAATCTAGTCCCAAACTAAGCAAAGCTTGCAGTGTGGGTACTAGATAACTGATATTATACTTAAATACACTTTTCTTTGTAAATGCAAATCGTTATATTATATAGAAAACACCCAGACCACGAGAAACAGACATGTTCATGCACACAAATATGTCTTGTGCGGGGATCGAACCCACTACCCCGGAGCCATTCTCGACCACCGGGCTCGTCTAAACTCTCTATTGTCTCGTTCTATGACTGTTGTATTAAATACCGTTTGATCAATCTTTAATATTAAAAATTCTCTATAGCACTGTCCAAGTACTCCGTGCTGCGCGATTTTTATACAGCAAGCTAGTTTTCGTTCGGCTGTACATCTAACACTGTACCTTTTATAGTATTCTCAGTTCGTCTGAAGCGATGTTTTCAAGAACAAGTTCTATTTCGATAAGTATAATTAACAGTTAAGTGTCTGCCTTTTCGAGAATATTGTCATTGTCGTAAATAAAGTATGATAACTTTATACCTATTTGTTTTATTAATTTTCCAACCCCTTAGTGGAATCATACAGCTCTAAATACCTTTTTAAAAATAATATTTTTGAACCTACACATCTCTAGAGAAAGTTATCTCGAGCTCCTCTGTGTTGCGGAATGCACGATAAGCCGTTGGTCCCTTGGTTATTACTAGATGACAACCAGTGGCTTTTGGGCGGTTTGGAAACACTCACTTCCGCCAACTCGAAGTTGAGTACCGAGTACGCTCTAAACTCCTTCGATTGAATGGAGACCCGTATGAACGAGGGTTGAATAAGGGTTGATGTCAAAGCTACTGCGTATTTACGGACACAGTCCGCCGCGCTCTCAAGCCTACCTCACCATCTCTGACGAATGTGTGACTGTTTGACGTAGCTCCTACAGTACTGAAGCGGATAAAACGTACTTATTAAAAAAAAATGCAAATTAAACAACACATTTTATTTAGCACACATACACGTAAGAGGTACGAGTAGCTTAAAAAAATAGTACATTTACTTAACTAAAAATAGGTACATAAATTATTTGTGGACAATATTAGGCGGGATTATAATAAGTATTCTAAAATCGGCTTGTATAAAACAATGTAAAATTAAGATTAACATTCAGTGCCTTTTTGTAAGTATATATTATCTATGGTTATATTTATGATATAGAATTTTAAGCATTATGATAACACAAGCCCAAAGTAAACAGTAGGTAGATCACTCTTTATATCGTCGGAGTAGATAATTATGGTTTTTGCAGTGCAACACTTAAGCTGAGTTTTCTCTGAGGGTTACAACACGCATTCGTTCGTTCACACCTAGATAAATGAGAAATGTTCAAAATGTTTAGTGCGAGTTTTTTGGTCACATTCGAACGTGATCGTTTACAAGCCGACCAAATTCAGAAAAAGTTTCATATTGTGAATTTACCACACTCTATTTGGTACATATCTAAATTAGCCGGTTTGCTCACTTCAAAATGTGAGCAAGTAAGCCACATTATTTTGATATGTAAAACGCGTCTTTTAACTTTACAACATGAGAGTTCTTCTCTATTTGGTATGTTTGTTACGTTGACATGATCGAACGTGAGCAAAAAACTCACACTAAACACACTGTTCGCTCGCTCTTGATCGGTGTACTCGGTAAATTGACCCCACAAAGCTCAGAGCATTTGCTCTAAACATTCGCTGAGATCCTCAAAGCAAATATTCTAAGCTTTAATTAATGTTCACTAGTCTTGAGTAGTACATGTACGATCTACTAATAGATGACGGTACTTGACACTGTACTAAAAGAAACGTTACCAAACGCGAACTCTTATTCGGACTAATCGGACTATTCGTACAGTGTACTAGGTTATCCAAGCCCGAAACACTTGTCTGTCTGTGGTCTGTCCGAGAGACAAAGAATAAAGCGTCTCGCAATGTAAGTGTAAGAGTAAGCGAGATAGGAGGTAAGCGCACTGCACTGGTATAAATCGCTTTCAGCGCAGTGTGTTTTATTCATAGAAAATCTTATACAGCGCTGTATAGTGCTTGTAATTACCAAATTTACATTGATCACATGATTATATTGTCGGCTACATTTCTGAGTACTAATAGGTACTAATAGTACTATTAAGGTGTACTAGTACATTAATCGGACTGTACTATTACAGTGCGCACATAAGAGTGTCCGATTAAGCACAAGACTAATGTTCACTACGAACATTTATTCAGAATGAATGCTGGTTCAGAACGCTAATGAAAACTCAGCTTAACGCAGATGAGCGGTTCACTGTACAATGTCAGTATCTACAATTAGATCACGGTACTTGTACAGTAATATATCTAGGCTTATGGCTTATGCCGCTCAGCAATTAATACCTTAATCCATTGTTTGCTTGAACGCAGATGTGTCGTCCGGCTACTGGGCGCCTGACGCAAATAGGTGTTAGAGAGGCACTGCAGTTAGCTTACTCTGAACGCAAATACGTGTCGGAAGGCACTGGTGATACGTGTCTTTTGTGGTGGTAGGCAACTAATGCGTTAAGTAGATAATAAATGCAACTTGCAATGCAGCGAGTGATGAGTAGACACTGTAGTAGGTACATACTCGACACTCGCGACGAGGGATACATTTAATAAATAATGCTTATTTATAACTAGTTGTAATGACAAGAAGTGTCATACACAGTAAAAACTTATAACTAGGATTCGGTGCCCGAGATCGGCGCGAACAAAGCAAAAATTAATAAATTAACCTCGCAATTGTTTTTCAAATCAATTTCGATACCTCATAATCTACTGAACACTACCGCCTCAGCTGAAGCCGATTACGATCGAATTTTTCGATTGCAAAAATCTAACTTACCTTAAATTAATGGTAATAATAATAAGCTTAGCCGGAAGGGCGAAGGCGTTATACCGATTTAACTGAAGTTTGTTTATCACAAATTTAAACAGAAGTTCTATTTTCGCAATCAAAAACCCGATGGGCATCGACTTCAGCTTAGCCTAGGCCCCCAGATTACAATGTCCAGTAAACAAGTATTTTGTAAATGACTTACTGTACTTTTTTAATAACAGATGTTGCGGAATAGATGGATCTATACGATTCAACAACTATCCAGGGGCCATCTATTTGATTTAAATTCGCTAAAATTTATTTTT
The DNA here is from genome assembly GCA_937001555.2 of Hypsopygia costalis. Taxonomy (NCBI): domain Eukaryota; kingdom Metazoa; phylum Arthropoda; class Insecta; order Lepidoptera; family Pyralidae; genus Hypsopygia; species Hypsopygia costalis. The sequence goes on along the minus strand of OW443340.2, from coordinate 4,875,725 downwards.
AATTATTATGATACATTTCTTGCAATTCACGCAGGAGACTTGTATCGCTTTCCCCATTAAGTGATTTACAAATTGTGTGGTTACAATTGGATTTTTAATGCTAATTTATACCTAATATTGCTTCGGCCATTGATACTAGAATTAGAATTGTCGCACAATCAACACCCAAAAAACGTCGTCACGGAAACAGCACCTAAATGACCATCTGGGAGCTCTTTCACTTGACCATATTCGAACGCTTCCATATTTAACATGAGTTTCAAATGAATAATTGTGTTTGCCCTAATCTTGTTTTTATATAAATGACATAAGTAGTCTGAATTGCAAATCTTAAACCGAAAGCCTAAGAGCGTTTCTTTTAATATTGGTCATAAATAAGTAACATTTAACCACGTCATCTTCTGCCTTCGGCGGACATTATTTTGCTTAGTTTTTATACGACATTATGCATCTAGTTCTAGTATTAATAATCGAAGTAATTTTGGCATTTTTATTTTAGAAATTTTATGAAATATTGTAAAAAAAACAAAACACTAAACATTTTGTAAGATTTCTATATACTATATCCCCTACGCAAACCCACTGCCGTAGCTAGTGAGAACTAGAGATGGGCAAAATGCCAGGCATTTACAATAAGTGCCCAGTAAATGCCCAATAAATACCTAGTTTTGGGCATAATAGGGAATTTATAAGTAAGTACATTGGGCATTTATGGTATATGCCCGGCATTTTGCCTATCTCTAGTGAGGACCGAGGATTCATGAGATAGACATATCAATTAACCTTAAGTATACCCTTAATTAGTAGTCTTATTTTAGATTATCAACAAGGCAGTGTTAGTAATGCAGCAACTTTCTTAAATTACACAGTAACGTCTACACATTACAATTCTGAAGCTCAATAATATATCAATTTAATTTGATTTTATGTAAATCTTCAATAGATAGCCACATTCCAATAGCTTAAAGCTTTTAAAAATTATTATTTTCTCATTGTTTTGCAGGCGATTCACAGAAATAGCGACACCACAGAATACAAAAACGAAAAATATCAAACATAATTATCAAAAAGACAATGAAATATTTTTATGTCTTAATATCCTTCATATGATATATTTAATATTGTTTGTGATACCTTTGCTGTCCTTCTTTATTTCTTTACCTGTTACATTTGAGACGTGGTGCAAAAGACTTAAAAATTCTTCATTGTCTTTATAATAAATTTTGTTGTAATTTTTATTCAGGTGGTTCTAAACTATTATCTTAATTACAAAACATTAAACTTATTTCTTCATCCATTTAATTAAAAACTTGCTTTTATTGGTCTTCATAGAGATCAATTTCTTTTTTTATATACTGTGTCGGTTGGCAGAGAACCATACGACCCGCCGGATGGGAAGCGGTTGTTGAAGCCATATTAACGGTCGCAAATCACAACATGAAATATTGTAAACATCGCTCGCGCGCCGCTACCACCGCTGCCAACACAGCAACTGCCTTCTTTCCGGTCACCTCACTCACTCGCAAGAACACAACAATCTTCAAGGGAATTGTTATGTAGCTGCAGTCTTCTGTGAGGTGGAGGTACTTCCCTGGTCGCAGCTCACAATGACGCTCGCCCTACCTCTCTTTTTTCCAAACTAAACCAATTTTCCAAACTAATTTATACTGACATGTTTAATATTCTAGTTCTATTTAAATACACCCTATTTCAGATCGACAATAAATGGATCATCAATAGTACTTATTCTAGGCAAATTTAAACCTGATCCATCTGACGATCAAATGGAAGGCATCAGGCTAGTTTTTATTCTATTATAAACACACTAAGTCTCATGGGACTTCATCAGCATAGACTTAAATTATCTGTTTTCATCCTGTAAGGGATGAATTAGATAAAAACTACCCTATCTCTTAAATTGGACCAATTACAGAAATAAGTAAAATGTATTTCCAGAGTTTCTCATGGACAAATATCAAGACACATGAAATTAATATATAATAATATACATATATACATACATAATAATAATATACAAAACCCTTCTGCCAACTCGCAGTTAGTAGGGTAGTGGAGTATGCTCTAAACCCCTTTGATTGAAATAAAGTTGATTTGATTTGATTAAGGGGAGACCCATATCCCAGCAAGAGGATGAATAAGGGTTGTCGAGAGGAAAGATATATAATATTATAACAGACATAATTATGTACTAAGGCTTCTGATTCAATTCATTTTCAAATACAATAGACAAACACATTGAATCATTTAGTTAACATTATTTCTTACATTTGGTGTTATAGGTATTGGATAACACTGTGGGAATTTTACGATTCCAGTGAGTCAACTAAACATTTGTGTTGATAAATTGTTTGAAGTAGTTATTTAAGTCATAACAATATTGCTCAGAATATCATGGTTACCATAACACATAGTACTAAAAATAAATTTTATAACTACAGTAGGGCCTCGATAATCCCAACTTCAAAAAATCCGAACACCTCTACAATACGAACGAGCACTGCAAATTGCGGGATAAACCTTTTTTTTTTGTCAATAAACATCACTCCTCACAGTAGTATTCTAGATTTATTTAAAATGTGTAATAAATAATACTTAATGATTAAAATTTGCATTCACTTTCAATAGTAAAAACTGTTTAATTTCACCTAATTAAAAATGTATAGGTATTTACATACAGATAAATACGTATAGATAAAATACATCTTTAAAAACATACATCACTACATAGTATAAAACAAAGTCGCTTTCTCTGTCCCTATGTCCCCATGTATGCTTAAATCTTTGAAACTACGCAACGGATTATGATGCGGTTTTTTTTAATAGATAGAGTGATTCAACTGGAAAGTTTATATGTATAATATATGCATAACATAGTAGAAAAACACTGATAATTTAGAGGTTTCTAATGTGATGTCGTAAATAAACACATTTTTTTGCTCTTTCATTGCAAACGCTGGCTGAACCCAACGAGATAGATCAAAATAATGTAGTACAGTATTGTTCACCTTAAAATGGTCTACAAAAAAGTTCGCGATGGTATATGTCTATCTCTTAGTGGTAACACACAATAACCGTTATTTTATCCTTTGCTTTTTACAAGAAATAATGCCTTATTTACGAAGCGATTTTAAGCAATACAGAATTAATCCTTATCCAATTAAGTACCTTAAATACATTGCGCATTTAATATAGATCAATATGGCCCTTCACAGCATGTAATTTAAATGAATAGTTTAGAAGATATTACACATTTAAAATGCAGGGACATAACGGCTGTGGCGGTACCGGCCGCGGAGCCGGCGGCGTGTGCTTATAACTGGGGAAGGACTGGATAGGACAAAGCGCAAAGACCTTCTGTAGTACATTTAGTATCAGCATTGCACCCGTGCGAAGCCGGGGCGGGTCGCTAGTTTACTATAATCTGAATGCTTCATTTATCCATTTTTCCGAACAGGGTGAAGATTATGAGTGTTTGGATTATCAAGGCCCTACCTATTACATATTTATGACAAATTATAATTCTGACATGAGAAAGTGCCTGAGAAGGCCTATTCTTTGAATAAAACTTTGAATTTAAGTTTCACTGATTCTAGGCATGAAGGAAATACAAAACTTTGAAACTTTACAATCAGCATCAAAAGTTTGTGTTGTAAATGGCTTTGGTTCCTTGAAGTAACAGTACAATATAAAATTGCATCTACTTATGCTGATAGCTATGACCATATCATTGCAATTATTTATTTTTCAGGTAACATTCCAAATTCTATAAGGAATCTTTCGACATCTGTTGCAAAGAAATCATTACCGAGTTCGGTTACAAGCTGGACAAAGTTACCAATGATCTGGCCGCCTTTGTACACCAATAGAGCGGGAACACCCTCTACTCGGAAATGGCGGCTCATACCAGTAATATCCACTGCTATGCGGCAGAACTTAACTGTAGGGTAATCAGCAGCTAGAACATTCAAACACCCATCCATTGTCTCACAGGCCACTGTAGTCGCATTGTAAATATGAATGATAATGGTAACTTTATCATCCTCTTTGTCTATAGCATTTAAAAATCCCTCTTGATTATTCAATGTTATAACTTTACCAAATTTCGGTGTTTTCTGAAGCTGCGACATTAACTCCTGCATTCTCTGCTGCTGATATTTCATTAGAAAACCTTCGTCTAAAAGCTCACCAAGTTCTTCTTCCAGATCATCAAATTCTTTAGCTTCTTCGGCTTCACGGTCAGTCCTAACGGACAACGTCAGTTTCTTCGCCAGAGCTATGCGTTCCTTCTCTAATTCGGCGCGATTTTCCGCCTCTAATTGCTTAAATCTACGCCAATCTTCTAACACGCCTTTTGGCCCAGTATTACTAGCAGAACCTTTCCAGTTATTGATAGGCGGTGGTTCAGCCTTAATTTCAGCTTTTGGTGGGTTACCTTCTTCATCACCGCTTCTACTATCTTCATAATCAGAGTCTCCTTCGTCTTCACTACTACTACAATAATTTTGTAGCTTTTCGCCCAAAATTTTATCATCTAAAGTGGCCATTGTCCAATTTATGAATAAATTCTTAGTGATAAACTTTTTGCACGTTCGTTTGTCACAATAATTTGAATTTGATTAAAATTATAATACAGTAAACATAAACAGAAAACTAAACGAGACTTGCACGCACGCAAAACAAGAATGATGGTAACTCTATGGTATACAGTGTGACCATCTAAAAATACTGAATCCTATTTTTAGTTTGGCAAAAAACTACCAAACATGTAGTCTAATTTAAAAACAGGCAAAATACTGCCAATTACATTAGCTATCATGAAAACTATTAAGTAAAACATTACAATGCACTACACACATCACGTGTTAACATTTTATGCTAATAAATTAAGAGAATGTTTCTTTTTTGTTACATATTGAAAAACAAAATGGACGAGTTACCTTAAAAAATAAAAATCTTATGTGAAAGATCAATGTACAGCCTAAACCGTTCCGGAGTGCCGGGAAATTTATTAATTATTTTAAAGAATACACCAAAAACCCATACGTCACACAAAGAGAAAATTTGGTTCTTGTAACTTGTAATGGTTATATTATCGTAGTGCAAGTCTATTAGGACCTGCACTACGATTATTATACGACAAGCACGATGATGATTGACATGATTCATAATTTAAATGATAAATTGAGCTTACATAAAAAAATACAAGTATTAACCGTGACGTTTAATTAAAGTTACAGCTATTTTATTCGTTTCAATTTGCTGATGGGAAATTGTTATCCTTGTCGAAAAACTGCCCAATTCTGCCATATTTCTTAAAAATTGAAGATATCTGCCACACAGTAAAATTAGGGGCTAATCCTGACAAAATGGCAGAATCCTGCCACATATGGTCACACATATGGTATAAATAAAGGTGAGATGGGATGGGTGTAACCGCCAGTATTGCCAGATATAGCTAGGTCCAAGTCGCCAAAAATAAGTCGCCCAATTTTTTCATTGCTAGTTGACAATGTTCAAAAATTGTATTATTTAACAATGTCGTAAAATACACAAAGATATAAAGATCTTCAAACTTTCATTCTAATATCTTCCGTCCAACTTATTTTAGGGTCGATCAAAGTTTGGCGGGAAAGTCCGTTATAAAAGTATGAAATTATTAGAAAATAATATTACCAGAGAAGCAATAAAAAATATTATAACTTTTATTATGATACTAATTACAAACATAATATTTAACATAGCTCTTGTACAAATTTCTGATCCTAAAGATCCTCCCCAAACCCTCTGGCCAGCGTGGGGGGTGTAGGCCAAATCCTCCTTCTGTCTGGGACGGACGAAAGAGGGTCGTGCTCCTGTAGTGGAGACTAAAACGACCTGATGATGATGATGATGATGTATACAAAATACTTGTTGTGACAGTTGTGACGTCATAACCTAGTAGCCTGTTTTATGCACAGTGGAGCGTTTTCGGGAAAGACCAAAATTGTAATTCTTTCACGCGTGGTTTTATTATTGCGACGTCCTGACATATAAAACAAAAAAAAATCAAATAGCTTATTCAAAAGTAGCCCAAAATCGCCTACTAGCTCGCTTCGTCAGCTAGCAATACTTCATACTTTAAGTCGCGTTTCTTGCTGTACCTATATATCGCTAAAGCCGCGTTTGCTAATCTGCAGGGTGCACCACGAACAGGAGTGATAGCCTTTGATCCTAAAGATGTTGTGAGCCACTTATACAACAAAAATGTCTGTAAATTATATTTAAAAAAAATTGACTCCAAATCGATTAGTTAGCGGACTTAGCGGTCAAAAACATTTAATTTTTTTAATCTCCTCCCTCCTTCTATCCCTCGTCCTATCGATTTTAGATCACTTCTTACATTTGTGAACGCCTCCCTTTTTGTGAATATTTTGTATAATTATATTAACACAAACAACATTAAGTTTTAAGATGTTTATCAAAATTATAATTAACTAACATTGTGACTCACGAGCCAGTTCGTAGCAGAGTCACCTACTAAGCAGTTACGTGCTCAGTTATCTATGCTAAAGATAAAAAGCATTCTCATTGATGAGAACATCACAATCGCCATAAAGAAGAATTTAATTGATTTTCGTCACTTTTGACGTCAAAACGTACTTTTTCTGCACACATATTCCGTCCGTTGTCGATATCGCTACATTTTACTGATTACTTGCACACTGGGGTGCATGATCGGTGGGGACACTGGGGACTGGGGGACCTTCCTCCGACACGAACGTCCCTTTTCTCCAAAAACTTGTCCTATTTCATGTCTAACCCCGCTGCCACACTATGCTCCTCGCGCTGCTCATCGCCTTGCTCCTCGCGCTGCCGCGATGTTTCCCTCTCTGCCCACACACTGCTCTATTCGCGCAATTATTCGCGACGCTCCGCACTTGGACATTTGCCTTTGCTGTACAATGGACGTTGAAGCTGTGGCAGCGTGCGCGATATGCATTTTTATTATAGCGAAACGAAGCTTTTTTTATGGACTAACGGTCTAAAAGATGCCATCAAACATTTCTTTTTTGCTACCAGCTCTTATAGGGTAATGTTCATGACAGACATGATTTTAAAAAAAAGATTTAAAAAATATGACGCGTGTTACGCGCCCGAGCGCTCGATGCGGAATGCGTCCGAGGCGATTGTATGGCCGGCCACTCGCGCCGGTCCTTTGACTCGCGCCCAAAAAACCGACAAAACAGGGAATGATGGGCAAGACGAAGAGCAAGACGAGCGGCATGACGAGAACGTGGCCACACTACGTTCCTGCCTACTTCCCTCGCTACTTCCCTCGCCACTCGACGAGTGTATGGCAGGGCTATAATAAACATTCGTCGAGTCCGAAACTTCATACTGCACAGTGCACTGGCAACATTGGATGTCAGGCAAAAAATCAACAAATCAAATCAACCCAATTGATTTAATGTTTTCACTTTTTCATTCACGTGTTTTACTTTTGAAAAGTAATTTTGTTTATATTTAAAACGACAGTAGTGATAGGCTAAAAACCTACGCAATGGGTAATTATTCTCGACCATCTTATTAAACTAAATCACTTGGAACAAAAATTTTTAAACTGTTTTTCATTTTCCAGCTCAAATATTGAATAATGTTCGCGACGTGGACCCAAATAACAGTGATGCGATAAAAGAAACATTATCAATATTTTTCCACAACATCAACAAATATACAGCAGTGGATTGTAACAGATGGCTGCGTGTTCTTGAAGATATAATCAACCGGTATTATAACCTATACTAAAAACGTGACAGAATTTATTCGTGCCATTGTATGTCGTGTTTCCATTTGGTATGTTGGTTGGTGTGGTGGCACACCCCGTCCACTCCATACAAATGTCGCATCGTAATTTATTTAAACTACTACATAAACAAAGTCGTCCGTGCAAAACCCTTTAATATAGCGTCAAGCTATTTAAATAAAAGCGTTGTTTATTTGGTAGAAGAATATAATAACTAACTTGTTTACATAAGACATATATGTCAAGGCATAATAATACCATAGAGCGAAGTGCAACGTATGTAGCCTCTATAGCATTCCTCCCATCCTCCTCTTTTTAGGACTGGAGCATTACATCTCTGCTAATAGCCGGCGCGGTGGTTGTACAACGCGATTGCTTCTTCTCGGGCCAGTTGTGACTGTGACTGGAGTCTCAACTAAAGGGGACGCTCTCTCGGTGTCAGGTGTAAGATCAGAATTGGGTTCTTCAACACCAGCATCTTCTCGAAATGGAAGTTCGCGATGTCGAGAGTAGATAGGTACTGTCGGTGGGTCTGAAGCAAGGGGAGTGGTAAATATTTCTGGATTTTCCGGTGGAGATTGATGTGGCGTACTGTCAATACGTGGGCGGATATGATCCGCGTGTCGTCTCTTCTCCGTTCCAACAGCAGTGTTGACCACATAGGAGTATCTATGGGTCCTCCTGGTTATGACTGCGGGCTCCCAATGATCTTCATTTTTTGTACGAACATAGACTTCGTCGCCTGGAAAATGTTCGGGTGTAGATGGTTCTGAAGCTATGTTAGTTTGAATTTGTCTGTATTGCAAAATTCTCTTAGAACTAGGTCGTATATTGTCGAGAACGCAACACAGTTGCCGTCCAAACATCATTTGAGCCGGTGATTTGGCAGTGGTGGAGTGTGGGGTATTGCGATAAGTGAACAGAAAATTTTGTAGACGTTTCCTGACGTCTTGTTTATCACCTCTACTGGAACACATTCTATTTTTAAAAGTGCGTACCAAACGTTCCGCAAGTCCATTCGTACGGGGATGGTACGGGGATGAAGTAACATGCAAAATGCCTTGCTCTTTACAATATTTTTTGAATTCTTCTGAAGTGAATTGCGGGCCATTATCTGATACGATCATTTGTGGTAATCCAAAAGTAGTGAAGATCTCATCCAGTTCATGACATAATTTTGTAGATGTTATTTGATTCATTGCTCTGATTTCAATCCACTTGGACAACGCATCTGCTAGGACAAGCCAGTATTTCCCTTCGAAAGGTCCCGCAAAATCAACGTGTATACGCTCCCAGATTCTGTCAGGTATTGACCAGGCGTATATGGGTAACTCGGTTTTATGAGGTCTATTCTCTTGACAAGTTCGGCAACGTTTTACGAAAAGGTCAATGTCTTCCTCAATCGTTGGCCACCATACATGGAAACGTGCTAGAGCGCGCATGGCTGTCATACCTGGATGGCCGATATGAAGATAATGTAATACTGTTTTGCGCAGGGTTTCTGGAATGATAATTCTTCCTTGCCACAATACAATTTTATTTTCAACGGAGAGCTCCTCTCGTTTTCGAAAATATGGTTTCACATTATCAGGAATATGTGCAATATCTCTCCCACCATGACGAATAAGTCGACGTACTTGCTTCAATATTGGGTCGTTTTGTGTAGCAACCCTTAAAGACTCTTCCGTGAGAGGTAAATCGTCAAGTTTATCTTCCTGGATGCGATTACTAATTCTATGTACAGCGATTTCAGCTTCTGTGGGGTTTTCAAATGCGTCAGGCATTCTAGAACAATAATCCGCCATAATATTATGTTTACTGTAACGTCGTATGTGACATACATCGTTACATGGAATGTAATTCCAATAATTGTCTTTGTACTTCCAACTGATTGCCAAAGCCATAAATTTTCTCTTTACTTTTTTGATCGATGGATTGACGTGACTTGTCAGTTTTGACAGTTTCCCTTGTCGATGTCTTTCCGGCGCCGGGCGGACGTCACTTGTCGACCGACCTTGTAGCTGTGATGGACTGATTATATAGTAATGATCTAATGATCTAATTTTATCTTATAAATCAGCCTATATTTGGTTGATATTAATAATTATGTAGCTGTATTGTTTATTGGTACGTATGATTTCTATTAGATTTGGTGAAATTATGTCGTTTGGGTGTCAAGATGTTTCATAGTAATGCGTTGTTTCAGATTCACGCTAATCAAACTTATATGTTGTTGGTTTCCTTCTGATGTGACGGATTGTTAGTATAATGGAAAAAAACGGTGAGTAATTGTCATGAAATCCATATTGGCTTTCAAAGCAATCACGGTTGTTATAATATAATGCTAATTTAACCAATGTTTGTTTCAGCCTGATGTGGCGTTTTTTTCTGGAGTTTTTTTCTGGAGTTTTTTTTATACCCGAAGTTTTTTTTGAGTTTATTTTCTGGAGTTTTCTACTTCCGAAGTTGTTTTTTGGATGTTTTGTTCGGGGATCCTCTCCGAAGCGTTTCTGGCTGGTGTTATGGGTGGAAGGCTCGTTGCTACAAGCTTGGGTACCGGCGTGGCGTAAGGCTGCTTTAACCTCCAAAACCATGTCCTGAAGACCTAAGGTCGAATCTTTTATATTTATTATTTTACTTATTAGAAGAAGCTTGCAAAGAGTCATCGAAAGTTATAAAGAATCATATAAAATCATAGAAAGTCATAAAGAATCATATTATTTCCTAGATTGTCTAATGCGATCATATGATAACTATAGGGTGATGGCCTAAGTGCCATTGTAACACCTTATGCTACCTTAGATTATTAGTTTTACATTCTATGCAGAGGAATAAAGCAAAGTGAACTTCCTAGGGCTTTATTTCATTTTTTCTGTCCCTCCCTAAAGATTAGAAGTTCAGTCTCCCCGCTTAATAGCTGTCCGCATATTTAGGGTTGGTGGTTAGCCTTAAACCTCCTGGCGCCCGAAGTAAGTATTATCTTTATTTGTTTCTCATTTATACCGTATAACTGAGTTTCTTTCTTTTTTTTAAAAATATATTACAATTGGCGCCCGAACAGGGACTTGATATAGAATGTTTATTATTTGTTCATGATTCTTTGCACTGCTATTTTGTTAGTTTGTTAATGTGTTTATTGTAACACAATGTTTATTATATTACTGGTTTATTGTACTACTTAGTTACAATAAATAACAGTTTATTTATACCCACTTTACATAAAGTAGGGTTATGTTTTGAAATCTATTTTGTTTCTTTAACAAAGCTAATATTAAAGCAAGTTGTTCTGTAGTTTTGTACCTATTATATAGACTTAAAACAATTGAATCTTACTGTAATCTTAAAGTAATAGTTAACTTTAAATAAATAGTAAATTAAATTCATAAAATACTTTAATATTGTGATAAATATTTGCTTGTTGCTATTCTGGTTGGACTTTGCATTCTTTGTTGAATACTGCTTGTTTTACAAAAATATTATTGTTGTTTAAATATACTACTGTTTTGCTAAATGCAAGTCAAGCTTATATGAGCTATTGGATAAGGCTTTAAAGGTGAATAAACTTAATGATAAACATATTATTAAGTGAACATCATTGTGAATGATCTTTGCACACTTCAAATAATTGATATATCGCTATATTTTACAACGTTAAATACTTACGGCTTAATGCACTTTTGATGCTTTAACTTTTTCAACCGGGTTGAATAACATCTTAAATTCTTTTTTGTTTTTAAAAAATTTCTCTTTATTCGCAAACATGGATAAAGGTATTCAGGTTCCATCCTTGCCTGAAGATAAGCATACTGAGTTGCTGGTGGGTTCTGCTGACAATACAGTTGTGAGTGAATTGATAGATGTTGCAGGAGTTCCTGAGACTTTTTTACCTAACAGTGTCGCACATAGTTCAATGACCCATTGTCATTCGTTTAATACCATGAATGTTTCAGTGAAAGAAAATATTAAAAAACATTTGCCTTCTATGTATAAGTTACCAGATTTGAAGCGTAGTAGAATTATTTTTGACGGTAAGTCTTGCATTAGAGAATTTATAATGCAGATTGAAGAATACTTTTTATTTAAAAACTTTGATGAACATTTTCTTGTGGCTTCGTTCACTGACCTTTTGTCAGGTAGTGCGCTTAAGTGGTTCCGTGCTGTTCGTGTACAGATGTCTAGCTGGCAGGATTTGAAAATAGCTTTATTGAAACAATTTGATAAAGTAGATTATGATTATTTTTTGGAAAGTGAACTTCGTACTAGGAAACAAAAATATTCTGAGTCGCTTCCAGATTTTATTATTGATATTAGAGATATGGCTAGTCGGTTGGCTGTTCCACTTCCAGAAGTTACTTTAATTCAAATTATTAAGCATAACATGTTGAATATTTACACACCTTTTATATTTGGTAAACAGATAGTTTCTGTTACTGATTTTCTTTGTCTTAGTCGGGAATTAGAAGTTTTTGTTAACCGTACACCCCCTAAATATATAAAACCTTTGAAAAATTTTGCTGAAATCACTGCTAACAATGATAGTAAGCCTGCTAACAATGATAGTAAGCGTATAGTTTGTTTAAAATGTCAGTCCCTTGGACATGTTTATAAAAGTTGTACCAAATTCCCTGGCGTTGTTTGTTTCAAATGTCATAAAGTTGGTGTCACTTCTGCAAATTGTGATGTGTGTAATGCGGGTAACGGTACCAGTTCAAAAAACTGATTAGGAACCATCGAGCACTGGTTTCTAAGAAAACTGAACGTGTCTCGATGTTGAAAAAAGCAAGCTGTGCCCCGGATGCCGATACTATTAAACGAGAACGTAGCGATTTGTTGAATTATTTAAAATTATTTTCTCAGAACATTAATTCAGCTCCTGTTTTGTTTGTGAAGAATAAAGATACTAGGCCCTTTTTGGAATTTACAATTAATACTTATATTTTTTCTGGATTGTTAGACAGTGGTTCTACAATTAGTGTTTTGGGTGCTGATAAACATTTAGATTTTTTGAATTTGGGTTTTCAAATGAAACCTTGTGATAGCTCCGCTAACACGGCTGATGGTACCTCAAGTAGGATCGTTGGTTCTATGGTGTTGCCAGTTACTTGTGATGCCATTGCTGAAAATATAGAATTCTTAATAATACCTTCATTTAAGTCTCCTATTATATTAGGATTTGATTTTTGGTTAACTTTTGATATTGCTAAAGATTTATGGAAGAATATCATTTATAAACGTACGGAGGAAGTTCAAGTTTCTGCTATTACTTCTGTTTCTCAACTTTCTCCTTCTGAGAAGTCAGAACTTAATAAAGTTATTAAACTTTTTGAAAAACCTTTCTTTCTTCATTGCGATGCTAGTTCCGTTGGAATTGGTAGTGTATTATGTCAGGAAGATGAAAATTCTGATCAACATCCTGTAGCTTATTATTCTAGATCTCTTAGTAAGTGTGAAAGAAATTATAGTACCACGGAAAGAGAACTATTATCCATTTTAGATTCTATTGAACATTTTAGACCTTATATTGAAGGAATGAAGTTTACCGTTGTAACTGATCGTGCTTGTTTAACTTGGTTATTAACACTTAATAATCCTACTGGTCGCTTGGCACGTTGGGCAGCTAGGATATCCCAATTTACTTTTGATATAAAATATAAAAAAGGTTCTTTACATTTAGTTCCTGATTGTTTATCTCGTATAAATATTTCTGCTATAGATACTCCTAGTAGTAATATAATTTCCCCCGATGAAGATATCGATGACCCATGGTATAAAAGAATTTTTGTTGAATGCCAAAGGTTTCCTACTAAATATAAAAATTATAAAGTAGAGAATCAAACCTTGTATAGATTTTGTAAAAATAAATTTGGCTCTTTTAGTCGTTTGAATTGGAAAATAGTTATTCCAAAAGAACATATCATCAACACTATTAAATCTAATCATGATGATATTAATTCTGGTCATTTAGGAATTCATAAAACTATAAAGAAATTAAAACAACATTATTTTTGGATTGGAATGTTTAATGATGTACTTAAATATGTAAACTCTTGTGATACTTGTAAGGCTTATAAGTCTTCTACTAATCCTCCTCAAGGAATTATGGTTAATCCTAAAAAAGTTGATAGGCCTATGCTTATGCTTTCTATTGATATAGTTGGTCCTTTCCCTAAAGCTTATTCAGGTCACAGATTCTTACTTACGGTGTTAGATGTTTTCACTAAATATTGTTGGATTTTCCCTATGATAAATGCTACTACTAATGTAATTTGTAAACTTTTGGAAAAGGAAATATTTCTCAAGTTCGGTACTCCTAAAATATTTGTTTGTGATAATGGTTCCCAATTTACTGCTTCTCATTTTGTAACGTTTCTGAAAGGATATAATATAGATAAAATATTTTATAATGCACTATTTAGTCCACAAAACAATCCTATAGAACGGTATCACAAAACTATAGAAACGTGTATAGCTTGTTTTGTTAAAGATGATCATAGAACGTGGTCTAAGTTTTTACCTCATGTTCAACTAGCTTTGAACAATAGTGTGAATCTTGCTACGGATTTCACACCTAATTTCTTAATGTTCGGTAGAGAACTTATTTTTGATGCTTCATTGCACCGTTTTAGTAATATTGATAATTTAGATGAATTGGAACTGGGAGATATAAGTGAATTTGCTACTTCACTTAATTCTCTTAGTGAAATATTTGTTAGGGTTCAATCCTCTTTGTTAAAATCTTATAAGCGTAATGCTTCTCATTATAACAAGGGTCGACAAGTCATTTCCTTTGCTGTGAATGATATTGTGTGGAGAAGGAGTTTTGTGAAGTCTAATGCTCCTGTTTTCTTTTCTGCTAAACTTGCACCTAAGTTTCTTAAATGTAAAGTTATTTCTAAAGTTTCCCCTAATGTTTACCTTCTGGAGGACCTGGACAAAGGTACCACAGGTCGCTACCATGTTAAGGATATTATTAAATATTAAAATACTTAGTTTTTGATATTACAGGCTTTAGTCTTGGTTTTGTTAGCGGTGAGGATTTTTCGTCTGTGATAGAATGATGTATGACAGGATAATGACGATTTGAAAGAAGGATGTAAGCAAGGACCATTTCTTAACTTCTATATAGAAGCAAGAACTAAAACTGTCTAAAAGACTTAACTTAGGTTTTTCTGAATTTATTAAGTTTTAATAAATTTACATATTGGCTTAATTCTAAATCTACCTTTATTATCTTACAACATGCTTTGACTTCGCAAAAACATATTTCAACATATTCACATCATTGGATCTTATTCTTTTTTGTTTTATTGCCACATTATTTGATAATCACTTTATTCTTGTATTATCAATTATTGTGATAATTATTTTTGGGTGATGTTGTCATTTTACCTGATATTGTTTGCTTTCTCTTTTGTATTTGGTGTATTGAGTATACAAATATCTTTTGTATTTTATGTCATTTATATACCAATGTTTTTTGTGTATACTTGTGTACATTTATGTGTTGTATAGGCTAAGCATTGGATTTGAGAGAAACTACCTAATTGGTATTGTATTCTCGACCTTTTATGAGGCCTTTGTGTTTCTTTGGTTTCTACTTACCACATTCTGGTGTAGAAAAATTACTTTTGTTTTGAAGGAGTCTATCGCCTTGTTATAGTTACTCTGGATTTTATTGTGATTTCTATCACTTGTGGTGAAGAAATTCACAATTTTTTACGCATTTGTGCCCGGAAAGTCGGTGGAGTTGTGCCGATCACATTTGTTGGTCTTTTATACGCATTTGTGCCCGGAAAGTCGGTGGAGTTGTGCCGATCACATTTGTTGGTCTTTTATACGCATTTGTGCTCGGAAAGTCGGTGGAGTTGTGCCGATCACATTTGTTGGTCTTTTATACGCATTTGTGCCCGGAAAGTCGGTGGAGTTGAGCCGATCACATTTGTTGGTCTTTTTTACAGCTTTTGTGCCCGGAAAGTTGGTGGAGTTATGCCGATCACAAAACAGCTGATTTCTTTCCCGACTATTGCAGTCATGGAAGTTTTTTATTTACTTGGCATTTTTGTTGCTGATGTTATGATGTTGTTTCAGGAGTTCAGAGTTGGATGGAGAATGAGTCGGTGGCGAAGGAGCCCAACCGCACTTAAGTAAATCGTTTGGTTAGGTGGTAAGAGACAGTAGCGTTGGTGCTTAACTGTTCTCTAGGGTTATGTTGTTTCAGGAGTTTAGAGTTGGACGGAGTATGAGTCGGTGGCGAAGGAGCCCAACCGTACTTAAGTAAATAGTTTGGTTTAGGTGGTAAGAGACAGTAGCGTTGGTGCTTAACTGTTCTCTAGGGTTGTCGAACATGGATTGAATTTCTTTAGGGTTGTCACACTTTTTGTTAGACTTTTGTGGATGTTGTTTTTAATCCGAATTGTCAACTTTATGTTGAATTTTATTTGTTTATTTTTCTTTTTGATAGATCGATATAGGAGTTTGGAGTCGGTGGCTATAGGGCCTAACCGCACTTTTGTATTGAGGTTTCCGCTGGATTTACGAATCAGCAAGTTATTCAACTTAGCTGCATTCTGGAGTTGTGTGTCAGATGGCTATTGTTTTTTTGGTATTGGGAGATGTTAATTTTTCTTTGGTGTTGGAAGATGTTAATTTTCCTTTGGTTAAGGGTTTCTTTTCCTTTTTGGGTTGTTCTTTAATAAAGGAAGTTTTCTTTCTTTTATTTTTTATGGGAAGGGATGTGATGTAACGTCGTATGTGACATACATCGTTACATGGAATGTAATTCCAATAATTGTCTTTGTACTTCCAACTGATTGCCAAAGCCATAAATTTTCTCTTTACTTTTTTGATCGATGGATTGACGTGACTTGTCAGTTTTGACAGTTTCCCTTGTCGATGTCTTTCCGGCGCCGGGCGGACGTCACTTGTCGACCGACCTTGTAGCTGTGATGGACTGATTATATAGTAATGATCTAATGATCTAATTTTATCTTATAAATCAGCCTATATTTGGTTGATATTAATAATTATGTAGCTGTATTGTTTATTGGTACGTATGATTTCTATTAGATTTGGTGAAATTATGTCGTTTGGGTGTCAAGATGTTTCATAGTAATGCGTTGTTTCAGATTCACGCTAATCAAACTTATATGTTGTTGGTTTCCTTCTGATGTGACGGATTGTTAGTATAATGGAAAAAAACGGTGAGTAATTGTCATGAAATCCATATTGGCTTTCAAAGCAATCACGGTTGTTATAATATAATGCTAATTTAACCAATGTTTGTTTCAGCCTGATGTGGCGTTTTTTTCTGGAGTTTTTTTCTGGAGTTTTTTTTATACCCGAAGTTTTTTTTGAGTTTATTTTCTGGAGTTTTCTACTTCCGAAGTTGTTTTTTGGATGTTTTGTTCGGGGATCCTCTCCGAAGCGTTTCTGGCTGGTGTTATGGGTGGAAGGCTCGTTGCTACAAGCTTGGGTACCGGCGTGGCGTAAGGCTGCTTTAACCTCCAAAACCATGTCCTGAAGACCTAAGGTCGAATCTTTTATATTTATTATTTTACTTATTAGAAGAAGCTTGCAAAGAGTCATCGAAAGTTATAAAGAATCATATAAAATCATAGAAAGTCATAAAGAATCATATTATTTCCTAGATTGTCTAATGCGATCATATGATAACTATAGGGTGATGGCCTAAGTGCCATTGTAACACCTTATGCTACCTTAGATTATTAGTTTTACATTCTATGCAGAGGAATAAAGCAAAGTGAACTTCCTAGGGCTTTATTTCATTTTTTCTGTCCCTCCCTAAAGATTAGAAGTTCAGTCTCCCCGCTTAATAGCTGTCCGCATATTTAGGGTTGGTGGTTAGCCTTAAACCTCCTGGCGCCCGAAGTAAGTATTATCTTTATTTGTTTCTCATTTATACCGTATAACTGAGTTTCTTTCTTTTTTTTAAAAATATATTACATTACCTTTCCTAAAAACAATGTCATAATTGTAAGCACCAATCAATAGTGCCCACCGAACTAATCTATTATTCGCAATTTTAGGTAAATTACGATGAGGGCCAAGTAAGTGAACCAAAGGCTTGTGATCGGTAACTAATGTGAATTTCATTCCTCGCAAATATTGGTCAAATTTCTGAATACCGAAGAAAATGGCTAAAGCTTCACGATCGATGACGGAGTATTTGGATTCAGCTGGTTTTAGCTTCCGCGAAGCAAACGCAATGGGTTGTTCGAAATTTCCATTCATGTGAAACAAAACTGCCCCAACACCGTTTTCAGACGCATCACATGCTAAATAAAGTGGTCGGTTTTCATTAAATGCCAGCAACGGCTTGGAATTCATTATTAATTTCTTCGTGTTTTCAAAAATTTTGTTCTCTTTTTCTGTCCAACGCCACTTTTGATGTTTTCCTGTTAGACTGTGTAAATTAGCACAGATACTATGTAGTTGAGGAACAAACCGTTCGTAGAAATTGACAAGTCCCAAGAAAGAGCGCAGTTCTTTAACGCAACTCGGTGCCTGGGCATTCATAACAGCCTGTATTTTGGACGCGGAGGGACGTATTCCATTCTTATCAATGATGTGCCCAAGATATTCAATTTGTGGTTGTAAAAACACACATTTCGTTAAATTAACCTTAAGGCCAGCCTTTGCTAATCTGTCAAAGACCATCGACAACGTACGAAGGTGCTCCGCATCATTTTTGCCCGTCACGGCAATGTCATCGAAATATACGGCGACATTTTGCAAGTCTTCTAACAGATTTCCGAGGAAGCGTTGGAAAATAGAGGGAGCTGTAGTAATACCAAATGGCATCCTGTTGTACTGATAATAACCCTTGTGTGTGGTTATAGTTGTAAACTTTTTAGAGTCTGAAGCAATTTCAAATTGTAAATACGCATCTTTTAGGTCTATTTTCGAAAACTTTTCCCCGTGGGCTAATCGTTGGCGTAGTTGGTCGAATAGGGGTACTGCGTGGTTATGTGCTATCAACACGGGGTTTATGGTTATTCTGTAGTCACCACATATTCGTATTTGACCATTGCTCTTAAGGACGTTAACAGTAGGAGTGGCCCACTCAATAGGCGTTGCGTTTGGATCAACAGGTGAAATTATACCTTCTCTCGTTAATCTTTCTAGTTCCAGCTCTATGTTCTTCCTCATACTAAATTTAATGGGCCGAGGTGACAGATGTTTAGGTTCAGCACCCGGTTTTATGTATATGTTTACTAAGTAATCTTTTACTTTCCCAAGTTTGTTATCAAAGAGTGCCGTATAGTTGTTTAGCAAAGTTTGTAATGTGGTAGGTATACTTTCTCTGAGTGAGTAAACTGGGGTAGGAAATGACATACCAAATATCTCACTCCACTGTAATCCGAATAGCATGGGCTCAGCTGCTTTCATAACGACGACAGGTAGATATTTTTGAGTACCTTGTATTTCGACTGATACTTCAGTAATTCCTTTGGGTTTAAGCGTTGTGTTACCATAGGCTTGTAGTTTAGGTCCCTCTGTAAGTGTGGGTGCTCCTATTGTTCTCCAGAACCTCGTGCTGATAATAGAATAAACTGAACCTGGGTCCCAGTCCATTGTGCATTTATATCCGTTAATTCGTACATCGATCTTTTTGCATCTTGTTGTGCCATTAATCTTGTAAACTGGATTGTCCTCACTCTCAGTTTCAGATTCCGAATCGTTACTGTCCGTACTTCCTGTAGATGATTTTAGTGCGCTCTTAACTCTATTAAGCTTTTTTCGTTCCTTAAGAGTCGATTTCTTTGTAGAATCTTGAAATAAATGTGCTCGTCCTGTTCTGATACAGCAGTCTGCAAAATGTCCTTCTGTTCCACATGCGTCACAAATACAACCCTTAGCAGGACAAAGTTCATAACGGTGTCTCTCGTTTTTACCGCAGTGTCGGCATTGTTCTGGTCGTAATTTTCGAGTGTTCCTTGGTTTGTCACCTTTGATTCTTCTTATGTCTTGAACTGTATTTGTATCAATTTCAGCAATTTCTCGTGCAGCACAGAATGAAAATACCTGCATGAAAGTGACTTCTTCCTGATTATCGCCCTGTATGTTGTAAAGATCTGGCCATTTTTGTCTTAAATCGATTTCTAATTGAGTGTGATTCAATCCTGTAGCAAACCGATCACGCAGTTGCCGTTCCAGTATGTCTCCAGTGTAGTGACAATCTTTACTAAGTTCCTTGAGTTTATTGGCGTATTGTTCCATTTTCTCATTCGGATTTCTGGTGCAGTTCCAAAAATTTAATAGTGCTTTGAATCTCGTCTTCCGCGTACGATATAGATCTAACAATTTCTCTTTCAGAGCATCGTAAGGCTTTGATTCGAAATCGGGGGTAAATGCGACCTTAATTTCATGATAAATCTCTGGTGTTAAAGACGCAATGAGGAGATCTTTTTTTAAGTTTTCACATTTTCCCCATATACGACATTTTGCTTCGAAATAGTCAAAAAAATTCTCAATCGTCGTCGATGACGGGTTGAATTTGTCACATTTAAATTGATTAATAATGTTATGTTTTTGTACGCATGGTATATTCTCTTGCGATGATGTCGGCTCCGTACCTTCGTCGTCATGTGGTGTGGGAGTTGCCTGTCGTTGTTGTTGTGCCAGCAGTAATTGTAATAGCTGTGTAATTTGTTGTTGAGTTGTTTGTTGCACACTTATAAATTGGGCAAATTGTTCGTTGTTCATTTTAATTTTAATCCTCGTCGCCACATAATATAGCGTCAAGCTATTTAAATAAAAGCGTTGTTTATTTGGTAGAAGAATATAATAACTAACTTGTTTACATAAGACATATATGTCAAGGCATAATAATACCATAGAGCGAAGTGCAACGTATGTAGCCTCTATAGCACCCTTGAGGGTTGTTATGTTCCTGCGCGTGAATGAGATCACCAGAAAGAAAGAAAGGAAGGAGTATAGGGTGGCAACGGGTCGGCGATCCCTTGGTGTTGCTGATCTCCATGAACGGTGGTGATTGCTTTCCATCAAGTGACCCACATGCTCGTTTCCCCTCCTCTTACATAAAAAAAAGTTCATGAATGAGCGTGTGTTCGTGCATCGCCATAAAAACTGTTCTGGATTCGTCTCAGAGGGGAAGTGAGGTCAATACGAGAGAGCGGCTGGGAGTGGCAAAATAAGTAATAACTTATACTGTGGTGGTGGTGTGATGTTCAATGATGCGGTAGCTAATCAACATGCTGTATTTATTTTGCGAACAATCTTATCCACTTGTGATGAATATTAATATTTATAATATTCTGGCAAGTTGGCCGAAACAACAATTTATAGTAATAATTATGATAAGTTTGGTGTTATCAAAAACATAGCCGTTTCATCTGCAATGATGGACTGCTATGCCTTGTTTAGTAGAATAATTACTTAATAGGTAGATGGTGCCTCACTGTGACTCGTGCAGTAAAATATAAAATGCAAAAATTCATCACCAACACAAACCTTCCTGGTAGCTCAGTTGGAAGAGCACTCGACCGGTCATCAAGAGGTTGTTGGTTGAAATCCCACCTAGGCGGGAGAGGCGAATTTTTCCATTTTATTTAAATAAAAATATTGTATGTTCCAATCTTTGATGCTCTGTCTACATACTATTAAACTAAAGTTAATAAAATTTATTTTGTACATAGATTATATCCATAATACATACATAGGCTACTCTGAACTCCAGGTAGACCAACTTATAGACACTAATATCTGTTTTCAAATATGATGACATTCATGGAAAGTAACTGTTAGCGTTATTGATGAATTAAATACTTATTCTAATTATATAGAAATAAAACAGTGCTTGGTACTATAAATTAATGTTATATTAATTACTATATTTATGTAATTTCCCCCCTACAGTCATATTAGACTGTAATTATAATTGTTGTTAAAACTTAAGTTTTAGGTATCGAACATCTGCTTGTTACTTTTTTACATGTAATCTGAAACAAGACTGTTCGCAAATTAAAGTACTATGAAAAAAATATATCTCCAATTTAAAATGGATGAAATTTGTATTGCATATAGAAATATTATCTTGCAATCTGTACTTCAATTCAAATGTTCTATCATAAAAAAAAAACACTTTACTTTTTACTAAATATTTACTTTTTGGAAATACAGATGTAGTCTTTCCAAAAAGTAAATTTTTTATCATCTATTTAAATATTTGCTACACTGTTGCATTGGGCACTAAATGCCTGTAATAATAGGTGTGTTGTTAATAAATAAATGTTTGTATATTTCCAGGTTTCCTAAGTATTGCATGTCCCATAGAAACACCATAGAGACATATTTGCAAAATTTCCTGTCTTCAAACAATTATGGTACTGTTATTGAAGCTGCTAAATGTGCACATGCTCTGCAACAGGTGAGCTTTCATAATCTTTCGACAGTATTTATTGGAATAGTATAATATTATAATATTTGAAATAGCAGTTATCCAATACTTTACCACTAATTATTAGAAGAGGATGTACTACATTTGAGGAGCTCAATGGCGTCGTTGGCGTATCAGTCTAATAGATCACGCAAATTAAGCATCGGCAACCGTAGCCTGTCTACAGATGGGTTTATTTATCTCGAGCTCCTCCGAGCTTCGGAGGGCACGTTAAGCCGTCGGCCCCAGGTTGTTTTGCATTAGATGAAAGTCGTTAAGCCAAGTCAGTGGCTTTTGGGCTGCTTGATAAAACTGACTACCGCCGACCCGTAGTTGAGCAGCGTGAGGAAGCAGACCCATATCCCAACAGTGGGATGATTCTGGGTTGATGCTGATGTACTGCATTCTATAACATGAAATTGTAAAGTAATTGGTGCTAGTGAATTGTAATCCCACAAACTATATTTTTTATAATTAACTATATTTGTACTATAATACTATATTATTTACTGTTAAAAAAACTTCAGGGCTTCTAAACTCATTGCAGTTTATGGCCTATTTATTTTTACCAATAGATAATTAAAAATCCAAGCTTGACCGGCGCACCAGGGCCGGACTGTGCTTGACCAGCGTGCCTTGTACCATAATAGAAAGCGCGTGTCGCGATTGCGACGCACGTGACCGCCCGATATATACTCGTAACATGCGACACTTTAGCGCCAGACAATCTTTCAAGACTTATCCGAATATTTAACAACTCTTATTAAATTCGTGATTTTGCTCAAGTCTAAGTTTGTATGTACGCAATGTTAATTCTAGGTGTAATGTATCAACACATTACTTAAATTCACTTTCACATTCAAGATAGTGTGATGAAAGTGAATCTAAGCTCTGCGGATTTAGAGTAGTAATGATTTACACATGTTTCTTATATTTGGTTTGTATGACGTTTCTAAGTGCTTTATAAAGTCCAAGGAATAAAGATATTTTGACTTTGACATACTATGTTTCAGGTTAGACCACCACAAGAGAAAACAGCAACTGCTAAAAGCTGTTGGCGAGATCAAATGAATGTACTCTGCAAAGCTGTGCAGTCACTGTTGGGTGCCCTTTTTCCTAATGCTGTTGATATTTACAAAGGAAACTCAGAGGTATGTATATCAAATACACCACGTCCTGGCTGCTTTATTCTTATAGGTTTCATAAACAAACACTAGACAACACAGTACATTAATTAATTGAATAGGCTTGTATTCCATTTTTTTTTTCGATTTGTTATTTAAAGACGCCACAATAATATAAATATAGGTGAAATAATTACTTTGATTGCATACAAACTTCTCGAGATATGATAACTTGAATATCACAATTTTGGACTATCCCGAAAACGCTCCATACAAAAGGCCACCACGTTATGACGTCACACCGTGCTATTTTATATGCATTAAATCAGAAATTTGTACGACAGCTATGTTAAATATTGCGTTTATGTAGCCAGTGCTGTAACAAAAGTTATAGTATTTTTTATTGTTTCTACAATGGTAATATTTATTTTTATAATTTCATACCTTTAAAATGGACTTTCCCACCAAACTTTGACCGAACATAAAACATGTCGAACATAAGTTATTAAAATTTTAATTTAATTTAATTTTACTGATAGAGAGTTTTTATAATTTTGTAACATGGGCAACAAGCCTATTAAGCACCCAAATTTCAATCATGACAATGAGTGGATGTTGTTTCCATGTAGCACACATCTTATAAGGCTTATATCCAGCAGTGGGTAGGCTCATGATGATGATGATGACACATATTAAGGTTCCGCATTTGTAAAGTATTTTTCAAGGATTGATCGTAGTAGCTTGCTCATACATTATGTTTGGAATTATCTTTCATTAGACAAACAGATTTGGCTTCGATGCAAATGATTTTTTTTTAGCTATAATTTTTTTCACGTGATAACGTCTTATAAATCGACGCCAGCTGCACGCACGAAAAAGCATGACTCATTGTCACGTTTCGCCTGAGCCGAGCGTACGAACGAGTGCGCGGAACAAGCGATAGAGAGGCCCGATCGGCCTCGGCTTGTGACGCATCTGTCTCTCTTCCACTCCATCGGCCGATGTTTTCTTATGACGTTATCACTTAAAATTATCGTCCGTAAACCGACTTTACAGGCAACCAATTTTTTTTTTATCTTTGTTATAGGAGGGACAGAATCATACGAGTAACTCTCCCTTACTGGCTGCTTTGAACGACATTAGCAATACAAAAGGTTTAGATAAAGATGTCAACAAGCAATTGATACTCTGCACGAGGCTTAGAAATGTATTTGTTTTCCTCCAGGCTATGCTGGTGTATGTATTGAAAATCTTTTTGTACTTGTGCATGACTTCTGTGTGTAAGCGCCCTACTGGCTGAATATACTGAAGTTGCTTTGGATAAAAATAACCTTAATACCGCCAAAGGGTCATTCAAGTAAATTGCTGTGATTAAAAATTTTCTGTTGGCATACAATGGCCCAAAGAAGACCTTTAGATTGACATTCGTTTGTACTTTTCATATTGAGAAGATCTATTTTCGTTCCCGAAAATTATAGAATATTGGCCTTAGCAACATTTACGTTTAATATTAAATTTTGTGACAATTGATAGACCACTATCTTAGCCGATCGTACCTATGCATATTACTCGCACGGATGCGTCCACACGTGCTGGTTCTTATATCAAAATACATATTTATCAACCATTGATACTATTGGTAATTAATAATTCCTCTAAATATTTGAAGGGTAACTTTCACCCACTTAGTGAGAGCTAAATGGGTGAAAGTTACCCATACATTTTAAACTAACAAATTGAATAATTTGTTGTTGTCACAAGTTTTCCTGGTCTGTTGGAATAGTACTCCCCTTCACTGAAACTCGGGTTAAAGTCTGAGCGGGGAAGATGATTTTTATTATTGAAATACATTTGTATATAATCTGATAAGATTATTTCTTATACGACTTGAGGAACAAACAAACACGCGACTTGCCTGATAGTAAGCAGTTTTCGCAGCTTGCGACACCAGAGGCATCGCTCTCGCGTTGCCGACCCTGTAAAAATGCCTTTACGCCTTTCTTTATGGTTCTCGCAAGCTACATCGAACTCTTAAGTTGTGGAATTCCTGGAGGCGATAGTAGCCTCCTGGGAAAACCTTGGCAGGGAGTTTATTCCACAACTTAAGAGTTCGATGTAGCTTGCGGGATCACTAAAGAAAGGCCTCCAGGAGACTATAGTAGTCACCTGGGAAAACCTTGTCAGGGAGTTTATTCCACAACTTAAGAGTTCGATGTAGCTTGCGACACTAGAGTCATCACTGAAGCATTGCCGACTCTACAAAAATTCCTTTACGCCTTCATTAATGAAAACCATACTGTATGGCCAAAATCTGCTGTTAAAATAATCATACATGTAGGTATTTCTGAATTCTGTAATTTATATAGAATACAAAAAATTCTTCTTTACAGAGAAATATATCCAGTAGCAAAACCAGTCCAGCCACAGATTATACTGGAAGTTATAGTACGGGCTCTCAGTGTCACAAGTAGTGACCGGAGTCAAAATTCTGAAAACATAAGTGCTATTAAAATACAAGCTCTTCGGACTGTTGATGCTTTAATTGCGAGGTGAGATGATTTTACTTCTACATATAATCACAGAATAAGTAATGAAATGAAAAGAAATTATTTATTCAGTCATCGGGCCCTTGTAGGCACTTTTTTGTTAATAATATTCTTATTTTTTATTATTTTTATCTACTAGCATTTCGGTATTGACCATTTTCGAAGAAGAAATGCTTGAAAGAAATATAAATAATGTCAAATAATTATATGAGAGGGTGACAAACGAGCATGTGGGTCACCTGGTGGAAAACAATCACCACCGCCCATGGACATCATCAACACCAACTGGTCGCCGATCCATTGCCAACCTATACTCCCTCCTCTCTTTATTTCTGGTGAATTCACTGTCAGGAACACAATGTTATTTGGCTGCGATATTCTGTAGGTGTGATGTACTTCCCCAGTCGGGCACCTTAAAAATACGCTATGCCCTACCTCTCTTCTCGCCAGAACCTCGTTTGTCAGTCAGCAGCTTGGCTTTGGTTCAAAGATGTTGATGAACGGCTTACACCCCAAATATTTTCTGTTATTTGATTTTATTTCAAAGCCTGTCCAAGCTGTGCTAAGATTTTTTAAATAAAACCATTATTTTCAGCTTAGGATCGAACCTTATACCTTTCTCGGCTCTAGTCACAAGATTTGTGATGCAGACACTCAGGTGGAGCTCAGACAATACCAGTGAGGAATCAAGGTACGAATATTTTTGTAAATTACGAAGGTATCAATTTTTTTTATGATAATAATAATAACTTTATTTACTTCTCACAAAGTTTGTGCAGTAGAACAGTAGGTACATTACAGAGATTCCACTGGTAAGACCTTGTGAGAGTCTGTAGTTCGAGCTAGGTTTAAAAACCTCTGTCACAGATCTCCAGGCTATCTCCCGGCTGGTGATTAAAAAATAATATGAAATTGGACGAACCAACAAACAGTAACAAAGCCTTTGCAGTCCTTTGTTGTGTGTCAATGGCAATTTGGGGGCACGCACACGCGTAATGTAATAGGTGCCTTCATTTAGTAAATAAATCTTATTTGTGTGTTTACGAAAGATTCTACCAGAAGAATGGTGCAGTTGTCTGTGTTGTTTTAGGGCGATGGATAATTTGTGACTCTAATTAATTTTATCTATACTAATACTGACAGTAACTGACACTAATGAGGAGCTCGATGGTGTTTTTGACATTCTTGTGATATTTTTCGCCTCATCCGGAATATTATACTAACTTCCGGCTGTAAAGGACTAGTATCTAGGACCGTAAAATTAGAAATAGAAAATACAATTCCTCACTTTCACAGCAAAAATAATTTTTGATTACCAAAACTTTCCTTTTCGTGCTGGAGAAGTGACAAAATAATTGTTAATTACTTTTTTTATTACAGCAAAGTCCGTTGCGCAGCGTACAGCACGCTGGTTCGATGGCTGGGGGTGCTTCACGTGCACCGCATACCGAATGACGGGCGGACGCGTTCCTGGGAGGATGAATTAACCAAACATATCACAGACGACGTCACTCCTGTCAAACACATAGTGCAGCTCACTGTATGTTACATTTTGCCTATTTATTTTCTATATAAATAATAGTACTATGTACAGTATGGCCCCTCCCTGCCGCTCTCTCGTGTCGAACTCGCCTCCCCACACACGCTCATTTTCGCTCTGTACAGACGACATTGTTCATGTAATAGTGAATGGCGCGACATTTATATGAAGTGACCGGGTTGTGGTAGTGTTATGATTACTCGTAATGTTTAAATCTCGTATCTGAGTATAAGTCAGTTGGCTGAACGACTATCATCTAATGATAACAGCCAGGACCGACGGCTTAACGTGCCCTCCGAAGCACGAAGGAACTTGAAATAAACAAATCCATCCATGGACGGGTTACGGTCGACGTTGCTTAACTTGCGTGTTCGGTTAGACTGACACGCACAACGACACTGTCGAGCTCCTCCCAATTCCTGTGTTACCTTTTAAATTTACCATATAATGTTTAAGGTTTATTTTCACAATCACTACCAAATTTCATCGTCAGTTTAACCACAGTATAAGTAATAGTACTACATACAGTATGGCCACTCCCTGCCGCTCTTTCGTGTCGACCTCACCTCCCCTCTGAGACAAATCTGGAACCGTTTGTATGGCGCCGCATGCACACATGCTCATTCACGCTCTGCACAGACGTCATTGTTTATGTAGTAGTAACTGACCCTACATTTGTATGGAGTGGCCGGGGTGTGGTTTAACCATGAAAATTAATAAAAAAAACAACACATTTTCGAATTAATATAGAAATGACAGACTCTGGTCTGGTAGGGGTGTGAGTGGTTTTGGGGTGTAAGTGGTTCATCAACATCTTTGAACCAAAGCCAACTTCACCTGCACGCGGTACACCCTGCTGACTGACAAACGAAGCACTGGCGAAAAGAGAGGTAGGGAGCGTAATTGTAAGCTACCCGATTGGGGAATATACCTCCACCTCACAGAATACCGCAGCCAAATAACGGTTCCCTTGAGGGCTGTTGTGTTCCTGCGAGTGAGTGAGGTCACCAGAAAGGAAGGAGATGCTGCGATGGCAGCGGGGGTGGCGGCGCGCGAGCAATATTTTATGTTGCGAGCGTTAATATGGCTACGGTAACCGCTTCACATCAGGCGGGCCGTATGCTTGTCTGCCATCCGACGTAGTATAAAAAAAAAAAAAAAAAAAAAAAAAAAAAACTTCAATTTATTGTATTTCAGATGAGTTCACAACCAACAAGAAATTTGAGCAAGAAAGCAAAAAGGAAACTAGCAAATTCCATGCTACAAGAGAGTAGCATCGCTTCGCATATGCCCGGAGAGAAAAATAAAATTACAGTGTAAGTTTAACATACAAAAAAATATGAACTATGGCTTGCGTCTTTATTAGGAACTAGTTTTTTCCCGCGAATTCGTAACCACCAAATAATCCTGATCCTCGCTTATATGGAACACTATAGAGACAGTGGGGGGAGTTCATGAGTGGTGAAATGAAATTAGGTAATAATTTAAGCCAGACTATGATTCAATTTACACCGCCGCGGAATGGAATGGAATGGAAGCGTCAATGACGCGAGAAGGCGCGCAAATTCGCTGGAATGCGCTTATTCCATTGAAATAGAAATAGAAATATTTTTATTCCAACTTCACACATACAATTGTACACAAATACAACAAGACATAATATAAGAAGTGACGTTGAAATTTTGGCCCACCCTCAGAGATCATTGCTGAGTTCACAGAGTGATCTCAGCCCTGCTTTTCAGTGCAGGCCAAAAGTGACATTGCTGTATCAACCCGTCCAACTCCTCGTTCGCGCCACTTCCCGCGGATTCCACAGGCAGCGCCGACAGTAGCTAGGGGAATTCTCGAGAATGCGCAAGGATTCGATCCTCAATGAGAGAGATTTAATCCTCAGTGACGTATTTTAGTTCTAAATATTATTATTATAACACCAAATTTGATGTTTATTTAGTTCTAATCAGTTCACAAACAAAAAAGTTATCCATTGTTACGCAAGTTAATAATATGTGTTTTTTTATATTATTTTAGATCTGAAAAAGTTAATGACGAAGTGGCAATAGCAGCATTAGAATGCGCAGAAACATTCCTAACAGTTTGTGGAATATTTTTGAAGCCAACTACACACAAAGTAAGTATTCTATCTATCAACAATAAACAATAGTGTGGTCGAAATTCGACCATAATTAATATAAATTATGACTTTAACAATAAACAAAAGAATATATATGCGTGTGTGTGTCAAATACATAGTAGTGTGGGTAATGTATTTTTTTATGCATAATTTAAAAAAAAATAGCATTCTGTACTCCTCTATATAAACTATTAGTGTGTGAATTTTCATAATCCTCCATTCGCGCAATTTTCGTAAAAAGGGTACCAAGTTTTTCTTCACGTATTGATATACAACGTGTAACTCCAAGTACGCAACACCTCAAACACCCAACTGAGTTTTATTATTATAAATTGATATATCTAAGGCAACACCGGGGCTAACAGCTGATTTCGTTTATCCCGTTTCGTTTTATTGAAATTAATTTAATTTTTAAAGTTTTAATAGCCCTTTTCCAATATAATTTACTTGTAATCGTATGAATAACAATTATTAATAATATTTTTTATGTTTTGTAATGTTTTATTGAGTGTTTGTGAGTGTTCCAGTATAAAGTGACAGTTGGGTTGGTTACCGGTATCGTAAGTTTTAATTAAACTATATTTTGATGACAATACACTTTAATACTAAGTAATTCAAACTAGAGCATTAGCTTTGATAATTATTTGTTTTTTTTTAATCATAAAAAGTTGTATAGTTAGCATCTTTACCATTTAAATATCGCCATACTTAACATTGGAACAACCTACCCTTTACTTTGGAAAAGTAATATTTAAATACAAGTCCTTGGTCATAACTGTAAATTATTTAATTGATTTCTTCACTTTTGCAATATGATGACTCGCAGAGCATTATCTCGTCAGGAGGAAACCAAACTCCAATTGACATTGCAGGAATTAAAAGTTACTAAGGACTTGTGTGCACAGTTACATAGTGAAAGAGAAGACAATGAGAAAGAACTCATTGAAATCTTGAACACAAACTCCAAATTAAAAAGTGAAATGACTGCCCTACATATAGAACATAGTACAATTGTTCAGGAACGGGACACTCTTAAAAACTTAGTTGATAAGTTTGATCGCTGCAGTGATGAGTATGAACAGGCCCTTGCTAGGATCTCCACACTGGAACAGGAGCTTCGGGAGGCCCACTTACAGATCTCACAACTGCAAGAGGACGCACACAACATCACTGTACAGCAAAATATAAGTCTGTTTAGTGAACTAGTAGAGAGTGCCCCGCAGTTGGTTTCTCCTGCAGTAAGCAAATGCACTGACACTTTCCAATATCCAGTAGTAGATCTAACTAATGATAGTCAAATTAAGCAAAAACAGTCAGTGTGTTTGTTAAATTGTAGTACAAGCAAACTGAAAAAATATGTCAAAATCAATAGATATATTAAAAGAACTCAAAAATTAATTAAAAAAATAAACTTTGTATCTAAGTGTGCCAAATCTACTAAAGAAAAGTTACAATTATATGATGATTTAGAAATAAGTACATTAAAGTTGGAAAATAGCAGAATTAAGTATGAAGCTGACACACAGGCCTTACAATCGAGGATTAATTACTTGACAGAATCATTAAACTCAATTCAAAATAAATATGATCTGTCACAAAAAGAGATTAAAGAGTACTCAGAGGCTGTGGATGATCTCTTGAAATTGAGTAATGACAACGCTGAGCGCTTTGATTCACTCATCAACAACCATCCGTGTAAGTGCGCCTGCTTTAGTTCTCCACGGCCAGTGTGTGATACTGCGGTTGACAAGAATAATACTGAGTCTTTGTGTGATAGCTCACATACTGGTGTTAGGACAGAGCAGTCATTAGGTGCATCAATTGATGTAACATGTTGTACACCAGGTGATGCACAAAGTACTATTATGTTTAGTGATGATATTGGAAAACATATGGGCTCAAAATTAAATTCACTCATTAAGGGACAGTCAGTTGTAAACCATTGCTTACCATCTGCAACTTATGAAGTAATTATGAAAAGAATTTTAAATTACAAATTTAATAATTATGAAAATCTCATTATTTTAGTAGAAAATAGGGGTAATGTAAACAAAAAGGATTTAATTGATTATTGTGATTATTTATTATCTTTAGACTTAAGTAGTATAATTTTGTTTACATTCCCCTACTCTAAGAACTTGCCAGATGCAGAAAATAATCTTAGATATAAGTTGAACAGTGTACTACACACTATAAGTACATATAATGACCGTATTCATTTGATAGATACTAACAGTTTTGTTAGCGACAAATTATATTATGTGACTAAAGGTAGGTATTACCTTTCTGCTAGTTTTAAGCGACAGATAGCACTTTCGCTATCCTATTTTTTTGATATTTTAGCCAAAAACTTGGCTACAAAATCCGCTTCTATTGAGCGGACTGTTGACATGGAATTTTCTATTAATGACATTTATAATCATTTAAATTGACTCATGAGACAACAGAGGTAACTACCTCTAGCACTAATTTATTACATTCACAATTAATTGATTTAGCAATACAATCAAACAGAAACTATAACATGTCACTATGCCCACAAAAATGTAATAATTACAATACAAATAATAATATTAACCTGGTACATCAAAATATATATTGTATGACTGAGGGCAAGCAACTAGAACTGGAATTATTCATGAACTCTGATAATATTAGTATTATGTGTATTACAGAGCATTGGTTAAAGGAGCATCAGCTCATGTTCAATTTCAGCAACCACCAGGTCGGTAGTTCATTCTGCAGGGTCAACACAATACATGGGGGGTCGCTAATTTTGCTCAATAAAAAACTTAAATTTAAAGAACGGAAAGATATTGTGTCCCTCTCTGTAGAATGTTCCATAGAACTATCTTGTGTACAATTAGAGCAGTTCATTGTTATATGCGTATATAAACCTCCCTCCGCGGATCTTAATTTATTTTTAGAAATCATGGATGAAGCCCTATGCAAAGTTAGCAACTCAGGTAAAACTATTTTGGTCTGTGGAGATTTTAATATTAATATACTTACTAATACAACTGCATCATGTAAAATTTTAAGTCTTTTTAAATCCCATAATTTAATTAACTTATTTATGGAGCCTACTAGAATAAGTGCCACCACGGCTACCTGCTTAGATAATATATATACAGATATTAGTCCAACCCAAAAAAGTATTATTAATAAATTGGATTCTGATCATTCTGGGCAAATGATAAGTATTCAAATAAATAATAAAAATGTAGTCAAGACAAAAAATACTTTTGTGCCAGTAACAATTAGTCGCTTAGAACGAATGAGAGTAAACCTAACTAGTAACTTACCTTTTTTAGATAATGACTTGGAACCTAACTTGTTGTATAATTCATTTTTTAATGCATTTCTTCACGAATTTAATTCAATATTTACTTCCAAGGAAATTACTTTTACTAATAGCCTCGTCTTTGGTGACTGGGCAACCGTAGGTATTTATAAGAGTAGGCAAACTTTGTACATGTTATACTATGAAAGACAATTCAATAATAGTGAGAAATTTAAAGAACATGTAAAATCATACTCAAAAATTTTTAAACGCGTTTGTCAAGTAGCAAAATCTATGTTTATTAAATCAAAAATTAGAAATAGTAGTAATAAAATTAAAGCCACTTGGACGGTTATCAATGAAGAGACTGGGAAGGGCAGGACAAAGGATTCAGAGTTTAAATTAAGTATCAATGGTCATGTTACCAAGTCAGATTTAGAAGTTGCCAATGCTTTTGAAAGATTTTTTTCTGCTTTCCCTGTTACTTTAACTAGTGCTTTGGGCTCTTCCACCTCCGTTGCAGAGTCATTAATTAAAGATAATGTGCCTGAATTTTATAACGATTTTCATTTCCGTCATGTTAATGGATCTGATCTTAAAGTCGCATTTAAATCACTTAATATTAAGAAAACGGCTGATCTATGGGGCATTTCTGTACATATTATAAAATCTTTATTTGACATTGTTGCTCCCGCTTTAATTGTGATATTTAATAGATGTATTGATTGTGGTGTGTTTCCTGACTTGATGAAATTGAGCAAAATTATTCCTTTGTTTAAATCAGGTAGTACATTAGACCCCACAAACTTCAGACCAATATCAATACTACCTACATTTAGTAAAATTTTTGAAAAACTAATTCTCGCACAGTTACTTAAATACTTTAACGAAAATAATCTGCTGCACACTAAACAATTCGGTTTCACTCGTGGACGGTCAACATGTGATGCTGGGGTAAAACTACTAGAATGTATATATGAGGCTTGGGAGGAGTCACGGGACGCCTATGGGGTGTTTTGTGACTTATCTAAGGCTTTTGATTGTGTGCAGCATGAAACTCTAGTCAGAAAATTACACCACTATGGTATAAGAGGCATCGCTCTTGATCTTCTTACTTCTTATCTGGGTGATAGGGTTCAGAAAGTAGATGTTAATGGAAAACGATCACATGGATCAGCTGTAGCGATGGGGGTGCCACAAGGCTCTATTTTGGGCCCTTTCCTGTTTCTCGTGTATATTAATGATCTACCTTATCTTGTAAAGAATAATCATGAAATAGTATTGTTTGCAGATGACACTTCTTTAGTTTTTAAGGTAAATAGACAACAATCAGAAATTGACGATGTAAACAATGCTCTTTCAAAAATAGTAAACTGGTTTAGTGCTAATAACCTGCTTTTAAATGGTAATAAAACCAAATATGTTAGATTTTTTACAAAAAATGTTAAACAAGTGAAAACCAGTGTGGTGATGGACAATGAGAGATTGGAATTGGTCAATAAGGTTGTTTTCCTTGGTATAACATTAGACTCTAAATTACAATGGGGCCCACATATAGAAACGTTATCAGCTAGACTCAGCTCAGCAGCTTACGCCGTAAGGAAAATACGTCAACTAACTGATGTTGACACTGCGCGTTTAGTTTATTTTAGCTATTTTCACAGCATTATGTCATATGGTTTATTGCTTTGGGGTAGTGCCGCGGATGTAGACTCAATTTTTGTGCTCCAGAAGCGAGCTATCCGTGCTATTTATATGATGAGTCCCAGGGAGACACTGAGAAATAAATTTAAAGAGATAAATATTATGACATTACATTCTCAATATATTTATGAAAATCTTATTTACGTTCATAAAAATCAAACCAAATTTAGGAAAAACAGTGATCTCCATCAATTAAATTTAAGAAATAAAAACAAACTCGCTATGCATATTACTAGGCTCCATAAAATCTCTAACTCGTTCCCAGGTCAATGTATACGCTTCTACAATAAACTTCCAAACGACGCGTTTAAATTATCCATGGGTAAATTTAAGAAATATATCAAAACTAGACTATGTCAAAAGGCTTACTATTGTATCTCGGATTACATAAATGATAAAAGTATTTGGAAATGAATTGCTCTTGTTATGTTATGTTAATGATTGTATTTGTATTTAATGTAACGATATTGGCAATTAAAAGAGTCGGCCTTGAGTTTCTTGCCAGTTCTTCTCAAGAAGCCCCGTCGCCGGAACTGGCACTTAAATTCACTTTCACATTCAAGATAGTGTGATGAAAGTGAATCTAAGCTCTGCGGATTTAGAGTAGTGATGATTTATACATATTCTTATATTTAATTTGTATGACGTTTCTAAGTGCTTTATAAAGTCCAAGGAATAAAGATATTTTGAATTTTGAATTTTTTTGAATTAAGTAATAATTTCGAAAAAAAAAAATTTCTCGGAGATATGAACACTTTTTTGTTTTCCTAATAATTCTAATTGTTTCTGAGCTCTGTGGCGCTTTCTTATCAAAAAAGACGCGCCAATGGCTACGATAGGCAAATATTAATATTAAAGAGCAAGCATCGCGTCAATGACGCGTAAGCGCCGCTCTCTGCACGGCGCTTAAGACTTTCTTAGACGCGGCGGTATTACGTTTGTTTACCTACTTCACATTTTCTCGCTTGATTATCGAGCGCAATTTAATAATAGACACGGAAATTAAAAATAATTATTATTATTTTTCGTAACCAGTTACTTTAAAAATAGATGAAAAATGGATTCTGAACAAACTATTTTTAGGTTTTGCGTACTTGAAGTTACACGTTGTATAAATTGTATACTAATATTATTTTAATATACAGGTATTCCAAGAGCGTCTAGTCCGCGAGTGTTACACTTTAGAAAGCTACTCCACCGAGCGGGGTCTCGCGCTGCTGCGAACATTAGAGGCAGGAAGGAAATCCACTCCGCCGAATGTACCTCCCCCTACACAATACTGCCTCCAACTATACAGCACTATGATCAACTCGCAGCAACGAGAGGTATTATATCTAAACCCTATCTATACACAATTAGAATAATTATAATGTATAACAAATGTAAGACCTCACTAAGTGAGCAGAACCAAGTGACTATGTAATGAACATTTCTTGCAAAAAATGCATGCTAGTATTCCTTTTCCAGCAATACTTATAGTAGACCAGTGACGTAACTTAAGCTGGACGGGCCAAGTAGCAAAATTTTACCATCTGGCAGATCGTACGCTTATTTGTCACCCTAGTCGTATAAAAATATTTCTTTAAAAATTTCGTTTTACTGAAATTGTTGTATTATTAACAGATATCGAAGTTCTGTACTCAAGCATTGTTGGACATACGGTTACACCTGCATTGCTCGCCGCCTTCAATTAACTTCGCTATGGAAGTAACAGAAGACAAGCAAAAGAAAAGAGAGAATAAGAAAAAGAGAATGTCAGAGCGAAATAGAGCGACGTTGGACGCTTTGCTGGGATTTTCTTCAAAGTTAGTATTTTTCTACATCGGTAATGTGGCATATTATCTTAACATCATGTTGTGTCCCCAAATAGTATTCTTTGGTGTAGTATTAATAATGTAATTTTTTATACCTACAGTGCATCTGAAAATGCTGAAGAAGTAATAACCATACAAGATGAGCCTGCCAGTAAAAAACCGCGAATAGACGAGGAAGTTACTGACAAAATAAGCGTTAGTAGTGACTCAAGTATCAGTTCAGTTGAAATAAGCGATGACTCTGATGAAGAAGTTGAAATAGTTCCAGTTACAGAAGTCGACGAAAGAAAAGAAGTTACAGAGAGTGATGAACCAATGGCAGTAGAAGAAATAGATGGATTAAGAGATAATACAGTAGATAAAGAAATGGATGAACAAACTGAAAATAATATAGAACCAGTTGTATGTAACTCGGTAACCAAATCAATTGAAACACATGAAACCTCAGTATCTACTGAAGAACAAAGTACACAAATTGCAGAATCTACACAAGTAGACATAGAACAAAATCAGATACAATCAGAAACAGATAATATTTTTGATGCTAAAACTCAACTACCTCTTGACGTGTCAAATGATACTACAGAATATGACATTCCTCTGTCAGCAGAAATTGCTTATGATCTTCCAAACACAGCAAAAGAAGTGCCAGTACTAGAGAAATTGGATGACGAAAACCTGCCAAGTACTAACGATACTGATGATATCCAAATTACTTGTGGACAAAAGATTAAAAGTTCCCAAGACGCAGAACCTGAAAAAAGTAAAGAGCCAGATGACAAAAATGTCGATGTCCCTAAAGTGAATGGAAACAAATCTCCAGAGAAAATGCTTGAAGATAATTTACCAGTTCCTGAAATTACTGAAAGTGTAACAGTTAAAATTACAACCACTGAAGGTATATCTGTTGACGATATGTTAGCTGATTTTGTGGACGAAGTCAATGAAGATACTACGACTTAAATGTGATTACAGTCATAAATGGTCAGTTCCTGAAATTACTGAAATTTTCTATAATTAAACAAGAAATTTTCTATAATTAAAAAAAATGTTGAGAAATAAGTATACCTATATGCCACGACGCTCTCGCACACGGCTCTGTGATTTCGATATAATTTACAATATACGGGTTTCCAGGGGCGAAAAATCGATTTTAAATTCTGAGAAAATTAGTTTTCGCCGAGAAAAGCTCGGCTTCTATTTCAAGTAACGCCATAATGTTGGTCATCAATCGAATTTTCAGAAGCATGCCAAGTGATATAAAGCGTCATCTATTTTAACATG
Source organism: Hypsopygia costalis (assembly GCA_937001555.2). Classification (NCBI taxonomy): domain Eukaryota; kingdom Metazoa; phylum Arthropoda; class Insecta; order Lepidoptera; family Pyralidae; genus Hypsopygia; species Hypsopygia costalis. The sequence continues at coordinate 4,838,076 of OW443340.2, read as the reverse complement.
GATAATAAAAATATAAATAAATATTCCTCGACAAATTACACACAGCCCAAACGTTTGGGCCGTGTGTAATTTGTAAAGATACAATTATTTGTCTTGTGTAGGGATTTAACCCAACCTGTGAGCCAAAGTGGCCATTGCTAACCATTAGACAACCAAGTTCGTCAAATAATTTTAACTACTTGACAATAGATTATACTACATACTACATGCCACTTCATGATTCTGGAAAAATGCTATGTACTTAAAATATCGCGGAACAAAACTCAGTCATCCGAAGACTATTTAAAATTACATCTACTGAAACTATATCTATTGACGCTATATGTTGATTGTTGAATTTATGGAAGAAGACAAAATGTGATTAGTCATAAATGGTGCCAAGTTTCTTCATTTCTTGATATCGTTAAACGATTACATAAATCAGTCATTATTATTATAACATTAAGTGAAATGCTTAAGATGTGTTTATGTGTAATTTGTTAATTATAAATATGTTATAATTGAATGCACTTATTAAATTGTACTTTGTAAACTATTTCGTTGACTTTCATTATGTATTTCTTCACAATGACGCCGTCATGCAACAAAATGCAAAAGAGATTACAGAAGTAAAGTTACATTTAAAACGCTCTCCAAGAACACACATATAAACAACGCTCACGGATACGATTTTTTTTTATTATTTATTTAAACGTCATGCCCAAAATTGTACACAGGCGGACTTAATGCTATACAAGCACCTCACCAGTCAAACTTAGGGTGTTACAGAGATAAGACATGGCAGGTGCACAAGGAGGGTATAATTGAAAATTAAAATTTAGGTATATTTTAAAGCTGCCATACATTAGCATGTTACCGGTGTTGGTCACGTTGCCTAAAAATATATCTGTGTATGTATGTGTTGTGAATCATGTTGGCAGATATTTTAATTGACAACACGTCCACACACAGCTAAATTGTTAGACATCATGTTGTCTAACAATTAAGCTGTGCATGGACGTGTTAGCCGTGTTGGTCATGACCATCACGGCTAACGTGTTGGTTAATGTATGGCAGCTTTAAATTTAAACGTAAATACCGGGCTAAGCTGAACTAGTAAGGTGCGAGCGAGTGTCGCTCTATGCACATCGCGAAGACGATCTAATCACTATGTGACGCGCAAGTATGACGTGAACATTGAAAGAAAGAAGGAAAGTTATTATAACTGCTCAGTGAGTGGGTGCCTACATTCTATTTTCAACAGCCGATACATATTTTTTTTAAGTAGCCAGTTGTTTTAGAAAGTTAAACAGATAATATTAATCTGTATGCAGTAGTGTTTGTATGTGTATATGTGTAGGTATTTAGTTGAAAGTTATTAGGGTATATTTAAATTCGTAAGGAAGGACCTCATTACTGTTATTCTTATTTTTATTATTGTTAAATATTCACATACATTTTATAAAATCCTTTTTTCAAAAAACCAAAAAACATTTTGTGGAAAGCTTTTACTTATGATTATATTTTGTCTATTTTTTATTGTTTATTAAGCGGAAGGCATATGTACATGCAGCACTGGACGTACTTTAGCTGAAAGAATGATAATGAATTTTTAATCATTTTTAAGGAGAAGTTTGTTACACGAAAAAAAGGAGTTGTTACAATGGCAGCGGGGATAGCGCGCGAGCAAAATTTTATATTGGAAATTTGTAACCGTCTATGCTACACCGCTATACATCAGGCGGACCGTGTAGTTGTCTGCCATCCGATCCGACATAGTTCACATAGTAAAAAAAATACATTTTTTACTAAGTTAAGCTTAATATTCCAGAGTCACAAACATAATTGAAACAGTTGAGAAATAAAAGAAAAGCGGCTTTTTTTTTCTATGAACTACTGGTCGAACACGCCTGGCCCATAAACAAAGATACATAACTAGTCGTTCGTCGCGAAGTCAAAACTACTCTGATTACATTGTACTACCACACTACTACCACAGTATAAGTAATAGTACTACGTAAGTACTATTAGGTACTATCCACAAAATTTCATCAAAATCGGATTAGATTAGAGTTTTGCGAGTAAGTAGGTAATACCTCATCATCAGCCTGTATCTATCCACTGCTGGATATAAGCCTTCCCCAATGCTTTCCACCAAATACGATCCTCCGCCTTCCGAATCCATCCGCTTCCAGCCGCTTTCTTAAGGTCATCGGACCATCTAGAAGGAGGGCGTCCAACGCTTCGTCGCCCTACTCGCGGCCTCCACTCTAATACCTTCCTCCCCCATCTGCCATCACTTACTCGGCAGATGTGACCTGCCCATTGCCACTTCAGCTTGCAAACTCGAAAGGCTATGTCGACAACTTTAGTTCTCCGTCGAATTTCTTCGTTCCGGATTCGATCCCTCAGAGAAACCCCGAGCATAGCCCTCTCCATCGCTCGCTGCGCGACCTTTAGCCTGTGGACCAGTCCAATGGTCAGTGTCCAAGTCTCTGCACCATAGGTCATTGCAGGGAGGACGCATTGGTTGAAGACTTTAGTCTTCAAGCATTGGGGTATCTGTGCGGTGAAGATGTGCCGAAGTTTTCCAAAAGCTGCTCAGCCCAATCGAATGCGTCTATCGATCTCTTTGTTGATGTTACCCCGGCCAAGCTGTTGTCCGAGGTAGACATAGTCTTTAACCGCTTCAATCTGTGTATTCTCTACCATAACCGGGCTAGGGATGACAACATCATTGTACATGACTTTCGTCTTGTCGAAATTCATCCCCAGTCCCACGGATCGAGATGCAACATTGAGATCGGTCAACATACGACTGAGATCCTACAGCGATTCAGCCATTATGACCACGACGTCGGCAAACCGAAGGTGTGAGATGTACTCGCCATTTACATTGATGGCCCGTTTTTTCCAGTCCAGCGTTTTAAATACGTCTTCCCTTGACGTTCTCCCCGCTGCAGCTGGATAGGCTTAGACTGCTGGTCCTGGACGCGGACAATCATTGTCGCAGAGCTGTATAGCCATCTCAGCACCTCGATATAGCGGTGGTCGACTTGGCATCGCTGTAAGGATTCCAGAACAGACCAAGTTTCGATGGAGTCGAAGGCTGTCTCGTAATCCACAAAAGCCACACAGAGCGGCAAACTGTACTCTGTGGTTTTCTGCACAATCTGCCGCAATGTATGTATGTGGTCCACGGTACTGTAGCCTTTACGAAACCCAGCCTGTTCCGGTGGCTGGTACTCATCAAGCCTTCGAGCGAGACGATTCGGATAACCCTTGAAAACAGCTTATACACGTGAGTCAGGAGTGAGATCGGTCTATAATTCTTCAATAAGGTTTTGTCACCTTTTTTGAAGAACAAGACGACCAAACTCCTAGTCCACGCGACCGGAGCGGTCCCATTGTGAATGACGGAATCAAACAGACGTAGTTACTTCAGAACCGGAGTTCCTCCAGCTTTCAACAGTTCAGTTGTAATTCCGTCCTCACCGGGAGCCTTACCATTTTTCAGCTGTTCAAGGGCTATCCTAATCTCACCCATGCTGATGTCCGGAATATCTTCGGTTTCGTGTCGGGTTAGCGGGGCTCGGTGATTACTTACACGAACATCTAATGTAGGGACAGGTGCATGTGCAGCATAAAGTTTGCCATAGAACCTCTCTACCTCTGCGAAGATCTCTGCCTTAGAAGACACGACCATCCTCTAGTTTGAGATTCGACAGATAAGCCCTTTCAGAAGGCCGAGAAAAGACTTTTAGCCCTTTGTTGCGTGCTATCACGTCCTCAACTCGTTTGCATTGAAGACGCGATAGTCCCGCCGTATCAGCCTTCTGATCCGCTTATTTAAAGCTGCATATTCTGTCGAAGCCCTAACAGATGCCGTCGCCTCTCGTCGCTTCTGCATAAGAGCCAGTGTTTCGCTAGAGAGCCTGGCTTCTCGAGCTTTATGCTGCCGCCCAAAGTGTTTGATGCCGATTTCGTGCAGTGCTTTCCCTATTCTGTTTGATGCCTCGTCCATGTCCGCAGTGGTTTCCAACGAACTGAATCGGGTTTGAAGTTGCAGCTGGAACTTTTCCGAAGTTTGAATGGTTTGAGGAAGAGTTGGACGTAGATTCATACGGGCTCTTTCGAGTTTATAGCTGATATTCAGGGTGCCTCGTACAAGTCGGTGGTCGCTACCGGTGCCAAACCTGTTAACCACCGAGACATCCCTAAATATCCGCCTTTTATCCGTTATGATGAAGTCGATCTCATTCCTAGTCACTTTGTCTCGAGGCTTTGCCAGGTCCATTTCCTCTGGGGCTTCTTTTTAAAGAACGAATTCATCAAAAAGAGCCCCTCCATTTGGAGGAAATTTACCAGCATTTGCCCCCTGTGGTTCCTCGACCCCAAACCAAACCCTCCGATGACCGATTCATCACATTCTCGTACTCCCACTTTGGCTTTGAAGTCCCCGACAACAACCGTGAAGTGGGTCTTGGTGGTATTACGTATGGCCTTTGTAATGTGTCCATACATGGCCTCGACCTCTTCATCTCTTCGTCAGTTTTAGCACAAGTTAAGCTACCCTCGACGAAACACTGGATACCTCCACTACGTTGTTGATGAGAGCTTTATGAACGAGGAACCCGACACCGCCCTGGGAGAGCTGATCTCCATCACGGTAGTAGAAGAGGTTGCCAGATTCGAGTATCGCGGAATCCTCTCCCTCTCGTCGGATTTCCGACAGACCCAGAATCTGACATTTCACCGACCTCAATTCTACTTCCAGCTCTCCCACATCCTCATCACGCCACAGTGTCCGTGTGTTATACGCGCCATATAGTCAATTGTTGGGGTGGCCTGCCAACCGGAGATTGTTCGCACCCCCCGCCCTGCCGGAACAGATACCGCCACCTTGGCACGGGATAGCATGCTGCCGGGTACTGGGGGCCGTATATTTTGTTTTCTATCCATTGGTGAGTTATGCTCTTAAGTCGCCACACAGTCGGCAGGCGGGTTGGCGACTGTCGCCAGAGCCTCGTCCGCTTATCGGCAGGGTGCACCACGTGCAGGTGAGGTTGGCTTTGGCTCCGAGATGGTAGTGAGCCACTTACACCCCTACTACAGGTAATACCTAGCAAAATATTAATTTCCACAAAAACTACCAAACTAATTTCATTATTCAATTAATTTATAGATTGTGTTTACATTTTCTTTGATACATAAACAGTACAAACACAATAAATGATTTTTATAAAGCTCGCAGCCTAGCGTCGTCTGGACGAGATAATTTCATTCTTCTTCATGGCCATCTTTCGACTAAAGATTGATTGCCAAACGAAAGAAAAGAGTGTTATAGCTGGTGGAAGTGTTGCTTTGTGTGGCCAATTCGCCTTTTTATGGGGAATTTTATGTTCACAGTGAAAAAAGGAGCAGGTAAAATGGGGCAATTAATTTTTACTACACAATTCATCAATACTAGCTACCTAGTCAATTTAGGCATGTGACATGACATGCGTGAGGGATTTTTCCTGACAAGTTAAAACTAACTTATCTAAGAGAGACGGTAGGACAAAATGTAGATTGTTATCGACATAGCCATAATACTTGTGTTTGCAGAAAGTGTGAAGAAATCACTATAGGTTCTGAGAAAACAAATCTATTGATATGGCATATAAACATGTCTAAATAATGTCGTATATGGATAAAAAACCGGACAAGTGCGAGTCGGACTCGCCCACCGAGGGTTCCGTAGGTACGTAGTATCATTATTAAATTTGATATTTTTCATTATAAATAAGAAATAATGCGTCGAAAAAAATAAATAAAATATATTTTGCATCAAGCCCTTTCATATGATACTCCATTCGAACTAGTAGTTTCAATTTGAAATTTCGACACCCTATAAAAAATATACACCCTCTATTTTTTAAGATCTATTTACAAATGTATAGTTTTGAGATTTATTCCTGTACTTGTAGTCTATAACGATGTTACTTGGCAAATTTCATAGTTCTAGGTCAACGGGAAGTACCCTACAGGTTTTGATTCCCTTGAGTATGTCGAAATATGCGTTTTTTGCTGAATAATCGGCCTTAACTTTTTTCTACGTAAACTTAGCAGTTTGATTTTTTTACAACTTCATGGGATCGTAGACCTGAGTATACAGTTCAAATTTCAACTTGATACCTCCACGCATTCTCGACATAGAAATTCTTGACAGACATACAGACAGACAGACAGACGGACAACAAAGTGATCTTATAAGGGTTCCGTTTTTCCTTTTGAGGTACGGAACCCTAAAAACGGTCAAATGTAGCACTATTTAATAATGCCGCAATATTCTGGTTATTAGTGGTTATGACAAAAGCATTTAACCATATTAATCATGACCAAAAATGTATAAATATGGAATCATTGATATACAAATTTGTACATTAATGTATGGAATACGAGGAAATTTCCATATATACGTGGATTTAACAAACCAAGTACTGGCAACACTAATCCCCGGAATAACAACATTGTTTTTTTACAATTTATTTTTACTTTTCATATTTCAATTCACCGAAATAATGGTAGTAGCAATTGGAATCGAAGGAAGTGCCAATAAACTCGGTATCGGTATAGTGAAAGATGGAGAAATACTTGCTAATTGCCGAAGAACTTATATCACACCGCCAGGAGAAGGTTAGAATTCTACTGTTTATTTTCATCATATTGACGAAAAAGCTAAATTTCTAGTAATTTAATAAATAAGTTTGAGTTATTATTTTTAATTAATCTGTAATTAAAAATAATAACTCAAACTCATTATCGTTATAAGGGATATTTTTCTTGTACCATTAGGTTACAAAACAAGCGTATGACTTGCCTGTTGGTAAGTGGCTCGCCACGATCTTTAGAGCCAAAGCCAACGTCACGTTCATATGGTGTGTCTAGCGAAAAAGGCTGAAAGAGATGGAGAGGATGAAAGAGAGCTTTGGTAAAAAGAGAGTTAGGATATAGAGTATTTGTAAGACTGCATGACTGGGACCTTCAACTCACATGATACTGCAGCCAAATAACAATTTCCTTGGGGCTTGTTGTGTTTCTGCATGTGATTTACAGTACCGGAAAAGAAGGAGTTGCTGCATTGGCATCATGGGTGGTGGCATGTGAATGATATGATTTTGTATTGCTGTAGTTAATATGGCTATGGTAACCGCTTCACATCATTGTATAAAAAATCCTCTGATCACAACTCATTATTTTGTTCAGTTGGTAGAATACACAGAAAGATGTTATCTTTGTTATGAGCGTCAAAGCTTAGTATTGAGAGCCCTATTACATTTGCACATTGACGAGCTCTCGCGCAGTACTAAACCCATGAAGGCCGCCAGTGCATTGTTTTTTGTAGTAATTTTGAAGTTATATTTATCGTTTTTATTAAAATAATATAATAAATTCATGCTACAAAGTTTATTCATCATGAAGTAACACTTATTCTCGTATAAATTTTGCTCAATAATATTATCGTTTATTCGAGAAATTAACAGTTTACTTAAAGCAATTTTCGAAGTTTTTTTGGTTAAAAGAATGTTTTTTTTTACCAAAAAAACTTTCATACAGAATAGTTGTCATAGTACGTCATATAGTACTTATAAGCACATAGCAGTTTTTTCATATTCTGCTAGCAGAATAGTTGTCATAGTACGTCGTATAGTACTTATAAGCACATAGTAGTTTTTTCATACGTTAGTTTGGTTCATTTACCAGTCGCAATTGTCAAAATGTTAAAATTATAAAAAATCCACATAGCAGATTTTGTTTTGACAACAACAATATGTAAGTTTTCTAGTGCTTGTAGTAAGGTTTGCTTATTATGGTACTAATTGACAATCAAATTGGTGACCCCATGGTGTTACTAACTTCTATGGGCGGTGATGATTACGTTCCATCAGGTGACCCACATGCTCGCTTGCCCACTGTCATATTATAGTAAAAAACCGGACAAGTGCGAGTCGGACTCGCCCACCGAGGGTTCCGTAGGTACGTAGTATCATTATTAAATTTGATATTTTTCATTATAAATAAGAAATAATGCGTCGAAAAAAATAAATAAAATATATTTTGCAATGTGTACATCAAGCCCTTTCATATGATACCCCATTTGAACTAGTAGTTTCAATTTGAAATTTCGACACCCTATAAAAATATAGACCCCCTATTTTTTAAGATCTATTTACAAATGTATAGTTTTGAGATTTATTCCTGTACTTGTAGTCTATAACGATGTTACTTGCCAAATTTCATAGTTCTAGGTCAACGGGAAGTACCCTATAGGTTTTGATTCCCTTGAGTGTGTCGAAATATGCGTTTTTTGCTGAATAAACGGCCGTAACTTTTTTCTATGTAAACTTAGGAGTTTGATTTTTTTTTAACTTCATGGGACCGTAGACCTGAGTATACAGTTCAAATTTCAGCTTGATACCTCCACGCATTCTCGAAATAGAAATTCTTGACAGACAGACAGACAGACAGACAGACAGACAGACAGACAGACAGACAGACAGACAGACGGACAACAAAGTGATCTTATAAGGGTTCCGTTTTTCCTTTTGAGGTTCGGAACCCTAAAAACTGTAATTTTGTCCAGAAGTACATATTAATTAATAGCTGGCCCGGTGAACTTCGTTTCGCCTTTAAATTTTTCCGATGAGTTATAAGCTATCCTATATCTCAAGTGGGATCAAACTGCACACACTGTGCAAAATTTTATTAAAATTGTTTCAGTAGTTTAGGATTCCATTGCGGACAAACAACGTGACACAAAAATTTTTATATATTAAGATGATTTATTATTCATTTCTTCAGGTTTTTTACCAAGAGAGACAGCTGAACATCACCAAGAGCATATCCATGAAGTATTAGAAGAGGCTATGAAAGAATCTGGCCTCACGCCGCAGGATATTGATGTGGTCTGTTACACGAAGGGACCAGGGATGGGAGCACCACTGATGGTTGGTGCAATTGTTGCAAGGACTTTATCCTTATTATGGAAAAAGCCTATTTTAGGCGTAAATCATTGTATAGGTCGTATCCTTTTTTAATATGTATCCTTTAGTGCTGTCTAGCCGTGTCATCAGAAACTTATTGTCCATTTGGACACTGTTATGCAGAATAGAGGAGCTCGATGTCGTCGTTACGCGTGTCAGTCTAATCGAACACGCAAGTTAAGCAACATCGAGCGTAGTTTGTCCATAGATGGGTTTATTTATCTTGAGTTTCTCCGTACTTCGGAGGGCACGTTAAGCCGTCGGTCCCGGCTGTTGTCATTAGATGACAGTCGTTAAGCCAAGTCAGTGGCCTTTGGGCTGCTTGAAAATACTGGCCTCCGCCAACCCGCAGTCGAGCAGCGTGGTGGAGTATGCTCTAAACCCCTTCGATTGAGGGGAGACCCGTATCCCAACAGTGGGATGATTATGGGTTGATGCCGATGCAGAATAGATCCAACCGGCATTTTATTACTTTTAAGTTAAAGCTATTTAAAGTTTAAGGAATAAAAATATCACGCAGTATAAGTTTTGAGAAGCATATGTCAAACTGCTAGAATCTGTTGCGAATATATAAAACTCGATTGTTTGCGCGCCTATATATTGAATAAAATATTGCTCGCGCGCCGCCACCCCCGCTGCCAACGCAGCATCTCCTTCCTTTCTGGTGACCTCACTCACTCGCAGGAACACAACAACCCTCAAGGGTTTGTATTTGGCTGCAGTATTCTGTGCGGTGGAGGTACATTCCCCAGTCAGCTTACAATTACACTCCCTACCCCACTTTTCGTCAGAGCTTCGTTTGTCAGTCAGCAGGGTGTACTGCGTGCAAGTGAAATTTGCTTAGGTTCAAAGATATTGATGAGGCGCTTACATCCCAAATTGGTCCAGGGTCCATTTATTGTTCTCAAATCTTGTCGAATGCTTTTTTCTTTTAGTTTTCTTAAAACAACATACAGATATAGAAATGGGCAGGTTAATTACAAAAGCAAACAATCCGACAGTTCTGTATGTGAGTGGCGGGAATACACAGATTATTGCGTACTCAAGGAAGAGGTACCGGATATTTGGAGAGACTATTGACATTGCTGTAGGGAATTGTTTAGACAGGTGAGATATGTTATTGGATATGAAATTATATAAGTTGGATGTATATATACTTTGAAACCTTGGACACTCATAACATGCATAAGTTTCTAAAGAATTGTGTTACAGAACATCAATTAAAAATATTGGTTTTTTGTAAAGTCGATTTACGGGCGAAATTTTAGCTGATAACGTCATAAGAAAACATTGATGGAGTGGAAGATGCGTCACAAGCCGAACGCTTAGACCGATCGTGCCTCTATCTCTTGATCCGCGCTCTCGCTTGCACGCTCGGCTCAGGCGGAACGTGACAATGAGTTATGCTTTTTCCTGCGTGCAGCTCGCGTTAATCGATTTATAAGACGTTATCACGTCATAAACATCGGAAGCGCAACATGCGCCACCATAGCGAAATTTATTTATTTTATTTATTTATTTATTTTGCCCACTTTCCCGAATTGATATCGGAAAACCAAGGTATCCACTTTATTACTACTTTTTGATGCTCTACACGAATCCAAAGTCAGAATTTCGAAATTTTGAGTTTCATGGCAATTTAGCGGACGGACAGACAGAACGACCGGACGATTTTATAAGCTCAATAAATTTCGCTGAAAATTGATGTCTCCTATGTAGATAATTGTAAATGTGTAGCAACCTTTACAGGGTAGAGGTTTAAAGATGTTTTCTTTCACTGAATCATTTTATTCAAACTTCATATTTTGAAAAACTGTAATAAAAATATTAATATTGTTGATAATACCCACAGATAATACCCCTCAAGTTCATTTAGAAAACGCAAAAAAGAAAAAATTACAAAATTGTGAGATACGATTATTTAACTAGGAGCCATCAATTTGTATATGTTACCGGCCAAACCCGATTTCAGGACAAACTAATTTGGCCTAGGCTAAACTAGTTCTTACAACACTCAATAGGATTAACTGGTATAGCCTAGACCAAATTAGTTTGTCCTAAGCCCGATAGGATAAACCAGTTTAGGCTAGGTCAAACTAGTTAATCCTAATATAAATACGCACATTCCAGGATAAACTGGTATGGCCTAGTCTAAACATTATAGAATACCTAGAAAATCAAAAATAAATACATAAAATGCTCTGTGATTTGAAAAATAATAATTTTTATTAAAACAATATTTTTTTTATTGGATAATTTATAAATACACTAGCGGCCCGACCACGCTTCGCTATGGCTCAATCTTTTCGTTTCCATCCATTTCCTTAGAGATGGCGCTGTATGTGAAAAAAGATTTTCCCGCTTTTCTTTTCAAATTTTTCCAGAATTTTCTTTGCTATAAACCTCACGGAGCCCGAGACCTTTCCAACGAACGCAAAATCGTGGAAATCGGTTCGTGCGTTCTGGAGTTATAGCGTCAGGAAGGAAAACCCGACTTATTTTTCTATAGTAGATGAATGAATTAATATATGAATGTAATCATAAATAATTATTATTATGAATTATATTTAATGAATTATTGAGTTGCGAGAATTTCAATGTAGATTATTATTATATTAATTATATATGTGTTAACATTAAAATATTGTAAGCCAAAACAGTAAGCTGTAGCGGCACAGTTATTAATTTTAAGATCATTATGTACATTACCTATACAATATAACTATACAATAAATGATTTTGATTGATCAACCCATAATCATCCCACTGGTGGGATACGGGTCTCCTCTCAATCGAAGGGGCATACTCCACCACGCTGATCAACTGCGGGTTGATGCAGGTCAGTGTTTTGAAGCCGCCCTAAAGCCACTGATTTAGCTTAACGACTGTCATCTTATGACAACAGCCGTGACCAACAAGGGCTTATCTTGCCCAAGACGGACGTTACAAGCACGGAGGAGCTCGAGATAAATAAACCCATCCATGGATAGGCTACGGTCGACGCTGCTTACAGTGGCACGCGCAACGACGCCATCGAGCTTCTCAATAATATTAGTATAAATATTAATTTATTTCGACAGGTTTGCTCGAGTACTAAAGTTGTCAAATGCACCAAGCCCGGGGTATAACATAGAACAGGCAGCTAAGAAGGGGAAGAAATACGTGCATCTACCTTACTGTGTCAAAGGTAAAAAAAATATTATAATTATTTTAGGAACTCCCAAAATAAAAATATATAGTTCCCCACGATTCAAATAATACAAAGTGTTTACCTAACACAAGGTCAATAGTAAAAAAACTTAACTTTTAACAGAACGAATTCTACTATTGTCACGCAATTTTTATATTATCTTTTTATTAAAACTTTTCGTGTCATCATCATCATCAGGTCCATTTTAGTCTCCACTACAGGAGCACGACCCTCTCTCGTCCATCCTAGACGGAAGGAGGATTTGATAATGTATTTCCCTTAGTCGCCTTGTACGACATCCACGGGAAGAAACGGAGTGATTCTATTCTAGTCTGCCTGAAACCACACGGCTTAATACGAAAATACGAAAAAAAAAGCCGAATTGGTCGAGCCGTTCTCGAGTTTTGCGCTTAGCAACATTCATTTTTATTTATATAGATAGACAGGCTGTCTCTCTGCTGACAGAAAGTAAAAACTATACTTACTCGTATAGTTAATTCATATTTATCATAGAGGACGTTCTTTATCTAATATATAAAATTCTCGTGTCACAGTGTTAGTTACCATACTCCTCCGAAACGGCTTGACCGATTTTGATGAAATTTTATATGAATATTCAGTAGGTCTGAGAATAGGTTCTTATCTATTTTTATGGCAAAACAACGTTTGCCGGGTCAGCTAGTAGATCTATAATATCAAGGTAACCAAAGAAAGCTACACATACGTCCAATTAATATACTTTTCCGTTCTTCTAGGAATGGACGTAAGCTTCTCAGGTATCCTGTCGTATATGGAGGACAAGATAGACAGCCTGCTAAAGGACTACTCTCCCGATGACCTGTGCTATTCGTTGCAAGAAACTGTGTTTGCTATGCTAGTCGAAATCACAGAACGGGCCATGGCTCACTGTGGGTCAGATGAGGTAAAGAACATGATAAAACGGTGTGCTACTGGCTCACCGTCACTGCTAGAGCTAGGATTGTCATCCGTCCGGGTTTTTTTTATTATATGAGAGGGTGGTAAACGAGCGTATGGGTCACCTGTTGAAAAGCAATCACCACCGCCCATGGAGATCTGAAACTCCTTCCTTTCCTTCTTACTGGTGACCTCACTCACTCGCAGGAACACAGCAACCAGCCAAATAACAATTCATCAATTGAATTGTTATTTGGCTGCGGTTTTCTGTTATGTGGAGGTACTTCCCCAGTCGGGCAGCTAAAAAAATACGCTATGCCTTACCTCTCTTTTCGCCAGAGCCTCGTTTGTCAGTCAGCAGGGTGCACCACGTGCAGGTGAGGTTGGCTTTGGTTCAAAGATGTTGATGTTTGGAGGGGGAGGGAGTTTGGAGGACGTCCGGGGAGCGTGAGAGCGGAGTTACATTTGTAGTCTAAGGTTAAAAGTTTTAAATCACTACCGTCCGCTCCATGCGGCGAATAACCGTCTTGTCACAGAATAAAATAGTACCTACTAACTAGTACTAAAACACTGATGACATGTCCGGGTTTTAAGATTCGAAATCCGGGTTTTTTACGCTTCTTGTTCTGGTTGCTAGCGTCTCTAAAGATGGCAACCCTAGCTGGAGCCAAAGCTGAATCGCCATCTCCACGAGCGAGTTTGTATAACGGCGATAATAACACTGTTAGTCGCGATACAGTCACTCGTGGAGATGGCGCGTAACCTCTTTATGTAAGCCTCTGGTATAACGCCCTAATAAATCTATTAGTATAATTTGTTAGAACATTTTACAACATATGCTATGCAATAGACTATTATATGTATCTCCGATACGCCTAAACAGACGAGACTACCATCGATTTTTCTTTTTTTTGCGAAAATCAAACTTTAGCTTAGATTAGTGTTCTAGCTATAGATGGTCAGCATAGCTGGGAGAAAAACCTGGAGCTCCACTAGGAGGAGACTAAGTTGAAGATGTTTGTAAAGAACTTAACTTAAAAATATTTGGAATCACAATACATGTTCGATGAATCTTCTAAATGTGTACATTGAGGCCCTCGACGGCATAGTTACGCTTATCAATCTAATCGAACCCTCAAGTCCTCAAGTTAAACAGCATCACCCATGGCCTGCCCATGGTTGGGGTTTCTTTATGACTTCCTCCGTGCTTCGGCGAGCACGTTCAGCCGTCGTAGATAAGGCTTCATGAAAACAGTGGCCTCCGCCAACCCGTAGTTAAGCTGCATGGTGGAGTATGCTCTACACCTCTCCCATTACGATTGAAGACCCGTATCTCAATAGTGGATTGATTTCATAATCATGCATTTTCTTTTAAATTTTCGAAAAATGCGTAGATACGTCTGCATTTCGTCATAATAAATCAGTTTTTTTAATTCCCAGGTGTTGATCGTCGGCGGTGTAGGCTGCAACGAGCGTCTACAAGAGATGATGGGAATCATGTGCAAAGAACGCGGCTCCAAGGTGTTCGCGACTGACGAACGGTTCTGCATAGACAACGGAGTGATGATCGCCCACGCCGGCGCAGTCGCGTTCGCGTCCGGCGCCAGGATGGACCTCGGTGATACCACCATCACGCAGAGATACAGAACTGATGATGTATTGGTTACGTGGCGCGATGATTGAATAAAGTATTGTTGTGTAGTTTCGGTGTATTTACTTAATATAGAAGATTTCACTTCTTTTTACCTACCGGAAAATATTTCTCCCTTGGGTGCACCCTTCTATTAGGCTCAATTTATACCGCCGCGGAATGGAATGGAAACGTCAAGTTCGCCTCATGACGCGAGAAGGCGCTTGAATTCGCTAGAATGCTAGAGTATTCTCGCGTATTTCATTGCTGTGACCAACCCGACAAACTCCACGTTCGCGCCACTTCCCGCGGATTCCACAGGCAGCACCGACAGTAGCTAGAGGAACCGTAAGACGCGCGACCTTTTTTGGGTTTATAAGTTACACAATTGACATAAAGTTCATTATGCTATGTACAATTTCATTGCAAAAAGTCACTTCCATTCCATTCCACGGCGCCGCGCGGTGTAAATAGACTCTCTATAAACGTCTCTGCAGTGCAAGCGGGGGCTTACATGATCTATCCATTCTTTTTTTTCTATACCACTAAAGTGGAAAACAAGCATACGGCCCGCCTGATGGAAAGCAGTTACCGTAACCTATGAACACCTGTAATACCAGGGCATCACACGCGCGTTGCCGACCCTGTAAAAACCTCTTATTATTAACCTCATTAGGTAACGTAGGTATGTTACTGCCGTACGTCATCACCGACGCGCACCACTCGCTAACTTTCATCATGGGACATTGAAATATTTCAGATGAGATCTATTGTAATTTCCCGAACGTTGACCAACAAAAGGAACTCTTTCAAAAGAAAAACGTCATTATAAAACTTTTATTTCAATCAAAACAACCATTTTTCAATATTTGTTCAAAATAAGGTCTTTATTGCTAACTCTCAGAGCGATTACACGCAACAAATAACATTATAAATATGACAATAAGGCTTATTTTATGGGCATAATGTATTTAAGAAATTCATTGTCGTTGATTCACTCCATGGAGTATTAAAACATATTCGATAAAACTTAACAATTAACATAATTGTTTACTTAAAAGTCAATACTTCCATTGTGTGCATTCGCAGCCAACTAATTGAACAAAAACGATTAACAAGCTAGCCCTTTTGATAAATGGTGTCGTTCAATCAGAGGCTTGATATGCAGCCAGTTTCTCTAAAATAACAGTTAATAACCTGGCTTTTTGATGTTTGTTCATAGTAATACATATTTTATAGATCGACGTTGTTTGTCGGTAGTAGAGTTTGTTTCTTAATCCGCAGACATATGGCTCTGTCAACTACCTTGGTGTATCTTCATAGGTCCTAGTTCTGGTAAAAAAATTATAAAAACGCAGGTAGACAAATTAAACATTGTCGAAACAAATTAATTTAAATAAAGAATTTACATAGCTGTTTGATTGAATGGCAAAATCATTTAGGCTGTTGGTGGAACGGCTTCGTTTAGTAAAAGGGGTAGGCAGTTAATTGAAATGCTAATGAAACTAGTTGTCTGCGTATGCACCTATATCACAGTAAACATGAGAGCAGTACCTCAACTTCGTCGAATCCGGCGCACACATACCAAAATACACCACTCGCGACACGCACAACATAGCCCCTTTAAATAAATATTCCTGGACAAATTACACCCTATCATCTAGTCCCAAACTAAGCAAATCTTGTACTATGGGTACTAGTTAGATAACTGATATAATGCTTAAATACATTTTTTTCTAAATAGGTACATACATATATTACAAAAAAAACATACAGAGAAAGATAAACAGTTCATGTTCACAAATATTTGTCTTGTGCGGGGATCGAACCCTCGACCTCGGAGTCAAAATGGCCATTGCTAGCCATTCGACCATAGGGCTCGCCGATAGGTCGCTTAGAGTTGTGTAGTCATGTGGGTCGTTTTCGTTGTACGGTGTCGGTCTACTGCTTTATAATGTCTACTGTGCGTATAGTTAATTAGCTTGCATAACTTAATTTGGCACCTCTTACACGGGATTTCCGTCAAGGCCAGTCTAACTCATAATAACAATCAATACATCCTTATACCTAGCTATTTTATTATATATGTATAATGTAGGACTCTATATGTATAAATATTGTTATTTAATGCTGTATAACTATTAAAATTGTCCTACGTCATCATACCCATTCATCATAATAATGGAAAAGATTGCCTTTTAACTGACAAGAATTAAATGTGAGGAGCCAAATTAAGATAAACTTATAATTTTAAAAATGCAATAACATCCCGCCTTCACCAATTCATATAGGTACATTCCTTATAACTGAAAACTAAATGATTTTTTTTATTAAATTGAAGAGCGAGCTGTTCAAGACATCTTGGGGGGCATGGTGTACATGTTACGCAACGCAGTACACTAGCGCCACCATTGACAAGGATGGTTTTAATTGGTAGCAACATTAAAAAAAATCATGTAATGTATCAGCGAAGGGGCATAACTCAAAGTAACTCTTGAAAATCGTTCGTGAACGAAAATAAAAATGAAACCTGAATGAATGACGAATTTGTCTTTGGTGACTGCTACTAAAAAAAAAATTTTGATTAAGTAACATAAAAAGATTTTATTGTCTTAGTGGCAAATTCATCATTTGATATCTTTCATTATGTTAATTTCTATGTACTTTACCAATGCTGGAAGCGCGCCATAAATTTTAAATACAATACACATTTTACATACAAACATTCTAGCATTTTTGAAATTAAAATGAAATACAAAATTTTAACATCCCGGTCCTAACTTGGTTTAAATTAACATGCAGAGATGTAAAAATATAAAACAAGATATCCACTGTATGTTGTGTTAACAATAGACTTGCACTCCGCCACGTACGTTCGCAAACACGTTCGTGTTACCTACACGTCCTACACAATATGTCTGTGACATGGCTCGCTCAATGTAGCTAAGCACTTAGAATCTTATGATATCTGCGCTTAAAATCATGCAAAGTTATTTAAAATTTTTCCGAATTTCAAAAATTTGGAATAATCTACTGCATTAATAATCTACTTATAACCAAATATGGGCGACACTGAAGAAAATGATTTAATCATAATAGTTTTAATCAAAACAGAAAGAAATGTATGTAGGTAGAAGTACCTAGTTAAAAACTTAGATGCAGGAACATCATAATTATGACTGATCCCTACCCGAGTGAGAACAGCTGTGATCTACATAACTTGTGTAAAACAGATTTTCTATAATTTATACATTTTATACAGAAACTAAACACTCGCACCACTGCAACGTCCGAAGCATACTATCTCCCTTTGTACAAAGTCTGCGCTTATACATCTGCACGTCACATATAACTCTTCCTTTGTACTAGATCTGTCTTGGCAGTAGTCTTGGCTTATAGTCTGTTACATGTGTCTATGTTACTATATGTCTCATAAACTGTCACTGCTGTGTAAACCTGTGTACACAATGATCCATGTAACCTGTAAAGAATTTATTATAATGAAACATAATGTTTAATCTGTAATATTATATTTTTCTGGTTAGACCTACTTTTCTCATCACTGCTTCAGAAAACAAATAAATTAAGAAACAAAATTTAATAAACAAGCAATGTTTACCAGGAATCCAGCGAAGGACGTCATGAAGCCCTCCTTGGTGATCTCCCACATGCCTCCGTACTCCTCCTCATCAATACTTTGGTAATTATTCACGTACACATATATCACTGCAGCATTCACAACCACAAATCTGGAACAATTTAACATTACAACCACTGAGATACAGGAATTATCCTAGTTCAAGTGCCAACCCACCATAGTATCATATTGTATCACAATCCATTTATATGTTATAGTCAATGTAGTAAATTGGTCATAATTTATAATGGCTGGCCAAAGTAATAAATTATCAATTATTAATAATTAAAATTAAGCTTACTTGGCACCACATCATTCATCATCTAGGTTGACGGAGCTCCTATTTCCGATGACAGGACACAAGAAAACCCTAACCTAATCAAAAATCAACTCAAATCTAACCATGATTTATCACATTGACCAAGTATTAGTCATTATGAATAATAACTAATTTATTACATTGACCATATCATATATATGTAGTCATCCTGGTTTATGGTGAGAAATAAAGGATAAACAATAAATAAGAGTCAAAAAGCCTGACTGCAAAATTCTAACTTTTTCTTTATATTGTCCCCCAATTATTTTTTATGGAAGCCATATTGAAATAAGATACTCTCACAGATGAGACGAATCAAATATGGAAATCTGTCAAGTGGTTTAGATCATACACTGTGACAAAGAATATACAAACATACACTTGGAAAACATAACCCTCCCTTCTTCATCAGTGCTTAGTGTGAGACCCGTATTCACAAAGTCACATTCAAATGTGATAAAGTTTACAAACCGACCAAATTGAAAAAAATTTCATATTGTCAATTTACCAGACGTGTTACATATCCAAATTAGTCAGGTTGCTCACTTCAAAATGTGAGCAAGTAACATTATTTTGATATGTAACATGCATCTTGTAACTTCACAACATGAGAGTTCTTCTCTATTTGGTTGGTTTGGTCCGTTGACATGATAGAACGCAAACGATAAACTCGCACTAAGCACTCAGTCGAGTATAAACCAAGAGTATGCACTCATGATTCATAGTAATTTATAATTTACGAAAATAACTGCACTTGCAGACTAAATAATCAACCAACATACATTTTTATGATATACTTGCTCAATAGTTGTGCATTAATATAAAGCCTCCTGTGAGGCTCAAATATAGATTATACAATTTCATATTTTAGAATACCAATCATACATAGTATGTGCATGTGGCCTGATGTGGCTAAGTTCACAAGTCAACGGTCCCCACGTAAATCATCGAAACATAAACTTTCAATTCCATGTAAATTTGAGTAACGTAATCGTTTGCGTGCACACAAACATATACAGATAAGTATACACGTAATTATATATACATCACAAATTAATCACAAAATAATAAAGAATATTATGATTAAAATAATATGAATCCTTACAGTAATAAACCAATGAATCCTTTCAAAGGCAGCAAGCCCCAGCACAGCCCTAAAAGTATGCCTATTGCTTGTCGCATCCAATAGATTACATCTAAGA
Source organism: Hypsopygia costalis (assembly GCA_937001555.2). Classification (NCBI taxonomy): domain Eukaryota; kingdom Metazoa; phylum Arthropoda; class Insecta; order Lepidoptera; family Pyralidae; genus Hypsopygia; species Hypsopygia costalis. The sequence continues at coordinate 4,818,178 of OW443340.2, read as the reverse complement.
ACTCCTCCTGAAAATGAAAAAAATAGATTTTCCCAGAGTGTCTTTGATTTTCTCGACTTTATCTCGTGATCTCCGCAAAATCATAAAACTAACCTTATCAGGCCAATCTGCATTAGAAGTAAACGCTTTCGCCCACATCGATTCGCTCGTTTTTATCTTATTGCCACCATCCAGAGGTTTACTTTTATTAGACATATTTAGACAGAATCTGTACCTTTAATTTATAAAATTCATAAAATAAATCAATAAATTACACACATAGCAAATAGGTCGTGTAATGTACGTACACGTCACGTCACTGTGACATTTGTTCTATTCAGTGTTGCCAACTCTGGACAAATTTCTTGTGTTGCTCTTTTTTTATATATGATAGGGGCAAACGAGGATGTGGGCGAAAGCAAGCAAAAGCACTGCCCATGCAGATCAGCAACACCAAGCGGTCGCCAATCCGATGCCAGCCTTTTAAGGCAATTAAGACTCTGTTCTTGAAGGTGCTTTCATGCTCTCCCAGTATTTCTTGACTCCGCCCATAGTGTATACATGTCAAATTACTCGTTTCAAAATTTTTTTGTGAATTTCTCACAGATCGACTTTAGTGCGAAGGTCTTTGGAATTAGAATTAGATTTCAAATTCATATCATACCTCATACCTAAGTACAGTGGAACATAAAATAGTAGAAAGGGAACTAAATTTATTAACAATAGCAACGTTGTCTTTTTTCATACAAGAGTGCTCAAGGGTTGCCATGTGAGAACTGTTCTTGCGAAGAAAGTGGCGCCCCTATTTTTGTCTACTCTTTTGTGTCGCACTGTACATGCTAGATAAAATCTATTTGATTAATTATTATGTCAGCCAAAGGACATTCACTGATAAATATAGGACTCCATCAAGGCGGGTCCGCAGCGCCAATTTTCTAACAAAACATGTTGTCAAAACAAGTTAGCAAAACACGTTAGCAAAACCGCCCGTCCGCTGCGCCTATCGTTATTGTTTTTGTTTCACACAATAGGCCTGTGAACCATTTTTTTTTTCGATTTGTTATATAAAGACGTTACAATAATATAACTAAAGGTGAAAGAATTACTTCGATAGCATAAAAACTTCTCGAGATATGATAACTTGAAGATCACAATTTTGGACTATCCCGAAAACGCTCCATACAAAATGCATACAGTATTATGACGTCACGATACGCTATTTTATATGCATTAAATCAGAAATTTGTACGACAGCTATGTTAAATATTGCATTTATGTAGCTAGTGCCGTAACAAAAGTTATAGTATTTTATATTGTTTCTACAATGGTAATATTTATTTTTTATAATTTCGTACTTTTAAAATGGACTTTTCCACCAAACTTTGATCGACCATAAAACACGTCGGACATAAGTTATTAAAATTTTGAGATCGCAGATCGTTCTAGTTTTATGTATTTTACGTTACTGATAGAGAGTTTTTATAATTTTAGAACTTTGTTCACAGGCCTATTCAACACACTTGTCTTCCTGTAGTGCGCGCGAACACAAAATGCGATATTTCCCCTCCCCGCAGGCGACCGCGGGGGATGTTATCCATTCATCTCGGCAAACATGTTATTGTATTTTTTCTAACATAATGAAGAATGTTACTATGCAGATTGTTAGGTATGCCAAATCGCTTGAAATGGTGTCTCAGTAAAGCCTGTATGTATACAAACACACTAGTTTTTGTTGTAGTCAAAAATACCTAGTAGTTTTGATTTTAGCATTCAAAGTTTCGAAAAATATCGAGTCCCGCTAACAGTCACGTGACCGCTTGTGACGTCATTTCACAACGCGTCGCGCGGGCCACGCACGGCTCGCTTAGTATTAGGGATGTGACATTCTAATTATAGTATTTAATTAATTATTATAGTAATTAAAATTTAAAATAAAATTAAATAAAATTTATATAATTAATTATTATTATTATAGTATTTAATTAATTATTTCATTGTAAATATAGTATTTGGGAGTGTGACCAATGTTCTAAAATTATAAAAAACTCTCTATCTCTATAAGGTCGATCAAAGTTTGGTGGGAAGTCCATTTTAAAAGTATTAAAAAATAAATATTACCATTGTAGAAACATTAAAAAATACTATAACTTTTGTTACGGCACTGGTTACATAAACGCTATATTTATCATAGCTGTCGTACAAATTTCTGATTTAATGCATATAAAATAGCGTATCGTGACGTCATAATACTGTATGCCTTTTGTATGGAGCGTTTTCGGGATAGTTCAAAATTGTGATTTTCAAGTTATCATATCTCGAGAAGTTTTTAGCCTATCGAAGTAATTTTTTCACCTTTAGTTATATTATTGTGACGTCTTTAAATAACAAATCGAAAAAAAAAAATGGTTCACACGCCTATTTCAACGGTACGGGCGCGCGACCGCGAGCGGACTGAGTGAGCCAGACTGAGCGTGTTGTGCGATGACGTCACACCCGTAACCGGCAGCCCGCGTCGTACGGTTACAACTTGTTAAACGGTTTTATTTTTACTTCTAAATCGGAAACTAATTGACATATCGAAGTAATTCTTTCACTAGTATTTTTTATTTTTGACAGAGAATATGGAGTGCTAATAATCAAAATTAGTTACCATTCTTCATTGTTAGACCATGCCCCTATTCGGTTAGCTAACAATGTTATCGTGTTTGAAAACACGAAAACACGTTGCAGCGGACCCGGCTTTATAGACTTCCACAATGATCGATATTGTGCCGTTTGCAACAATCGCTCCCTCTGGTCTATATAGCTGGATCTTTTTTAACATTTTGCACAAACATCGAAACAAAAGAGGCATACATTATAAGGTGTGACTACACAACGCACACACAACTAATCTACGCATTCCAATTTTCGTGTCACGTGCTACCTGACTTATATAAGCATAGCTGGTACTTCAAATTATGATTTTGCTAGCTTTTGACCAAAAAATATTCTTGTAGGTCGGACAAAGAATGTTCACAGCGCTCTGACTCGGACCACTTAAACGCAAATACCTTCGGTTTCGTTGGCATTGAACGCCTCCGGTGTTTACGATCTCCACATTTCCTCTTCCCTTTGTTCTAGAGCATGCCTTGCCATGAATGCCAGAATGTGGTTGGAAACTCTTCTACGGGTTTCACGATTGTAACAAGGATGGGTTTATGAGGTCTCTCTCCACGTGTCGCGCCCATAACGCATATTCGATACAAACAGTAATGAAGTGTTAATTAAAATCAAACAAATAAATATAACTAAAAACATTTAATATTAATATTGATTATAAAAAAGCTTAAATTGTAGAACGGTTTCTGTTATTTAGTCTATTGATCCTCTCGGCTTCCATGGCTTTGGTGATTTCCCAGCAATCCTTGTTGAGGCAGTCGAAACCGCGGGACAGGCTAACAAGCCGCGCCAGCACAAGGAGTCGATGAAGATCGTCAGCGTTGACTGGGTTTTGATCATCTGCGTTTCGACGCATTTCTATGAAGTCGTCTTCGACGAACTGTGAACGAAATTGCAACAATTTCTTCAATAATTATTGCGACACAAAAGATTAGGCAAAAATAGGAGCGCCACCATTTTCATAAAAAAAAATTGCAAATGGCAACCCTCAAGTATTTTGTATGGAAAAAGTTAATGTATACTACTTGTAAATTAAGTTGCGTTTCTACTTTAATATGTCGCACTGTACTTGGATAATAGAAAACATACCAGGGGTCACAACATCATCTCTAGAGTTAAAGTCAATCTCGCCTGCACGTGGTTCGCACTGTCGAGTAGGAAACATGCCTTTGTAAAGTCGAGCAATACCAGGTAGGCTATTAGGCACTGTACAAAAAAACTGTCCCGAGTACGGTCGACCCCTTCAATTGAAGGGAGACCCGTTTCCCAACAGTGGGATGATTATGGGTTGATGCCAAAATGTTATTTAGTAATTACCTGTAAATCTTCGGTTATAGCATACTTGACAAGCTTAATACTAGTTAAATAACTCCTTATAATATTCATAATTTCTTCTTTCAAGTAATATGTGGCCGCTTCGACGATTGCGTCGAAGATCTGCAGTGAAGCCGGTTCTGGCTTTAGAGGAATGTGGTAGTCACTCTGAAATAAATTATAAATCCATTTGTTGAGAGTTCCAAGGCAACAGTAATTAATACAAACAGTGCATCCTCCCTGCAATGACATATGGTGCAGAGACTTTGACACTGACCATCGGACTGGTCCACAGGCTAAAGGTCGCGCAGCGAGCGATGGAGATGGAGATATGCTCGGCGTTTCTCTGCGTGATCGAATCCGGAACGAAGAAATTCGACGGAGAACTAAAGTTGTCGACATAGCCTTCAGAGTTTGCAAGCTGAAGTGGCAATGGACCGGTCACATCTGCCGAGTAAGTGATGGCAGTTGCGGAAGGAAGGTAGAGTGGAGGCCGCGCGTAGGACGATGAAGTGTTGGGCGCCCTCCTAGTAGATGGTCCGATGACCTTAAGAAAGCGGCTGGGAGCGGTTGGATGCGGAAGGCGGAGGATCGTATCTAGTGGTAAGCATTGGGGAAGGCTTTATATCCAACAGTGGGTAGGTACAGGCTGATGACGATGACTTAAAAAATAAATTCAAAACTCCCAGTGCTCAGGGCACCCGGAAAGCTTCCGAACATATTCTAACATTGTAATGTTACAATATGTTCGGGAGCAGCACTCTATCGCCTGTAAATAATCCGTTTGGCATGAAGTGGTGAAATGAAGTTCACTTCTCTTGTGTAATCAAATACACACCGTTTCTTTTTTTGTAATTAATTTTATTTTAATTGACCAGTTTCAAGAATACTTACTGGCAATAATGATTTCCCTTCAGACAGCACCAACACTGGTATATCAGATTCAAACTCCATCTTGTAAAATTTAAAGTCGTACTCGACCTTCTGATTCTTAATCATGTTGCCTATGGCAGTGATGTTGGTGACACCGGTGGCGTCCAGCGTGCCTTGCTCCATTTTCGTCTCGTCCAGAACCAAGTGCGTGTGCTTGCTTAGTTGTAAGACACCACTTGTTAGGCGATTGCAGTCATAGTCTTTTCTGAAAGGGAAGTAAATTGTGATCAATACAAGGCTGGAAGTTCATTGCAATAAAATTGACGTATTTAAAACCAAGCATTAGCAAGGCTTTAAGGTTAACGATACGAGGTACACGACGACACCTGACACTCAGTGTATACACCGAGCATCTACGTGTAATCCCCGCTGGGAGACTTAGTTGCAGATGTATGGCGATGTCGCTTTAGTGACGGGATTTGCGCGGCAAATTCGAACCTGCGCGAAAATTTTTAGCAAGACTAGAAGAAATAAAATGTTTGATTTTATATTACATACCGCTGCTGATGTATATTTATAGTTTCCATTAGGCCATATCCGATAGCGGGTGATGGTGATGATGCGACCTATGGACTCAATCTCAACATGCATTGAGATTCAGTCCATAGGTCGCATCGTCATCATTTTCAAGCCTCTATCCACCTGCATCGAAAATGGCCTTCTCCAATGATTTCCAGCCTTCAATCATAATCAGTAGCTGGCATGCTTTTGTACGAGTTATTAAAGTGTAGTGTAGTTTAAAAAAAAAATGTACAACGGATTTTAAGTTAAAGCCATGTAACAGAAAGACAAATAACAACCGACAACTAAAGCCACCAAATACATTTCATATAACTTACTTAGGCAGAAGCGTGAGAGTATTCATGTTGTCTATGGTTAGCGGCAAGTAGTAACTCTTGGTAACAAACTGTTGTATTATGTCGTACAACTGCTTGGCGTACTCCGGGTACTTCTCTGTAGGCAGATTGGAGATATTCAAACAGCACTGGCCGAGCGTCAGAGTGTCTTGGCGAAGATACCTGAAATAATTAAGATAATATTATTATATATGCCCTTGTTTCAGTTATATGGAGATGTTATAATAGCCATATTGCTATGCAATATGCACTTTTGCTAAATAAATTTAATCGTTGTCTAGGCACATACAGTTTGTTCGAGTTGTGGCTTTGACGCTGATGTGTTTTCTAAACAAATTTGTGTTTTTTCTGACAATATGCAAATCTCGAAAATAACAACGCGAGTCCTGGAGAGTATTTTATTAGTTTTAAATAAAGGTTTACATGTGTCCATGAAATGAGCATTAGACAGTGCTCTAGCACACTTTTTTGTGCCCTAAATATAATATAGCTGTTTACAGAATTGCCCCATAACATCACGCCGTACTTCTAGGGAGAGGAGACATAGACATGACATGCCTTGAGAAGCGTTTCTTTGCTCGAGACAAACTTGCCGAGTTTCAAACATAATTTTTCGATGTGAGGTTTCGAGTTGCAATATTTGTCTATTTTTTTTTTTATACCACGTCGGGTGGTAGACAAGTATACGGCCCGCCTAAAGGGTTACCCTAGACCCTAGCCATATTAATGGGCACAACATAAAATATCGCTCGCGCGCTGCCACCCCCGCTGCCAACGCAGCAACTCTGGGAGGTACTTCCCCAGTCGGGCAGCTTACAAATAGCAGAGTGCACCATGTTCAAGTGAGGTTGGCAAAAATCTATCTCTATTCTGGGCTTATTTATACATGCAATTTTTAAACGCAATTTTTGGGTGTATAAATAAACCATATAGTATAATAACGCAACCAAACAATAATTCCCTTGAGGGTTGTTGTGTTCCTGCGAGTGAGTGAGGTCACTAGAAAGAAAGGAGTATACAGCCCGCCTAAAGCGGTTACCCTAGACCCTAGCCATATTAATGGGCACAACATAAAATATCGCTCGCGCGCTGCCACCCCCGCTGCCAACGCTTGCTGCGTTGGCAGCGGGGGTGGCAGCGCGCGAGCGATATTTTATGTATACTTGTCTACCACCCGACGTGGTATAAAAAAAAACCACTTGACATTAAAATATCATTTGATAATAATCAAATGATATTTTAATGTCAAGTGGTTTTAATATGTCAAAAATTCATTTAGTTTAGTTTTATTTACATTAATACTTAAATTATTACCATCTAGCCTTTAGTAATTTTGTAATTTATTGATTTCTCTTTCAAATTCAAATTTGTTTTTAGTTTTATCTTCTATCTGATTCATAGATCATAGTATTGTCAGTTCAATATGGTTATTAAACTGACAATTTCCTTATGGTTAAGGAGAACATTTATATAGTGAATGAATAAAAGTGGACCAAGCAAACTACCTGGTGGCACACTTCACATCAAAATATTTAAACTCATTTAAAAAGTACAAACAAAAAATATACATACACACAAGCAACGAGATGACAGATGAGGTACTCAGCAGCTAATTGGTCGCCCAGCAACAGCTCACTCAGGGCCTTCAGAAGGTGCTCTCTGGCTGCATTTGCATCTCTCAATACAGATTCTGAAATCGAATTAAATATTTATTATTAACTACCTGGTTCCAGGTCATCATTCACACTTATTCTGACATGATTTAAAATTAATCCTACATGGACATATTTTCTTACTGAAGTCTATTTAACCGTTTCGGAGACTATACTTGTACTCCCAGATCAAGAAAACTCCCAGACCAAGACGAAAAAATTTGTCGTGTGCAGGGATCGATCGAACCCGCGACCTCGGAGTTAAATGGCCATTGTTAACCATTCGACCACCGAGCTCGTCAAAGAACTGGGTCAAGTCTATAGGTACCTATATATATATACATATATTATTGTCATAACAAAAGCGTAAAAATTTAGTAAACAGCTTTCAATATGGTATGTGCCTACTGTTAAAACAATTCTACTAATTTCTGCTGAATGTTTACTCACCCTGATCAATAACATCTTTTACCAAAGGATTACAATGCTCCAACTTTTTCACATAGACTGCATGGACGCGTGGTACAAGACTTGGAGGAGGATTGTGTGTGATTTTCTCCACATCTGTCTCCAACTCAAATGGACTCTCATCTTTCTGGAATTCTCCAGAGAGAGCTGGGTCTACTGAGAGGAAACCCACCACCTCCACCATATCATTCACTTTTAGGCTTTCATAGTCATGGTATATCTGAAATTTGAAATTCATTACTGAAATATGTGTATGAAGAATTTGATCATTTAGAAATTTTAATACTTTGATTACTTTATATAAACAGCTATATTTTTTGTTGATAAAGATGACAATTCTCCATGCAGAAAATAGGGATAAAATATTTTTTTTTTTATAAATCTTCTAATGTGCTTTTTCGTTCAATTTGAATTAATTTATAATTTTATAAATTATTTATAAGCTTATAAGTTGTAAGTAATAGTTTATTGACGCCCACGATACAGGTCTAGCATAGCATCCTACACTATATGGGTTAAATGACTATATTAAACATTGTACCTAGGTACAATGTGTAATATCGTCATTTAACCCATATGCCCAGAACTATTTTTATCTCCGATTTCATTTCATATGAAAAAATGAGATTTATGCGTTTTCTCATTATGTAAGATTTTTATTCACATAGCCGTATATTCATATAGGTTCAGACGTATATTATATAATCAGCCTTATGCCATCACAAAAATAATGTTCATTGAGGATAGATGTTTCATATAATCATACGGTATTATGACCAGTGAGTTAAGACTGTCTTAGGAAAGATTTTATTAAGAGTAGATTATAAGTTTTTCTGTCTATAAAAAAATTAATAGTAAAATAACATTAGAGTATTTACATATTAATTTCTGACACTTGAGGTAAAGTAAGCTTATTTTGTTTTTTACTAAGTCGGGTGGGAGACAATCATCAGCCTGATGTGAAACGGTTACTGTAGCCATACTAACACTTGCAACAAGAAAAATTGCTTGTGCGCTACCAAATTGCAATACAATTAATTAATGGAATGCTTACCTTAACAATACACGACTTGCTTGGTACATCAGGCAGCGGGAAGTTTAGCAAATGCTCCCTTGACACCATACTGCCTATGCTCTTGTCATGCTCAGTTTTCTTCATTTCCTTATTTGCTGTTTCACACTCTCCCACGTCCATTGCATCCGAATCCTCTGTCTCATCATAAGACCTTTTTAACTTGATATTTGACTGGCTGAGCCGTCTGGACGTGTTTGGTTGATGTTCTAGAAGTTGTAAATTATTTTGTTGGTCTTCAATCTGTTGGACCCAATCACTGATACCGGGCATAGACACAACAACCATAGTTTGACGTTGTGCACCTTGGAAATTTTCGGTGTAATTTATCTTTTCATTTTCCTACAAAAATACTTGATTTGAAATGAAATATAGAATATTTTATTCAATGTTATATCTAAACCCTCTATGCCTTTCCTCAGGGATTGAAGTAAGTTAAGTCGACAACATGCATTCGGTTGACATCTTATATTTTTAAACAACGAAAAAACGGATGTTCTCAATTCGACGCATATAGGTATATATTTTTTTTTTCATATCTGCTTTTATAATTTACAATAAAAGCATAAAATGTGTATATATATATTATTTTTTTTGCACCAAAATAATATAAAAGCTTTTGCTTCAATAATGTTTTTAAATATTATTATTTATTAACACAGAGGTATGGAAATTGTGGACTGTTCATAACAAAATGCACCAATATTAGTTTAACAGACTTTGATATACTTATTGTAATAGTGAACATATGATGATTTATGTTATTATACTAAAGTACTAGAAGTAGGAAAAAATTTGATTTTGTAGTGCTGAAAAAAAGTAATAACTAAAAAACTTTGATATTTTATTTATAAATAGCCTTTGGCCGAATATTGATTATCAGGCCATAAGGGAGCCTTAAAAATAGGCTAAAAGACAATATTCTTATTCTATTATAATCTATATCCATACCAAATATCATTCAAATCAGTTCAGCATATTGATTGTGAAAAGGTAACAGAAAGACACACTTTCACATTTGTTAGGAGTATGTAATGTATGGACGATCTTGAAGGCAGAACAAAGAAAAATTTTATAGGCATACCAAAACACTTGCAGTATCTCTATATTTTCCAGATTTATGCTTAATTTCTTGCGTGGCAGTATTGTACACTTCAAACTTTTCGAAATAAAACTCAGGGTTGTACATATCCTGGACCATTCCCCTGAATCTAACCAGCTTATTGTCAGATAAATTGTGCGAAGCATTACAATTTATTAGTGGAATCTGAAAGGTTATTTTAAGGTCAATTAAGTAATGTACATGTTACAGAAACATTTTTATGCAATAAAAAGTAAAATACTTTTTCAAGTGAGCTCCTAAGACCTCACCTTTCAAGACAGATGGAACTTATAATTTTGTTCTTTTTTACCCAGTTTCATAAAATTACAGGTAAAGGTTTTATACCTGACATAAAAAAAAATATATTTGTTAGAATATCCTATCAATTAACAATTATACTGTACCTGAAACCAATTTGGAAGTTGTAAAAGCCTTTCCCGCCAACCTTGCTCATTTGATATCCATATTTTGGGGGTCACATTTTCAAAATCACAACTATGATCGTGCATTGTAGTTTTAATAAAAAGAATTTAGGTTAATTTTATGTATCTTTAGTTATTACCGAAATATTTTAACAAAAACCAAACCCCAAACCAATCAATTCAATTTACTTTTTTCTCACTTCAGTCAGTCCGGGTCGGACGGGCCGGCAATCTTATCCCTCCCTACCGAAATAAGCCGAAGTTACCGAAAATACCGAACGAACTGTCTCTCCTCAACTGTTTTACTATAGGTACTAGTGTTGTGTTGCCAACAATCTCTCGCAAGCGCAAGTAGCTGCATTCAATAGGCCTGTAAACAAAGTTCTAAAATTATAAAAACTCTCTATCAGTAACGTAAAATACATAAAACTAGAACGATCTGCGATCTCAAAATTTTGATAACATAAGTCCAACGTGTTTTATGGTCGATCAAAGTTTGGTGGAAAAGTCCATTTTAAAAGTATGAAATTATAAAAAATAAATATTACCATTGTAGAAACAATAAAAAATACTATAACTATTGTTACGGCACTAGCTACATAAACGCAATATCTAACATAGCTGTCGTACAAATTTCTGATTTATTGCATATAAAATAGCGTATCGTGACGTCATAATACCGTATGCATTTTGTATGGAGCGTTTTCGGGATAGTCCAAAATTGTGATCTTCAAGTTATCATATCTCGAGAAGATTTTATGCTATCGAAGTAATTCTTTCACCTTTAGTTATATTATTGTAACGTCTTTAAATAACAAATCGAAAAAAAAATGGTCTACAGGCCTATTTAATCTAAATCATCAGCAATCTAGCGACTGTCGCAAAAACTGTTATAGCGGCTTTCAGTTTTGAAGTGATTTTTTTAGGAATGCTCGAAAATTTTACAGCTATGGAATAAGACTAAGCCGCCATTTCCGGGTATGTAACGCGTCATAATAACCGTAAAAATAAACACTCTAATCAAAATAAATAGCTAAAATGCCCGTGTCGACCGTTATGCGTCCCGTGTGGGTATGTAACGCAAAGTTATCGTGTGGTGTTCATGATTTTTGAATCAGGACTCATTCCACTGCAAATTATATAAAATGTGAAGTAGTGTTAGCTGACTTAAAATCAGGCGATTTTTTTAGGCTAGTTTTGAATCAAAGATGATTAATATCATATAAATACTTTGAGTATAAATCGACTGGAGATGCCATACGCGGGCGATCCCCTCCGGCAAAGTACATTGGTCAACTGGTCATACACGTTATATAAAACTACTTAAAGTCGCTTCACCGTCATTTTGCATCGCTCCGTGTCGCATGATTTTTTTCTCGAAAAATGGTGAGTTGTGCAGTATTATCGTGCAAAAGACGATCTGATAGCTTAAATTCGCAACAAGATCGCGTTTTCTATCATAGGTAAGTATTTTTACTAACTATTAAATGTGTATTAAAGTACAATCTCCATTTAAAGTAAAAACCGTTGCGATACGTAAACGACAGAGAAATGTAAACATGAATACAGTGGTACAGGCTTTAGGGATGTGACAAAGTCAAAAAAGCGATTCAACATTTGAATGAATCATTCACTCATTCAATTACTGCAGTTCGTATAATAGTCAGATTTTTATTAGATATTGTATTAAATAGTAGGTATAGATGTATGTTACATTTAAATCTTGTAAGGTGAATTAGAAAAATTACCTTTCTCTGGACATACGATGTTGAAATTTTGTCTGAAAATGAAAAGAATTGTTGGCTAAAAAAAAGTTGGTAAAAGCAATACATTTAGTGTGGGACTATGAGTATATACGTTATACAGATACTATTATTCATAGGCTTTATTTAATATAATTGTATTTCCTTTTAGATTTCCAAAAGATCCCTATATAAAAGAAAAATGGAGAAAATTTTGTAATGATAATGACGAAAATGATTCCTGGAAACCTACACATACAAGTGTTATCTGTGCGGAGCACTTTACCATAGTAAAAATAGAGAAGTAAGGTAACTTCATACAAACGCACCGGGCGCGGTTTGTATGTGAGCGCGCCCGTACGTATTGGCCGTCGCACGCACACACTGACAACATTTGTAGGAGTTTATATGGAGCGCCAGTCGGGGTCAGGGCTGCGTCGTACGCAAAACCGTCCGCCCCCACGCAAGATTCGCGCCTGCGAAAAATTTTCACAAATGATGTATTTCTGTTGGCGCTATAATAACAAATACTAAAAACAGAATAAAATTAATATTTAAGGGGGGCTCCCATACAACAAACGTGATTGTGTGTCGTTTTTGGTACGGAACCCTTCGTGACCGAGTCCGACTCGCACTTGGCCGGTCTTTTGTTACAGATCCCTAAGACTTACCCTACTTAATTTTGTACTTTGTACCTTACTTAATTTTGTATAATAGAGATTGACTAAGTATTTTTGACGGTTGAATAAACTATTAAGCGACAGTCCTACGTGTTTAGGCTATTATCTCCCGCTCGGGGCTTGAGTTGTACTACTTCTCTATTTTTATTATGACTTTACTCCGGAAAGCTACAAAAATGCTAATAACAGAAAGACATTGATTGAAGGTGCAATACCTTCTTTGCGACTCTGTCCTTGTTTGGTGAGTCAGTATTTCTTTGTTTTTCTTAAATCTTTGACTACTTCAATATATGTAGTAGGTATACATTTAATTTTTAAACCCGGGTATTTTTCCGATAAAATCAAATGAAGGATAAAAATTTAAATATTGCTCCATTTTTGCCCCACAAATCCATTTCAAAATTTGTAAAAAAAAAGTAGACCCCTAGAAATGTATTCGTCACATATACAATAAACTTATTCATTTTAAAAATCAATAAAAATACTAATTAATGAAAAGCGTCTTAATCGGGTTTTAGAAATCCCTACATGAGAATTTAATTTAAATAAATATGTGGCCATTCTAATTAAGAGCCATATTACATTTTGACTGCGATTTTTGCGTAAAATGGCCAATTTTGGCGTTCTCGATCTCGGAAACAAAAATACATTAACAATGTTGATTTATTGAATAGTTTAGAATAGCTATTGGCATAGTACATAGCGGCCTCGCTTTTTGTAAATTTTACTTAACTTTTTAAATAAACCCAAAATTGCAGAGAAAGATTTTCATAAAATGCGCGCAATCACTTTTTCGAGCTCCTGGATTGTACTACTGTTCCAAACAAATGAAATAGAAAAAATAGAATGTTATTTCTTATATAGTCGTATAGTACATAGCGGCCTCGGAATTTTGAAATATCATTGATTTAATATAGAAAAAAAACATTCCTTTAACCCAAAAAACTTCGAAAATCGCTTTAGGTAAACTGTGAATTTATCGAATTCACGATAAAATTATTGAGCAAAATTTATACCAGAATAATTGTTACTTCATGAGGAATAAACGATGTATAAATTTGGAGCATGAATTTATTATCTTATGTATATACAAACGATAAATATAACTTCAAAATTACTACAAAATGCGATGCACCGGCCGTTCAAATTTAGTACGGCGCGAGAGCTCGTCAGCGTGAGACCTATGTCGAATTTCTTCGCGCCAATATCGACCGGGCGTCAGAGTATAGTACGACTACCAAGTTTTGATCACGTAAGTACAATTCTTTCTAGTGTTTGTTTTCTATGGAATCTACAAAGCTTAGCAACAACATATTGTTGAATTATTCTTAATATTCATTTCATTATTTTCAGCATGGGTCGAAAAGCTCGTAGGTATCAATGTGCATGAAAGTAAAGATGTACATTTAGATAAAAAAATAAAGCAAGGTACTTCTTTCCTCAATCATCATCATCATCAGCCTGCATCAACCCACTGTTGGATATAGGCCTTTCCCAATACTTTCCACCATATTGCCTAAGTCTGGGTGTTTTCTATGTATCATTAGTATATATTTACAAAAAGAAAAAAATGTATTTACGTATGTTTATCTGTTGTCTAGCACCCATAACACAAGCTTCGCTTACTTTTTTTTTTATACCACCAGCGTGGCAAACAAGCATAAGGCCCGCCTGATGGAAAGCAGTTACCGTAGCCTATGAACGCCTGTAACACCAGAGATAATATAAATTATATTAAATATAATATAAGGTTATATTATATATAATAAATAAATATTGTCAGACAAATTACACAGCGCCATCTAGCCCCAAAGTAAGCGAAGCTTGTGTTATGGGTACTAGACAACTGATACATACGTAAATACAGTTTTGTCAAAATTCATCCTCAACCCCACGGATCGAGAAGCCGCATTGAGATCGTTTAACATTCGACTAAGATCCTCCAGCGATTCAGCCATTTTCTTTCCTCAATACACCTATTTAATATAATACTCATTTATATTTTTAGTCGGCATTAATAACAATAATGAAACTGTTTCAGAATTAATAACTACACTGCCAAGAAAACATTACGATGGATAAAGAAAATATTCCGACATCATCGATTGAGGTGCGGTATGATTTTTTTGACGTGACAACGTCTTATAAATTGGTTAGCCGGGTGACACTTCAAGAAACTGGGTCACGTTATGCGCTTACAATGAGAGCGAGTGAAAGGCGCGTGCCTTTCACTCGCTCTCATTGTAAGCGTGTCGTGGACGCGTGTCCCTTCTAAGAGCGAGAGAGACTCAAAGTCGTTGTCACGTAAAACTTTCGCCCGTATACCGACTTTACAGGCAACCAATTTTTTTCTCTTACCATTTATCGACATGGGAATCGTTTTCGAGGTAATTTGGGGTGCAGATCACGAGAATGAGCTCAATTCGTTTCGGTAATGAGATGACAAGATTTTGAACACATCTGTTCATCTCATCATCATTTTCTACAATCAATAGTGGCTAATTCACACTACATAGTTCGAATAACATTCTGACTGATGAAAAAGCGTAAGGAACTTTGTTTTCGTCCGGGATCCCACGACGAAAAACAGAAAAATATTTTTTCTTTAAATAGTTATCCTGGTTGCATCCCAGGCTTCGGCATTCGAGTCTGGGATTCACATATCTCATTGATTTGTGTGATTTAACTCCGGGGTGGGTTTTGATGTACGATTGCCACTTAACCTAATCTGATGTGCCACTTTTGCCGCAGCCTCATTAGCTTATTGGCAGGGTGCACCATGTGTAGTCGAGGCCAGTTTTAAATTTTAAAAAACCCTGAATCACGTTTTTTTATTATTTTCATTTTTGACTTAACATTATTTTTAATTATTTTAATTTAAAACTTTTTACTTACCTAGTTAATAAAAATACTTTTTTTAGTTAATAGAACATTTTATCATTCGAGGTTCTGAGGTTTCGACTCTACGATGATAAGTCAGTCAGCCAGACTCTCTCTTTATATGAAAGTATAGATATACTAACTGTCAAATTCATAAAACACTGGTGAATTGGCGTGGTTTAACTTAGTTTATTTTTATTTTAGATACCTAAAGGCCACGACGTTCTCCTTCGTTTGAAAAATTTAATTAATATAGACGAAACGACCAATACCAGCACTTGAGGAGATAGATACGAGGACAATAGAAACAGAATCTGGGATTGTAAGTATGAACAAAATCATTTAGAAGCTGAAGCTGTTATATTCATTTCAGATTTTATTAATAATAATAATTGTTTCAGGTAACAGACTACGTAGTTCAAGAACGGAGAATAATTGATTTTCATTATTTTTTAAACAGTTGTTTGATCATGGTGGAACATTTGGTGCTTTTTCACATCAAAACCATGGATTGATTTGATAGAAATTTGGCAAATAAGTAGTTCTGATTAAAGTTGTTTTACACTCCCATGTAAATTGTAACTAGTTTTATTCTTATCTATAATTTTAATCTAAAACCAAAAAGTACCTAGATAAATAAAGGATTAGGTAATAAAATAAATTTTATTTTTAATAAAAATCATCTGTCTTATTTATGGTACATATAATCTGTTTCTTCCCATACTAAATCCATGACACTCTAAAAATGTGTAGGTACAACTATAACAAATTACTTCATAAGTAGAAATACTAAAAAAATACGAAACTAGAGAGAAAGTATCAAAATCGCTTATTCGTAATTTCAACATAGAAATTATGAGGACTCGTGACCACGTGACCGTCGGGACGCTTCAATACCGAATCTCGCATAGTGCAAATGTGTGATAGGGCTCTTAAATTAACAATTTGTTTTATTGCTTTCCCTTTGCTCATTCATATGTTTAAATAACTTTATATGTGGGGACAGATGACCCTTACTTATTATAATACAATTTCATATACATAGGTTCTTACAAATACCAATGTACTTTATATAATACTAGCTACGCCCCGCGGCTTCACCTGCGTTAGAAAAGTATCCTATGCTATTCCCCGGGACTCAAACTATCTCCATACCAAATTTCATCTAAATCCGTTTAGCCGTTATTGCGTGATTGAGTAACAACCAAAGATCTAAACATCCAAACGAAGATGTTTGGATCTTTGGATGTTCACATTTAAAATATTAAATAAGGATATCTGTTAAAAAATCAATTGACAATATTTCATGTTCTCAAACAGGGTTTTGTCCAATAAAATCAAATAAAGGATAAGAAATTATTTAAGCAACTGTATGAAGGGATACAAGTGCGTAGCTGGGTTTTTAGATGGGCGTACGCTCTTTTCTTGAAGGTTGTTTCCACTGACCTCTATACTACAAGTACGTACATAGTCCAGCGTACTCGTATAATAGAAGACAGTGGTTGTATCAGCCCGGTAAAACCGCGGGCGACAGTTCATACCATAGTTTAGCTGCACGAGAGTGCTAATGACACAATGACACATAAATACAGACAGACATACATACAAACAAACATATTTTTTGAATAATATCTTTAATGTACAGTATTTTCACTTTTACAATTTTATAATAAATAGTATAAGACAATTCAGTTCATTCATCAAACTGATTTGACTCATTCTTCAGATGTGCCCCATCACTAACTTTTTCGTATGTGTGCTGCATAGTTACATGAAAACTGTGTCTGTGGGCGGGTAATTTTTGATGTGTTGATTTTTTTTGTAGTGTGCGTTTATCGCAACAGCAAAATTTGTGCTTGCGAGTTAATTACATCTTTTGGTGGTGTGCTGTACGTGTTTACCTCGCCCCCCGCTAAAAATGGTGAAAAAATTTGTTCGAAGAGTTTCGTTATGGCATCTCCAGTCGATTTATACTCAAAGTATAAATAGTTGTCTTGGCCAACTTGCTAGATAAATATTTTTATTTTTGAAAAATGGAAAAATTCACCTGCCCCCTAATTTTTTGAAAAATGGAGAAATCCCACCTAGGGATATACCTAAATACTATACTATATAGATTTACCACAAGTGTCAAAAACGTACACCCGAAAACTAAATTGTAATTGTACCTACCTCGCAATAAGTTCGCAAAAAAAAGCCGACGAAACTAACGTTTGTGACAAGATTACTATTACGATTATTATAATGCATAAATTATATTGATAAAGTAAATATAGCCCAAGGTATCACATGTCACACTAAGGTATTTTGGATAAAATTCATCCTTTTGAAAGAAAAAAAAAATGGGCAAAAGAGATTACAGATATATTAGAGCGCTGAAATTTTCAGGATAACCAATCACCTAATGGGAATCGTTTTTGATGCAATTTAGTATGGGTCTACTTCTGATATATTTAAAGTACAGTGGAACACAAAAGAGTAGAAAGGGAACTAAATTTATTAACAATAGCAACGTTGTCTTTTTTCATACAAAAGTGCTGAAGGGTTGCCATGTGAGAACTGTTCTTGCGAAGAAAGTGGCGCCCCTATTTTTGTCTACTCTTTTGTGTCGCACTGTATTATATCTGGCATTTCTTTCTGGCAAGTGGCAACACTATATGACGCGGCGCGTCGAACCAAGCCAATTTTGTTTGCTTTCCTGTGGAATTTTGGTTCTTTTGCGTGGTTGTAATTTTGTAATTGATATTTGTCTGTAAAATAAACTTAGTAAGCTCACGTGCAACTTATTGTATTGATCAATTCAAAAACTGCTTCAGCATAACCACTAGATTTGTTATTTTGAAATTGTAGAGAAATTATAGGTTAGGAATCGGTGTACAATTCTATCTAAAGTTTCCTGACAAATTTCAAGATGAGTAAGTAGATTATTTTTTTTAAATATTATATAGGTAAATCTAGCGATTTACATCATCATAATTTCAATGTTGAATATTTCATTCTTTGCATATTGTTGAGACACTCAATTTATAACCTCCAATTGAATTTAATCTTTATTTTCAGCCATGGATATTCGTCCGAACCATACAATATACATAAATAATTTAAATGAGAAAATAAAAAAAGAAGAGCTGAAGAAGTCTTTGTACGCAATTTTCTCACAATTTGGACAAATTCTTGATATAGTAGCACTGAAGACATTGAAAATGAGAGGTCAAGCTTTTGTGATCTTCAAAGAAATATCGAGTGCGACTGTAGCATTGAGGAGTATGCAAGGATTTCCCTTTTATGACAAACCCATGGTAAGTTTCCATAGGATTTTTTTTAAACTTTATAACAAATAAAAACCTAGTAGGTCATGACATAAATGTACTTGACCAACAAACTGATAATATCTCGATTCTCGTTTGTTGTACTTTGTCAGATAACAATTTTTTTTTCTAAATAATTTAAAAGATCTATTTCTACATTTTCTTTAATCATTTAAACAATTCACTCGGCAAAGCCCGAGTGAGATTTCGACTTGTAGTGACCTATGCTTTTTTCCTTCTCTAGCAAAATTATATGTTGCTTCGTTTTGGGGTGTAAGTGGTTTATCAACACCTTTGAACCAAAGCCAACTTCACCTGCATGCGGTGCACCCTGCTGACTGACAAACGAAGCTCTGGCGAAAAGAGAGGTAGGGAGCGTAATTGTAAGCTACCCGACTGGGGAATGTACCTCCACCTTACAGAATACCGCAGCCAAATAACAATTCCCTTGAGGGTTGTTGTGTTCCTGCGAGTGAGTGAGGTCACCAGAAAGGAAGGAGATGCTGCGTTGGCAGCGGGGGTGGCGGCGCGCGAGCGATATTTTATGTTGCGAGCGTTAATATGGCTACGGCAACCGCTTCACATCAGGCGGGCCGTATGCTTGTCTGCCACCCGACGTAGTATAAAAAAAAAAAAAAAAAAAAAACATGAAAACCAAATTCCCGTCTCTAAAGCGACACTCGTGAGTAATATCACAGTGTGCTTGATTAGGGCCTAGTTTTTGAAAACTGCATAAAGATTAAACATTTCATTTGATTGAAATCTAAAATTTAACTAAACTGTGAACTTTTTGTATTTAAATACTACATGGTCTAAGCTGATTTTGAAAAATGTCGAAAGAAATATCAGTCAACTGTTGTCTGATATTCAAAAACTCTCTACTAATATGAATACTAACATGTTGCCATTTAATTATCAAAAATAGTGATTTGCACTATCAGTCTTAATTACATAGTATAATTATATGCAGTATAAGTCAATATATATTTTTCAATCGTTTATTGCTACTTGCGGTGACAAACAAGCACACGACCCGCCTGATGGTAAGCAGATATAGCAATTTACATCATTAATACAATAAATGATATTGATTAATCATGATTAAATAATAATAAATTTATTAACAACACACTATCAGAGTATTACCCTGAAACAATGCCTGGATTCTAATCTCTGTTAATTACTCGTTACTAATAGTAGTTACTAATGACATCTATTGATTATATGTATTTTATTTCTTCTGATTCATAAACAAATAATTTTTACTGAATAGTTTTTTTGCCATTGATGAGAAATCTTTCCCTAACCAATATTTAAGTTTCCTTTGTGTTGCCATAAATACCATACTGTTTTATTTTTCACAGAGAATTCAATATTCAAAGACTGACAGTGATGTCATTGCAAAAGTGAAGGGCACTTTCCAGGAGAGGCCAAAACGACCGAAAATGCCCAAAGGTTTGGACGATGGCAAGAAAAAGAAGAACAAAGATGCTGGACGTCATGCCATCCCCGGAGTTGGAGCTCCAAGCATGCTTAACAATGTCAATGTGGAACAGCCACCTAACCAGATTTTGTTCCTTACAAATCTACCTGATGAGACATCTGAAATGATGTTGTCTATGCTTTTCAATCAGTAAGTTATATTTTTTAATATGAGACTACACAATCATCATATTTTTTATACTACATCATGTGGCAGGCAGACATATTGTTGAATAAAGTGCACATATTGATTCTTCTGTAGAATAAAGACTTATCTGTAGACTTGTAATGCAGATTGTTCAATGTGCATTACTTACATTATTATATTTGATTCAAAATATCCAAAAATAGATAAGAAAATTATGAACTTATGTCCATAGGGTTTCATATTTCTTATCTTGTCTAGCTATTAAACTTGTTTTTGCTTCATGACCACATTCGCCTCTGTTCTGCGAATGAGTTGATATAGCTCAACTGAAATGAAGCAGTTGCCTTAGCCTATAGATAGATGCTTCCCACATAGATATTGCAAGATGTATTATAATGAAAAAATGTGTATTGCTTACTTATTTAGAAAATTTACTAATGACATTGTTTTCACAGGTTCCCTGGATTCAAAGAAGTTCGTCTCGTGCCAAACAGGCACGATATTGCGTTTGTGGAGTTTGCAAATGAAATGCAGTCAGCAGCAGCTAAGGAAGCACTCCAAGGCTTCAAGATTACACCTACACATGCAATGAAGATCACATTTGCCAAGAAATAATATATAATATTATATATTTAAGAAATATTATTAAGATAGTATGTTAAGTATAAATAAATACAAAATATTTGAGATCTGTTTTGAGCATTGCACTGGGCTAAAACAGCTCTCGTCGGCTGTGATAATTTTTAGACTTGTAGTTTATTTTCATAATATCGGAAAATAAGTAGTAAGAACAAAACTATAAATGTGAAAGGTGTTTGTTATTGATTAACAGGTAGACTGAATAGCTTTGGATGAAATTTTGCATACAAATAGAATACTAGCTTCTACTAGTGGCTTCCCTCCCGCAGTACCTGCATAAAAAGTAACCTATATGTTATCTCCATAATATATTCTATAATGTATGCCAAATCAGCCTATATACAGGACCTTTTTGGAAGTGCCGGCCAACAAAAAAAAAATGGCACGTCGTGAGAAATAATTATGGTGAGCAATAAGTTTGACACCAAAATGGCGACGTTTACTCTTTGACCTAATAATGAAGTTCGACAAATCACTATTTTCATACAAAAATAAGAGTAATCATACAGTTTAAAACTGTATGATGAACATGACATAGTTCTAACAATATGTGCCATTTTTTTTGTCAGCCAGCAATTTTTAAAAATCCCCATTAATGTATGGAGGCTGAATGGTTTCCTTTCATCCAAATCCGTTCAACCATTGATCTTCACAAAATTTCACATATAAATTATTAGTAGGATAATCTGGATTAACACAATATTTTACTCACCGGTACTCTGATCACGCGGTTCTAAGCCGCGAACACAATTAAGCTAGTAATATATGTTTTATTTTTTGTACTACGACGGGCGACAGACAAGCATACGGGCCGCCTGATGTTTTTCATGCCGCCTGATGATGATGTTTTACTAAAAAATTTCTATTTCGATTTCGAAATATTTGATTTCGATTCTGATACCGATTTCGATTCCCGTAACCGAAACGGGAACCGGAACAGGAATCTGATTTCCAATTAAATTTCCCAATAACCTATGTTTTAGGTGAAACTTATAAAGAAATGTCCAAGGACTTCTCAGTAAAACAATTAATAATCTACAATGCTAAAAAAGGTAACTACGTGTGTTAAATTGACTACAACAATTTATACTTGATCGAAGACAACAATAGAATTTTATCGGTAAAGTATGGTATATACCGTTAAAGATCCAATCTCAGATTGTGGAATGAATTAACTGCTGAAGTTTTACCAAGAGACTACAACATAGAGTTCCAAGAAAGGCGTGAAGAGGTTTTTACAGGGTTGGCAACGTGTGACTGATACACCTGGTATTACGAGCACCCCTAAGCTGCTTTGACTACTTACCATTAGGCAGGTCGCATGCTTACTTGCCACATTAATTGTATAAAAAGATTTTTTTTTTAAAACTCGGCTAACATACAAAAAATATACATTTGAACTTATAGCATCCTATTTGAAGGCGGTTAAAAATACTAATGCTGCATCCACACAAGGCGGTGTGGCTGTAGTGTGTTCCACTACCGGGAACGCATTATCTGAATGGATTCAATTCAAATTGATTGGTATTTTGAAATTTGAGAACCATAAGTGGTCTGCATTACATGACGAGGAGAAACATTACATCTCGTTCTCTCATTGAAAAAATCCGGGAAAATTCCTAAATGGGAAAAACTTGGTGCTTGCGAGAGAAAAAACTCGATTGACGGGAATACGTCTTTAAAATTGCTTCCATTGGGATGGAATTCAATAGAACGAATTATAAAATTCTGTCACAGCAATAGATAGATGAAGGATCAAAGTTTTTTTTTTCATTATTAGTTTTCCTAGTGTAGGCATGGAATTCAAAAGTATTATTCAAAAGTGTATTCTTCTGTGAGAAAATGGTGTTGACTGATTTTATACAACTGCGGCAATACGAAAAAGAATTGTGTATTTGAATTATTTGTTTATATTTGTGTATGTAAACGACGTATGTAAAAAACGATGATTTACTAATTTATACTCAAATATATGTAAGAAACTTCGACCGTAGCCTGCCCATAGATGGATTTATATTATCTCGAGCTCTTCAGTGCTTCGAAGGGCACGTTAAGCTCTTCGAATGGCAACAGTCAGTCCCGGCTTGAAAGCACACACTGGCCTCCGCCAACCCGCAAGTTATAACAATCGCTGTATATGTAAGGCTCGTACTACAAGTGAAAAGCTTCATGAGCTCTCGACTTTACCAACACTTCTCATTCTCCATATCTACTAACCACCCTCAAGGGAATTGTTGTTTGGCTACGGTATTCTGTGAGTATTTTTACTGCTTGTCGGGCATCCATCATTACACTGCCCAGTGGCCACTCGCCATACAAATCTTGGAAAAAAAGACTTGTATCCGGCGCCATAAAACTATTAATAAAAAAACGACTCGTCGAATTTCCGAGATCGCAAGTGTAAAGTCTCACGTCCACTGTGCCCATCAAGTCAAATCGAATAGTAGAAAGAAGTCTCCTCCTATTACAGCAACAGGTGAATTCATTCCCCGATGCGATTCGAATCGACGCGGGGATACAAAAACACGCTAACGAATTTTTATTATTTTTTTACATGTATCGTAATATGCTCATATTTTTAAATTACACCACACCACCCCAATATTTTGTAGCACGTGGTTCTTTCACTGTATTTTAATCGTCTTCTTCAGAAAAACAAAAAAATATACCTATTTCGATTCGTCTGTGATGAATGCTTAAGTTTCGCTTACTCGCTTCGACTGAGGTGCTCCGGTTTGAATCCAATCGCATCAGCGAAGTAATTAGCTTGATGAGCGAGCATTACGCACGGCGCGAAGCGTTGCCCGGCCTCGCTTGCTAGTGTACCTAATAAACAATAGGATGTGGCTTTTCGCAATTCGATGCGACTCGGATCGTCGAGACGACGCGACCCAATGGACGCAACCCTTTAGATTACGTTATTTTTGGTGATTGCGAAACTGTCAAAGTGTGTCAAAAGAAATGAGGGATTCGATGTTTATTTTTTTGTTAAAATAAAATTATTAAATTTAATTCTATTAGGTGTATGAACGGTTAGCTTATTTTCCTTAAATTATTTATTGTGTTGTGTAGCCCAAAGTGACTTAACAGTGAGATATGGAAGATATATTTCAGTGGTGTAGAGAAGGAAATGCCTTGCAAGTGCGAGTTTGGCTCGATGACACTGAACATGATATGAATCAGGGGTAAGTTTTTATTATAAATTATATTTTTAGTCTAAATATGACCCATATGGCGCTCGAGTTGATCCATATTTGGTACTATGAGCGCACGCCCACAATGACTTCATTCATTCATGGCCTGTGTGTCAGCATGAAAAAATAATAGTACGCAAAGGTAACGACAAGGCAAAACTTTTACATAATAATGTATTTAAAATTGAACGCCTATTCTTAAGTGATACTTAAAAAATATTTTGTCTTGATTTTTATGTAGAAGTTTGATCTGTCTGTCAGCTCATTCATGTATTCTAAATATAAATATAATAGTATGTATTCTAAATAAATTACATAAAATTATTAATTACAGAAAAAACAATAAAAGTTTTAAGATCCTCATAAAAGTTTTTAGTTAAATAATTATTAAATATATAGTCTATTCTTTTTTAACAATATAACAAAAGAGAATCAGTAAAAAAAAACTCCCATAGAAATCAAATCAGTTCAAGTGGTTAGTGTGGGAAAAAACATAAATGGATAGACAGATATATATTGAGTAAATAGATGATACACAGAATCCTAATTCTGGAATGTTTAGAGTAGTTAAAGAGTTTTGTAATATTATGCTTGTAACCTATAGTTTAGAATAATTATGACACATACTTTCATGTTAGAGAAGGGAGACTAGAAGGACAGTTGTTTGTCATTTATCAGTTAAATATAAACAAAACCTGATTAATAAACTGAAATGTCTTTTAAATTTTATTAAATAAGATTCATTTATGTCTTACAAGTTGTAAGATGTGTTCAACACTGTTCATGTTGCAATTATACTATTTGCTTTTATTATATGTAATGGTCTACATATTGTAACACCGTTTGTTGTAACAAGTTTTGTTTATAATTGCACCCTGTTATGCAGAATAGATCCATGACACATTTTGTTATTTTTTTTTTTTTTTTAAATAAATAAATATTTTCCGACAAATTACACAGCGCCACCTAGCCCCAAAGTAAGCGAAGCTTGTATTATGGGTAGTAGACAACTGATAAACATACGTAAATTATTTTTTTTTTGTAAATACATACTTATGATACATAGAAAACACCCAGACTAAGACAAACAGACATGTTTATGCTCACAAATGTTTGCTTATGTGGGAATCAAACCCACGAGTGTTGGTGTCGAAGCCGCGTCATTGACTGCTACGCCTCCGAGCTCGTCATTTAATTTTAGTTTTTAGTTTAATAATAAAAATATCACGCAGTACAGAGTTTTGGGAAACATATCTCATCAAACTGCTAGAATCGGTTGTGAATATATAATGCTTGACTTGAAGTTTCTCCCTATATATGTCTTAATTTGGCATAGTTGTCATAATGGCATTATATCTGTATTGTCATAGTCTTGAATGAATGTTCGCATAAATATATGTAGTTTAATAGCATTATTTCGTCACCAACTCTATTGTATTTTTAAAAACTTATTGTAATAAAATCAAATAATATTTTTTTAATGGCTAAGCTAAACAATATGAGTCTCAATATGAGAAAATACCGGAAGAACTGGGATTCCTACACAACGGGGTTTCCTGGTACTTTCGATTTTAGGATTTACCAGGAGCAATCCCTTAGCAGAGACCCTTTCTCCCCAATATGTATAATGTCTCATGTAATTACAAGACCCTTACTATTGAACACCTGAATGGGTTTAGATATGTGCTATATTTCTGCAATTATTACAAAGTACCAGGTGACAGTGAAAACATACACTACCATACAATACAATACAAAATAATTTATTTTTCTCTCCTGTTATTGAGTGAACTGTATTAGCTAAATAAAACTAGTTAATCTTTGGAAAAGTGAGTTATAATATAATTAGATGCATTACTACAAAGCCGACATTAGTACCCAAAAGTCACTATTTTTTTATAAAAAACATATACAATAAAAAAGTAATATTATAATCTTACGGCCAGTCCGTGACATCTCCAAAATGTACATTATTAAAATTTACGTTATTACACTGAAACAGGTACAATTAAAATATTGGAGAGAACTGGTGCCTCAGCTAGATGGATGTGTACCCACCTGTATTACAAGTCACCAGTCCCCTTTTCCGCAAGGTAGATAAGTTCAGATTTGTAAAGACCTTAAGAGGGTTATTTAAAGGAGACACTAGTGAAACAATATCAATGTTATTATACCAACCCATTATTGGGCTGTTGTGTATGTTTTTTTTATTTTTTATTTTATTTATTTGTTACACACATTGTTACACATAAGTAGGCACAAAGATTATTACATAGTCTAACAATTTGTACATAATAAAGATTATGATATCTACTGGGTTGCCCACTTGAAAGTCGAAACTGACACCTATTGTAGGATTAACCTGTGTTACAGGTGTCAGTGCTCAGTGTATAAAATAGTAATGCATTTATCTATAATGTTTGTTACAGTGATGATCATGGCTTTAGTCCATTACACTGGGCCTGCAAGGAAGGCCACCTCAAGATTGTGGAGATGCTCATTAGGAGAGGGGCTCGCATCAACGTCACAAACATGGGTGACGACACGCCGCTTCACCTCGCTGCTGCGCATGGACATAGGCCCATTGTCCAATTGGTTATTATTTATTTATTTTTTTCTAATTTTGTTTAGTCTCTATGCTTTCAAACTCTGTATCTATAGTATGTATATTTGATGAAACTTGTTTAATAAGTAGGTCATATCATATACATTAAATTTACTTGCACTTAAAATATTAGTGCAGTAGTTTTTGACATGTCGAAATTAATTTGTAGAAACAAATTATTTTTTTTGCAAAAGTTGCATGTGTGTCACCTACTAGAAAGCAATCGCCACCATCCAGCAACACCAAGGGGTCGCCGATACCCCGTAGTCGGGCAGGTTAAAAAATAACATAAATTATGTACATTTTGTTTCATGTTCCTTTATAAGGAAAAGCTGTAACAGGAAAAAAAATATATTTATTGCTTTATAATAATGTAAAACTTCAATGATGTAGAACAGGAAATTGAATTATGATCAGCTATGTAGCAAAGGTATAATTCAAGTGATAAATAGTTATTGTAATGATCTAAAACTATGTTTATTATTTAGCTGTTTAGACATTAGACGGCCTCCTTCTACAATCGCACCGCTCTCCATCGGCAGGGTATGCATCCTTACACTTAAGAACCGAAATTTTCACGTACTGCCCGGTTCTAGAGAGAAATTCTGTCTGTATCAATGAATGGAATGACCTCTCTGACGAGGTTTCCGTGGAGAATATAGCATGGGGTGCTTCAAAAAGGGCGTGAAGAGGTTCTTACAGAGTCAGCAGCACGCGATAATGCTCCTGGTGTTACACGCGTCCGTAGCATATGTACGCGGTAACTGCTTTAACTGCTTTCCATCAGTTGGCCCTATGCTTGTTTGCCACCTTAATGTCAATTCTTATTGCGAGCAGAATATCCAATTAGTTTATTTCACTTTAAGTCATAATTCGTTATAACCGCTAAGAGTTAAACCACAGTATAAGTAATATACTGTACTGTACTGTACAGCGTACAGTTTGGCCACTCCCTGCCGCGCTCTCGTAATCCTAACCCTAACATATATATGTATATATATAACAAGTTTTTGAATTAATATTCTGTGATTTAAATGTGCATAAAATTGGAAATAAAAAAAATTCAGAAAATATGTTTAATCATTTTTTATATACCACTAAGGTGGTATATAAAAAATGTAAGTGAAAAATGAGACTTGGAGTCTAAGCAAAAGCCAACTTCACATCCACGTGTAGCATCCTGCTGACTAGCAAACGAGGCTCTTGCGAAAGAGAGGCAGGTAATGTTCAGATTGTAGAGCCAGGCTGGGGAAGTACTTCCTCCTCACAAAATACTACAGCCAAATTACAATAAATACCCCTCAGAATTGTCATCTTCCTGTGAGTTTCTGATGTCATCAGATGTGAATATACTGCACTTGGAGCGGGGCTGCTAACTCGTATCAAGTGAGTCATATGCTTGTCTAGCACCCAAATGGTCTAAAAAAACTAACAAATCAACTAAACTCATACCAAGAAATTTCGCAATTTTCACCATTCGTTAGGATTAGATGTTTAAATTATTTCATTGTTTTTTTAATTTTCATATTAGATATTGTCGTACCATTACAGTTACTACAGAACCGAGTGGATGTGAATTTCACCAACGAGCACGGCAACTCTCCACTGCACTATGCATGCTTTTGGGGGTACAGCGCCATTGCAGAGGACCTGGTGCACGCCGGGGCTCTAATCTCGCTCGCAAACAAAGATGGAGACACGCCGCTGGATAAGACGAGAGGCCAGTTGGTGCAAAGGTAAAAAAATATTTTACACTTGTTAGAAAACGCCTACGCACAAACAAATCGACCTACAAACAGAAGGCTAATTCTCGTCATTATTTTACATCCCAGAATTATAGTTGACCGAATCGACATTGAATTATGAATGGACTGAAAATTGTATTCACTAATTAATGTTAATTTTTATTGCGAGCAGAATACCATTCTTATTTCACCTTAAGTTATAATTCGTTAGAATCGCACTAAGAGTTAAACGTAGAAATTCCGTTTTGTATTACGAGAATACCAAATGTGACATTTGTGAACGAGACTACATCGGAACTGAATTTTGACTGTACTTTAATTACGAGAATTGCCCCTTAGGTGTTTAATCTTAACATTATATATATAACTAGTTTTTGAACACATATTCTGTGATTTAAATGCGCATAAAATTTGAAAGTAAAAAAATCAGGAAAATTAATTCGTCGTTATATTATTGATACAGAAAACTATCGGGGTTTCTGAACGGTTTTCTGCGCGAGGCAAACTCGCGTTTGGATTTATATTTTTAAAATTATTTTAGGATAAATTACGTAGCGCCATAAAACTATAAACTAACATCCTTTTCATTGCTGAACGCAATATCTATAAGATATTGCTTAAAATATATTCATTGATAAAATTATTGAGTTACGTAATAGGTATTACCGCTTATCGCTGATTAGTTAGTTGCCACCCACTTGATAACACTTATCATGAAGTGTAATGACATAAGAATGAAAGTAATCCTGCACTCCTTGTTGATTTAAAAAAAGGTCATTGTTCGATGACGAATGAAACGCATCACACACTAGACAGATACATATATTAGCGTAAGGGTATCAATCCTATGAGATATGACCTTGTTCTAAAATATTTTTTGTACAAAACAAATACAAACATGTTATATATAAAGAATACGGGAGTTACATCAGAACAGAACTCCCATCCGCACCCCCTCCACAGAAACCCCATGAGGGATAAGTCCTCCATTGTACGGCGGATTTATCTCTCATGGGATTTCTCTCAGCCAACCATTTAATGTTGAAAAGGAAAAACATATGTAACATGGCGAAATTTGGTACAGCACACTTTACATGGTAACAATAATAACAAAAAACAATAATTTGTCAATAATTAAGAATCATTAATTACATGCACCGCTCAAATACTTCCTCGGCGTGAACGATACGATACTTTGCGACGTCATCACGTTAGGTTGATCTTTTTGGTGTCAGTTTCGCCTCTGTTTGAATAAATACTGATGCGCTTGTAGTTTGTTACCTTACCGTAGCCCAAAAATTAAAGAGGTATGTTATTATTTATAATATACATAGATGTTTGTAATAAATCCATGTCTTAGGAGTCTAATGCGTCAACTTCATCATCATCTACATGCAATTTTATCGCGACGATATTATCGTTCTGTCACTATTTTATTCACAGCTTCCACCATCGGATTCGCCCGCGTTTACTTTTTTTTTTAATAAAAAGTATCCTATGTCCTTCCGAATACCCTTGAGAATATGTGTACCAAGTTTCATGATAATCGGTTGAGAAGTTTTGGCGTGAAGTCAAACAAACAAACTCACATTCACATAATATTATACACTATGATATGCTCTTTTTAACTGACTCCAAAAAAGGAGGTGGTTCTCAATTCGGCTGTACTTTTATTTTATATTTGTTATTATGTTTATTAAATGTTTTTTATGTCATAAACAAAGTAAGTTTACGTCTAGTTATCAGCCTCGACTTACGATGAACCATTGCTGTCTAGCGGCGATCCGACGCGAATCGTGACGATACGCACGCGGAAGAATTATGGTCTCATGGGAACTACCAGACGCGCTCGTAATGACGTGACCCAAGTGTATATGTAAAAGTCTTTCTGTCTTTCTACAGACTGCACGAGATGGCAATCCAACTGGGGCAGGACCTCAAGAAGATCCAGTTCAAGGATCAGTCGTGGCTCGGCCTCAAGACGAGGAGTAGGGATGCGACGCTCTCACGTCACAAAGGCATCAATATCAATGAACTGGCCTTGCATACGCAGATGGCTGCCACTCCATCAGGTTTGTACATCATTATGTCATTTCACTTCACACAAGGGCATTGACATGCCGTCCACAAAGACAAAAAGACACTCTACTGTAACAATTCAAAATAAAAATAACTTTACCTCACATATCTCGAAATTAATTTAATTTCATCAATTGCGGCCCGTGCCCGTCGTATACCTAATACACTGGCTGGCACACGTGAAATATGTAGTCAGATCGTTGCCGTGTCTTAATTCGTTTTATATTACACGTGCTTCGGAGGGCACGTTAAGCCGTTGGTCCCGGCAGTTGTCATAAGATAACAGACGTTAAGCTAAGCAGTGTTCTTTGGGCGGGTTGAAAACACTGGTTTCCGCCAACTCGCAGTTGAGCAGCGTGATAGAGTAAACTCTAAACCCTTTTGTTTGAAGGTAGACCCGTATCCGACGTATGCCGACAAACTTTATTCCTTGTACGTATGTTTCTATTGGTATTGAAATGTAAATTGGTTTCTCTTTAGTTCATACACACACACTATAATAAAGACAGTATGTTTTCAGAATTGAGTGGTCAAATATCACGTAATACTTTATTAAATCTCAAGAACACACATATATTTTTATGACCCTGGATACAAGAACTTTAGAGCCCGACTTTTATCATAACAAATAGTTATATTTTACTGCGACTGTGAACAATTTCTTGCAGCAACCTAAAAAATGCAATAAAATATCATAAACATTTTGATTAGATCCTTACAATCTCACTTAACTTTATTATGTTCCTGTCAAAAAGTTCTATTCGATTATCAAAATCTGTCGTAGTGTTGAATTAACTAAGATGAATGTTTCAGGTGAAACTTGGCGTGGTAAATGGCAGAAGAACGATATCGTGGCAAAAATCTTGGCCGTCCGAGAGTGCACTCCGCGGATACAGCGGGACTTCAATGAAGAGTTCCCCAAATTGAGAATATTCTCACATCCGAACATCTTGCCTGTGGTCAGTATGGATACAAAAAAATGTCTTGCTAATATGTACTTAGGAAAGAGATAGCAAGTATATTAAAGTGCGGAGATGATAAGGATAGATAGTGATTTACTAGCTAGACGACGGGAGACAGGTACCATTTTCTGGCACAATTATGTATAATAGACATGCCTGCAAATATTTATAATATCACTAGCGCCTCCCATCGTTGTTCTCTTGTTCTTCGTATCAATGAATATTGAATTTGCGCAATCTGTCGAGCGACAAAGTTACATTTGAAACTTCGAGAAACGTCCTCACCGAAACAGCACCTAAATAACGATCTTTGAGTTCTTTCACTTAACCATATTCGAACGCCTTATTTGATATTATTTTCAAATGAATGATTGTCTTTGTCTTAACCTTGTTTTTATATAAATGACATAAGAACTAGTCTGAATTGTACATGTTAAACCGAAAGCTTAAGGGCGAATTTCCAATGCATATTATGGAGTTATAGTTTCTTTTAATATTGGTCATAAATAAGTAAGATTTATGTCATCTTCTGCCTACTGCGGACGTTGTTTTACTTAGTTTTTGTACGTCATTGTGTATCTATTTCTAGTTTTAATGATCGAAGCAGTGCCGTAAATAGGGCAGTACCACCGGTGCCCAGGCACAGGGCGTAGACTCTGGGGGGCGCAAGAATAGCCAGACCAGGCAGGACTTTATTATTATTTTTCGGTTTGTTCCTGATTAGTTTCCGCTGCGCCCCCAGTGCTCGATTCCATCACGTACGTACCTACATGCCAGTATCATAAAAACGTCTATTAAATTAGACAATATCTAAAAAACCAAGGGCGCAGTTATAGAAGCTCGCACAGGGCGCAGAAAAGGCTATTTACTGGATCGAAGATTAGAAAAGTTTAATTATATAGTTTATTAATATGGTCGTTAAGTTATTCTTAAAGGTTTTAATTTTCCGCGCAACTTTGTTATTTTTTCTTTCATAAGAACTTTCTCCTAACAATAACGAATACAAATATGTGTATGTGCAGGTGGGTTGTTGCGTGTCCCCCCCGTCGCTGGTGGTGATCTCGCAGTACATGCCGTGGGGCTCGCTGCACGCGCTGCTGCACGGCGGCGCGGGCGGGCGCGTGGTCGTGGACGCGGCCGCGGCGCTGCGCCTGGCGCACCACGTCGCCGCCGGGATGGCCTACCTGCACTCGCTGCAGAGGGACCGCGACCATCTGCTGCCCACCTACCATCTCAACAGCAAGCACATCATGGTGAGCCCTCATTTATAACATTAGACGATGAGATATCGATCGATATATGCCATGATACTTCAGGGCTCGCTGATAAGTCATCAGCGAACCCAGATTACTGATAAGTCACCAGCGAACCCGAAGTGATTACAATGTATTGTACATAGAATACATTATTTCAATTTTAGCATATTGTTACGAGCTAGGGTTCTAGATTTGGATGTAAAACGCCAATGACAACTTCCGAAGATTTATTCACGTTGGTATGCAGGTCTTCACAACACGAAGTCCACACGAAGATTCCACATCGAAGTTCAATAGTATCGCTCAAGTCGTAGCTTATCACTTGTCTCGCAGGTAGATTCGCTCGAAGTTTACTCTTCCGAAGTCCAAACTGAACTCAACTATGCGCCGCCGCGGCGGTCGCTATTTATATCCGCCGGCAAGGGTTCTCGAATGTTCTCGTATGTACATGTATGTACTTTCCTTCGGTACGTGTCTCGAACATTTTCATGTCATAGTGTTATGAACCTTATGACAGTAGACATACGGGTCATTATTGCTTGCAGCGAAGTATGTGGCAATGGCGACTATTCTAAAAGGTTTTATTCTAGATGATTCGCGACAGGACCGCGACAATATTATTTTATAAATTGACAAGTCAGCAAAGCAGTTTTGTTATTTATTCTCAAAAAAGGTGTGAAAAGGTTTTAGAAGCATATGCCCATAGATTGCGGTAACCGCTTTCCATTAGGCAAATCGTATGTCAGTTTGGTGACAAAGTATAAGTAATAGTAGGTTCTACGTACAATACGGCCGTTCCCTCACCTACCCTTTGAGATGAATCTGGAACAATTTGTATAGGCCAGTACACACGCTGTACAGAGACGTATTTGTTGGTCTTATAAAAACGTGAGAAAATAAGATAACGTTTATCAATTTCAATTTTACAGTTATATATTTTTTTAAATATTTTGGCCCACCACATAATCCAACCACTGTGTCTCCCGGATTGACAGCGGCGACCACCAAAAAAGGCAATAAACAATGAAGTCCACTGCAGTTTTATATGTATAATTTCAGATCGATGAAGACATGACGGCTCGAATCAACATGGCGGACGCCAAGTTCTCGTTCCAAGAGAAGGGCCGTATATACCAGCCCGCGTGGATGGCGCCCGAAGCGTTGCAGAAGCCCGCTGCGAAGCGCAACTGGGAGGCGGCTGATATGTGGAGCTTCGCTGTACTGCTGTGGGAGCTTGCCACTAGAGAGGTAATTTATATTTATGTGTCTTGTTCTCACTATGTCGTGCGGTTAATTTATCGTTGGACGACTTATCATTTTGTCGTTGAACGACTATTGTATTGTCGCTGCTCCCATTGAATCCTGACGACACTTTATCTGTTCACGGTAGTCGTCTTGTCGTTTTCACTGAAACGCACAAAGCAAACTGAGTACGGGGGCCGACAGGATTACAGGAAACACTTATATACGACGAGACGATATTTTTTTCGTGGTAGATAGTCGCAACAACGACACACGACTTGTAACATTTTTTATCGTCTTATTGTCCAAATAATAAAGAACGTTACGACTGATAACTCCCATTGTTTTGACGATCTGTCATTTGAAAAAAATAATAATCGTGGTGGTTTTACATATTTTAATATTACAGAAGGAAAATATGAAATGTTATTATTATCAATATTAAAATCACAGATTCCTTTCGCCGACCTATCGCCAATGGAGTGTGGCATGAAGATAGCGCTGGAAGGTCTCCGCATAACGATCCCACCGGGAGTCTCCCCCCACATCTCCAAGCTCATCAAGATCTGTATGAACGAAGACCCCGGGAAACGACCCTCGTTCGAAATGATACTGCCCATACTCGAGAAGATGAAGCGACAGTGAAATGCTTAAGAAGATGGTATGTTGATGGGTGACGATTTTATTTATCAAACACATTGATTTATTAATAAAAAACTAGATACATGATCTGTGTATATTTCTAACTAGGTTAATATCGAAAGTAGTAAATCAGCATACATTTTCACGTGTATGTTTTCTGATTATACGTTAGTGCACAAAAAGTCATAAGGGACGCAGTTCTGTATAAATTACATACTAGCCAGTCATAATATGCATTTTTTTATATTCAAATATTAAAAATTGGATACAAATTCAGACTTTGTGTTCCGATATTATTTTCCAGTTGTGTGGAGACGGCCTAACTACCGAAATAGCAACCAAAAGATCATTTCAGTGGTCTTATGAGGGCTTTTTTGAAGCCAGTAGTGTATCTAGTTTTTTTATTAGTAATAAAAAATATATGAGATTTTTTATGGTATGTATATTACATTGTGCTTACTTCTTTACTTGTTGAATATTTAATATTCAATATTATGTGCTAAGTCCAGTCACAGTAGAAATTAATTAAAAATTCAATGAACTTTTAGCAGGTTATAGATTGATACATCGGCAAAAAAATAAAACATTTGTATTTCTTGTAATCTTAAGTTGAACACATATCTATCTCGATAGATAGATAGATAGTTCGGCGTATTCTGTTCGTAAGCAGAATACGTCAAACAAATCGAATTTCAGAATTCTATATATGAAATCTTATGACACCTCGCGCACCTATCCCGGTCCTCCGAATCAGGAGGGGCGGGTAGGTGTGAGAGATTTCATTTATAGAATTCTAAAATTCCATTCGTTCGGTTCATTCGGCGCGTTCAACTCACTCTGAGTTCACAAATATTTATTCCACACGCAACCACCGTAATTATTTCTTTATTTAAATATATATAAAACCTGTATTCGAATAAAATAAGTTTATTTTTAAATATAATTTGTAGTAATTCATCAAGATGTGTTTGAAATTAATTTATAAGGAATGGTGCCAATCATCACAGATAGAGTGGTATAACCAATTTAACCTGACATGCAAGTTCAGTATAACTGCTAAACTTACTATTGCAAATCGCGAAAAAGCCAGTAACTTCACGTATAATTATTTTTTCGCTATTGTTAAATTGAAATATTTATTTCCGTAGTAAATTTCATATTTGTCTAAAGTATCTCTTTTTAATCACTGGTCAAGTCCGATCACTTGATAGGCGTGCGCGCGGATACGGATCCAACGCGTAGAGGCCTCTTGAGAATGTTAATGTAATCAACATTACACGCCGTAACCCGCTCCTGGATATATCAATGGAGCAATATACTCATGAGCTGGTCTCGGCGAGCATTGAGACTATTGCATAATGTATTGGAAATTACATGGGCTATGGA
This sequence comes from Hypsopygia costalis, assembly GCA_937001555.2. NCBI lineage: Eukaryota > Metazoa > Arthropoda > Insecta > Lepidoptera > Pyralidae > Hypsopygia > Hypsopygia costalis. The sequence goes on along the minus strand of OW443340.2, from coordinate 4,781,728 downwards.
AATGAGTTTTTGGTGGACTCGATAATGGTCTATTACAGTAGAGGAACGGACGCTTGTGTAAAGTTATACATTTTGCAATATAATATCAATGATCTTATTATATTATCGTGGAGTATTTTACGCAATAGTCCCGTATTAAATGTTATTCGATTTTTATATACTGAATTTCTTTCTAAATGTTGCCAGGTTAATTTTGTTATTCCGTATATAATATAAATAACTACATAAAAGTAATGGTACTTATATATTAATAATATTGTTAAACGTGCCATGATCGAATACGGGAAATAACTACAAATAACATTGACATGTTTATTTTAACTGCCAGTATTTTTATTGTTGTTTAATATTTAGGTTGTGTTCTATTATTAATGTTTGGTTTTGTCAAATATAATAATAATTTTAATGTCTAAAAACATTGTTAAAACGAAATTACACAGTTATCAACAAGTATGGGGTGAATTATGGTTCGACTTAGATGATCTGAGAATATAATTTGTAAAATAAATTGTATTGTTTATTCTGTTGATTGTTGGCACTTGGTGGAACATTATTAACAATTTGTTATTAATAAAATACTTGTACTGTTCCACTTAATAATTGAGTATAAGTGGAACACTTAAGTATTAAGTGGAACAAGTGCTTTATTAATAACAAATGGAAGATAAATTGTATTTTATAATTTTTCTACTAATATTGAAGCATCTCTAATGGAATAATTGACGCCGAAATTAAAGGATAGGTCTTTATTTTACTTTATTGAATTGAGTATTATAAGATTTATAAGCAATGTCTACGTAAGGGTGTTACTACACTAGCACGGTCGACATGATCACCCTGTACTTTTTAATTGGTGCTAAAGTAACACTAAAATTACTGGAATAGAACTAAGATTTATACGAGCGAACAGCCAATATATAAAACATAATTATGTATTAAGATTTATATAATATTGCTTATTTTCTGCCAGAAGTAACTGGCTATTTCACATGTACCCACCATTTGTATTTCCACCCTCGAATTATCACATGTAGTCCCTATTTATGAATCTCTTTAGTGTAGTCCGTAAATGTATTTTGTCTCATATTTAAATTCTGAAATTGTTCTTCCTGCCGATTTGTAATCCGAATAATCACTCTTCCTAAAATTTTTCTTCCTAAAGTTTTCATTCGTAAAATTTGTAGTACCACCAATTGTAATTAATAATATTACTTAGGTAAATGTATTTAAACTCCTACAGTTGTATTTCATAATGCATTTATCCCTAAGCATAATTTCAATAATATTTTTACTTATATTCAGAAAGAAAACAATAATTTGTAGTGATTCAGTACCAGTTAGCAGTGGACGTTGTAGGTAGATGCACTAGCAGCGTAGTTGACAATGTAAAGAGATTATATAATGTGAGAAACGATTTTGGCAGTCGCCGCACGCTCGCTTCGCTCCTCGGTAACCTAAGAGAATTTATAAGCGACACTTGGTAATAAAAACAAATTTAAATAAAAAAAGATATGACTGAATAATAGTGTAAAGAACGGTTATTTTGAGAAAATATATGAAAACAAATAATGCTATAATAGATGCTTATTGCTACTGACATTATGAAGTTCGTTGAACATTAGAAACAGAGTAGTTAGAAATTGTGATTGTTAGGATGAAAAATGTTAGGAAGAACATTTTCGGAGTTCCAATTATTGGAGTTGAAAATTTAGGTGAACTTTGGCGCACTCCCCAGAGTTGTTTAGAGGAAGCGTGAAGAAATACTTACATGGGTCGCCAAGGGGTGGACCGCCAGCGCTGCGCTAATCGCAGTGATGGCGGTCCTCACATTTAGTCTTCACTTGTGCTTTCCATCAGGTAAGGTGGAAACATTTGGCCCGACCACATTAAAAAAAGGGTACATTTTCTTTTCTTGTTTCCATTCACAAGCTTTTCTAATGGCGGCGTTGGTGGACAGGATAAACGTTCTTAACGCTTGCATACACGTGCCTTAAAATATGCCTACATATTTATATTGATAGTGTAATCTAATTAAATATCTGACATTATAATGTAACAATTATTTTAGATTGTAATATAGATTTATTTTTGATGTTGTGCAACTTTCATAAAGTTGTTAATATACTAACATTTTTTTAATAAAAGTAATAAAATTCGATTATTTGTTTCATTTTAAACTCAGTACCAGTTAGCAGTTATGACGTTGTAGGTAGATAGATGCGCTAGCAGCGTATTTGATCATAGAAAAATAAATGGATACAGCACTTTATACGTTTTTTTTCCATGATCTCGACGATCTTGCAAACGGCTCTAACGATTTTGATTAACTTTATGATAAAAAGTGACCGGGCTAAAATCGGTTTAGCCAGGCTACCAATAGGCTACTTGACAATTTTCTAAAATTATAAAAAAATATTTATCAATGTCTTAAACTACGCAAAATTATATCGCTATTTCATTTTTAAAGACACGTCGTGATTTTGTTTTATGGTCGATTAAAGCTGGTGGAAAGTCGTGTAAGTGGCTCATTACGATCTTTAGAGCCAAAGCCAACCTTACCTGCGCGTGGTGCACCCTGCCGACTATTGAAAGAGGCCATGGTGCAAAGAAAGGTAGGGTACAGGGTATTTGTAGCTTGCCCGACTGGGGAAGTACCTCCACCTTACGGAATACCGCAGCCAAATAACAAATCACTTGAAGCTTGTTATGTTATAGTGAGGTCACCAGAAAAGAACCAGTTGCTGCGTTGGCAGCGGGGGTGGTGGCGCGCGAGCGACATTTTATGGTACGAGCGTTAATATGGCCACGATAACCGCTTCACATCAGTCGGCCCGTATGCTTGTCTGTCATCCGTCTTACTACAATGAAAAATAATTAAGATGAGGAAACGATACACAAGGAATGACTTCTATGTGTATATTATTTATACACATGGAAATCATTCCTTGTGATTTCTATGTGTATATTTTATAGACATAGAAGAATAAAGTAGAGACCAAGTATATTTATTTGATTTCATATCTTGCAGAAATCGTTGCACATAAGACGGGCTTTAAAAGACCTGAATCTAGGGCCGTTAAACCGCTACGTCAAATTGATATTATTCATCATGATATCATATTGACATAGTCGTTGAAGCATATTCGAATAGATTTTTCCACGTATATTATTTTCCCGTATATTCAACACTCATTTACACGAGGACCATACTATATGTTATTGAGTGGAGCGAGCGTAAGGCATATATACGTCGAAAAGTCACTCTTGGAAATGATTAAGTTCGCTAAAGTTTGTTTTTTGCAATAAAAAAATCCAATGGTAATCGGTTTCAGCTTCGGCGGTAGGGCCCCTCCTGGCCTAGTAATTGTACGTTATGGAGGTTAAAGTTGAAGAAAATGATCCTCGTCTATATGAGTCGACTAAACGTGAAAATAGTTTAAGTGAAAAAAAGGCTAATTTAGTAGTCGTATGAACGTGTCTAAAAGGATTCAACGAAAGTCCGACTTTCGTTGAATCCTTTCAAATCCGTTCAACCGCTACGATATCGTAGCGACTTTCAAAGTCGCTACGATATCGTAGCGGTTGAACTTTTATGAATTGGATTTTTAGATGGTGGCCGGATATGAAGAGATTGAAAAATTAGCAGAGCGCTAAAAATCGAATTTTATACCTGGCAATAAATACCAAATGTCGATATATCGATTTTCGAAGACGACGACCGACGGCATTTTGGTTTATCGACATTTTTACAAGCTTGCAATGTTACTCTTTTCTTTTTACAGTTGACACTTGACATTTGACTTCGATTTATTTGAAAAAAAAAACGTGTTTGTAACAATGTTTTGATTTAGTAAATTTATTTTCCGTAAAGTACAGCAAATTAAAATAATTATTTATTGCAAATGCGAAAGCATAGTTTTAGTTTATTTATTTTATAATCAGCAGCGTATTGCATTGCAAGAGGAATTTATAATCAAGCTCAAAGATAACTTATCTTGTTCACTGTACAATATCAACATCAACTAACATAATATGTTTATACAACAAACTGCTACAGGAAACAACTAATCAATAATTGCAATGGACGGAGAAAGAAATTAACATTACAATCTTAGGCAGGCAATCTTTCTGTTGGGTTAGGATTACGAATTGTTGAAACCATGGAGTTAAATAATAGCTTGGAACTTGGTATATTGCCGAAAATAACTGATGTGGAGTGGAAACTTGAAGTCGTAACAAATGCGCCTGGTGTTGGCTCCGATAACTTACTGTATACTGTTATCCTGAAAACAGATACTGGGAATGATGTGAGATTTACGTGTGGAAGCCAGCAACTACATGATTTAGTGTACAAATTGAAAGACCTAGTGAGACATTGTGAAAAACTAAAAAGTGAACTTATCTGAATAAAAAGTGTCTTGTTTCAAACATGATTATTATTGTGAACATAACCTGCATTAGTTTTGTAATACATATAAATGTTTACATTTATTAATTATTTTATTTGTGATGAACTCCAATAACAACAGGAGTCGAACCTAAAACATCTAGAAAGGAAAATAATAACTGTCTGTCCGTCACAGGTATTTTAGCTCGGAAAAGTTATACATACCTCAAAACTATTTTAAAGTTTGTGATAACAAATGTGGGAAGAATAAAGAAAAACTGTAGTTGTCAATTATGATAGATTTTATAAAGGTGAAAAAAGAGACAGTGAATCTAGCTAGCCCAATTCACACTAGGCTGGTATTATTCATAGCTTACTTTGAGCAAATGAGGCATATTATAAAATACCACCAGAAGAAAAGGTCTTTTTTACAATTTTTACTACCTATGTAGTATTTGTACAATTTTTATCAAACAGGATTATTTATATTCTATGATGATTTTTCTTGTCTTGATTATTAATATAAATTAATGTAATTCTTAAACCCTGGCCACTCTATACAAATGTCGCATCATTTACTACTGTGTAAATAATGTTGTCTGCGCAGTTCAAGTGTCTGTGCAGTTCCATACAAACTGTTCCCGATTTGCCTCGGGAGAATAGGCGAGGTCTACACGAGAGAGTGGCAGGGTGTAGTAATACTGTATGTAGTACTGTTACTTTTACTGTGCAATAGTTTATTATCTCAGGTAGTAAAAAGGATAAATAAATGATTTCTCTAGTAAAGTCTAATTGTTTATTTAATTAAAGTCATGTTACAACAAATAATTTAATCAATACGCTTACATTTTTTATGTTGTTTCAAATACCAAAAAGTTTTCTTGAATTTGGAAAATTTACCCTTTTTTATTTTTCTCTTTTCTTTCGTACTTTCAATCCAATTCTCTAAGGTTGACAACTTTGGGAGTGGATAGTGCAATGTTTTCTTTAAATAGATGTATAAAGGCTTGCTGAAATATCGCAGAGTAACAGTAAAAGGCTTAGATTCAAATTCATTGGTTGTCCATCGGAGTTTCACCTTCTTATTCAATGAAACCTGTACCTCATTAGGAGTTGGTAGTTGATTGAGAGCGAATTTGGCATAATTTTCAAATTCTTCATATTTCCTTTTAAAATTCTTGTCTAATTCATTGATCCGCAACTTGTTAATGTACTCTTCATTTTCTAAATCAGCGATCTTCATCTTTAGAATATCTTTTTCATATTGAAATCGTCTTTTGAGGTCACTGATTGTGTCTGGTGATGTTAATAATGATAATTTACTTCCTTTCGAGTAAATCTCTGTTTCCGTTTTATCTTCATTGGAGTATAAGTAGACAGATGGAACAGCTAGAATAACATTAATATTAATTTATTACCAGTTAGAAATATACTGATCTACATCTAGCAAAGAGTAAAGGAAGTATATAGGAATACTAGTAAAAATATGGGCGTCGGCAAGGGGGGCGGGTAGACAGCCCCTGAGCACATGATTTCGGGCAGCCAAAGGTAAAATGTGCCAGTTCTTTTCACTTTGTGTTATTTTCTTATCCTTCATGACTAGCCTTGCGCTAGCCTTGTTCTAAGGAGGGGTCTTCCAAAGGCTTGATATGCTCTTGATTAAAAAGAATGTAGCTTTACTACTTACCATCCTCTTTTAACTGTTTTGGTGTTGTATTCCTCAATCTTGAGTGGATGCCATCTTTAAAATCCTCTAATTTGAAATGCCTGCTACAAACACGCTTGTTAGCTGTTCTAATTTTTTCCTTGATTCTACAAACTTTAGCCCATTCTTCAAATAATTCAGGATTTTTGGGAAATTTGAAAAATGATAGTTCTTCACCTTCTTTTTTTGCCCTTATGGAGTTTTTCTTGCATGTTGAAATAGCACACGTATTTCCTTTGGACATTTTCAATAAATACTATATATTTTTTTATACCTATTTGAAAAAAAAAATATTTAGTTAGTACCTATGTAAATTATTATTTAGTACATAGGTACCTTTACATACCTTTGTAGGTAGCACAAATTAATACTAGGTAATTATGTCCCTTTTTAATTTTTTTTATATAGTTACTAACAGTCTTTAAAATAAAATAAACAAACTAGGTATATTTATTAAAATTCGGAACACCGTGTATAATTACGCTGTCTACTTACTTACTTGTAGACAGGTACCTAGTGAAATCGGTGGAAAAGTGCTTGTGGATGCCACAGTATTGAATTCAATATCTTCCCTACAGTAGTACAACGCCCTTCAGCAATGAACATCCTGCCACCTGCTGCGTTGTCTTTTGAATTGAAATTACGCGCAAGGGTCTGTAGAAAATGAGGAAAAAAACTCTGGTTCGCCGTAAATTAAGATCAATTTTTATAAGTATCTCAAAAACTCAAGACTATGAGAATTGTGTGTATCTACATAACGTGCTTATCAAAGAGTACATTGTATAATATTAGGTAGGTACGTTTGATGCAAATTAGCGTACGGCCCGCAATATTTGAAGCGGTTACCGGATCCATAGAAACTTCGTAACATGAAATATCGCTCGCGCACTGATACCTGGGCTAGGTCGTGCACCATGTGCAGATGACGTTGGCTTTGTTTCGTTATTCGTTACTCGATTCGCTTTACTTTGCTTGATAAAAATATCGAATTTCAAAACTATTTTTCGTTTTATTCCTGTCGTATTTACGGTTCCTGTTGTATGATAAATACCTTTAACAAAATAATTGTTTTTATTACTCGTGCGTGCGAGCCATTACCTGTGCGAGCGATTGTGCTCGACAATTTTTAAAATAAATGAATATTCGTCCCGTCGTTACATAAAAACCTTTAAAATTAACCCCATGGTTTTCTGCCAGGCGCACAGTAGGTTTTTACGTCAAAAAATTTCACTATTTTCTAGTAGTTTTGAAGTCACCATCAGTTTTAAAAAGCATCAGAAAAGCCTGCCAAGAAGTAAATAATTGCTGTCGAAAGACAATATATTTAGTACCTATATAAAATACAGGCAGGTGCGAGCTGCTTCCTTGTGAGCTCTGCCCCAGTTTACTGTATGCCAAAATTGGACCGCGGGTAGAGAAGCGACGTGTCCCCCGCGTCGCACGCCCTTCACTCACCCTGCGTAAGATATAATCGTTGCGCAACTGCGAGTAGTAAAACTGTGCTAGAACTATTGATTATTGCAATTGGAATAGGTAACCTAACGTAATTGCGTTCCGTTTTGTCGTTTTTCTATATCAAGAATTACATGGAAAATGAATGTAACAGGGGACCGCAATTGGTTGGACTTGTAAGTTATAGATAACATGGTTTCCAGTTAAGAATGGCAAGATGCAATAATTTGTGCATAGCAAAAAAAGGAACGTGTCAACAAGTTATTTTAGTTTTTCTTTATTTTTCTCCTGCTTACCTGGTACCTATGTGAATCTCTTCCTTCTACGTATACCTACATATGGAGGGCTTCGTTTTCCCTCGATATTGATCATCAGCCTGTATCTATCCACTGTCCGATGTAATATTATTATTAGAGTGATTATATTATATTGCTTTAAATTAAATTTGCTAAGTCAATGTTCCTCGAAGGACCCACGTAACGCTATTCGGAAATACTTTATTTTACTCACTATACCGCGGGTTTTTAAAGAAATCTCTTCTTCCGTGAATTATTATATGGTTTAGAATAAACTCCGAGATAAATTTCGAACAGAAATTTTCGCTCGGGGAATTTTCCAGGGGTTTTCAACTTTTTACTTATTTACCATGAAACAAGAGCTGAGTAGGTTTTGCACCCAATATGTGTACTGATCGTTTATATGTTGAATATTGAGAATATTTAATTTAGATTTCCTGTGGAGTCTTTAACTATTTAACAAATAATTATTCAGTATGTACCTATAATGATTTTTCTCAGTCAATCTATTATATATCTGTGCTATAATTATTAACATTATGTTATATTGTTTTAACTACCTACCTATGTAAATCTAAATATGAATTTTAATGATATTTCTCCTTCAAGTCGCCGCATTCTTGATTTTCTTCAATCACAATGGTTGATTGGCATTAAGTTCGCTTATGTCTTTGAGTTATGTAGGTATGTACCAACCAATATAATTGGGCCAAAAAGTTTCAAGTTTTTCTATAGTTATAGTACCATTACTTTCTAAAATAAAATAAAATGTGTTTGGTTCTATTACAATAAATATATTATGTTAATTTTTAAATTTATATTTTTTTCTGCTTTCAGGCAAAAGCAGAAAAAAATATAAATTAAAAAAATCACAAAATCATAAACGTTTTTACATGGAAAATGGAAGTTTGTTAATACTTATAGCTCTGCTTTTAATAAAGAAATACCTTCTTTCCTTGCTCCATGCTTGTTCCATTATGCTGAATACACCTTCGTAAGAAGAATCAAGAGACAGGAATAGAAAAAACAAAAGTGACCATTTTTTTTTCAATTCTGAACATGGATTTCTCATGAATGTTTCGATTTAGTACAGAAGTCAATCCAGCGTAAATGAAATCTATTTTCTTCAACGAAATGTAGTACGAAGAGTATATTTTTTTGAAAAAAAAAAACCGAAGAAATTATTGTTCACCGGAAGGTCGGGAGACTAACCAATATTACCAGAGTCTCCCGGGCAATCCGGGAGGGTTGGGTTGGGAACTCTACCTCTAGGCAATGTGAGAGATGGCTAGTCAAGTGAAGCTCAACTGCCGTGCGCCACGGGTTTTAGATATCTAACACTATAGAGGATCTAAAATGATGAATTTGTACCCAACACATCGATTTCAATAATATGAATTGTAAAATCGTCTCAACGTTAGTCCCTTGTTGCAACCAAATCAGAATAATATACTACCCAAACAAAACATGACTGTATCGTAACATAGGTTTTTGAATCGTAATCGTAGCAAATATATAATAAATTTAAGACTCGAGTGATGCTAGTTCTGCAGCAGGAGCCGCCTTAATCTAATCTACTGTAGCCTATGGGCACAGATATAGAAAAACCTATGGGTTAATCTGTTACGGGTGTTGATAGGTGTAGGTCGGTGTCTGTATGCACTAATTATAGTCAATGGTATGTCTATGTAGTTAAAAGACAGACGCTTGCTTCCGAAGAAGTAGTAGTACGTTAGTACTATTACTTATACTGTGGTACCTAGTAGACAAGTGGCTAGTTGTTCGTTGTACCAGCCCCGTCTGTAATAGCGTTTTGTACTAAGAAAATAACGTTTGTCAGACCGTTTTTTAATTATTTAGTAAATAAATATTTCTGGACAATTCACACAGCGCCATCTAGTCCCAAATTAAGCGCAAGGCTTGTCCTAAGGATACTAGACAATGGTTAAATGTACTTAAATACCTTTCTTGTTAATACATACTTATAATACATATAAAACACCCAGACCAAGACAAACAGACATGTTCATGCACACTATTGTTTGTCTTGGGCGGGGATCGAACCTGCGACCTCGGAGTCGAAGTAGCCATTGCCAGCCATTCGACCACCGTGCTCGTCAAAAGTGTCAATTTACAGTGACACTTTTGACGGGACAACGCACAAACAACGGGTATTTGTATATATAATAAACCACAATTTCGTATTCAAAATAACTTTATTTCAAAATACCATTATAAAGTATAGTATGAGAACACAAAATCAGAAAACAATTCCTTTGCACAAAAAAAAACGCATCACAGATAAACTAAAAATGACTTAAGTGAGTAGATAAGCTGCATCTTCGTTAATCTACTAGTGTTAGCATCACGGAACTATCAAACGCTTATAATATAAATTACAATAAATTTATCTTAAAATATCACAATATCAACAACTACACTACACATTACGGTGAACGTTTTGATGATAATTTGTTACAACAGCATTATAAATTACAACAAAAACATTCCGTATCATCAACCTAATTTTTCTGTGACCTACAGCCGGGAAAATGTGAGTCGCCGCTACGCGTAGTTTCCAAAAGATAGCATACTGCTTTCAGAGGCAGTCTCGAGAGACATAATCCCTTACTTTCGAAGGATTATTTACGAGTAAACCAGCTGATCTGACAGACGTTGTCCTGTCTAAATCTTACCCGGTATACCCAGAATATCCCATCAAAGTTTCTTTGCAATCGGATGAGCGGTAAACGAATGCATAAAGGTCATACAGACAAACATTTTTATATATACTTATAGAAAATTATTTTTTCATAAAATAGAACAAAAGTTATTTTGTTCTACTGAACAAAATAACTTTTGTATTATTTTAGTCAAAAGAATTAACCGCTTAGACTACTGTCTAAGCGGTTAATTCTTTTGACTCATCGAAGCAAATTCTTTAGCTAGAAAATAAAAAGAAAAAATACAAAAAAATCGATTTGTATGTCTCTTATCTTTCTGTAAATACCCACTTCGCACAGAGCGACAAGCCGTTTTTTAGTATAAAAGATAATTATAATAACGGATTTATGTTATTGAGAATATCGTTAACACTGTCGAGACTGCCTACCCTAGGGCCCTGCCGCCGAAGTAAAGCTGACTACCGTCGGATTTTTAATAGTGAAAATCAAACTTTAGCTTAGATTTGCGTTAATTGTGTTGTTAATGATAGAAACAACAGAGCTCTACCGACAAAGTTGAAGATGTTTCTCATTAATTTAAACCTAAGATCTATTGTCGCGATCAAAAAATCCTATGGTAATCGGCTTCAGACAAATAAAGTTATTCTATTCAGCTTCGGTAAGGCCTCTGGTCCACATTGCAACGCGCGTGTGATGCTCCTGGCGTTACAGGCGTTCATAGGCTACGGTAACTGCTTTCCACCAGGCGGGCCGTATGCTTGACTCAGTGGTATAAAAAAAACATTGGCTGATACTTGATAAAACTTAATGACCGCGGGCTCTCCCGCCTAGAGTCAATTCAGATCTAGTTACCGACATAAAAATCTTCATCTTATGTGGTAGAGCTTCTCGGTCCCTACCAGCTGAGCGAAGAACAATTAGGTTATATAAAATTAAGATGCTGTTGATTTTCACAGATTTCACCCGTACGGAATCGGCCTCAGCTTAGGCGGTAGGGAACTGTAGTCGTTAGAGACTTGATCCTCCGACTTGTTGAAACATTCTAGAAGTCCATTTAGTAACTACAGCTACCAGCTATGTTTACTTTGAAAAGGCACATAAAATAAACAGAAATATTATTTTATTATTAATGTTTAAGATTTGGCAGTATTATTTCAGTAAGATTTCGTCAAGGGGACGGTAGAAGCCATAGCAGACCTAAAATATTTTTGTCGTTGATTTAAAGTGTTTAATCGTAAGTAGAAACTTCTTATTTTCATAAAATAACACAAAAAATATTTTGGTCAGTAAGTTCGTTTTAAAGCGGCCGATTCTTTTGACTCATCGAAGCAAATTTTTAGCGAGAAAACGAATGAAATATTCATACAATAAAAAAAATACCAAAAATAGATTACAGCGAATTTACACAGTCGACTGGCAATAGCTTCCCCATAGAAAATTGTTTTGACCTAAGTGAAAATCGTTGTATTTGTTTTGAATATTTCATTCTCCTTCTCGTTTACGGGCTACTATTATTTTTAATGACGGCGCTAGGCTTCCAAGTCCCTTAGCAAAATCATTCCTATTTTTTTCAAATAATCATTATTCAACGCTTTGTTCAGTCATTATTGATGTGATTTTAACAGATTCACTTTCGAATTTAATCAATTATTCTTAGCGGTAGTGTACCCTTAATTTTAACTTCTGACTAAATAAAAACCCTTATTGAACAATGACAGACAGGGACAAATAACATAAACGAACAATAAATTGAAGCAAGTCCTAAAGTAGGTCAAAACTTTTGTTTTATAAAAGTTTTGACCTACTTTAGGACTTGCTTCAATTTACATATTTCAATATAATTTTCAATAACAATTGGGGCTTTGGGTAGATTTACATCACTAGAAGAATCTTATGTTCATATTCTTTGATACAAAACATGTTCAATGAATTTATATTTAGACTCGGGTAATATTTTGCAACAGATTTCAATTTGCTGGATTTCAGACAAAATAATTTGCTGCATATTTTACATGTTTATTTTTACACATTTGAAATATGTTAAACAAGTAAGTATAGGCTGATTCTATGGATCTCTTCTAAAATAGTTCAAATGCATATCCCATTTGAACTATCTTAGAAGATCTATAAGATTTGATATCTTCTAAGATAGTTCAAATGCGTATCGCATTTGAACTTAGAAGAGATCAAATCGGTCTTCTTAATTTGTACATTCTAGGTGAAACCATTTACCGTTAAAATATCGTCAGTTACAATATTATATTGAATAAGTATACACCGATTTGGACAGACTAGTGCAGTGGAAAAATATACAACAGTTTAGGCCTGAAAATATACTTTAACTATTTTTGGACTGATTACCTACAAATGTATTTTAATAATTTTATAAAAAATCTAAAAAAAGGCCGAAAATTAAGAGGACAGAAAACACCCATCAGCCTTTTAGAAATAACTTCGCCTTACCAATTAAATAATACATGCCTATATGAGATTGTAGTAAAATATCGCTCTATCTTACCTAGCGTAATATTTAAATTTATTATTATCTCCGAAGAATAATGGACACATGATACACGTCTTTATAAATGCAGAAAGAGAAATGAAAAGGGTAAGAAAGGGTACTTAATTTTCAATCGACGAATGACAAATTGTAACTATAGATTTTTGCTTACAAAAATCAACCACCAGATACGCTTCACAGAATTGTTAACAGTCTCAAAAGTATGACAGCTTATTACTAATAACTGAATGGTTCTATTTTTAACTTTACATTTGAGACCAGTTCAATTTAAAATTATACATGGTCTACACAAGAGTCATCACAAATTTCATAAAAGAATCATCAGAAAAGATTTGAACAAGACAAAAATATTTTTTAAACAATGCTCTTAACCACTAACGAAAACAATATTATTTAAACAATGTTCTTAATTTAATAATTCATTAGTGTTATCACCCCTTGGTTTCACAGGGTATTTTGGACTATACATAAAATTAGTAACTTGAAATTGCGAAAAGTTATATCCATTTTTTCTACTGTAGGTACTAAGATTTGTGAGCCGAGCGTGCAAGCGAGAGCACGGAACAAGCGATAGAGAGGCACGATCGGCTTGTGACCCATCTATCTCTCTTCGGCCGATGCGTCCGATTTCATCAATGTTTTCTTATGACGTTATCACGTAAAATTATCGTCCGTAAACCGATTTTACAGACAACCTATTTTTTTTTTGTTCAAGAAAAGTGCTCAGTAACACTATTTACGAGTCTTAAGAGAAAATAAAAGTATAAATTTATTCAATGCATGTAAAAACACCATTTTGAGTTTGAAAAATAATGAGTTTATGCATGTTCCACAGTGGGTACACCCAAATTGCTGATTACAATGGTGACACGCGTGAGCTTAATAGAAGAGATGACAACAACTTCGTATATCAATTTAGGCAATATTACATACAAAATCCTGTTAATAATACTGGCATATTATCAATATACACATAAATTATATTTAAACAATAACAAACAACACCCAAGAATACCAATTTAACACACTTCAATATAAATTTTGGGATATATCACATAGTACTTAAAGCATTAATAACTTTTAAGCGTTAATAAGGTGCGCAAACAATAATACGTGAGAAACAAACCTTATTCCACTATAAAAATAATAATAATAGATGTATAAAGTTTCATTTTTGGTTAGATTATTTCAATTTTTTTGCAACTCTAAACGCTCTAAAATACTGCAAACAGATAAATCTAACCAATAAGTGAATGATAATTTCTTTAAAGTATAATCGTAATGATTGGAAACAGAAGAATTTGTTCTCATGATACTAAACAACTTTCCTAGAGATTCCGTCCGTTATATTAAAAGATGAGTCTTCAATAGAGCAACACTGTATGTGTTATATCATATATTATTATGTTATATGTGCCCATCATACTACCTATTTAGATAATAAAGAAAAAGTGGGGCGTGGCTGTGTCATAGACACGGCCGTGTATGTATACGTGAATACGTTATATGCACAAAAATTATCTTAAAATAGCAGCTTCCACCCTCCTCCGCACGCGATGTTCCATAGTCCTTACTTAGCGTAATAAATTCTTTGATCTATCCAGTGGTGTGATTGAATTTTGGATGGCGATGATAGATTTGTAGCTGCAACACCAAACTGTATCTTCCGATTTTGTTATCATTAATTTTTTTAGTTACCTCCCTATGGAAGCAATTTTAGACGTATTGACGTCAAAAAAATTTTTTTTTTGTGTACACTAATGTTATCAAATATTGTAGACCAGTTATTGTACTCTTTATTTAATATATCTCCTTATTTTATATAGTAAAAAATATCTCTTTTTAAAAATTAAATTCGATTTTATATAATAACACTGATATGCCAAGCCACGATAATGATTATTTTCTTTAATTATTAAGATTTAAAATATTTCCGTGTCGTATATTAAGTATGACGACTCACTTTCTCTTTTTATTATTTTTATATCATTTTATTTTTTATTGAACCTTTGAGTTTTTTTATACTACATTGGATGGCAGACAAGCATACGGGCCGCCTGATATAAAGCGGTTACCGTAGTCATATTAAAAATTAAGTGACTGGCGAACATCCAGGCACTAAAAACTAGCGGCAGCTTATACAAATTTTTGATTAGCTCGACTGTGTGAAAGTCAGGGAATTCCCTTGGTTTCTTCTTGCAACAATACAGGCAGGTAGAACGCATCTATATCAAAAAATATCTTAGCTGGCAACTATCAACCGATACTTCTGAGAAAGTTGTGTGTTATCATGAGTACAATAAAGCATGTCACAGACAAACGCGGCCAGCGGTTGCCGTCTGTCATACAGTATGGAATCGCAAGCCGCGCTGACTTGAATAGTTTCATTAAGTTCCATACTAAATGACAGGTCGCCACCGCGGTCGCCA
Organism: Hypsopygia costalis; assembly: GCA_937001555.2. Taxonomy (NCBI): domain Eukaryota; kingdom Metazoa; phylum Arthropoda; class Insecta; order Lepidoptera; family Pyralidae; genus Hypsopygia; species Hypsopygia costalis. The sequence goes on along the minus strand of OW443340.2, from coordinate 4,766,254 downwards.
TCGCAGGCCGCGTTTTTCTGTGACATGTTTAATGCGTACCAATAAACGCAAATAAATATCCGCATACAATCGATATTTAGTAAGACCCACGTCATTCCGTTGCATATTTTAAAACTTTTAAAAAATGAAACACATTTTGAGTAGTTATATTATTATAGGCCAGTTGCCCGAGATCGTGATCAGTCGCGTTTCGATCGTCTACACACATTCGCTCATTTCACTTTCGCCATTCATATAAAGGCTCTATTTAGTAACTTTTGAAAGTATTTTTATCTCACTTTAATGTGGTGGTTTTGTCTACGTCTGTGATTGCTACGGCGCCGTCTATAGACGCCCATAGAGGTTACAATTTCAGCTTATGTATTCGTCTAGATTCAACGGTTTGGGCTGATTGTTGACTATTCAGCAAGTGAAAGATTTTTTATTTATATATTTTTCATCACCATTTTACACATTTTTTTCTAAGCTTACAGCCTTATATACCTATGACCTATATGTACTTAAAAATATTTTTTTATCGATGTGACTTAAAAGATAATGGACGTTCATACAAATTTTAATCGCCGCTTAAAGGAGATAATATTATTAAGGATATCCCCCTAAGGAGATGTTTTTTATTAGCAGAAGACCCTGTAGACTATCTAGACCGAAGGCACAGTTTAAGTAATAGTACTAAGTACAGTATGGCCGCTCCCTGCCGCTCTCTCGTATCGGCCTTACCTCCCCTCTGAGGACGAATCTGGAACAGTTTGTATGGCGCCGCACGTACACACGCTCATTCACGCTCTGCTCTTCTGACGTCTTTGTTTATGTACTAGTTTACGACGCGACATTTGTATGGAGTGGCCGGGGTGTGCACTAAGCTAGATAGTCTACATGTTAAATTTCAAGTTGATTGGTTGTAGATGTTATAGTTTTTGAATTTTTATGATCAATGTTAAATGAAGTAACGTTGGTATTGTATTAGTGTAGGTAACTTAATTTATCTAATTCAAAAGGCTTCCGCCAACCCTCAGTAGAGCAGCATGGTGGAGAATGATATAAGCCCCTTCGATTGAATGGAGACCCGACCCCCAACAGTAGGCTTATTATGGGTTGATGCCTGCCGAAAATTGCCGTATCAAAGAGAGATATGAAAATTATAATTCTTCTAAACGTTAATCATAAAACTGTTGGTATGGTCATTTCCCTGCAGCATATAGATACGTGGAATCACATCTTTCCAAAGTTAAGTAGAAACGTAGACAAAAACACCACGACATTAGCAACCCTCATTCAAGTCCATATGTTTTCAATACATTTAGTGAGCGCTCAGAACTAGCCTCAACACATTTTAGGCATCATCAATTATCAAATTAATTTTAACATCGCCGCAAAATACCCGTACTATGAGTTAATATACTCGTACTATAATGTACTCATATACGTAAAAACTGTCCCGTCACAAAATGGACCTGTATGTTATCAGATTCTGTGAGAAAATTTGGAGATACTTCGAGCTTCCGCATCAAAAAGCGGTTGAACATTTTGAACAACAATATTTTGACAATGCGCTGTGTACAGATTTTAAATAGATTGGAACTAGTTTTTAATTCACTAGTATTAGGATAGGACTAGTGAATTAAAAACTGCATTGTTAAATTTGTTGAGATGAGGGAGATAGACGTATCTCTTAAATAGTAGACTAGTTAGTAAAAATTGTTGTAGCCTTTGAAAATATATATAAATATTATTTTGTATAATTTCAAGAATTTGAAAATAATACGGCTAAACAGTGTGGGACAGAGAGTGTTAGGAGAGTTCAAACAAAATACAAATCAATAAGATATGAAAATATCGTGATCCATTCTATCTTCATGTACAATAAATTGACGTTACATCTGGATATAATAATAATTTAGCTTAAATCTGTCATCGGATAACACAAAAGAAAATCGCAGCGATTATACTGATGATGATATATATACTCTGAAATACTCTGAATAAACTCACAGAGCTACACTGCTCATTTTGCGAGATTTCACACAAGTTTACTACACGGTCTATCGAGTACGGATTACGAACACATAGTAGCGGTACTTATCTGAAGTAACCTTGGATATACAATCGGCGAATTTGCAGTTCGGTGCAGTTGAGTTAATATCTATGCATTCACGATGTTAAGTATCTTTGTAAACCATTATTTTTTAAATATGATTAGGTTTATTTAACATATACTATAATTTGAACTCTACACTAGGTGAGGCTAAAAATAGATTACAGCGAATTGGAATGGATGGCAAATATAATCTACATGTCATAATGAGCATATCAATTGCATACACATTTGATATTTATGCGCTAATCAATAGTCCGCGCGTTTTCCACGGAATTCTCGCGCGCTCCTGGAAAATTCCCGCAGCTATCATCGGGAAAGCCTGAGGAATGTGCGAGAAGTTGCGTGAATTCGCAGGACAATCGCGGGAATTCTGAAACATTCCTGCGAATACACGCGCCTTCTCGCGTAATGAGACATTATCGCTTCCGGTCTATACCGTTCCGCTGTAATGTAAATAAAGCCAAGTATGTGTGAAACATCGTATTGTATTAACTTGTAAAATGCGTAAACATTTAGCACGTTTCCTGCGGTAACAAAACAATACACCGCAACGGAGTATTCCAAGAGATACTTTCATATTGGGCACTAGTGTTGGATAATTTTGAAAAAAAAAAAAAACAAAAAATATTCATATATTTAAAAAATATTCATTTCATCCATTTGAATTTTTCAAAAAAATATTTTATATTTTTTCATTTTTCCGAAAATTACCCAACACTATTGGGCACTTAAAATGCTGCTTTAAGGCTTAAGACTAAAGGGCCTATTAGACGGCCAGGTATTCAGACTATCTATCGAAGTGACGTCTCGCTGGCTCTCGTAAGTCACACACTACACTAAGTAAGATATTATATATTTAGAGCGTGACAGTGCTATAGGTGAGACAAGAGAGGCTATATCACCGTCTCTTACACGCGTATAGCTGTGTCTCGCTCTACATATATCGTATGAATCGTATTTGCTTCGTGTGTGATGTGCTTTTAACTAGCGAGACAACACTATGACACACAGTCTAAAGTTATCCTGTAATGATGCCTTCTTATGGACCATTAGGACAATTTCAGACAGTCTATGATAGTGTGGTCTCGCTTACACTTTACTAATACTAGCGAGATGACATTATGTTAGACTGTCAGAAAATTATATTATAGGCCCTTTACGATAGCAGAGTTGATGTTTCCAGTAGGTGTTTAGAGCGAGAAGAACTTGAGGAAGGCCGCGGGCGGCACGGGGTGCGGGGGGAGAGGACCCCCCGCCTCCTTCAGCCTCTCGCGGTACTCGGGGCACTGGAGCGGACACGGAGAAAAACATACCAAATTGACATTAACCCTTGTACTTAGGTACTAATTTTGGAAAAAAAACAAAAAACCTTTTTTTTGTGTTTTTTCTGTTGATTGTACAGGAGAAAAAATACATATAAATATATCGCTCATTGGCTGCAACAAAGTCATAATTAAAGTCAAAATAAATACCAATATAATGTTCGGAAAATGCATGTTCATTTTCCGAACATTATATTGGTATTTATTTTGATATACTGTTTATACTTACAAATTTGTAAAGTACCTAATTATTATCTTATCTTATTATTGTTGCAATTAATAAGTCTTATTTGGTTGGACAATCATAAAAGCGATTTACATGCAACAACTATATAAATGTACGTTGTGCCGATATTGCAGCAAATGAGCGATATATAGTGCGACTGAAAAGAGTAGAAATGGAACTAAATTTATTATATGGGTGCAAGTGGTTCATGAACATCTTTGAACCAAAGCCAACTTCACCTGCACGCGTCAGGCTTCACATCAGGCGGGCCGTATGCTTGTCTGCCACCCGACGTAGTATAAAAAAATAATATTTGCAGTAGCAACATTTACTTCCTGCATACAAAAGTGCATAAGAGTTGTAAGTCATCGTCGCCAACCCTTATACATCCCACTGCCGGGATACGGGCCTCCCCTCAAACGAAGAAGTTTAGAGCGTACTCCACCACGCTGTCCGACTAATCGATCACGCAAGTTAAAAAACGTCGGCCGTAGCCTGCCCATGGATGGGTTTATTTATCTCGAGCTCCTTATGCTCTGGAGGGCACGTTAACCCTTCGGACCCGGCTGCTGTCGTTAGATGACAGTCGTTAAACCAAGTCAGTGGCCTTTAGGCGGCTTGAAAACACTGGCCTCCGACATCAAGTTGAGCAGATTGGTGGAGTATGCTCCAAACCCTTCGATTGAGGGGAGGCCCGTATCACAGCAGCGGGATGCATAAGGCTTGACTACGAATTAACCCCGCTTTGTTTTATATAATATAGATTTAAAAATAAAGTTAGAGAGAATGTATGGATGTTTGCGACTATTTCAGGGGTAAACGGTTGAACAGATGTGAATGAAATTTGGCATATGTGTAGAATACGGTCCGGATTGACACATAGGATATTTTTAACCCCCAACCCGTTTGGCCAGCGTGTGGAGAGTAGGGCAAATCCTCCTTCCGTATGGGACGGACGAGAGAGGGTCGTGCTCCTGTAGTGGAGACTAAAATGACCTGATGATGATGATATTTTTAACCCAGCTACTGTGTCCACGCGGGGCGAAGTCGCGGGCAGAAGCTAGAGATATAGAACATATGTATACCTGGTCGGCTATACAGGGGTGTCCAAGCGACCTCCAGAACAGACATTTGCAATGCCGGCACAGAGACAACGTCTCCGCGTACTGGGCGTCTTCCCGGAGACCATATAACCTGCAATCATACACACAGAAAACTATAAAGGTGTTATAAATAACCTAATAGAGCTCGGTGGTCGAATGGTTAGCAATGGCCACTTTGACTCCGAGGTCGCGGGTTCGATTACCGCACAAGACAAACATTTGTGTGCATAAACATGTCTGTCTGTTTGTCTTGGTCTGGGTGTTTTCTATGTATTTTAAGTATGTATTTACAAAAAAAAAATGTATTTAAGTACACTTGTCAGTTGTCTAGTACCTATAACACAAGCGTTGCGCTTAATTTGGGACTAGATAGCGCTATGTAAATTGTCCAGAAATATTTATTTATTTATTATTATAAATATTTTTGAAAAATGGAAAAAATCACCTTCTTCCCCTAGGTGGGATGTGAAATTTCCATTTTTGAAAAATACTTATAATATTCTGGCAAGTTGACCAAGACCACTATTTAAATAATAATAATTATAAAGGTGGTTCTCCCTGCCCCCTGTTCTACTAGGATCCACCGGCAAGGCTCTACATCGGATGGATCAATGAGTATATTTTTTTTTATTGAGATGTGATTTTTTTATGGGACAGGGGGGCAAACGGGCATGTGGGTCACTTGATGTAAAACAATCGCCACCGCCCATGGAGAAACAACATCTTTGAACGAAAGTCAACCTCACCAGCACGCGGTGCACCCCGCTGAGTGACAAACGAGGCTCTGGCGAAAAGAGAGGTAGGGCATAGCGTATTTTTTAAGCTGCCCGACTGGGGAAGTACCTCCACCTCACAGAATACCGCAGCCAATTAACAATTCCCTTGAGGGTTGTTATGTTCCAGCGGGTGAATCAGGTCACCAGAAAGCAATGAGTTGCTGCGTTAGCAGCGGCGGTGGCGAGCGATATTTCATCTTGCTAGCGTTAATATGGCTACGGTAACCGCTTCACATCTGGTGGGCCGTATGCTTGTCTGCCACCCGACGAAGTATAAAAAAAATCTGACACGAATGCAGTGTGGAGTTCTTACTTCCTAAGTTGGTGGAAAACTTTCTTCCAATCGACGTCCTTCTCCTTGTCTTTGCTGAGGACGGCGTCGATCTGCTGCTGCGAGAAGTGGAAGTTGACCAGCTCCCGCCAGATCCTCTGCTCTGAACACACGGACGCCATCACGTTCCACGCTGATGATGCGGCCTGGAATAGTAAGATGACACTAATTGAACATGAAACTAATTGCTCAAGGCAATTCAACTTATAAAATCTACGGATACCGAACATCCGATTAGGCAGTAGGAACACAATATATTCAAGTTGCCGAAAAGTTGACTTGATTTTTTTTAATAATTCGTAAGAGTGATACAACTTGAGATTTGTTTCAATTTCAATTTAAAAATTCGTTTTAAATTCAATTTAGAAATTCGAGAATTTTTAAAATGAATTTGCTACTTCTGGCGAATAAAGAGGTAGGGAGTGTAGTTGTAAGCTACCCGACTGGGGAATGCACCTCCACCTCACAGAATACCGCAGCCAAATAACAATTCTCTTGAGAGTTGTTGTGTTCCTGCGAGTGAGTGAGGTCACCAGAAAGGAAGCAGATGCTGGTTTGGCAGCGGGGGTGGCGGTGCGCGAGCGATATTTTATGTTGCGAGCGTTAATATGCCTACGGTAGCCGCTTCACATCAGGCGGGCCGTATGCTTGTCTGCCACCCGACGTTGTATAAAAAAACTTACAAATTGGTTTTAATACAAAATATATATTACAATTTGTTACTCACATCCAAATCCCTGTGATCCGATACCCTCAGTAATATTTCTCTTATACATTCTTCAGGCAAATCGTGAAGCTTAGGCACTACTTCTGGACCGGGCTGTGAAAGTAAATTATATAAACAGCAGGTTAAGAAAGTCTTGGGGCCCACCGCTTAAGCTTAAGCTGATTCCCATCCGCATCCGCATCATCACCAAACACATTAAGTGTAGTGTAGGACACTAAGAACTGGTTAAGATAAAAAAAAATAAGGTTCATTTTATAAAATCTTATTCTTAATCCTTTAGGGCAGAGCTCCCCAAACTTTTTGTCTCGCAACCCTCCCTGTACATAATATATATATTACATTTCCAGATATCCCTAAACCCTCTGCCTTACTAATATGTGAATTTAATGAATATGGCCGATTCGACGCCCGGGAGGTCGATACAGACTATAGTTTGGAAATCAATGCTTTAGGGGGTCAAATTTGACGATTAAAGTTTTGCTTTGCATGCTATTTCCGTCATAATAAACAGGTTCTTACCCCTTGTAAATAAACAGGTTCTTACCCCTTGTATACATATGCTGTTGGCAATATGGTTGATCCTCGCGATGGCGTGGTCGTGGTGGCCCCAGAGCGCGCGCGAGCCGAGCGGGCGGCCCCAGCACGCGCGGCGCTCCGCCTCGCGAAGTCCCGACAGCGCGACTATTAGCGCGCGCAACGCGTTTAAGTTCTGCTTCGATGTCGCCACTGTCGAAGTATACAATTATCATAAAGGCAATTCTCGGAAGTGGTATAAAATACTAGTCATTTTCATTCGAAAAATAATACAGTGACAGATTCTCTTACCTTTTACTAAAACATAAATCATAATACAATTTGAGGTATATGCGGTTCATCAACATCTTTGGACCAGAACCAACCTCACTTGCACGTGGTGCACCCTGCTGACTGACAAACGAGGCTCTGGCGAAAAGGGAGTTAAGGCATAGCGTATTTTTTAAGATGGTCAACTTAGAAGTACCTCCACCTCGTAGAAAATAATAATAATTTACTTGCGTGTGCATTCTAACCCAATATCATAATATGAGAGCTTATTACAGTACTCCTTCGTGCTTCGGAGGGCACGTTAAGACGTCGGTGCCGACTGTTGCCATTAGATGACAGTTGTTAAGCTCAGTCAGTGACCTTTAGGCGGCTTGAAAACACTGGCCTCCGCCATCCCGTAGTTGAAAAGCGTGGTGGAGTATGCTCTAAACCCCTTCCATTGAGAAGAGGCCCGTAATACAGCAGTGGGATTAATAAGGCCTGACGACTTGTGTAACGCATCGTCGATGGTGTGAAGTGACCGGATTCTTTCAGTAGTATAAAAAATCTTGACTGACCTTGATCAGCGAGTTGTTCCAGCATAGACAGTAGCAGTTTCTGTGCGGCGCCGGGCAGATGCGTCAGCCGCTGCCCGCCCAGCAACAACTCCAGTAACGCGCAAATATAGTTGAACCGTCTGACGTCACGGACGGCTGATGAAAAGTCCAGTCGTCTGACTGCTTCTGATAGGCCGTTGAAACCAGCGATCTGGAGAAGTAAAAAAAATACGTTATATTCTCGGCATGGTTGATCTCCTTCTATTGGCAGAAATAGAGTTACTACATATATCGAGTTTTCCTGTCCCGCTGTTTGTAATAAATCTTGCAAGCAAAATTTGACTCACACTATAAGTAATTATTACCTAAAAAAAAAGCCGCCATTTTAAATTGAAATGACAGCCGCCAGAAAATTGCGATTTCTAATTTCTAACCCTAACGTATAAACCTCTACGATACGATACATGAGTATCAAAAGAAATGAGCGAAACGCGGTGAGCAAAGATTAAATTTTTCTTTTTTATTAAGAAGTGTATGTATGTATGAATGCTCGTCAACCCGCAATTGAGCAGCTTGGTGGAGTATGCTCTAAATCCCTTCGATTGAGGGGAGACCCGTATCTCAGCAGTGGGATGAACAAGGGTTAAACGGGATGGGGGCCCACTACACATTCCCTCCACTGGGTCCCCTGTGTAGCCAGGATTAACAGCGGCGACCAGCAGAACAGGCAATGAACATTGAAGTTCATTGCAGTCCCGGGGGTAAAACTACATGAATGAGGGTTAACTACGACGAAACTTTATTAATATATTGTCGGGTATCGCGGGCCCTAGTATTTTATAAATAACTAGCTTCTGTTCGCGTCTTTGCCCACGTGAACAGCTCATATTTCGAAATAAAAAATTAAACTTTTTAGTACTCAAATAATCAGTTAAGTTATTAAGTTGTACTACTACTTATATTGTGCTTCAGCAGTCAAAGCGTGAAAGAGAATCAACAAACAAATTCATTACCGCATACCACATATTAGTACAGATACCAATTACATATTATAAAATACTTACTTCTCTAGTACACTTAATAGTGATGTGGCAGTGTGGTGGTATCCTCACGGCTGTGTCATTTGTTTTGTCGCTCTCCTCGCCCTCCTGGGACCTGTGAACGACAAATCCAGGATTTAGTACGTGATAAGGGAATTAATTTGTTGCATCGATCGGATACATTCGGTTATCTTCGTTCGTTGCCAATAGTTTCCGACAAGAGATTATACATATAGGTAGGTAAGTACTATCAATAAATACCTACTACAAGCATTTTTTTATATAAGAGGGGGGCAAACGACCATGTAAGTCATCACCACCGCCCATGGAGATCACCGACACCAAGAGGTCGCCGATTCGTTGCCAGCCTATACTCCTTCCTGTCTTTCTGATGACCTCACTCACTCGCAGGAACATAACAACCCTCAAGGGAATTGTTATTTGGCTGCGGTATTCTGTGAGGTTTCAGATTTCCAGTCGAGCAGCTTAAAAAATACGTTATACCCTACGTCTCTTTTCGCCAGAGTCTCGTTTGTCAATCAGCAGAGAGCACCACGTGCAGGTGAGATTGGCTTTGGTTCATAGTTTGTGTTGATATGTCGAGGCCAAATCTTAGAATTGATCACATCATGATGTGGCCGATCATTTCATGAAACAGTGGTATTTCATGATATGGAAAATATCAGCTGCCCCCATCATGATATGGCCTGGCCAGATCAAAGAATAAAACAGCGTTTGACGATATGAACAGCTACGCACTGCTACTTCATGATATGGTCAAACAGACAGAAATAGAAAATGATCATATCGTAAAATAGTTACATTATCCACCGTTAGAGGTGCTGACATAGTTTTGTTTTTGTTGTTCATCATGGCGGCGGACAATAACTGTGGTAAAAAAAAATATATATTATAATCTTATCTTATCTTATTATATTGTAATAATGAGAATTGATCCTCTGGTCCAATGCGGCTAGTAGTCTTGTACTTAGGCTTAGTATTTTTACTTATATAGGGCAGCCGCTTTAAATAAATACTTTGCTTTTAATACTGCAAATTTAGTTAGTAGTGTGCGAGTAGCCTTACATGCAAATGCTTTCGCAAAGTTTCTATCTTTCACAATTTCTTTGTGATTATGACGGACGTCGTTAGTCGTTATGGCAAGTTAAAGGCGCGTGCGCATAATTCTGAAAAACGCTTGCTAGAGTAAAAAATATATTGTCTGAGTGGTAGATAAGCGAAATAACTCATCACGATAAGCCATTATTTTGTACATAAAGTTTATACACGTTGATTACTGCAGTCATTTACTCTGTCTCGACTCTTCAACACACTAGTATGACGCGAAACGCTTTCGTAACATTTCATTTATATCTATCTATAATAATATCTGTGACTAGCTTTCTACCCGCATCTTCGTTTGCGTTAAATTCATGTTATTATTGTTGGAATAAATGTATTGTTACTAATAGTGCAGTTTTCTAATGGTTAAAGTTGACGGGTTGTTAACAAACGAATGTTTCCTTCTATAATAGATTTTTTGGGTGAGTGAGGTTACCAGTAAGTAAGGATTTGCTGCTACGAGTAGCTATGGCAGCAGGGGTGGCAGGGCGCGCGAGCGACATTTCATGTTGCGAGCGTGTAATATTGCTACTGTAACAGCTTTGCATCAAGCGGGCCGTATGCTTGTTTGCCACTCCATATACAAAAAAATATATGAGCTAAGATCACTAGAGAGGCACGAGGCAACACGTAATCTCCTAAATACCGCCGAGCAATGCTTGGTTTATTATTTATTTAGCTTGTCAACAATTGTTTACACTACATATTGCTTAAGCTAATACAATATGTTCTTTTTTTTATAATAAGTGTAACAATTACAGGCTAGCACCACTTGCACTTGCTAAAATTATTAGATAATGCAGAAGTGGTCTAAAACACAAAATTTTAATAAGACACTTTAGTTCAATACATCAATATCAGTATTACCATTAATAAATAGGCTCTTCATTACCCAACCTGTTAAAAATTATCAAGCACAGATCTGTAAAATTTTCTTATGGAACGAAAGTTGTAGTGACATTGTTGATGTGCACTATGCACACCAACAATGTCACTAGAACTTTGTAAAAATTGTAAACGAAATTTGCAGTGACAATGTTGATTTGAATTTTGTAAAAATTGTAAACGAAAGTTGTAGTGATATTGTTGATGTGCACTACAATATCACTACAACTTTCGTTTTACAAAGTCGTGACATTGGAGAGTTCGAGTCCAATATGGTTCTGCGCAAAAGGTGGATACAGTGGAGTTATGGGACTACGAGGATATCCGAGTGCTGAGTGCGAGTTTCTGTTCGCGTCCGATCATGTCAACGTAAACAAACCGAGCAAATACAGAAGAACTCTCATGTTGTGAATTTATAAGACGCGTATATACTCAAATTATATGGCTTACTTGTTCACATTTTGGAGTGAGCAACCCGGCTAATTTGGATATGTAACACGCGTCTGGTAAATTCACAATATGAAACTTTTTCTCAATTTGGCCGGCATGTAAACGTCCGAATTTTACTAAAAAGCTCGCACTTTGGATGGAACGCGTAATCGTACATTTTTTAGTAAACAGGGACAGTCAATTTAATTATGCAATAATTTATATAGAGACAGTGTATTTGCAACATTTCAACGCATGAATAGTGGCATCATATTAAAATACTGCAAGCCTCCTTCCTTGATCAGGCATACTTTTATAGTACCTAAAATAGTTTGTATTAAGTAATACAAACATACAAACTACTTATTTCAGGGACTATAACTTATACAATATACAGACGTTTGTACATTGTATATCAAAATCATTTACCTCAACAATTTATTTACGCTAGGAATAGCCACGGAAAACCCAAAATATTGACGAAGAAATATAGGTCGGAGTAACATGACCTATATCATATGACCAGTTACGATAGAGCTCACTTTTAGTGAAACGAATAAGCAATCAGAGTTACAATTACTTTGGAAGGGTATTTTGGTACAAAATCACGTTAAATCGGTTTTAGGGTGTTGTAGTATGTAGAGCAAAATGGCTAATTTGTATGTTTTACCGTAACTTCATGGTTTACTGCGACATAGACGCATATTGCTTGGTCAGCGACAACCCAGTAGTATAAATAGCATTAAGAAATTATAATAAAGGTTCTATTCATACACAACTACAAGTGTCTACATCGAGGGTGCTCCTCGGAGCACCCTCCACCACCAACTTATTCGATGCCATTATTACATGGCGACCCTTGCCTAAGAACCCAAAGGAGAAAATTCTGAAGAAAAGCAAAAATGAAGCAACAATATTTTGAAAATTAAGAAATTTTTTTAGAAGATATTTTTAAGAAAAAAAAAAGAAGACGTTGAAATAATTTGAGGAAAAAGCAATTACGACTACCAAAATGTAAAGAAGAAAGAAGCGTACGGGTCAAGGATGGTGTCCAGGGTATAGCCCGGCCCAAGTTCCAGTGGTGTCCAGGGTTATCCCGGCCCAACGAAGAGCTAAAAACACAAGAAAAAAAAAAGGAAGCATGCACGCCAGAGGACCGTCATAGCCAGCACGGAGCCGGAGCAGGCAGGATGAAGGATAACCCTATCCTGTTAACAGTCGGCGGATCCCTCATAATGCAGAATACAGAGGTAGATTTTTAAATTAGATTTTTTTTAATAAAAATGTAGTTATTTTTTTTCATAATGTAGTACCAATTAGCGTTTTTTTTCTACTAGTTACTTTCTACATATTTAAATCTATTTGTTTTTTCTTTTAATTATTTTATTAGTTAACAAATTGTATTGGTTATTTCTTTTTTTTTTGTTACTATTCTTTTAAACTATTTCATAGTTTTTTTTTTATATTAGTAATATGTTTAAGTTTTAATTTACTAAAAAAAAAAGGGTTGTCGCCTAAAATTTATATTCTGGATAGTGAACATATAAAAGATATACGTTTCTTTGCAAAATTACTAGTGTCACATGTAATTAATTGATTAGATCATTTAATTTTAAATCATATATAACATCGTAATTACAATTGTTTAGAGTGCATTTAGCCGTAACAAGGTCACGCGCTCTTGAATTTCGTAACTTTGCACGCGCGTTGTCGTTTACGCGCATCAGCAAATTCTTGTAGGTTGTTGAAATTATTGACTTAAATAATGTTATGTTTTATTGCAGTTATTTGACGAAAATATTGAACATTTTAATATTGCTTATATGAGTATGTATATTTATTTTCATTTCTAGTGATGAGTTTAACTATGACTAGTTACCAGACTGATCACCTTGTAACATAGTACGAGTTACACTTATTGCTTTGAAATGTTTAATTACGTTATCAGGTTCGGTACAGTAGTAGTTAGGAAGTACTAGTCCTTCAATTCGATCATGGTGCGAACTACCCTTCCTCTGTGAGAATGTGTTGGAGACATTTGTCTTAAATAGTAGCTTCTAACTAATTGATACGCATAATGTGTTATCGAGGAGGCCAGTATGGAGAATAAAAGTATGAGTGAAATAGTATGAAGATAAAGGGTGTGCAAAGAAGCACAACCCATGTTAAGATATTGATCATGGTCGACCGTAAAGGTGTCTGTGAAATACTTAACTATTATGTAGGCCCCTTTGTATTTTGTAATGATAAAAAAAAATGTACCGATACCGATGAAAACATCATTACTTAGTTATTATGCTCATATATATATTTTTTTTCTTAGATTGATGATTATTATCATAACATGACATGACACTTATCATTTCTTTCTTTTTGTTTGTATTTGATATTGATTTTTTTTTATAGATTGTGACACTAGAAGAATATATACTAGAGGAATAATGGTTATTTTTAACGAGCATTCATGATGTGAGAATGTTTTATTGTTTTGTAAAAAAAAAATGTAAATTACTTATTAATTATATTAAGTATTTTGAATTTATAGTATTTTCTATTACGTTTTATATATATTGTGTTTTTTAACATATAGGTTAGGTATCTCTTATTTTCAAAAATGTAAACGAGTAATATGCGTTTAATTTTTTTTTTAAAGCACCCCGGGGGTGAACGGGACTTTTCGGGGGAGCTGTAGTATGTAGAGCAAAATGGCTAATTTGTATGTTTTACCGTAACTTCATGGTTTACTGCGACATAGACGCATATTGCTTGGTCAGCGACAACCCAGTAGTATAAATAGCATTAAGAAATTATAATAAAGGTTCTATTCATACACAACTACAAGTGTCTACATCGAGGGTGCTCCTCGGAGCACCCTCCACCACCAACTTACTCGTCACATTATTACAGTGTTATTTATTTATTCATCACGATGCATAGAAGATACAAATGCGTTTTAGGTGATTTCAGAAAGACTAACTACGGCTTTTCACACATTCTCACTACTGTGTCTCCTGTGTAGCTAGGATTAAAAGCGGCTAACACCAAAACGACAAAGTTCACTCACTCGCAGGAACACAAAAACCCTCAAGGGAATTGTTATTTGGCTGCGGTATTCTGTGAGGTGGAGGTACATTCCCCAATCGAGGAGCTTACAATTACGCTCCCTACCTCTCCTTTCGCCAGAACTTCGTTTGTCAGTGAGCAGGGTGCACCGCGGGCAGGTGAAGTTGGCTTTAGTTCAAAGATGTTGATGAACCACTTACACCGCAAATGTAAAGGTGGTTCCCTTGGCACTTAATCTCCATCGACAGAGAATTCATCCTCACACATTGGAACCCAAGTGGTCAAGTCACGTGCTCTTGCGGTTTCAAAGAAGTTTTCTTCCACGTACCACTAGAGTATATTATTCTGTGGTACCACACCATAAAGCTGTGGAATGAACTGCCAGTGTAAGTTTTCCCAGGAGACTACAGCATGGGGCTCAATAAGTCCTGAAGAGTCTTTTACAGGGTCGGCGACGCACATGTGATGCCTCTGGTGTTACAGACATATATAGGCGAGTAACTGCTTTTCATCAGGAGGACTGTATACTTGTATACCACCTTAGTGGTATAAAAAAATCGCAATTAATTTAATCAGAAATAATTCATGGAAGCTTTGGAATTTGACTACCCTTGGCTGGCTTTTTTTTAATGCCAAGAGGGCATTAAAAAAGCCTAAAGAGATGGACAGTCAAGTGAATAACTGCCGTGCTTCGTCTTAAGGTCTTTTAAATATCTAATGCTTTTCAAATCCTAATTGTGTTAGCTTACTTACATAAATAAACCCTTATATATGTTTTTGACCCCAACAAAAAAACTTTTATGTCTTATGTTATGTTTAATGTCGGTTGAAAATGACAAACCAACTTTAAGAAGCTAAATTGCTGATTCATCATTTATAACACGTACCATGTCTATTTCTTACATAATACATTATTATATACTGCATGAATGGTACATAGATCGATTTTGTGATCTCCTATATTTTTAATTTCGATTTGAATTTCTGTAGTTTCCCGTCATTTATGGTATTCCATAAAGCGGAACAAAAATGGCCCCCGTAATAATGACGCGTTTTAGTCGTTAGAAAGTTTTATGTAATTGACACGGTCATTATGAGCCGAATTGTGACTTATTGCGGACTATTTGTAAAAATACTTTTGGAACAATTTGTAAGGAGTCATTGAAATATATTTACTAGTGTGTGGAGTGCAGACCGCTGCTGGAACGCTTTACCCCCTCCAATTTCACTTTCTATTTTGCTTTGATTCGAATAGCTCTGAGAAAGACTCCAGGAAGATCTTTCTGTAGTAAAAAGAGATATACCAGCGTGCCGTGTGAGCTTCAGGATCGGCGATAGGATCCCAGGGTGGAGCCCTAGGGCCCTACCGCCGATGCTGAAGTCGATTACCATCGTATATTTTGATTCGAAAAATAGATCTATATTTTAGTTATTGACAAACATCTTCAGCTCAGTCGGTAGAGCTCCAGGGTAAGCCAAACCAGCTAAGCTAAACACAGGTACCATAACTCTAAGCTGAACTTTGATATTCGCCTTCAAAATATCCGATGGGAATCGGCTTCAGCTCCGGCGGTACCCTGGACCAGTTCAATAAGCGAGCGGCCGGCGGGCAATTATTATTATAGGTAAGAAACGATAATTATATTGCACTTTATTGACTCATCCGCAAAGTCGCTTTTTAATTATATGTAGCGACGAAATGGAATTTCCTTTCCGACAGTATATTTAGGGCGAACTCTATTGAGGCGGAACGGAGAGTAGCGAATTTGTATTTTCATACATTATTAATTCGATGCATATAGTGACGTAAGCAGAGAAGCAGAATATAAAAATACAGACCTAGTTTAAAAATACGAGACAAGTCTATTTTGCGAAAGTCAAATTTACAGGCAATTTGGTCTACACAACTTTGCGAGTTCCAACCACCAGTTAGTTCGGAATGCAATGTCGGCCGGCAATAGTTTACATGAACTAACTGGTGGCGGAAGCATGCAAAGTATTGTAGATCAAATTGCCAGTAAGCACAGTTTAAAAAAAATACACCAAGTACAGTACGGCTACTCTTTGTCGCTCTCTCGTGTCGACCTCACCTCCCTCTGAGACGGATCTGGAACAGTTTGTATGGCTCCACACGCACACACACTTATTCATGCTCTGCACAGACGTCATCGTTTACGCGATATTTGTATGGTGCGCTGAAGTCTATATTTCTCTACGACGCTATCTATGGCTGTCTGTTTGTAGCTATGTTTGTTTTCGTACACAGGTAGAGTAAAACCGGGTACCTAAATACGTTTCATTGATATTGATAATATTCTTAACAGGCTGGTAGTTTCATAACGGAGACTTACTATACCGATTTTGTTCTACTAGTGTACGCTAGGCCTTAGAGCTGTAAAAAAAACTTTACATTTACACTACCGCGAACGTTACCTAATCTATTACTTACTACATTTCTTAGCTGCTGCAGACTGACTCATCACAATCACTTGCATTTTGAATGCGTTTCTCAACCTGTTGCAACGTAACATCAACCAATTTAGCTAGACCCTGTGTACGTTATACACTTATCCTGCAAATGTATGCGGATATGGGAGGGTGAGGGGGCCCAAGTAAGATTGGATGGTGAATAGTTGAATAGGTCGTTGACACTGGACTCGCTATTGCTCAGTGGGTGCATTTGTGTCATCTTGACGAATTTTGTCAAGACAGAGAAGGTTCGTGAAGTATAGTTCGCGAATGTATCTTTTTCGTTTAGAAATAGTTGCGCTGTAAGTCACAATTCGGCTTGTAACGAAATGACTGTACGAATTACATAAACTTTTGAAAGGTTTTATATTGTCAGGCGCGAGAAGAGATCTCAACGTTAGCAAACCTATTGGGCAATAGGATGCCATATTTTCGATTTATTTAAAATTCGGAAATGTAAAAAATAAGGATTTACATATTTTATACGACTTTGAAACTTTAGATGACTACTAGTCAATTATAAAACATCATCGTCAGGATGTATCTATCCACTGCTGGACATAGGTTTTCCCTAATGCTTTCCACCATACGCAATCTTTCGCATTCCGCATCCAGCCGCTTCTTGATAACCACACCCGGGCCACTCCGTACAAAATTCGCGCCGGTAACTACTACATAAACAATGACGTCCGTACAGAGTGTGAATGAGTGTCTGCGTGCGGCGCCATACAAACTGTTCCAGATTCGACTCGGAGGGCAGGTGAGGTAAACATAAGAGAGCGGCAGGTAGCGGCTATACTGTACGTAGTATTGTATTATTTAAATTGTGATATATCATAATCAAAGATTATGTGTATGAATTATTGGTAAATCTTTTAGCCGGGTTAGTTATTAATTATTTTTTTTTGTTAAAGGAATAATTGTTAGTACAAGACGGGCGTGTATATCTAGTATGGGATAAATTAGAGGCAACATAGTTTTATAAGACCTTTCATAATATTATTTAAGTAATTCAAGTAAGTCTTGCAGCATAATTGTCCATTTTTGTTTAAATAAAATAATTTGATATTTTATTTTATTTGGAACAAAACATCGTTGTTGCGAGAGGATTGTTTTCTCTCTTGTATCAGAGGGTCAATTTTAGTAATTACAATGTATTCAAAATTCAGTTCCGCTCCAGTCTTGATCTCACAAATGTCACATTTGGTATTCTCGTATCACAAAGTGAAACTTCAAAGTTTAATTTAAATGGGATTATATCCGGAGGAAACCGAAAATTTAACAGTCTAAGAATATTATTTCGCTAGCAATAAGAATTGATAATAATTATTTAATTAAATCAAGTATATACTTATCCTGTAATTACCTATTATGTAAACTCTTGAAAAAAAAACCGTAGACTATAGTAAATAGATATCTTATTTTTTTTTTTTTTTTTTTTTTTTTTTTTTTTTTTTTACACATTGCAAAATAAATATATATTTGATATCTTATTATCTTTGAATTTTAACTAACGCGCTTTCAATTGCAAAGCAACTTGTGTACGTGAGTACGTGAAATTAAAATATATGTACGTGTATGAAACTGGATGAAAAATATTATAATTATACGTTCTTTTGACTAACATCCATTGGGATTGCCGAGTGCATACACAATAACATAACATTTTCCTGCTACACTTAATATTACAAGCAGGAACAAATAATTCTTTCAGATGTTAAATATTTTTTTATCGAGAACAGAAATGTATGTCCAAATTTAGTGACTTATTGATTTGCATGTTTTTCGTTCGAGGTGCACTGTATTTTATATATGCATTTGTCGGTAGCTTTTTTAAAATAAATCTATCTAATTCGTAGATAGGGCCTATTTTCATCATTTTAACGATATCAGCTTTTTTTTATACTACGTCGGATAGGAAACAAGCATATGGCCTGCCTGGTGTAAAGCGGTTACCATAAATGGTCATGGTATATGGTATTTATATGGATAAACGCTCGCAACTTGATCTATCGTTCGCGCACTACCACCCCTGCTTCCAACGCAGCAACCGCTTCCATCTTAGTGACCTCATTCACTCGCAGAAACACAACAATCTTCAAGGGAATTGTTGTTTAGCTGCGGCATTCTGTGAGGTGGAGGTACTGCCCCAGTCAGGCAGCTTACAAATAGCGGTGTACCCTACCTCGTGCTCGTCGTAAAAAAAATGTATTTACGTATGTTTATCAGTTGTCTAGTACCCATAACACAAGCTTCGCTTACTTTGGGGCTAGATGGCGCTGTGTAAATTGTCCAGTTTATTATTATTATTTATATATATAAGGAGATAGGGCATATCGTATTTTATAAGCTGCTCGAGTGGGAAAGTACTTCCACGTCACAGAATACCGCAGCCGAATAACAATTCTCTTGAGGGCTGTAGTGTTACTGCGAGTGAGTGAGGTCACCAGAAAAAAAGAAAGAAAGGAAGGAGTAAATTTGTCTGACAATATTTATTTATTATTAAGCTTAAAATTACCTTGTGCAGTACCTCTCTTAAAAGTAATTAGCTTCACATCTGTTTCACTAGAAAAAGTTCGCTGAATCACGTCGTTTGACTGTCTTTACTGGCCACTGCGAGACTTTAATGCATTTTTAATTGCACCAGCAGGCGAGTGTGAAAGTGACATGTGTCTCCTATTTATAGTATCCGCTGTATATAATGTTCAGTGCTTATAATTTCATCGCCATATTGGATGGAAAGAAATTGAAAGTTAAGCTAACAATTAGTTTTCGGATACAAAATAATGATTGTTAAGAAAAAATAAAAACTGACTTCAGCTGGCAACAGGGCAAATTTAAGGGTTTCCATCGATTTTTCTGGGATCCCCTCACCAGACCCTGACTTGGTGAATATGGGACCACCTCGCAATCATATCCTTCCAAATAAAAAAAAAAAAGAATTTGAGCATACGTACTTATAGAATTTAAGAGTTTCCCTTGATTTCCCTGGGATCCCATCATCAGATCCTGACTTTGTGAATATGGGACCACCTTGCAATCTTACCCTTTCAAACAAAAAACGAATTTTGAAAATCGGTTCACAATTCGCGAAGATATCAAATAACATACATACAAAAAAAACAGTCAAATTGAGAACCTCCTCCTTTTTTGAAGTCGGTTAATAAGAAATAGTACTACACTGTACCTAGCAATACAGCAGAGGGGCGATTCTCGTAATTAAAATTCAGTTCCGTCATAAGTATTTCGTGTTCTCGTAACACAAAATTAAACTTCAAAGTTTAACTCTCTGTAGTGTGATTATAACGAATTTGGACTGAAAGTTTGAGAAACGAATAGCGGTATTCTGCTTACAATAACAATTGATATTAATTAATTAATGACTTATACAATTTTCAGTTAATTCAATCAATAGTAATTCAATCTCGATTCAATCAACTTCAATTCTGGTAATTCTGGTAATTACATCGTAGAATGAAAGTTAATCGAATCTAAATTTAATTACGAATTGACTGTAAATTGTATACTTGGTTTCGTTAATTAATTAATATAAATTCTTATTCTTCTGATGTTACCAGTTACGTACTTATCAAGATGTTACTTATGATGCCTATTCTTTTATACGACGTTGGGCGCCAAACAAGCGTACGAGCTGCCTGATGAAACAGCTGCTTTCGTCGTTTTCGGAACCGCTCTTACCCTTGATTTTCTAAGCGACGGAGTGCATCACATACAGGTGATGTTGTCTTTGGCTTTGACGGTGATCTAACTTACATCCATAATCAGTAGGTACGCTAATTTGCCTGGATTGCTTCGGCGGTAGGGCCCCTGCCCCCCTAGCCAAGTGTATTTCGTAGCGTAAACGTTAGATAGATCACGTGACATTTGTCAATTCCACAGTTCCAATTAGCGATCGCTATGCTTTTCTACTTCGCAAACTGCCATTTGGCTAGCCCCCCTCGTCCGTGTTACAGCCTGATTTGGTAAATTTTTTTTTTCATACTACGTCGGGTGGCAGACAAGCATACGGCCCGCCTGATGTGAAGCGGTTACCGTAACCGTATTAACGCTCGCAACACAATATATCACTTGCGCGCCGCCACCCCCGCTGCCAACGCAGCATCTCCTTCTTTTCTGGTGACCTCGCTCACTCGCACACAACAACCCTCAAGGGAATTGTTATTTAGCTGCGGTATTCTGTGAGGTGGAGGTACATTCCCGAGTCGGGTAGCTTACAATTACTCTCCCTACCTCTCTTTTCGCCAGAGCTTCATTTGTCAGTCAGCAGGGTGCACCACGAGCAGGTGAAGTTGGCTTTGGTTCAAAGATGTTGATAAACCACTTACACCCCAAATATCCCAATTATAGAAACGAACACGTACAAGATATAATATTATAGATCAGAATCTACGCAATGTTCAATGTTATGCCCGTTTAAAATTGATATTCCTATTCTCGGTATAAACAGTTGAAATAGAGATCATGGGATAGGAAAATATCGGTTGACAGATCTCAAATAAGAGAATGATATCAAAAGATAACATTAGTTAAGTCTGCTGGCTGGCGACCTCTGCGTCAAATTGGCCATTACTAGCCATTCGACCAGCGAGCTCGTCAAAGATGTACACTGAGACAATAATTTAACAAAAAAAACCGATTATATTTTGAAAAATGGAAAAATTCACCTGAACCCCTAGGTGGGATGTGAACCCACGACCTCTCGGTGACCGGTCGAGTGCTCTTCCAACTGAGCTACCAGGAAGGTTTGTGTTGCTGACGAATTTTTGCATCTTATATTGTACTGCGTGAGTCAACAGTGTGGCGTCATCAACCTATTAAGTAATTACACTACTAAACAAAGCATAGCAGTCCATCGTTGCAGATGAAATTCAGCTATTTTTTGATAACACCAAACTAATTTTACACCGTCAATAATAAGGCAGGAGAATTTTTCCATTTTTCAAAATATATTTATCTGGCAAGTTGGCCAAGACAACTATTTAAATAATAATAATTTAACAGGCTGATGATGTTGATGATGAAAAAATATGGGACTAATCTGGAAGTTATACTCTTTCAAATAAAAAAAGTTTTTTTCAAATCGGTTTATAAATCATGGAGTAGCAAACATTAAAAAAAAACAGACGAATTGACAACCTCTTCCTTTTTTGGAGTCTGTTAAAAATAAAATAAACTATAAGGGATATCCTACCACATAACAAAACAATATAATCCTATAACATGCAATTATCTTCATATCACATAACAATTTGCATGTATGCAATGGCGTGGCATTGCATCGGTTTAAGGCGAGCGCGGTGCAAGGCCGTATCAATAACAATAAAAGTTGAACTCGCGGTTATTTGCCGTCGCATGGCAAGGTCAGGAACACTAGGAGAGGTTTGCATACATGTGTGTCGCTATGTTTACCGTCCCTATTCCTCTCTAAGACCTTTAACGTATCGACGGAAACCCTTTCTTCAACTTCCCCTACTCAACCCACTGCTTCGGACGGCATGTTAAGCCATCGGTCCCGGCTGTCATCATTAGATGACAGTCGTTTAGCCAAGTCAGTGGCCTTTAGGCGGCTTAAACACTTCTAGAAACGAGCCTATATTTCCCTAAAAGTGGAAAAAAAACTTCCATGGGCTGTGGTGATTGCTTACCATCAGGTGACTCGCATGCTCGTTTACCCACCTATGTAAACACTGACCCCCGCCAACATGCAGTTGAGCAGCGCGGTGTTTTCATCAACCCCTATTCATCCTAGTGCTAGGATATGAGTTTTCCCTCAATGGAAGGGGCTTAGAGCACACTACACCATGCTGCTCCGCCATCCTGCAGTTGAGCAGCGTGGCGGAATGATGATAGGTTGAGTAGTTTTCGCGTGGAAGCGTAAAAAACAAACGGACATTCACATTTATAATATTATTATTATAATAAGTTGGGATATTATAAGAGTTTGTTTGTTTGGTTGAACGCGCTAATCTCAGGAGCTACTCATTCGAATTGAAAAAATATTCTAGTGTTATATAGCTCAAAAATATTTTATTTTGCGAGGAAGGCTGTATAGGTTATATAACATCACGCTACCACCAATAGGAGCGAAGCACCAATGAATAATGTTGTAAAAATGGAAAAACAATATTCCTTTTGAGAGATTCCGTTACGTGAGCTGCGTAAATGGTTCAAGTTACGCAACAGTTATATACGAAGGAATTATTCATCTAATAAGGTCCAAAAATAAAAGTTCGTGACAGCATATGTCTATCTTTTCAGGTTGACTCACTACAACCATAGTATAAATAGAGAAGTAGGAGAACTCAAGCCCCGAGCGGGAGATAATAGCCTAAACACGTAGGGCTGTCGCTTAATAGTTTATTCAACCGTCAAAAATACTTAGTCAATCTCTATTATACAAAATTAAGTAAGGTACAAAATACAAAATTAAGTAGGGTAAGTGTTAGGGATCTGTAACAAAAGCCGGCCAAGTGCGAGTCGGACTCGGTCACGAAGGTTCCGTACCAAAAACAACACACAATCACGTTTGTTGTATGGGAGCCCCCCTTAAATATTTATTTTATTCTGTTTTTATTATTTGTTGTTATAGCGCCAACAGAAATACATCATTTGTGAAAATTTTAACTGTCTAGCTACCACGGTTCATGAGATACCTACAGCCCTTGGTGACAGACGGACACCGGAGTCTTAGTAATAGGGTCCCGTTTTTACTCTTTGGGTGTGGAAATCTAAAAAGAATAAAAATAATTATTTTTGTACATACACCAGGAGTGACTGCAATTTTTTCATTACCTTTTTGCAATATTATCATTTTAATGCATGCTTACTCAGTGACAAACGAGCAGACAGCCCACCTGATGGTGAGCGGTAACTGTCGCCCATAACATCCACGATTCACGCATTCAAGCTGTTGGCAACAAAAATGCAGAATCGCAGGTGCGTTGTCCTTCAAACCGGAACACAAAACACAACAATGCAAGCATTGTTGCTTGGCGGCAGAAATAGATAAGGCAGTGGTCCTCACCCAGGCGGACTCCTACCATTTGATAAAATCTACTTCATGTTATCTGTTTAGTGATTTGAAAAATTACGGTCTAAATAGGAATAGGATTAATTAAAACGTAGATTAACGCTTTACTGAATCATAATATTTATTCAAATAATCTAAATTATTATGAAAATATATTTTTATTAAGTACCTATTATATATTATTTTTTACATTAAACTATTTCTAATACTTTTTAATTTACACACTTATGTGATTATTAGGAGTGTCGGTGGCCGAATGGTTAGGGTATCGGACAAATTGTTATTGAGACATCCATGAACACTGCAATGTTTTTTATGGCTAGTCGACTTTGTAGCCATCTTTAACGAATTTGTAGTTATATACGACGTAGGTAGGTACCTAAATGTTCAAATTATTAACGAACGTCAGCGCAGGCGCGAATCTTGCGCGGTTTTGCGTACGGCGCAGCTCCGACCCCGACTGGCGCTCCATATAACCTCCTATAAATGTTGTCAGTGTGTGCGTGCGACGGCCATACGTACGGGCGCGCTCACATACAAACCGCGCTCGGTGCGTTTGTATGAAGTTACCTTACTTCTCTATTTATACTATGCTACAACCTTTCAAATGGTAACCTTACGTTTTACTCTTAACGCTCTGTCACACGCAGACGAAGTTGCGCGAGTCAGCAAATAAATAAAATAAAAACGTGAACCTAAGAGATAACATTTATATTAGACATCTGAACACCAAGTATCTAAACAATGTGCTCTTGAAGAGATCTGCCGACAAAAGGCGTCGCAATAAGCGAAATAATCCCCAGAGGATTGTATTCTCTTCTAACACAATAGGGGTGCCGCGTCAATTCCAGGAGCGAATAAATTAGATAGATCAACTGAAATTTTAATTAAATTTCATGATAATCAATGGATGAGATGGGATGAGCAAGTATTTAAAAGACGGTGTGAAATTGTTTATACATATATAAAAATGTAATATACATATATAACACTGAATCCCTATTTTCCTTGGTCACGGCATCACGCGTGAATAGCTGGCCCGATTTCCCTATTTATTTTTAAAGGAAAGAAAGAAAGGAAAAATAAAGAAAGTTGCGTGGAAAATTAGAAAATTTAAGGAAACTGAACGACCATATTAACTGTTCTAATATAACATTATGTCGTTTGACAGAACTGTCAATGATTTGACAGATTGCGCGAAACCAATTCAAATTAATTATTAATTGTTAAGAAGACAGAACAACGTCTGTCGGGCTAGTAATAATAAAAAGGCGAAGAATGGAGTTTCAAGTAAAATTATGGTTTGATGTAACGTTCTCATTATGAATAAGTTTGAAATGTTGAAATTATAGTGAAACGCCTAAATCAAGAATATCCAAAATCTCTATTCTGTTCCATCATCAGACCTTGACCACCATTATAAACACCACACTATCCATAACCCGACAATTTACACATAAAACAGACACACCACACATACAGATAGCCACGGAAAACTTCTAATGTCCCTCTTTTTGGGTCGGAGGTCAAAAATATTTTCAATCACGGAACTGGAATGATGGTCGGAATGGGATTCTTCCAAAATTTGTGATGTGTGAATGAAAAAAACAAATAACATTAAAAAAATAATCGTAGTCATTTCTTTCACGTTTCCTTTCGTTCGCACCTGTTTCACGATACAGACATCAAAGCATGTTAACGAAAATAGAAGTCCATAGACAGCAAACCAGCCAGCCACCAAGGCGAGCTCGCCCTGACTCAAACCCCTGGCCATTTGCCAAGGACCGTCGGCCAACGACCAACCTTTAATCACCCTAACATATACCACTCCTAAACGGTATAGTTCTATTTTAAAGTTAAATACCGTTTTGTTACGTTCCTGATCACTAAATGTCGCATAGCAAACGGCGATTTTGGTATTCTTGAATTGATGTCTCTACCGCGTTTAGGTAGAGAAGGGGTTCCCAACCGCTGGTCCGTGAGGAAAAAGATTGGATTTATACTAAATCTGAGTCTGGGGACCATTTTGCGACATTGCACAGTATTATCAATTTTTTAAAATATATTAATTGTGTCTGTTTGACTTATAGTGCTGTGTATATATAGTGCTGAGTGATGTGCAAAAAATGTCTTTCTTCTTCTAAATATACTAATCTCTTGAGTTATAGAATAATGGATTTACATAACAGTTAGGGTTCCAGGGCCCAACGAAAACTTATTTCCAGCTTCCAGCTTCTCGTGGCCTCACGCACCTGCATGAACGGTCGCTCTATTATATTATAGCTCTATAGTAATTACCATTGCAGCTGTAATACTGGGGCTACACTTGTCTCCAGACATACTTTTTTATTAAAAAAAAAATATAAGCTCGATGGCGTCGTTACGCGTGTCACTTGTAATCGAACGCGCAAATTAAGCAACGTCGACCGTAGCCTGTTTATTTATCTCGAGTTCCTCCGTGCTTCAAAAGGCACGTTAAGCCGTCGGTACCGGCTGTTAGATGACAGTCGTTAAGCCAAATCAGCGGCATTTAGGCGGCTTGAAAACACCGGCTTCTACCAACCCGCAGTTGAGCAGCGTGGTGGAGTAGTGCTCTAAACTCCTTCGTTTGAGGGGAGATCCTTATCCCAGCAGTGACATGAATAAGGGTTGACGATGAACGAAAGTTAAAAAAAACACAGTCCCATAGAAAAACGCTTGCAAATTGTTCTGGGGTTTTACAAATTGACTAGCAACAAAGAATGGTATTTTATTTCCCTCAATAAAGCATAAATTTGTATGTCTCCATTCCATATCTTACAAAACCTGCCTATGTTCATACACATTACTGTCACCTAAAGGTTGCCTCTAAAAGATTTCTTTTAGCAATAAGGCCGCCTTGTTGCATTTACATGTTTGTAACAAATTAATATTTCTATATCTTTGTGATGTAAATGCAATTCAAGCATATTATATCATCATCATCAGGTCATTTTAGTCTCCACTACAGGAGCACGACCCTCTCGTCCGTCATAGACAGGAGATATAAGACATCAAATGTCATAGACATACATAATTATTCTATGTATCTAAATAAATAAATAAATATTCTTAAACTAATTTACACACGGTCATCTAATTCCAAACTAAGCAAAGCTTGTTGTATGGGTACTTGATAACTGATATTATACTTAAACTTAAAACATTTTTTTACAAATACATACTTATAATACATAGAAAACACCCAGACCAAGACAAATAGTCATGTTCATGCACACAATTATTTGCCTTGAGCGGGGATCGAACTCGCGACCCCAGAGACAAAGTAGACATTGCTAGCCATTCGACCACCGGGCTCGTCTATCTATCTATAATCCAGCGATCAAAAGGAAAAATACTAACTGAAACACAATAAGATACTTCAGGTTTATTCGTTTAATCCATCCTTTTTCGCAATACAAACATCAAGGCAAAACTTACTACAAATATTTCTCTTAGAGAGTGCTGGGAAAATACTTGAGAAACCCGAAAATAGAAACTGAATATACGTAGGATCCTTCATCCAGAATTGGCTGACATTGCCTCAGTCGCGGAACATTTTTTCTACGAAACACATATTTGTTTATTACCGTTGGGAAATATAGGGGCTTGTATACCCTAAAGCCCTAAATAAACAAGTCAGCAACATCACGAGAACCTGACAAATGTTTACTAAAGAAAAACTCTACATTAAGGTAGCCTATCGGGTACGCAATATTGAAAATTGACGGTACACGTCTGTTTTAGATGCATAAAACATTTTCGCAGTGTAAGTCACTCACATCAACTTTAACCTTTAGACCCCATGTAGGTAGTGTTTGTCCCTCAGTTCAAAAAAAAAACTTTTTCAACTGAGGGACAAAGCAGCTCATTTCTGCCCATAGTCCACCAGTAGGACCCAACGGGAAGATTTCAGTAGCATTGTTCTGCACTGCTGGATATAGCAACTTTTTTTCCGATGTCTTTCACTCGCGTCGCGGGTTCGATCCCCGCACAACACAAATATTTGTGTGCATGAACATGTCTGGTTGTCTTGGCCGGGATGTTTTCTATGTATTATATGTACGTATTTATATAAAAAAAAACATATTATATGTAAGTTATGATATGTCAGTTATATAGTATCTATAGTACAAGCTTTGCTTAGTTTGGGACTAGATAGATGACAGTGTACAATTAGGGATGACAACTATTTTTACAAGAAAAGAAGCATATTTAGGTCTGAGAAGAATATTAAACAGTATTTGAGAAAAATGAACAGTCTTTTATTTATTTAATGTTTTACATATTTTTTTGAATTTCTCGCACTACCTATTAACTTATAGTCTTTTTTAAATATTACATGGTGAGGCATACCACAATTATAAATATAATTAATTTATTAAATTAAAAGTTACATTACTATTAATGACTAAATTAAAAAAAAATGTATAAGAGTCTAAATCTAACAATTGTGAAGCATTTTGATGCTGAAAACAGTATTTTGTATACTTTTTTTTGTTCTACAGTAAAAAGTATAATGTAGCAAAAAATCAACTATACTGTTAAAAACAGTATAGTTGGCAACCCTATGTGCAATTGTCCAGGAATATTATATCCCAGTATGGGACAAATGGTGCGGGACAACGGGAATAGATGTCATTTTTACCACTTGACCAGAATAAGTAATAGTAATAGTAGTAACGTAACCTGACATGATATTATAAATCAACAAAAGTCTTTATTTTGAAGTAGAAACCTCGTTAAAATACAATACAATATTCTTTATTGCTTCAAATGACAGATTTACATCAGTATAATTAATATGCGACTCAAAGCAAATGAATCATTTTCGGTTCATTGTTAATGTTAAATCTACTACGCAATATTATCTTTGAAGAATACCACTGTTGATCATTGTACGTCTTGCCTCTTTTATAAAAATAGCATCACTGAACTAATTCCCGTTACTATTTCGAAAATCGTTGTGTTAACGTTAAGAAACTCGTTACAAAACAATGTAGTTGAGTCGTCAAGTGCAGTAATGATGATTGATAACACTTTACTAGATTACAACGGTTATTAACAGCACTAACAGCTACATTAATCCGCTTTCTTGAATGCAGTTAACTTGTTAGTCTGTATGTATTATTCTTAGTACGATGATGAATTATTAGATAACTTAAAATAATTCGATAATAGTGAACGCACACCTATACGCGTCGAAAGACCGACCGCGCCGAAAGAATCGTTTCCATTTCTTTTACACCAGCCGCATTGTTAGATTATATTTAAATGAGATGAAAATTAAGTTTTTTATAATTTTCAAAAAAAATTGCCAACAATGAGACAAACCAACTTTATTTTTATTTCTTTAAATCAAGATATAAAACAAATAAAACAGTATTTGGGTTTAAAATGCAGTTGATATAAAAAGTTGGGCCCAAATAATTTTCCTCTGACAAATACTTAAAATAATTTCGTTCCGCATCTTCCGCATCCGTCGATTTGTTCGATTTGTCCGATTCTGATGACTTTTCAGATTTTTTCTAGATATCTGACATGATAGATTTTCTGGACATCTGGCGTTTCCTCCGATTCGAACCATTCGGCTCGGATATGTGTGCGGCTCGATCGGCTCGGATAGATGTGAGTTCAGCTTATACCTGGGAGTTGTTATTAAACCTATTGATTCCTCTCCTAGATGTATAAATTGCAAAATCCCTCATCCCTCCTCCTCACCTAACAATATGACGACCCCGGTGACCGAATGGCTAGCAATGTCCACTTTGACTTCGGGGTCGCGGGTTCGATCTCCGCACAAGACAATTTTTTGTGTGCATGAAAATGTTTGTTTGTCTTGGTCTGGGTGTTTTAATTGTCTTTAAAAAATTGTAAGTATGTATTTAAAAAAAATGTATTTAAGAATAACATCAGTTATCTAGTACCCACAGTACAAGCTTTGCTTAGTTTGGGTTTAGATAGCCGTGTGTGATTTGTCCAGTAATATTTAGTAATTTAGTAATAATTTTGCCTTGTTACCATTACATTCTGGCACATCTATTAAATCGCTGTCTATCGCCACATCATATGTCCCAGCTGATCAGCATTTGCGTTACGTAACGCGATCCAATTTGCGCAATGCCCGGACACCGTTACACTTTCACTGCAATTGTCGGCAATTTTTTAATTGTTTCAGCCGGCACTTCCCCGTTGCGATGACGACGACGGCGTGCGTAACGAATTACTACGCAGAGACATTGTTTTCAAATGTTTTTATAGTGTAACCACAGTTAGTGTAACTGTTAAGCTCACTTAACTCTTTTATGTATAAATAAAGGATACTAACTATTTAACGTAACATCAAGTATAAACATTGCTAACCTAGGTTAGGTTAGCAATGTTTATACTTGATGTTACGCACATTAAAAAATACTAATTGCGCATCAAATGCAGGATTTGATGTGCTATCAGATTAATTTGATGTGCAAATCATGTTATTTTACTGGATCAATTTAATATTTTTCATAAATATAAAAAATCACTGTATCTAATGTTCGCTTTGGACGTCGTCCTTTTAGCTAGAGCATTCGACGCCCTATTTCTAGATGGTCCAATCACCTCAAGAAAGTTGCTGAAAGCGGGAGGCGGAGGATCGCATTAGGTGGAAAGCATTGGGGAAGGCCAACATCTAGCAGTAGCTCCATACTGCTACTGTGTTCATCATTGTCGTCATCAGTCTGTATCTCCATAGAGGCTGATGATGACGATGATGAACGTTATCGTGCTACTTGCAACCAGATTGATCCAGCTTTCCGAGATGAAACATTTCCGAGATTCGACAAAACCGAGAAAAGTGGAAAAGTCTAAAGGAGACACACTCACATAATCATGCTAAATGAACGAAAATGGCCTAAGTTCAATTTAAATACCTAGATTGTTTAACCCTAGGTACCTCATCAAGTATCTATTTGAAACATTGGTGTCTGAATTGCAGAAAAAGTAAGATACTTCTACCAAAAGACGCCATTTGTAGACCTGTGACACTTCTTTAAAATTTTAAGAGATTAATGAAAAAATTGTTAGCAGTCGCCCCGTGGCGCAATTTTTAATTGGGTACGGAAATTTTTAGATTATTTTTCTTTTAAACTTGTGCCATCACCTTTATGCGAATATTATACTGCAAATTATGAATTCGAACTACGAAACTGCACGCCATGTTCTCTGGGCAACGACGACGGAAGCGGGACATGTTGATTCCGTGCTTGTCTGCCTCATCCGGGGCAGTATACTATTCTGATTTGGTGGCAACAAGTGAAAATTCAAAGGCGTTTCGACGATTTTACAATTTATGTTATTGGATCGATATTCCAATTGATAATTCCATTCGGTGTTAGGTAACTATTCACTAAATTACGTCCTCAATAGTGATAGATATTTAAAATCCGCAAGGCATTTGAGCTTCACTTGACTAGCCATTTCTTTAGGCTTTTTTTAATGTCTTATTATCTATGTTGCTGTCTCTCCCGTTGCCAAGACGGAAGTCAAATTTCAAAATATTCCTACTCCTACTAATTTCTTGTAATTAAATTCGTTGAGTTCCAACCGTAAGTAGCAACCGTAGTTTTACCCCCGGTACTGTTGCCGACGACTTCATTGTTCATTGCCTTTTTGATGGTCGCTGCTGTTAATCCTAGCTACACAAGAGACACAGTTGTAGGTGTGGTGAGCGTGCCCCGTAAAAAGAACAAATATAAACAAAAAAATTTTTTTTGACACAAGCTGTAATAGTTGTTAATAAAAACAATAATTATAAAGTTTACCCACTGTGTTTCGCTCACCTAGCCATTTAATTTGATACCCATTTCGTAGGGATTATGTGGAAATTATAAAGCCATTTTGTGGCGGCTGCCATATTGGACTAAAAATGGCGGGAATAGTTACTGAAGTCTCTTGTTATGTATTTAGATTTGGTTACTACGTATAATTTCGAATATCGACAAAAGGCGGTAAACGAAACTATTCATTAATACTTATTGGGTCATATACTCCTTCCATACCCGCTTAAATTTTAAGCTATCTTCTTAGATTTAATCCTGTATCAATCAATACCTTTTACTATCAATTACCTGTAGAAGAAACAGTCCCCTCTCTTTCACGTATATATGCGTCTCAATCTATTTCTGTACTTCCTTACATTGGAAATAAACTACGATACAATACAACTAAACACACTTTCACTCCCCACTTTTACTGTTATAACCCGGCCATCTGCAGTAGTATCCTACTCAACAG
The DNA here is from genome assembly GCA_937001555.2 of Hypsopygia costalis. Taxonomy (NCBI): domain Eukaryota; kingdom Metazoa; phylum Arthropoda; class Insecta; order Lepidoptera; family Pyralidae; genus Hypsopygia; species Hypsopygia costalis. The sequence goes on along the minus strand of OW443340.2, from coordinate 4,733,980 downwards.
GCAATTTATCTAAGGTTGGATGCATTTAACTAAAACGTATTATCTATTACGCCGCAAATTGATAAGTATCGTTGTTGTTGAATGTTTTGTTTATATTATAAGATCATTTAAACGAGTAATTAGGCATATATGACTGAAAACCAGCGTTGTTTAGTGTAGGCAGCCTGTTAGACACTGGTCAACATACAGCTGAGTCAATGCCTTTTTGCTATACAAACTTCTCTGCATCTATTTAAGTGATTTCTTTATTGTTGTGGTATTACGTGTGTGTTTGGCCATAAATTAATTTCATTTTTTTTCATTTCATTTCATATTCAGTTCATGAAGAAGATATTACTAAGACATGTTTTAGAATAATAGTTTTTGACATGTTTTAGAACTACTACAGGTTTCTCGAATGAGGCAGTCATTTTTTTGCACTTTTTTATACCATGTCGAGTGCCAAACCAGTATAAGGTGTCGCCTCGTGTAAAATAGTTACCATTATTATCTTCTTGTATCTATAAAAGGCAACTAGTATTGACACTATTGACTGATCTATCAACGCACAGCTCCAGTCACTGGACGGGTCGGGTTGAAATGTTACGAGTTTTATGTTATGACGGATCCGCTAATGCTTTTTGAAAATTCCTACAGGAATATATATGTGCAGAGAGAAAGTCTTTTACGAAATCGTATTGTTGATTGTATTTACGATTCTTTTGTAAAACCTAAATAAAATATAAACTATAGTTAAATTTCGCTCAGTGGAGACAACATTTTCTTTTTTATACTACCTCGGGTGACATAGCATACGGCCCGCCTGATGTGAAGCGGTTACCGTAGTCATATTAACGCTCGCAGCATAAAATATCGTTTACGCGCAACCACCCCCGCTGCCACCGCAGCATCTCCTTCCCTTCTGGTGACCTCACTCACTCGCAGGAACACAACAACCCTCAAGGGAATTGCTATTTGGCTGCGGTATTCTGTGAGGTGGAGGTACATTCCCCAGTTGGGTAGCTTACAATTACGCTCCCTACTTTGTCCTTAATTTGAGCACACATCTTTGGCCTTAATTTGAGCAATAAAAACATCCAGATTCCGTTTCAGAAATATTCCTAGGAGCTTGCTATTAAATGCTGTGAATGCACGACACAAGAAGCAACACATGTCAGAATGTGTGCGGCAGTGTGCGCATACCAGCTGAGTCGTGGACGAAAATGGTGCTTGTGAATGCGAAGAGCATAAATACCAAGGCTTTATTTATATCACCTTTGTAAACTTCTGCGTTGTGTAAAGGAGATATCACATTTAGAAAAGATTGCATGACATTTCGAAAAGAACATCAGTTTATGGTTGGAGGTGAACAAATCTTTAGGGTCATACATTATCAGAGGCCAGCCTTTGGGGGTCACACATTATCAGATTTTACGTGCTAATGAAAATAGATGTCAATAAATAAATAAATATTCCTGGACAAATTCTACACGACCATCTAGTCTAGTTTGGGACTAGATGGTCGTGTAGAAAATTTGTACTATGGGTACTAGATAACTGATATTATACTTAGATACATTTTTTGTAAATACACTACATAGAAAACACCCAGACCAAGACAAACAGATATGTTCATGCCCACAAATGTTTGTCTTGTGAGGGGATCGAACCCGCAACCAGTGTCAAAGTGGCCATTGCATTCGGCCACCGATCTCTTCGGATGTCACCGAGGTCAATAAATATGCATTACCTACTTACTACACACGTATCCCGGTATATCGCGGGCATGTTCCAAAAATTTTAGCAGATTACCTACGTCATAATACCAGTATGCCAATTATAATATATATAATGAACTGTATAATAAACATTATATATAATGAAAAAATCGGCCGAGTGGTTTCCGGCAGACTAGAATAGAATCACTCCGTCTCTTCCCGTGGATGTCGTACAAGGCGACTAAGGGAAATACATTAGCAAACATCAATCAGGCCTCCCCAACCCGTCTGGCCAGCGAGGGAAGTGTAGGCCAAATCCTCCTTCTGCCTGGGACGGACGAGAGAGGGTCGTGCTCCTGTAGTGGAGACTAAAAATAACCTGATGATGATAATAAAATAAAATACTTCCCCAGTCGGGCAGCTTACAAATACGATGTACCCTACCGCCGCGCCGCGCGCATTGCATGTACTACATAGAACTGTTTATGAATATAGTATTTTTAACCTACAGTGTGGATATTTTTTCTTTTTTATGTGAGAGGGGGACAAACGACCATAATGGGTCACTTGATGGAAAGCAATCACCACCGACCATCATCGAGATCAGCAACACCAAGGGGTCGCCGATCCGTTGCCAGCCTATACTCCTTACTTTCTTTATTTCTGGTGACCTCACTCACTCGCAGCAACACAACAACCCTTAAGGGTATATTGTAATTTGGCTGCGGTATTCTGTGAGCTGGAGGTATTTTCCCAGTCAGCTGCTTAAAAAATACGCTATGCCCTACCTCTCTTTTCGCCAGAGCCTCATTTATCAGTCAGTAGTGTGCACAACATGCAGGTGAGGTTGGCTTTAGTTCAAAGATGGTGATGAACCACTTACACCCCACAATATTACGGCTGACGATATCAATTTCACCTTACTGTGCCTTACCTAGTCCGCTGTTTGGCACGACTCGCGAACTCACGACCCAGTTTTGACGAAATATAGATCCATCTATCTTGATTATTATGCTGTCAGGAAACTTTGCAAGACCTTGAGACTGTCGGGTCTGGCTCATTAACTTTAGAGAGTCAATCTCATCTGCACGCGCTGCTACCCACCTTTTAGCAAACGACATGCTCCTATAATCATACCCTGGCCAATCCATACAAAAAACGAGAACACAAACACACCGCGTCTGTACACGTGCAAATGTGTGTGTGTTAAATACGTGCAGTGGTTGTCTATCGTCGTCGTCGCCAATCCTTTATGCTAAAAGGATATGGGGCTACAAATGGAATACACTAAGTTGCGGGTAACTGATACGTAGCAAGTATCTAATAAATTTGATAGCGTACTAGAGATAATTTACAAATCATTACTAAGAAGCATTATTTGCCATATAGCTGTCTCTCACATAGCTAAGAGGAGAAGTCATTTTCCAAAGGCTTCCTACTCTTACTAATTTCTACTGGTTAAATTCGTTGTGAGTTCCAAGGAAGCCGTAGTTTTACCCCCGAGACTGTAATGATCTTCATTGCTCATTGCATTTTTTGGTGGTTGCCGTTGTTAATCCTGGCTACACAGGAGACACAATGGTGGGAATGTGTGGTGGGCCCCCGTTCCGGTAAAAAAAATACTGCTATTATGTTATTCATGTTGACGCCACTGTTATGAAAGTTCATACGTAATAATGTAGTACATTATAGTGATTATAGCGTTTTAACGACATCTTTTGTAACCTACCTATAATAATTCTTACACAAGAAGATACTTATTGATTTCACGTTCTATCTGTATTTTTATTTATACATTAACTAATATTACTACGCCGGATTCTAGCCCACGGGGCCGAAATCGAGATTGAGTGGAGCGAGTAGGTTCGCTGAGTGTATGTTTTCCATTGATTTCAATGGAAAATATGTTTGATGATCATTCCTCAAGGGCATGATCTATCTCATTTTTTTTCGACACTAACCTCAAGCATGTAAGCAAGCATTCTGCTCGCTCCGCTGGCTCCACTCAATAAAGAGGGAATGCGTTTTAGTACTCTTCTCTTTTCGTTCTCTCTTCGTTCCAAATTATAGGCTCCACTCCTCGTATGATGGTATTCCTCATAATGAGGAGCTCGATAGCGTCGTCGCGTTTTTATTTTATCTTACGTCGGGTGGCAGACCTGACGTGAAGCGATTACCGTAGCCATATTAACGCTCTCGCAACATGAAATATCGCTCGCGCGCTGCCAACCTCGCTGCCACCGCAGCAACTCCTGTTTTTCGCGTGTCAGTCTAATCGAACGTCTACCGTAGCCTGTCCATGAATGGGTTTATTTATCACGAGCTCCTTCGTGCTTCGGAGGGCACGTTAAGCTGCCGTCTCGGCTGTTGTCATTAAAGGAAAGTCGTTAAGATTTTAGGTGGCTTGAAAACACTGGTCTGCGCACAGGGCCTCCGCTAACGCGCAGTTGAGCGGCAGGTTGGAGTATGGTCCTTCCATTGAGGGGAGACCTGTATCCCAGCAGTGGGATGATTATAAGTTGATGCCGATATGATCTCATGGGAATTATCAATATTATAAATATCGTTAAATGCCGTAATGCACGTACATTTGAGGTTGGTATTCACGTCAAATTTGCCTAATTTTGGTTATTTTATTGATGATTGATGACCATCAACTAGGTATCAACTATCAACTACATGGGTAGTTGATAGTTGATACCTAGTTGATGGCAATCAACATAACTGACAATTGTTCAGCAAAAAGCCAGACACAACAGAAATAATAGACAAAGACGAGGAACAAAGACAGATAAAGTCTGAATGGCAAACTTTCATGGCGAACGTCCGCTGCGATGAGAGTGAATGTGTTGCAGCGTCGCAGACGTTTCCGGGACATGATCTCAAAATATCTACAATCCTGGAGGCCTACTGGGGACTACTCAGACGTGAAAATCCGATATTTCGGGTGAAAATTTAAATTTTTCAGACACGAATTTCCTTCAATTGGAACGGCGGATGTGGACATTCATTCAGCAGTATTAGTTGATAATTTTAACAAAAAAAAAAACGACTAAAAATTACTCTACAATCGCACCACTAAAAAGTTCTAAACACCATCAGGAGTGAATTTTATGATATGAAAAAAAAAGAATGGAACCGATCTGGAAGTTGTACTCTTTCAAATAAAAAAAGTTTTTTCAAATCGGTTTATAAATGATGCAGCAAAGAAGTAACAAACATTAAAAAAATACAACCGAATTGATATTCTCCTCTTTTTTTAGAGTCAGTTAAAAATAGGCAATTTTTCTTCAATTTCGGAGAGAAATTAAAACCACCCCGTAAGTCAATTTGACAAATTTGCAAAAATTGAGTGATTAGCTCCAATATGTCTCCGATGTGGAACAACTTTACAAATTGGCGAACTATAACCGTTGATTTCTCAATTGAAGCACGCATCCTGTCTAATTTCAGCCGTGACCTAATTAACAGACAGATTAAATAAAAAATATTATAATATCATTTGTAATATTACGAAATTTGTACTTGTTATCAACCAGTACCAATGTATGTTGAAATAATCTAATATTGCGTACCTATTGAAATTATTTCAATATATCCGTAATATTACGTACCTATTACTTATCCGCCAACCTGCAGTTAAGCAGCGTGGTGGTGGAATAATGCTCTAAACCTCTTAGATTGAGGAGAGACCCGTGCAGTGGCATGAATAAGGGTTGACGACTATTGAAAGTATTTTGTATGGCTGGTGGATTTTATTGGAGTCCTCTTTCGGGAAAGAAGATACATACATACTAAAGCAATATTTTTAATATTTTTACAAGTTTTATTCATATATATTAAATAAAAATAAATATTCCTGGCCAAATTACACAGCACCATGTAGTTCCGGACTAAGCAAAGCTTACACTATGTGAACACATTTTTTTTCTGTAAATACATACATATACATGTTATCTATGTAATATAATTATATTAGAGAGAAAACATATAAAATATAAAAAGTATATATATATAAATAACTAACTAACTTTCTTGCAAGACTCACAGAAGACCGCAGTCCAAACAATCCCCATTGAGTGTTGTTGTCTTGCGAATGAGTCACCAAACACAAGAAGCAGAGACAGAACCAACGCAGTGCACGAGCAATACTCGTATTGCAAATGTTTCTACGGTATCCGCTTTACACCAAGCGGGCGGGTCGTTTGCTTGTTTAGCACCGGATTCCGTTTCGGCATAAAAAAAAAATGTTGCTCATAGATAAGATAAGAAGAGTATTGTAGGCGCCAAAATGGGAACCCATTCTGCCTGTAAAACTGTAAAAAAAATATTTGTAGTACGGTCTTGCCTTTGTACTGCTAGTTTAAAGCAGTACAAAGGCAAGACCGTACTACAAATATTTTTTTTACAGTTTTACAGGCAGAATGGGTTCCCATTTTGGCGCCTACAATACTCTTCTTGTTTCTGAAAAATCACGATATGTCCAACGGCACAACCGGGTAACAACAGTTTTTGATCTACTGCCGAATTCCAGAAACTACCATTTTATTGACCTCAATTCTATTTCGTACACACATCCTCAATGCGTCTCCCCACATTCTCATCGCGCCTCAAAGTCTGGGTGTTGTATTAGTTAGTGTTGATGGTCTGCCGACCAGGGACTCTTAGCAGCCCGCCCTGTCATAACCGAAAACGCCACCTTGGCCCTAGATACTTATAGGGTACTGGGGGTCTCATAGGTTTCTCTGCATAAAGGAGAAAATGTCCGTAAGTCGTCACGCTGGGCAAAAAGGGTTAGCGACTGACACCAGAGCCTCGTTAATTTACCGGCAGGGTGCACCACGTGCAGGTGAGCTTGGCTTTGGCTATTGAGATGTATGTAGGCCATTTACACCCCTGATATATTTTCACTTAACCTGAAATCGAACAATCACGCCATTCCCCAAAGAGCTTCCACAGCCTTCACTGGGCGTGGTAAAAGGTCAAAAGATTTAGGTGTGCCCATCGTTTACTTAAATCCAATGTTGACTCCGCTATCGCATGATGTCGTCTAAATGTTGATAAATGTAGTGTTGCCGAAAGGGTGACGGTATGCCGCTACAACTGGGGTCGTACTGTGAAGAGGCAGAGCGTGACTTTAACGAAATGGGGCTAAATACTTGAAAGAGATTCCTACCGAACAGTTAATTAACTACGTAAATAAGTGCAGCATTTTGAAAGGGTGTGATGTGGCGTCATTTAGTTGGCTAATGGAAATGCAAAGAGACTTGGTATAGGCAATGCAATTGCTACATTGGCAATAACAATAAAGACGTTCCGTAAATTTGTAGAAAAATACATGAGAATAGGCTGTTTGACAATGTTTTACAATTGTATATATTAACATTTTTTTTATGGGCGTTGCCAGAAAAATTGAAGGCTCCCATGTCGTATTTATTTGGGAATACTGCTGAGGTATTTGATGACACGATTTCACAGTTCGTGGTAGAAAATGTCCGTGCTGTGGTAGATTGCCAATTATCAAGGTGATATGAACGTAATTTTAAATTATGGCGAGTTGTATGATAGTGGAACTCAGCGGCAGGTATCAAATCCAATAGTTCATCCGATTATTTAACAATTTCGTAAAATAATACAATACTTGTGAACTTGCTTCAAAATACTATTACCACGGCCACGGCCTCGTTCCTTTCTGGTGACCTCACTCGCTCGCAGGAACACAACAACCCTTGAGGGAATTGTTATTTGGCTGCGGTATTCTGTGAAGTGGAAGTACTACCCTAAACGGACACTTACAATTACGCTGTACCCTTCCTCTTCTTCGCCAGAGCCCCTTTCGCTAGTTGGCAGGGTCGCCAGGTGAAAGTGGTGGTGGTTGGCTTTAGCTCTAAAAATCGTGGTGATCCACATATATAGAAGAACTACAAAGATAGAAGAAACTTGTATTACCTATTCATGTTTACGCAATCCACGTTTGTCTAGCCGTGTGTCTATAGTTGTAATTATTGTATACTGTGTTAGTATCACACACAAGAGCAAAAGAAGCTACGTTTTAAATTATGCTAACGAATGCTAATTTCGTCACGTAAAGGCAAACGAACTGCGAAACGAGGCTTAATTCGTTGTACACTGAATTTGGCTTAATGCGTCATTTAACTGCATACAATAATGCGCCGCTCGTTGAGAATTCATAATTTTTGATGTGATAACGTCTTATAAATCAATGAACGCCGGCTGCACGAACGAAAAAGCATGATTCTCATTGTCACGTTCCGCCTGAACCGAGCGTGCAAGCGAGAGCGCGGAAAAAGCGATAGAGGGGCACGATTGGATTCTGACGCATCTACGAGTTTCTCTCTTCCACTCCATCGGCCGATGTTGTCTTGACGTTGACGTTATCACGTAAAGTTATAATAAATAAATAATAAATATTCCTTGACAAATTACACAGCGCCATCTAGTCTCAAACTAAGCCAAGTTTGTACTATGGACACTAGATAACTGATATATGTACATAAATACATTTTTTGTAAATAAATTTATAATAGGTAGGGGAAAAAGTCTTTTCGCATTATAGTTTGTATGAACTTGTAATAAAATCTCTTTGGTTATACCATTTGTATCTAGCAGGTTTTGATATCTATAAAAAGTTTAAATTTTAAAAAAGATAATTCCAAATTCAAATTAGGTAAATGTGTGATTTTCATTTGTTTTTTTTACTGTCAAGATGAGTGAATCTAATGAAGAAATTCGATACATTTTAAAATTTTACTACAAAAAAGGTAAAAATTCAACGCAAGCTGCGAAAAAAATTTGTGATTATTATGGACCTAGTGCAGTGTCTGTGAGAGTAGCACAAATTTGGTTTAAGCGTTTTCAATCCGGAAATTTTGATGTCAAAGATGCACGTCGCTCTGGTCGCCCTGTTACGGATAAAATGGATGCCATTTCTGAAAAAGTGGAGCAAGATCGGCATATCAGTAGTTACGACGTAGCTGAAGAACTAGGAATTGACCACATAACAGTTTTGGCGCATAAAAAGGTCGTGGTCAAAGACCGGCCAGGCTTCAGAGACTCTGGCGAAACCCGGGTTAACCCGCAACAAGGTGATGCTGTGTGTATGGTGGGATTGGAAGGGAAGATATTCATTATGATCTGTTACCGCCAGGCAGGACTATCGATTCTGAACTCTACTGTGAACAACTGATGAGATTAAAGCAAAAAGTTGAGAGAAAGCGGCCGGAATTAATTAATAGAAGGGGTGTGATTTTTCATCATGATAACGCTAAACCTCACACATCTTTAGCCACTCAGCAAAAATTAAGAGAGTTTGACTGGGAGGTGTTAATGCATCCGCCGTATAGTCCTGACCTTGCACCTTCTGATTTCCACCTGTTTCGGTCTCTTAAGAATTCTTTAGGCAATGTCAGGTTAACATCACGAGAAGACTGCCAAAACCACTTGTCGCGGTTTTTTGAACAGAAGTCCCAAAATTTCTATAGTAATGGGATCATGTCTCTACCTACAAGATGACAAAAAGTTATCGAACATAATGGCACCTACATACTTTAGTTAAATGTAAATAAACTTTATTAAAAAATGTTTTGAATTTTCATATAAAATACGAAAAGACTTTTTCCCCAACCTAATATATTACATAAAAAACCAACCCAGACCAAGACAAACAGACATGTTCATGCACACAAATGTTTGTCTTGTGCGGAGATCGAGCCCGCGACCTCGGGGTTAAAGTGGCCATTGCTAGCCATTCGACCAAGCTCGAGCATTATCGTTCGTAAACCGACTATGTATAGTAGACAACCAATTATTTTTTTCCAATGCTGATTATGATAGGTGCAATTTATGAGGTATTTACTCATTTGTTTCCTCTCATTAAAGTTAGGTCAGGAGCAAAATCATTATGTATTGTTTTCCTTCGTATGAAGGAAAATATTTATGTATATAAATCAATAATCCCAATGCGTGTACTTTGAAGTCATTGCGGGTTGTGATTTCTCCAAAACGAGAAATTAATCTATAATTAATATTATAAAACTTTGTTAGATTGAACTCGCTAACCGCAGGAACTACCGGTTCGAATGGAAAAAAAATCATGTTGGAAAGCCCATTCATCGAAAAAGGCCATAGGCTAAACAAATTCTGCTCTATATCATTCCGGACACACAAAAAACAAATGAGCAGCTCTTAGTTAAAATTTAAAAAAAGATTACGAAACTACTGTATAATGTATATTTCTCTTAATTCACGGGTCAAGCCCGGTCATTTGATAGTCATACGCGGGGATATAGATCCAACACGTCGAGGCCCCTTGAGAAGTTTGATGTAATGTTGTACGCCCGCCGTGACCCGCTCCAGGATATATCAATGGAACGATATACCCATGAGCAGGTCTCGGCAGGCGTTGAGACTATTGCGAAGTGTGATGGAAAATAAATGGGCTATGGAGATGAGATCTGGGTGAACTTAATACCGGGCTATTACAGAAGAGGGACGGACACCTGCCATAACTGCTTTTATTGCTAGTTATTTGCGGCAGGTTGTTTGTTGTGCAAAATTGCATAATGTATATATTATTATATATTTTTTATATTAATTTATTTTTTGTTGTAATTTATTGATTGTAGTTAATATTGTTCTTATCTATTAATAGCAATATGTACCTACGTGTGCTTTCTCGCCTTGATTGAGTTCCTTTCAATGACTATAAGATTGACTGGTACAGATCTCTATTAGGGATAAGTCTGCCTATGTCTTTTAAGAATTGTGTTACATATTGTTATTACATTACATTTTTTATTAGTAATTGGCCCCTGGGTAATTATGTTATTGATACATTATTAAGTAGTAGCCTTTTCAGTCAATTAAAATGTCAATCTACTATATAAAAATAAGTCGGGTTTTCCTTCCTGACGCTATAACTCCAGAACGCACGAACCGATTTCCACGGTTTTGCATTCGTTGGAAAGGTCTCGGGCTCCGTGAGGTTTATAGCAAAGAAAATTCTGGAAAAATTTGAAAAGAAAAGCGAGAAAATCTTTTTTGACATACAGCGCCATCTCTGATAGATAGCATTTACTACAAACCAATATTGGCGAAACGGAGTTCGCCGGGTTTGCTAGTAAATTAATAAATATTCCTGTACAAATTATACACCGCCATCGAGTCCCAAACTAAGCAAAACTTGTTATAAATATAAAATTCTCGAGTGACAGCGTTTGTTACCATTACCAAACTCCTACGAAACGGCTTGACCGACTTTTATGAAATTTTGTGTGCATATCTGATAGGTCTGAGAATCGGCCAACATCTATTTTTCATACCCCTAAATGATAAGGGTGACCCACACCTAAATATTTTATTTTATTTTATTGTCAAAATTATTTATTTCTATTTTACATACAACTTCAAATAATGGCAAAACAACGTTTACCGGGTCAGCTAGTAATACATTGTTTTTAAATACATACAAAAATACATAGAAAACACCCAGAGCAAAACAAACAGACATGTTCATGCACAATTGCACACTAATGTTAATCGATTCTCGCAATCGACGTCAGATAGTCAAAAGTAGCCATTGCTAGACATTCGACCACCGAGCCCGTTAATACTCGTTCTAACTTCAAAAGAAATTAAAAGAAAAAGACGTTACAAAATATTTAAAAACAGACTAAACTTATCTTTTTCTGTCGGCCGAGTTTAAAAAGGTATACGTTTCATTTGACTCATCTGTTGTGATTAAATTTTATGAAACACCGTGGGCGGCTGGGTTTAATCACAAAGATAAAAACATACTTTAAAGTGTAATTTATTTTGGACTTAATTTCGTATTAGGACTTTTATATCTGTCTGGAGTTTTGCCTTCTCTCAGCATCTTTCAATACTTCGAATAGATGACAAAATATGGGATAATTAAATTTGATGAAACTATGCGAATACAAGACAATTAAATTAAAAATTAAAAAAACCCCCGATCTTCTAGTCTAGTCAAATTTGTCCCTTTCCCTTTCATTTGATACCCACATTGAAAGGGTTGTGAAAAAATATGTAATCCGGCATTTTGTGGCGGCGGTCATCTTGGACCGATTGTCATCAAACATAGCTAAGAAAGAACACTACCGGGTAATACGCCTTTCAAAAAAAAAAATCAAAATCTGTTCATCCGTTCGGGAGCTATGATGATACATATAGACACACACACAGACACGTCAAACTTATAACACCCGTCGTTTTTGCGTCGAGGGTTAAAAATCCGATTACTCATCATAAGTCATCAATACACTACATTCCGAGTTGACAAACTTGCTCATACTCATATGCATACAGCACATAATTAAATTATAAAATTATAATTATAATTATTTGGGGGTGTAATTGGTTTATCAACATCTTTGAACCAAAGCCAACTTCACCTGCACGTGGTGCACCCTACTGACTGACAAACGAAGCTCTGGCGAAAAGAGAGGTAGGGAGCGTAATTGTAAGCTACCCGACTGAGGAATGTACCTCCACCTCACAGATTACCGCAGCCAAATAACAATTCCCTTGAGGGTTGTTGTGTTCCTGCGAGTGAGTGAGGTCACCAGAAAAGAAGGAGATGCTGCGTTGGCAGCGGGGGTGGCGGCGCGCAAGTGATATATTATGTTGCGAGCGTTAATACGGTTACGGTAACCGCTTCAGATCAGGCGGGTCGTATTTTTGTCTGCCACCAGACGTGGTATAAAAAAAATTGGTTGCCTGTAAAGTCGGTATACGGGCGAAAGTTTTACGTGACAACGACTTTGAGTCTCTCTCGCTCTTAGAAGGGACACGCGTCCACGACACGCTTACAATGAGAGCGAGTGAAAGGCACGCGCCTTTCACTCGCTCTCATTGTAAGCGCATAACGTGACCCAGTTTCTTGAAGTGTCACCCGGCTAACCAATTTATAAGACGTTGTCACGTCAAAAAAAAAACTAGTTGACCCGGCCACTGTTGTTTTGCCATATAAATTATTCGCTATTAAAAATGGGGGGTTGATGCTAGAAGGGTGAAAATTTGAAGTTGTAGTACCTACTTATGTATTTTTCATTGCTAAATCATAATAAAATAAAAATAAAAAAATTGTCAATAAAATAAAATGAAAATATTTAGGGGTATCACCCTTATCATTTAGGGGTATGAAAAATATATGTTGGCCGATTCTCAGACCTAGCCGATATGCACACAAAATTTCATATAGATCGGTACAACCGTTTCTGAGGAGTTTGGTAACAAACACAGCTACACGAGAATATAAGAAAGATATTAAGGGCTTACTATATTGGGTAATTTGGGTATCATTTCAATCATCGTACCTGTTCACGGTACGTAGAAATATCACTAATACCATTTTCACGGTGAAACATTTCGAGGGCTTTTCCATCGCCTGCGATATAGTATGCGATAAACTACTATAAACTGCGACTTAATTTTGATTAGCCAATAAAGACTCAAATTTTCTTTATAAGCGTCATTTATCTTTACCACCTTTTTTACCACTTTCACTGCTGATTACAATTCAGAATAATACGAGAGAACAATACAGAATAATAAGTGTATTACACTTATCTATATTATATTATAGATAACTGTATTATTGTATTATATGTATATAATGTAACTGTATTATTCTGGATATATTATAATCATCATTGTTCTATTTATTGCTTTTCCTTTGTGTTTCCTTGCTTGTATAATTCATTATGCATATGTGTATGATTATGTACATGTGTATAATTAATTAGCATATGCCTATGCATCGTAAGCTATCGTATGTTATGTTATGTTTTCATAGGTATTTATTGTGTGTATGTTCATTACTGTTATTTTGTGAACCGCATTCCAGTTTTATCTACTTTTCTCAAAGGGTTTACTGGTAGAGTATGCTCTTAGCATTAAATCCGCATTTTATACACTTATACTATGGTCATTAAAGTTTAAAATAAAATAAATAAATAAATTGTCACAGAATATTTTAGAAAAAAAAGTATTCTATATACCCCGCCTGAAAAAGGCTATTGCCAGCTGTAAGACAGTAAGTAATGGATGAACACTGGACATTGGCTATATGACTAGATTCCGCCCGCGGCTTTGCCTGCGTTTACAAAATAGTCTTTTCATTTATCTGAATAATATATCTAGGATATGACACTCTCAAATAACGTGGCTTTCTATTGGTAAAAGATTTTTCAAAATCGGTTGAGTAGATCCAGAGATTACCCCCTACAACCTCACAAATTTACAAACGTTACCTCTTTATAATATCAGTATAGATCAATGGTTCCCAACCTCTTTTTATTCGCGGACCACTAAGAGGTTTTTGTTGGTGTAGGGTTCCCTATTGTCATATAAATCCATTATTCTATAACTCGAGATTTTTCTATTTCATTATAAGTTTGTACCACGGACCATAAACTACCTCTCATGGACCACTGGTGATCCGCGGTCCACCGGTTGGGAACCCCTGGTATAGATAGTATAGTGTAACTAATATAGGTAGGTACGTAAATATAAAAGATTAGCTTACCAAGTCACAGAAATACTTGGTCTGTGCCCCAGAACATTGCTCACCTATTTATTTACCCTACAATATTTTTATTCAATGATAGCGCTAATATAAACACTCTTGAATATATAATGAACACCGAGCACTAACCAATTTTGTCTGTTATTTGCAGTTCTTGCTCTAGAACTGAATGAGCGGTTCACTTCGCGTTCGGACTGTGTTTTTCAGCCTGACCTACATTTCATTAAAACAAATTTCTATTGGCAGAAGTTTTGCCAATATATTTTCGACTCTATCGAGCAAGATAAATTGATCGGATTGGTGTGGTAATTTAAGAAAAACATATTTTAATTTAAACTACTGGCTATTAAAGTTATGAGACTGAGTTCTAAGCATTAACACTAATGCATTGCTTCTAACCCTGTGGTCGCGATGTCGCGATGATTTGCTCAAAAAGTAAGAGCTGTGTACGAAATTGTTTGTTTATTCCTGTGTGCAATTACCTTTTGTATGTCCAAATATTTACGCAGGCGATCGTAATACCATTCCCATACAAAACTACCTTAGCGACTGTCACCTTCTTGGAAATCCAATTAATTTTTAACTGACTTAATAGAGGAGGAAGTTCTTATTTCGACACGTACGTTTTATGTGTATGACCTGACCACACATATTTTTTTACAGATAATTTGATTTACCTTTTTGTGATGGAATAGGGCGCACCCGCCGTGGCCCGAAAGGTAACAACTGAACTGGCTGATAGAAAGGAATGGAAGAAAAAGACATAAATAATGGCCAAAGGACCTTCAATTATTAAAGCAAAGGACGTTTTGAATGATTAAAGAGTGTTCTACATTTTCAATGAAGCCAAATGCCACATGTCATCATCATCATCAGGACATTTTAGTCTCCACTACAGGAGCACGACCCTCTCTTGCGTCCCTGACAGAAGGAGGATTTGGCCTACACTCCGCACTCTGGCCAGACGGGTTGGGGAGGCCTGATCGATGTTTGGTAATGTATTTCCCTTAGTCGCCTTGTACGACATCCATGGGAAGAGACGGAGTGATTCTATTTTAGTCTGCCGGAAACCACACGGCCAATGCCATGCCACATGTACTCGTACACACAAGAAATTGTTGGGATTGTCCAGATGACCAATTCTCGTAATTATTTTACGATCGCAAAACAAAAATTGACTAAAAACTATATATGTACAGCATGTACTTGATTTCATTGACTAATTATTGTCAATTCTAATTATTAGCAAAATAACATTCTTAGTTGGTGTAATTTTCGGTTATATTTCGTGAGACTTTGAAGATTATATAGTGATACGAGAATACTATTCTCATATGTTCGTAGTAATGTGACATTTTGAGATCGAGATTAGATCGGAACTGAATTTTGACTACATTTTAATTACGAGAATTGCCCCTAGAATTCCCCCTTGCCTAGTCATTATTAATAATTACACATTTGATGACATTTGATAATATGGACATTTTAATACTTTAAACCTTATGATCCGAAAGGTTGCCGAGTCCTAACAATTTCTGTCGACGTAATAAGATTTGAACTTTGACATAAGTAAAGAACAGCCTGAATAAGTAATGTTCTTTCAGTGTTTCTATTATACATTGTTTACAAGCTACAATTGAAAAGATCTGCAAACGACATATTCAAGTATTATAATATTCATGAATATACAATATTACTCTCAAGTTTTCGTTACTGAAGGAACTTACGTGGGAAGATAAGCTGAAAGTACGTCGTAAACTAAACAGGCCCTTGAAGTGATGTGCATATGGTATGTTCTTTAGCGAAAAAGTGGCCATGGGTGTTGACTTGCCTACGTCATCACTTGTACCTCGTAAGGAAAATGTTAGATTTTGACCACTAAATTCGTGACAACATACGGGAAGAATATACCTACTGTCTTTCTACGATGCTTGAACATATATTTTGTTTTGATAAATTACCTAAACTACGCGACGAGTATAATTTAATTTAAGGCATACTTATATATAGTTAGTATATAGTATCAAGTTTTGATTATTTTTCTATCATCATTAACATTGACAGTGCAGATTTAGTCTGTTCTGATCAGTTCTGTTCTTGGCGAAATACATAAAATGTTAAT
This sequence comes from Hypsopygia costalis, assembly GCA_937001555.2. Taxonomy (NCBI): domain Eukaryota; kingdom Metazoa; phylum Arthropoda; class Insecta; order Lepidoptera; family Pyralidae; genus Hypsopygia; species Hypsopygia costalis. The sequence continues at coordinate 4,717,593 of OW443340.2, read as the reverse complement.
ATAAATTATCATTTCACCTGAAAGGTGTGCAATGCTGGACGACGCCTCTCCCTTGACATTTCGACTTGCCTCCATAACAATTGGTTTTTTGCTGGTTTCAGTGCCTGATATAACCCAATCGTCGGTCTATCTAGTGGGGCCGCAGATGTGCGGTACGTTTTTCCTTATGGTGTATCTTGCAGAACGAATGTGACCTGCTCACTGCCACTTTAGTATTGATCCATAGATATTCGCTCATTAGGACAACTGTTCTGACTTTAGTATAAGCTTGACCACTAATCTGGCTAAAAACATTGTGTTAATTAGAACACAATCTTTAAGCCAACTAGTGGTTGAGGTATTAATTTAGATAATATTACCTTCAACAAGCTGCATCAATCCGCTGTACTGCTCTACCAGCAGTACAGCGGATTACGTTCCAAAACTATTCCATATTACAATTCATGACCAATAGGGACACATATCCGAGTAATACTAAAATTTATTCAAGACCGTCTCCGTTTGTTTTGCAAATCACTCTGATTGCCGGGAACATTGTCTCCCCTCATGTCTAGGCCGCCAATCCAATCTGATTTGGATGTAGTTATTCGTTTATCTTATCTCGAAAATGACCGCTAACCGCGTTTTGGGGTTAGCAGGGCTGTTGCCTATTAGTCATTCTATGCTACGAGCGCTGACCTTACAAGGTTTATTAAGCTTACATTATTTTTAATCTTTTTTTTTTCTTTAACAAAACAATATATAAAATACAACTATAAAACTAAATTGGCTAAAACTAAATAATATTAAAATAAAACTAACCTAAAGCTAAAATAAATGTAAAAAGTTTGGCCCATGTGGCATCGTTCCCAAGATGCTAGCAGCATTACCTCGCTGGATGGCTAGCTTACATTATATTGAAGCTTGTATATAAAGACGAAAGACTTCGACGCAAGACGACAATCTTCGTCTAGTGTGTGTTGCCTGACTTACGTATGGGGTATTGGTAGGGTTCCCAACCCTCCCGGATTGCCCGGGAGACTCCGGTAATAATGTTTAATCTCCCGACCTCCCGCGAAACAATAATTTCTCCGGTTTTTCTAAAAATTCTACGCATCCTTCGCTCGCACGTCACTACTCGCTCTCTTTGCGTGCTTTGCAATCACTCACACACACATCAGCACGTGCCGCTGCCTGTATAAACCTACTGCTTCTTGCAAAAGTGTATTCAGGATAATGGAACAAGCATGGAGCAAGGAAATAAACTGTGATTTTGTGACGAAAACCCGACAGATATTAGATGCTGCTCGAAGAACGACCGGACGATTTCATAAGCTCATTGAATTTCGTTGAAAATTAGTTGAGATTCTTTCCACGTACAGTAATGAAATGTTGGAACAACATACCACCGTCGACTAGACACTAAAATATACTTCGTAAATAAATTAAATATATTTTTATTACAACATTATTATCTTGATAGTTGATATACCCTTAACCCTTTCAGACCTACCGTGCGCAATTGAGGACATAACATTTTTGTAAAACTATCTTAATAAAATAAAATTTTACGAAAAACTGTTGTTATCGTTTGCGAACATTATAAATCTGTAAAAAACATACCCCTAACGCCATCTATTAATACGTGTATGAAATAATTAGTCTGTTTCGATCAGTCGCCGGCGAAAGTTTGAAGTGTGTAGGTAAGTGATTTATTTCCTTTTTAGTTTTCAAGTTATTTAGTAAGGTGTGCCTTGAAATAAATATACATCGATAAGTTATGTCACAAAGGCAAAGAACATCGTATTTTACAAACAATTATTTAGTGTTTTGTATAATAAATTGCGAATATAAGTTATGTCTACAAACGCGGACAATAGGTTTTGTGTGGATATTTTTTTCCAAACATTCATAGACATTTAGAGAATACCTACCTAAAGTTATATTTATTTTCAAAAAGCGTATTACCGATACTATATAAAAGATACTATGATAAACGTGTAATACATACATATTATAGTAAATTTTGCATCGTATAATGTTTTTTTTACAGGCGTATTTATGATCAAAAATCATGTTCTCGAGGGACGCTTTGAAACTTTTGGAACATGAACTTCTTTCGGACTTGGAGTTGTCTTCGGATGATGAGGAAGTAGGAAATAATAGTAATATCCCGTGTACGAGACTTGTTCGATTGGGTGCTGATGTGATAACACAGAACCAAAGAGAGTACACCCCACCTGACCCCTTCGAAGAACATCAAAACGAAAATGAAGACGAAGGTATGTCAGCTTTCGATTTTGAGCTTGAGACCGAAGAGTCAGAGGAGCTGGCTATTGAAGAGGGCGAGCAAGAGCTAGCTGCATTGAATGGTGAGAATTTCGATTATCTTACACCAAAACCGAACATCAAGTGGAGGCACAGACAAATAGATAACACTATACCGACGGATTTCCTGCCACCAATAGCATTTGATCCAGTTGTGCAAGACCCTTTTGATTATTATTATAAATATGTTCCTAAACAGCTTTTTATACAGATAGCCATCTGTCGAAAAGACAAATTTATATTCAGTGCAGTCAGGAAAAGCCAGGTATAAGCCTACTCCAGCAATGAAATAGAGATATTATTTGGCTTACACATGGCAACAGGAGTATTCAATTATCCAGTTTTGAAAATGTACTGGGAAAATAACATAAGTATTCCTCTTTTTATAAACCTACAGTTCCTACAGTTTATTATTTATTTTCTTTAGAAGATTTATTACGTTTTTCATTGTTTTAGAAGATTTATTTTTTGTTTTGAAGAAGGTGAATTTAATTTTGTAAAACATATTTTTTCTAATAAAAACGCTATAGAATGATCATCTGTTATTTATCTACATATAGCCCCTACATTAGTTCTTATAATCATGTGGAGGAAAGGGGAAGATCTTCCTCGGACATGTTAGTATGCCCGGAATCCCGGCGCGGCCCACCAGTAGTTGCCTGGTTGTTGTATATATTCTATGATCACTTAGGCCGAATGTTCACTTTTGAGGACATAAAAAAAACATAAATTTTCTCGGAAAATAATGAAAACATATCAGTTTTTTTCAATATCTCCATATTCAATAGTACCTAATATAACATGAATAAAATCGGTTCTTACAAATTCCAAAAAACAAAAAATCTGGTCTGAAAGGGTTAAGGTACCTATATTAATAATCTTTTTGTATGATAGGTGTTTTTATGGTGGTATAAACCGCGGTTTGAAGCACAAAATATCACGAGGGTTTTTAACTTGTAACCTTTTTTTAGTTGTATCACATCCCGGCCACTCAATACAAATATCGCGTCGTTTACATAAACAGTGAACGTCTGTGCAAAGCGCGAATAAGCGTGTGTGCGTGCGGCGCCATACAAACTATTCCAGATTTGTCTCAGAAGGGAGGTGAGGTTGACACGAGAGAGCGGCAGGGAGTGACAGTACTGTGGTTGTACATCAATATTTACATTTTTATTGACCTAGCTTCCACCCGCGGCTTTGCCCGACTTTTAATAAAAAAGTATCCTATGGCCTTCCTAATACCTTGAGAATATGTGTACAAAGTTTCGTGATGATCAGTTGAGTAGTTTCGGCGTGAAAGCGTAATAAACAAACTGACATTCATCCACTTATTATATAATTTTGCATTGTAGGTATTTATTATCATGAGGCGGAAAGTATCCTCCAGTTCCCGTTTAATTATCATTTAGATCACATCAATAGAAAAAAATTAACAAAATATTTACAATGTAATCCAAATAAATAAATACATAGTAATATCGCATATCGCTATGTTGTAAAATGAATGTAAATGACGCGCTAGTCGGATTAACCACAATAAGGATTCTTCTATCCTCTACCATACTAGATCTAGGTACCTACCTATTCATTTCTTGTAGTATAAAACTATGGTTGTATTTATTGTAGATAGCCATAAACGAGCAGAGGACTGGCACGCGTAAAAAATCAATACAATGCAACAACAGAAACAGCTGATCTGCAGGCAACGCATCGCATTTACACACAAACTATACTATAATAACAACAACTTACCACTTCGACTGATTGTCGTCACTGTTGCTGTAGTTAGATAAAGCTGGATATCTGCAATACAAAATATATAAATTACAGCTTATTATGGGTACCAATAAAAATAACAATTCAATAAGACTTGCATTTAGCATGATGGTAATGTTATTTCGTTGCGCTGAACTGATTGCGAACAAAGAAACGATTTGTTTTGCAATTTAACTTACCTTTGAGCAGTACATTCTAAAACTTTCTTCTTCTCCCAGCCCTCTTGAGTTTTAACCCATTCCTCGCCTGGTGATCTCCAGTCTTTTGAAATAAAAGGCATTTTTGTAACACAAAACACAACAGAGTTCAATTGATAAACGCAGTGCGTCGGCACTGCACAAGCGTTCGCCGACGACGCAAAACGCGATTTGATTTGATTTGTTTGGGGGAGTGAGCGAGCGAGCGCGAGCTATGCAGTGCAGTGTTGCGAGCTCTTCGATGAATCGAAATATTCATGCGAAGCGAGAACGAGAGGTATGGAATTGGAGTTGTCTTGTTTGTTTGTTGTGGCGCCTGCGCGCATGCGTATGGACTTTGTTTTCTTTTCTTTCGTTCGGGAAAACGGAGAAAAACGCTAAGGCAAAACGTCAAGATCAGCTGTCTCTACGACTGTCACGTCCGCATCGCGTCGTTCAGAAAACCAGAATTCAGATAAATTTAAGTGAACTTGAGATGTGGAATCACAGCACAGCACAAAATACAGAGAGTAGGTAGTGTACTTTGTGCAGCCGGTCAGTTCAGTACATATACTATTTGAGTATTAATATGTCTTTGTATACGAGGGGAGGCCAATAAGTTCGCGGAATGGAGGGGTTGATGGGGATAAATTTACCCGTCCAGGTAGGCACTAGTTAAGCACCTCATTAAGAGTATATATACCAAGTTTGAACCTAATCGTGTCATTAACTTTTGAGTTATCGACCTGCAAACAACTAAATCGGGAAGAAGTCAGCCAGTATGGAGAAAATTGAACACCGTGCCGTTATTAAGTTTCTTACCAAGCAAGGAAAATCCGCTCAGACGATTTTTCAAGAGCTGTTAGCGGTTTACGCGGACTCTGCCCCTGGTAAAACCATGGTTTACAAGTGGCATGGTCTTTTCAAACAAGGAAGGGAGTCCATTGAAGACGACCCCCGCTCCGGACGGCCAATTGAGGCCACCACACCGGAAATCGTCGAAAAAGTAGAAAAACTTGTATTGGAAGATGCCCGACTGAAGAAGAAGCAACTTGCAGCAATGGTTGGAGTATCCGAATCAAGTATTTTAAATATCCTACATCATCATCTTGGGATGACTAAAGTCAGTGCAAGATGGGTTCCGAGAATGCTCACGCCACTTCAAAAACGCGAGCGTGTCGAGTGCTCTCACCAGTTTCTGGAGCTCTGTGGAGAGAGAAAGGAAGAAGTTATGGCCCGGATTGTTACTGGAGATGAAACCTGGGTTCACCACTATGAACCTGAGTCGAAGCAAGAGTCGATGCAGTGGCATAAAAAAGGCACACCTCCTCCAAAGAAGTTCAAAGTGTCACAATCGGCCGGAAAGATCATGGCGACTATCTTTTGGGATACAGAAGGTATTTTACTGATCGATTATAAAGAACGTGGTGCGACTATAACGGGACAGTACTACGCTTCTTTACTGGAAAGATTGAAAGAAGCCATTAAGAAAAAAAGAAGAGGAAAACTGTCAAAAGGTGTGCTCCTTTTGCACGACAATGCACCCGTCCACACGTGCCATGTTGCGACGGCTGCCATTCACCGATGCGGCTTTGAACAATTAAACCACCCAACTTACAGTCCAGACTTGGCCCCCAGTGACTATTATTTATTTCCAAAAATGAAGAAAGAGCTGCGTGGAAAGAAATTTGACGACGATGATGAAGTCAAGTAGGCAATTTCGGCCTATTTTGACACCAAAGACAAATCATTTTTTTTCGATGGTATAAACAAGCTATTTGCGAGATCCGAAAAATGTATTAGGGTTAAAGGAGAATATATTGAAAAGGAAAAATAATTTGGTGTTTAATTTCAACCTCCTTCTCTCTCATTCCGCGAACTTATTTACCTCCCCTCGTATGTACTGTCTGTGATTCCATTTTACCTTATTTTTTTAGCGGACTCGTTCAGTGAAGTAATTCTATTTAAGTATATATTTGAAATCTTTGACCAAAAATATATAATACATAATAATGTATTGCCACAATTCAGTTGCTCTGCACTACTTTGCAGTAAAGATTGCATTGTCGGTTTTACTGTTGAGTTATTAAAGTAATGGAAGAACGAGAAAATTCCTGATGATATTTTTCGGCATGGCGAATCCAGGAATAAGATAGAAATAATACAAAGACGGGTTATAAAGGATATTAATTCCAGAGCAAAGCCATTAAAAATTAAAATAAGTCTCTACATCAACCATAGACGTTATGTATAAACACAAACATTTCTATCGTACAAGATAGACATGGTAACACTGCACACTTTTCTAAAATGAGAGAACACATTTAGAAATTCAGTATGTACATACTCTTTTTAATTGTATCAAATGTTCACTGATTATGTATTTTTTTTATCTGAATCAATCAATCAGTAAAATAAAAATATATTTAAACAGTCGAACATAGAACCTCCTCCTTTTTTGAAGTTTAGTAAAACGGAAATTGCGTTTAATAATTTTGAATCAATATTAATTACAATATTTATTTAAATGCAAAAAATATATAATTATTAAGCTATTGCATAGCTTCTATCGCGGGCCTTGAGCGCGGGGACCGAATCCAGAAATTTCGTAACGAAAAAACCTCACGCTCCCCACTCCGACGGGCAAGGAGGTGTGGCTCGAAGGCCGTGCATCGTCTAACGTCGTTTCAGTTCGGCAGTCTTTGATACGGCGTTGTGTGCGTGCGATTAGACGTATTGTACGACTCTACGAAACTCGTTTTATTTATTTAATAATAGAAAAATTTGTTTTCTTATCGGTCACCACGCTCAAAAAGTGTAACTTGAATTAATATCAAAGAAAAAGCAATACTGCATGAATAAAATAAATAAATAAAATTATAATTGCATAAGTTGATACAAAATGCTATGCAATAGCTTTACCGCGGCAGTCCCCGAGTGCCACATGTCTTTTTTTTTTTAATGGTATTGGTCTTTCTCTTTGATTAATTTTTATTTGCATATTTATCTACCGTCCTGAATTTACTATATTTACAATCGGTGGACCGGTGGGGTTTGTTTGGAAAAGCTGGATTAGCTCTCCTTTGTCTGTGTTCAGTATGGCCATGGCCGTACGTCACTCGATTTAGTAAACTTAGTGATTTAAGTCATGCTCTTTCGATATTTAATTTCGACATTTTTAACTATCATTCTAAGAAGTCGAGCAAAATAGCAGAAAAATTGCGTTGTTAGTTTTGCTGTTGCTGACTTATTATTACAAGTAATGGAGGAACAAGAACGAACACTCCTGACAGTCCTGACGATATTTTTCGGCATGTCCCTGAAGCAGGGAATAAGAAAATTCCTTGATTCCAGAGCCGTAAAGCGATTTGTTAAAAAAAAACTGTTTGTTTGTCTATCGGTTATTTACTCTATTCTACTGCGCATTTTTAGGATATCGGAGTGGAAATTGAGAAGAATTTTATAACTTATTATCGTTGATCGTTATGGGCGACTCAACATACAAACCGAAGATCAGTAGCTCCGGAAGCCAAGACCCCATCTTGAAGAAGGCTGAGCTTGATTATATGAAAATAATTGAAGCAAAGAATCGCGAACGCGTTCAAAAGTTGCAGATAAACTCGAGAAGAAATAGAATCACAGGTTTGACTATTGGTGCGGGAGTGTTCAGCATTTATTTATATACTTTATTCGCAGTGAAGCAGGAGACTTTCCTTGACGATTTCAACGAACCCATTAAAGAACAGCAATAATGGCAGTGGTCAAACCTCTACAAGTAAGGTTGCCTCCTCTACCGAGTATTAAGGATATAATCAGGCTGTATAAATTGCGGGCTCTAAGGGAGTTGTCGCAGAATTTTCTTATGGAACCAAAATTAATTGACAAAATAGTGCGAGCTGCTGGTAATATCGAGAATCATGTAGTGTGCGAAGTGGGTCCAGGTCCTGGTGGAATTACTAGGTCCATAATTCGCCAAGCGCCAAGGAGAGTGGTTCTTATTGAAAAAGATCCACGTTTCATTCCATCATTGGAGCTCATAGCTGATGCCTGTAAGGACAAAGTAGAAATGGACATTGTGACTGGTGATATTTTAAAAACAGACATCGCACAGTTTATTCCTGCTGATACTAAAGCAGAATGGTTGGATCCTCCTCCACCTGTACATCTCATTGGGAATTTACCGTTTAGTGTCTCCACCATATTGATAATTCGCTGGCTAGAAATGATGTCAAAAAAAGAAGGTCCCTGGGCTTTCGGCCGCACTCGAATGACACTCACTTTTCAGAAAGAAGTTGCTGAAAGAATGGCTGCGCATATATTAGATAAACAGAGATGCAGACTGTCGGTCATGTGTCAGAACTGGTGTAAAATTAACTATAAGTTTGACATACCAGGTGCAGCATTCCTACCCAAGCCTGATGTAGACGTGGGAGTAGTGACTCTTACTCCTTTGAAACGACCAATAATACAACTGCCGTTCAAAATGATTGAAAAAGTAGTGCGTCAAATATTTTCAATGAGGCAAAAGTATTCTATTCGAGGAGCGCAAACATTATTTCCAGAAAATGTTCGTGAGGAAATGGCTTTAAAAATGTACAAGATAGCCGAAATTGATCCCGTCACTAGGCCTTTCCAAATAGCTAACACGGAATTTGGCAGAATATGTGAAGCTTATAATGAGATCATAAAGCAGTACCCAGAATTTGAAAATTATGATTATAGAGCTCCTAAAAATAAGTTAGTTAATCAAAATGTAGAGGAAGAAATTTTGCAGTGAAAATGTGCTTGTTTTTGTTGTGTAAATATTTATAGAACTTAGTTTGTAAAATGTTTAAATAAAACAATAAATTTACTCTAGGTTTTTATTTCAGCATTTATTACAACCATATATGTATATAACAGAGACAAATCTTGCAATCAAGCATGAACTATTCTATAAAAGTACATGATGAAATGAAGTTATTTATTCAGTCATTGGGCCCTCGTGACGTGGGCACTTTTTTAACATTATTGTTATTTATCATCATTTTGGTATTGACCACTGGCGAATGATGTTAATGTTCTTGCCAACTATATTTGTCTTATGCAGTGGTGAACTAAGGTTTTAACCTTAAGCGAGCCCTAGGCAACATTGTATTTCCGGATCTACTAAAGAAGTTTTCACTTCGAAAATAACAATTAATTACAAAAGCTTAATATTAGAAACCTAATTTTCGGGCTCCAAAAATGACGGGCCCTAGACAACATACCTAGGTTACCTAGGGCCTTGGGTTTCAGTGCTTTTTCACCGACTATTATAATACTAGTTTACAAAATTAACATAGCCAGATATAGGTATATAATTAAAGTTTATATGCATTAAGTTTATATGCAAGAAATTTATATGCATTATTCATATTGTTCCATAAGATGGTGCAATACTGTTTACAATAATAGGCTAGTGAACAGTGTTTTAAAATTACAGAATGAACAATTGCACCGCTTGCTATCGGCAGGAAATTCCTCCTCATACATTGGAGCCAAGCTGTGCGGTTCCAGAGCGGTTTTCTTCCACAGACTCCTAGGCTGAAGCTGAAGCCGATTCCCATCAGTTTTTGATTGCGAATATCGAACTTCAGCTGAGATTCATGGTATTTGAGTGTAGCTTAGCTGAGAGAAACCCTGGAGCTCTGTCGACTAAACTGAAGATGTTTGTCAATAACTAAAATGTAAGACATATTTATCAAGTCAAAATATTCTATGGTAATCGGCTTCAGCGGCAGGGTCCCAGGTTGTGTAATGAATTAACTGCCGAGGTTTTCCCAAGTGATTATAACATGGAATTCTTCAAGAAAGGCGTGAAGAGGCTTTACAGGTTCGGCAACGCGTGAGAGATGCCTCTGGTATGGAGAGCGTCAATAGGCTGCGATGACTGCTTACTATCAGGCGGGTCGTGTGCTTGTTATCTTTAAGTTACTATTATATTTTCAAGTTATCTCGAGAAGTTTTTATGCTATTGGAGTAATTCTTTCACCTAAAGTTATATTATTATGTTCTTACATAACAAATCGACAACAAAAATAGTTCACAAGCCTATTATAATGTCATTTTAATTTCTACTACAATTTTATTCTAAAATTTCGCAATCACAATTTGGAGATTCTTAAAACTGTAATTGTGTAAGTACCTACAATAATTAGTGTAAGTACTAGAACTCTTAGAGGACATTGAGTCTACTCTGAGCGATATTACTTATATTGAAGTATTGTATTCATAGGTTACGATTACTGCTTCACATTAGGCGGGCTTTATGTTTGCAAAGACCACTTTTATCTTAGTGTCATTTGAGTTATTTTTTATACAAGGAAGTAGGTACTTAGTGCATTTTATTGCAACATTTTTTTTTATACCACATCGGGCAGTACACAAACATTCGTCTCGTCTGATGTAAAGCGGTTACCATAGCTTAAAGACTTTTGCGATATGACACAAGGTATAAAGAATGTCGTTTCCTAGAGGTTGGCGTTGATAAATCCTAATAATATTGTAGGTAATATGTCGTACGCATTACGCCTGTTCTTTGCTTTTCTCGTTCACTTTATTTTTTAATTTGATAACTTTCTTATGCCTATTTGAATTCAAATGTATCATAAATGTTTTGTCTCCTATGATGAGTCTTTCGCAAACATCACAATAATTACGTGAATTGCCATCGATTTGCTTCTTTTCTTCGTCGATAATCACCTTTAAGGGCTCGTATTCGCTTTTGTAATCATCTAAGTAACTCATTATTATGTTTACAGCTTTATTTTTCACATTTTCATCCCATTTCGTGAGTTCTGTTGTATCCAATTCGTAAATTGGCGGAACCTGAAAAATAAAATATTTTTTTGAGGAAATTTCAACAGCAGTGACATCTATCTAACTAAAAACTACAAAAACCAAGAATTGTATAATTGTGGTTTTGCTACTTGATACTAGAGAGCGCTGTTATCTTGTTAATTTTTAAAACTAACTGTTATCCCTATTCGCCATTAGATGGCGCTGTATTAAAATTATGTTTTTATTTAAAGTATTTGCGACATTATGAAACAGTTAGATATATTATTTTATAAAAAAATAAAGCTTATTATAAGATGGCTATGATTAAACTGATCAACAGATACAGTAAAATATAACCCTAAAAACATGCACTATACCTATGTACTCCCAAAATGAGTGAACTGAATGAATAATCACCAAAATTTAAACCGCAATTAAATTTTTTTACTCATTTTTTAACAGCTCGTTTTCATAAAAAAATAAATAACTGCAGATAAATCATGAACATCATCATGAATTTGTTTTGCGTAGCCTAAATACATATAATAAATTTGGTGAACATTTACTTTAGTAAATGTAAAACGCAAGAATCATTTAGTAAATTTAGTAAATTAGATTTATCTAATTTACTAAACTAAACAAGAATTATTTAAGTATTTACTTAAATAATTCTTGCGTTTACATTTTAAAATTTAAGCATTTCAAAAATGCGATTTATTGTTATAAGCATTAGATTTTGCGCTCACATTTTCTTGACATGAATACGTCTTTAAAGTTGCTTCCACAGGGAGGCTGTGAAAGTTCAAAAAACGAATGATAACAAAATCGGGGGATACAGTTTGGTGTTGCAGCTACAAATCTATCATCGCCATCCAAAATTCAATCACACCACTGGATAGATGAAGGATCAGAGAATTCATTACGTTAAGTCAGGACTATGGAAGGAACATCGCGTTGTCCTATGTGGGAATCGAACCCACGAGCGTTGGTGTCGAAGCCGCGTCATTGATCGCTACGCCACCGAGCTCGTGTCGATATTAATTCCGTTTTAAAATCAACTTTCTGTATTTGTATTACCTGTCTCAAGGGATGTTCCAGGAATCTTCCCCTAGTCATTTTGTTCTGACGTCGAGCGTACCTCCTCGTAGCCATCTTCATGTTATCTATACTTAGCCGAAGAAGCGTCTTTCCATCTTCTGATGCTCTCTGTTCCTCTGACAGCATCAGGTACTCGTGAAACTCCTTGAAACCGAGAGTTTGGAAGATGCCTTTGGTATAGTCTGGATGTCTGAAAAAAATGCATAGATTACTTCATAACTTTCAGCTCAGGGAAGACTCCTGTTCCACTAACTGGGACTTATTAGCTGGATGGATTTATATCATCACCATCGTCATCATCATAAGGTCATTTTAGTCTCCACTACAGGAACACGACCCTCTCTCGTCCGTCCCAAACAGAAGGAGGGTTTGGCCTAAACTCCCCACGCTGGCCAGACGGGTTGGAGAGGCCTGATCGATGTTTGATAATGTATTTCCCTTAGTCGCCTTGTACGACATCCCCGGGAAGAGACGGAGTGATTCTATTCTAGTCTGCCGGAAATCACACGGCCATTATGAACTTATATATAAATGTATAAACTATATTTTTTTTTACACTTTACACACTGCCATCCCAAACAAAGCAAAGCTTATTTTTTTGTAAATACATACATAGAAAACACCCAGACCAAGACAAACACACATGTTCCTGACAAGACATGACAAACATTCATGCACACAAATATTTGTCTTGTGCGGGGATCGAACCCGCGACCCCGGAGTCAGTCAAAGTGGACATGGTTAGCCATTCGACCACCAGGGTCGTCATATTAAATTATATATACCTTCTTTTTCTTAAGTTTTAGATTATTTCAATAACTGTGGGTTTATGCAACATTAGCTTCACCAATGAAATCGCAGCTTTACGAGCTGCGATTACGAACTACGAAGTTTGTAAAGTTCGCTATGTGTCGTCTCTCAAAAAGATAATAAAGTAAGTATCTTAGGTCACCTATCCGTTTTTTAATATATTAATAAAACGTTTATCGACTGGCAAAGGAGGCTTTATCGAATTATTTGGAACATTAAAAAATAAAAATGTCTATATGTGCCTTCAGACCTATGTGCAGTAATGTACTAGGTCCTATTATAATTAATTAAAATTATAATTAATCGATCGAATCCACAACCTCGGAGTCAAAGTGACCATTGCCAACCGTTCGACCACCGAGCTCGTCGTCACCGATTTCGTGCGAAAGCTGGGACCGGTAAGCGGTCGATTTATGTAAGCTACATTTTAATTTCCTATCAAAAATATTCATTAACACGAAAAACGAGGCAAGTTAAATAAAAAACTTGTAAAAAATCGCTAATCATTTACGATAATAAGCTTAATTACTGAAACGTCAAGTGCCTGAGTAATTAACGCTATCATGAAATGGCTGTCGGCTGTAATGCAAGGTTCCTTTATCAACTGCTGAATGAAAAAGCGGCCCTACCAAAAAGCAATTCCGGCATATTCATTTAAAATATTTAAATGAAATTGCGATACACTCCGCCACGCTACTTTTTGCCGGCGCGGCTTCAATAATTATTAAGCAAATTCGCTGCTTACGCAACTTTTTGTTACGTGCATTCACCTCTGCTGGTACACACACACTTATTGTTTGTTTAGGAATTTGTTAAAGATATTGTGATTTTTTTTGAAGTGATAACGCCAGCTGCATGCACGAAAAAGCATGACCCATTGTCACGTTGGAAGCCTGGGCCGAGCGTGCAAGCGCTAGAGTTTGTGCGTTAGTTGTGACGCATCTATCTCTCTTCCACTCCATCGGCCGATATTTTCTTATGACGTTATCATGTAAAATTAAAAATTAAACATACATACACAAGCTTCGCTTACTTTGGGGCTAGATGGCGCTGTGTAATTTGCCTGAGAATATTGATTTATTGACAAAAAATATTATACTTGACCACATTGATTAATTATTATCAATTCTTATTGTAGGCAAAATAAAATTCTTATTTTGTTTAATTATCGGTCCTATTTCGATATAATCCTATGTAAAAGTTTCATATTATGTGGTACGAGAATACCAAATTTGACATTTCTGAGATCGAGACTGGATCGGAACTGAATTTTGACTACATTTTAATTACTGGAATTGCCACTTTGTAGAAAAGCAATCACCACCACCAGCCCATATGTACAGATCAGCAACACTAAGGGGTCGCCGATCCGTTGCCAGCCTTGCGTCCGCTAACCCGCAGTTGTGCAGCGTGGTGGAGTATGCTCTTCGATTGAAGGAAGACCCGTATACCAGCAGTGGGATGAATAAGGGTTGTCGACGATAGGATACGTGTTAGATATATCCTTAAATACTAAATATGCTTCAATGGAATCATAGAAATCAATTACTTGAATTCTAGCTAGCGTAACATGTTTTATGAGAGAAACATTTTGAGCGCACGTGACTACGTTCCAAAATTCAGTGTTGCCATAGGCGAAGTCAGAGATTGTAGACCATATCAAATGTAATCACTCACAGTCACGTTTGTGTTGTACTGCAAAAAAGGCATCAAGCACTAAGTATTTCAGAAAACTCGATTTTTTTTTAAGAAAAAAGAAACAATTTGTTTTTTTTCTCGCGATCACAAGAGTTCCGGGTCCCATCTAGGTTATACTTGTAGATCAATTGATCTATTTATTGATTCTATTTAGAGATGGTAGAAAAATTAATTAATAAAAAAATGTTCGCGTGTAATTACATCGATTCGAAATGAGTTTGGTGTTAGCAAAAACTAGAACAAAACGTAACGGTGCTAACTAAAATCACTAAATTACTTTTCAGCTAGGTACCCTAGCTGAAAAGTAATTTAGTGATTTACTGAAAAGTAATTTAGTGACTTTAGCATCTGAAGGTATCTGGTTGGCCTAGACTTTCACGGTGTGTGACCAGCTCGGATTGAATGAGTTCTCGACAAAAACGTCTGATGTCGGCAACCTGAGTTTTTGCACCGCCAGACCGCGGCAAACGTGAGTAACGCGACTGTATTGTACTCGGTTTGTGATTCAACAATATTATGTGCGTTGTGGTTATGTAATTTTATTAATCAGCACCAACATTCATGCTTGATGAATAGTTGTTGTATCTTAATTGTACACAAGTTGCAGAATAAAGAAGTAATAAAATAATTACACAAATTTGTACAAAGGTTGACTTAGGTATTCTGTGGCGGTCCCGGAAGTGTTATTCTAACTAAATTTGTTTTCACGTTCGGCAATTTTTTAAACTCTTATATATTCGTGCTACCGACATATTAATTTGGAAATTTATAATTAATATAAGTACATCATATTCAATATTATTCTAAATGCGAAAGTTTGTGAGGATGTACCTATCGTATGGATATTTGTTACGCTTTTACGGGTTGGCTGGCTGAAGGGCTATGATGAAATTTAGTACAGAATATGTTCTGTAATATATTTTTTATTAGCGATGTTTTGAGGTTCCGTAACCGAAACCGAAACTATCGGATATCCGAAATTAAAATCTATCCGAAACCATAACCTAAACCGACATAAAAGTTTCGGCTAGTTTCGCATAGAGGCGGAATTTAAATGAGACACGTTTTGATAGGTTGTCGTCGGCCAAGACGACATACTAACTGCGTCGCTCGACGCTTGCATCGTTTATCTACATATTAATTACATACTTCTCCATATCTATCATACATTCTTGTGAGATTAAAACAACCTAAAAAAAATGAAGGTCCATTCTATTATTATAGATGATTTCCACGACTTAACATTGGAGGAGTTATAGATGATATGATTTTTCGAAGTGGTTCTCGAGATTTGCTGATTTTTGATTTACTTTAACCCGTTTCCTATTTTTTAAACTTTAATTTGTATTAAAATTATCCTTTTACAATTCCTAAAAGAAATAACATCCGAATCCGAAACTATCCGTAACTATCGAATAATCCGAAATATTTTCATGTCTGTAACTGCAATCGACACCGATGTAATATTATTTACATAACGGTAACCGTATTTGAATCCGGGAAATATAAATTTCCCACCGAATTTCCTTAATTTGTAGAAAATTTGCCAATCTAAGTATTGCTCCGCGAATTATAATTATGAAAAATTCCAGACGTAATGAATAACCTCATCGAAAGAGCTTTTTATTAAAAAGGGTAACAATTAAATATATTGGCTCTCCTTCTACAGTAACTCGAGTAAAATACCCTATCCGAACCGCTTATAACGGGTAACCAAATTAAATTTCCAAGAAAGGTCGTATGTTGCATTTTTACTGAAACGATACTTTCTTTAGTTTTTGACGTGAATATGTATTTAAAATATCAGACCCTGGAGCTCTACCGAATAAGCTGGAGATGTTTGTCATTAACTTAAACTTAAGGCCTATTTTGGTATCAAAATATTCGATTTAAATTGCTTTCGGCTTAGGCGGTAGCACAGAAATCTAAATACTTATTATTTAGATTCCTGTGGGCGGGAGGGTTCCAGTACCAAGTTCGTAAAACGTTTTCTTTAAGGGGCTCCCTGCGGTGGCACTAGCGGTAGATCAACAAAAAAAATACTGTTACGCTAAAAACCATAAAAAAAATGTGTGACACGATTATTTAACGAGCTCTGCCCCCTTACCACCATCTCTTATTGCGATTCAATAATTGAATAGATTACTTACTCATACCAATGAATAAGCGACTCTATTTCAAATGGAATTGAAATAGAGTCGCTTATTCATTGGTATGAATGAGCATTCTATTCAGTTATTGAATCGCAATAAGAGATGGTGGTAAGGGGGCTGTATAATAGTTTTATTGGGTATTCACTAGATGCGGACGATGCAGTCGACCGTGGTTGGATTAATCTCAGAATAACGTAGTTTATTAGCGATCGCGCCGAAACAAACCATGCCCTAGTGACAAAATAGCCTCTTACAAAAATACTTACAGACTTTTGCTCTCTTAAGTCCTCTTAATATAAAATAAAATATTAATGTAAGACAAAAAAACGTGACATTTTTGCTTCATCCTGATGCCCTACAACTCTTTCGCCAAAGTTTTTTGAAATCTTGCCGACTATAGACTCTCAGAGTCACCAAGCTTAAGTGGCAGTGGGCCGTCTACATCTGCCGTGTTAGTGATGGCGGATGGGGGAGGAAGGTCCTAGAGTGGAGACTGCGTATGGGGCGACGAAGAGTGGGACGCCCCCTAGAGTGACGCAGTGGGTAGATACAGGCTGATAATGACGATGATGATGAACAAGCTATGATTTTTTAATGTTCTTCTATTTTATTAGGCAGAGTGTCTGTGTATTCTTTTGCCTACCATATTTATATTGATTTTGTTATAAGCGATTTTATGTCTAAAAAATTTAACTCACAACAAAGGCATGGGAAGAAAATACAGTCACGTATTTAAAGAAGATTTAAAGATACGTATAAAACCACAAAATGGCCGCCACATTGCATTTAAAAATCTTAGAGTAAGTGCACAGAAACATCGAAACTCACTTAACAATAGTGATGGTGGTGTGAAATCGCCTGCAAGGAGAAAAAAGTGTTTCAAACTGACTAGACTAAAATTTGAAACCTTTTTAAAATAAAAACAAGTTCTGGAATAAAATCCTTGTCAACGTTTTCCCAGGACATTATAGTATGGGGTTCTTCAAGAAAGCCTATCAACAAGTTTTTACAGGATCGAATATGCGAGAAATGACATGAAATGACATTATTTATTCTGTTCTTGGTCCTTTGGACGAAGTCGCGGACATTATGATATTAATTATTTTAGCGCCATCTGGCATTATGTTGATATATTGGTAGCCATATTATATTGTAAAATAATTACAATTATAAAAAAAAATTGAGGAGAAATTAAACTTTACAAAGGCATAATTAGTGCTTAAGTCCCAAAGACAATTGACTCCATACTAAAATAGACACGGTACGTTCGTATGAAACATGAAACCATAGGCAACCGCAACTCTATACAGCAGATGCCACTCATGCGGCCGTAGCCCGCCCGCCATCTTGGTTTTGTGCTTCTTTTTTTTTATAATTTTTACCATTGTCGATGGTTCGATTGGCGCGATCGTAAGGTTTCGTTAGCGCAGTTTAATTTCACGGATAATTTGTGTGGATCGAATGCCCTTTGTTTCTTGCAAATTAAGTACCGTCTGGCATCAATGTCTACTGGTGGGCTTATCAAACGTGAGTAACTGTAGGGAATATTGGCTGGTGTCCTAGTTTGTGAATTATAATTACCTATGTAGTAATAAATCGAGCAACTAAAATCGTACAACTGAGCAACTATTATACTAACTTGGCGACTAAACGTGATATAATTAAACCAAACCTAACCTAGTATTCCAGTCGCATATTTAGTTGTTTTTTTATACTATATCACTCTAAAGTAGTCTATTGAGAAAACGTCGACAGGCAGTTCATTCCACAGCACGTCAGTATGCGGGAGAAAATTTAGGCTCCAATGTGTGAGGATGAATTCCATGTCGATGGCGAATGGTGCGACTGTAGAAGGAGGCTGTGGGCATCATGTCAAGCAACTCCTCTGAACACAACACAGCCTTTTACTCACTGTGTTTCATTCGTCTAGCCCTTCATTTGATATCATAGATTTTAATTTGGAAATTATAAACTGCCTATTATAAACGGCATATTGGATTAAAATTTATTTATTTTTAAAACATTTTTATAACAAAAATGACAGCATTTAGGTAATCGTTCATTTTCACGAGAACCAATCGTATGTGACAAGTTTCAGTCAATCGGACTGGCAAGTGGGTCAAATTTAACTTGCAAGATTTGATTACAGACACTGCGGTGAAAACTAAAAAAAAAAAAAGCTTGTGAAAAAAAAACGGATGATTATTTTACGTCACAACGTCATAAGATAACATCCATCGGCCGATGGAGTGGAAGAGAGATAGATACGTAACAAGCCGAACGCTTGGGCTGATCGTGCCTCTCTATCGCTTGTTCCGCGCTCTCGCGTGGTCGTTCGGCTCGGGCGGAACGTGACATTGAGTCATGCTTTTTCGTGCGTGCAGCCGGCGTTTATCGTTTTATAAGACGTATATATTGTCACGTCAAAATCTTAGTTTGACACAGTACTTACTTTCCGTCTCGTATCCTCTGCTTGTTGTGGCGGTCGTGGAAATCCAGAAGTTCTTGTATCAGGCCGTCTTCCAACATCGAGTCTACTCGAGCGTCCAGTCTTTTATCGTGTGCTGACTGAAAAAGACAATACATTACTCTTTATTGTACCAATTCCGACAAGGGCATATATAATTTAAGAGAGGTAGGGAGCGTAATTGTAAGCTTACCCGACTGGGGAATGTACCTCCACCTCACAGAATACCGCAGCCAAATAACGGTTCCCTAGAGGCTGTGTGTTCCTGCGAGTGAGTGAGGTCACCAGAAAGGAAGGAGATGCTGCGATGGCAGCGGGGGTGGCGGCGCGCAAGCGATATTTTATGTTGCGAGCGTTAATATGGCTATGGTAACCGCTTCACATCAGGCGGGCCGTATGCTTGTCTGCCACCCAACGTAGTATAAAAAAAAAATATAAGGAGATAGGGCATAGCGTATTCAAAATCAAAATCAACATATCTTTATTCTAGACTTTATAAAGCACTTAGAAACGTCATACAAATTAAATATAAGAACATGTATAAATCATTACCACTCTAAACCCGCAGAGCTTAGATTCACTTTCATCACACTATCTTGAATGTGAAAGTGAATTTAAGTATTATTTAAACTGCTCGAGTGGGAAAGTACTTCCACGTCACAGAATTGGGTTGTTTCCAATGTTTAAAAATTGTACAAATAAATTAACAATATCGTAAAATACACAAAACTATAAAGATCTGCAAACTTTCATTCTAATATCTTCAGTCAGACTTTTTTTAGCGTCGATCAAAGTTTGGCGGGAAAGTCCATTTTAAAAGTATGAAATTATTAAAAAATAATATTTCCATTGGAGAAGCAATAAAAAATGCTATAACTTTTATTATGATACTAATCACATAAACGTAATATTTAACATAGCTGTCGTACAAATTTCTGATTTGATGCATACAAAATACAGATCTGTGACGTCATAATTCATTAGTCTTTTGTATGGAGCGTTTTGGGGCAGTCTAAAAATTGTGATTTTCAAATTACCATATCTCGAGAGATTTTTGTGCTATCGAAGTAATTCTTTCACCTATGGTTATATTATGGAGACGTCCCTACATATCAAACAGAAAAAAATGTTAGTCAAATACCCAATTCCGAATAACAATTCTCTTGAGGGTTGTAGTGTTCCTGCGAGTGAGTGAGGTCACCAGAAAAAAAGAAAGAAAGGAAGGAGTAAAGGCTGGCAATGGATCTGTGACCCCTTGGTGTTTGCTGATCTCCATGGGCGGTGGTGATTGCTTTACATCCAGGGGGTTTACTTATCGTACACAAACATGTCAATTTATATTACATTTAAAATAAACAGCAGGGATACATTTTCGCCGCGCTGTAGAAAGAGAGGGTACTTCCTCTCCTACGCCGCGCCGGCGGTCTACTCTCCCTCCGTCTTACGAATTTTCGATCAGGTCACGTGTACTGACGCGAGTTTAATATTTTTTACCCATCTCAAAAAGATGATACTGTTGACTGTTGGCACTCGGTGGAACATTATTATCATAATGTTATAATAAAACACTTGTACTGTTCCATTTAATTATATTTAATTTTTACCGACCGGTTTCGCTGCTTAGGGATTATTCCTATGATCTCAAAAAGAAGTTTTCACTTCAAAAAATTGATTTAAAAAAAAAATTGAAACCGACTTCAGTTGGCGAGCGCAGCTTATTGGTGGAATACCCCGGCAGAGGCTGCTGCCCGTCTTCCGGGAGAAAAGTTATCGCGTGACACAAGATTCCTTAGTCGCCTTGTACGACGTCCAGCGCAGAGCAATGGAGTGGCACAATTTTATTCTGCCGGCTACCATAGGGAAAATTTAAGGGTTTCCCTTGATTTTTCTGGGATCCCATCATCAGACCCTGACTTGGTGAATATGGGACCACCTTGCAATCATAACCCTTTCAAATAAAAAAAGAATTATGAAAATCGGTTCACAATTCGCAAAGATCGAATAACATACATACAAAAAAATATTCAGTCGATTTGAGAACCTCCTCTTTTTTTGAAGTCGGTTAAAAATAGGCAGGCGTACGTCAGTGTACACTGCGGTTATGTCATTCAGGTCGACAGGGCGAGTGCAGTGTGACCTCCGCCGCACTTGAGACCGGCCGATGTGAGCCCCGTCACTGCATCCTTGTGCTCGATACCTTGGGATTATTTCATAATTGCATACATATCCACATATCGAGTTGTATAGTTATATATCCTTCATATATTATGTTCTACTTGCGTTTTATAAATTGATGAACGCCGGCTGCACGCATGAAAAAGCATGATTCATTGTCACGTTCCGCCTGAGCCAAGCGTGCAAGCGAGAGCGCGGAACAAGCGATAGAGAGGTACGATCGGCCTAAACGTTTAGCTTGTTGTAATGCATCTATCTTTCTTCCACTCCATCAACTGATGTTTTCCTATGACGTTATCACGTAAAATTATCGTCTATACACCGACTTTTCAGACAACCAATTTTTTTTATATCACGTCAGGTGCCAAACAAGTATGCGGCCTGCCTAATGTAAAGCGGTTACGTTACGTAGCTATAGTATAGACGTCAGTATCTCCTCACGTCTAGGGAGCTCATTTCCACCCAGGAATACAATAATCATATTAACAATCTTCAAGGATGATTCTTTGCGTGCGCGTATCAATCTAATCGACCACGCAAGTTAAGCAACATCGGCTGCATCATGTCCATGGATGGGTTTATTTATATCGAGCTACTCGGTGCTGCGGAAAGCATGTCAAAAGGCGTCGCCCCCTTTGTATAATAATAATCTATTTGCTAGAATACACAATATCATAATGTGAGAGCTTATTACATTACTTCTTCGTGCTTCGAAGGGCACGGTAAGCCGTCGGTCCCAGCTGTTGTGATTAGATGACAGCCGTTAAGTCAGTGGCCTTTAGGCGGCTTGAAAACACTGGCCTCTGCCAACCCGCAGTTGAGCAGCGTCGTGGAGTATGCTCTGTTGAAAGGTTTTTTGCTGAGGTTTCCTGTGATGTGGAAGGTAATTTTCCTGTCGGGCTCGTCATACGCTGACTTTCTTTCACCAGAGCCTCGTTCTTTAGCCAGCACAGTGCATCAGATGAAGGTGAGACGGGTTTCGGCTGTACCGATGGTGGTGAAATACTATGGGCTTTGACAAGTGTAAATTAAAATTTTATTAAACCCCCTAACCAAGAACCGAGAAATCTCTCCGGCTGCATCTCTAGACCCTGAGTATAATTTATTTATAACATGATTATTCATCATCATCAGGTCATTTTAGTCTCCCTACAGGAGCACGACCCTCTCTCGTCCGTCCCAGACAGAAGGAGGATTTGGCCTACACTCCCCACGCTGGCCAGACGGGTTGGGGAGGCCTGATCGATGTTTCATAATGTATTTCCCTTAGTCGCCTTGTACGACATCCACGGGGAGAGACGGAGTGATTCTATTCTAGTCTGCCGGAAACCACACGGCCAGGCCAAACATGATCATTGAGATGAACAAATTATAAATAAATTATAATCATTCAGATGTTCCGTTTGTACGTATGTTCGTTCGTTCGTTCATTCATTCGTTCTTTCGTTCGGTCGTTTCATTTATTCTTTCATCATTGCAATGACTTCAAACAAGACACTTCTGCTGTAAGTTGAACAGGAGTCCTGGTGATTTTCTGGTGAAGCTGTAGTATCTGATCAAGCTTTCCATGTTCTTAGCTTACCAAAAAAGACCCATGGAAATTGCTCATATCCCTTCATAAAATATAAAAATAAGAGGGCAGGTGTATGAGCGCGTGGTCTTGGCGTAAGTTATTATAGCCTTGCATTATTATAAGGCATCGTTTACACTAGTGTAAGTAGGAAAGCCAGTCGAGTGGACAGAAATAAAAAAATAGAGTTACTCAACATATCGAGTATGAATCAGGACAACAAATCCAATGTAATTTGAGTCATATGTTATAGTGTCCAACGGCTAGGGTGATTGAAGGGTTACCTCCTCTTCATATAAACTTTCGAACTTTCTTCTCTCTTTTGCCGATTGTGATTTTTTCTAATAAGTAATTTAATTACCAATAATAATTACCAAGCTGATATATTTTAACCGACTCCAAAAAAGGAGGAGGTTCTCAATAAGGCTGTATTTTTTTATGTTTTTGTTACTTCATTACTCCGTTATTTATAAACCGATTTGAAAAAAACTTTTTTATATTAAAGAGTATACTTCTAGTAGCCTGTATCTACCCACTGTTAGATATAAGCTTTCCCTAATGCCTTCCAACAGATACGACCCTCCGCCATCCAGTCACTTTCTTAACGTCATCGGACCCAGCCTAGTAATTTTTGGAGTCGTTTTTTTTTTGTTAAAATTATGTAAAATGTTATTTATTCTGTAAATTTACAGGGCACAAGTGAACTGATCATGCAATTGTTTTTTTTTTTAAACTAAGTCTTTATTATTTACTTGCAGATATTTTTGCGAAGAATACTCGTGCTGCATATTGAAACTAAATATTTGGTTGCTACTTTAGCTATAGGAACGCGTATCGGTCCGAAAGTGTCACGGATTCGAATAAAATAACATGCTTTAGGTGATAGTAATAAAATAAAACTGTTTAATTCAAAAGTATTCTGTTTCAATTTTTATTATAGCTTGAAGTTCAATTAAAACAGGCAAAAAAAACATTTTAGCAATATTTTTAATGGGCAAGTCGAGTAAATAATTGTGATTGAGTCTACTGATCCATTTACTCGCCTAATGTAAACAAGGCTTTAAAGCCGCGCCTGCCCACTGCAATCATTACGATCTAATGCTACTTGAATTATTTGTTTCGTAATTGCACATACCTACTCTAATTATAGAGTTCCACAGAAGACCTATTAAACCCTAGTTAAAATAATTTTATTGGGGAAAGGCATTTTGAAAAGTTCCTCGAATTCTGTCCGGTTTCTATGTAAATTTCAAATTCTACGGAAAACTGAAACAGTGGTGACTTAAAAAAAGTACACAGGCGGGATATAGCATTATGCCCGCCTGTGTATTTTTTATTGTACTTGGAATTTTAATAAATAAAAGCTTATTATTGTATCGCGAAAACCTGGGTCACTGCAATAAAAAAGAGCACAGAACTAAGAACAATAACAATACTTTGATATTGTTCTTAGTTCTGTGTTCTGTGTGAAAGCTAAAAAAACTGAAAACGTAGGTGAACACTGTATCTGTTTCCGTAAATTTTAAATTTATATAGATACATGACATCTCTACCACTCGTAGGTGATGCAGATTTAAAAATAAAAATAAAAATATATGTGCATTTCTTTTTATTTCAAGAATTTTCTTTTATCCAAGAAATTAAAACACGGACACCGCTTCTGGAGTAAGTTCTTTCTGGAGTTCGCTTCATGAGGCCTGGGTCCCAGGCACCGTGAGGGATTGGGATTGGATAGGATCGCGCGGTGCAAGTGGCTTGATAGCGTTTTGGCGACAGTGACTACAAATTTGACGAGCTCGGTGGTTGAATGGTTAGGAATGACCACTTTGACTCCGAGGTCGCGGGTTCGATTCCCGCACAAGACAAACATTTGTGTGCATGAACATGTCTGTTTGTCTTGGTCTGGGTGTTTACTATGTATTATAAGTATGTATTTACAAAAAAAATGTATTTAAGTACATTTATCAGTAGTCTAGTAACCATAACACAAGCATTGCGCTTAATTTGGGACTAGATGGCGCTGTGTAAATTGTCCAGAAATATTTATTTATTTATTTCATGACGTACGTAATTTTTACAGTCCCTAGAAGAAAAAATCTATATTTTTAATATTTTTTTGTTCGTATAATGAGTCGTTCTATCTGAAGAAATATCATTCCATTGGTAAGTGGCCTTGGAGAGGTTTTGGAGTTGAAAACACTGGCCACTGCCAACCCGTTATAGAGCAGCAGAGCAGCGTGTCAGAGTGCACTAATAAACTCTTTCCATTAATAACCCACCATCATTTTAAATAAGTGCTCCAGTTCGTTCGCTTATTATAGAACTCACGACTACATGAATGACAAAAATGTTTGGCGAAACTCAATGCAGGATGTCAAGCAAAGAGTTCAGCCAGGGTGGTAAGGGTACCACCAACTCTTATTGTGATTCAATAACTGAATAGAATGCTTATTCATTTTAATATAAGCGATTATTGATTGGTATGAATAAGCATTCTATTCAGTTATTGAATCGCAATAAGAGTTGGTGGTAAGCCCCATATATCGATAACCTAATCGATGTACTGCTTAATGTGCGTCGAGTTGTGTTTACAAGTACATAATACACACATAATGTGTATTACTGTGTAGCATGCGTAGTACTGTGTGTACATATACACAATATGACATGTAAATTATTTGAAATTATTTATTTGACAACATAATATTATAATACATATATAAAATAAATAAATTTTAATTGTTGTATAATCTGGTTATTTAAAAAAAAATACCTACATTGGCAAGTTTCTTTCAAGCATTTCTTCTTCGCCAATGGTCAATACCGAAATGCTTAGATAAAAATAATGACAAAAAAAATAAGATTATTATTGAAATAAAAAGGTGTAAGGTCATTGGGCCCTTGTGGTCACTTGGACACCTAAGTGCCCACAAGGGCCCAATGACAGAATAAATAATTTAATTTCATTCAAAATTTACACTTTCATTACGATTTACTTCTCTGTCGATTAACCTGCAAATCTATACGTGCACGACTACCTTCAGTGTATTGAGCAACTGTATAGCATATTACTAGCTGTGCCCGCGAATTCGTCCGCGCGGAATAGTTATTTTTTAATTATTTCTTTATATTAATAAAAATAAATAAAATTTCAAAAATAAAAGTAGTCTAAGTTACCCCTATTTTGACGAGATTTTCACTGGCAGATAACTGATGCATCAGCTATCGGCCAGTGAAAATCTCGTCAAAATCAGTCCAGCCGTTTCAGAGACAAAAATTGAAAAAAATGTTATTTTGGTATATGTACCATGAATGCATCCATTTATGCATTTAGTAAAAAGCGGTTATTTTAATATTACAAACAGACACTCCAATTTTATTTATCTCCAATTTTATATATCTGTACCTATAGATGCTGTGGTCAAGCCCACCTACGGCTCGTCTAGCAACGGATGATCTCACGGAAGTATCGAATATTCAACGATTGATTAGCTGTCATGGGACATATTTAACATTATTACAATGTGATATAGTCTATGTGATTTTATTAAGCTGCGATGAAGACTTAACACCCACAACATTATTGTGGATGATGTCATTGGGATCGTGTCAGACGATCGATAGACATGACACAGGCTATAGACGTCTTTGTAGATTTTTGATATAGACATAGAATATTGAAACTGTACCGATATGCTTGTAGATAGAATAATGACAAAAAAATAATAAGAATATTATTAATAAACATCAGACGCGCAGCATGAAGTCAGAAATCCGAAGTCACAATTTCGAAATTTTGAGTTTCATGGTAACGGACGGACAGACAGAACGACCGGACAATTTTATAAGCTCTATAAATTTCGCTGAAAATATGTAAGACGCCCAATGACAGAATAAATACATAATTACATTTCATTTCGTTTCGTTTTATTTCGATCGGATTTTGTAAGAGGAATCAGTGTTTCGATTGTGTTCCAATAAATTAATTCGATTTAATTTCAACTATTTATTTTCATATGTCAAAATAGATCACACACACACACACACACACACACACACACACACACACACACACAACTCCCTTGAAACTCCAAACCTTGTTAGTGTAAATGATTTTTGTGAAAGAAATAAAGATTTTGTATTTGTGTTTAGCTTTAATTGCACATCATAAAACATACACATCATACAATACTTCATCACCACTAACCACTATTTACATAAAACATAAATAAAAAGTATAAAAAATGTAAAGAAAAAACAATCTTATATATGAAACTAACGGGGAACACGCGTCTAATAAAAAACAGAACGACCTTAGTCAAATCAGCTCATGTTTTTGGTTTTATTAGTCAATCTGTTAATTAAATACTGCAAAAAAGTAAATAATTATCCTACTGACCAAGACCATTATTGGACATTAGACTATGTGTTACCCACAGTGTCGTATCATTGTAGTACATGATCTCACTGCATTATGGCATACCTTTGTCTTTGATATTGTGGAATGCCAGTAAAACAGGATTTGCATAGTGATTTATAATCCATAATTTTAGCCAATAATGTATTCAAATTAATTTTCCATTGGTAGGTATATATTTTTTGTTCAGAATTAATTAAAATCTATTTTTTATTATTGATTATATTTAACGCGCACTGTAAGCGCAAGGATGAGTTTCCACCGGAGCGGAGCTGTTTTCATAAGTTTCACATCGTAAGCGGAGTACAAAGTTGTCTAATGTATGAAAATGTCTCATGAACCATCTTTTTAGGCTTTTAATGCCTTATTTGCTGTCGCGTTGCGATATAGTCTAGAGTGGAAGTCTTTTTTTTATAGCCTCTTCTATAACAACGATACGGTAAACGATGTGAGTTACCTGATGGTAAGCATTCACCACAGCCCATGGACATCACCAACACCAAAAGGTCACTAATTTGTTGCCGGCCTTTTCACAGAAATATAGGCTCTTTTCTTGAAGAAGTCGTATTTATTCGAGATCACGATTGAGGGAAGTGGATTCCACAATTTTACCGTTCGTGTTAGAAAATGTCTTAAACCGTACGGTCGTAGATCGCCTATCATCAAGGTTGCATGGGTGGAATTTCAACTTTTTGCGGTACGATGATGGAACTCAGCGGCTGGAATTAAATTGATCAGATTTCTATGGGCGGTGGTGATTGCTTTCCATCAGGTGACTCACATACTCGCTTGCCCCCCACACATATAAAAAAAACAAAAAGCTTATTCGGGCACTCTCCGTGTATAATTTGTAAGGTACACAAAGTGAACCGCTCTACGTTGTATGCGCTCCAATGGAGTAAGCAGGTACTGGAGCGTAGCTGCACAGAGGTGTGAACAGTATTCCACCATTCCAGTGAGACCGGCCCTGGACCTTATACAGTTGAAGTAATGTCGTGGCGTAAAATAACGTCTTGTTTTACTGATCACACCAATCTTTTTAGAAGCCAATTGGGCCTCACACATTAAGTGACCACGAAACAGAACATCAAATGCAAATGCAAATTATTTTGCTAAACACATAGGTACAGAATATAAGTGTTGGTATGAATAAAAGATTCATTATGTTCTGCCTTTATCGCTCGATATGTCGACACCCAGGATTTTATAAGGACCCAGGATTATTTACGAGTATACTGCTGTACAGCGTATTTGTAAGCTGCCCGACTGGGGAAGTACCTCAATTGCACAGGATACCACAGTGTGTTTCAGCGAGTGACTGAGTCCACCAGAATAAAAAAACATACTACATACTGACCGGCAATTTTGTCGGGATTGCCGCCTAGACGCCCGTAGATAAATAATAGGAAATTATTTATGGCGCGCCTGTAATCCCTTCCAGACCAATCTAGCTCTTCTGGGGTATTAAATAACATCATTATTTTGCACTGTAACATCACAATTTATATTAAAATAATAATAATAAATCTTTTATTGAAAAAACGTAAGTAACAAAAACTTAAGTCTAAATTAACATAATGGAATAATTTGCCATGTGCCTGAACTAGGAGTATTCCTGTGTTTCAGGCGAAATAGTTCTTATAAAATTTACCTTAAATAATCACATTACTATTCTAAACTAAGTACAGATTGTATAAGTAAAATATTGTTAGAGGATACACTCTGATGAACTTAAATCTATTACGCTAGTCCATACATAATACCTACAACGATGTTTACTGACTTTCAATATACATTTTAAATCAATGCTCTTATAAATTCCTCCGTATCTTCATAAGACAAGCTTTGTAGGACCTTCTGGAGATTCTTTTTACAATTTCTGTAGTTAGTCTAACCACGCCCTGGCCACTCCATACAAATGTCGCGTCGTTTACTACTATATAAACGAAGACGTCTGTGCACAGCGTGTGTGCGTGCGGAACCATACATAACTGTTCCAGATTTGTCTCATAGGGGAGGTGAGGTCGACACGAGAGAGTGGAAGGGAGTGGCCATACTGTACGTACTATTACTTATACTGTGGTCCGACAGTAGACGCCAAGGAAATATCACTCACTCCTGTTTGACTGAGCTTTTGTTGACTATGCAACTCATGTAGGTGATATATTCTTATAGCGATTATTATCTGTAACTGATAATCTGTGCCAAGTGGGCTTTATGCTGATTTGCCACCCGAGTGTTATAGAGAACTGATTATACCGTCAGAAAATGTGCACAGCGTCCGCTCCGTGACAGTTTGACATTTCGCAGTACAACGAACTTCGCGCCATGAATGCCAAAATGTTAACAGTTGGAATGGCCATTCGGTCATGGGATCCAATGATTACTATTGTTATTTTTATACAAAGAGATTACACATTCCTGTGAGATAAGTATTTAGGGATTCATAGGTCATCAGATCGGATATTATAACAATTTAATGTGATTAGCGGCCATCCATAAATTACGTCACACGAATTTCAAGATTTTTTTGACCCCAACCCCGTCCTTGTCACAGCTGGTCATATTTGTTATAGTATATTAAATTATAGTCACATTCGG
This sequence comes from Hypsopygia costalis, assembly GCA_937001555.2. NCBI lineage: Eukaryota > Metazoa > Arthropoda > Insecta > Lepidoptera > Pyralidae > Hypsopygia > Hypsopygia costalis. The sequence continues at coordinate 4,687,544 of OW443340.2, read as the reverse complement.
GAGCTTTAACATAACAACTGGCGAGTTTTTTTATTATATGGAGCAAGCAAGTACTGGGGCGCACCGGCCCAGAGATTCGAAAAGTATTCCATATCGTATCTGGACTTTTCCCTAGGGGTTACCGCCTAGCTTTATTGATGACACCGATCTACCTAGAAGCCAGTTTGGCTTTGCATTCCAAATGGCTGTGAAACTGAACATTACCCGGTATGTACACTCAAGATGCCAATTCTAGGACTAATACCAAGGGGAGCACCTTCCAATCTAAGAGCTACGACAAATGAGGACTTTTTAACGGTAAACAGCTACAAGATTGGAAAATGGTCTTACAAGATTAAAAAAAACGAAGCTTTAGCTTTAGATCGCTGTGTCGGCGGAGGAAGTAAGCAATAAATAGATTATATCACCCACTTCAAATCAACCTATCATTCCCTATAAATCTGCCACGGTGCCACCTATTGGCTTTCTTCCTACATCCTCGATGGATCTACTGCAGTGGGCGGCATGACTAACTGTCGAGGCCTTCAGCACTAAATCTACAGTAAATATAGAGAATGAGCTACCGCCCGCAGCTCACTTCGAGAAAGTCTGGGTCCTGCCCGAAGGTCTCACGTGCACCTGGTATTCCGTGATCACTAGAAAATGAAGCTCCGTTATGTAGGGTAATAATAAATTAATTAATATTGCACAACGCCATCTAATCCCAAACTAAAAAAACTTAAAAACTTTACAGCTTGGGGTGTAAGTGGTTCATCAACATCTTTGAACCAAAGCCAACTTCATCTGCACGCGGTACACCCTGCTGACTGACAAACGAAGCTCTGGCGATAAGAGAGGTAGGGAGCGTAATTGTAAGCTACCCGACCTGTGAATGTACCTCCACCTTACAGAATACTACAGCCAAATAACGATCCCTTGAGAGTTGTTGTGTTCCTTCAAGTGAGTGAGGTCACCAGAAAGGAAGGAGATGCTGCGTTATCAGCGAGAGTGGCGGCGCGCAAGTGATATTTTATGTTGCGAGCGTTAATATGGCTACGATAACCGCTTCACATCAGGCGGGCCGTATACTTGTCTGCCACACTACGTAGTATAAAAAAAAAGTTTGTACTATGGGTACACAAATGTTTGTCTTGTGTGGGGATCAAAATCGCGACCTCGGAGTCGAAGTAGCCATTGCTAGCCACTCGCCCACCGGGCCCGTTAATTTATAATTATAAATAGCCCGATTGAACAGTAACTGTTTAATATCAGCCTTGTCATATGCTTATTTGCCACATGATGTACAGGGGAGCTCTATGGCGTTTCAGTCTAATCGAACACGCAGGTAAGGTAACGTCAACCATAGCCTGTGTATGAATGGATGTAAGTGTTTGAAACTTAACTATGCTTCGGAAGGTAAGTTAAGACGTCAGTTCTCGTTGCTATCATTAGATGGGAGCCCTTAAGCCAAGTCAGTGGTTTATGGGCGGCTTGTAAACACTGACCTCCGCCAAACGGAAAACTTTGGCAAACAAATTTAAGAACAATTTTAACAAAAAAAACCGACTCCAAACATTACTCTACATATATGTATGTAGATACAGGCTGATGATGATGATGATGAAAATATATGGGACCAATCTCAATAATACTCTTTCAAAAAAAAAATCGTTTTATATAATCACGGAGTAATTAAGTAACAAACATTTTAAAAAAATACAGCTGAATTGAGAACCTCCTCCTTTTTGGAGTCGGTTAAAAATGGTACCAAACTGTCATCTGAATAAACGTAAAAACGTTTTTTTTACCAAGTTGCTACCATTTTCAAATTTCAGGGAATGCCCTGAAATTTGAAAATGGTAGCAACTTGCGAACGACAACTCTTGTGTTGGAAATGTAGATGATGACATCCGCTTCACATTAAGCGGACCGTATGCTTCTTTGCTAACAGACTTGCTATAAAAAACCGGCTTATACCCAATATCATGCACGTCTACGTGACCTTTTAGGTCACCTACGTCCTAAATACGGGATACCTGTTAAGTAACTAATTAGATTTCTACATAAGTAGATTAAGTAAATCAGCCGTCTGGTCACGAAACAAATGTATACTATAGACCATTAGTTAGATATAGATACTCTATTTATTTATGGGTAAAAATTTTAAACTGGGTAAAAATATAAAAAAAATATACTTGGCTCCTAAAGATGATTTACGAGTAAACCTAACAAACCTAATAATTCAGCCGATCAGAATTTTTAGTGACTCAGGTTCAGGTTCTTATGTTATTATTCGATGTGTTAAGTAACAACTCAATGATTACCTATGATTATTGTGAACCCACAATAGTGTTAGATATTTAAAATCCATGGTGCACGGTAGTTGAGTTTCACTCGACTAGTCATTTCTTTATGTTTTTAATGCCTTATGTGCCATATAGCTGTTTCTCGCGTTCCCAAGAGGGGAAACCAAATTCCAAGCTTCCTACTTGTAATAATTCCTTATGATTAAATTCGTTGTAAGTTCCAAAGCTGGCCACATAAGCTGAGTCAGCGATGGCAGATGGGGTAGGAAAGTTTTAGAGTGGAGGCCACGTATGGGGCGACGAAGCGTAGGACGCCCCCTCTCTAGATGGACCGATGATCTCAAAAAAGTGGCTGGTAGCGGTTGGATGCGGAAAGCGGAGGATCGCATGTGGTGGAAAGCATTGGGAAAGGCCTATATCCAACAGTGGGTAGATACAGGCTGATGATGATGATGATGATGATGATGAAGTTCCAAGGCACCCGTAGTTTTGCCCCGGAACTGCAGTGGACTTCATTGTTCATTGCCTGTTTTGGTGGTCGCCGCTGTTAATCCTGGCTGCACAGGAAACACAGTGGTGGGTCCGGTGAGCCCCCGTCCCGATTATTGCCACAAACTACATATGGACGCAGAAGCACAAAATACAGGAATTTAACCCTAAAATCCTTCTTTATAAGTCAACCTTTGGGAAAAGCAGACATTCTCGAATGTAGTCATTACATTCAATAACTATACTACTGTTAAAGCCTGTCAAGGCTAAAAGTTCAAAATTCTGAAAACTTTTCTCAATGTGTGTACAAAAAAGAATCAAGATGTACCCTATTTCTCCATTGACAGCATCTTGTTAGTTCCTCAGCAGAGTGCATCACAATAATTGTCTATTAAAATTAAAAAAATTTTAGTTAGTCAAATATAACTGTACTCTGACTGAACAAAATTTGGTTTGACGCTTTCAGATGCTCCGAAGTTCGTCCCTCATAAAAGGCAAAAGTATCAGGCAATTTGATCTACACTACTTTGCGTGCTTCCGCCACCAATTAGTTCATGCAAACTACTGCCGGCCGGCAGCCACCCACTACCGTTAGTAGTTGCATGCGGCTGCCGTGGCTGCTTTGGTCGTCTCTGCTCCAGCTGCTGTGGTCGCCTCGGCGAATCTCCACCATCTGAAACAGAAGATACATGCGACCGCCACTGCCCCGACTGCTCGGTTGGTTTACTGAGCGCAAAAGCGGTGCAGGTAAAGGTCCTCTCGTCTGGTTGATTTACTGGACGAGAGACTCGCAACCCGTGATATAACCGGAAGGTTGGCACACGGGGCGCATTAGCTGTTAGGTATAGGGTGCGTGCCCCGACTGCCGTGGTCGTCTCTGCGACACGTGTTTCGCCTCTACGCGAGGCATCCTCAGGCGATCTGTAGATGTTGACGGTTAGAGCACGCAAAGTAGTGTAGATCAAATTGCCTGTAAATTTGACTTCCGCAAAATAACACCTGAATCAATTAACTAGCAAAAGTATCATTATTGGATGTAGCTGGTAAAAAGTCGTAAAAATATTTTTCATAAATTTAACCACATTATGTACAGCAATGAGGTATAATATAATGTGCCACATTATTACCTTAACAGATTAGAAACACAGACCACAAAATAAGCTGTCTAATTCAAAGTGGTTTTTGCACCAAAATTAAATTTCCTTGCGACTGGCAGTCACGGGTTATAAACCGCTTTAAATATTGAAATAAATTCACCAAATGGGCGACTTGAAGTTCAAACACTGAGTGACCTTGGACGGTGCCCAGAATTCAGGCTATTTGAATAAAGGTGGGTTTCCAAACGCGTAGATAGGAAAAGCAAAACCAAATAAGAATTGCAAAAGTGGACGGGAAAATCGGGCGAGTAGGAGTATTGCGAACTACCAGCACTCTTAGAATAGTAACAATGAAGCCAGTAATCAATGTAACGCTACTCCGCTGATTTTACTGTACCCGTGTTTAGACACGAGTACAGTAAAATCATTGGAGTGCTGACATTCTAATAGCATTCTTTAAGGCTAGTAGTATATTTCATCCGACAGCACAGGCGCAGAGACGACAAAAACAAATACCGGCCCTCAGTAATTGACAAAAGCTAACTTATCATCAGCCATAATCGTTGTGAGTTGTACTACGCGTGTACATTGAAAATAGGTTTGCTCAATTACAATAACAGCAAAGAATAATATTTTGTGACCACATTACGAATCTTACTCACTCGAATTCATAAAAAATGCCTTTGTTTCTCTGCAAATTGCGCGCACAATTGAACATAATTTATTATTATTTTTGTGTTTATTCATCAAATTCAATATCTGATATTGGCTGGATGAAATATGGTTTTATTTTACAGGGGTTAAAAATAGAGATATCTCTTTATAATATTAGTGTAGAATTATAGATAATAGTGTTTCATTATTTTATATATTATAATTTTTATAATCGCCAGCGAACTATGATTTTTATTCAGTGGTCGCGCTTGTTTCGCGGTTGGTGTCATATCACTTGCGTTGCGTGTGAATGAGATGTTATTTCGTGGAAAACTCGTGGACAGTGGAAACCCAGCTTTAGACAAGCTCATTCATTATCGTTATAATATCCCGTCTGCACTACGGTATAATTAGTTAATTTATATTAAATATTCAAGAGGTATTGGATAATTCGATGAATGAAATACATCAGCACGTCACTACGCAATTAAAAACGGCCACGTTGCGATGAATGACATAAACTGCGTTTCAGTAACTGCGTACACTCATCTGGTATGCTAAATATAGAGGTGCTTGCCACATATACTTAATCCATCATCATCAGGTCATTTTAGTCTCCACTACAGGAGCACGACCTTCGCTCGATAGTTATGTATTTTTAAAATATGCTGAGGAAAGTGTTATTTTTAACGTATTAAATAAAAGTAAAACCAAACAAAGATAGAGTAAATAGGGCTTAAAAGTTCGTCCATGTCTAGTCTATGGAATAACAAAAAGAAAAAGTAAATTTTTGAAAATAGAACGAGGAGGCAATACGACGACAGCTGAAGATTTATTTTAGGCAAGCTGTCCAAACATTGTTCGAGTGATACACGCAACTTCCGCCTTTCATTTTACTTTTTAACTGCCTACGACAAAAGTGAATTTGATACATATTTGATTGACGTTGCCTATGATTCAGAAATACGTAATCCGTTTACATATGTATGCAAAAGTAAAAGCCAAAGATCAAAACATGCAAGGTTTTGGGTTCCAATAGAATTATTTTATCTCTGGTTTCAGCACAGAGCCTAAACTGACCTGAATCTGCCTTTTTTTTTTTTTTTAATAGTACCGGGCACTACTGGATTTTTTAAGTCAGATTTTATTTTGGGACTTTTGACACAAAGGGCTTAAGTATTTTGTATTAAATAAAATTTATTATAGAAATTATTTAGATAGAAGATGTTGATGATGAAGAAGAAAAATATTTATTTGCACAATACACAGTATTTTGCCTGTTTGACTTTTTAGTATAGAGCTGTGTAATGTGCAAATAAATGCTTCTTCTTCTAGATTCATATTAGATAAAAGCTTCTAAGAACTTTCTTAGAAGCTTACGACTATTAAGCATGTCAATGGCAAACATAATTTCCCAGCAAGGTTTCTGCATCAACCCATTTTCATCCCACTGGTGGGATACTGGTCTCCCCTCAATCGCAGAGAGGTTTAGGGCGTACTCTACCACGCTGTTCAGCTGTGAGTTGGCGGAGGTCAGTGTATTCAAGCCGTCCAAAAGCTAATTTCTTGGCTTGACCATTGTCATCTAATACTATCAACCGGGACCAATGGCTTAACGTGCCCTCTGAATCCATCCATAACCCATCCATAGACAGGCTACGGTCGAAGTTGCTTAACTTGTGTGATTGATTGGACTGACACGCGCAATGACGCCATTGAGCTCTTGCAGCAAGCAACGTCTGATTACTAACAATTGCAAATAAAAAAAAGAAGAAGAGCGCTTTTTTGTTTCTAAAAAATGTCAAACAGGTCACTTACGCAAGTGATATACGCAACTTCCGCGTTTTAATTCATGTTTTCTTTGTTCTCCGCGTAGTTACCGAACGGCCTCGAACGCGGTCGTAAAACTAGAATAAAGTGGAAGTTTCGGGATTGGCGAGGTATTAAAATTCAGTAGGAAGCCAGCTGCTCGACGACCGCCCTTGACTCCGTCAGCTAATGTCGAGACGAGCCTCCGTCCGACACGACATAAATAACGCGCAGTAAGTAATCTACGACTAACAGGCCGACTCAACAATCTTGTAAAGTTTAGGCGTGTTTGTAAATTTTGGTTTTGTATTATATACTATCTGACCCGACAGATGTCGCCCTGTCTTCCTAGCTATGAATATTTAATTCAAATTGGTTTCGCGCACGCTGTCAAATGACTGATAGTTCTATCAAACGCCATGATGAATAGTGATTCAGTTTTCTTAAATTTTCAAATATGCGGCTCAATTTTCCGTTCTTTTTTCTTTCATAAGAACCTTCTCCTGATAATAACTAATACAACAGAAAAAGAATTATCGAAATTGTTCCATCCGTTCACGCGTGATGCGATGACATAGGGAAATAGACATTTGTTTTTATATACGTATTTAAGAGAGGTACGTCACAGCGTATTTGTAAGCGGGCCGACTGGGGAAGTACCTTTACCTAACAGAACACCGCAGCCAAATAACTATTCCCTTGCGAGTTGTTGTGTTCCTGTAATTGAGTGCGGTCACCAGAAAAGTAAGGAGTTACTGTGTTGGAAGCAGAGGTGGCGGCGTGCGAGAGATTTTTCATGTTACGAGCGTTAATATGGCTACGGTAACAGCTTCACATCAGACAGACCGTAAGCTTGCCTACCACCCAATGTAGTATAAAAAAAATATTTTTCTTTACTACATTTAATCAGAAGAAATTAGCAGGAGTAAGAAGCTTTTGGAATTTGACTTCCCCTCTAAGCAATGTGAGAGACAGCAATATGGCAAACAAGGCAAAAAAGTCTAAAGATGGCTAGTCACGTGAAGCTCAATTTATATAGTTGGAAACTTCTCAATGGCTGTAATGTTGTTTTTTAAAATTTTCTTTTGCTAGCTAGTAACTAGTATGGAGATTTGTAGCGCATTCCACCAGTCATGTAGGCATAAAATATTATAGGCATTATTTATATAAATGATACATAGACACTGTCGATGTATTGTATGACCGGACGTTTGGCGACCAATTTTTTCACGCAATCACATTTAGTGAATTCCTTAAAAAAGTAAAAGCGTTTTTTTAGTCGGCTGTCGCGACTGCGGTCAGACAATGTGATAGTAAAAATAAAACAAGTAGAGTGGCTCGTTGTTGACTGTTTATAAATAAATAGTTATTACTCTAGCTACATATATTATATTTTACATTGCACTTTGCTCGGTTTTCAGTTTATCGGTCCGATTGTTTATGAAATGGGAACTAGACAAGAAAACTTGGGATTTATTTAACTATTTTAAAGTTACGTCGGGTGGTAGACAAACATATGGCACACCTGATGTGAAGCGGTTATCTCACGTATATCTCACGACAAAGTCTATTGAATACTAAAATGATCATAGTAACAACGTAATTGATTGTAATAATCGTTATTCAACATAATTTTAGTTCCTGTTTAATTTGGAACATCGACTTTCTGATTACACACGTTCAGGTGGTCACGCGATTTTTTCCATTGATCCTCGAGTATTTTAATAGCGGTTGTAAATCCGATTTCGGATATAAAATCGACGTTTTGCATGCCATTGTTATACGTAATCAATAAAAAAGTCAGGCAACATTATGACAACCGCCGTGGTCTAGTAAAAATGGCTACTCTGGCTGTAGTATAGCGACACTACCTGGTCAGTCCATACCAATGCCGCGTTGTTAATTCCTACTAATCTTTTATATCATACTTACATTAGGATTATATATTATACAAACAGAGTCGGAGTCAATATAGAGCCTTGCGGGATGCCAGCATTAATGTCCATGCTAACGGAGCAACTGCCTTCTACAACGGCTCTAATACTTAAGAAGCTAGCCATTCATTCGCATAACCCCTCAGATAGATCGTATGCAGGAACTTCGAAAAAGACTACGGTGTCAGACCCGATCTAACGCCTTTGCTATATTCAGGCTAACCGCCAATGCCTCACCTTAACTCTTCACCGCCAAAGCCCATCGGTGGGTAAGATACACTAGAAGATCACCAGTCGAGCGACCATGGCGATAACCATATTGGTAGTCCCTAAAACGTCGTGTTCCTCTAGGCATCTAAGGAGCCAATTATTAATCACACGGTCCATCACCTTAGAGAGAAGAAACGTAACAGCAATAGGCCTGTAATTCGATGGGTCTGATCTGTCGCCTTTTTTGGGTACAGGGTGCACGTTTGCTGTTTTCCTCTAACACGGAATAGGCGCTTAAGTATAGGGCGCAAGGCGCAACTCAAGAGCACGCGCCTTTAACACCACTGCCGAATTACCATCTGGCCTACTCGACTTATGAACGTCGAGAAACAGTAATACGCGCGAACATCTCGTAGTGTAAATGAGATTTTTGGCATGAAGTTACCACACCACGGGATGGTAAGTCAGGTGGTGTGGCACTATATTACTACTAATAAATAAATGAAATAAAAAAAATATATATAGTCATACATAATAATAAACGCGTTCCGCACATATTTTCTGAAGGGAAGTTTAAAAGTTCAACTCCAGCTAGTTCCGGTTATTAATTACAGAAAAAAAAAACAAATCTTTTTCACGTCTACCTAGTAATTGTTTTTTAATATGTGTAATTACTCAACTTGTTGCCAACGTCTAATATTGATATATTATCGTTTGTAAAAGTTACAGTATGAACGAAATTGCAACTTAATAACAAAACAAAACGTAGCGACAACAATGGGGCCGAGCAAAAAGACCTCACGTATGCTCATTTCAGACCGATCTACATTTTTTTATCGATGCTACAGCTTTTTATCTCGTCGTGATGCCATTAAATGGCTATCATTGATGGGAAGAACTGGCAGGTTTTTTGTGTGAGTTGTTTGAAAAAAAAAGACAGAAAAACATAGACAAACTGACATCACGAGTTCGCGCCAAAACTGAGAAGGCGTTGGCTCCGCGCGCGCGCTACAAAAAAACCGCTGGCGCACTTGAAGTTTGGCACAAGAAGTAAAAAGTTCATCGCTTCCATTAACGCGGTGGATGTTTTGGTTTTAAATGTACAAATTATGGGAATTAGAATCACTGAAGGTATGCCAAGTCCAATATCGGTTTTTATTTTATTGTGATATCAATACAATTGAGCGTTTTACGTGTGCCTTGCCGATTGGCATCAGGAGCGTGTGACCGACGTGACATGTCAAATGCGTTAATAGCAATAATGTTAAGGTTTTATAGGGGTTTCTCCATTTCATTCTAATTACTGAAAATGAACATAATTTTAAGATAACATTTCGACACGACATGTAATTAAAAATATAGTTAATGTCGCGAACAACATTATCAATAGCACTTTGCATTATTTTGAAATTTTGAACAGTTTGTTAAAATTCTTTAATAATCTTGTCATGTTTTCAATCGAAGGTAGAGCGTACGCCGCACGATGGTCAACCGCGGGTTCGGTATTTTTCATAGCGTAGGATTTAGTAGGTAGGGCAAAATTGATATCACAACTACAGTCACTTTCTTTAGGGAAACTTGATATATTTTACATACATACATGATACTAGCATAAATATATTGCTGTGCAACAGTAAGGACATTTATTTCTATGAAAAATTCTCGAAATTAGTCCCTAGAATTCTTTCTATAAATTTAGCGAATAGCCCTAATTTAAAAAACATCTTCTTAACATTTTTTTATTTTCTTTTTATACAAACATTGTTCTGCCCGAGTACGTAATTATAAATAAAAATAAATAAGTAAACGTTGTCCAGACCATAAACGAACACAAAATAAATTCACCAATTTGATGCAATCGTTCGGAAGTTATGCGCGTACATTCATTTCGGCGATTAATTTTTATTTATAAAGATAAGTATATTCGAATCGACTTCCCTTACGTTGGAAAGTGTGAATTTAACACATTTAGTTTTATGTAATAAAAGAGTTCAGAACAGTGGAAAGTGCACCGTCAACTGCGTCCATATGGATAATTTGTCATTTTTGTATGTAAGGCACAAAATCGGACCCAAAGGTGATCCCTGGGGCACACCCAATTCTACATAGAAACCAATCTAATCAAGTACTATTTATATCAACTGTTTGCGTTCTATCGTTAAGGTATGATTCAATATTTTTAGTGCTTTCTGTCTAATACCGTGGTGATCAAGCTTGAGAAAAAGTGAATGATGATCGACACAATCAAACGCTTTTGAAAGGTCACATAATACCCTGATCGTATCCTGACGCTCCTCCTACGCATCGAAAATGTGTTTATTAAGAGCGACTCCTGCATTAGTAGTGGACATTCCGCCGATAAACCCTCATACTTCGTTAGTATATTAACTTTTCTAAATTACGACTGTATGTTATTAAGCTCATACTTTGCTCAAGACAGATTATATTGAAAAATGTTTATAGTGCCCAGCTTCACTCTTATCTCATGATTTAAATGAAGGTATTAGTCTAATGTGTGTACTTCATTGTGTACAACGAATATACGATAATAAACAAAACATATCTAATATATAAAATTATCGTGTCGAGGTGTTTGTTCCCAAACTCCTTCGAAACGGCTGGACCGATTTTTATGACATTTTGTGAGCACTGCGGGTAGGTCTGAGAATCGGCCAACATCTATTTTTCATACCCCTAAATGATAAGGGTACTCCTAAATATTTTATTTTATTGACAAAATCTTTTATTTTTATTTTGTTATGATTTAGCATTGAAAAATACATACAACTTCAAATTTTCACCCTTCTACCATCAACCCCTAAATTTATATGTCAAAACAACGTTTGCCGGGTCGGCTAGTAAAACATAAATATTGTATGTATATTTGTTTCTCCTGCCGATATATTCTGTGTAGTTAGATTTCGTTGTGTACATTATTGGGAGCTACGTGTATAGCAGGCTCCAAAAGACGGAGTAATAAAAAGACTATATTTAAATCTCCAAACACAATCTCGACTACAACCAGAAAGAACCAGCACTAGATTTCGATTACTGAACTCGAGTACACATTTTTTAATCGCATATAGTTTTTGTCATTGTTACAAGAGGTCTATGAACGTGTAGTGAACCTGCCCGCTAGATTCGTGGGAGTACCAAGCGTGGTATCGACCCACGTTCCGGTATCGGTAACGTCGGCACTTTGATACTTTGGTATCGATTTTGACACGACGGCGAGGCGTCGAAGTGTATGTATGTATCATTTATTAATATGATTTATTGGCAACGCTGATGTCTTATTTGAATTAAATAACATAAACTGAATGCATCGTGCATACGGTTATCCCAATTATTGGTTGATGTATTGGTTGTTGGACTATTCATCATTTCAAGATGGTTGATAGTTAGCATTTGAAAAAAGGATCGTCGCATAGCTTCGGCTTAACCTTTCGCTTGCCGCGGTCCCATGGTGTGGTGTCCATACAGGAGGTTAGGAAGACGACGTAAGGATTTTTGGAGAGAGTTATTACTCGTTCGCAATATTTATACCACATATAGTATATACACTAGTTTCTATCCACGGCTTCGCCTCGCGTTGTTCACGCGAGGCGAAGCCGTGGGATAATACCTGGATAAAAAGTATCCTATATGTTAACCAAAAACATATTCTATATGTAAGCCAAACATTCATAATATCCGTTCAGTGGTTTACCCGTGAAAGTGTAACAAACAACCACAGACTCATAAACTTTCGGCATCCACTGTTGTGATACGGGTTTCCTCCAATCGAAGGGCTAAGACCATGCTTCATCACGTTGCTCAACTGCGGGTTGGCGGAGGCCAGTCTTTTCAAGCCGCCCAAAGGCCACTGATTTTGGCTTAACGACTGATAACAACCAGGACTGACAGCTTAACATGCCCTCTGAAGCACGGAGGAGCTCGAGATAAATAAATTCATCCACAGAGAGGCTACGGTTGACGTTGCTTAACTTGCGTAATCAATTAGACACGACACGCGCAACGACGCCATAGAGCTCCTTCACACACAACTTTCACATTTATAATATTAGTAGAATAAATCTCGAGAACATAAGTGTATACAAGTAATAAGATTTCGAGATTTGTAGCATTAAATAACATCTTATAATATCGTTGGTCATACTTTCTGTCTATATATTGTCTGTGTTTTGTGTGAACTATTAGCACATCCTGGCCACTTCATACAAATGTCTAGTCGTTAACAATGACGTCTGTGACTATATTATAGGGCTACTATAGGTACAGCACGTCGTAAATTGCTTCAAAGCCAGCGCCTTGCTCTGATATTTTAATGTAAATCGTATAGAACTGTAAGCACCGAGGCACTACCCGTGCTAGCAGGTGTGTTACCAGTAGACTTAGAAGTACAACGCCGCGCTTCAATGTACTATACATCTAAAATTTGGTCCCTGATTTTCTGAAAATGCGTGATCGTGAGAAAATACATAGACTGTTCAAACCTATTAATGAGGTACCTACTTGAAACATTGATGTCTGAATGGCAAGAAAGGTGGGATACTTCTACCAAAGGACGCCACTTGTATCTGTTTTTTTTCAATCGGTAAGAGATAGACTAAAGAAAAAGTGGTTAGAAGAGGATCACCCCGTTGCGCAATTTTTGACTGGGCATGGCAATTTTAAGGCTAAACTCTTTTCGTTTAAATTAGTGCCGTCGCCCTTATGTGAATGTTCTACTACAAATTATGAATACGATCAAACAGCACATCATGTTCTCTGGGAGTGTGATCTTTGGCGGCGGGAGCGGGATGACATGTTGAATTCATTACAGGTCGCATCCGGGGTAGTATACTATTCTGATTTGGTAGCAACAAGGGAGAATTACCAAGCGTTCAGACGATTTTGCAATTCTTATTATTGGAATCGATGTGTTAGGTAACAACTCAATGTTTTAGGTCCCCAATAGTGTTAGGTAGATACTTAAAATCCGTGGTACACGGCAGTTGAGCTTCACTTGACTAGCCATCTCTTTAGGCTTTTAATGCCTTATTTGCCATATTGCTGTCTCTCACATTGCTAAGAGGGGAAGTCAAATTCCAAAAGCTTTCTACTCCTACTAATTTCTTCTGATTAAATTCGTTGTGAGTTCCAAGGCAGCCGTAGTTGTACCCCCGGGACTGCAATGGACTTCACTGTTCATTGCCTTTTTTGGCGGTCGCCGCTGTTAATCCTGGCTACACAGGAGACACAGTGGTGGGAATGTGTGGTGGGCCTGTCCCGATAAAAAAAAAATGACGTCTGTGAATGAGCGTGTGTGCGTGCGGCGCAGTGCAAACTGTTCCAGATTCGTCTCAGAGGGGAGGTGAGGTCGACACGAGAGAGCGGCAGGAACTGGCCATACTGTACGTAGTACTATTACTTATACTGTGCTATTATTAGTGTCGTAGGTGATTTGTCTTTTTTTTTTGCAGCCAGCATACGGCCCGCCTGATGTGAAGCGGTTACCGTAGCCATATTAACGCTGTGTAACCGTAGCTTTCCTGTCCGGCTGCAATAAGTGGCCAAGCCAACAGTGGATTTCATGTTTATCAATTTGTAAAACAAGTTAATGATCATCCTGTCCCAGAACCCATTGACACAGATAAGAGCCGAGAGGAGTCGGCTCGGCATTCCACGTAAACAAATAAAAACCTAACTAATATGTATGTAAATGAAGCGTCATTCAATTTGGCCGCAGTGAAACAAGGCACGCTTCCACCCATTCCGCCTCTATTGACGATTATAAATCAGTGGTCCAAGTAAAAATATATAGAGTTTGACCTTCATCGTCGCCTGATTTACTTCAAACCCTTCGATAACTAATTAATGATCGAGGTTCAAACCATTTTTTTATACTACGTTGGCTTGCAGATAAGCAGACAGCCCGCCTGATGTAATTATACGATTGATGTGATGATGGTTACTGTAACCATATTAACGCTCGCAACTTAAAATACTCGTATCAACCGCGCACCGCCACGCCCTCTGCCAACGCAGCAACTCTTTCCTTTCTAGTAACTTCACTGAATGGCAGGAACATAACAATTCAAGGCAATTATTATTTGGGCGACAACATCACCAGACGGGCAGCTTACAAATACGCTATACCCTACCTCTCTTTTGCCAGAGCCTTTGTCGCTAGTCGGCAGGGTGCTCCACGTGCAGGTGAGGTTGGTGAGCTACTTACACCCCATTATTTTACTATTTAGAATAATATGGTCCACCTCATGTAATGTAACTACCGTAACTAAGGACTTGTGCAAGACAATGAGTGTAATTCGATGTTGCTACTGCCAGGTACTAACTTTAGATCATTGTTGTCCTAACTTTTCATTAAAAATTACATATATATATATATATATATATATATATATATATGATATAATAAAATATGATAAAAGATTAACCAGTAATCTTTCTACTGTAAGCCTTAATAAAATGCACTCGTGTGGCTGTATAGCGACATGGGGATAGCGAGAAGTATATTTAAACTAGATAATGTTTATTTGTTTATTTTCCACTATCGTTAATGCATTCCCGTTTTTCACTTGGCCATAATTATGTTGAGTTGAGTTCTTCAGACTTCGTCTTTTTTGTTGTTAATAAAAATCGCAACATCAAAGAGTGTCTTGGTTAATCGCATTAGTTGTTACAGTGTACATGTTTGAAAAGGAGTATCAATCAATGAATTTATCCTGTCGTGCTGGATATTTTGTATTTGATTATATATTTGTATAGATTTAGATAAAATACATAAGTTTTTCAATCTCAAAATGTTAATCTGATTTAAAATTTCGAATTTAACACATAAACGTATCTATTTTGTAAATACAAAAATCACGATTATATCCCTGATTCATATCCTTATTACAATGATGTTTTTGCACAAATAAATTTTTGAGTGGTATATTTTTTCACAATTAAAATAAATAAATAAATATTTCTAGACAAGTTACACAGCGCCATCTACCAAATTAAGCGTAAAGCTTGTACTATGGGTACTACACAACTGATAAATGTATTTAAATACATTTTTTTTGTAAATACATACTTATTTATAATACATAGAAAATACCCAGACCAAGACAAACGACATGTTCAAGCATACAAATGTTTGTCATGTGCGAATATCAAACCCGCGATCTCGGAGTCAAAGTGGCCATTGCTAACCATTCGACCACCGAGCTCGTCATCAATTAGTTTTGTGTATACTTTTAGTCTTCGTTCTCGCTCGTAGCCTATGCGTTAGACCACCGCGCGGACAAAGAACTCTCAAGATTATATTTTAAAAAGTGTTTGACAAACAAGCAACGTTTTTATTATTGGGCGCAACACTATGGAATTCAGCCCGACTGGTCAAGTTATACATATTATGGTAAATTAATGCTGGAAATTTTCGGAATATTTTTTAAATTAGTATATTTATTGCGAGCTAAGAAAATGCCTGAGAAAAACAATTGGTAATTTATTTTATTTATTTATTTTCAATTCGTGCATATGCACTATTAAATAAATAATATAGACATGTTCATGCACACAAGTATTTGTCTTGTGCGGGAATTAGTTTACTATAATAATTTAGGTGTCATTCCAAAGACGCTCCCACCAAACATGGCTGCGTTGTGTGATTAAAAGTCTAGAATAAATAATAGAATACTTTATACCACGAATAATATTAACAATAAAATCGGCCAAGTGCAAGTCGGACTCGCGCACGAAGGGTTCCGTACCATTATCTAGAAAAACGGCAAAAAAATCACGTTTGTTGTATGGGAGCCCCCTTAAATATTTATTTTATTTTGTTTTTTAGTATTTGTTGTTATAGCGGCAAAAGAAATAATCTGTAAAAATTTCAGCTGTCTAACTGTCGCGGTTCATGAGATACAGCCTGGTGACTGCGCTGTCCGACCGTCTGTCACCAGGCGGTGACAGACGGACGGACAGCGGAGCCTTAGTAATAGGGTTCCTTTTTAATCTTTGGGTACGGAACCCTAAAAAAGAAACCGACTCCAAACATTACTCTACATTTTTGTATGTAGATACAGGTTGATGATAATGATGATTATGAAAAAAATATGGGAGCAATCTGGAAGTATACTCTTTCAAATAAAAAAAGTTTTTTTCAAATCGGTTTATAAATCACGGAGTAATTAAGTAACAACCATTAAAAAAAAATACAGCCGAATTGAGAACCTCCTCCTTTTTTGGAGTCGGTTAAAAAATGAGTTTTTATCGAGGGATAACCAAAAGTTTGGTGCGATAACAGAGATTCCGACAGAAGAAACAGACAACAATGATAAGACAGAGACCCATAAACCAATGCAAAATACCATCTCTACGTACAATTAATTTCTCCAATAAATTAAAATTCCTTTATTATATAAATATGTTAAAAGTCAAAATACCACGAAACATGTTTTTTAATTTCCACTCAGAGTCTCCAATGCAACCTGCAACATAGTTGCGTCGTCGCGGCGGTTGCACTGGAATGCAATTTTAGCCGATGTATACTCGTACATATATGGGAGTGCCTCGAATATTTAATGGGTCCAACGAGGCCTTAAGCCCATAAATGGGTCGATTATTATTGCTTATTACATGTAATGTCTGTATTTTTGTTTAGTTTGTGGTCAAACTGATATACGAGCCGCATAATATTTAACATATAAGTAATATAATAAATATAAATAATAATATTATGTAGTATATAAGCGGGACGTAAGCTTAAATATTAAGTTACCGTAGCCATATTAATGCTCGCAAACAGCAATATGAAATATTTATTTATTTAATATAGCAAACATCGCTCGCGATCCGTCACCCCCGCTACCAACGCAGCAGCTCCCTCCTTTCCGGTGACCTCAGTCACTCGCAGGAACACAACAACCCTCAAGGGAATTGTTATTTGGCTGTGTCTTCTGTGAGGTGAAGGTACTTCCCCGGTCCGGCAGCTTACAATTACACTCGCCCATTATTACATTAAATATAAATAATAACGACTACCTTCAGGACAATTAGATTTTTGTATATACTCGGATGGTAGACAAGCACACGGCCCGCCTGATGTGAAATAGTTAATGTGGTCATATTAACGCACGCAACTCTCGCTGTCAACGCAGTATTTTGGTGACCTTATAATCATTCGCAGGGGCTCAACAACCCTCAAGGGAATTGTTATTTGGCTGCGGTGAGGTACAACAAGCCTACGTAGGTACATTTGCTTTGTTGATTTCTCGAATCGATGTGAGCAGCCCGATACACCTTTTCCACTTACTCACGTATGAGAGCGGATCAGCATCGGTCAGGACACACGAAATGCTGTCGAGTCATTTCCATTCTGATGCAGTTGCCAATTAGACGCCAAGGTTACATAATTTCACCTCTACTATTCAACATGTATACAGAGATGATAATTAGAATTGCCTTGGAGGACTGGACGGACGGGGTAGTGATTGACGGTAGACAAGATCTCCAACTTACGATTTGCGGATGACATGACCTTATTCGCAACTAGTGCTCGTCATATGGAAGATCTGCTGCATAAGCTGGAAGCCACAAGCCGTAAATTTGGATTGAAAATAAATCGCACAAAAATCAAAATGATGATTGTCGACCGCGCCAATTGTCCTACCAGGGATCACACACATAGGAACACACACGCCCTAAGGGGCGTTAATATCCAACGAAGGCGGGTGCATAGACGAAATCAAGCGGTGCATGGCGATCACTAGGTCTGCTATGGATAAAATGAGAAAGATCTGGGGTAATAGGAACATTACCAAGACCACGAAAACCAGACTTGTTTATTGCCTAATATTCCCCACTTTCCTCTATGCCTCGGAGATATGGACTCTTCGTGAAACTGATAGTAGGAAAGTTGATGCGTTGGAGATGTGGTGCTGGAGATGGATGCTAGGAGTATCGTGGACAGAGTTCCGAACAAACGATTCTATATTAAAAGAAATTGATCAGACAGCGCCTATCTACCACAGTACAGTCACGCATTCTAACCTTCTTCAGTCATATATCTCGTCGTGGTGTTGACTCCATGGAGCGTCTCGTAGTCCAGGGTAAATTTGAAGGCACCAGACCACGTGGTAGGTCACCCACGAGATGGACGGACAAGATATAAAATAAAAAATAATAAATAAAATAAAATCATTTATTTCAGACCAACATGTTTACAATTATTAATAATAAACATAAGTCCATAGAGAAATACCTTAAAACTAACATACATATAAAATAATATACTAAACTAATTTAATTACACGTTCAGTCGGCGACGTGTATCGCATTGCGTTCGACAATCGACCTCGGAACGGAACTTGCGAAATACGACGCCCTCCGGCCAAAAATCCTCCCTTAAAAAGGTTGATAGCTGGTGGGTTGGAACTCTCACCACAAATGAATTACTAATTCACCTTATGCCGAGACTACAACCGCTAAACCCTAAGGGTGAACTTTGTCTTCCCGCGCACGTATTCCACAAGATCTTCCACCTTTGTAGTCTAGTGCAATCGGGACACATACAGCTGCGTCGATGGTGTTTCTACACGCAGGTGGCATGGTCCGGCCTGTGCGGTACCGCAAAGGTTGCGGCTGACGGGCTCCTTCTTCTTCTTTTTCTCCACCATGGTGAAGCCCTCTTCGTCGCACTGCTTCCTGTCATGTTGAGGATACAGTGGCTCAGCCATGGGAGCAGGCTCACGCAGGCTTTGTTTTTTCCCCTTACTAGTTGGCCAGATATAGACCACAACTGAGTGTTCGGTTTGCGAGTGCACCCGGAAAGCTGCAGTTCGCGATGAATGGCGCGTATTATCAAAATGATCACTCATCGTGATTCAAATGATGACCACGACCACTCTGGCAAGAGTGTACCGACTAGGAACAAGAACACAGACACAGACCTTACGGTACACATCTCTTGATCTTCTTTCGCCAGATTCTGTCCAATTGACCTTTATTAATTTTAAACTGAGGCTTTTGAATTTTAGAACCAGCGGCCTATGTCAAAATGAAAACTTTTAAATATTCGATCCTTCGGCTGAAACTTCAGATTTTTTAAATACATTTTGTAGTGTCTGTGAGAAAACAAATGTCAATAAATCGTATTTATTGTGTTAAATAGATAATAAATAAAGCTTTACTGGATGATAACATCCACATCAATCAATCAACAATTCACAGGTCCAATCGAAGGCAATTCGTAACTGACAAATTCCGAACATTCGCCTGAAACTTCAAATTGATCAAATCTCTGCGTGGATGACATTAGATAGACTTGAATGAGGCGGGCACAAAAAACGGGAAGGAGGAGAGGCCTAAATTTAATAAATTTAAGACTATCTCGTTGTCTTGATAATGATGATGTTGTTTTATGTTGTTTATTTTTTTGTTATCATAATAATTTTTATTTTTATATTGTTTTTAATATTCTTGGTGTTTTTAATGTTCGATTTTTTATGCTCTATTATAATATACTATGACGTTAGTGTAACGTGTTTATTAGTATTATTTTTAATTAAAAAAAATATGACTAATAGATGAAAACTACGCCTATGTACTTATATTCCGAAATTAATATGATTGTTGTAGTGTTGATACGTCCTTTTCACACCTATCAATTATTTAATAAAATATCATTTGTCTATTTTGCATCTATTGAAATAGTAATATATGTATCTTATAAAATACATACCTATATTATTATTTCAAGATATTATAAATAAAGCTCGGAGTCAAATAACGATGCTAAAGAGTAGTTGAGCGATGAGCATCGGGGATATAATTTTTTACCTATTAGCAATATACTATCGGAGTTAATTAATAAAAATTTGCTTTTTCAGTGTTAGATTCTCAATAAATTGAGTCATTAGGAAATAAGTTTGCAGGAATGCGCAGAACTGAAAGGTGAAAAAAAATGCAAAGGTTAGGACATGCTGTATAATGATAATGACCTGCCTTAATACGTATTGGTTGAAGAAAGGGAGTCGAGGAAAAAACAACATGCGGCAGGTGCGCGGAGTCACATACGGGGTGTTAGAAATTAATATTTGTTGTGTATCTACTCGAAATATATGTAGTGTATAATGTAAATCATTTATATAAATATTTCTGTACAAATTACACAGCGACACTGGTTCCAAACTAAGCAAGGCTTGTATCATTTTTTTTTTGTAGATTGGTACTGGATAACAGGTACGTTTTTTGTCGAGTCATTATCATTTTCAAACTTCTAAAACTATTTTATATAGTTTATTTATGATGGGATCGCCAATATTTTTTACAGGAGGAATTTCTGGAATTCCGTTTCGAAAAATCCAGAAATCCCAATTAACGTGTGACTAACTTTATTATAAAAAATAAAGTCCACCGCTGTGTCTGTCTATGCCATAAACTCAAAAACTACTGAACGGATTTTCATACGGTTTTCCCCAACGGACGGAGCGATTCATGAGGAAGATTTAGGTTCATTAAAGTTGAAGACAAAAATTATGCCAATTAGAATAATTACGGGCGTTTCGTGTAAACCAATACTTGAATGAAGCCGTTAGCCGAAGTGGAGTTGGATTATTTAACTCTAAAATGGTTACGAATTTTTCACACTTACCCGAAATATCATCATCATCAGCCTGTATCTACCCACTGCTGGATATAAGCCTTCCCTAATGCCTTCCACCAGATACGATCCTCCGCCTTCCGCATCCAGCCGCTCCCAGCCGCTTTCTTAAGGTCGTCGGACCATCTAGAAGGAGGGCGCCCAACACTTCGTCGTCCTATGCGCGGCCTCCACTCTAATACCTTCCTCCCCCATCTGCCATCACTTACTCGGCAGATGTGACCGGCCCATTGCCACTTCAGCTTACAAACTCTGAAGGCTATGTCGACAACTTTGGTTCTCCGTCGAATTTCTTCGTTCCGGATTCGATCCCGCAGAGAAACCCCAAGCATAGCCCTCTCCATCGCTCGCTGCGCGACCTTTAGCCTGTGGACCAGTCCGATGGTCAGTGTCCAAGTCTCTGCATCATATGTCATTGCAGGGAGGACGCACTGGTTGAAGACTTTTGTCTTCAAGCACTGGGGTATCTGCGCGGCGAAGATGTGACGAAGCTTTCCAAAAGCTGCCCAGCCCAGTCGAATGCGTCTATCGATCTCTTTGTTGAAATTACCCCGGCCAAGCTGTATAGAATGACCGAGGTAGACATAGTCATTAACCACTTCAATAGCTGCATTCTCTACGATAACCGGGCTAGGGATGACAAAATCGTTGTACATGACTTTCGTCTTGTCGAAATTCATCCCCAGCCCCACACGTCGAGATGCAGCATTGAGATCGACCAACATACGACCGAGATCCTCCAGCGATTCAGCCATTATGACCACGTCGTCGGCGAACCGAAGGTGTGAGATGTACTCGCCATTCACATTGACGCCCCGTTTTTTCCAGTCCAGCGTCTTAAATACGTCTTCCAGAGCAGCGGTGAATAGTTTTGGGGAAATGACATCTCCTTGACGTACTCCCCGCTGCATCTGGATAGGCTTAGACTGCTGGTCCTGGACGCAGACAGTCATTGTCGCAGAGCTATATAACCATCTCAGCACCTCGATATAGCGGTGGTCGACTTGGCATCGCTGTAAGGATTCCAGAACAGACCAAGTTTCGATGGAGTCGAAGGCTTTCTCGTAGTCCACAAAAGCTACACCAGAAATATACTAGTAAGTAAAAAAATGTAGTAAATATTGCTATGTTTTAACAACACCATGTAAACGGGGTTGTATAAAGGGCGCAGCACAACAGGTGGCCGCCGTCTACCGTCGCGTGCCCGCACTGCCTGTAACTTTATATGTTTCAACACAGAGGACGCCATAACAGAATTGTTAAATAAAGATTTTAAATATTAAAGGGGACTGAACGATTAAGTTTCGTTTGAAGTTATTCCGAGTCTTTTTGCAAAGTTGTTGTTTTCTTTTTTCTTATTGGTTTGGTATTGGCATTTAGCGTATTACAGCCATTTTTAGCTATTGTACGAGTATATCTGAGTTGCCAAATGATTTCTGCAAAACTCAAGACTCAAGACGCCTCGAAGAAAGCGATGCGGATGGCTGAAAATACTCTTATAATTACTCTTTATATTTTTTACGGTAGAGAATATATATGCTGCTACTTTCATCAATCAATCAAACAATCAATTTATATATATTTACATTAAAACACATCAATGATGGGGTGTATGTGGTTCATCAACATCTTTGAACCAAAGCCATCTTCACCTGCACGCGGTGCACCCTGCTGACTGACAAACGAAGCTCTGGCGAAAAGAGAGGTAGGGAGCGTAATTGTAAGCTACCCGACTGGGGAATGTACCTCCACCTCACAGAATACCGCAGCCAAATAACAATTCCCTTGAGGGTTGTTGTGTTCCTGCGAGTGAGTGAGGTCACCAGAAAGGAAGGAGATGCTGCATTGGCAGCGGAGGTGGCGGCGCGCGAACGATATTTTATGTTGCCAGCGTTAATATGGCTACGGTAACCGCTTCACATCAGGCGGGCCGTATACTTGTCTGCCACCCGACGTAGTATAAAAAAAAATGATATTTGTGAATATGTGAACATTCTTTTTTACATTTTATTGGTAATTTTATAAAATGTGAAAGTTTATGAACATGTTTGTATGTTTGTCACTTCGATTCGATCACGTGCAAAAGGGTAATTCAATTTTGATCCAATTTGACATAGATATATAATAAGACTTTTATTGTTATATAGATAGGATATATCCTATCTCGAATTTTCACGCGAGCGAAGCCGCGAGCAGAACATAGTATTAGGTACATATATTTTTTATGTACCAAAGGCTGTAAACTATATACACCCAATAAAAATAAAATAACAGAAAACACATTACATTTAGAGCTGATAGCTTTAATGAGAGGGTTTTACATCTGTTTTTTATGTGGCTGCTTACAAACGATACAAAAAGTTGTCTATGCTCACTCGGAATGATAAACTGCGCTGTTAGGTCTGTGCACGCGCCTCGTGATGCACCTGCTAACGCCGGGTGTAATGATAATAATAACGATATTCTTTTTATTTTGACGGCTCTGCATGGCGGTCCCATTGCTGGATAGTGGAAAGCTAAAGGACGTGCATTTATTATATTCGATTGATTTAAAATGCGGATTTAATTTTGGGAACACTGACATAAATGACAATAAAAATAATCGAATGACTAACAATGGTTAGTTTAACACTGGAGCCTAAGTGGTCTCATTGTTCTCATTGGAGTTAGAACTTGGGGGTTTTAAGTGGTCGCGTACTGTGCGGTTCCAGAGAAGTTTTCTCCCGCGTACCTATTGTCAAGCTGTGGAATGAATTGCCTGTCGAGGTTTTCTCGGAAGACTACAGCATGGGGTTCTTCAAAAAGGGCGTGAAGAGGTTTTTACAGGGTCGGCAACGCGCGTGTGATGCCCCTGGTGATACAGGCGTTCATAGGCTACGGTAACTGCTTTCCATCAGGCGGGCCGTATGCCACTTTAGTGATAAAAAAAACACTGAGATTAGACGGATTGGATATATAGGAAAGGTAAACATTTCTTTGCTCTTTTCCTTGGTACGGGATATTTTCTAATCGCTGTGTAACAAGGTACTCGAAATGATGCTGTTGCCCATCATGCGGTATGGCATACCCTGCCGACTTGCACACGGGATGATGACAGGGTGGTGTTATTCTGGACGATGGCAACTAATGACGATTTATATATGTAAACCCTTAGTTTACATATACGAGTATAAATCGTTATATATGTAATAATGTTACGAGATATAGAAAAAAATAATCTTATTTTAACAGCGATGAAAATATAAACGCGATTAACTAAGACATCGAATGTATAAAATGTGCGCGGTGGAAATTAAAAGCTTTGCGATTAGCCTCAAGGTGTTGGCTTAGGATATTGTTATATAAATGTGTTCATACATTACAATGTAATCTAAAAATGTGTTACGTGAGTCGATTAATTTGTTCATAGAGAAATATTTTAACAATTTTTATTTTGTGTTAGGGTTAATTTAGTTTCTACTAAGTCTCTTTCATCAATAATAAAAAAAAAACAGTCGAATTGATAACCTCCTTTTTTGAAGTCGGTTAAAAAGCGGATAGATCGTATATTGGTCTAGACATTTTTCTTACAATATGTATTTAAGTATTTAAAATATTTAAATTTTTGTACCAAATGTAGCCGGAGGATCGTATATGGTGGAAAGCATTGGGGAAGGCTTATATCCAACAGTGAGTGATGATGATGATGATGATGAAATTTTGCTACAAGGTGGAAAGGTATAAAGTCTTATTGTAAGTTTCTAAGAAAGTTCATATGTTTTTGCTGCAGTGGTGACGATATAAAGAATAAACTACTCTAGTTTAAAATGTAAAGCAAAGAAATGGGGTAATCAATTTTTCCATACGGACGAAGCAATATTGATGGGATTTTGACTAATAGAACGAATTTTTTATAGTTTTTTTTAGTTAGGCTATGTTTATAATTCGTGCATAAAAGATAGGCAGACAAACATGTTGGATACTTTTTTAACCGACTTCAAAAAAGGAGGAGGTTCTCAATTTAACTGAATATTTTTTTTTGTATATATGTTATTCGATATCTTCGCGAATTGTGAACCGATTTTCATAATTCTTTTTTTATTTGAAAGGGTATGATTGCAAGGTGGTCCCATATTCAGCAAGTCAGGATCTGATGATGGGATGCCAGGGAAATCAAGGGAAACCCTTAAATTTTATAAGCACGTATGGTCAAATTATTTTTTTATTTGAAAGGGTAATTGCGAGGTGGTCCCATAATCACCAAGTCAGGGTCTGATGATGGGATCCCAGAAAAATCGAGAGAAACCCTTAAATTTGCCCTGTGGTTGCCAGCAGAATTGCGCCACTCCATTGCTCTGCGCTGGATGTCGTACAAGGCGAATAAGAATCATGTGTCATACAATAACTTTTCTCCCGGAAGACGGGCAGCAGTGTCTGTCGGGGTATCCCACCAATAAGCTGCGCTCACCAACTGAAGTCGGTTTCAATTTTTTTTTTAATAATTTATAATAAGCAATGCTATGTTTTTTTAATACGAAACGGCTGGCTTAATTTCTATGTGACTTCCATTGGTTGTTAGAATTATTACTATTCTGAGCGAGAAGAGAGTAGATCTAGGTACTTTTAACCAAGAAATATTTAGGACTTTTAACTAAAACTTGCAAAAACTCACTATATGTAGGCGAAAGTGCGAGCACCTGCAAGTATTAAATAAATCTATTTGAACAAACGCAGAATAACGTCACATCGAAAACTTTTATTTCAATAGCGTTAAAAATATTACCGCGAATAAGTAATGTCTTATCGAATGTATAAAATGTGCGCGGTGGAAATTAAAGACTTTGCGATTACCTTCAAGGTGTTAGCTTAGGATGGCTTAGGATATTGTTATTAATATAAATGTGTTCATTCATTACAGTGTAATCTAAAAATGTTTTACGTGAGTCGATTAATTTATTGATAGAGAAATATTATAACATTTTTTATTATGTATTAGAGTTAATTTATTTTCTACTACGATGTCTCATTATACGACCGGAAACGGTTGGATGCGGAAAGCGGAGGATCGCATGCGGTGAAAGGGTTTAGGGAAGGCGTATGTCCTGCAGTGCATACATGCTGATATTGATGAAGTCTCATTGAACAATAATAAAAAGGCGATAGATCGTATATTGATCTAGACATTTTCCTTACTATATGTATTTAAGTAGGTATTTAAATGATTGTACCAAATCGTGTCAGTCTAATTGAACACGCAAGCTAAGTAACGTCGACCGTAGCCTGTCCATGGATGGGTTTATTTATTTCGAGCTCCTGCGTGTTACGGAGGGCACGTAAAGTCGTCGGTCCCGGCTGTTGAAAACACTGGCAGTTGTGCATCGTGGTGGAGTATGCTCTAAACCCCTTCGATTGAGGGGAGGCCCGTATCCCAACAGTTGGGTGAATAAAGGCTAATGACGTGGTGCATCTCACCGTTAAGCAAACCAAAGGGCCTACTGCGAAATGAAAACCCGAAGATTCGGCCTGAAGTCCGAGTTTTTACTAATACGCTTTCTTGGCTCTACGTTGAAATAATAAATGTTGATGTTAAGTTTTTATTGCGTTATTTAGACAATAATTTAGACCGGGCTGCTTAAAAATTCCACTTTCATCGAACAAATTTAATTAAGTTCGAATCTGAAAAATTACGTACTTTCTGTCTTTCCGATTTTTACTTCGGAGTCGGCCTCGTGGCTCTGGCGAAAGAGTGGCGGGGGGTAAGTATCTCCACCTCACGGAATATCACAGTAAATTAACATTGCCCTTACTCCTTGACTGCGAGCGTCTAAATGGCTATGGTTTCTACTTTGCTACAGACGGGCCGCGCGCTTGTTTGGCACCATTCCTCTTTCTCCTTGCTTCGTTTTCCTCAATGCTGAGGAGGGTGACCTCTACGAAGAACCGCACATCGACTCACAACGCTTAATCATCAATTTCAAAGGGGGTTGCCATCTACTTCTGTTTTTAGCGGTGCGAATGGTACCATTCACCGTCGTATCCAGAGTTGTGCGGATCTGGGTCCCTACTCCCTACCGCCGAAGCTCAAGCCTAATAACATTAGATTTTTTTTTAAACTACGATGGGTGGCTGACAAGCCTACGGCCCGCTTGATGTGAAGCGGTTGCCGTAGCCATATTAACACTCGCAACATGAAATATCACTCGCACCCCAGCACCCCCGCTATACTATGGCTATAGTTTCTACTTTGCTACAGGCGGGCCGCGCGCTTGTTTGGCACCATTCCTCTTTCTCCCTGTTTCGTTTTCCTCAATGCTGAGGTGACCCTAGAATTCTACCGACTAAGCTGAAGATGTTTGTTAACTTAACTTTAACCTAAGATCTATTTTTGAATTCAAAATATTTGATAGGAATCGGCTTCGGCTGGTCGGTCCAACGCATCGGACTACGGCCACGGGGTCTTTTACCTTCAATCTTCCCGGTGACTACGACTTTCTCAAGTCTGTCTCCTTCTCTCCTGGCGATGTGTCCGAAATACTCCAATATTCTTTGTAGACTATGGTACTTAGTTTACTTACTTACTTTATTACAATTAAGTTGTTAATAAATTCGATTTTACTTTCTTAATAAATAATAAGACCGCTTTGCCGGTTTACCGTCAATAGAATGTTAACCTTGTTGATTGCTAAACAATAAGCTCAAAGTCGGCTGTTAGGATGGATAGTTAAAGTTAAACAAAGGGTTGTAATTCATATATTTCCGATTTGGAAACAAATATCACAAGTAAAGCGATAGTTCAAAGCACGACTGACGCTTCCCACGGAGTGGCGTGGGTGGAAACAAACTAAATAGAATCAAATTAATCGTCAATTTCAAAGTGGGTTTACGTTTACTATAATGGCGGCTAAAATAACAGTATAATTCCGGTTGGCATAGAGTCAATTAGCAATTAGATTGATTGAATCGTTATAAGGATCAAGAAGTTTATGTTTCAAAATTTAAGAATGTTAAATTATCGTTTTAGACATAATTATGTCGTTAAATATATGTACATTTCTATATGTGGTGTTTGGTTTGTTAGTTGGTCGCTCGGAGGTCAGAAAGAATTTCAGGGCGATGATATTTCCAAGGTTGGGTAGCATTTAAGAAACTTTGGCATATTCTCTGGAGTCCAAATTCTACCGAAAATACTAAGTCAAGTAAAAATATACTAAGTAAGGAAAAAAACATGGCCGTGTGGTTTCCGGCAGACTAGAATAGAATCACTCCGCCTCTTCCTGTGGATGTCGTACAAAGCGACTAAGGGAAATACATTATAAAACATCGATCAGGCCTCCCCAACCCGTCTGGCCAGCGTATGGAGTGTAGGCCAAATCCTCCTTCTGTCTGGGACGTAAGAGAGAGGGTCGTGCTCCTGTAGTGGAGACTAAAATGACTTGATGATGATGACGTATATACTACAAACACTAGCAAAAGTAAAGAGGACCATCTTCACTGGCTGTACCACCTAGAACGAACGGATGAAGACCGAAATACTTGGAAAGGATAATTAGTGCGGTAAGCTGGCCGTTGTCTATTGGAAAGATGTAGCTGAGGATGACCTGCGCAAGCTTGGAGCTAGCAGCTGACGAATGAGTGCGCAAGATCGTGAAAAAGTAGTTTCGGAGTCCAAAACAAACTTTTGATTCCTAAACCAGCAATGTAATTAACTACTAGTTTTTTTTTATATGAGAGGGGGGCAAGCGAGCATGTGGGTCACCTGATGGAAAGCAATCACCACCGCCCATAGAAATCAGCAACACCAATGGGTCACTGGTCCGTTGCCAGCCTTTTAAGGGAAATATTGACTCTGTTCTTGAAGGCCCCCATGTCGTAGAGCCTCATGTAGAGGAAGTTGATTCCACAACTTCACAGTTCGTGGTAGAAAATTTCTTAAAAAGCGTACTGTTGTAGATCGCCAAATATCGGGATGATGAGGATGGAATTTTAATTTATGGCGAGTTGTACGGTAGTTGAACTCAGCGGCAGGTATCAAATCAAATAGCTCATCCGAGCACTCCCCGTTGTGTAATTTATATAGAACTCAAAGAGATGCAACATCGATGCGTTTAGAGAGAGACGATTCGAACAGCTCTTCGTTGTATGCGGTCAAATGGAGCAAGTAAGTGGGGTGTAAGTGGTTCATCAACATCTTTGAACCAAAGCCAACTTCACCTGAACGCGGTGCACCCTGCTGACTGACAAACGAAGCTCTGGCGAAAAGAGAGGTAGGGAGCGTAATTGTAAGCTACCCGACTGGGGAATGTACCTCCGCCTCACAGAATACCGCAGCCAAATAACGGTTCCCTTGAGGGCTGTTGTGTTCCTGCGAGTGAGTGAGGTCACCAGAAAGGAAGGAGATGCTGCGATGGCAGCGGGGGTGGCGGCGCGCGAGCGATATTTTATGTTGCGAGCGTTAATATGGCTACGGTAGCCGCTTCACATCGGGCGGGCCGTATGCTTGTCTGCCACCCGACGTAGTATATAAAAAAAAAAAAAAAAAAGTAAGTACTGAGCGAATGAAGAATGAACTCCCTGTTAAGGTTTTCCCGGGAGAGCACAGCATAGGGATCATGGGGATCTTCAAAGAGAGTGTGAAGAAGTTTTTGAACGGTAGTAACGCGCGAGTGATGTCCATGGTGTAGCACGAATCCATTTTGGTCACATTTGAACGTGTTGTTAACGTTTACAAGCCAACCAAATTGAGAAAAAGTTTCATATTATGAATTTACAATATACGTGTTACATATCCAAATTAGCCGGGTTGCTCACTTCAAAATGTGAGCAAGTAAGCCACATAATTTTGATATGTAACACGCGTCATATAAATTCACAACATGAGAGTTCTTCTCTATTTGGTCGTTTTGTTTACGTTGACATGATCGAATGCGAACCAAAAACTCATACTAAGCAGTCAGATGTGTCGTATACTTTGTTTTCCATGTTGGTGATATAAACAAATAATGACTATCTTACAAGTGATTTATTGATAACAAAATGACAATCATATATACGCAATCATTTAAAATATTATTCATGAGGGATAGAATAAATAAATATTCTAATAAATAAATATTCTTCGACAAATTGCACATGCCATCTAGAACCAAACTAAGCAAAGCTTGTACCACAATAGACTTATAACATGTTTATGCACACAAATATTTGTCTTATGCGGGAATCGAACCCGTGACCTCGGAGTCAAAGTGGCCATTGCTAACCATTCGACAACCGAGCTCGTCAATATGAATAAATTTGTACCGAGCGTCTATACTCGTATCTCGTACTAAGTTTCACCTGTTCGGTGATCAACTGATTACAATCGCCTGGTAAATGCGCATAATTATTATAATCAACGACATCTGCTTAGAAATAGTTAACAAAAAACAACTTCGTCAAGTATGAGTCGTGGTATATCTACGAAATGTAATTTTAGGATTCGAAGCTTCGTGTTTCGAAGGGCACGTTATTTTTTATACCGCCTCATGTGAAGCGGTTACCGTAGCATATTAACGCTCGCAACATTCTATCGCTCGCCGCCACTATAGCGACGCTCAAAGGAATTATTATTTGGCCGAGTTATTCTGTGATATGGAGGTACTTCCCCAGTCGGGCAGGCTACAAATATGCTGTGCCCGAGCGCGCACGCGAGCAATATTTCATGTTGCGAGCTTTATTTAATATGGCTACGGTAATTGCTTCACATCAATCGGGCCGTATGCCTGTGTGGTATATAAAAACCTGACGTGGTATAAAAAAAAACTAAATATTACATGACATGAGAGACATTATCAGTTTTGTTGTCAGGTACAAGCTATTTATGACTCAGAGGTAAGGAGCTTCTATTACCACATTCTTCCGTCTTCTACCGTTGATAGTTAGCCAGGTAGACTGGAGTACGTTTAACGCAGTCGGACCTGCTATGGCAGCGGGGTCACTTGCAGCAACTGCTCTCGAATCGGGGGCTCAAACATAGGCTCGCCTGGCTCCGCCGAGGTCGACGGTATTGGTTGGGTTTAGGGTTGCTATCCATCCGGTTTTCCCCGGATTTGTCCTAGTTTGGAGGGCGTCCGGGCACCGCACGGACGGGTTTTCATTTATGGTCCTGGGTTCAAAGTTTTAAATCACTACAACCCGCTCCATGCTGCGAATAACCGTCTTGTCACAGAATAAAAATAGTACTAGTACTAAAAATACCGATGACATGTCCGGTCTTAAGATTTAAAATCCGGAGTTTCCACGTATATTGTCCTGGTTGGTAATGTGTAGAGAGGGCAACCCTAGTTGGGTTTGACGATAGCTTTCTGAAGGAGGATTACAAGCTATTTATGGCGCTCAGGTAAGCTTCTATTACCACATTTAGCCATACAAATTCGCTAGCACCACACGAATAAATAATCCTCTTGAGCCAAAAGCCTAGAACCACGGATCCCTAAAAGATTTCCTTATCGGGCAGTCATACACATGTCGCCTCGTCCAGACCATAATCATCTGCATATCTGCATTCTCTTAAAATTGAAATAGCAAGCCGGTATGCCACAATGGTATCTATTATAGGAACGTTTCGTTATTATTATGTTTAACCTTACTTAAACCTGATTATAAATAAATAAATATTACTCTACAAATTACACACTGTCATCTAGTCCCAAACTAAGCAAAGCTGGTACTATGGGTACTACATAACTGATAATATACTTAAATATCTACATTTTTTTTGTAAATACATACTCGTACATGTTCGTGCACACAAAAATTTGTCTTGTGCAGGGATCGAACCCGCGAGCTCGGAGTTAAAGTAGCCATTGCTAACCATTCGACCACAGAGCTAGTCAAAATTATATACCTTAGTGTAGAGAAGAACTATCGAAGGATGTGTGATGTTGTTACCTAATGAAATGACGGGCGGACAAAATGAATGTGGGGTTTATTAAAGATCAATGAAATACGAACAAAACACATACTAGACCAGAAAGAGAAATGACACAATTTTCTCCTAAATAAGTCTAAACAAAAATGATCATCATCATCAGCCTCTATCTACCCACTACTGGATATAAGCCTTCCAAAATGCTTTCCACCAAATACGATCCTCCGCCTTCCGCATTCTGCCGTGTCCAGCCGGTTTCTTAAGGTCATCGGACCATCTAGGAGGGATTATTATAAACAACAATACTTGTTAAAAGAGGCTAATTCGTCATCGGCAACATAAGGATTCTATGTACTCGTATATTATGATGAAGAAGAAAATACTTTAATAGAAAAGAAAGATAATTTTGATTCTGATAGGAGACTTAAAAATTATATAATAAAACAAATACAATAGACGTTATTAGTCCACGCGAGCAAACCCGCGGTCACAGCTAGTTTAGTAAGTAATATACCTAATTCATACTAATATATAAATGTCAATATCTATCCGGCTGTTTATTAACTTCTCACAACAAAATGGCTGGATCGATTTGAATGACATTTGGCATGGACATAGTTTATATCCTGAGGAAGGACATATACTATCTTTTGGCGCGATAGCATTCTTAAGTGTGAAGCCGCAGGCGCGGCTACTAAAGCATATGGCTGCCTATCAATAACCTCGATCATTAATATAATCCTCGATTTTTAACTTTAGCAAAAAAGTAATTAAAACGGGTTAGACACCGTAATATTCCCGACACGGCCGCCTTTTTAAACTGTAGGGTTGTAAAAAACGTAAACAACGCTAGTTCACCTGCGCGCCGAGATTGGCAGGTGGCGCGCCTGAGCATCTGCTCTAAATACAGGGTTGGCGATGTGCTTTAAACGTACGATGATCCTTGATGATACATTTTAATACGGGGCGGCTGACACTTCCACGGGCCACTGTTTTCGCGAGGGTTCGAAATCAGATTATTAAGTTTTTAGAAGTGAAATGATAGTATGTAATAATATTTTTAATATTATTTTTAGGGGTACGTACGTCCGTTATTCATCGCTCGGATCGCTCTTGTCTGTCCTATGTAAGTTACAGCTAATATAATTAGTCCGTATAGGCACCTAACCTAGTTCAGATACAAGCTATTAATGTGATTTGTGAAACCAATTAACGTGGTTTCACAAATCACATGAAAGCTATACCTACTACCGAATGATTTTATAATGCAGTTATGAGTAATTTATAAGCAAATTACTCATAATTGCATTATAAAATCATTCGGTTACCTAGTATTAGTACCCTATGGACCTAAATAGAAAATAAATATAAATTGTAAATGGGTAATTTTATCCGAGTTTACGGTACCGTTGAAATTGAAATTTGGTACACATTATTATTATAAATTTCTGTCACGACGTGTGAATAGCGCAAGATAATGTTGAAATGAAAGCCATACAATTTATATTTAAGAGAAATAAGAGTAAAAATAAGTAGCAAAAGTACAGTCGATACCCAAAGTCATGGGCTCTCCTAGGTTTGACTAATTAAATCTAAGGTATCTCACCTCTTTCTCCAAAAGCAAGTAGAGGTTAGGTTAGGTAAAGTTTGTGATCAATGAACTTGAATGAGGTTCGACTTGCTTTTGCAGAGGGAAGTGAGGTACCTTAGTAACTAGTCAAAACTAGGAATGCCTAAATTTCTGGTGTTGACTATAGTCAATATGGATGGACTGAAGAACTGATAAAGGTTGTTGTTAGCCCATTGTGATAGTTTAAGTTGGGGAAACATGGCGATTTATGATTAATACGTTGTATGGATACTAAATAACTTTGCTCTCCTAAAACTTTTACCGTCCCCCTGACCCCTGTCCTCCTACATTCCTAAGTGATGGACGAAAATAGATGAAATTAAATAAAATCACTCAAATTCGTGTTTAATGAACTAAACATGTCAATTTTCTAACTAAAGCACAACCCTATAATTTTATCAGCAGAGGTTTTTTTAGGCATTGGTAACCCTTGCAGATGCCGCTAGAAGCACTTCACTTTGTATCATCAGTTGCTGGTTGTTGGTATTCACATATGCTTGTTTTTTTATCTCAATGGAAATATTTAGTAGGAATACGAGTAGTATTTTTATAAAGGTCAAAGTACTTGAATAAGGCATGTTGTTTACAATATGCATTTATAGGAATGGGTTAGGTTTTATTTTAACCCTCACACGACGTTGCGACCACCTGTTAGGTTGAGACATAAATTAGGGGTGAACAGGTGTTGTGGGCTTCATTCAAAGTTCAAGCTTGGAGCGTGCGATGGAGAGACCTGTTCGGCGTGTGATGCCCCTGCTGTTACAGGCGTTCATAGGCTACGCTACGGCAGGGCTGTCCAAACCATATACAATACCGGGCCATTACAAATGACTAAGTAGATTAGCGGGCCGCAGACACAAATATCATCTTGTAATTTTTACTAGGTACCTACTTTGAAAATTTAAGCTTATTATAACCAGTTAGTTATAAAATTTTAACTTTTCTAAAAATATAATTTTAATATAATTTTCAGTCAGATTCGTTGCACAAAACATGTAGCGGTAAAAAACTGTATAAAAACCGGTAAATGAGAAACACGTTACGGGCCGCACAAATAAAAGCTGAGGTCGCATTCGGCCCGCGGGCCGTGCCTTGGACAGCCCTGGGCTACGGTAACTGCTTTCCATCAGGCGGGCCGTATACTTGTTTGCCACTTTAGTGGTATAAAAATAAATATCTGCGTTTGGAGTATCTCTACAGGATAAATTCAGGAATGAGTATACCCGTAGTAGAACTAGAGTTAGCATTTAGCAACGTGGTGGCGTTTGCTCTAAACCCCTGGACTGGACACCCGTACCCCATCAGTGAGTTGATGTCGATGACTATGACATACCTGTTCACATTTTAACCAGAATATGATGGTTGAGCCTGGTCTACGAAGCTCGCCCTCGCTCAGCTTCTGCTCCGCAAGGATCTCGCTGTGCCGACGACCTGACTTCAGCCAAACTTCTATTGACCTAAAAACAAAAAAAATATATAATAGTAAAGATTTTTATATACTGCTGCCATTAACATAAATCATAACTCGTGAACGGAGATAAGAAAAATTAGAATGACAGGGAGTGTCCTTACTACACCCTGGCCACTCCATACAAATAAATATAATAAATAAATATTCCTTGACAAATTAATTACACACTGCCATCTAGTCCCAAACTAAGCAAAGCTTGTACTAGATAACTGGTATTATACTAAAATATTTATTTATACATTTTTTTTGTAAATATATACATATAATGCATAGAAAACACCTAGACCAAGACATGCATGTTCATGCACACAAATATTTGTCTTATGCGGGGATCGAACCTGCAACCTCGGAGTCAAAGAGGCCATTGCTAACCATTCGACCACCGAGACATGTGGTGTCGTTAATGAATATAGAAACAATGACTTCTGTGCAGAACGTGAAAGAGCGTCTTTGCGTGCGGCACTATGTAAACTGTTCCAGTTTCACCAATATTATACACCCTTATAGACCCTGTCTCTGTCCCGTATCGGCCTCTTCTACCTTAGATGAGAGAGCGATAGGGTGTAGTCATATTGTATGGAAGTATGCACTGTATACTGTACAGACAGGGTTGCGAGGTTTTTTCGAATAAATACCGAACAATGAGCAAAAAATAACAAGTTTCAATCATTTAATATAACCATATAACCATTATACTTCATAACCTAACTCATAAAAATTATATTTTTTCCCACTAATGCACACTTCCAGCAATGTCTGATTTGCTTTAATTACCTCATGCATTTCGCGACATGTCATGCATGCTTAGCAACGCAATTCGCGAAATGGCTCGAAAACAATAAGCGCGTGCACGAAGCGGGAACATCGATTGTCGATTACGTAAAATCTGACAGTTGAATCGTTTATTAAGGAGAAAAATTTATTAGAAAAAAAAAATACCGAACCTCCCATACTTCGGTATTTTTGTTATACCGAACACAGTGGTAAAATACCGAACGGTTCGGTAGAATACCGAACACCTGGCAAGCCTGTGTACAGATAGCAATCCCAATCTGCTTGAGTGTGGTTGGTTTACTAGGCGCGATAGCGGTGAAGGTAAAGGTCCTCTTGACTGGTTGGTTTACTGGGCTTAGACTCGCAATCCTGTGATATAACCGAAAGGTTGGTGCACACGGGCGCATTAGCTGTAGCATAGCGTAGTTGTATAGATGGCAGTGCGCTACAATGGGTTCCGTCAACGCCTTCGGGCACGGAACCCAGAAAGTATAAATTAGAGCGTGACGGATGGATGTTGATTGTTTTTTGATGAATGACAAGCCTGCATTTTGTGTGAAATAACTCATGTATGAAAGCGATGGACCATTTGTTGGAATATTCTCACGAACTGTACGAGCCTCGCAACGATAATATCGGGTTACCAAAATTCACGCCACGCGAGAAAAAAAATGACACCACATCCTCTCGTAGACTATTCGTATTTGAACTTTTTATGGTGCGTTCAGTTTAGGTCAAGCTGCTTGTACAAGTTGATCATTAAAGACAAGACAATTTACACAGCGCCATCGCCATCCCAAATTAAGCGCAAAGCTTGTGTTATGGGTATTAGACAACTGATAAATGTAGGTACTTAAATACATTTTTTTTGTAAATACATACTTATATTACATAGAAACCCAGACCAAGACAAACAGATATGTTCATGCAGACAAATGTTTGACTTGTGCCGGAATCGAACCCGCGACCTCGGAGTCAAATTGGTCATTGCTAACCATTCGACCACCGAGCTCGTCTTTGATCATTAAGATCGACTTGTATTAAAATTTGACATTTGGATATCTTTACCCTAGTTTCGTCATCGACTATTGTTCATACCACTGCTGGGATACGGGCCTCCCCTCAATCGAAGGGGTTTCGAGCATACTGTACCACACTGCTCAACTGCGGGCTGGTGGGGGCCAATGTTTTCAAGCCGCCTAAAGGCCACTGACTTGGCTTAACAACTGTAAGCCATGTCTATTTTCTACAACTAGGTACCGATCCAATGACACTTGGACTGCTAATAAAACCAACAATTCAATTTCATCCAGCACTTTAGATGAGGTATTAAAAAGATTTATATAGACACTACCTATTCGAAAACTCTCTTGCAGTCGTTACTTTACGTTTTTATGGGTATGTGCATAGGAGACTTGCTAAAAAGCTCTACCACTAGTAAAACAAGCGAGTAAACGCAGCACCAACATTACCGAACATGAAGTAAGACACTCAACATAAAGACATTACCTCGCTCGTCCACTGTCATAATGGCCACTTAAAAAGTCATAAAAGCGAACTCTAAGCTCCAATGGAGTCCTGATCTACGAGATCTTGCGCTGAGATTGTACGTGCTTTCAAAAACCAACTCTTGAAAGAGTTTTATGGGTTTTGTTGACTCTATTTTAATGTTGTTTGTGATGCCGCTAAGTTTAACTTGTAATTATATAAGCCTAATAATGCTATTGTGTGTTATATCGTCGCTGATCTTTCTTACTGTCCTAGGTAGAAGTGGCATGATTTTACAGGACAAGCTTATTGCGGTTGAGCGCTCTGCCCCCTTACCACCATCTCTTATTGCGATTCAATAACTCAATAGAACGCATATTCTTATCAAAGAATAAACGACTCTATACCATTTGAAATAGAGTCGCTTATTCATTGGTATGAATAAGCAATCTATTCAGTTATTGAATCGCAATAAGAGATGGTGGTAAGGGGGCTGGTTGTTGCCTTGTAACGTCTAACTGCCAAAATGCGATATCGCTCTCAAGGTAGAAGATACGATGATTAGACCGATCGATTCATCTTCAAAAGTGTATTACCATTTAGGAATTTAGGAAGATAAGCGACGATATGATATCATTGCAAATATATATCGGAGGAACTCGATGGCGTGAGAAGCTCAATGGCGTCGTTACGCAAGTCAGTCTAATCGAACACGCAAGTTAAGCCACGTCGACAGTAGCCTGTCCATGGATGTTTCTTTATCTCGAGCTCCTCCGTGCTGCGGAGGGCACGTTAAGCCGTCGGTCCTGGCTGTTGTCAATACATGACAGTCGTTAAGCCAAGTCGGTGGATTGAAAACACTGGAGGCCAGTGGCCAACCGACATTTGTATGAAGAGACAAAAGAAATATATGTCGCCAGAGGCTCGTTTGCCAATTTGTAGGTACCATGTGTGGGTGCACTAACCAAACTGTACATTATATACAACTGTCGCTTCACCGGTTGCGATGTGAAAACAGACACACCGAATAATTCTTCTTCATAGTCATCATCATCAGGTCATTTTAGCCTCCACTACAGGAGCACGACTCTCTCGTGCGTCCCAGACAGAAGGTGGTTTGGCCTACACTCCCCACGCTGGTCAGACGGGCTTTTCCCTTAGTCGCCTTGTACGACATCCACGGGAAGAGACAGAGTGATTCTATTCTAGTCTGCCGGAAACCACACGGCCCATAGTATCTTTGTATTATTCTATTCCTTTTATCTTTCAACAATGAGTGCCTACTATAATATCGCCAAATTTTAAATTTCAATATCCTTTCAGGTTTTCTATGGTTGACTGGAATAAATCCCTAATAGGATAAGTCCGTCATTGTGTAATGAAGTGTCTTCTTAAAAAAAAAAAATGTAATTGTGTATTGTTATTGTACAATAGGAGAACCAAAGTTGTCGACATAGCCTTCAGAGTTTGCAAGATGAAGTGGCAATGGGCGGGTCACATCTGCCGAGTAAGTGATGGCTGATGGGGGAGGAAGGTATTAGAGTGAAGACCGCGCGTAGGACGACGAAGTGTTGAGCGCCCCTCCTTCTAGATGGTCCGATGACCTTAAGAAAGCGGCTGGGAGCGGCTGGATGCGGAAGTCGGAGAATCGTATCTGGTAGAAAGCATTGGGGAAGGCTTATATCCAGCAGCTACTGCTGATGATGGCTGATGATACAGGCTGATGATGATGATTGTACAATTTGTACTACTACCTACTAGGATTACTAGGATTGTACAGATTGTACTACTACCGATAAACAGTTACATTCGCATTCTAAAATTACTTACAATGATAAAATGTATCGAAATGACTTCACCATTGCTCCGAATCAGTGTCGACCAAACTTCCGAACATCACCATGATTGATTGGCCCGACCTCCCACTCTTGACTCTAAAGTTATTGACTCTACACACACGTAATCGCAGTGCGGTCAATGATTTTATAAACACATTAATTTGTACATTATTAACACATCGTAATCGTGGAGCTATGAAAAAAATGGACACGTCATCGCTACGTAATATTTGAAAGAAAGAACAAACGGGGTGCGGTTGTGTCATGGACACGGTCGTCTATTGTACGTGAATACATTATATGCACTAAAATTATCTCAAAATGGCAGCGCTTCCTTCTCTCCTACACGTGATGTTCCATACTTAGCGCAATAAATTCATTGAACTTTCATTTATCCAGCGGTGTGATTGAATTTTATCCCCCGATTTTGTTATCAATAGTTTTTTTTTTTAAATTGCCTCCCTATGGAAGCAATTTTAAAGACGAATTCACGTCAAAACTATTGTAACGTGTGATATTTTTGTATTATATTGGAGATTTTATTAAAAACATACATTGGCAAGTTTCTTCTTGATCAATGATCATTTCTGAATAGCTGACATAGATAAAAAAGGATTAGAAGACCATGTTTTTTTTTATTTGAGAGTGGGGGCAAGCGAGCATGTGGGTCCCCTGATGGAAAGCTATCACCACCGCCCATAGAAATCAGCAACACCAAGGGATCGCCGATCCGTTGCCAACCTTTTATGGGAAGTTCTTGAAATGTCGTACTTATTTGGGAATACCGCTGAGGGAAGTTGATTCCACAACTTCACAGTTCGTGGTAGAAAATGTCTCAAAAAACGTACTGTAGTAGATCGCCAAATATCAAGATGATGTGGATGGAATTTAAATTTTTGGCGAGTTGTACGATAGTGAGACTCAGCGGCAGGTATCAAATCAAATAGCTCATCCGAGCACTCCCCGTGGTATGATGAAAAGCGATATAAATAAGTCATTTTATTTTTACAGAGAATATTTGCTAGCTGCCACTTCAACCTATTGAGAGCTATGTCGATAACTTTGGTTCTCCATCGAATTTCTTCGTTCCGGATTCGGTCCCGTAGAGAAATGCCGAGCAATTTATTGTCATACTCAGTCAGTAATGTATACTTTACTCAAGCAGCTTTAAAAAGTAAAAGGATGTAAGTGATAAATCATCATTTTTTTTAAACACAATGTATGACGTGTCTGCAAGTCACGTGGTCGCAAGGATACAAAGCCAAATAAATATATTTAAATTATTTTAAATGGAACTGAAGAGTATTTTGTTTTTTAATTTAAACCTTGCTGCAGCGCTTAATGTAAGAAAACTTCACTTAGCATGCCAAGCCATGTCGCAAGCCAGGCGCTGGTATTCCACAAGATAAGATCTTAGTGTGACACGTTTCACTAACGGTTACAGAGTACGTAGACAACCAGGTGATAATCAACAATAAGTGGTTAAGGAATCGAAAAATTAAAATACACTGTATGTGTATAATAATAATAATCTTTATTCATTTCTTTCACAAAGGTCAATATCGTATGTATTACATATAATTCTATCCAGAAATACCTTTGTGAGAGACTGGTAACCGCACTAGGTTGCCCTGTATTACGGATTGCCAGGCTCTCACCCCGCGAGATGTGTAGTACAGTATAAACAGCTTGTCGACTAGAAAGGTGGTAAAAACTTCGTAGCTACGACTCCTATTGCAATACAAGTAGATTACTGTACTGTACAGACCAGCCTCCTTACCACCAACTCTTATTGCGATTCAATAACTCAATAGAATGCTTATTCATACCAATGGATAAGCGACTCTATACAATTTGAAATACAGTCGCTGATTCATTGATATGAATAAGCATTCTATTCAGTTATTGAATCGCAATATGAGTTGGTGGTAAGGGGGCTGTGTGCTAAAGCGCTTTGCTTCTACTTTCTGCAATACTGCAATAGGGGTTGGCATTTTAATTCATTTAAATATATGGCTAGATCAACAATACAGATAAATTTCCTAACTAAAATTTCGCAAATTTCTCAAAACCATAAAGACATTTTTTTTTTTTTGTCAGACAAATTACACATCGCCATCTAGCCCCAAAGTAAGCGAAGCTTGTGATAAGGGTACTAGACAACTGATAAACATACGTAAATACATTTTTTTTTTGTAAATACATACTTATGATACATAGAAAACGCCCAGAACAGACATGTTCATGCACACAAATGTTTGTCCTGTGGGAATCGAACCCACGAGCGTTGGTGTCGAAGGCGCGTCATTGACCGCTACGCCACCGAGCTCGTCGACTGTCGTAAAACTTGTCTCTTCCTTGTAAGTTCCTTGGAATTTGCTCGCACGACGGCCGATACTAACTCAGGTTGTTCTCATCTCTTTGTGACGTTACTCAGTCAAAGGAACACAACAATCCTCCAGGGCCTATCCCTATTTCGCTAAAGTCTCGTTTGTATGACGGCAGGGTGCATCACGTGCAGATGTAGTTGGCTTTTGGCTCTAAATATAGTGGTGAGCTACTACACCCCAATAATTGTCCATATTATCCAGAGCTAAAAATATCTTGTTGTCTGGTAACTCTAATTAAGTAACAGTTTAAGGCAATTAAGTTCCACAGAATCCCTCCGTTCTGAGAAATACTCATGAGAAATACTCGTAACAATTTATATCTTTCAAAGTTATGATAGCATAACTATTTTGTATAGACAAATACATAATATCACGGGATTTTTTTTTATCCTACGTCGGGTTACAGAAGAGCATACGGCCCGCCTGATGTGAAGCGGTTACCGTAACCGTATTAACGCTCGCAACATAATATATCACTTGCGCGCCACCACTCCCGCTGCCAACCCAGCATCTCCTTTTCTGGTGACCTCACTCACTCGCAGGAACACAACAACCCTCAGTGGAATAGGCTAGTTGCCCATGTTACAAAATTATAAAAACTCTCTATCAGTAACGTAAAACACATAAAACTAGAACGATCTGCGATCTTAAAATTTTAATAATTTATGTCCCACGTGTTTTATGTTCGGTCAAAGTTTGGTGGGAAAGTCCATTATAAAGGTATGAAATTATAAAAAATAAATATTACCATTGTAGAAACAATAAAAAATACTATAACTTTTGTTACGGCACTGGCTACATAAACGCAATATTTAACATAGCTGTCGTACAAATTTCTGATTTAATGCATATAAAATAGCACGGTGTGACGTCATAACGTGGTGCCCTTTTGTATGGAACGTTTTCGGGATAGTCCAAAATTGTGATCTACAAGTTATCATATCTCGAGAAGTTTTTATGCAATCGAAGTAATTATTTCACCTATATTTATATTATTGTGACGTCTTTAAATAACAAATCGAAAAAAAAATGGGATACAAGCCTATTGTTATTTGGCTGCGGTCTGTGAGGTGGAGGTACATTCCCCAGTCGTGTAGCTTACAATTACGCTCTCTACTTTTCGCCAGAGCTTCGTTTGTCAGCAGGGTGCACCACGTGCAGGTGAAGTTGGCTTTGGTTCAAAGATGTTGTTAAATCACTTACACCCCAAGTCATATCATGTCAAAAAGTGACTTCTCCGTTAAGAACAAATCCCTGACACCCCAAAGAGTACTCAGATAAGCTGTTTGATTTGTTTGATACCTGCCCCTGAGTTCCACTATCGTCACAGGTCACCTAGCCTAGGTGGTCTGTGACTTTCGTACTCGCCATAAATTAAAATTCTATTCAAGTCATCTTGATAAACTAAGATCTTAAGAACGATGAAATTGTGGAACCAACATCCCTCGCCTGTGTTTCCAGACATGGGAGGCTTCACCCCTAAAAGGCTTGCAACGGATCAGCCTTACTGTTGCTGATTTTTATTTGCGGTAGTGATTGCTTTCTGTCAGCTCACCCACATGCAATTCCCCCCATTCTTATATAAAAAAACCGGACAAGTGCGAGTCGGACTCGCCCACCGAGGGTTCCGTAGGTACGTAGTATCATTATTAAATTTGATATTTTTCATTATAAATAAGAAATAATGCGTCGAAAAAAATAAATAAAATATATTTTGCAATGTGTACATCAAGCCCTTTCATATGATACCCCATTTGAACTAGTAGTTTCAATTTGAAATTTCGACACCCTATAAAAAATATAGACCCCCTATTTTTTTAGATCTATTTACAAATGTATAGTTTTGAGATTTATTCCTGTACTTGTAGTCTATAACGATGTTACTTGCCAAATTTCATAGTTCTAGGTCAACGGGAAGTACCCTATAGGTTTTGATTCCTTTGAGTGTGTCGAAATATGCGTTTTTTGCTGAATAAACGGCCGTAACTTTTTTCTACGTAAACTTAGCAGTTTGATTTTTTTTTAACTTCATGGGACCGTAGACTTGTGTATACAGTTCAAATTTCAGCTTGATACCTCCACGCATTCTCGACATAGAAATGTTTGACAGACAGACAGACAGACAGACAGACAGACAGACAGACAGACAGACAGACAGACAGACAGACAGACAGACGGACAACAAAGTGATCTTATAAGGGTTCCGTTTTTCCTTTTGAGGTTCGGAACCCTAAAAACAAGTATTTTACATCTATATATAAAGTAACATGTCCTGACTGACTGATTCATAAACGCCGACGCAAAACTACAGAATCTAGAAACGTGATATTTGGACTGTGGCTTCCTTTTGTGATGTATAAGGCCCACTAAGAAGGGATTTAGCGAAAATCAGCTCCTAAAGGGGTAAAAAGGAGTATCAACGTTTGTATGTAACTTTTTTGTTTGTGGAGAGATCTGTTTGGAATTTCGTGATATTGCTCTTTGACATAATTTAATAAAACTCTAATTCAATATTTTCTAAAATTCGAACTCTTAAGGGATAAACAGGGTTATTAAGCTTTGTACGGGGAAAAAATATTAAATAGGCATTTCGGCTTAGAATTTTGTAAATGTAGTCTTAAAAGAAAATAAGTAAACACGTAATTCACGCTTTTTTGATATTCAACTCCTAAGTGGCTGAACAGGGATATGAATGAATTTCATACG
Organism: Hypsopygia costalis; assembly: GCA_937001555.2. Lineage (NCBI taxonomy): Eukaryota > Metazoa > Arthropoda > Insecta > Lepidoptera > Pyralidae > Hypsopygia > Hypsopygia costalis. The sequence continues at coordinate 4,643,229 of OW443340.2, read as the reverse complement.
CGTCCGAAATCGCGGGCAAAAGATAGTTCAATCAATATGTAGAGCATCAATACGTATTCGATACCCATACCCCTTTCAAAAGAATTAGAACTCAATTCCACTTAATATGGCGTATTCACGGAACTGTTACAGTACTGTTTAACTTATCTATATTCAGCAACCGAATAAAATCCGCGAGTGAGCGTGTCGGACAAATAAATATCACACAGGCAAGAGCAGGACAAAAGAGTTCATTTGTGAATGAATCGCACCAAAGTGTCGAATACGAAATACCATAAAGTGAAGAGTACCGATAGGAAAACCTGCTGTAATAATAAATCAATAACCATCAAGTAGAATGTAACAAAAACTGAATGCTTAATAGACGAGTGTCCAGTGCCTCGTGATTAAAAAAAAAACATAAGCAACAGGTGTGAGGGCGTCGACCTCGCTTACATCATGGCGGGAAAAAATGGCGTAGGTATAATGTTATGTTAAGATTCGGTCGATGAGTTTTCTACAGACCGTTTTTTCAGTTCCCATTGAGTGTGGTCTATTTCGGAGGCGGCTGATACTTTGCATATTTAGTTCGGCTTATTCATTTCTGAACAATGCTAGGTACGGTCTCAATACAATGGCTTTTTTCACTACAATGTTAATACAATACAAAAGTGTATAGCATTTAGGCAGAATATACCTATGGAGTCGGATGAGTCGGATCTGTCCAACTCACAGAACACTTAATAAAGGTTAGATGGTCATCGTTGCTCTTTTCCTACGAAACCGATGTCTGCATTCTAGACGCCATTATTTTTACAAGTACACATGCAAAGTAATATGCACAAGCTTACGCACACACACGTGACGTCAAATCGACTACTGTTATTAGTTCTCCACTACTGTTGTGATGAAATCCGTCAGCGACTAACCGGCACGATCACGTACACGGGCAAACATTCGAGCATCCGTGCATACTTCTGAAAGGCTTGCAACGCATACCAGTCTTTTTAAGTGCCTTTTTATTCAACTACGCGCCTACTGCATTACTTTCATCTTTTTAAAGTTATGGTTTTCATCAAAATTATAGTTATGATCAACCAAGAAACTGTTAGGTTACTTATACGATTGACAGTTGATAAACGGTCGTCAATACGGCTTCTGCCATTACCGTGATGATCTTCTGGTATTGACCCACTGTTAGGGCAGAACGAGCAGTGAAAGACAAGCGAGACACTAGTTTGAACATCGCAAAAGCTTTCGATCATGTGTACTATAAAACGCTACTCTGAACGATATCCTTTGAGTTGCGTAAGAAATTTTGTACCTACACGGATGGTGAGTTTCTCACTGATACTCCAACAAAGTTCTGATTGACGGAGCACGTTCGGATCCGTTGCCCTAGAATGCTGGTGCAGTAAAATTGAACATGTTTTCCAGCATATCAATGACTTGCTGCATGTACGTAAAATTCATTGCTATGCTGATGACAATACAGTGGATGCACGATACACCGGTCAATTAATGTTTCTCGGAATTGCATCGAGGAATACCGCACAAAACTCGTGTTTGAGACTGAGACGTTCTTTGGACAGGATACGAAATGGCGTAGATTTAATTTAGTGCAAAATGTCTTCTTTTGAAGGAAGTTAGAAGACGAGCATTCCACATACCCACCAGTAGTATCCTTATATATCTCTTAATTAACATGTAGCACCATAACCACTACAAATAAGCAAATTGACAGAATTCTGTCATTCGCTTTTCGGACATATTATTTATGTGGCATACTCACAAACTTTTCACGGATTTTTCACTACACGACATACTGTTTATCTGACATTTGCCTTAATTAGACTACATAATGGATATCAGTCATTTTGCTTATGGTATATATATATCTCACACTTGCTGAAATGGAACCCCAATCAAACTAATTTTGTTAAATGATAGTCTTAACGCGAGTAATACTTGGGTACATAAAAACTATAAAAAATAGTATTCCCATTGGCGTCAAAATTAGACCAAAATGCGGGTTTGTAAAAAATATATTCTTCCAAGTAACAGACGCAGATTTTCAAATACATTGAGTAAGGAATAAAAGAAACGATCACAAAAATATACAAAAATCACAAAAATATTAAAATGTACTTTGACGTATGTACAAACATGTACGTACATATTTAAAAGTACATAGTTTAAGATAATTAACTGTTAAAAAGCTATAAATTGTTAAATGGGGAAATGACTTTGTAGTTTACTTTATAAGTTTTTTTTAGTAACTTACTTCTTTAGATGTGCCAAGTCAAATGCCGCGCGGTGTAGTACTCAACTTAACAGTGATACTAATACATTAAACTCAGAGGCGTTACTTATGGTAGGTGAACAGCAAGGTCACGAGACCGTTAACTTTAAAACACTGGCCAAGTCAGAGTCGGAATAGGGATTTTTTCTTTTTTATTTATAACTAGCGGCCCGTCCCGGCTTCGCACGGGTGGACCTAAGATTTTTTTATATTTTTATCATTTATTTAGCAATAAATATAGCCAATGTTACTCAAGGTGAATGTAGCTTTCCAATGGTGAAAGAATTTTTGAAATCGGCACAGTAGTTTTTGTCTGAAGAATTAATATTCCTTATCTACTCTAGTCAGCTTAACATGTTTTTGTTCCACGATCACATCGACCAGTGGCACAAATTTAACTTACAGCATTAAAGACCTGGCGTACACGGGTAGAGTAAAATCGGGCGAGTAAAAGTACATTGCGAGGCTACCAGCACGCTAAGAATAGTAGCAATGAAACCAATGAATGAATGAAACAAATGAATGACAAATGATTGACATCAATGGAACGCAACTCTACCGTTGCTCCTCTCACCGTAACCAAGCTTGTAAAAAATTGGTTGTCTGTAAAGTCGGTTTCCGGTAGACTAGAATAGAATCACTCCGTCTCTTCCCGCGGATGTCGTACAAGGTGACTAAGGGAAATACATTATAAAACATCGATCAGGCCTCCCCAACCCGTCTGGACAGCGTGGGGAGTGTAGGCCAAATCCTCCTGTCTGTGACGGACGAGAGAGGGTCGTGCTCCTGTAGTGGAGACTGACCTGATGATGATGAAAGTCGGTTTACGGACGATATTTTTACGTGATAACGTCACAAAAAAACATCGGCCGATGGAGTGGAAGAGAGATAGATGCGTCACAAGCCGAACGCTTAGCCGAATCGTGCTTTTCTATCACTTGTTCCGCGCTCTTGCTTGCACGCTCGGCTCAGGCGGAACGTGACAATAAGTCATGCTTTTTCGTACGTGCAGCCGGCGTTCTTCGATTTATAAGACGTTATCACGCCAAAAAGTGGCATCTCTCAACGGAGAGACTTTTAACGAGAGATTCTTAACGAAGAACAATTCATATTCCCTGCAAATAAAGCAGAATTTGTAAGTGACGTCACCGTCTGGTATGACGACGGGTTATCAAAACAATTAGAGTTGGTGAGTTGGTACACTCACGCATCGTCTTGCACCCGTAATGAATTGCTTCCTGTCTTACGAGTATCAATGGACGCGTGCATTGTACGCGATATCTGACTCGCCGAGGGCAAAGCGGATTACTAATTACTGTGGGAACGTTGGTGAATGATCAGACATGCTAATTCTATTGACATGTATGTGACGGGAGTAAGAATTTGATTAAAGTGACTTTTTTTCCAAGTGTCTATATTACAATCGTCTCCATTACTTGACTCGTTTTGACGATTTTTTTTATACCACATCGGGTGCTAAACCGGAGATGGTAGACTATGCTCTAAACCCCTTAGATTGAGGCTCCGCCTACCCGCAGTTCAGCAGCTTGGTGGAGTATGTTCTAAACCCCTTCGATTGAGGGGAGACCTGTATCCTAACAGAGGGATGATTATGGATTGATGCTGGGTGCTAAACAAGCATAAGGCCCGCTGGATGTGAAGCGGTTACCGTAGCCATGTCAACGGTCGCAACATAAAATATCGCTTGTACGTCGCCACCGCTGCTGCCAATGCATCATCTCCTTCCTTCCCGGTGACCTCACTCACTCGCAGGAACACAACAATCCTCAAGGGAATTGTTATTTGGCTGCGGAAATTCTGTGAGGTGGAGGTACTTCCTCAATCAGGCAACTTATAATTACGCTGCCTTACCTCTCTTTGTGCCAGAGTCTCGTCAGTGAATCAGCAGGGTGCACCACGTGCAGCTGAGGTTGGCTTAGGCTCTAAAGTTCATGGTGAGTCTCTTACACCCAAAAGTTTAGTCAATAATAGGCTAGACGACAATGATAAAAAATTATAAAAAGTACTTAACAGTGTCATAAAATATACAAAACTAGAACGATCTGTGATCTTGAAATTTTGATAACTTATGTCCTACTTGTTCTATGATCGATCAAAGTGTAGTAGGAAAGTCCAATTTAAAAGAATGAAATTATAAAAAAAAATATTAATTTTGGAAAAACAATCAAAAACACTATAACTTTTGTTATGGCACTAGCTACATAAACGCAGTATTTCACATAGCTGTCGTACAAATTTCTGTTTTAACGTATACAAAATACATAAGTATGACGTCATAATTATGTAGCCTTTTGTATGGAGCGTTTTCGGGAAAGTCCAAAATTGTGATTTTCAAGTTATCATATCTCGAGAAGTTTTTATGCTATCGAAGTAATTCTTTCACCTAAAGTTATATTATTGTGACGTCCTTACATAACAAACCGAAAGAAAAAATTGTCGTCTAGCCTATTGAAAATATTCGCTTCGAAATTTTAGATTGGTTAAAATTGAGGCTATTTTTCTGGGAGAGATAGATATTCGTTTGACACATTATCGACACTATCGTCTAAATATTACTATTGATGTCGCAAACTGTTTATCAATTCATGAAATACCTCACAAATGCGGTATCAGCCCTCGAAAAAGGTTGTAGTCCGACCACCCAAAAATCGATAAAGTAAGAGTCAGAGATGGACTCGCTCACTACTGATTATTGCACTCTCACAGAGAACTTATAAAAAAAAATGGTTGTCATTAAAGTCGGTTTACGGACAATAATTTTACGTAACGACATACGAAACATCGGTCGATCGTGCCTCTCTATCTCTTGTCTCTATTGGTTGATCCGAGCGTACAAGCGAGAGCGCGTCGCTTGCACGCTCGGCTCAGTCGGAACGTGACAATGAGTTTTTTTTTTTTTTTTTTTATATTTGAGAGGGTAGCAAACGAGCATGTGGGTCACCTGGTGGAAAGCAATCACCACCGCCCATGGAGATCAGCAACACCAAGGGGGTCGCCGATCCGTTGCCAGCCTATTCTCCTTCCTTTCTTTGTTTCTGGTGACCTCACTCACTCGCAGGAACACAACAACCCTCAAGGGAAATATTTGGCTGCGGTATTCTGTAAGGTGGAGGTACTTTCCCAGTCGGGCAGCTTAAATATATGCTATGCACTACCTCTCTTTTCGCCAGGGCCTCGTTTGTCTGTCAGCAGGGTGCACCGCGTGCAGGTGAGGTTGGCTTTGGTTCAAAGATGTTGATGAACCACTTACACCCCAAATGAGTGAGGCTTTTTCGTGCGTGCAGCCGGCGTTCATCGATTTATGAGACGTTGTCATGTCACAAGTATGACTAATCTAACTTCTTTTGATTAAATTCTTTGTGAGCTCCAATGCAGCAGTAGTATAACCTCCGGGACTGCAGTGGTCTTCATTATTCATTGCCTTTTTCGCGGTCGCCGCTGTTAATCATGGCTACATAGGAGATACAGTGGTGGAAATATGGTGGTCCCCCGTCTTAAAAAAGTATGACACCATGTGGAAATATAGTGAAATTTACTAAATAGAGAAAATGGAAGGGGATTAAAAAACTACTTTTTTAATCCCCTTCCATTTTCTCTATTTTGGGCTTATGCCATCCTTCCATATCATTTGACGTCTCCCGTTTGGTCTTACGTGCTCGTACGGCCTGGATATAGGGACTTATTTGCATTGGGAATTTTTCTTTCTAGCGACCACCCCATTCTCGCCCTTAAACCCAATATGAAAAATAGTTATATTATCTTAAATCAAACGTTCTTCTAGTCAAACTTCCTCCAAGGCTTTCTTCATCCAATCAACCTGGTCCTGGGTGTTGCCGAATGTCATCAACACGTATAAATACAGAAATACAAAGACTTTTGGATCAGAATATCCAAAAGTCTTTGTATTTATACGTGTTGATGACATTCGGACGATACGCTGTAATAGAAATTACAGCGTAAGAAGAACATAAAAATAAATACAAGCACGTAAGGCGTAAGGTCTAGCGAATTTTCTAGTCCAAGACAATTTATTACACCATAATGATCGTGGGAAAAAACATAATAAAATGCAAAATCCCCACGTATATTCACAGTGATGACTTAATTGGCGTCCAAAATGAACTCGTGATTCTGCGATCTATTGATTGAGTGATTGAGGATGGCGGCCGAGTCCAGACATGGCTTTTTTTGGTCATTCTAATGAGGCTTTGTACAGTTACATTATTAAATATTTTGCCTTTAGTTTAGTCTTTATTCTTTTTACTTACTACATCTGCCTCGGACAGGCAAGCGGCTAAGCAGTGTATATAATTGTGACATTTTGCGAATGTGACATTATGCGCCGAGAAGAAAAATTCAAATCGAATAGTCTTTGTAGGAACGGCTTGAACGACTAATGCAATATCGTAGCCATTGAAGTGGTTAAAGACTATGTCTACCTCGGACATTCCATACAGTTTGACCGGGGTAATTTCAACAAAGAGATCGATAGACGCATTCGACTGGGCTGAGCGGCTTTTGCAAGACTTCGGCACATACTCACAGCAGTTAAGTATACGCATTGCTTGAAGACTAATGTCTTCAAACAATGCGTTCTCCCCGCTATGACTTACGGTGCAGTAGCTTGGACGCTGACCATCGGGCTGGTTCACAGGCTAAGGGCTATGCTTGGAGTTTCTCTAAGGGATCCAATCCGGAACGAAAAAATTCAACGGAGAACTAAGGTATTTCAGGTAGGTAAGTTGGACTTAGCACTCAGAGTTAACACGCTTAAGTGGCAGTGGGCCGGCCACATCGTGTCAGTGATGGCAGATGGGGGAGGAAGGTCCTACAGTGAAGGCCGCGTATAGGGCGCCGCATATAGGGCCTCTCAGATAAACCGATGATCTCAAGAAAGCAGCTGGAAGCGGGTGGATGCGGAAAGCGGAGGATCGCATATGGTGGAAAGCATTGGGAAATGGCTATATCCAGCAGTGGGTAGATACAGACTGATAATGATTAATAGATATGTTCGACGTTGCATAACTTACGTACTTAATTGATACATTTATCTTACAGAAGCTCACCATACGACCTGCCTGGATGATGGATATCTTTCTTGAAGAACCCTATATGCTCTCCTAGGAAAACCTTAGTAAGGGGTTCATTCCACAACTTAACAACGAGGTAGAAAACTCCTCTGGAACCGCACAGTACGTGACTGCTCCGGCAACATATGCATTTATACTCGTATGTATAGTACATTTAAAACTGAAGCAAGTACAAAAGACGTAAGCAGTTATCATTGCCCAAGTATACATTCGTTGCAAATAGGCTTCAAATTCTTGTTCGCTTAATGAAGCTCAATTCGACGGGCATAAAAAAACTTTCAACAACTCGTTACATGTTCCTATAACTGTAAAATATCTTATCATTCCATTGAAATCGGGATTGGCGACCGGCAGTGATCTAGCAGTGCATAGCCCACTTCATCGACAAATTCGCAGGCTCTGTCTTTAATGTCGATGATTATGATCGAAGCACATACAATACATATTGATTGACTGAATCAGGTTGCTCTTACCGATATTTTTTATGTTAGTAGTGGTGTAATAGGAAATAATATCGATGTGTTTAGATTGGTTGAAAGTTTCATGCTTTGTTTTTGAGGCTAGTGTAAAATTGACGATGCCTGTTGGACGCCCTCCCTCTAAAGTCTTGAGGGATTTCGTCTAACAAGCGTCGTCGATTGTACACTAGTATCAAAAATCCATCTAGAGTCTAGACTCTTAAATCAAAAACATTCTTCTAGTCCAACTTCCTCCAAAGCTTTCTTCATCAATCTGATCCTGCGTATTGCCGAATGTCATCAACACGTATATATACAGAAATACAAAGACTTTTGGATCTTCTATTACAGCGTAAGAAGAATCTAGTGTAACCATGAACTCAAAAAAGCGTCTGGAAGTGGCCACATCTAGTGTAACCATGAACTCAAAAAAGCGCCTGGAAGAGGCCACATCTAGTGTAACCATGAACTCAAAAAAGCGCCTGGAAGTGGCCACATCTAGTGTAACCATGAACTCAAAAAAGCGTCTGGAAGTGGCCACATCTAGTGTAACCATGAACTCAAAAAAGCGTCTGGAAGTGGCCAAATCTAGTGTAACCATGAACTCAAAAAAGCGCCTGGAAGTGGCCACATCTAGTGTAACCATGAACTCAAAAAAGCGTCTGGAAGTGGCCACATCTAGTGTAACCATGAACTCAAAAAAGCGCCTGGAAGTGGCCACATCTAGTGTAACCATGAACTCAAAAAAGCGTCTGGAAGTGGCCACATCTAGTGTAACCATGAACGCAAAAAAGCGCCTGGAAGTGGCCAGATGAAGAAAGCAGAGGATCGCGTTTGGCGAAAAGCATTGGGGGTATCCACTTGTCTCGTTGAACCGATTTTGGTGAAAGAGTGATGGTAAGTAGAGTGTGGAGAGGCTTTTACAGGGTCGTAATGTACAAGAGATGTCGCTGGTGGTCCACAGTCTGTGATCATCCATAATGCTTTATCAGGCAGGCGTGTTTGTTTGCCACCGCCAGACCTTCTTCATAAAAGAAAATATAAACATATTCACAGTTGCAATGGACAATGTCATCGACTTAAAACAGGTATTTTAAACACGGCCCTGTCCCATAGCCATAAGGATTTTATGGCGGCAATCAATTTATTTATAAAAAAAATAATAATACTCGTACATTCTTTAAGACTTCCATTTGCTACATACACTGTAGGTTGGAAGATTTGTTCCTATGGGAAAGCCACTTCCGGGAGTTTAAAGCTTTAGACTTGATCTCCCGGGAGAAACGCGCTTGTATTCAGGCGTATTGATAGGATTCTTACCTCTATCACACCCCGGCCACTCCATACAAATGGCGCGTCGTGAACAACTACATAAACATGTAGTAGCACATATAGAAACGTTATCAGGTAGACTCAGCTCAGCAGCTTACGCCGTAAGGAAAATACGTCAACTGACTGATGTTGACACTGCGCGTTTAGTTTATTTTAGCTATTTTCACAGCATTATGTCATATGGTTTATTGCTTTGGGGTAGTGCTGCGGATGTAGACTCAATTTTTGTGCTCCAGAAGCGAGCTATCCGTGCTATTTATATGATGAGTCCCAGGGAGACACTGAGAAATAAATTTAAAGAGATAAATATTATGACATTACATTCTCAATATATTTATGAAAATCTTATTTACGTTCATAAAAATCAAACTAAATTTAGGAAAAACAGTGATCTCCATCAATTAAATTTAAGAAATAAAAACAAACTCGCTGTGCATATTACTAGGCTCCATAAAATCTCTAACTCGTTCTCAGGTCAATGTATACGCTTCTACAATAAACTTCCAAATGACGCGTTTAAATTATCCATGGGTAAATTTAAAAGATTTATCAAAACTAGACTATGATAAAAGGCTTACTATTGTATCTCAGATTACATAAATGATAAAAGTATTTGGAAATGAATTGCTCTTGCTATGTTAATGATTGTATTTGTGTTTAATGTAACGATATTGGCAATTAAAAGAGTCGGTCTTGAGTTTCTTGCCAGTTCTTCTCAAGAAGCCCCGTCGCCGGAACTGGCACTTAAATTCACTTTCACAGATAGTGTGATGAAAGTGCATCTAAGCTCTGCGGATTTAAGTAGATAGTAATGATTTAGATACATGTCTTATATTTAATTTGTATGACGTTTCTAAGTGCTTTATAAAGTCCAAGGAATAAAGATATTTTGACTTTGACTTTGACTTTGAAACAAAGACGTCTGTGCAGAGCGTGATTGAGCGTGTGCGCGTGCGGCGTCATACAAACTGTTCCAGTATTGTCTCAGAGGGGAGGTGAGCTCGATGCGTGAGAGCGGCAGAGACTGGATATAATCTATGTAGCACTATTACTTATACTGTGCCTCTACGTCCGGTCCAAGCTATCTATAATGTCATCATCATCATCGTCAGCTTGTAACTATCCACTGCTGGACATAGGTCTTCCGTAATGCCTTCCACCTCCAAATGCGATCCTCCGCTTTCCGTATTCAGCCGTTTCCGGCCATTTCCTTGAGGTCGTGAGCAATAGCTTGAGAAGCTACAGCCACGAATGCAATGTGTACCCAGCTTTAAACACAGGTAATTTCCCATAATACTGTATACGCGGTGGTATGCGCTTGCGCCAGTCCGACAACACAGTAAACGTACTAAACAGTAAGGTCGTTTGTCTACAAACGATCAGGTACGATGCTTTCTCAGATGACGGCAGTCGAAGTTTTGACGGGCACGGAATACTTTTGTCCATTGAGTCCGGTTCAGATAAACCACGTCAAACGCAGTGCTATGTTGCTACTGAGTGTACGCACGGCCATTTATTGCAACAACATTCGATCAAATTACTGATACACATATGTTTAGTACTAAGCGAACTTCAATCCGAATACTGATACAAGCAGTACCTACGTCCGAATTAGCTAAATTCCCGTAAAAAATCTGGTGACGACACTTAAACCCACAGACTTAAACGCAGGACGTCGAGTGACCAGACGGTCTATACAAATACATATAAGCCGGACGTCATATAACCGTACGTATGTACTATTCTGATTTGGTTGCAACAAGGGAGAATTACCAGACGTTTAGGCGATTTACAAAATCGCCTGAATGTCTGGTAATTAATATTACCTACTGGAATGAAATTATAAATTTATGTAATTAAAGCTAGCTTACAAAAAAATTATTACAAAAAAAAATATTTGCAAATAAATCGATATAATAAAAAGATAAAAGAAAAATTATAAATAAAACATATCGTTTTGTATGTACCTTTACTTGTTTTGTTGTATGTACTTCTGTGCTGTATTTTGTGACGTAGTGGTGTACCGAGAAGACTTCATGACAATAGTTTGTGTATGATTTTGGAATCAATTGGGTGTAAAATCATCATCAACAGGTCATTAATAGTCTCCACTACAGGACCACGACCCTCTCTCGTCCGTCACAGACAGGAGGATTTGGCCTACACTCCACACGCTGGCCAGACGGGTTGGGGAGGCCTGATCGATGTTTTATAATGTATTGTATTTCCCTTAGTCGCCTTGTACGACATCCACGGGAAGAGACGGAGTGACTCTATTCTAATCTGCCGGAAACCACACGGGTGTAAAATACCCATGATATATCCGTTTATGGCAAGGTGTGCACTGTCCAACATAATTTTGTGGAGTGTTAGGTTTATTGTAACCTTAGCGGGCCAAAAGAAATGCAGAAAAGCGAGTTTTAAATGTATATATACAACGATTACAAGTTCTGACTACGTTACGAGCCGGATGAAGGACTAATGTGGCCCGAAGGCCAGTGGCGTAACTATACCATCTGGGGCCCGTGGCAAATTAATCAGATGGGCTCTCAGAGGATAGGGCCCTCTCTAAATAAATCATCTAAGTAACCAACACTAAATAAGTATTTTGTACATTTTTTGGTTAATAATCTATAATTTTATTTTCAATAAAAATTATAATGTACCTACCTATTAAAGTTTAGTATGTTGTATATTAGGCCGTGTGGTTTCCGGCAGACTAGAATAGAATCAGTCCGTCTCTTCCCGTTGATGTCGTACAAAGCGACTAAGGGAAATATATTACCAAACATCGATCAGGCCTCCCCAACCCGTCTGGCCAGCGTGGGGAGTGTAGGCCAAATCCTCCTTCTGTCTGGGACGGACGAGAGAGGGTCGTGCTCCTGTAGTGGAGACTAAAATGACCTGATGATGATGATGATGTATATTTATAGCCTTTAACATTGAAAAAATACTACTTTTGTACTAAGCTCTCGAGCCTGGAGCCCCCTAGCCCGGAGGCCCGTGGCATTTTGCCCGCTCTGCCACACTGTAGTTACGGTACTGCCGAAGGCCGTATGTTGGACGGGCCTGGCGTCTCTCTTTGTTTACTATAGTGTATCGTTTATTGTGCCAGCGGTCTTGTTCATACTCCAAATTCCACGTTTAACATCTTTTTTTAACGACTGCGTAAATAGATATACGTAATTTCGTGTGAGGTTATGTATACAGAAAAATATAGATTTGTCTCAAAACTGTTTAAAAAAAGATTAAACAACAACTGTATCTACCTTGATAGTTAGAATACCTTGAAAGTTGTTATAGCGCTATAAATAAGAAATTAGACAAGACAGTTATGGGGTGTAAGTGGTTCATCAAGATCTTTGAACCAAAGCCAACTTCACCTGCACGTGGTGCACCCTGCTGACTGACAAATGAAGCTCTGGCGAAAAGAGAGGTAGGGAGCGTAATTGTAAGCTACCCGACTGGAGAATGTACCTCCGCCTTACAGAATACCGCCGCCAAATAACAATTCCCTTGAGGGTTGTTGTGTTCCTGCGAGTGAGTGAGGTCACCAGAAAGAAAGGAAGGAGATGCTGCGTTGGCAGCGGGGGTGGCGGCGCGTGAGCAATATTTTATGTTGCGAGCGTTAATATGGCTACGGTAACCGCTTCACATCAGGCGGGTCGTATGCTTGTCTGCCACCCGTCGTAGTATAAAAAAAAAAAAGACAGAAAATTCTACCTAAAACCCGAAAAACAGTTTGTAATTATACCATTTTCCACGGACGCCATATGGATAATATGGGTATAAAGTACCGGTAAAGAAGCGTATGATGCCCACTCTCTTGATGGACCGACGACCTCAAAAAAATTGGATGCGGAAAGCGGAGGAACGCATACTCGTAGAAAGCATTGGGAAAGGCCAATACAGCCCGCCTAATATAAAGAGGAGACCGTATTATACAGATGCTTCCAACTTTCGCTGCCAACACAGCGACTACTGCCTTAATTTCTGCACTCGTTCGAAGGAACACAATGGAAAATAAGACGGAGGTACCTCGGACTTGTTCTCCGTTGTACTTCCCCAGTTGTACCTCTCTTTCGCTAGTCGGCAGGGTTCATAATGTGCAGGTGAGGTTGGCTTTGGCTCTAAAGATAGTAGTGAGCTACTTACACCCCAATTGTTTGAATTTTTTTTTTTCCGTTTTTGACATGATAACGTTTTATAAGATAGTTAATTGATTCAGGTTTTATTTTGCGGAAGTCAAATTTACAGGCAATTTGATCTACACTACTTTGCGTGCTTCCGCCACCAATTAGTTCATGCAAACTACTGCCGGCCGGCATCCACCCACTACCGTTAGTAGTTACATGCGACTGCCGTGGCTGCTTTGGTCGTCGGCAATGAGATGGTCTTGTCATTTGTAGGTTGTTGTTCTAATCATCAACATCTACAGATCGCCTGAGGATGCCTCGCGTAGAGGCGAAACACGTGTCGCAGAGACGACAATAGCAGTTAGGGCAGTGGCGGTCGCATGTATCTTCTGTTTCAGATGTTAGAGTTTCGCCGAGATGACCACAGCAGCTGGAGCAGAGACGACCAAAGCAGCAACGGCAGTCGCATGAAACTACTAACGGTAAGGGGTGGGTGCCGGCCGGCAGTAGTTTACATGAAGTAATTGGTGACGGAAGCACGCAAAGTAGTGTATATCAAATTGCCTGAACGTTTTATAAATCGATGAACGCCGGCTGCACGCACGAATATGCATAACTTATTGTCAAGTTCCGCCTGAGACGAGCGTGCAAGCGAGACCGCGAAACAAGCGTTCGGTTTGTGACGTCCCTCTTCCACTCCATCGGCCGATGTTTTCTTATGACGTTATCATATAAAATTATCGTCCATACACCGACTGTACAGACAATCAAGTTTTTGTTTCATAATGGTTTATTTCCATTGGCTAAATACATTTACTGGTCTTTTGCGTTTTCGGCCCTACGCGGCCGGAATAAAACAATCAAACAACGCAAATCGCTAAATATTTTCACGAACCGTATTAAATTTCCTTACAAGTTGACCTTTAATTAAGAAGTCTGATAACTGCGGACGTTATGTGAATTTTAAATTGATAATTAAGCACCGTACGCAGTGAAAGGAGTTGCATTGGAATGCCGACATGTTCGATGCACATGCATTGCCAAGTTGTAGGTGTATATGTCGCAGCCAATTCGTATAATCCGCCGCATTACATAACGTCTAGCTGTTTTAAAAAGTGACGGAGCGGAGTGAATTGTTACCTGATGGTGGCATCACCAAGAATACCTTAATAATATAATCAAATAGGTTGGCTATTTATAATTAGAACACAAACCTATCCAAACCTAACTATAAGATAATTTAAATACATTATGCCTAAAGTTAGCCGTTCTGTAATATGGCGGTTCTACCAATTGGCTGCGACATATATATTTGGTAATTTATATGAGCTTTGGTCGATGGCACTTTGCGTCTGCGATCATGAAAGTCATTCAATGTTGATCAGGTACGACTTTGGATGGGTATTTATTATTTCGAGCTCTTCGAGTCCTCGAAGGCTGATAACAGGACTCATTTTTTTTATACTACGTCGGGTGACAGACAAGCATACGGCCCGCCTGATGTGAAGCGGTTACCGTAGCCATATTAACGCTCGCAATATAAAATATCACTTGCGCGCCGCCACCCCCGCTGCAAACGCAGCATCTCCTTCCTTTCTGGTGACCTCACTCACCCGCAGGAACATAAAAACCCTCAAGAGAATTGTTATTTGGCTGCGGTATTCTATGAGGTGGAGGTACATTTCCTACTCGCGTAGCTTACAATTACGCTCCCTACCTCTCTTTTCGCCAGAGCTTCGTTTGTCCGTCAGCAGGGTGTAGGTGCAGTTGGCTTTGGTTCAAAGATAAGCCACATACACCTCTTACATTTTGGCTCGCTGATTAGAAATCTTGATTATAATTTAAACACTGCATATTCAAGCCAGAGGTGTGTACACTCATCCTACGCAAATATTCATTATAATTAATACGAAAATTAGACAACATTGCCCCCTGAAATATGTTAACTATGTCCACAAAAAATCATAACTCACAAAAAAGTGAGTCACTGACACCCAGATCTATCTGTTGAGGTAGAAAAAAAAATATACTGACTGTTATAGAACGGGCTAATTAGTTCTACAGCCATGGACAATAAATTTTGGTAATTATTTTTTGTATTGTCATGTCACACGTGGTCTGTCACTCATGGTGGGAGATAATTGATGATCAGTCACTGTCCTCTGGTGGTGAAGGCGATGATAGACATTACAAGTTGTACTGGAAGTTAATTTTGAGCTCAACGCTGGTACATCTTTGGCAAATTTATTTAGACACTAATTTTCGCATGCAATGTTGTAGGAATGTATCCTAGTATCCGACCGTCGAAGCTGAAGCCGATTACCACCGAGTATTTTGACTAGAATAGAATCACTCCATCTCTTCCCGTGGATGTCGTACAAGGCGACTAAGGGAAATACATTATAAAACATCGATCAGGCCTCCCCAACCCGTCTGGCCAGCGTGGGGAGTGTAGGCCAAATCCTCCTGTCTGTGACGGACGAGAGAGGGTCGTGCTCCTGTAGTGGAGACTAAAAATGACCTGATGATGATGATTTTGATTCGAAAAATGGGTCTCACGTTTAAGTTGTTGCCAAACACCGTCAGCTTTGTCGGTAGAGCTCCATCGTTTCTACCAGCTAGGCTGAATACAAGTAGCATAAATGTCAGTTGAAGTTTTAGGGCCCTGGAGCCCTACCGCCGAAGCTGAAGCCGATTCCCATCGGATTTTTTGATTGCGAAAATAAAACTTCATATTATATATAAAACAAGATATTGTATACATTGTCTTTTAAAGTTTGTGTTGTTTAGATGAAATTCTAAACCACTTTTGTTTGTGTAGCAATTATTCTTCATAGTATCTTTGTATAATTCCATTCCTTTTATCTTTTAATAATCAGTGCCTACTATAATATTCCCAAATTTTTAATGTCAATATCCTTTCAGGTTTTCTATGGTTGACTGGAAGAATTCCCTAATGGGATAAGTCCGCCATTGTATGATAAAGTTTGTTCTTTTTCGAAAAATATTGTATTTGTATATTGTTATTGTACAATAAAGTTTTTATACTATACTATACTATACTTCAACTTAGATTTATGCTACTTGTTTTTAGCTTGCCTGGTAGAAACCATGGAGCTCTACCGACTTGACTGAAGTTGTTAGCAAAAACTTAGACGTAAGACCTATTTTTCGAATCCAGATATTCGGTGGTGATCGCCGATTCCCATCGGATTTTTTGTTGTTTTTTTTTTATTCTACTACGTCGGGTGGCAGACAAGCATACGGCTCGCCTGATGTGAAGCGGTTACCGTAGCCATATTAACGCTCGCAACATAAAATATCGCTCGCGCGCCGCCACCCCCGCTGCCATCGCAGCATCTCCTTCCTTTCTGGTGACCTCACTCACTCGCAGGAACAAAACAGCCCTCAAGGGAACCGTTATTTGGCTGCGGTATTCTGTGAGGTGGAGGTACATTCCCCAGTCGGGTAGCTTACAATTACGCTCCCTACCTCTCTTTAAATTTGATGGCGAATATCAAACTTTAGCTTAGATTTTTTTAATAAATTTACTTAGTTTTTTGATACTTGTATTTAGCTTAGCTAGTAGAAACCGAGCTCAACCGACTGAGTTGAAGATGGTTGTCAATAACTATAACTTAGTCTTACGTTTTTGTTATTGACAAACATGTTCAGGTCAGTCGGTTGAGCCCCTGGTACGAATCCGGAAATGAAATCAAATGGAAATGATGTGCAATAGGCTATTTTCCAATGTTTAAAAATTGTATAAATTATTTAACAGTATCGTAAAATACACAAAACTATAGAGATCTGCAAACTTTCATTCTAATATCTTCAGTCAGTTATTTAGCGTCGATCAAAGTTTGGTGGGAAAGTCCATTTTAAAAGTATGAAATAATTAAAAAATAATATTTCCATTGGAGAAGCAATAAAAAATGCTATAACTTTTATTATGATACTAATCACATAAACGCAATATTTAACATAGCTAAAGTACAAATTTCTGATTTGATGCATACAAAATACAAACCTGTGACGTCATAATTCGGTAGTCTTTTGTATGGAGCGTTTTGGGGCTGTCTAAAAATTGTGATTTTCAAATTACCATATCTTTCTTGAAGTAATTCTTTCACCTATGGTTATATTATGGAGACGTCCCTAAAATGTTAGTCAAATAGCCTATTACATTTGTATGAAAACAACACACACAACAGCAGACAAGCAATATGAGTATACTACTGATAAGTTCGTGTTATAATTGGTTGAATTTGGCTATATAGTATCGTGTAATAAAATCATAAGTGAAAATGATGCGTTTTGAAAACTAAACTATAATGCTAAAGATTAAGGTTGTTTTCCAATTGCTAAAAAAACATCCTCCAGCCAGTTCTACTGGCTATATCTCGGTGCTGCACGAATTGCTTTCTGGTATCTGGATTGGGTGCGCAATGCTTCTTTGCAACTCCACTCCAGGCCTTTCCTCCCTCATCTGCTCATCGCTAACTAGGCAGATGTGGCTGGCGCACACTACCACTTCAGTCTGCTGACTCTGAGAACTATGTCTTTTTGGGCAACGGAGCGTCCCCCATAGATGGACCGATAACCTCAAGGGAACGGTCGAAGCGGCTACGGAGAGCGGAGGACAAATTGGCTTCTAGGAAAATTGGCATCATCTGTAAAGCCAGAAGGTATTTTACACCACAGCATCGCCTTCAACTGTATAAAGCCCAAGTTAGGCCTCATATGGAATACTGTTCACATCTCTGGGCTGGTGCCCCCCAGTACTTACTCGCACCATTTGACCGCATACAACGAAAAGCTGTTCGAAATGTCGGTGACCCAATGATTTCTGATCGGCTGGAGTATCTCTCTACACGCAGAGATGTTGCATCTCTTTGCGTTCTATATAAATTATACCACGGGGAGTGCTCGGATGAGCTATTTGATTTAATACCTGCCGCTGAGTTCCACTATCGTACAACTCGCCAAAAATTAAAATTCCATCCACATCACCTTGATATTTGGCGATCTACTACAGTACGCTTTTTAAGGCATTTTCTACCACGTACTGTAAAGTTGTGGAATCAACTTCCCTCAGCGGTATTCCCAAATAAGTACGACATGGGGGCCTTCTAGAACAGAGTCAATATTTCCCTTAAAAGGCGGGCAACGGATCGGCGACCCCTTGGTGTTGCTGATTTCTATGGGCGGTGGTGATTGATTTCCATCAGGTGACCCACATGCTCGCTTTCCACCCTCTGTTATAAAAAAAAGAAAAAAAAAGGGATCGCATATGGTGGGGAAGGCCTATGTCCAGCAGTGGATAGATACAGACTGATGATGATGATGACGTGAAAATAGCTAATACGCCAGATAGACCGATAGATCCAGTGGTTTGAGCTGCGCTTTATCGTATAGTCACCCCATTCTCTTTCATATAATTTACTCTGTTCCCTAACCGGTAGGGGCACGTTCCCATGCATATGAGTTTAACTCTTGTGATGATGGTGAGTTTATGAGATAGATATATCCCAAAAGCTCACTGAAAATGATCCATTAATGGATCAACATTGTTCTTACTCTGATGAGCAAGAAAGAGAGTTAAATGAGCTTCTCCTAAAGATTGATATTTACAACAGAACAGATACGTTACTATCGCAAATAAAAAAGATTTCGTTCAACGCAAAAATACAGGCAATCCAACATAGCAAATGCGGTAGGACCTTAACAAATGAATGAACAGACCGCAATTCATTCCTTAGCCGAGCTCATTTGTCGTTGATGAATGATACACCCGAATAAGACCTAGACGATGACAAATGGTCATGTATAGTACTATTATAACGGGCACTATGACATCGCTATAAGCCCTCTCCTACCTAGGTAACGCGAGCTGTATTTAACATAGAGACCAGTTATTGTATTATTGGCGGGACGCCTGTGTAACTTTATCAATTGTCAAGTTCACTCCGTAAACTATTTCAATTATACTAACAGGTTTAGTCATACATCTAATGTAGTAAACCGTACAACCAGTTTGATGGTGATTTTGCCGTATTTTTACAGCTTTACTCGACTCGTGAATATCTCCTGCTGTATGAACGAACTCTGATGAATTTATTAACTCATAGAGATAGAGATAGATATAAAAAGAATTTCGTAAGTAGGTACTTCAAGTCGGATTGCTTCGGAGAGAGTAATTATGTTACATTATATCCATACGAAATTACGAACAAACTTTAATCACAACAATAATATTTAAATTAGCAAAGCCAGTTATAAAATATGAGACACATTTGTTGTATTTATCCCTACAGGAAGATAATATTTTAACACTAATAATAAATAATGCAAGAGATGAATAAGAGACATACGCAACTACGTTGCTACACGACACGATAAATTGCACGAGACGGAATGTAGTCAAGCGATTCGTTGCTATAGTCTGCCTACCTAGGGCGCTATGGTAAATCATGATCCATGTCCGAGTATTATGAGTTTGACTCAAACAGAGGTATAAATGATTTGATATCTAAAGCGATGAAGGAAGCTATCAATCAATCATTTTGAATGTAAATTTCGTTCGATATTTTTTTTTATAATAATGGGAACACTTGGATGTGAAAGTGGGGTTGCTGTTAGACGGTTGAGATCTTGGAGAGAGTACGTAAAAGGTTTAGCGGGACAGGTCCACCAGATGAGGTTTACTGTCCAGGGGTTGACGTCTTAAGAGGACTATACGAGCTAACTAGTGCTGCCACTAATTAAAAAAAGTTTCTTTGCGTACTGCATGGATACATGCGTACATGTATGGAGTGAGCCCTTTGTAGCTAATTTTCACTGCCGTGATGTTCGCCTATGATACATATTTGTACATTGATTTTAGCGTTACCAATCTAAATTTATTTTATTATTATTTGCACTAAAATTCCTGTATCTACGAAGTCATCTATCTTCTATATAAGAAAAAATGAATGTTGCTAGCGCAAAACTTGAGAACTGTGCGACCAATTGGGCTAATTTTTTTTCGTATTTTCCTTAAGGCACACAGAAAGTTTTAATAAAAAGAAAATATAAAAATTGGGTGGACAATAGTAAAAAATAAACTTAACTTTTGACAGAACGAAGTCTGTCCGGACAGCTAGTATAGGATAAATTAGTTCACCCAATTCAAATTTTGTTGGCGTAACATAGCAACAAATACTTTGCAGCTGCACCGAACACCGGTCGGACAATTACCAATGAATAATTACAAAATTGCAAATTCATATCGGAAAATTCCTTTCAAACTGCAAACTAAAATTACGCTTAGCAACACAAACATGATTGACATTAAAACTGGCCCGGAAACACGTGACTATTACGTAGAAGAACTCAATCAAGACAAAGTTAATTTTCCGTTTGAATTCGCAGCAAAACCTTACTACGTCGCAGAAACATAGTTAACAAAACTAATACATATTTAACGGGCTGTAAAATAAAGTTTGTAGGACGGTAATGAGATGTTAAGCGACCAATTCAGCTACATATTATAATAATAAATGGTAATTAATTAAGCATTAAGAGAGTCCGTGTGGTCGCGTGTACTATAATAAAAGATTTGTCAACGAATTGTCGATCCGTTCACGTTGTTGTACGATATCCGGTGATTACATTCGATGTAGAATAACAAAAAATGAGTAGAGGTTGCGCTAACTAGGGCTATTTACACATAAAGCATAATGTGTGTGTGTGAGAGAGAATGAGAGAGCGAGAGAGCGGATAGAGAATGAAGAAGATTGCGAAGCAGAGATTAGAAAAATCCCTATGATTTAAACAATAAATTAAAATTGATTCTAGACTCGAGAGTATTACTTAAATATTTCTTTCTAACAATTTACAATGAAAATGTGTAAACAATTTTCTTCTATAAGTGACGTATTTGTTTTAATTGTAACTATATATTATTATGTAAATTATTAACCCCGAATTTATAAGTGCAAAAGTCAACTCAAGATTGGGTACACAAATGTATTCATATTTATTCACAATATTATAAAGATAACCTTTGGACTTTGGTTTGGGATGCATCCAGAAATAAACCATGCAGACTATTTTTTAAGGTAATAAAAATGAATAGAAAATAATAAATTTTATTTATTTCTCATAAAATTATGCTCATTAAATAACATTAATTCCTGTTTATTAAAATTATTATTATTTATATATATTTATTTATTTAAATTATCCACAGTACATTAAATTGTAACATTGAATTGTCAAATTGTATATTACTGTCAGTATATTATGGTCTACTGATATGAAAAGTTTTTTCTTTATTTTTTTCCTTCATCTTATATTTGCAGTGCATACAGACAATACAGGGTTCAGAACATATTTTTTTGGAATATTTTATTAATGTGGTTTAAACAAAGTTTTAATAAATAAATACTTTTATGGC
The DNA here is from genome assembly GCA_937001555.2 of Hypsopygia costalis. Taxonomy (NCBI): domain Eukaryota; kingdom Metazoa; phylum Arthropoda; class Insecta; order Lepidoptera; family Pyralidae; genus Hypsopygia; species Hypsopygia costalis. The sequence goes on along the minus strand of OW443340.2, from coordinate 4,621,471 downwards.
ATGATTTTTTTCTACATTTGAACCTATCAAATTCAACATTTTTTTTTCTAGACGGGCTGGAGTGAGTCGTATATAACTATTACAGGTAAACTACGAGTATTAAATGCGTTCTTGAAAACTCCCAACTTCCATTGTATTCCATTAAAACATTCCATCGTATTACATAATATCCACTTAAGAGTGCCTAAGTAGTTTGCTTGCAGGTGACAGGGGAGTAAGGCTATCAAGCCTATTGAGTGCCTGGTTGATTTACTGGGCGAGAGACTCGTAATCCAGTGATATAACCGTAAGGTTGTTGCACAGGGGAGTATTCGCTGGAGGCAAAGGGTCATTGGCCCTATGTTACAACTAGTTTTAATAAGAAAGTTTTGGAAGAAACTGTTTTCCTGTAACTACAACGGTTTAGCTAAACGTGCTACGCCATTTCAATTTACCAAGAAAAAAGACGTATCGTATCGTCTGCGTGAATGGAAACAGTTCAAATTGGCGGAAGCTTCCCTACACATGTGCTTCGCAGCATGTGACACAAGCAGGTGGCTGCCACACTTATTTTCTATAATTACCTATCATCTAAGGGCGTACCGTGGGTCCCCATGTTACAAAATAATTCCCTAGTTCGTTTGCTTCCAGGAATTGTGAAATTGCTGGAACGTTTCTCAGTTTAATCACAATAGTTTTTAGTAGAGCTGTTAGTCAGATTCGGGTTTACTATTGCGTGTAATAGTTTTTATTAAGGTGATGCAATGGTGAACTGAAGTATTCCATACTGACGGGTGGTATTATTTTATACGAAAACGCGCACTGATTCTTCATTAAAAATATACCTCTTTTAATACCTTTATTTAAGGAATTAAACATTTTGACAGTCCCCTGCATGTACATTTTTGAAATTTGTGTTTTCGTTAAAAACAATCAAACTTTATTAACAAAGCGCCACGAAATTAACAAATATAATCTCAGGCACCCTAACCGACTTAATATGCTCCCAATGACTACATCGGCATTTAGCAATAACAGTTACCAAATGGCTGTTAGAATATATAATATACTAAACGACGATATCAAGTCTCTGTCTTTACGTAATTTTAAAATAAATCTAAAAAACTAGCTAGTAAAACAATGTTTTTATACAATTGACGAATATTTTAAATTTAATAACCACAAGACATTCATTTAATAATTTTATTTGTTATTATGCAGCACTTATAAATTTTGCATGCCAGTGTCTGGTAAAATGTGTGTAACTAGTTGTTATTCTTGACATTTTTAATATCGATATTACGTACCACATTTTTAGCAAAATAAAGATATTGTATTGTATTGTATTGTAATAACAAAAAAAAAACAGGCCAAGTGCGAGTCGGACTCGCGCACGAAAGGTTCCGTACCATTATCTATAAAAATGGCAAAAAGAAATCACGTTTGTTGTATGGGAGCCCCCTTAAATATTTGTTTTATTTTCATTTAATTATTTATTTTTAAAGTGAATATATAACTATATATTATGTGAGTATTTCAAACGTCTACTTAGTGCCGTTATCAGTTGCGAGCAAAAACGAGCCAAAAATCTCGTTTGTTGTATGGGAGCCCCCTTAAATATTTATTTTATTCTATTTATTACTATTTGTTGTTATAGCGGCAACAGAAATACATCATCTGTGAAAATTTCAACTGTCTAACTATTACGGTTCATGAAATACAGCCTGGTGACAGACGGACGGACGGACGGACAGCGGAGCCTAAGTAATAGGGTTCCTTTTTATCCTATGGGTACGGAACCCTAAAAAAAACAGGTTTGTTAAATACCTATAGTAAGTAAGAAGATACAGCAATAACTCATCAACAAGAGAAAACATTAATTTAAAAAACAATGTATGATGTATCTTAGTGCCCAGTAGAGCCTTATGGCAAATAAATGTACTTAATTGAATTTGCTTAAATAAATTACCTATATGATATAGCTGTGACTGGATTCGGTGACAAGACTCCTATTCGATAATTCCGTTAACTACGAAGAACGCGTTTTCACTGTACATTATTCCTGTGTCGTAAGCAAAATTCCTATTCGATAATTCCGTTAACTAAGAAGAAGGCGTTCAAACAGTTCCTTTGTCGTAACCAAGTATCGGAAAAGGTTTTTTTTAAATGTGTGAATTTCTACAGTTTATAACTAAGGCAACTGCATGGCTTTTGGCTTTTATGTCACCAATCTCATTTCCAGATTCTATATAGCACTTATGAGTATACATACGAGTATACTTTCAGCATACATATCGGGAACTTGGATGGGACGGGCCGGGTGTGTCAAGTATATAATGACCTAAAGTGACAGTAATAAAATATTTTTTAATCACTACATTTTATCACTCCCCATTCCGGATGGGGTGTGATGACACTTGGAAAAATTACCTAATTACCGTCAATTTAGCTCGTTATTAACTTGACATTTACGGCCCGTCCCGTCCAGATCCCGTTTCCGTATGCTGAGACGTTTATTTGCTTTCATTTCATGCACTCACAGGTTTAAAAATTTTACAGGTGATTTCCATACTCACGTCACGTCAATCTCGCATCACTCCGTTACACCGTGGAGAAAGGACAAACACTGTCAATTTACAATATGATTCTTGTCTATTTTTACCAAAATGGCGTTTGAAATGGTAGTGTTCGTTGAATGTAAATGTAACAAAATGAGAAAATAAGGGAGACCCTCGTCGAATAGAGGCGCTGAACCCTAAAATATGACTCGAGTTCCCCTATAACAAATTCCCCTATAAAAAATTTGGAAAAACTGGGTTCGGTAACAACACATAATATTGGGATAACAAGGAAATCAGATTTCGGAATAAGGTGTTTTGTAAGGTTGGACAAAATGTCATTCTGTTTTTATTTATTTAGGTACTACTAGCTGTACCCGCAGTTTTTTTTTATATAAGGAGGTGCAATCGAGCATGTGGGTCACTTGATGGATAGCAATCACTACTGCTCATGGAGATCAGCACCATCAAGGGTTCGCATGATTTGTCGGTTATCACTTCAAAGGTATCCTATGTCTTTTATCAGGATATAATTCCATGTCCCTGCTAAATTTCATTCAAATCGGTTCAGCTGTTAGTCGTGAAAAAGTAACACACAAACAGATTGGCAGACATATTTTGACATTAGTAAATGGGGCATGGAAGTATGGATATATACTAGTATTGTTAAATTTGTACAATAAAAAAATATGAGAAAGAGAGAGACGTGAGATTTAAACTCAAATTAAAGATAAGTATATTGTCGTCAACCCTTACTCATCCACAGCTGGGATACGGTTCTCCCCTCAATTATGGGGGTTTAGATCATACTCGACAGATTGATGGAGGCCAGTTATTGCAAGCCGCTTAAAGGCCACTGACTTGGCTTACGACTGTCATCTAATGACAACAGCCGGGACCGACGGCTTAACGTGCCCTCCTAAGCATGATATCATATATAGTATAAATATATAATAAATGTCAAATTATGCACACGTATTTTTGCATTTTACGGTTGCACGCACCGTAATAATTTAATAAACATTCAAATAACATATAAATACCCCCATATCCACATATGACCAGAAGGCCAATTCTCGTAATTTTTCTACGAACGCAGATTGAAAGTTGACCGAATCGAGATTGAATTGTGAATTGACTAAAATTATATACTTTATTTCATTAATTAATTATTATCAATTCTTGTTATTGGCAAAGTAACATTCTTAGTTTGTTTAATTTTCCCTCATATTTCGATATAATCCCGCTTAAATTTAATTTTGAAGTTACATATTGTGTTACGAGAATACCAAATGTGACATTTGTGAGATCGAGACTGGATCGAAACTGAATTTTGACTATATTTTAATTAAGAGAATTGCCCCTCAGGACTTGTGGTCAAGAACGCCTACGGTGCAGAAACTTGGACCCTGACCATTGCTGTTGGGCTGGCTCATAAACTGAAAGTCGCACAGCGAGCGATGAAGAGAATATACTCGGGGTTTCTTTAAAGGTATCTCAAACGAGACGAAGAACGAAAGTTCTCAAACTCAACAAGCTGAAGTAGCAGTTGGCCGGCGACATCTACGAGTGTCCTAAACTGGAGGTCAAATACAGGGCGAGAAAGGTTGGGCGTCCTCTTGCAAATGGACTTATGACCTTAAAATTCAGCTAGATGCGGAAAGCGCAGGACAGCACATGATGGAAATGATTTAGGCAAGCGTATACTCAACCGTGCCCGTGGGTTTGTTGGCCGTGTGGTTTCCGGCAGACTAGAATAGAATCACCCCGTCTCTTCCCGTGGATGTCATACAAGGCGACTAAGGGAAATACATTATCAAACATTGGTATGGCCTCCCCAACCCGTTTGGCCAGCGTGGGGAGTGTAGGTCAAATCCTCCTTCTGTCTGGGACGAATGAGAGAGGGTCGTGCTCCTGTAGTGGAGACTAAAATCACCTGATGATGATACCCAACAGTTGGTAAATATAATAGGTAGGGGAAAAAGTCTTTTCGCATTATAGTATGTATGAACTTGTAATAAAATCTCTTAGGTTATACCATTTGTATCTGAAAGGTTTTGATATTTTTAAAAAGTTTAAATTGTAAAAAAGATAATTCCAAATTCAAATCAGGTAAATGTGTGATTTTCATTTGTTGTTTTTACTGTCAAGATGAGTGAATCTAATGAAGAAATTCGATACATTTTAAAATTTTACGACAAAAAAGGTAAAAATACAACGCAAGCTGCGGAAAAAATTTGTGACGCTTATGGACCTAGTGGTGTCTGTGAGAGTAGCACAAATTTGGTTTAAAATTGAAATTTTGATGTGAAAGATGCACGTCGCTCTGGTCGCCCTGTTACGGATAAAATGGATGCCATTTCTGAAAAAGTGGAGCAAGATCGGCATATCAGTAGTTACGATGTAGCTGAAGAACTAGGAATTGACCACAAAACAGTTTTGGCGCATAAAAAGGTCGTGGTCAAAGGCCGGTCAGGCTTCACAGACTCTGGCGAAACCCGGGTTAACCCGCAACAAGGTGATGCTGTGTGTATGGTGGGATTGGAAGGACATTATTCATTATGAGCTGTTACCGCCAGGCAGGACTATCGATTCTGAACTCTACTGTGAACAACTGATGAGATTAAAGCAAAAACTTGAGAGAAAGCGGCCGGAATTAATTAACAGAAGGGGTGTGATTTTTCATCATGATAACGCTAGACCTCACACATCTTTATCCACTCAGCAAAAATTAAGAGAGTTTGACTGGGAGGTGTTAATGCATCCGCCGTATAGTCCTGACCTTGCACCTTCTGATTTCCACCTGTTTCAGTCTCTTCAGCATTCTTTCGGCAATGTCAGGTTAACATCACGAGAAGACTGCCAAAACCACTTGTCGCGGTTTTTTGAACAGAAGTCCCAAAATTTCTATAGTAATGGGATCATGTCTCTACCTACAAGATGGCAAAAAGTTATCGAACAAAATGGCACCTACATTCTTTAGTTAAATGTAAATAAACTTTATAAAAAAATGATTTGAATTTTCATATAAAATACGAAAAGACTTTTTCCCCAACCTAATAGATGATAATGATATTGTTATAGAGAATTAATATCTTTTCTTGTGTTTATTGCCTTGATTATTGCCAAATTTAATGATTGATTGAAATAGAAAGGCAATGGGTTCACGTAGCCGTGGATGTGACCACGTCACCATTCTCACTAGACTCTCTATAGCGAATGCCCTAAGATAAGCAGAAAACCGAAAACGGTGGAAAGATGGTGGGGAAGTGGAAGAAGGACAGCACATGGTGGAAATCAATGAGGAAACCATATACCCAACAGTTGGTAAATACAAGCTGATAATGATGACAGGAATAATGAACCCCGCACCACATGTGCTAAATTCGAGTAGCGCAGTGGATCGTCCGGTGTGGATCCGGATATTGACAATGTACATTATTTTATATTAAAACAAAACAATACCTAAAATCGTAGCTTATTTTCCTCTAAGTAGGTACCCACACACACGTACACGGCACACGACATTAGACAAGTTAAAGGACGTTCGGAATAAAGCAAGGATGTGGACGTTCCGGGAATTGATTATCGGGGAATGGACATTCAGAAAAGTGGACTTTTAGGATAATGGACTGATGAAGAAGTGGTCTATCAGGGAACGGACATTCAGGGAAATAGACTTAATGAACCGACTGGACATTCCGGTAATAAGACCTACAGTGCCGAAAGGATCATATCGATATGCAATTCAATATAAAAAAAAAAGCGTGAAACATTAGAACAACTTCACGGTCATTTGTGATGACATGAGTGGGTAGGCGTGGAATCGTGGCGCGAACCATCCCATTGTGGTCTTATTACATAAATATTACGTTACCAATCACATACCGAGATGAATCGATTCGATGGCTATTTGACGGTAAATCGATTTACGCTGTCGATTACTTTAACGAAACTGTCTGTTCACACGTCTCGGTACTTCACTATGTCTCGGTTGAAATGCGATAGAAGTGATTTTCTGTCTGTTTTAATTTTCATTTAAGCGAGAAGTCTTGTTATGTTTTATTACTCTTACTCAAACTTAGACGAAGTAGCACATGGGCTGAAAAGTCCCGGGCCTAACACATGTATGACGCAATTTTTATTGCATTCACCGCTTTTTCAGTTAGTACTAACCTTCAAATGAGAGCTGTTAAAATTTCATGATATTCTACTCAGAAGTTTGTGAGTTATTGCGCTAAGGGTGACACTACTTTTGTTATTTTCAAAACAATGGATGAAAAACAATTTCATGCTTTAGTTTTACACTGCTTCTTGATGGGAGAAAATACCATTTAATCGAAGAAATGGCTTGAGAAGTATCATAAGGATTCTGCTTCATGAGAAACAACCATAAAACGTTGGTTTGCTGACTACAAACGTGGTCGTAGAGACACCGATGATGCAGAACGCAGTGGACGTCCAAATGAGGCGGTAAAACCAAAAAACATCAAAAAATCACTTTGAATGATCGAAAAGTGAAGTTGCGTGAGTTAGCTGACATTGTAAAGATATCAAAAGAACATGTTAGCTTTATATTGCATGGGCATTAGATTATAAGAATGTTCAAAGTGGGTGCCGCGGTTGCTCTCTGTTGACCAAAAACATGAACGTGCTGATGATTCTGAGCAGTGTTTGGCCATGTTTAAACGTAACAAATCGGAATTTTTCCATCGATATGTGACAATGGATGAAACATGGATCCATCACTTCACTCCGGAATCAAAACGAACGTCATCTGAGTGGAGAGCAACTGGCGAACCTCCTCCAAAGGCCCCAAAAGCACAATTGTCAGCTGGAACGGTTATGGCCTCGATATATTGGGATGTGTGTGGTGTAATATTCATCGACTATAATGAGAAGGGAAATACCATCAACAGTGAATACTATGTAGCATTATTGGAGCGTTTGAAGTCCAAAATTGTAAAGAAACGACCGCACATGGCAAAGAAAAAAAATTCGTTTCGGTGCGTTGTCTTAATGGCAACACACCTTGTCACAAGTCAATTAAAAAATTCCGAATTGAACTTCGAATTCCTCTCACATCCATCGTATTCGACAGATTTGGCTCACAGCTACTACTGGCTATTCGCAGACCTAAAAAAATACTCACCGGAAAGAAATTTCTCTCGAATGAAGAGGTCCTCGCGGAAACTGAGGCCTATTTTGAGGCAAAATATAAAATGTTCCACAAAAGTCATATTGAAATGTTAGAGCGGCGCTGGAATGATTGTGTGGCTCTTGATGGAGATTACGTTGATGAATAAAGTCAATTTTGAACAAAAAAAACCGCGTTTACTTTGTTAGGCCCGGGACTTTTCAGCCCATGTGTTAATTATAAATATTTTTAAAAATTAAAAAATTCGCATTCGCAGTCTAGGTGGGATTTTTGATCCCTTGTTTAGTAGTGTAATACTTACTATTATATATTCTGTGACTCTGGCACAGATCACTTAATTATTCTAGGTCATATAAAGACAACTTTTTATTTTTTTATACCTATATATTTTTTTATAATAAAATTTTTTTGCCACAAAAATACAATACGTTTTACTCTTAGACGAGCTCGGTGGTTTAATGGTTAGCAATGGCCACATTGACTCCGAGGTTATGGGTTCGATCCCCGCACATTTGTGTACATGAACATGTCTGTTTGTCTTGATCTGGGTGTTTTCTATGTATATATTTAAAAAAAAAAAAGTTTTTAATTAAAATACGAGTTATCTAGTACCCATAGTACAAGTTTTTCTTAGTTTGGAACTATTTGGCCGCGTGTAATTTGACCAGGAATATATATTTTATTTTTTTATTTTTATTACTCTCCTGTTTATTTCTGAATTAAGTAAATTAAAGAAGAGAGAGGAATAGAAGGTAACTAACTATTGTGCGAAATATTTGTGACGCCCACACTATGCATACACCTAATCTCGTGGTACGAATAGTCCTCATTTGTAGTTTATCTGGCAATATTACACTGTGACAGAGTTTTATGTGTATGCCTAATATGGCAAGAAAGTATTATTGAGTATATTAGTGAGTGTGCATCTAAAAGGTGTGTGTGTGCATGTGGGGATATAATAAAAATATAAGTGCGTGTATAAGAAACCCATTACTTCTGCTTATAAGTACAATTCCGTTACTAATCTTTATTCACGATTAAACAATTACATAGAAGGCTGATATGATAATAGTACTCTACGCTAGTACTACGCTGTGTACTACGCTGTACTTTGCGAAATGTTCTTCACTTTAATGTCGATATGCAAAAGGTATAAAAACCTGTCTGTTATTGCAATTTATTCCATGTCATCGTATCGTATGTCAGGACAATGGTGTTCTCTTATGAGGTCAACGTTCGACTGCAGGCGGTGAAAAGATTAATAATTTCAAAAACGCGTTTTGTGCCTAAAACGATGGGCATTCTGAGAATATTTTAAGAAAATTTGTTATATATGAAGGCACATTATAAGTAATAGTACTATGTATAGTATGGTCCTTCCCTGCCGCTCTCACGTGTGGACCTCACCTCACCTACTTTCCGAGATGAATCTGGAGACAAAATCTGATAACTACTTAGATCTGGAGATTAAAATAGTGAAAATGTAAATATATATGTACCTATTTATTTCAGATTGACAATATTTTTACACTGTATTTACAATCCATAATGTTAGTAACAAAGAAACTTACAGACTATGTTAGTAACTATAACTATACAGTGGGGGGAGACTTCAATGCGAGCCCGGCCTCGGCGATTTTGAGCCTTGACTGCGAAGATGAGTTCTGCCAACAGAACTACTCAACAGAACAGGTGGGAATAGAGGGATTTCGCACCCAATGCTCAACAAAAGGGGGTTTCCATTTTTTCAGACAATAGTTTCAGAATGCTGTTAGGGCTCCCGCGCATCCTGGTCAGCATGGATGCAGCCCTTTTCCTGATGATGGCTGATGGATAAATTAAATATAATAATTTTCTAAAAATATATGTTTTCAACTATAGAACAGCTAATAAGCGTTAAATAATTATAAACTTTTATTATATGTAATAGCAATAACTGACACTAAAGTCACACTAATATCATCTGGAATTCTAGATAGTTTACAAACTCATATTCATATGGATAATATAATTAGGAAAGGGTGAACGCAATGTGCCAGTCATGAAACCAGTCACTTATATCTTGTGGGTAACAGTTTTTTAATCTATGACATGCAAGTCCTTTCACTTGCCCGCATGCAGTGTTCAGTTTCAATTACCCCGCACCTTGAAGGAAATCTGGGTGCGAGAGGGATGTCCGATATTATTCACCATTGGAGTGAACGAGAAGCCAATACAAACAAATCGTAGTGCCGTAAAAACGCCATATGTCGTCATTTGACAGATGGCTCCGACCGCAAAGTAGCGCAGGTTGTATTATTTGTTTTCTTTTTTTACCTTATTTTCTCTTATTTTTATTAAAAATAAAAACATCGTAATGAGGACAAATGAAACCAGAAAGGTTGTCCTGCTTTTTTGCTACTGCTACGACATCTGGTTTTAGAATATTTCGTGGAACCGATTAATTCCCACGTTAGACAATTTTTTTTGTTACATTTTGTCAAATATAAGTTAATTTATTTTACAGTATTCCTCTATTGTTAAAAATGCAATGAAAAGTAAAAAGCAGATCCGTGACAAGGGGATACCGTTCTAAATTTGAAAAGTCTTAACAAAAAACGAGGCATTAGCACAAAATACGATCATTTTTAGATTTCGTTTACAAAATGTAAGAAAAAAATCACGCTCGCGCGAATTTTTTAGCTGCATACTTTTCGACTTATGAGGAAAATAAGTCGAAAAGTATGCAGCTAAAAAATTCGCGATCTATTCGTGATCATTTTGGACTACTTTGGACTTACGATGTTGGTTTATTGGTATATGTGAAAATAAAAAGAAAAAGCATTTTTCATCCCCCCCAGATGGGGGGGATGAAAAATGCTTTTTCTTATATATCGAAGAGCAAAAACACTCTTTCTGAGATCAGAAAGAGTGTTTTTGCTCTTCGATATTTGAGTGCAAAAGTCGTTTTTATCCACTAGAGGACAAAGTAATGCACACGACGTTTGACGTTAAGTTTGTGAATTCAAAACATCATTAAACCTATTTACTTCTACCTCCATATTGCCTAATTTATCATACATTTTTTTTATTTGGTAAAAACTCAGACTCGGAACCTCCTTGGTGTACTATTTTTTATTTGCTTTGCGCGCGCAATTTTCTTTTCACGTTATATTGTTAAAACCAGGTTAAAAACAAGAAACTTGAAAACAAGTTAAAAACTTAAAATGAGTGATTTCATAATGTAGTATGTAGTATACCTAAACTGTGATATAAAAATATCTTGTGATTGTAAATTATTTTTTTGCATTTAGACATTTCCTCGCTGAAGGGGGATGAAAAGTTACGTGTTCCACTCGAGTGCAAAGATTTTTCACCTCGTGCTCTTTCGATTCCCTCGCTAACGCTCAGGATTCAAATTTTTGAATCATTCTCTGCGCTTGTGATTCAATTTTAGAATTCTTCGCTTACTCGGTCATCAAAATTGAGCACGCAGTTAAAAATCAACTTTGCACTCTTGTGTAACAAATAACTATTTCACAGCTATAGCATAGAGATTACAGCATTACTTATACCATAGCGCAGCTTATAAGCAAATTCTATACACATGATAAAAAAAATCTATAATAAAATACTAACTGATCTCTGGTACAACAGGTAGACTAGGTAAAAAAAAACCAAACAACATCTGGGGCCCTACCGCCGAAGCTCAAGCCGATTACCATCGGATTTTTTGATCGCTACAATAGATCTTAGATTTTAGTCAACAACATCTTCAGCTTGTTCATTCATCAGTTTAGCTTTGATAGAGCTTTATGGTTTTTACCAGCAAAGCTAAACACAATTACCGCCAATCTAAACTAAACTATGATTCTCGCAATTAAAAAAACCGATGGTAACCAGTTTCAGCTTCGGCGGTAGGCTCCCAGGTCGACGACAGAAGAGAAGCTTTCTACATTTTATAGGCATCTGTGTGTCTCGGTTTAAAGAGTGAAGATGATCTGTGTATCCATACCCTACACACAGCAAACGGAGGACTGCGAGGAACCGAATGAAAACACAGCTCGGTCCGCCGTCCAGCTTTACTCCGTTGTGTGCGTTACACACAAATGTTTGCCTTGTGCGGGAATCGAATCCGCGACCTCGGAGTCAAAGTGGCCATTGCTAACCATTCGACCACCGAGCTCGTCTTATCTTTATAGATCTTTATAGTTCATATATTTTCTCTTAAGACTATTCTGTCCATTTTCATGCGACACTAGAATATTGAAACTTTGAAAGGAACTGTATGAAAACATAGCTCGGTCCATCCAGCTTTATTTCATTGGTAACGCACCCTTACTTATCTTTATAGATCTATATAGCTTAATTAATTTCGTCTTATCTCAAAAATATTCTGCCCATTTTCATACGACACGAAAATATTGAAACTTAGAAAAGAATACAAATACACTGCCAAGAGAAATAGCAACGGGAACGTGTCAAACTGATAAAAAACAAATTATGAAACTGTTAAAGGAATAACAGTACTTATGAGATATTTGGTGGGCGGACTTTGTTCTCCGAAGTCTGGCAAAACACAGTAACTTAGTTAGCGGGATCACTTGGAAGGGTGGTGTGGAGGAATCAAAGGTCAAATACTTACAAAAGATTTCTATAAATAATAAAAGCATAACTGTCCCGTGGGGTGATCGCTTCCGATGAAGCCTTGACAGCCTTTTGGATAAAGCCGTCCTCTTAAGTGGTGTTTAGCCAGTTGTGAATGGCTGAAATGGTTGGGATAAAATTTTGCATATACTGATTACTAGATTCTACTCACAGCTAAGCCGCGTATGAAGGCAGTCCCTGAATATATATTATCCTATGAACATACTCTATGGATATATTAAATTTCATCCAAATTCACCCATGAAAAAAACATCCACATATTCATCATACATCCTCACGACTTTTACATTTTAATACTACATCGGGTGACCTCGGGACGGGGGCCCACCACACATTCCCACCACTGTGTCTCCTGTGTAGCAAGGATTATATAAGTCCCGGGATAAAACTACGGCTGCCTTGGAACTCACAACGAATTTAATCAGAAGAAATTAGAAGGAGTAGGAAGCTTTTGGAATTTGACTTCCACACTTAGCAATGTGAGAGACAGCATTAAAAGCCTAAAGAGATGGCTAGTCAAGTGAAGCTCAACTGCCGTGCACCACGGATTTTAAGTTTCTAACTCTATTGGGGACCTAAAACATTGAGTTGTTACCTAACAAATCGATTTCAATAATATGAATTGCAAAATAGTCTGAACGCTTGGTAATTCTCCCTTGCTACTAACTACCAAATCTGAATAGTATACTACCCCGGATGCCACTTGCAATGAATTCAACACGTTATCCCGCTCCCGCCGCCAAATATCACACTCCGAGAGAACATGGTGTACTGTTTGATCGAATTCATAATTAGCAGTAGAACATTCGCATAAGGGCGACGGCATTAATTTAAACGAAAAGAGTTTAGTCTTAAAATTGCCATGTCCAGTTAAAATTTGCGCAACGGGGTGGTCGACTTCTAACCACTTTTTCTTTAATCTATCTCTTACCGATTGAAAGAACAGATACAAGTGGCGTCCTTTGGTAGAAGTTTCCCACCTTTCCTGCAATGTTTCAAATACTTCATTAATAGGTTTGAACAGTCTTACTATTATTTCACGATCACACATTTTCAAGAAATCAGGGACCATATTTTTAGATGTATAGTACATTGAAGCGCGGCGTTGTACTTCTAAGTCTACTAGTAGCACACCTGCTAGCACGGGTAGTGCCTCGGTGCTTACAGTTCTATACGACTTACATAAAAATATCAGAGCAAGGCGCTGGCTTTGAATCAATTTACGACGTGCTGCGCCTATAGTAGCCCTTTCTGCCCACGCAGGTGAACCGTACGTAACACAACCTAAGAATGTGGCGGTATAAATAATTTTTAATGTTTTGAAAGTTAATCCCCACGTAGAGGTAGAAATTCGTGTTAAGGCATAGATATTATTTTTTGCTTTTTCACCTAATTGCTTCATGTGCTCGATATAATTAAAATTTCTATCCGAAAGCAAACCTAAGTAACAAACCGAACTTCTATTAGCAACTGATACTTCATTAAAATGAAATCGTGGTGAAACCTGTAAATTTCCCTTAAGCAAGAGTTGATATGTTTTATGTAGCGCAAAATCGAGACGATTACGATAACCCCAATCTGAAATTAAGCCTAGGCTAGTGTTGGCTAGCTTCTCTACGCTAGATCTTGAATTAGCATTGATTAATAAGAGACCATCATCAGTGTAACCAGTTAACGAGCAAGCACCTTCCAGAAAGGGTAGGCTAAAAAAATCATCAAAACCGATATTCCAGAGATACGGTTCCAACACTGAACTCAGAGGGCAGCCCTGCGTGAGCACCTTTGAAGCAACGTAATGGCCAAGTTTTAATTTAGTTGTACCATTCAAAAAGTATGATCGAATGAGAGAGTAGATATTGCTAGGGCAACCTCTCAACTTTCAGCAACAACATTGGCCACAAAGCATGATAATGCTTGCAATTGCATGATAAAGGCACCTGAGATATCTAAGAAAATAGCTTTTCTGTTATTTATTTGGTGCAATAAATAGTAATTGCATTGTATTGTAGAGTAGTGTTCCGCAAAGTGTGTACCGTGGCACACTGGTATACCGTGGTCATCAGTTGGTGTGCCTCGGGAAAATAAGGTTATCTCATAAAGCTAATTAGATGGAAGAAAGAACAATTCTTAAACAAACAAACACAGATTTTTCATTTATGTACCTCCAAAAAATTTCGTTTTCCAAGATGTACCTTAAACACAAAAAGTTTACGTAACACTGTTGTAGATGACGCTTATTTCGTTACAATGGCGGCGAAAAGTTCAAAAACTGATAATTGTACGTCTCAAACCTAACATTCGTCGAACCCTCATATTATGTAGTGCATTTACATAAACACCCAGCTAATTAGACAGAAATTTAACGCACAAATTACGCATTTTAAACACGTGGGTACTGCATTAATGTATTTTTTGCGTGTCCCGATATAGGTTTATTGCATAATAACTATAGTAGTGGCACAAACGTACGTACATATTTTGTTTATCAGTAAGCGCGTTTTGTACTTTACCGCTTGTGATAATAAAATCCTAGGCGACCCAGTTGCTAATGTACCTATTAGACTAGACCTTTTTACCCGACTGCGGTCGTGCCAAAGGAAAGGGTTATGATTTTTCCAGTCTATGTATGTATTTCTTCGCATAAACTAGTGTTTTTCAATGTTTTTAAATACGGGATCCCTTTGCAAGTTAAAGTTACAAGTTACTTGTAGAGCTTACCGTACCGTGGGAAACTAACATACCCAAAGACCACGCGATAAAACAAAACAAATATTATGACCTCCTAAACGAATTAACAAAAAGCGGCTATGTAGTTAATCTATACGCTGTAGAAGTAGGAGCGAGAGGTATACCAGCAAAATCTCTCTATAACCTGCTGAAAGACCTTGGCTTGTCCAGAAGTGCAGTAAGTTCTATACTAGAACGAGTATCTAAAGCTGCATTAGCAGGTTCATACCAGATTTGGCAGGGCAGGGAGAGAAACACAAGTAGTGAAGGTGAGTGTTGATGTACGTCGGAAAGGGGCCCCTTAAACCTACAGCCGTGTCACAAGTCTCGGGATCTGCTTGGGTTTCTCTCTCTGCCACACGATGGACCCGGCACCCGCACGGTGAATCCATGGAAGCTAAGAAGTTCGTCTCTATCTGGCGACCCCCTCCTCTGTCCATGAAGAAACTTCAACAAATCAACTGGTTATGAAAGCTTTAAAATTGTTAGTACTATTTGCTACCGATTTGCTTAAAGATTCATCATCTCATCATCAGGTCATTTTAGTCTCCACTACAAGAGCACGACCCTCTCTCATCCGTCCCAGACAGAAGGAGGATTTGGCCTCCACTCCCCACGCTGGCCAGACGTGTTGGGGAGACCTGATCGATGTTTGATAATGTTTTCCCTTATTCGCCTTGTACGACACAAAGCATTGGAGTATTAGTGCAGCGCGGATGTGCCGAAGATTTTCAAAAGCCCAGATGAATCCTATCGATCTCTTTGTTGAAAGTATTTTATGTATATTTCCTAATTTATTGAAATCACAATAAGGCCATCTGTATAGTGTGTGTGTATTTATTTAATTTTGGGGCACTTTGTGAACAAACTACTTTGTTTTATTTTTTTGTAGCGAGTCAGTACACTATCCAATGAGGGTCTTTTGGCAGCACTGTAGCGTAGGGTCCAATCATCTGTCAATTCATAGCATCTTGTCAAATGTCTTGTTGACGTCTTGATTAATTCAATTCAATTCTTCTTTATGGCGATCGTGATGTTCTCGCCAATGACAATGCTATTTATCTTTAGCATAGATAACTGAGTATGTGACTATGCTTAGTAGGTGAAGGTCTTGATTAGTATTGTCGTCTTGAAGTTTCACTGTCAAAAAATTCAGTACAATTTGACAATCTGGACCGGACGCCTACCTAGCGACATCTGGTGTCAGAAAAAATATCAAACATCCCCATTAAAAAGAAATCTATATATTAATAAGTGAGGCAAAAACTTTGTACCCCATTTTACCAAAATTGCGCGGATGGAGGAGTACGATATTTCGCACACTTATAGTTCATATAGAGAAGGAGTGCAGAATGCTAATATAAAAAAAAAAAAATTCATAAAAAATACAAGAAAGTGTTTCACCTTAATAGACACTAAGAAAAGTCAGTTTGGGGTGTAAGGGGTTCATCAACATCTTTGAACCAAAGCCAACTTCACCTGCACGCGGTGCACCCTGCTGACTGACAAACGAAGCTCTGGCGAAAAGAGAGGTAGAGAGCGTTATTGTAAGCTACCCGACTGGGGAATGTACCTCCACCTCACAGAATACCGCAGCCAAATAACGGTTCCCTTGAGGGCTGTTGTGTTCCTGCGAGTGAGTGAGGTCACCAGAAAGAAAGGAGATGCTGCGATGGCAGCGCGGGTGGCGGCGCGCGAGCGATATTTTATGTTGCGAGCGTTAATATGGCTATGGTAACCGCTTCACATCAGGCGGGCCGTATGCTTGTCTGCCACCCGACGTAGTATAAAAAAAAAAAAAAAAGTCAATGGACATTATTCTTAGACTAAAATATTTAGAAGTTTATGTTAAAGTTAAATTACTTATTAGCCTTGCTAGATCGTAATATTTTAAAGTATAGTACTTTGTAAAAAAAAAAATACATTAAATCAATAAAAAAAACATTACACACACTATCATGTATTTTTTTTTATACTACGTCGGGTGGCAGACAAGCATACGGCCCGCCTGATTTGAAGCGGTTACCGTAGCCATATTAACGCTCGCAACATAAAATATCGCTCGCGCGCCGCCACCCCCGCTGCCAGCCCAGCATCTCGTTCCTTTCTAGTATTTGACACACACGCATATATACTCTTTTGTTTTTTGTTAACGCCATAATTTAAATTAATTATGGTCGAAGTTCGAGCACCGGGCGACCACTAGTAATGGCTTATTTTGTGTTGGGTCGATTTAGAGTATGTTAGATGGCGCTGTTTAGTTTTTATTTAATGTTATATCTGTCAAAATTTGACAAAAATAATCAAGGGCGGTGTGGGGCATTGATGACGAATAATAGATTTACTTTGGTATTGCTAGGACAGTATCTAACTATATATTACAAGGAAAATCAATACATACATTGTCTGTATATTTGTTATTTATCCGCTAACTCTTCGTAAACCACGCGACGGATTTTTATGCGGTTTTAACTATCATATATATCATAGCACAATTATATGCATATTACATTTATATTTACCTAGACGGGCGAAGCCTAGGCAGGTCGCTAGTGTAGTATAGAACCCTTTCCCATTAATTTGACATCAACCCACGATTATCCCACTGTTGTGATACGGGTCTCCCTTCAATCGCAGGGGTTTAGAGCGTACTTCACTAGAGGCTAGTGTTATCGAGTCGCCCAAAGGCCACTGACTTGGCTTAACGACTGTCATCTAATGAAAACAGCCGGGACCGACGGCTTAACGTGCCCTCCGAAGCAGAGAGGGGTTCGCGATAAATAGACCCATCCGTAGATAGACTACAGTTGACGTTGCTTAACCTGCATGATCGATTAGATTGACACGCGCAGTATCGCCATCGAGCTCATCATTTAATAATGTATGACACAACAGAATAAATTCATCCAAAGGCGCATAGATAATACAATATATGTAATTTGCCCCATTTTCTGGTAACCGAATACTCTCCCAAAAGGTGATACTATCACTCGGTACTTTCGTCCCCTTCACACCCACCGGCATTAGTAACACAATAGCTCTTATCGTCCGAGCGTCGGCTAATTTCAAAAGACGGTTACCTACGCCATCTAGTATCAATTACAAGTTTTTGCTACAGTTTGCGTTCCCACAGTCTACGACACGTCTGACCTAGAACGTCTATTGTCTATACTTAATATCTATTGTATTCGATTTATGAAAGGTAGGACAACGGTTATCTTACATTCGATTTATTGACATGTAACATGCGGCAGAGGAGACAAACCAGATGCAAAAAGTGTATTTGTAGTAGGGTTTGGGTCCCGGGACGTCTCGGGTCTCGAAGTCCCGGAACTTTTCGTAATTTTAGCTGTCGCGACTCCCGGGACTCGAGACGAGACAAGATTATCGTAATTCATTTTTATTCTTAAATAATTGAAGGATCATAGCCATCTGTAAGTTTATTGAACAACTACGTGGTCTGCTAAGTAACTACCGGTTAACTAATAGGCCTGGCCTTTTCATCACTATTTTTTTTTTGCCCATGCGTTAGCATCAGCCATTTTTTTCGTACTGTTTTTAGTAAACAACCATACTAAAGTACCCGCTACCCGTATCAAAAATTAAAATATTAATTAAAACCGATTTATTTTCCACTAGCACAATAATGTGCCAGTGGAAGATATAAGAATAATCTTAATAGCATTTTTGACTCTGTAAATATCAAAAATCTTTTATATATTATCATTATCTCATATTAAACATTTCCTTTATGATAAAAACTACTAAACATATTCACTAATTGACAAAGAAGTTTAATTATTGTGTTAGTTGATCATTTGAAAGACTTATTTACAAGTCTGTTTTATCTAAATATACATAATATTTAGATTATTTAGTTATGAAGCAAATCTATGATTATGAGAATTAACAATTTTGTGATTACAACCAATGATTAGATTCTAGAATTACTAGATAATAAATAACAAAGTTATTAAGAATTAGTGTGATTTAACTTTTAACGGAATTCGTTTAATAACTTTAAGTAAATATTTAATTTATGTACAATAAATATTGATTTTTTACAAAGAATTCGCTTTTTTAATAGGAACAATTTTAAACAAAAAAAAATTTAACTTAATTACAGTTTTACGAAAGCCCCACTAAAAAAACAAAAAGTCTCGAAGTCCCGGGAGTTCCCGGGACTTTGACTGTAGGCTGTCTCGTGTCCCGGGACTTTGAACTTGTCGGAAATTCCCAAACCCTAATTTGTAGACACACATAACATAAAATTAACCAATAGGTTTTATAACATTGTCAACAATGTTCAAAAATTGTACAAATTATTGAACAATATCGTAAAATACACAAAACTATAAAGATCTGCAAACATTCATTCTAACATCTTCCGTCCGACTTATTTTAGGGTCGATCAAAGTTTGGCGGGAAAGTCCATTTTAAAAGTATGAAATTATAAAAAAAAATATATATATTTCCATTGGAGAAGCAATAAAAAATACTATAATTGTTATTACGATACTAATTACATTAAAAGTAATATTTAACATAGCTATCGTACAAATTTCTGATATGATGCATACTAAATACAAACATGGACGTCATAAGCCTTTTGTATGGTGCGTTTTCGGGAAAGTCCAAAATTGTGATTTTAAAATTACATATCTCGAGAGATTTTAGTGCTATCGAAGTAATTCTTTCACCTATGGTTATATTATTGAGACGTCCCTACATATCAAACCGAAAAAAAAGTTGGTCGACTGGAAAAAATCTGCAGGTAGTAAAGAAACAAAGACGAGCTCGGTGGTCGAATGGTTAGCAATGGCCACTTTGACTCCGAGGTCGCGGGTTCGATCCCCGCACAAGACAAACATTTGTGTGCATGAACATGTCTGTTTGTCTTGGTCTGGGCGTTTCTATGTATTGTAAGTATGTATTTAAGTACATTTATCAGTTGTCTAGTACCCATAACACAAGCTTTGCGCTTAATTTGGGACTAGATAGCGCTGTATAAATTGTCCATGAAATAAAAAATATAAAAAAAAAACTTATTAGGATGCGTCAATCTGTGAGGTGGAGGTACTACTTCCCCAGTCAGGCAGCTTAAAAAATACCCTACCACGCTTTTTTGCCAGAGTCTGTTTATCAGTCAGCAGGATGCACCACGTGCAGGTGAGGTTGGCTTTGGTTCAAAGATGTTGATAAAACACTACACCCCAAAAGGTTATTCTAAGAAGGAGTCAAAATTCTTCGCTTCTATTTTATTTGACGAGCTCGGTGGCGTAGCGGTCAATGACGCGGCTTCGACACCAACGCTCGTGGGTTCGATTCCCACATAGGACAAACATTTGTGTGCATGAACATGTCTGTTTGTCTTAGTCTGGGTGTTTTCTATGTATCATAAGTATGTATTTACAAAAAAAATGTATTTACGTATGTTTATCAGTTGTCTAGTACCCATAACACAAGCATCGCTTACTTTGGGGCTAGATGGCGCTGTGTAATTTGTCTGACAACATGTATTTATTTATTCTATGCTAGGAGGAAGTAAGTTTGTTCTACGTATAATAATTCCGAAGTTTTATGTTTCCTCAGTTGAACATTCAGATTAGAATAGTAAATGATTCGGCGGGAGGCAGACGGCGCCCCTCCGTCTGCGCCCTAGCCCTCGCGCCCTTTGCCCTTTCTCATAGAATAAAGGACAGAGGAGCAAAATCCACGTGTGTTTTCTGAGAAACTCGTACAATAGCACAGTATAAGTAATAGTACTACATACAGTATGGCCACTCCCTGCCGCTCTCTCGTGTCGACCTCACCTCCCCTCCGAGACAAATCTGGAACAGTTTGTATGGCGCCGCACGCACACGCGCTCATTTACGCTCTGCACAGACGTCATTGTTTATGTAGTAGTTACCGACACGAAATTTGTATGGAGTGGCCGGGGAGTGACAATAGGCAATTTGACCAACATTTTTCTCGGTTTGATATGTAGGCACGTCTCAATAATATAACTATAGGTAAAAAAATACTTCGATAGCATAAAAATCTCTCGAGATATGTTAATTTGAAAATCACAATTTTGGACTTTCCCGAAAACGCTCCATACAAAAGGCTACTCGACTGACGGCAAAGGTTTGTATATATTTTGTATGCATCAAAAAATAAATTTGTACGACAGCTATGTTAAATATTACGTTTATGTAATTAGTATCACAATAAAAGTTATAGTATTTTTTATTGCTTCTCCAATGGTAATAATATTATTTTTTAATAATTTCGTACTCATAAAATGGATTTCCCGCCAAACTTTGATCGACCCTAAAATCAGTCGGACGGAAGATATTAGAACGGAAGTTTGCAGATCTTTATAGTTTTGTGTATTTTACAATATTGTTAAATAATTTATACAATTTTTGAACATTGTCAAATAGCCTATTCCCGTTTCTATAACATACTAGTTGGAGGAGCTCGATGGTGGTCGTTGCGCGTGTCAGTCTAACGGAACACGCAAGTTAAGCAACGTCAGCCGTAGGCTGTCCATGGATGGGTTCATTTATCTCGAGCTCCTCCGTGCTTCGGTGGGCACGTGAGGCCATCGATCCCGGCTGTCTGTTGTCATTAGAACACTCGTTAAGTCAAGTCAGTGGCCTTTAGGCGGTTTGAAAACACTGGCCTGCGCGAACCCGCAGTTGTTCTAAACACTGAGTTTCCCTATAGAAGGGAGACCTACGGGTCCCAGCAGTGTTATGAATAAGGGTTGATGACGACGACTAGCTGCCCCGACAGTCGTTGTGCTGTCCTTTAAAAAAAGGTGCCGGCCGGCAGTAGTTAGCATGAACTAATTGGTGGCGGAAGCACGCAAAGTAGTGTAGATCAAAATTCCTGTAAATTGGGTATACTCTTTTGGTAAGAGAAAGTCAAACTAGTTACGCTTAGTCCTTATCGTCGGATGTAAAATGTCTCCTTTTGTAGGGTCTTTAAATCGGCGGGAAAAGGTCCTATAGGACATTTTTCTTCTTTTTTGTTTTTCAAAACTTTCTTATAAGAAAGGCAATTTGAAAATTGACTTCCGCAAAATAACACCTGAATCAATTCTTATATGAAAGTTTTGAGAGGTCGTGGGTTTAAATCCCACCTAGGCAGGGAGGTGAATTTTAAATTTTTTTAAATATTTATAATATTCAAGCAAATTGGCCGAATACAAGTATTTAAATAATAATCATATAAATTTTTGTAATCGTGCATCGTTACGAGAACCAAACCAGTGTGCTAAGTGTGCCAAATTTCAGCTTGCAAAGGCCAAACGGCATATTTGTAGTTTGTGTTTAGTGCAGATCAAATTGCCTGTAAATTTGACTTCCGCAAAATAACACCTGCCTCCTTACCACCATCTCTTATTTATTTATTTATTTATTTATTTATTTAAACTTTATTGACCATAGAGTAAAGGTACAAAAGGCGGACTTAATGCTAAGAGCATTCTCTACCAGTCAACCTTTGGGAAATTCAGATAACACACGAATGCGGTTTACAAAATAACAGCTATGAACGTACACACAATAAATACCTATGAAAACATAAAATGACATACATACATAGAAATATGCTTTAATACACACATTAACACACACACATACATAATCATATACATAAATACATAATCATACACATCTACATAATTATAAGAGATATATTATATAATTATATCTCTTATTGCGATTCAATAACTGGATAGAATGCTTATTTATACCAATGAATAAGCGACTCTATTTCAAATGGAATAGAGTCGCTTGATCGATCGAAGTTTGGAAACGTTTTCCAAACTTCAACGATAATTCAACGATTCGCTATAGTCGCTGCGATATCGTAGCGTTTGAAGATTTAAGGAAATTGGAATACAATATTGAGTAGAGTGAGAAGACAGATTATGATCGTGTTTATGAACTCCCAACTCGGTTGTAGTATTTATTTCCCTTCTGTATCGTAATCTATGCCGTCTCGCCGTCCTCGGTACAGCCGCACCGAGTATCCCCGGCGCCCTTTCGTCCTCTCAGCCGCTGGTCCGGGCCTCAGGGTGAACCATCGAGGAACTCGTCTGGGAGATTTATTTCCACTCAAATATCATTGCTGACGTTTATAAACTTGCTTTGAGAGATTTGGGAGATTTTATTAAACATTCTTCAACTCTTTTCTTGTTTGATTGATCTTGTCTTTAAGAGCTTTTATTTAGTTTCACCCGCGGTGTTTGTAATCAAATCTTGTAAGTTGAATTTCACCCACTTTTCGCTGTCCGATTTAGCTGAAATTCATGTTATTATAATAAAAATACACAATAATATACAAATAATATGGTTCAAAGAAGTTGATGAACCACTTTACACCCCGTAAGTGGTACATCAAGATATTTGAACCAAAGCCAACCTCACCTACAGGTGGTGCACCCTGCTGACTGACAAACGAGACTGACGAAAAGAGAAGTAGGGCAAAATGTACTTTTTAAACTGCCCGACTGGGGAAGTATATCCACCTCACAGAATACCGCAGCCAAATAAAAGTCCCCTTAAGGGTTGTTGTGTCTCATACAAAAAAAAAAACTAATTTGATTTTAACAAAATGGCGATTTATATTTTCCGCATTAACATCCCCTATAAACTTGGGTGTCAATATATAAATAAATAAATAAATATTTTCTGGACGCGCTGTTTTACACAGCGCCATCTAGCCCCAAATTTTGCACAATGCTTGTGTTATGGATACTAAACAACTGATAAATGTACTTAAATACATTTTTTTTTCTGTAAATACCTACTTATAATAACATAGAAAACACCCAGACCAAGACAAACAGAAATGTTCATGCAAACAAATATTTGTCTTATGCAGGGAGAGAAACTGCGACCTCGAAGTCAAAATGGCCATTGCAAGTCATTCGACCACCAAAGCACGTCAAATCAGCTACTACTACTACTAGTAGGGATTTTCCGCTGCATTTTAAAACATTATACAACAACTATTTGGGTCAGTGAACCGCAGTAGTGAGTCAGTAAAACTTTTCCCCACACTATTTCTGTACCATTTTGAAATAAACGAAACATAATATTTACTAGAGGATAGAATGTTGACCACCCACATTATGAAATCGCAGTCTGAAACGTTTAATGTGTTTTTGATGTGAAACATTTTACAACGCGGCGTCCATAGGCTGTAGTAATTGCTTTCTATCAGCCGGGCCGTATGCTAGTTTGCCACTTTAGTGGTATAAAAAAACATCCAATGCGTTCGGTCAGGCCCGCAGTTGGTGTGTACAACACCCCTCTAGATTTTTTCCCTTACTGAACAGTTACAAGTTTAGCCGTGTGGTTTCCGGCAGACTAGAATAGAATCACTCCGTCACTTCCCGTGGATGTCGTACAAAGCGACTAAGGGAAATACATTATAAAACATCGATCAGGCCTCCCCAACCCGTCTGGCCAGCGTGGGGAGTCAAATCCTCCTTCTGTCTAGGACGGACGAGAGAAGGTCGTGCTTCGTGCTCCTGTAGTGGAGACTAAAATGACCTGATGATGAATAGTTACAATGTTTTACATCTGCTAGGCGTTCCGGGACAATCGATTTTTTTTATTATGTCATAAAAGTATATATGAATTTAAGGTAGTAATCATCTACATTCGAGCTTCGGAGGGCACGTTAAGCCATCGGTCCCGGCTGTTGTCATTAGATGACAGTCGTTAAACCAAGTCAGTGTCCTTTAGGTGGCTTGAAAATACTGGCCTCCGTTATGTAGGGTACGCTCTAAACCCCTCCGATTGAGGGGAGGCCCGTATCCCAGCAGTGGGATGAATAAGGGTTGACAACGACAATCTACATTTGATTATAAATTCAATGTCCTGTCTTTTTTCTTAATCACTATTTAAATCGACTCCCGATAGTCATTTTCTAGTATAATGGTCACGGCTGTCTAGATTTTCTTTGAAGTGTGGTCAAGGCCAACTAGATTTAATACAAATAGACCAAGTAGTTTTGTTTCATCTATATATATAAAAATGTGGAAGTGAATGGCTGGACCGATTTCAGGTTTTTAAATTTGTATTTGGCGTCAATCAGTGCTTTGGCGAACGCGGGCGGCGCGTCGGGAGCGGGACGGGTGTAGTAGTTATCGGGAAACTACTTGCATCGTATTTAGTACAATTAAAGGTGCTACATGAAGGTGGTTGCGTTGCGTTTTAGACTTGGCTTGGATAGTCTGAAATGCCCGAATTTCACGCGAGCGAAGCCAAGCAAAAGCTAGTTTTCTTTATATGATGTATTTGTTATTATCAGGAGAAGGTTCTTATGAAAGAAAAAAATAGGAATGTTGCACGGAAAATTAGAAAATTTAAGAAAACTGAACCACCGTGCTACCTAATGTAACTTTATGCCGATTGACAGAACTGTCAGTCATTTGACAATTATCGTGAAACCAATTCGAATGTTAAGAAGACAGGACAACGTCTGACGAGTCAGCTAGTTTAAAAATAAATGAACAATTTTCCCATGCATCGTCAAAATCTCCATGCAGATGGTACTGATAGAAGGTCAAAGAGAATATATAAAACACTAGCAAACCCGGCGAACTCCGTTTCGCCACCAGATGGCGCTGTATGTGAAAAAAGATTTTCCCGCTTTTCTTTTCAAATTTTTCCAGAATTTTCTTAGCTACAAACCTCACGGAGCCCGAGACCTTTCCAACGAATGCAAAACCGTGGAAATCGGTTCGTGCGTTCTGGAGTTATAGCGTCAGGAAGGAAAACCCGACTTATTTTTATATAGTAGATTACCGGGCGGGTAATCCTTCGGGAGTCTGATAAATATTACACGTTACGAGCCGAATCTCCCATAGAAAGTCTAATCGATGTAAACTCCGAAACCCATGAAACGTGCCTTGCATTAACTTATTTAACTTGTAATTTTGCAACTAGATTAAGAGGCATGGACAACGACCCTATGCCTGCAGCGAATGCTCTACTGTGCACCAACCTTACGGTTGAATCACAGTATTTTTTTTTTTTTTTTTTTATACTACATCGGGTGGCAGACAAGCATACGGCCCGCCTGATGTGAAGCGGTTACCGTAGCCATATTAACGCTCGCAACATAAAATATCGCTCGCGCGCCGCCACCCCCGCTACCAACGCAGCATCTCCTTCCTTCTGGTGACCTCACTCACTCGCAGGAACACAACAACCCTCAAGGGAATTGTTATTTGGCTGCGGTATTCTGTGAGGTGGAGGTACATTCCCCAATCGGGTAGCTTACAGATTGCGCTCCCTACCTCTCTTTTCGCCAGAGCTTCGTTTGTCAGTCAGCAGGGTGCACCGCGAGCAGGTGAAGTTGGCTTTGGTTCAAAGATGATGATGAACCACTTACACCCCAAGAATTGCCAGTCTCTCGCCCTGTAAACCAATCAGGCAAGAGGAACTTTACCCGTCCTGCTATCGCGCCCTGTAAACCAACCAGGCGGACTGTAGCGGTTTGGTAGCAGGTCTTAGTTCCTTCGCCTGCAAGCAGACTACTTAGGTACTTTTAAGTCGAGTAGGTCATGGCGACCGACGCTAGGTTTCTCAAGCATGGGGCCCAAGCATTGAGACATAGACAGATAGGTAAGTAAATTGAATGGGCGGCTTAAAAGACGTATTTTGTAAGCTGTCTGACTGGAAAAGTACCTTCACCTCACATAATACCGCAGCCAAATACCACAGTATTACTATTTTTCATATACTATTCCCTTGAGGGTTTTTGTGTTACTGCGAGTAAGTGAGGTCACCAGAAAAGAAGGAGTTGTTGCGTAGGCAGCGGGGGTGGCGGCGCGCGATAGATATTTCATGTTGCTAACGTTAATATGGCTACGGTAACCGCTTCATATCAGGCGGGCCGTATGCTTATCTGCCTCCCGAGGTAGTATAAAATGCAACATCGATATAGAACTCGGATTAAACCTGCAATGCAGGGTTGTTAGAGGAGGTTCAGATTTCCGCATCCAGTTGGCTCTGGTCCTAAACCAAGCTGAGCAGATTAAAACCTTGACTAGGATGAATGGATTTACTATGCACGGGTATCGTACGCGTTTTAACGATCATTGTTAGCGACTGGCTGGTTGCAATGTTATTTATGTATATTTTCCTATATTTCTATTTTTGTATTTGACGTTTTGTTTTTGATATGTTTCTTTGTCTTTTGATTCAGTCTTTGTCTTATCGTGCAACTCGTTTGTGATCTCAGTAATATAATTTCATTTAATTCTACTAAGCGTTTCCTTCATATTCCTACATTTATACAGTCCACTTAACATTACATTATCTCCGGTAGTTATCATTTGGTCCGTTCGATCCATTTTATTCACCAGTTTTCACATTTTCTTTCATACGTCACTTTCGTTTTTTCATATAATTTCGTTTGAAATCACGCAATGGAAACGCGAAGTAAAACAAGGAAAGGAATAGATCACCATATAGACAATGTGGTAAGTATTTTACAACCGTTATCCTCGGGCCACCAGACAGCGAGCGGCGATTTTCAAGCGCAATCGGACGATGCGCACCGCTCGTCATCCCCAGGTAATGAAGCACTTCTCGCACCGTCGGGCAAAAGAATCGAAACCGACCTTTTACAAGCGCAACAGTTGGTTGTGCGCTCATCATCAGCTGGTTGTTCTAATACTGTTGTTAGTGTTCACAACAATCACAGCCAACATCATTCACACCACTCGCGTTCGTCACATTCATCTGCTACAGTTCGTGCGATGAGGATTGAAGCGAAAGTGGATCTTGTTCGCCGCCGTGTAGAGCGAGCGCGGCAGCTGGCAGAAAGTGAGCGACAGCGAGAACGTGAACTTTTCCGGTTAGAATCTGAAGCCGATGAATTAGCAATGCGAGCTAAGCTTGCAGCATGTGATGCTTCAGTTAAGTATATTTCACATAAATCTTGCTCATCTCATAGTGATCACAGAACAAGATCGTGGGTTTTGGAGCAAAATCAACATAAGGTAGACAAAGTCCAGGTTCAACGTGACACATGTAACAGCGTACCGCTAATCACGTCTGAACCACCGTTGCAAGTGCCACCGACCGTCATCTCGGAACCTTCTCGAGACCCTCTTTTGCGGCCGGTAAACGACAACACAGGCTTTGTCAACAATATTTTCCCTACAGGTTTCTCTGTGAACCCATCAATTGTTTTACCCACTACGATCTCTCCCACTCAATCATCGCCACAAGATCCTATCAACCAATTGACCAAAGCTATTACTGCTTTATCCGACCGACCAAAAAACCCTGAACTCTGTACTTATTCAGGATTGGATTCACATTGGATGGCTTTTAAATCTAGTTACTAACGTACTAAAGAGTTATATTCTTCAGCAGAAAATATGAACCGGCTTAACCACGCTCTGCGTGGCTCCGCACACCAAGCCGTTGCTTTGCTGCTGTGGACGTCACAGGACCCTGACGAGGTTGTAGGCACGCTCGAACAGTCCTTTGCAAGGCCGGAGATTTTAGTAGCACACGAGATAGCTGGTCTTCGCAATATACCTAAGATAAGTACTCCAGAGCAAATTAACATTCTTGCTAATAAAATTCGTAATTGTGTGACAACTATAAAGC
Source organism: Hypsopygia costalis (assembly GCA_937001555.2). Lineage (NCBI taxonomy): Eukaryota > Metazoa > Arthropoda > Insecta > Lepidoptera > Pyralidae > Hypsopygia > Hypsopygia costalis. Next base: position 4,592,765 of record OW443340.2, on the reverse strand, counting down.
TTCTAGGCCAGTACGAGTATTTCTACTCACCGGAACTATTCCGCGCGGTTCTCTCAAAGCTCAGTGAGCATGTGAGAAGTCGTTTTACTGACTATGCCGCCGATAATATGCCTCTAGTACAAAATATATCGAAAATTGAGATGTTATCTAAATTTTTATTACTTGAAGCGGATCGACAGCTCAAGTACAATTTTACTTTAGACGTATTCACCTCATCGTCAATGTTTCAAAAAGCCTCCAAAGGTCCTCTTCTTAAGCCTCATAGGGATATAGTGCATACTACGACTTCGATTTCTGAAGATATTGTTTGCTGCTACTGCAAACAAGGTCCACACACAATAAAGTCGTGTAAGGCTTTCCAATTACTTTCAGTTGACGATAGATGGCAGTGGATACGACAAGCCAAGGTGTGCTATCGTTGTTTGAAAAACAACCCACACAAATGGAATGATTGCCGTGCAAAGTGTTGTGGTACAAACGGATGCACGCGGCGCCATCATGCACTGCTACACGGAACGACGATATACACAGTTTCTTCGCATCGCCCTACCGACCAAATAAATTCAATTCAGTCAGACGAAAATTTGACTGTTACTGAAAGTACTTCGAATAATGTTGACGACAGTACCTCGAATAATGTTCTTGACAATACTTCGAATAACTTTATTCCAAAACAATCTCCAACTATCATTAATGTCACAGGTGCGACTTCATCGTTATCGCGTCCACGCGGTCTACTAAAAATGCTCCCGGTCGTAGTAGAAGGCCCCGGCGGATCGTTTAACACCACTGCGCTCCTGGACGAAGGCAGCACCGCGACGCTGATTGACGGCGACGTAGCTATAAGAGTTGGCGCCAAATCATCTTCTAAGGAACATCTTCAGTTTGTTGGTGTGAGCGGTATGACAACTGTTGTCGAGGCAAGTTACGTAAATTTCCATATCCGAGGACGCAATTTACCAGACCGCTACTTGATAGAGCATGCAAGAGCAGTCACTCCTCTATCTCTAAAATTACAAAATACCAGTGAAATTGTCATTTCCGATTTCACACACTTATCTGACTTAGAAAGTGAGCTTACATACGAATATACAAATCCAATGGTTCTTATAGGCGCTGCCGATTGGCATTTGTCGTTGAGTCACGAGCTAAGAGCCGGTAAGAAAAATGAACCCGTAGCTTCTAAGACATTGTTAGGATGGGTTTTACATGGCGCTTACTCTACTAGAACGAAACCGGTGCATTTCGTAAATCACTCATTATTCAGTTCAATACGCGAACCCGACGAGCTCGAAATTCTTATTAAAAAGAAATATGAGATAGATTCTATAGGCATTACAAAAGTTCCGATGCGCCGTAATAAAGATGACCAACGAGCAATTGACATAATTGAGGCCACGGCCCATAGGCTAGAGGGCGGTCGCTTTGAGGTAGGTCTTCCTTGGAAAGAAAGTCTTCCTAATTTCATTCCAGATAGTTACCCTCAAGCATTGTCGCGGTTTAAAGCGCTAGAACGACAAATGTCTAAAGATAAAGAATTTGCCAAAGCTTATCTTTCATATATGAATGACATTATTAATAAGGGTTTCGCGGAAGAGTGTGATCCTGAGTCATACCACAGGAACGCCACGAATGCTTCTTGTGTCAAACCTGACGGAAGTTTACGTTGGTACCTGCCGACACTTGCAGTTTTTCACCCTACAAAAAAGAAAATCCGCGTTGTTTATAATGCAGCTGCAGTTAACAAAGGAGTATGTTTAAATAGTCTTCTGCTGCAGGGTCCGGACTTACTACAGTCGCTTTTAGATATTCTTTTTCGTTTTCGAGAAGGCCCAATCGCGTTTACCGCCGATATCAAAGAGATGTTCCCCCAAGTAAAAATTTTGCCTAAAGATAGGGATGCGCAAAGGTTTTTGAGGCGCGACTGTGAAGGTCTTATAAAAGAATTTAGAATGTGCTCAATGATATTTGGGGCGGTATCTAGCCCGTTCATAGCCTTGTACCTAAAAAATAAAAACGCGAAAGAATACGAAATGCAGTATCCTGCAGCATGTCACGCAATTTTAAACGACCACTACATGGACGATTATTTAGGCAGTCATTTTGATCTTACTGTAGCGCAGCAGGTTGCAGCAGACATAATAACTGTTCACAAGGCCTGCTGTTATGAGATGCGCGCTTGGGTATCTAACAACCCAGATGCTTTGTCATTAGTCGCAAAAGAATTGAGAGCCGATTCTAATTCCGAAATCGACCTGATTCCAAATAAAGAAATCGGTGTTTTAGGCGTTCAGTGGAATCCCTATCGAGATCTCTTAAGTTTTCGCAATTTTCCCCGTGTTACCACTGCTAAGTTAACAAAACGTACGATTTTATCTGCGGTTATGAAAATATACGATCCCTTAGGTTTACTTATGCCGGTAATTATTCAAGGACGCATATTGCTTCAAAAGCTTTGGAGAGAAGGTATTGATTGGGATACGTCAATCCCCCTTAATTATATTCCTGAATTTGAAGCTTGGTTTCGTGAGTTAGATACCATTGTAAATTTAAAAGTTCCACGTTGGTATTTAGGGCAACCAGATCCATGTAATATACAACTACATATATTTGCTGACGGAGGCGAACAGGCATACGCTTGCGTTGCTTATTGGCGCTTTACTTTTATCGATGGTTCCGTATCTTTAGCTTTAGTAGGCAGTAAAGCTCGTGTAGCTCCTTTAAAACCAATTTCGATTCCCCGCCTAGAATTACAGGCAGCCCTAATTGCGACCAGGTTTTCTCTATGCATTCTAAAAGCTCATCGACTGAAACCTTCTAGCACACAGTATTGGGTTGACTCTACAACTGTTTTAAAATGGCTCAGAAGTGATGCTAGGAAGTTTGGGGCTTTTGAAGCGCATCGTTTAGGTGAGATATTAGAATGCACTGAACCTTCCCAATGGAGGTGGGTTCCCACTCTTCTTAATATCGCAGACGACGCGACTAAAATTAAAACTTTAAATTTGACCTCGACGCACAGGTGGTTCACAGGACCCACCTTCCTCTTAGAGCCACCAGATTGCTGGCCAGTAGAGCCTGACCCATTTGAAACTCCACTAGGCAACCATAGCCCTAATGTCGAAATAGTGGCACTTCAAGTGGATGACGCTCTTTTAAACCCGCGTATTGATGTACCTAATGCTGCACGTTTTAGTAAATGGATTCGCTTAACTCGCAGTACGGCCCGATTTTTACAAGGCTTATATACATTTCGGTCCAAGCTGTCTCGGCCCATTGCTCCAAATTCTAAATTGCATCACTTTGACACCACGTCACCTACAACTCTTTCGGCAGCGCACATACAACAGGCAGAAAAGATACTCTTTCAACAAGCTCAATTTGACAGTTTTCCGCAGGAAATGAAGCTACTGAAGGATTCTCAGCCCGTGCCCAATAAAAGCCGAATTGCAGCACTTGCACCTATTCTTGACGAAGAAGGAATAATCAGAATGGATTCCCGTATCAAGTCTGCACCTGGAGTGAGTGACAGCGCAATTTCTCCAATCATTTTGGATCGCCGACATCAAATTGTACGTCTCCTCATTTTTCATTATCACGTTAAAGCGGCACATGCCTTTAATGAATTGGTGCTGAATGAATTAAGGCAACACTACATTGTATTAAAAGCCAGAAGTTCAATTCGAAGTGTTGCTCGAAATTGTTTTGAATGCAAAAAGAAGCGAACACCTTTGAAACCACGGTTAGGTGATATTCCTCTAGAAAGGCTTGAACATCACAAGAGACCTTTTACAAATACAGGTCTAGATTATTTTGGCCCATTAATTGTAACTGTTCACCGACGACATGAAAAGAGATGGGTGGCACTTTACACATGCTTAGTTACCAGAGCTGTGCACCTAGAAGTTGTTCACTCTCTATCAACTGATTCCGCTTTATTAAGTTTGAGACGATTTATTGCTCGTCGAGGATGTCCGACAACAATTTTCTCCGATAACGGGACGAACTTTGTCGGCGCAAATCGAGAACTACGTGCCTTATTTGGAGAACCTATTCATAAATATGCTACCAACCATAAGATCCAATGGCATTTTATCCCACCAGCATCGCCTTTTATGGGAGGGGCGTGGGAGCGAATGGTACGCTCAGTGAAAATGGCGCTGAATGCTTGCCTGAAAAATCAGAACCCCAAGGAAGAAATCCTCGTAACACTCCTACTAGAAGTAGAATCCATTGTCAATTCAAGGCCTCTTACATATGTTGCATCGTCACCGGAAACTCTTCAAGCGATCACTCCATTCCATTTTATTCTGGGAAGTTCTTCAGTCGCTCCATGGACATCATCACTGACGGATGCTGACTTGGTACGGCGATGTGATTGGCGACGGACATTACGGCTAGCAGATCATTTCTGGGCACGTTGGCTTAAAGAGTACTTACCTACGCTGAGAGCTAGAGGATCTAGTAACAAAATTAATAACTTTTGTGAAGGTGATGTGGTGGTCATTGCAGACCCCAATATCTCACGTGGAGTATGGCCACTTGGGACGGTCACAAAACTATTTACAGGAGCTGACGGAGTGGTGCGAGTTGTAGACGTTCTTACAAAAGGTGGAACTTTACGTCGCCCAGTCCGTAAGCTCCTCCATATTATTGGAGACAATCAGTCAGTCGCTACCAACAGTTAGTGTTCCACTTGGGGTGGGAATGTTAGCGACTGGCTGGTTGCAATGTTATTTATGTATATTTTCCTATATTTCTATTTTTGTATTTGACGTTTTGTTTTTGATATGTTTCTTTGTCTTTTGATTCAGTCTTTGTCTTATCGTGCAACTCGTTTGTGATCTCAGTAATATAATTTCATTTAATTCTACTAAGCGTTTCCTTCATATTCCTACATTTATACAGTCCACTTAACATTACATTATCTCCGGTAGTTATCAATCATGAATAAATATAATATAGTAATCCAATTGTCAAATAGAATAAATGATATAGTACTATAATAACAAGTTACTGACTCTATGCCCAGCGCTGAAAGTAGTACTCTCTAATTGTGGAGCCACTACGAATGGCACCTTATACTACGCTAGGTACACGATTATAAATAATAGATAGAATATGCTTAATTTGTACAATAGTAACAAAAAAGTACAGAAGATTCAAACAGCATGAGCTTATAATAATTATGGGCGATTTCAATGCCAAGGTGTGCAGGCATTGTTGTTGGACATTGTAGGAAATGTATGTATGGTTTGGGGGTAGGGAATGCAATCTCGTTCTCGCGAGATCTCGCGCGGGGCGGCGGCGAGGCCTGAGGTAGCGATCGGGGGACGAGGTCTCGCTTAGATTCGCTTAGACCTCGTCTCCCGACCGCTCCTACCCCCCGCCCCACGGCTTGGGAGCGTAATTGTAAGCTACCCGACTGGGGAATGTACCTCCACTTCACTTTATCCTTTTTGTAACATGTGCGTGAGTGGACACCTATTATCATCGAAACTTACTTTGAGTGTAACCACCGGTAATAGATATGCTCGATAGTTACATTAGTGTAACTATCGGTCATAAGTGTGCTCAGTGGTTACACCGGTGTAACAAATCAGTGTAACCACGGGTCAGAAGCGGAATACCGCGGCCAAATAACAATTCCCTTGAGGGTTGTTGTGTTCCTGCGAGTAAATGAGGTCACCAGAAAGAAAGTAAGGAGATGCTGCGTTGGCAGCGGGGATGGCGGCGCGCGAGCAATATTTTATGTTGCATGCGTTAATATGGCTACGGTAACCGCTTCACATCAGGCGGGCCGTATGCTTGTCTGCCAGCCGACGTAGTATAAAAAAAAAGTTATAAGTCCGCTCACAACATTTGAATTTTGTCAAAAATTTATTTTATTTTTTTGTTTCAACATAAAAATAAAGAAATTATATTATTTATTGCACATAAATTAATATAACGTACCACTTACACCCCAAAATATTAACGTCAAAACTTAGCTTGTTCGCTTTACTCATTCGACTATTATCGCTGGCAGTACTACACTGGCTTTAATAACAAAGCTGCATTAGTTGCAACGAATTATCGAAAGCCACGATCGTAACATAGTACAATGCAGTAAAAACAATAAATTTAATTAGGTGGCTTTATGTTCTATTGTTAAATCAATTGAAATCGACTCGGCGTCGAGTTCGCTTATGGGAAAGTAGTTAGTTAGATTTTGTTTTGAAGGATTAGTATGCAATTATATAGCACAGTTAACTGTTGAGAAATTAGGTAGAGACTACATGACGGCAAACATAAAGCTATATTTGACTAGCTCGGTGGCGTAGCGGTCAATGACGCGGCTTCGACACCAACGCTCGTGGGTTCGATTCCTACATCGGACAAACATTTATGTGCATGAACATGTCTGTTTGTCTTGGTCTGAGTGTTTTCTATGTATCATAAGTATGTATTTACAAAAAAAAATGTATTTACGTATGTTTATCAGTTGTCTAGTACCCATAACACAAGCTTCGCTTACTTTGGGGCTAGGTGGCGCTGTGTAATTTGTCTAACAATATTTATTATTATTTATTTATATTTTATATATAACCACACCCCGGTCACTCCATACAAAAGTCGCGTCGTTTATTGTTACATAAACTATGGCGTTTGTACAGAGCGCGAATGACCGTGTGTGCGTGCTGCGCCATACGAACTGTTCCAGATTCGTCTCAGAGGGGAGGTGACACGAAAGTACTATTATTAATACTGTGATACAACGTTAATTGCTAAAGAAGCATACGGTCCGCCTGATGTCAATCGGTTACGGTAGATAATACAAGTAGCTCATGCGGTAACACACCTGTTGCTAATGCAGCGTCACTTCTGGTGCCCTTACTCGTATGAACACAACAACCCTCAAGGATATTGTTATTTGATTGTAAGCTGTAAGTTATTTTTAGGCCTTTATTCTTATGGAAAGGGTCTTTTTAGGAGTGGTCATTTTAACACAGGTCATTTTAGGAACTGGACTAACAAAGTGGACAATTTAGGAAATGGCCCTGATTAGAAGTGGATGTTTTAGAAAATGGACGTTATAGTACGTTAGTACTATTACTTATACTGTGGTTATAGTAAGTATACCAAATTAAGAAGGGTACGTTGTGAACCGGAAGGAATTTTACGATCCGACAGACAAAAATAGATATATATTAATAAAATAAAATAAATAAATAATCCTGGACAATTTACACAGCGCCATCTAGTCCCAAATTAAGCGAAAAGCTTGTAGTATGGGTACTAGATAACTGGTATAATATTTAAATACTTTTTTTTTTAATATATACATATAATACATAGAAAACGCCCAGACCAAGTCAAACAGACATGTTCATGCACACAAATATTTGTCTAGTTCGGGGATGGAACCCGCGACCTCGGAGTCAAAGTGGCCATTGCTAACCATTCGACCACCGAGCTCGTCATTATACAGATATTGTATAGTCAAGTAACAATCCGTTGACAAATAAATTACACGCTATTTACACGTTTCAGGTAAAAAAAAAACCACGTTGAAAATTTAATTACACACTTTTTATATTGTCTAGTTACTGAATATGCTGAAAAAGTGTATTATTTTAACGCTGGTATATGATCGAAGTGGTCGCAGACGGTCGTCGAACCCTTACCTGGTCGGCTACGCAAATTCGCCACACCACTACACACAGATACCTCGCTTTGTTGTCTGGGAAAACACGAGTCATCTCTTATTTTGATAGTCTACTACTAACATAGTATAGTTTTAAGGCCACTTGCACACTCCGGCCGCTACATACAAACGTCGCGTCTTTAACTATCACATGAACAAAGACGTCTGTGTAGAGCGTAAGGCCCAGCGCACACCGCTGGAGGCGCGGCGGAGCTCGATTGAATATAAACCTTAAAGACCTTGACATACGGTCAAAAACTGTATACCAAAAATATATCAGCACGCGCCGCTCGGTGCGCCATCAAGCTACTACAACAGCATGCGTGCGACTGCTCCGGTCGTCGCCGCGAATTCCTGCGCTCCGCCGCCGCCGCGCCGCTCGGAGTCGCCTAAATCCGCGCGCGCGACTCAAAGAAATGCGCTCCGCCGCGCTTCCAGCGGTGTGGTGTGCGCTGGGCCTTACGCTCTACACAGACGTCTTTGTTTATGTGACAGTTAACGACGCGCCGTTTGTATGTAGCGGCCGGAGTGTGCAAGTGGCCTTAAAACTATACTATGTTACTAGTAGACTATCGAAATAAGAGATGAGATGCGAGTTTTTTTGGTCACATTCGAACGTGTTAACTTTCACAAGCCGACCAAATTGATAAAAAGTTTCATATTGTGAATTTACCAGACGCGTGTTACATATCCAAATTAGCCGGGTTGCCTACTTGAAAATATGAGCAACCCTACCCTATACCTAACAGCTAATGCGCTCCGTGTGCCAACCTTCCGGTTATAACACGGGGATGCGAGTCTCTCGTCCAGTAAACCAACCAGACGAGAGGACCTTTACCTGCTCCGCTCTTGCGCTCAGTAAACCAACCGAGCTTTCACCTGCATGCAGGCTACTTGCGTACTCTTAAGTCAAGTTGAAAATGTGAGCAAGTAAGCCACATAATTTTAATATGTAACACGCGTCTTATAAATTCACAACATGAGAATTCTTCTCTATTTGGTCGGTTTGTTTACGCGAACAAAAAACTCGCACGAAGTACTCAGAGCCTTACTAGAAATAATAATAATAAATAAATATTGTCAGACAAATTACACAGCGCCATCTAGCCCCAAAGTAAGCGAAGCTTCTGTTATGTTGTCTTGACAACTAATAAACATACGTTAATACATTTTTTTTTTTTTGTAAATAGGTACATACTTATGATACATAGAAAACACCCAGACCAAGACAAAGAGACATGCTCATGCACACAAATGTTTGTCCTATGTGGGAATCGAACCTACGAGCGTTGGTGTCGAAGCCGCGTCATTGACCGCTACGCCACCGAGCTCGTCAGAAAGGTTGGACCTGTCCCACGGCCATTATAAATAATAAATAAATAAATATTTCTGGACAATTTACACAGCGCCATCAAGTCCCAAATTAAGCGCAAAGCTTGTGTTATGGGTACTAGACAACTGTTAAATGTACTTAAATACATTTTTTTTTCTAAATATGTACCTACATACTTATAATACATAGAAAACACCCAGACCAAGACAAACATACATGTTCATGCACAAAAATGTTTGTCTTGTGCGGGAATTGAACCCGCGACCTTGGAGTCAAAGTGGCCATTGCTAACCATTCGACCACCGAGCTCGTCAAAGTTATGCGACATACGTATAAATAAGTACTTATACTTAGATATAGCCAAATTATTACAAAGTATTTCCATCACATCCAAACCACTTGGCCGTGTGGTTTCCGGCAGACTAAAATAGAATCACTCCGTTTCTTCCCGTGGATGTCGTATAAGGCGACTAAGAGAAATACATTATCAAATATCGATCAGGCCTCCCCAACCCGTTTGGCCAGCGTGGGGAGTGTAGGCCAAATCCTCCTTCCGTCTAGGACGGATGAGAGAGGGTCGTGCTCCTGTAGTGGACACTAAAATGGACCTGATGATGATGATGATGATGATGATCCAAACCACTACTGGGGTTTCCACAGCAATTTCACAAAATTAATATTAACCATCGAATATTTGACTAACCTGAGTAAGCTAGGAATAAGAAGCCCCGTGCGTGAGCTTATAAAAGCTTAGCTTTAAAGCTTAGAGCTTATCTGCAAATGGCGGAACTTGTGGTTGAACCCGTACCATTGTTTTGAAATATAATAATGTGGTACCTACCTATAAAATTTAACTTTTAAGTGCGTTCGTAGGCTGATTACTCATTGGAGCTTTATAAAACAACTTCCAATTGTTTGAAATCAGCATAACGACTGTAAGCGGCTCATCTTCATCTTTGTAGCCAAGGCCAACGCCACCTGCACGTGGTGCACGCTGATTAGCGAACTGTTATGTATATGCATATGTATGCTAAAGTGCTTCTCCTCTACCTCTTGCTGCATAGTCAGCAATTCGTTCTCGATTAGTTCGATTAATGTTTTCGGTGTTTAATAAATCTTTTATAAAAAAAAATGTATTGCTGTGTCATCATGGACACGGCTGTGTGTTGTACGTAAATACGTTCTATGTACTAAAATTATATCAAAATGGCAGCGCTCCCTCTCCCCCGCACGCCATGTTCCATAGTCCTTAGTTAGCGTAATAAATTATTTGATCATTCATATATCCAGTGGTGTGATTAAATTTTGGATGGAGATGATAGATTTGTAGCTGCAACACCAAACTGTATCCCCCGATTTTGTTATTATTCGTTTTTGTGAATTGCCTCCCTAAGGAACTAATTTTAAATACATGTATACACATCAAAAAGGCCTTTGAGAGAGGGCCTATAACAGAAGGAAGCAATGGCAAGAGAGAGATATAAGGCGTAAAACTGTTTAGGTAGACTCTAAAAACATTACCTTTGAAGTAAGTACCTAAGATGTCGGGAGTAAAAATAGAAGAAGATCCAATTTTGATTTTTAACAAAGATTTTTAACCCAAAAATAAATATATACACACAATAAAGAAAAAAACATATTAATAGTAACAATAGTTAAAGTTCTTATTCTAATAAATATACAGCACATTTTTTTTTATACTACGTCGGGTGGCAAGCAAGCATACGGCCCTCCTGATGTAAAGCGGTTACCGTAGCCATATTAACGCTTGCAACATAAAATATCGCTCGCGCGCTGCCACCACTACTGCCAAAGCAGCATCTCCTTCCTTTCTGGTGACCTCACTCACGCGCTGGAACACAACAATTCTCAAGGGAATTGTTATTTGGCTGCGGTATTCTGTGAGGTGGAGGTACATTCCCCAGTCGGGTAGCTTACAATTACGCTCCCTACCTCTCTTTTCGCCAGAGCTACGTTTGTCAGTCAGCAGGGTGTACCGCGTGCAGGTGAAGTTGGCTTTGGTTCAAAGATGTTGATGAACCACTTACACCCCAAAACATGTGGGTTAAAAGGCCTCAGCTCGACATATGCCATACTATCGCGCAGAGTCGATTTTCGGCTGAATAATAATATAAATAAGGACTTACAGCTAAGAGCCTCGACCATCACCTCGAGAGGCTTTCGCTAGGCAGTTGGGTCAAGAACCAAATACAGAAGGTGGTTCTCCTGGACACGGCCCGCATCGTGAGAAGGTTCCTCACTCTGGAGCCCTAACCACCGGTAGCTTGAGTCTTTGCCCCGCTATCGACGGGTGCCCCTTTTTTATATTTTTAAATGTATTATTTTATATGATTTATATTTGAAAATGTAAAAATTGGAGAAAGATAAAGAATAAATGATATAAACATATCTATATATAATATCCCTAACAATTTCGGATTTTAATTCGCGAGTAGGCAACCATTTTTTGTTCTCCCGTGACAAGGAAGGGGCAAGCACTCCCGCACTGTAAATTAAGAAATAAAATTCGCGTTATGACTCTAGTTCCCCGCGGTATGTGGTCTAATCCGTAATAAATACGCGTCGTAATGGTATTCACATCGTGTCGCCAAGGGCCACCGATTTATAGCTGAATCGATTCCTCGTTGGGGTGCAGCACTGGGGTAAGCGGAGCGGAGAGCGATTCAGTGTCTAGTCGTGCTTCTTCCGATGATAGTGTTATCATCAATATTTCTGCTTAAGGACAACTTCGAGTACGCAGTTTCCAACTTTGACCTATCCACGGATGAACACATTCAAGACAAACGTTGATATGCTCCATCTAAGTTCTCTGGCATTGTTCCTAAATCTCTAGCGTTTTCTCGTCTTTAGTGTTGATGCAGTATTAGTATCCGTTCCAGGCCAGCCCCCCTAACCAAGTGTAATTCGTAGCGTAACGAACGTTAGATAGATCACGTGACATTTGTCAATTCTCATACTAAAACGTTCGATTTTGACAAATATCACGTGATCTATCTAACGTATAGTGCCACAAACTTATCTGGCCCGGTGGCGGGGGCGGTACGATCGACTTAAGTGTTGTTATTAAACGAAATGCCGCCCGTTTTAGATGAAACATAAAAATCAAAGAAATATAAACACTATTAAAATAATAGCATTGATATACTTATTAATTGTGTTGTATGGTGTTTCAATTATATATCAATTGTCTTCTATTTTTTGTTCATTAGTTTTAAAAAATTGGTTGCCTGTAAAGTCGGTATACGGGCGAAAGTTTTACGTGACAACGACTTTGAGTGGTAAAATGTTTTCGTCTGTTTCTTTTTATGTCTGTCTCTCTCGCTCTTAGAAGGGACGCGTGCCTTTCACTCGCTCTCATTGTAGGCGCATAACGTGAGCCAGTTTCTTGAAGTGTCACCCGGCTAACCAATTTATAAGACGTTGTCACGTCAAAATGCACCACGTTAAGTCGTGATCATAGCTATTATATAATATTAGAGAGTTATAATATTTCACAGAAACATCTCGTTGACGATTTTTTTATTGTAAGGAATGAAATATGTGTAGAAAAAGATAATATGCATTAAAAAAAATACACCTCAATGGAATGTGCATACGCGGTAAGTAAATTAATTGTACCTGGCAATACTACATTTCAAGATGGCGGCTTTAGTTCTAAATTTGGCCACCGGGTCAGATAAGTTTGTAGCACTGTACGTTACGCTACGAATTACACTTGGCTAGGGGGGCTGGGGCCCTATCGCCGAAGCTGAAGTCGATTACCAGCGAATATTTTGATTCGAAAAACAGATCTTACGATTTAGTTATTGACATTTTCAGCTCAGTCGGTAGAGCTCCTTGGGGTTTATAGCAGCTAAGCTAAACACAATTAATCATCAACCTCAAATCAAAGCTGAAGCTTGATATTTGCAATCACAGAAGCTTAAAGACATCGTGTAATGCAACGGCAAACCGCACTTTCGGAGAAAGTCTTCTTGTTTCCCCTTCTGTTTTTAGTATAAAAAACCGTAATATCCCACTGTCCCGGAATCGTGAGTGTGTTCCTGTCGCGTATAATACAGAAGAGAATAATGGTATTTTTTTTTTTATATACTACGTCCGATGGCAGACAAGCATACGGCCCACCTGATGTGAAGCAGTTACCGTAGCCATATTGACACTCGCAACATAAAATATCGCTCGCGCGCTGCCACCCCCGCTGCCAACCAGCAACTCCTTCCTTTCAGGTGACCTCACTCACTCGCAGGAACACAACAACCCTCAAGGGAATTGTTATTAGTCTGCGGTATTCTGTGAGGTGGAGGTACTTCCCCAGTCGGGCAGCTTAAGAAATACGCTAGGCCCTACCTCTCTTTTCGCCAGAGCCTCATCAGTCAGTCAGCAGGGTGCACCACGTGCAGGTGAGGTTGACTTTGATTCAAAGATGTTGATGAACCACTTATACCCCTAAAATTCCCGTCTTAAGCAACTTATTATTATTATTTCCTGATACTATAATATTATAAGCATGCGAATGACGTCGCTGACATTCGTTAGTATCAAATACATTACATAATGTATAGTTTAGAGAACCAGCGGATCATTGACCGTTCGGCCATAAAAATTTCGGTGGTTTTCCACGCTGGCATCACTACATAGTATAAAACAAAGTCGCTTTCTCTGTCCCTACCCATACAACCAAATCCGGTCGTGGTGACTAAAATTTCGGTAACAAAATAATCGACTGGTTGCAATGTCGTAATTGTTACTACGCTTTGTGCCTGCGTGAGGTTTAGCCTCAAAATATTGTAACAGAGTATACACTTCGCGACTTAAATGTGTCAGCCTAACTTTTGATAACAATGTTTCGTAAATATATCCACACTGTTACTACGTTATGATATCAAGAACAAAACTACCCAAAAGTGTTTATATTGTGACTACATTTTTGTTCCTAGAATGTTACTAAACTTTGTGTATAAAGAGATACAAGTAAATGTGCACATTAATTAACTTAGTTTTGTAACATAGTCGAAACTAGTACACAGTTCTAGAATATTCGATACCTATTAAAAAAAGTTCAGTATGTTCTCAAACATTTTATCTGATAATTGAGTGCTAGTACGTATTAACAATTAACAGTATGAGTAAACCTTTTAAACATACAACTACTTATTACCGACGACTCCACGCAGTTAAGGAAAAGGAGCTTTATTCAGCTCAAAGGAGGAAAGAGAATCATGGAACTCCGACATCTTCACTTTACATCTACACTTCATACTATTTTTCGTCTTTGCACACCTTTAATGTAATAATAATCTAATGTGGGGATATTTCACACAGGGCCATCTGATCCCAAATTAAGCTTGTAGTAAACTTGTGCTATGGGTAACAGCCAGCTGATATATTTACAAATATAAATACATACCGTAATAGATAATTTACATCCAGACACAAGGCAAATACAAATGCTCACCACGTAAATGTTTGCCTTGGGTGGGAACCGAACCCACAACCGCGAGCTTCGCAGGCAGGTGCACTACCTACTAGGCTACGGAGCCGACAAAATGTTTTTGTTTTATATGAGAGCGGGGCAAGCATATTAATGCATAAGCATGCAAGCAGAGCATGTGAATCAGCCCATGTTGTATTTATTTGGGAATACCGCTGGAGGAAGTTGATTCTTCAACTTCACAGTTCGTAGTAGAAAATGTCTTAAAAAGCGTACTGTAGTCGATCGCCAAATATCGAGATGATGAGGATGGAATTTTAATTTATGGCGAGTTGTACGATAGTGGAACTCAGCGGCAGGTATCAATTCAAATAGCTTATCCGAGCACTCCCCGTTGTATAATTTATATAGAACGCAAAGAGATGCAACATCTCTGCGTGTAGAGAGAGACTCCAGCCGATCAGAAATCATTGGGTCACCGACGATTCGAACAGCTCTTCGTTGTATGCGGTCAAAAGGAGCAAAGTGGGGCGCACCAGCCCAGAGATGTGAACAGTATTCCATATGAGGCCTAACTTGGACTTTACACAGTTGAAGGCGATGTTGTGGTGTAAAATACCGCCTGGCTTTACAGATGATGCTAATTTTCCTAGAGGCCAATTTGGCTTTGCACTCCAAGTGACCACGGAACTGAACATCACTCGATATGTCAACACCCCAGATACCAATTCTGGAGCTAATAGTAAGGGGAGTACCTTCCAATCTGGGAGATACGTCAAATGGGAACATTTTTGAGGTAAACGCACAAACTTGTGTCTTTGAGGGATTCAGCTGGACTAAGTTCAGTCTACACCAGTCAGAGACGTGTCCAAGAGACGTCTCAGTCTCAGACACAAGTTTTGGACGGTACTCATCGACGCAATCCTGAGAAACATTGCATAGACTCTATTTTGCGTCCAAGGTACTGTCATCTGCATAGCAATGGATGCTGCATACATGCAGCAAGTCATTGATATGCAGAAGAAACAATGTGGGGGACAATACGCAGCCTTGTGGCACACCAGCGTTCAGGGGTAATGGATCCGAACGTGCATCGTCAATCACAACTTTAATGATCCACCCAGTGAGAAAGCTGGCAATCCATGTGCAGTCTCTCGGGAAACCCGAAAGAAGGAAGCTTGGATAGTAGTGCCTTATGCCACACCCGATCAAAGGCTTTTGCTATGTCTAGGCTAGCAGCCAAAGCCTCGCCCTTGCTTTCTACTGTCTTCGGCCAACGGTGAGTCAAAAATACCAGAAAATCAGCAGCCGAAACCTTGGCGAAAGCCATATTGGCGATCATTAATCTGAATTATTGTGATTATTAATGTGAACTAATACTGTTCTGTTTAACTTATTTTCTAATATCACAATATTAGAAAATAAGTTACAGGTCCAGTACAGAATTTATCAATCTATCTACGCTCATGGTCAGTCACTTGCCGAATCTGCATGACGACAGCATATAGATAGGTACTTGGATACATGTTGGGAACCACTGACATGGGATTATTCCGTCGGCCATAATAGATTTTGTTACTGAATTGAGCAATAAGTACACTTTGTGTCGACTTAGTAACTGAACATTGTGATAGCCTTACGAAATCAATTAAATTGAAATCAAAACAAAATAAATGCATGTTTTTGCAAAAATTATTGTATCCTAAAATAAATATTAGATCTAAATAATTTAATCTCTCTAATTAGCAATAATAACACCTTTGGAATATTAATTTTTATTATCACAAAATTAACAAAAAAGTAAATGTTTTTTCTTAAGTCTTTATAAATCGCCGGCGCCTTTATTATTTGGAATTATATTCCAAATTCCCTCGACAAACGAACTTGCGCATTTTGTAATTAACTATAATGAATTTAAAATTTACCGTAACAAACAATGAATAATTATACTAACTTGTAATGGCCGATGACTTTGACATAAAAGTAAAATGATGAAAGAAGATTTGAGTTGCATTAAACGTTCAATCATTCAATTATCGTTCATTCAAAACTGTAACAATCTGTTAACAATGTTACTATAATTTTACGAAACATCTTTTCTAAAATGTAACCACTTTTATGTTTCTTAAATTCCCCACTTTTTGTCGAGGTGTCAAAACAAGGTAGACACAGCTACTATTTTTGTTACCTGTGTAGTAACATCAAAAAGTAACAGTTTCTACACTACAACTGAAATGGTTGTATGGGTATGTCCCTATGTATGCTTAAATCTTTGAAACTACGCAACGGATTATGATGCGGTTTTTTTTAATAGATAGAGTGATTCAACTGGAAAGTTTATATGTATAATATATGCATAACATAGTAGAAAAACACTGATAATTTAGAGGTTTCTAATGTGATGTCGTAAATAAACACATTTTTTTGCTCTTTCATTGCAAACGCTGGCTGAACCCAACGAGATAGATCAAAATAATGTAGTACAGTATTGTTCACCTTAAAATGGTCTACAAAAAAGTTCGCGATGGTATATGTCTATCTCTTAGTGGTAACACACAATAACCGTTATTTTATCCTTTGCTTTTTACAAGAAATAATGCCTTATTTACGAAGCGATTTTAAGCAATACAGAATTAATCCTTATCCAATTAAGTACCTTAAATACATTGCGCATTTAATATAGATCAATATGGCCCTTCACAGCATGTAATTTAAATGAATAGTTTAGAAGATATCACACATTTAAAATGCAGGGACATAACGGCTGTGGCGGTACCGGCCGCGGAGCCGGCGGCGTGTGCCTATAACTGGGGAAGGACTGGATAGGACAAAGCGCAAAGACCTTCTGTAGTACATTTAGTATCAGCATTGCACCCGTGCGAAGCCGGGGCGGGTCGCTAGTCTAATTATATAACAAGGATTCTATTTTATTATTGTCTGTGTAAAAAAAGACTGACGGAATAACTGATCCATCGACGCAAAGGTCCGAGGACACGTAAAGACTTCCGCTTTTGTCATTAGATGACCATCATCAAGCTAAGTCAATGGTCTTTTCTGCAGACAATGGCCTTTTTCACGTGGGGAAATCCGTTAAAGATACCACGCTGCCCAAGCGTGGTTATGTCGGACCCTGCTGCCATGACCAATGGCAGCCATTTCTACTAAAACCCCACGATCTCCTCTCCGACAATTGGCGAGGCCACGTGAACTGCGATAGCATAACCTCCGCGACCCCGCCGACGGCTGTCCCTGAAACCCTCCTCCTGGGGAACCCGAGTTTCTCCCCCTTCTCGACTAGTGGCGCACCGGGAGACATACGGCACGCCGACACCAAGGATTATTTTTTAACGAGGATTTCTTCCTCGACTGCTTGGGGCCGATGAAACCGGCTCTCCGGGCGTCGTCAGACATTCCCGGCTTCGGTTTCACCTCCCCCCTCCTCTGTAATTTTTTAACGAGGTTTTCTTCCTCGACATTTCGCAACTCAGTGTACCCTTCGCTACACTGGGGAGCGGTCCTCCATTGTGCGCCTCACCTTGACTTCACAGGGACGAGAGGCGCAGACGCCCAAAAGCGCAGTACAAGTGCGCCCAGGGTGCAGATGGCTCAGGCTGTTGCTGACAAGTCGTTTTCACCGGACGTATCCAGCAAGACAAACTAGCCAACAACAGTCCCGAGCACACGAGAAGGTTTTCCTACAGCCTACGCCAACCCTCAATTGTACAATGTGGTGAAATACGCTCTAGACCTCGTTGATTGAGGGGAGACATGTATGTTGTATTGTGATGTAGTGGGATGAACAGAGTTGATTCCGAAGTAAGTAAAAAACAAATACACAAACAATAATACAACAAAGAGCCCACGAATCGAGCTCTGGTTTAGTTTTTCCTTCTCAGCTTTTCAATTAGTTTCTCCTGAGTTTTTTTCAAGTTTCTTCAAAAATTTTCTTCAAATTATACAGAAAACAGCTTGTAAACCGTAAAATTTCCAGTATAAGATGATTCTTGATACCCAAGAGACGTACGCAGCATTCGTAGCGCTACCCGAGGTCTAGTTATAATATAGTTTACGGTTAACGTCTATAAGCACAGAATACTAATACAATCAGTACTTTAACTTCATACTAGCGCCCAAATCGTTTTGGCGCTGCTAGTATGAAGTTTTGGTGCGCCGCGCACCAAAAACTTCCTGAGCGGTCGTGTAAATGACGCTTGGCTGTGTGCGTGCGCCGATTTGGGCGCTAGTATGAAGTTAAAGTACTGGTTGTATTACTATGCTGTGCTATAAGTCTACAAGTTTTGACTATACATATGAAAAAATAATAGAGATCAACAGGGGCTACCACCGAAGCTCAAGCCGATTACCATGGTATTTTTTGAGTGCGAAAATGACACTATTGTATAGATTGATAGTTGAATTATGTTTAGCTCAACTGGATGGAACCCTAGAGCTATCACAAAATCACAAAACTGAAAATATTTGTAAATAACTTTATGCTTTAACCTAAGACATTTTTTGGTAACAAAAAATCCGATGGGAATCGGCTTCAACTTCGGTATCAGTAACCGGTAGGGCCCTTGGTATAGATGCTTTAATAAATGCTACGTCTACTTACATTTAGCATAGAAATATACTACCTACATAATTTTATAAAAATAAAACTAGGTAATAATAAAACAGGAGACTCACAGTAGGAACATTAAAAATAAAAACGATCAACCAGTCATTTTTTTATACTATGTATTATCTAAATGAATCCCTAATTTTATATTTTTATTATTTTCTTTTTTGTGCCCCCCTTAAATATTTGTTTTATTTTAATTTAATTATTTATTTTTAAACTGAATATATAACTAAATATTCTATACTAGAACGAGTATCTAAAGCTGCATTAGCAGGTTCATACCAGATTTGGCTGGGCAGGGTGAGAAACACAAGTAGGTAGTGAAGATGAGTGTTGATGTAAGTCGGAAAGGGGCCCCTTAAACCTACACCCGTTTCACAAGTCTCAGGATCTGCTTGGGGTTTCTCTCTCTGCCACACGATGGACCCGGCACCCGCACGGTGAATCCATGGAAGCTAAGAAGTTCGTCTCTCTGAATATTTCAAATGTCTACTTGTTGCCGTTATCAATATCGAGCAAGACGAGCAAAAAAATCACGTTTGTTGTATTTGAGCCCCCTTAAATATTTATATTCTTCTGTTTTTTAGTATTTGTTGTTATAGCGCCAATAGCAATACATCATCTGTCGGTTCATGAGATACAGCCTGGTGTCGGACGGACGGACGGACGGACGGACGAACAGCGGAGTCTCAGTAATAGGGTCCGTTTTACCCTTCGGGTACAGAACACTAAAAACGAGACCTATTTTAATCTATAGATGGATTTTATGGCTCTATACAAATTCGCTGTTTTCCTGGCCACAATAGCGCATCGCGAAAATTTCTTCACGCCACTCGGATTAGGGGCCGGCTGCGCGAGGAAAAAGCCGTGGGGTAGTACTATCGAATAGAGATATTGCGTTATGTGTGCCGCGAATTTAAAACAGGTCGAATTAAACGCAGATGTTTTTTTTTCGATCCGGAATAATGATTATATCGCTTCTGGCTGTCACTGGGTATAGAGGGAGGTCTATTCATAGCATCTCTGTCACTGCGGATAAAAAATAAAACGTAATTCTTAAAGACATCGGGGAAAAAAAGGGGTTTTGGCTATGTCATGGATACGGTCGTGTGTTGTACGTGAATACGTTATATGCACTAAAATTATCTCAAAATGGCATCGCTTCCCCCTCCTCCGCACGCGATGTTTCAATAGTCCTTACTTAGCGTAATAGATTCTTTGATGCTTCATCTATCCAGTGGTGTGATTGAATTTTGGATGTAGAGAATAGATTGGAAACTATAACGCCAAACTGTATCCCCCGACTTTGTTATCATTAGATTGTTTGGATTGCCCCCGTATGGAAGCAAATTTAATAAAGACGTATTAAAGACAAAAATATTTGGGCCTTTTACATGATTTTTACACATTACCACTAAGTAAAATAACTGGTCAAAACACATAATCTTGTTATCTTATACATATATTATATTATCAATACATATAATAAAACAGTAGGAACCGCGTGTCTGTACATTTGATAAAATTAACAAAAAATGGGTGTGGGCGATAAAAAAAGAGTAACAGAACACAAAAAAGATTTTTTTGATTTTCTTGTCTGTCTGTCTGTCTGTCTGTCTGTCTGTATGTACTCGCTAATCTTTAAAACTACTGAACAGATTTTTACGCGGTTTTCACTAAAAGATTAAGCTCATCCCTGAGCAACATATAGGCTTTGTTTCATCGAAATCTGATGTCAGATTAAAAAGTTATCGTCATTTAGAGTTTAAAGAAAATTTTTCTATAGAGAAAATCACTGACTCACTCATCACGAAATTTCAGAAACTACAATATCAATACATATAATAAAACAGTAGGAACCGCGTGTCTGTACATTTGATAAAATTAACAAAAAATGAGTGTGGGCGATAAAAAAAGAGTAACAGAACACAAAAAAGATTTTTTTGATTTTTTTGTCTGTCTGTCTGTCTGTCTGTCTGTCTGTATGTACTCGCTAATCTTTAAAACTACTGAACAGATTTTTACGCGGTTTTCACTAAAAGATTAAGCTCATCCCTGAGCAACATATAGGCTTTGTTTCATCGAAATCTGATGTCAGATTAAAAAGTTCATCATTTCAGACTAGGCGGAAGGACGCAAATACAATGTTCAATATTCTACTCGATTTATACAGAACGGAAACACCGATATGCTTTGTGACACGAAACTGTGACAAAGCGAAAATGTTTCAGGATTGCTGTCTAATCGTTTCAGATGAATGCGAAATGGCCAACAATGTGGCTTTATCGAAGATTAGTAACGCTTGAGGTCTTTTCATATTAGCTCCCGAAGGAAAGACTCCCTTCATTTATTTAATATTTTTTTTGAAACTATGGTGACTATCTTAAATTAAAATAATAATTTGTTGACTTTTAACGTATAATACTGCCCCAAATATTTTCTTATGTATCTACTTTAGTTCGTATTTGTATTAATATGCCGGAATCATAAAGTCCACGCGAACGAAGTCGCGGGCATCAGCTAGTAAATAAATAAATATTGTCAGACAAATTACACAGCACCATCTAGCCCCAAAGTAAGCGAAGCTTGTGTTATGGGTACTAGACAACTGATAAACATACGTAAATAATTTTTTTATTTTGTAAATACATACTTATGATACATACAAAAAAAGAACGTGTGTGGGTGTTTCCACACACGTTCTTTTTTTATATTATAATATTAAAAAATGTGTTACTATGTTTGTTCGCAGTAAACTCAGAAACTACTTAACCCATCTCAATGTAATTTTGCATACGTGTGTAGTTTGATCTAACTTGAAAGATAGGACAGTTATATAATTAATACTGTATGAAAACCGACGCGGGCGACGTCGTGAGCGACAGATAGTGTAACTATAAAATTATATTGTAAAATTCGTCGTAGCGACATGAAAATGGCGTAAATTCACGCACGTATTAATTTCCATTTTTTGTCACGTCCAGGGCCACAGTAAAACGCATAAGCATAATATTAATAAAATAATAATAAAAACCATAGGAATTACAATATCTCACAAAATTAATCATTTCAAATATTTTATTTTCATAAATTATTTACATATTTATAACCATATATATATATATATATATATATACGATGTATATCAATTGATTTTTATCTTGATATATGTATATCAAGTCTTTAACTGATTTTTTCCTGTCTTCTGAACTAAAATTTTTGAAGATTAATGTTTACCCTGGCAACACGTAGTAAAAAAAAACAATTCAGAATACTTTACTTTGGATTGTTTCCCAAAATGGCAACCTCATTTAAAATTGGGGAAAACCCCTTTAACTTACCAGTACGTGCTAGCTTTTTATTGAAATTCAAACCTTAACTTTAGGTGTTCATTGAAAGTGGTAATTTTTACAAATTCCTTCCACATTTTTAAGAGTTTAATCCCCTTACAGAATAAAATTCGCTTCGTTTTCTTAGCCTGGATATATATCCGATAGATATCGGATATATATAAAAAAAACGGATTTTTGATATTTATTATAAAAATCGGATTATTTCGAACCCTGATTTATTGAGTCTACCCTCAGATATGTCGATGCAAGTGTCAAACGAAATCTTGCAAAAACGCTCGTGTTTAATGTGTGTGTAAAAAAAAACCGCATTCAAATTGGTATACCCATTTAAGTGCTACGGCGACACAGACAGACAGACACACACACTCACATAGCGGTTAAACTTATACATAACAAACACCTCTTTTTGCGTTCGAAGGTTAAGCTAGCTCGCTAGCTAATCTTTTTGATGCAGTTTGGGAGCCGAAAATCATATTAAACTAATAATTAAAAAAATCTATCAACATTAATAGATTCACAATTAAAATTCATACTACCTATAAAATCTGACAGGTGTGTGATTTTAATTTGAAATACGAAATCATTTAGCAGTCTAATTTCAAATGTTGAAGGTTCACATCAATTAATTCATTCATATGACGTAAAATATAATCAAATAATTTAAATTTGGAAACACATCGTTTCCTGGTGTAATAAAGTCGATTACTAATCGATTGTCTGTAAACGCCCACGAACATCACAATAGTTCGTCTGTTGTCTATGGCTAAATATGGCGCCGCGGCGGCGGTTGTGCCAACACAATAAAATTACACGTGAATACTACGCTTTTCGCTTTCGACGGAAATAGTGAATGTAAACTGTATATTTATCAAGCAGTGGGAGGTATTTCTAAAGTATCTAACAGTTAACGACTTTAGAATTTGAAATATATTTTCTGTCTGAAAATTATCGCGTTTTTTTTTAAACTGGTTGTTTTATGTAGCTATCCTCACAGCAGATACAAGGTGTGTTGCTATACGGATTAATAATTTATTTCGATAAATATTCATAATAATAATATGTTACGACAATATAGTACAGGTTATTTTTACCTAGTTCGTAATTGGGCCTTTTACACTTTAGACCAATTAGTACCTAACTATTTTATTTACGCCCATTTTACCCACCTTACTTGTGAGGTAGGGTATCAAAACGGCATTTTGTATGAAAAATGTATTGAATTAACAATCTGTGGTGTTACTGTTTTAACCCTACCCTAAAGTGCATAATTTCTTAGAAAAATTTTTCTAATTGTATTCAGTTAAAAGATTTATGTTTTCGGAAATATTTTGCGTTTTCTGTTTAAACGAAATAGATTATAATTATTTCTTTTAGATATAGTCAAATACTTTATCAGGGTCCATGAAAAAATATCTCATATACTATTAATTAACTAATAAATCTATTTCGTTAGTTACGCATTAGTCACAAAATATTAATTGAGTGAAAATTGGAACTCGCAAACTGGCTCAAAGGCCAACTGAAACTAATAATGAGGTACTAAAACAAAATAATTAGTGTCGTCACTTTACTTTCGAACATGTTTAAAAAAATAGAGGCCATGAAAAGATCATAATCGAAAATTATCACGGAAGATGCGTCATAAATACGAGTATTATAAAATTGTAGATCAAAAGGCAGGGGACTGGTGGGCGAGACGCCGATTTATGCTAATTAAAGGCGACTATACATTCGGTCTAGCGGTGGCGCTAGTGTGCCCCTACATCATCTCTAAGATATTTGCGAAAAATACAAAAACGTCTCAATTTGACAATAACAGTGCAAAAGTTTGCTGCTAAATGTTCTGTTAATTTGTGAGATTTACAACGAAAATATTACATAAAAACTAGTAACGGACATCTTTGAGTTCTGTTCACGGCTCTACTTGAAAAGTTACATTAGCAAAATTATGGGATAAAATATCAACGGCGAATTTCTAAATAATCTACGATTCGCGGACGACATTGCATTGTTGGCAGAAAATCACAGAGATCTTGAACTCATGCTGAATACACTAAATGAGGTAAGTAGGATATATAGACTACAAATGAATCTAATAAAGACATTTGTCATGACTAATGGAGTAATGATTACGTTGACGAGTATCTCAACCTGGGACAGAATATCTCGTTCGAAGAAACAACGTCAACAGCTGCTCCCAATGCTGCTCTACGAGTCAATGCTGGGCCCTGTCAAAAAATATAACTTTAAGTTTCCCAAAGATCTGTTGGACGTAGTATGCTAGGAATAAAACGGACTTTTCAGACAACCAATTTTTTACATTCGGTTGGACTTTAATCTCTTTAGTCTGCGAGTCAGATTATTTTTTCTGAAATCCAATTTTACATCGATTATATTAGTTATTAGTAGTTATTTTACATGGCATACTTATAATGGCGCGATCGTGTGATCGCGCCATTATAAGTATATTTTCATTGAAATGATAGGCACAAACACATTAATCAAAATACAAGTAACACTAGATCAAAAAGTAATAGACGTGTGGGCGGAAATCAATTTATGCCAATTATGACTCAATGGAACACTGTTTCGCACTTTCTATTACCTAGAATTGAAAGCTAAGTGGTTATATCATTGCATTTTTTAATTTAAATGTACTCGCATTTTATTATAAAATCATTAAACACGCAGAGGGAGGTAATTGGGGTGTAAGTGGTTCACCGTCATCTATGAACCAAAGCCAACCTCACCTGCACATGGCCCCGTCGCCGTGTGCCGTCCGGTAGTTTCCAGGAGTATATTCGGAGTGAAATTCGAATTATATTTAAAAAAAAAAAAAATTTGCTCGATCAACTTTCCAAATTTTGACAACTGTCGTACCATATAAGTAAAATGTCATGACCTTTTATGATTTATAGCTTAGAGCAGCAGTAATGTTACAAACTGGTTTATTTTGTGACCAGTGAGAACTTGTGAAATGATTTAACGTAACGTAACGTAACGTCGGTTTACGGACGATAATTTTGCGTGATAATGTCAGAAGAAAACATCGGCTAATGGAGTGGAAGAGAAATAGATGCGTCACAAGCCGAACGCTTAAGCCGACCGTGCATTCCTTTCGCTTGTTCTGCGTTCTCGCTTACATTCTTGGCTTAGGCGGAACGTAACAATGCGTCATGCTTTTTCGTGTGTGCAGCCGGCGTTCATCGATTGATAAGATGTTACCACGTCAAAATTAAAGCCTTACAAAAGTATACGTTAAAGAAAAAAAATAACCAAAGTTTCGGCTTGTTTATTTATGAAGAGTTGGTCTAATTGTTTGGGTTTTTGTATCAGAGATGAACTTCTTAGCTTCCATGGATTCACCGTGCGGGTGCCGGGTCCATCGTGTGGCAGAGAGAGAAACCCCAAGCAGATCCCGAGACTTGTGACACGGGTGTAGGTTTAAGGGGCCCCTTTCCGACGTACATCAACACTCATCT
This sequence comes from Hypsopygia costalis, assembly GCA_937001555.2. NCBI lineage: Eukaryota > Metazoa > Arthropoda > Insecta > Lepidoptera > Pyralidae > Hypsopygia > Hypsopygia costalis. Next base: position 4,566,834 of record OW443340.2, on the reverse strand, counting down.
TCACTACCTACTTGTGTTTCTCTCCCTGCCCAGCCAAATCTGGTATGAACCTGCTAATGCAGCTTTAGATACTCGTTCTAGTATAGAACTTGCTGCACTTCTGGACAAGCCAAGGTCTTTCAGCAGGTTATAGAGATTTTGCTGGTATATCTCTCGCTCCTACTTCTACAGCGTTTAGGAGGTCATAATATTTGTTTTGTTTTATCGCGTGGTCTTTGGGTATGTTAGTTTCCCACGGTACGGTAAGAATTTAATAATATTAATAAGTACAAATTCTCTGAAAATATGATATAGAAATATATATCGGATGTACCGATTGTAAAACGGGGTGTGTTCAGAGGAGTTGTTTGACAGGCGTTCAGGCATACAGGCGTTCAGGCATACAGGCGTTCAGGCATACAGGCGTTCAGGCATACAGGCGTTCAGGCATAAAGGCGTTCAGGCATACAGGCATTCAGGCATACAGGCGTTCATAGCCTACGATAAATGCTTTCCATCAGGCGGGCCGAATTTTTTTTGTTTGGCACTTTAGTGGTATAAAAAAAAATCGGCTTATCTAGTCGTACTTTAGGGGATCTTTCACAACGGAAACACAGATATGAAATTCTACATTCTGCCATGGTGTCGTTGTGGACACTTGTAACTTTTTATAAAAATTAGTCTAAGAGCGCCTTAACACCCGGGTGCGTTACGAGTTACTCGTGATGTCTATTTTCATCTGTGTCAATGGGTAGGGAAATTCCACTGGCCATTCATACGTAGGCATCATACGTAGGCAGGACTAAAATTGACATTTTAACTTTAGTGATATGTCATGTTGCAAGCATTAATATGGCTACGGTAACCGTTTCATATCAGGCGGGCTGTATCTTATTTTTATTATTAGGCGGGTTGTCTGCCACCCGAAGACTAAATTATTATCTCTCCCTAATAATGATACTAGCTGTTACCCGCTGCTTCGCCCGCGTAGTCCAGGGGTGCTGGATTATCCGCTGGGTCAATCTAAAGATTGTCTGAAAATTTCGTTGAAATCGGTCCAGCCGTTTCGGAGTCTATACGGAACATACATACATACTTTCTCTTTTATAGGTATAGAAGAAGATAGATAGATACTCGTATATTGATTCATAATAGCGATAATGTATTGTATGGTGCACGTAATCATCGGAGTGCATAAAATTAGAATCCTTGATTGAAAGTGTTTGGGGGTTGTCCAGTCATTCCAAGAAGACGAGCAAAACAGCAGTAAAATTACACTATCGGTTTTAATGTTTTTATTACAAGCAATGGAGGAACAAGAATATTCCTGACGATATTTCTCGGCATATCCCTTTAGCCGGGAATAAGATAAAAGAATAATACAAAGGCAGAAATAATACAAAGATAAACTCAAAAGGTGTGGTTGGTGGTTGGCCGTGTGGTTTCCGGCAGACTAGAATAGAATCACTCCGTCTCTTCCCGTGAATGTCGTACAAGGCGACTAAGGGAAATACATTATCAAACATCGATCAGGCCTTCCCAACCCGTTTGTCCTGCTTGGGGAGTGTAGGCCAAATCCTCCTTCCGTCTAGGACGGACGACAGAGGGTCGTTCGTGCTCCTGTAGTGGAGACTAAAATGGACCTGATGATGAAACTCAAAAGAACATTGATTCCAGAGTCGTAAAGCTATTTGATAAAAAAATGTCATCTCATCAGAAGGAAAGAAATAGTGCTGCTAATGCCACAAATTGGACTTAACGCAGCATTATGCCCGTGTGATGTGAATGTTCCTAAAATTTAAAACAATTCAACATAGTACCACAAATCGCTGTTCACACTGTTTATAATCTTGGAAGGTTGCCAATGGCTGAAAGTTATACGACAACTAGTGAGTCGTTAATATGTCTAAATAAATCGGAAATTATGTTGTGTGTGAAACAGTGAATCCAGCGCCTGCGTACGCCTGTACCGCACTCACTTCCTAGTTTTAGAAGTCAAAAGATGATTTTATAGTGGCGTTGATGGCCCGCGTGGATCCAATTAATCTTTTTTTATACCACGTCGGTCGGGTGGCGAACAAGCATATAACCCGCCTGATGCGTAGCGGTAACCATAGGCATATAAGCACTCGCAAAATGAAATGTCAATCGTAAAATTAAATAAATCGGAAAAAAGTTTAGAGTGAAACGTGTGAAACAGTGAATCTTTGCTTAATTGCGCTCACCGTCGCTATCACTTCCTACTTTCTACCCCAAAAATAGGAGAGAAAGTTGCTCTTTATTCTCTTTTAAATTTCCGGGACGTTCTTAAAATACAAAAGTAAGAAGACCATTACATGCCTCAAAATTAGGGCGGTAAAGTTGTATGGAAATCGTTTCTTTTAATTTTGCTAAATGCGAAGCAGGTTCAACAAATATTTCTGAATAGCGGCCAACTATTGACCAAATAGGGAAATTATTTCTATTTATTTTGTTGTTGTTTTTTTTTTAATAATAATATTCTTGCGGTAGATGACGCTATTTGTAATACATTATGAGATTGCTCTGGGCAATTCTCTCGGCATCTGCAATTCATACGCTTCGATAACTTTATTTTACAAATTGATCATATTGTGGTAGAAGATTTTCAATAATTCCTGTCACATCTGTAGGATCAATATTTAACCAATTTCACTGTCTGAACTTCTTCTCAACAGTATACTCTTGATACAGTGGTCGTGGTTATGGCGCGCTCTTCTCGACCATGACCGTCGCGCGCGTGCTAAGTGCGTAAATATGAATTACCTACATTAAAATAGTTATTAATTCAATTGTACATTGCAAGCGACGGTTTATTCAAATAATGATAGTGCAAATTGCTCTCAGAAAGAAAAATCGCCTAAGAAATTATTAAGAAACCTGGGAAGTCAAGAAATATATTATGCTCGACAGTACGTGTTATACGTTTCTTTTATATTTATTTGCAAGTATAATATAAAGTAATATACATCACTCGGGGGTAGGCTTAAATTACATCACTCGTGGCCGTTTAGAAGTCCCGCCTACGGCTTGACTTACAAATGCTCACTCGTGAAGTAATTTGTACCCTACGCCCCTTGGTGTGTTAACTGCTATTATATGTTCAAAGTCGCTAATTCTCAAAGGTTCTCTCTTGATCGTTTTCAATTTTATGCAATCATCTATGGGCTACTGGTAAACGCTTGCCATCAGGCGAGCCGAGTAAAAAAGCAAGGTTACACGAGTAACTTACAGGCCACAGACTTTCCTAAATGACTGTCATCTAATGCCAACTATTGGAACGTTTGTTTAACGTACTCTCTGAAGCACGGAGAAGGCCGAGATAAATAAAGTCATTCATAACAGCCCCCTTACCGCCAACTCTTATTGCGATTCAATAACTGAATAGAATGCTTATTCATACCAATGAATAAGCATTCTATTCAGTTACTGAATCGCAATAAGAGTTGGTGGTAACCGAGGGCAGGCTGCTGTTGTCGTTACTTAACGTGCATGATCGATTATGCTGACATACGCAATAATGCCATTAAACTCCTAGCCAATTAAAATTTATTATTTTTACGTTTCAAGTAATTATCAAAAGGAATGTACAAGACAATTAACTGGATAGTTTCGAGCGGGCCATGTGTCAGTCTATCGCCCGCGCTTCTGATTATCAGCGTCACTATAAAACTTCCCAAGGTTAGTTCTAATTGCCTGGTAATGTACCACTATAAAAGTTGTATTTATAGTATATTTAAAAACTGTAAATCTATAGTGTCACATTCCCTTAGCTAACAGCGAAGAAAGTCTAATGCCGGCTCTACATTTGTGCCGCGAAGCTCCGCGAACAGGCGTGAACGTGAATGTAAATGGTTTTCGCTAGGTTCACCGGCGTTCACGCCTGCCCCCTTACCACCAACTCTTATAGCGATTCAATAACTGAATAGAATACTTATTATGAATGCAATGAATAAGCGACTCTATTTAAAATTTAATAGAGTAGCTTATTCATTGGTATGAATAAGCATTCTATTCAGTTATTGAATCGCAATAAGAGTTGGTGGTAAGGGGGCTGTTCCCCGATCGGTATCGGTATTTTGTCCCGCGACAAAGGGTTCGCGTTTCGTTCGCGCGTTCACATTCACGGATTATCGATGCGTACGGATGGGCATTAGCAAAATGTACTATGGAATTCAAAAAATCGCCATTACAAGTCATTAAAATTTCAGTCATCCACCATCTTCTTCTTCTCCAACGATTTCTAATTATTTTATTATATTGTAGGTACAAATAGTTATATGTTGTTACAGCAAACATGTTATAGCAGCCGTAGCTTCCATATCCATTTCACGGCAGGTTCCACTCACGAACGTGTGACCCGTGAATGTTATGCCGTGAAATCCCGGCGCGAATTCACGGCATAATTTCGCGCCACTAATGTAGAGCCGCCATAACATCGCAGCACGTGTAAAGTCGAATAAATTCTGCGATTTCCTCAATTATTGCGACTCCTTTGTCACAGCGAACGCTTATATTTAGGTCAGTATGTCTACCACGCATCTAGTTCTAGGGCTATTGTACAAATGTATTACAAGAATTAAAGCTGAAGGCGCAGCGCGGCGATTACTCAGAAACCGGTTTGCGGCATTACGGTTAAATCGTCCTGAAAGACTGAAACAGAACAGGGTATTTTTTATTTTAAGGGCTACTAAAGTTCAAGCTGTGGTTTTAGTTTTACTAAATGGTCGTTATTTTGATAATTTACATCTCATTTTGCTTTCCGGATCATTTCACAATTCCAATATTTATTTAAGGTAACAGCAATGCGGTATAAGTTACCGCATTGCTGTTACCTTAAATAAATGTTAAAATTACATCTAAATATAAATATGAGTATGTAGACGTCCTCTTATTTTAAAATTGAAATTGGAGGGGCTTGTCAATCGTTACGGTTACCTTCACTCCAAGTATTTGAGATAGTACCTACGCGGCTTGTAAATAGTAGAGCAGAATCTTAGAGTATGGCCCTAAACTTCTTCAAATTGAAAGGGACCTGTATTCCAGCAATGCGATTTTTTTTATTCTACGTCGGGTGCAAACAAGAACCCAGATGTGAAGCGGTTACGCTCGCGCCGGTACCCTCCGTTGCCAACGCAACTCCTCTTTTCTTCTTGGTTACCTCACTCACTCAGAGTAATACAACAACGCCAAAATGAATTGTAATTTGGCTGTTAATGACGAAATGATGATTTTATGTATAGCACCCCAAATGATAAGGATGAGTTTATGCTTAAGCATATATTATCAAAATTTTAATTACAGGGACGATGGCCCCAGGTCTATTTGTCTATCTGTTATTCTTAGCTGTGGTGATTCACGCCGGTTGCACTCGTGATTTTTTCACATGCTCGCGAATGTAACGTGGGCACGGCTACGTTACCAGACTTTTCTACCGATCACGTGTTGTTTTGGTAAATCTATGATAATCTAACCAAATATACTATGTTTCTTTCGTCATTCGGTTATTTTAGGCCGAATGCACACTATAAGGTCGATCACGGTAAGTTCGCGGCCCGATCATGGTCTGGTAAAATATTATTAACTGAAAAACAATGTGTGTATTCATACTAACCGTAACAGTCAAGTTCCAGTCGAATCTCATTCCAGTCGCGTGTCCAGTCGTCTTGATGAAATTTTACCAGACCGAGATCGGACCGCGAACGAACCGTGATCGGGCGGTGATCGAGCTTATAGTGTGAATTCGGCTTTTTAAAAAAAGGATGAAGTTGACTGAATTTTTTTTATACGCGCATTTCATCCATACAATAGCGCCGGTGTTCATGGACCCATTTTCGAAAGAGAGTGTTCGAAAAACAGTGTGCCAACACGGTGATTTCATATACATCTGTTAATAGAATCCGATTACCATCCGAATTTTTGAATGTGAAAATGAAAGTACTATTTAGACTTGCTAATTATGTTTAGCCCAGCTAGTACAACACTTTACCGACTGAGCCGAACATTTACCGGCTTTACCGACTGAGCCGAAGATTTTTGTCAATAAATTTAACCTAAGACCAATTTTTGGAATCAAAAAATCCAATGGTAATCGGCTTCAGCTTCGGCGGTAGGCCCCTGGATAAATTAAAAGTTAGGATTTTTTTATATTTTATAACTAAGATAATGTATTATGCGACAGCACCGCCGCTGTTCATCAACTGAAATTTTCGAAATTTGCAGCCGGCGGTTTATGATAATAGACATCAAGTCACTTTTGGCTTGGGTTCTAATGAAAATCTTGAGGCATTTTTAACCATTTTATAAAAAAAATAAAAATTGTCTAATGAATTTGCTCAACAAGCCCTTTGATTTGATATTCATATTATGGTTAATGTGGAAATTATAGGTTGCAATTTTGTAGCGGCCGCCTTACGTATTGTCACGAGAACTAAAGGAGTGTGCATATTTTCAGTCTAATCGAAACCTTAAACAATAATGTATAAAGTGCTTGAAGACTAAAGTCTTCAATCAGTGCGTCCTACCTGTGACTTACGGTGCAGAGACTTGGACGCTGACCGTCGGGCTGGTTCCCAAGATAAAAGTTGCACAGCGAGCTATGGAGGAGGGAGCTGTGCTCAGAATTTCTGTTAGGGATCGAATCTGGAATGAGGAAATAAGACGAAGAGTCAAACTTGCCGACATAGCTCTCAAAATCAGCAAGCTGAAGTGGCAGTCGGCTGGCCATATATGTCGAGTCAGCGATGGCAGATGGAGGAGGAAAGTCCTGGAGTGGAGGCCCCGTATGTCGCCCCCTCTAGATGGACCGATGACTTGAAAAAAGCAGCTGGAAGCAGGTGGATCCGGAAAGCGGAGGATCGCATATGGTGAAAAGCATTGGAGAAGGCCTATATCCAGCAGTGGGTAGATACAGGCTGATGATGATGATGATCTTGTAATATTGTGATTACAGACAAAACGCAGTGAAACGTATTACATTATTATGATTGTAATATAGAACATTTTCATTATTAATTCTGAAATTTCGAAATGAACCTTATATAAATAAAATTGCCCTTGGAATAATTTGTAGCTATGGAAATATTGACTTAGTTGTCGACCGAAATTCCAACAACTGAACAATCTAAATTAATTTGATTATTCTTCAAAAGACCTAGTTCTCAGAGGAAATAATAATAGAGAAATAATATTTGTACCGAGTAAAATATACCCCCAGATAGCCTCAGAAAAATCTGGAACAAATTTAATTAAAAAAAAAAAAAGTTCATGCTTACCTCTTGGACAATTTGCCAAAACTATGAATCATCCTCCTATTCATATGTATATGGATGTTTATATATAATTTTATATGTACTATATAATATTGTTATTAATTTATTTTTGTATGCCGCATTCGCGTGTATTTGGTCTTCCCAAAGGTTGTCTGGTAGAGAATGCTATTAGCATTAGGACCACTTGTTGTGTGTTTGTTTGTTTGTTGTATTTTAAATTAAATTGTGGTAAATAAAGTTTAAATAAATAAATAAAATACTAGATATCTGTAATAATCAACCGGTACTAAAAGTTCTTCAGATCAGACACAGAAATCTAAGTAACAAGGCAAGTTATCTTGTTAATTTGATTTCTGTACTTGTCAACTCCGTCATCCTCTAGAGCAGTGGTTCCCAACGTTTTTTTGTTCGGGGACCACTTCCAGGTCCCTGTTCAATGTACAGACCCAAATGTCCTATAAATACACTACTCTGTATTCCAAGAAAACAATATTTGGTTTAGCATTGCTCAATCTCTTATATTATAATTCTGTATCGCGGACCTTTATTTAGCTCTCCCGGACCACTAGTTGTCCGCGAATCACCGGTTGGGAACCACTGCACTAGAGCAAAGCTGCTGTGGGACAGAAGCGTGATGGTGTTGTTTTTCAGGGTAAGTAATAAAATCCTATTGGAAAAACTATAGATCTGTAGAACTGTTTCTCTTCTGAGTCATGTCTACAAGTTGTTTACGAGAGCCATCACGTATCGTCTCGCTCGTAAGTTCGACGACTTTCAGCCTCCCGAACAAAGGCTTCTCGACTATAGACCACATTAATGCACTGCGGTAGATTATATAGAAGATCGAAGAGTGTAACCTGCCATTATGCTTAGCGTTTGTGGGATTACAAACGGTGCAAAGACATTAACCCTTACTATAGGTCTTATTCGACGAGCTCGATGACGTCGTTGCATGTGTCTGTCTAATCGAGCACGCAAGTTAAGCAACATCGACCGTAGCCCGTCCATGGATGGGTTTATTTATCTCAAGCTCCTCCGTGCTTTGAAGGGCACGTTAATACGTCGGTGCCGGCTGTTGTCAATATAGACGACAGTCGTTAAGCCAAGTCAGTGGCCTTTAGGTGGCTTGAAAACACTGGTTTCCGCTAACCCGCAGTTGAGCAGCGTGGTGGAGTGTGGTCTAAACCCCTTCAATTGAGGGAAGATCCATATCCCAGCAGTGGGATGAATAAGTGTGAACGACGATTTATTAAAATGTCGCGGATAACAGCTAGTAGATGATAAAGCCGTTAGGGCGAAACCAGTCGAAAAATAAAGCGCAACATTTTAATGTCTATAAAGTTTCCACCAAGTGTCAACAATCAGTATCCACATAAAAGTTGTTTGTTTTCGTATACTGAACATGTTCCTAAAATAGTTTGTGTTAATATAGCTTGTAGATAAACAGACAAATATTTGTATGCACTACAGTATATATATATGAGCATGTCTATTTGTTCGGTCATGTCGTACGTCACATGAAAAAATCTGCTCTTTCATACATTGTGTTAGAAGTAAATATTTTTCTAAGATTTCGAAGTAGGTCCCATAGTGAAATTTGCTCATATTTATGAGCATTTTGACCTCTTTGAGTAAAACTATGCAGTTCAACTCTTCTCAAGTAGTAATGTAGGTAGTATGGACGCACTTATTTATCTCGAGCTGTTCCGTGCTTCGGAGGACACGTAAAGCTATCGGTCCCGGTTGCTGTCAGTTGTTAAGCCAAAGTCAGTGGCCTTTGGGCGGCTTGAAAACACCGGCCTCCGCCAAGCCGCAGTTTGAGCACCTTGGTGGAGTAACCTCTATGCCAATTCGATTGAGGGGAGACCCGTATTCCAACCGTGGAATGATTATGGGTTGATGCCTATGATGAGTAATAGTAAATGTATCAATGTTAATCTTTACAAAATCTTTTAAATGAACCAAACAATAAGTCAGACAGACATCACTTCATAAATATACATAATATGTATATTGTATCTTATATATTGTATCTTATATATGTATCTTCTATTTAAACAACTGGAACGATAAGTTACAGTTGTTGAGTGAGGACAGTAAGGGATGCGCGCTCTTGAGGAATCTCTCTTTATATCCCGCATTCCCATTATTCCATCGGACCACCCCGTTCAATTTAAGAGCCTTCAATTTCCCTTATCGGTGTTTCGCTATGACCATTAATAAAGCTCAGGGGCAGTCTCTAAAGGTCGCTGGGGTTGACTTGAGACAGGACCGCTTCTCTCATGATGAGTTGTATGTAGCTTGCTCACGAGTAAGTTCTCCTGGAAGCCTTGCTCGAATTTTGGCTCCTGGTGTGAATGCCAAAAATATTGTTTACCGGGACGTATTAACCTAAATGGTGTATGTATGTAATAATGGCCAATGTGAAACAGTCCTTTATCTCTTAATCTTAACAAAAATAGACGAAAGGAGGGTTCCCGTAGCGAAGCACGGGTACTTTGCTAGTCTTCTATAAATATAAAAAAAACCGGACAAGTGCGGGTCGGACTCGCCTACCGAGGGTTCCGTACGTAGGATCATTATAAAATTTGATATTTTTCATTATAAATAAGAAATAATGCGTTGAAAAAAATAAATAAAATATATTTTGCAATGTGCACATCAAGTATTTGAACTAGTAGTTTCAATTTGAAATTTCGACACCCTATAAAAAATATAGACCCCCTATTTTTTATGATCTATTTACAAATGTATAGTTTTGAGATTTATACCTGTACTTGTAGTCTATAACGATGTTACTTGCCAAATTTCATAGTTCTAGGTCAACGGGAAGTATTACCTATAGGTTTTGATTCCCTTGAGAATGTGTCGAAATATGCGTTTTTTGCTGAATAAACGGCCGTAACTTTTTTTTACGTAAACTTAGCAGTTTGATTTTTTTACAACTTCATGGGACCGTAGACCTGAGTATACAGTTCAAATTTCAGCTTGATTCCTCCGCGCATTCTCGACATAGAGGGCCTTGACAGTCAGACAGACGGACAACAAAGTGATATAAGGGTTCCGTTTTTCCTTTTGAGGTACGGAACCCTAAAAATGAATCCCTATTTCCCTTGGTCACAGTATCACGCGTGAACGGCTGGATGATGTCGTAAACTGCCGATTTCACTAGTTATTTTTGACCTGAATGAATACGTCTTCAAATTTGCTACCATGCGGGAGCAATCCAAAAAAGTCTAATGATGACAAAATCGGGTCATACAGTTTGGCCATAGATTAACAATTGGTCGCCGCTCCGCTTCGACTAGATGCCGCACTATCTAAAAACAACAGCTCCGTGAATGCGGCAACTCAATATTGTAGTGTGCGTAAAACCAATGTGCAGAGATGCTAGTGTGCGTGAAGAATTGTATTGCAACAGGCTCGGGTACGCCGAGTTCAGCGTAGTATTTGTTGCCGCATTTTAGAAATGCGCCGCGGCATCTATAAAGTTATAGTCGAAGCGGAGCGGAGACCAATTGATAATCTAAGAGTTTGGCGTTGTAGTTTCGAATCTATGTTCTACTAGCTTTCGCCCGCGGCTTCGCTCGCGTGAAATTCGATCATTTTATTATTCAAACCAAGTCTAACACGCAACGCAACCACCTTGATGTAGCACCTTTAATTGTACTATATATACAATTATGCAGTTTAGATTTTTTCATACAACATTTTTTTTCCCGCTAACTGTCGTTCCCATGGGAATTTTTCAAAATACAGCCATAACTAAAATTTATATTTACTAAGGTATTCATGCATGATAGATAAGGTATGCATGCATGCTAGATTGAAAACATCTATCTTACGTGATTTAGATTTTTACATACAAAAGTTTTTTCCCGCTAACTCCCGTTCCCGTGGGAATTTTGCAATATCCTGTTGCAACTAAGCTTTAAGTTTACTAAGGTACCTGCATGCCAAATTTCAAGCGTCTAACTTAAGCGGTTTAGATTTTTCATACAAAAGGATTTTCCCGCTAATTCCCGTTGCCGTGGGTATTTCGGGAATTCCTTTCTTAGTGCACCTCTACGGTACCTAAGCTACGTCCCTTCCAAATTTCAAGTGCCTACGTTTAGCCGTTTAGGCTGTGCGTTGATATGTCAGTCAGTCAGTTTCTCCTTTTATATATTTAGATATCCAAAATTCAATCACACCACTAGATAGATGAAAGATCAAAGAATTTGTTACGCTAAGTAAGGACTATTGAAAATCGCGTGAGGGTGAGGGGGAAGTGCTGCCGTTTTGAGATAATTTTAGTGCATATAACGTATTCACGTACAACACATGACCGTGTCTATGACACAGCCACAGCCTATTTTATTTTTTTGTTCTGTTTGTTATTGTCAGATGAAGGTTCCTATGAAAGACAAAAAATAAGAAATTTTAAGAAAAGTAACCTATAATAACATTTCTAATATATATAACGTTTGACAGTCGGCGCCATTGACGCACTGCAAATATCGTTTCAAATACATTATAAAACATCGATCAGGCCTCCCCAACCCGTTTGGCCAGCGTGGGGAGTGTAGGCCAAATTCTCCTATCTGGGACGGACGAGAGAGGGTCATGCTCCTGTAGTGGAGACTAAAATGATCTGAAGATGATGATGATCATGATTAATACATAGAAAACACCCAGACCAAGACAAACAGACATGTTCATGCACACAAATATTCGTCTTGTGCGGGGACCGATCCCCTAACCTCTTATTCAAAGTAGCCATTGCTAACAATTCGACCACCGAGCTCGTCAACCTATCCATCCATACTAATATTATAAATGCAAGAGTCTATCTGTCTGTCTGTCTGCTTGTTGCCTTTTTCCGACTAACATGCTTAGTGATTAAAAAACAGACTATTGATGTTCTACGCTCAGCACACGCATGGATAAATCGAATAAATTCGCAAAGGTATTTTATAAGTACATACGTCTACAGAGTGATTAAAAAACTGTTTATAATTCCCTCCTTACTCACACAATAACCCAGCAACCTTGAGGTCCCTTCCTTCCTCTGGGCGCCCGGTCTCATTACAATACATTACATATACCTATACCATAGTAGATATAGAACAGTACCTCAACTTTTTGTGAATTAATTACTTACGCTTCATGGTACCGTTTAGGGTTGTCTTTGATAGTTTCTAAGAAATTAAATTAAAAACTAAATTAAAAATAAAAATAAAACTACATATTATCTAAAAAAAAAGGCCCCCGTGGCATTGTACCGAAGATGCTGGCAGCGTTTCCTCGTTGTATGGCAATACTAATGCGTTGTGCGAGAAAGCCGCCAGCTCTTCGGTCACCAGTGGTCTCGACCAGGCGCTTGGAAAGCTCATTCATTAAGTTAAGCGCATTAGGACCCCACGAACCAAGGGTCTCGACTCCGAAAGGCACAAAAGTGTATTCCGAACCGAGACCGCGATATTTCGAAATTTTTCTTTTCTAATTTAATTTAATTTAATTTCTTAGAAATAATTGTATTTATTAAAAAATATATATTTAGTTTTTATTAAATAGTGGCAAATAAGCTTACAAGTCTAATGATACTCGTAATAACGTTTGATATTGCTATAAAAACGTTTACACGTACTTCTTGTAAAATCCCAGAATTTTCGGCCAATTTTAGACAAATATACATATGTTGCGAGCATGTTTTATTTAAGGTTTTTACTAGATAAACATTTTTCCGTAACCATGGAACCAATACTGGTAATATATAAATTTTATTTCCAAATTGAATACCAATGTAGCTCACACACGTAATATTACAATTATTTGGATATATTTTTTAACAGTAATAAAACAAGAATTCGTTTTGAATTCGACCCATGTTTGCGATTTTTTCTCTATATATACTTCATTCGAATAAAGCTAATTTGAAAATAAGGGCGTCGAGTTACACGGCAAACGTAGAGCGCGGCTTGATGTGCCACATGCGATTGTATTTGCTAAAACTTTATTGTATACTAGCTTGGGCCCGTGAAATCGTGCGCGCTTGTCCCGGTATACCGTGGGAATTTTCAAAATCCCTTTCTTAGCGGATGTCCACGGCATAATACTTACCTGTACACCAAATTTCCACCCGATCCGTCCAGTGGTTTAAGCTGTGTATTGATAGATCACTCAGTAAGGGTTGCCTTTTATAGATACAGAAAAGATAGGATTTTAGGCCTGATAAGCAGTGTATGTGTCTGACTGCGTTGATTTTGCCATGTTAGTACTGAGTTGTCATACCGCTCCTGTATATCTACTATGCCTATATCATTCCTGACGCATATAGGTACTATTTGTTAATACAATTTGCATACAACGACGGCGTTTTTATCCACAAAATTATTTATTCAACTAATGGCCCGCCTTCGCATTCTATTAGTTATACCAAACGAGCACGTGCCTAAACTAAATACTACGTTAGAAAACGTTAAATCTGATGATCTATATCAGACATAGTTTCTTAAATTATAATTTTTGTTTTATTTTAGATCGAGCAAAACAGAGAGCCCACACAAGAAGGAATTATTACAAGGTCTATCGAAGAAAAAACGTAATAGATTGGATGTATGTACTGAAATTTTTGTAACTCATAATTAGTTATGAGTTTAGAAAAAAAATCAGTATATCCAATCTATTTCGGTTTTTCCATTGAAGAAAAAACGTAATAGATTGGATATACTAAAATTTTCTGAAATACATTAACAATATACATATAAAGTAATATAATATTTATTTACTGCTTTTCATAGACACATTTTAAACACCTTTTCATTCGTTCAAACCAATCAAATCCTCGGTTTTGATTGGTTTGAACGGTCAACGCGTATCAAATCCTTAGTGATCATCAGTGTGGTTTTCGGCAGAATCGAAGAATAAGGACCAGATTTTTCTCCTCAAACAGCTCATGGAGAAGTAATGGAAAAAGTCGCAGAGCATACACTGTATGTTGACTTCAAAAAAGTTTACGATAGCATAGACCGTCACGCTCTCAACACTATTTTGAGAAATTTCCAGGTTCCTGTTAAGCTCGATAATGGTTGGAATGAATGGACCTGTAATAGCAAGTTGCGAGTGCGAGTTGGAGGACAACTCACGAATGATTTCGCAGTGATTACTGGTTTAAAAGAGGGCGATGCCCTTTCACCTGTACTTTTGAATCTAACACTTGAGTAAGTGCTTAGAAAAGTCCTAGCACTTGAGCCAGTCTCAAGTGCAAGGACTTTTGTGCAGCTGGGTGGGAGACATAAGGTGATCGGGTACACAGACGATCTAGGTATGTTGGGGGAGGGCAGCGAGGCAGTCTGAAGCAGGCAGAGTATTGGTGGAAGAAGCGGAAAAGGTCGGGCTTAGGATCAGTCAAGAAAAATTGGAGTATTTCCACATGAAGCGCTATAGAAATACTCGCGTCCAGAGCCAAGACCTGCATATTGGAGATGCTTGGTCCAAAGGAGTGATCAAATTTAAATATCTAGGCTGCACTATCACCCATATGAACACTCGGGACGAAGAAATAAACATCCGCATCCAGAATGCTTTGAGATGCAGTGCACTTCTACACTGATGTAACTGGTATAAGAATTCATATGCAATAAAGAATATATTATATGTACTAGCTGACCCGACCGACGTTGCCCTGTCTTGAACAATGAATCTGTCAAATGACTGGCAGTTCTGTCAAACGACATAAAGTTACATTAGAACAGTTAATATAGTCGTTCAGTTTTCTTAAATTTTGCTAATTTTCCGCTCAACTTTCTTATTTTTTTTTTAATAAGAACCTTCTCCAGCCAATAACAAATACAATATAAAAAAAATAGCGAAATCGGTACAGCCATTCATGCGTGATGCCGTGACCAAGGGAAATATGGATTCATTTTTATATATATAGTTATGTCCAGACTCAGATACGAATTAACATTACATCTGAGTATAGATCCCTTGATAGATGTATATGGTAATGGGCATATAAAAAAATAATATATTCTAGTGGTACCTTCCCAATCGGCGAACCAAAGGTCGTGCCAATGTACTTTGGTGGTAAGGTCAGCATACCACATGAATGACAAAATGACTCCATTGATTGTATAGAGTCAAGTTTGCATACTATTGTATGTTGATGTGTTGATATACATAGTGATATTGACTACATTGTTACTGTATTACTAATAACACTTTATTAGGCTGTTGCTAAAGGAACTGGATTTCTTTGTCATGTCTACAATATGGCACCACGCGTGAACGGCGGGACTGATTACGCTATTTCTTCTTATCGTATTACTAGCTGGCCCGGCGAACTTCGTACCGCCTAATTGTCAATGAATGTCGAATTTATGATGTCTTGAAATTAATATAGGTATAATGAATAATAGAAAATAATAGAGAAGCACGATGGCGTCATTGCGCGTGTCAGTCTAATTGTACACGCAAGTTAAGCAACGTCAACCGTAGCCTGTCCATGGATGAGTTTATATTATCTCGAGCTCCTCCGTGCTTCGGAAGGTACGTTAATCCGTCGGTCCCGGTTGTAATCATTAGATTAACTCGAGGTCCTCCGTGCTTCGGAGGGCACGTTAATCCGTCGGTCCCGGTTGTTATCATTAGATTATCTCGAGCTCCTCCGTGCTTCGGAAGGCACGTAAGACGTCGGTCCCCGTTGTTATCATTAGATTATCTCGAGCTCCTCTGTGCTTCGGAAGACACGTAAGCCGTCGGTCCCGGTTGTTATCATTAGATTATCTCGAGCTCCTCCGTGTTTCGGAAGGCACGTTAAGCCGTCGGTCCTGGTTGTTATCATTAGATGGCAGTCGTTAAGCCAAGTGGCCTTTAGGCGGCTTGAAATTACTGGCGTCCGCCAACTCGCAGTTGAGCAGCGTGGTGGAGTATGCTCGAAACATATTCAGTTGAAGGAAGACCCGTATTTAATATTACCCAGCGGTGGGTAAATATTACCCAGCAGTGGGTAAATATTAAGTTCAGTATTTTACTATGTCACAAAATAAAGTACCATGACACTTGACAACCAATTAATATTCATTTTCAAGCATTCATTCATAAACAATTTTCAAAACAACAACGGACAACTTTCGCGACGTAAAAGTTAGACCAATCGATTTGACATTTAATTGAAAATCAATAAATATCCCAATCCGTTTTCAATTTAATTTTTCGACAATTTTGTCAATGTTTTAATACTTATTATCCTATACCCACATTTCTGAACGCACGCATACATTTGACGTACGCACGTTAACGTCACGTTTGACAGGTCCGACATCCACGAACATTTTGTATGGAAAAATGATTTTTCTTTTATTTTATTTTTTTCGTAAATTTTCCAATGTTTTTAATAGTTATTCTGCTATTCTGAACGGAGACAAATCCAACAAATCAAAAACCATGGCAATCGGTCCAGCCGTTCTCGAGTTATAAGTGTTGTAACAAACACGACTTTCTTTTATATATATAGATAGGGGATCATATTTGGCAAAACCACAACTATGGCTAACTGGGCATGGCAATTTTAAGGCTAAACTCTTTTCGTTTAAATTAGTGCCGTCGCCCTTATGCGAATGATGTACTGCAATTCTACAAATCATGAATTCGATCAAACAGCACATCATGTTCTCTAGGAGTTATGATCTTTGGCGATGGGAGCGAAACGACTTGTTGAATTCGTTACATGTCGCATCTGGGGTAGTATACTATTCTGATTTGGTAGCAAAAAGGGAGAATTACCAGGCGTTCAGATGATTTTGCAAGTCATATTACACTCAATATTTTAGGTCCTCAATAGTGTTTGATATCTAAAATCCGTGGTGCACGCACCGCGCAGTTGAGCTTCACTTCATTAGCCATCTCTTTAGGCTTTTAATGCCTTATTTGCCGTATTGCTGTCTCTCTGATTGCTAAGAGGGGAAGTCAAATTCCAAAAGCTTCTTACTCCTACTAATTTCTTCTGATTAAATTCGTTGTGAGTTCCAAGGCAGCCGCAGACTTACCCCCGGGACGTCATTCATTCATTGTTCATTGCCATTTGTGGTGGTCGCCGTGGTTAATCCTGGCTACATACGAGAGACTGTGGTGGGAATGAGTGATGGGCTCCCATGCCGATAAAAAAACCCAGATCCATAAAAAAATATGTACTTTTTTATTTATTTTTTTATTTTTATATTACCACAGCATATTGGCTCCACTTCGCCTCATGGCAAGCGAAAAGAGGAGCCCCAATCGCAACGGCAACGGGCAAGAGACCTTCATGTCTTGTCAGTTGACGCTGCCATGCTGGCCCACAAGATGCTTCTTCACGCTTCGCTTGAAGGATCCCATATTGTATGATTGAGGAAATACATATGCCGGCAACGCATTCCACTTTTTAATAGTGCGACATAGATAGGAGTTGCCAAACTTTATGTACTTCAAACCACAAACTATAGTATAAATATCCCATGAAGTGCAAGCTTCATAGGACTATTAATCTCATGAAATGACCCAGAGTTTGTTACGTGACCCATTTTTACGTGACCGCCAAAACTTGATTCAAATTATCAACTATTATCTAAAGCAGGATTTCATAAACTACTTTTACCCTGACCCGGTTATTTTTTATTTCCTCCTACGTAGATAGTGCTAGATATTTAAAATCAGTCATTACTAGCTACTCCTTGGCTTATTTGCCATATTGTTGTCTCACTTTATATCACCAATCATACATCACAGAGAGGGGAAGTCAAACTCCAAAGCATCCTACTCCGACTAATTTATTTTATTATATGACGAGCTCGGTGGTCGAATGGTTAGCAATGGCCACTTTGACGCCGAGGTCGCGGGTTCGTCCCCGCATAAGACAAATATTTGTGTGCATGAACATGTATGTTTGTCTTGGTCTGGGTATTTTCTAAGTATTATATGTATGTATTTACAAAAAAAAATGTGTTTAAGTATTATATCAAGCTTTGCTTAGTTTGGGACTAGATGGCCGTGTGTAATTTGTCCTGAATTATTTATTTATTTTATTAAATTCGTTGTGAGTTCGAAGGCAATCGTAGTTTTACTTCCGTCACTGCAGTGAACATCACTGTTCTTTGCCTTTTTGATGGCTGCCGCTGTTAATCCTGGCTACACAGTGGTGGAAATGTGTGATCGGTCAGTTCTGGGATCCTACCGCCGAAGTTATAATAATAATAGTCCTTAGGTATAAGCTAATGGTTTCAGGGTTTCAAACTTTTTCTTGTTTAGTTATGATCTAAAAACGGCAACTAACGTCTGATTATCGTATAAAAAGGTTATGCGATAATGGCGAAACGAAAAGAAGGAAAATGAAAATGGATTTTGGACGTCAAATTAATCCATGATTATATTTTTACCCCAATAACAGATATACTGCTTGGAGACCAAAGAGTTAAATCAGTGCGTCCTCCCTGCTATGACCTACGGCGCAGAGACTTGGACGTTGACCGTAGGGCTGGCTCACAGGCTAAAAGTCGCACAGCGAGCGATGGAAAGAGCATTACTTGGAGTTTCTCTAAGGGATCTAATCCCGAACGAAGAAATTCGACGGAGAACCAAAGTGGTCGACATAGCTCTCAGAGTCAGCGAGTTGAAGTGGCAGTAGGCTGGCCACATCTGCCGAGTCAGCGATGGCAGATGGGGGAGAAAAGTTCTACAGTTAAGCTCACGTACTGAGCGACAAAGCGTAGGGCGCCCCGCCCCCTCTCTAGATGGTCCAACGATCTCAAAAGAGTGGCTGGTAGTGGCTGGAAGCGGAAAGCGGAGGATCGCACATGATGAAAGCATTGGGAAAGGCCTATATCCAGCAAGTGGCTACCCACTTCTAGTAGTAGATACAGGCTGATAACGATGATGATGATATTTTTACCTTTCCAAATCTTATCAAATGGGGAATCAACGATGATAAGATAACATCATTGGGTATTAAATTATTTAAATGACGATCACAGAAATTCATACGATTTAATATATGTTTAAAAGTAACTTTTTGAGGTGTAAATGGTTTATCAACATCTTTAAACCAAAGCCAACTTCACCTGCACGCGGTGTACCCTGTTGACTGACAAACGTAGCTCTGGCGAAAAGAGAGGTAGGGAGCGTAATTGTAAGCTACCCGACTGGGGAATGGTTATTTGGCTGCGGTATTGTGGGGTGGAGGTACCACCTCACAGAATACCGCAGCCAAATAACAATTCCCTGGAGGGTTGTGTTCCTGCGAATGAGTGAGGTCACCAGAAAGGACGGAGATGCTGCGTTGACTGCGGGGGTGGTGGCGCGTTAATATGGCTACGGTAACCGCTTCACATCAGGCGGGCCGTATGCTTGTCTGGCGACGTAGTATAAAAAAAACTACTTTGAAATAACAGATTGATAAAGAAACCTCAAGTCGTCTAAATGCAGCCGGGTTTTAATTACTACTAGTAAGTGTTATTATTATGGAGCGAGCGGATCGCTTACACATATACGCCGAAAAGTCATTTTTGGAAATGAATAGACTCGATTTCAGCCCCGTGGGCTAGAATCCAGCCTAGTAATATTTTGTGGTTATACTGCGTTAGATTACGAATTTTCCATTCTGTCCAATTTGTAGATTAGTCATAATAAAGAAATAACTAGTAGATAAGTCATTTTTGGAAATGAATAGACTCGATTTCAGCCCCGTGAGCTAGAATCCAGCCTAGTAATTATTTGTGGTTATACTGCGTTAGATTAGCAATTTTCCATTCTGTCCAATCTACAAAGCCTTGAAATGTAATTCTGGTAGCTCAAAAATCTAAAAATACAAAAAAACACGTGTCCTCACGGAATCTAAATATCACATACTTTATCAAAAAACCGCGTAAAAGGTCTGCCCTTGAAACTAAACACTGCCGAGACATCCACGCATATCGATTAATTAAATAGGACACGGTGATAAATCGAGTCGCGATTTAAATCGCCTTAAATATTTTTATTGTACGCACAGAAATAATAGGGCCAGTGATTGTGGGTGGACTGCGATGTTAACTAGCGATTTCACCTGGTTTTGGCCACGTAGCTATATGAGCTATTTTTTCATGTCAAATTAAATTATATACGAATTTTTGGAAGTTGAATATTGTTACGAGCTAGGGTTCTGGATTTGGATGTAAAACGCCAATGACAACTTGCAAGGATTTATTCACGCAGGGTCTGGTCTGTAGGTCTTCACAACACGAAGTCCACACGAAGATTCCAAATCGCAGGTCAAATCGAAGTCCAATAGTATCGCTGAGGTCGTAGGTTATCACTTGTCTCGCAGGTAGATTCGCTCGAAGTTTACTCTTCCGAAGTCCAAACTGAACTCCCTATGCGCCGCGGCGGTCGCTGTTGATATTCGCCGGCAAGGGTTCTCGAATATTCTCGTATGTACTTCCCTTTGGTAAGTCATCGTAATGTCTCGAGACACATCTCGAACATTTTCATGTCATAGTGTTATGAACCTTATGGAAGTAGACATACGGGTCATTATTGCTTGCAGCAAAGTATGCGGCGACTATTCTAGAAGGTTCCATTCTAGATCGTTCGAGACAGGACCGCGACAATATTTATTTATTTATTTATTCACTTCATTTTGACAAGCATTACAGCTAGCCAATGCGCTTGTCAAAGGCTACATATAAAAAACACAACAGTATCAATAATCATTAAAATAATTTCAATTGGGAAACATAAGACATAAATAAATAAAATTAAATAGTATATTGAAGTTGAATAAGACATTTCCTACCACGAACTGTGCAGTTGTGGAATCAACTTCCTTCAGCGGTGTTCCTAAATAAATACGACATGGGGGCCTTCAATAACAGAGTCAATATCTCCCTTAAAAGGCTGGCAACGGATCTGTGACCTTTTAGTGTTGCTGATTTCTATGGGCGGTGGTGATTGCTTTCCATCAGGTGACCCACATGCTCGCTTGTCCCCTCTCATATAAAAAGAAAAAAAAAATATTTCTAACTAGCTGACTCTACGATACTAACGTCACTCAATTATTTTGCTTTTTTCCCGGAACCTCTCCACTAACACTTGAATTTTATGGTATGGTATTAAAGTTCAAATTTACTTTTAAGTATTATTACGAATCGTTTGTATGGGAGTATAGAGAAGTGTTGTTTTCAGACATTTTCAGACAATTTTTAAATTTTTTCTCTGACTAAGAACCATCCTCGTACTTCAAGGAATATTCTAAAAAAATGAATTAGCGAAATCGGTTCAGCTGTTCTCGAGATATGCGCTTAGCAACACATTCACCGATTCATTTTAGATTTATAATTTTGAGATTCTATAATGACCATACAGACATACTGTTTATTTTGTCGTTTTATGTATGGAGTGGCCAGGGGGTGTGATTTGGGACTACATGGCAGTGTGTATATGTCCAGGAATATTTATTTATTTACTATTTTATATAGAAAGCTGTTATTTTGACATTACAAACAGACATTTCTATATTATTTACCTGTATAGCCTCCAGTCTCGACCGAGAGATATAATCTCGATCTTTAACTGAAACAGTTTAATGTCCCTTATGATAATGTCAATTTTAGTCTTAAAACTGCATATCGCAATGATATTTATTTCGTAATAAACTTGTGGAAAGTGAAATTTACAGTAACAGTTTTTTCTTTACTAATTAACCAATGTAACTTGACAATAAAGTCGTTAACTCTGTCGAGAGTTCCTGTCGTCCTACCGTCTAAAACTAATAAAAATAAATATAAATATTTCTGGACAATTTACACAGCGCCATCTAGTCCCAAATTAAGCGCAAAGCTTGTGTTATGGGTACTAGACAACTGATAAATGTACTTAAATACATTTTTTTGTTGTAAATACATACTTATCTATATATATAAAAATCAATGCCACTTTTCGTTGTAATTTTATACCTCAAGAACGGGCTCACCTATCCAAACCAAATGTTTAGGCTTTGTTCGGACTATTTAGTAGATGGTTTATGTGAAGTTTGCACAAAATCGGTAGAACGATTCTTCATTTATCACATATTTTGTAACAAATGAATTCAATAAATGGCGGATCATTTAGTTAATGGGGATTTTGCTGTCAAATTGAAACTTTTTTCTAGCAATTAATAAAATATTTTTTTGTTTGAATAAATGAATTTGATGTTTTTTTTTTTTATTATTTCACTTTATACGTAGCGAAGCACGTACCGGGCCGCTAGTAATACATAAAAAGATTGGCCGTGTGGTTTCCGGCAGACTAGAATAGAATCACTCCGTCTCTTCCCGTGGATGTCGTACAAGGCGACTAAGGGAAATACATTATAAAACATCGAGCAGGCCTCCCCAACCCGTCTGGCCAGCGTGGGGAGTGTAGGCCAAATCTTCCTTCTGTCAGGGACGGATGAGAGAGAGTAGTGCTCCAGTAGTGGAGACTACAATGACCTGATGATGGATACATATAAAACACCCACAAGACAAACAGACATGTTCATGCACACAAATATTTGTCTTGTGCGGGAATCGAACCCGCGACCTCGGAGTCAAAGTGGCCTTTGATAACCATTCGACCACCGAGCTCGTCATACTGTTTTCACTACGGCCATAGCTTCAATTTTATAGGGCCATTATTTTTTAATTATCTTTGATTACAGAGCTTCTTGCCGAAATTGACAGTAGTCCAGGAGTCTACTAGGATCCAGGGGTCTAGTAGGATTTAATCGCCCCCATTGCATTGCGAAGTCGTTGAAAGCTATTACAATTTGAGACATTGAAGAGTGTCATACAAGTGATTCAAGTGTTATTCCCTGCATTGTTGGATAGTGGGGCATGGTAAAAGAACAAATAAAAGCAATTCACAGTAAAATCATATATGTTCACTTCATAAACAAATGAATATAACGAAGTGTCAATCTGTCTTGAACTCTTAAATTATTTTTTTGATAATATTTCATTTGTCAAAATCTTCATATATTAAAATAGAGCACATTCCACAAATTACATAATATTATCGAGTACGGGACGGGGGCATACTACACATTCCCACCACTGTGTCTCCTGTGTAGCCAGGATTAACAGCGGCGACCGCCAAAAAAGGCAATGAACAGTGAAGTCCAATCCATATATTGACAACATCCCTATGCATCTCCACGTCAGCTTGTAGGAAATATTCCCTGAGGTTACATATCTCTCGATTATGTAGGGTTTTAGCGTTTAAAAAGCCTCGACCACCACATTTTCGAGGGATATATAACCTCATTACTGATGATCGTGGATGATGCATACGGGGGGTGGTCAATATCGTTCGGACTTTACGATCAATAGCGTCAAGTTCAGTCTGAGTCCACTTGAGTATGCCAAAGGAATATATCAAGACTAGCATGACCCATTATAAGCACGCACTTTATTGCCACCTGATAAAAGATTATTAAGTACTTTTTTCAGGCGGCCAAGGAAACGTTCTCGCAATGATTGCTTCATGTCGGTCTCGGCAACTCCTAAATTTTCTGACATACACATAGTCAAGTACTTGTAGGTTTCAGTTTCCGAAAGGGATTTCAGCCCCCTTACCACCATCTCTTATTGCGATTCAATAATTGAGTAGATTGCTTATTCCTACCAATGAATAAGCGGCTTTATTCCTTTTGAAATAGAGTCGCTTATTCATTGGTATGAATAAGCAATCTATTCAGTTATTGAGTCGCAATAGGAGATGGTGGTTAGGGGGCAGGTGTATAGTATCTGAGAGTTCGAGTCTCTCAGACACTAATATCATTATTAATATTTTAATGTTTGTTACTTAATTACTCCGTGATTTAAAAACCGATTTGAAAAAAACTTTTTTTATTTGAAAGAGTATATTTCCAGCTTGATCCCATATTTTTTTCATCATCATAATCATCATCAGCATGTATCTAAATACATAAATGTAGAGTAATGTTTGGAGTTGGTTTTGTTTTTGTTAAAACTATAGCATACGTGTAGTTTTGTACATATCGTGTCAGAGGATACGTGGCGAATTTGCATTCAACCAAATCACTATACAGCTTGGAAAACGTCGACTGGCCGTGAAAAAGCAATAAAATTTTAACAATGATTCAATTATGTAAGACTTGGCCCCTTTTCCCGACCTATTTCTGTTTGAGAAAATGGGTTATGTTAAGCATGGGTTATACGATGGCAGTAAAGTAACTTTTGTGAAGTGTGAACTACTTTTCGCGTTTCGCGAGAAACTGCAGCTAATTGACTTACTGCCGAACCTGTCTATATTTTCTACTACGAACTGTGAAATTGTCTAGTCAACTTCCCTCAACAGTATTTCCCAATAAAAACGACATGATAGACTTCAAGAACAGAGGGGCAATTCTCGTAATTAAAATATAGTCAAAATTCAGTTTCGATCCAGTCTCGATCTCACAAATGTCACATTTGGTATTCTCGTAACACGATATGTAACTTCAAAATTAAATTTAAGCGGGATTATATCGAAATATGAGTGAAAATTAAACAAACAAAGAATGTTACTTTGCCAACAAAAAGAATTGATAATAATTAATTAATGAAATCAAGTATATAATTTTAGTCAATTCACAATTCAATCTCGTTCGGTAAACTTTCAATCTGCGTTCGTAGAAAAATTACGGGAATTGCCCTTCTGAGTCTACGAGTATATTTCCCTGAAAAGTGCTGTTGCTGGTTTCTATCGCTGGTGATTACCTTCCATTATGAAAATTCTTCTTCAAAAAGGGCGTGAAGAGGTTTTTACAGCGTCGGCAATGCGCGTGTGATACCCCTGGTGTTACATGCGTTCATAGGTAGGCTTGTTTGCCACCTTAATGGTATAAAAAAAGGTGACCCACATACTCGCTTGCTTTTACTGTACGGCAGTTGAGCTTCACTTCACTAGCAATTTCTTTAGACTTTTAATACCTTATTTGCCATATCGCTGTCTCTCACAATGCTAAGACCCCTCTTAGTCAAATTCCAAAAGCTTCCTCCTACTAATATCTTCTGATTAAATTCGTTATAAGTTCCAAGGCAGCCGTAGTTTTGCCCCCGGGACTGCAATGGACTGTTCATTGCCTTTTGGCGGTCGCCGCTGTTAATCCTGGCTATACAGACACAGTGGTGGGAATTTGTGGTGGGCCCCCCACCACAAATTCCCAGCACTCGCTTGCCCCTCCCCCCCTCTCACATGAAAAAACAGTTACTGGGACCGAAATTCCGAGTCATGGGACCAGTCACTGTCATCTCATCGTGTAAACCGGGCATTAGGCAATGGGTGTGACAGCTTAGGTGCGACTATTCCATATGTCAATCGTCACTAATTTTTTCACCTGAGATATTTTGTGTGATCGGAATTAGGTGAGCTATTTCGGGTCAAGATACTCTAACGTTGATGTAGTATGGATACGTTGCAGCCAGTTCGTAGAATCCGCTGTGTTACATAACGTCTAGCTGTTTTAAAAAATGGCGGAGCAATTATTTAAAACCACCCCATATACATATATATATCAGGTGACAAATTCAATCGGGTGATATTAGTGATTTGATTTGAGAGTGACAAAGGCTACTTTTTATTCCGGAAAAATATCTTATTCTCACGGGAAAAAATAAAGTTTATAATAATTTGTCCTTCTTTTACGTCGAATAGAACCTAAGTACGGACAAGATTTTTTTAACGGGGATAGTTTACGGTCTGGAGAGTGACATAAGCTACTTTTTATCCCGGAAAAACATCTTAATTCCATGGAAAAAAATAAACTTTGTAATCACGTCAAAAGGAACCTAAGTACCGACATTATTTTTTAACAGGGGATAGTTTCCTGTCTGGAAAGTGCCATAGGCTACTTTTTATCCAGGAAAAACATTTTATTCCCACGGTAATAAATAAAGTTTACAATCATTCGTCCTTCTTTCACGTCGAATGAAACTTAATGCTAACATGCATTTTTTTAAACAACCAAGCGAACAAATGTTTTTTAGAGCCAAAGACAGGCTCAGCTGCACATGATGCACCCTGCCGTGTAGCGAAATAGGCGAAAGAGCGGTAGGGTACAGCGTATTTGTAAACTTGCCGACTGGGAAAGTACCACCACCTCACCGAATACAGCAGTAAGCAAGAAAAAAATATACACAAATCAATGGCAGCTCCTCTGGACCACGCGGGCGAAGCCGCGCGTAACAGCTAGTATAAGTATATGGGTGATAATATCACCAGAGTGAATTGGACCTGACCTGATGGTACTGATGTATCATCGGGTGACAAACAAATTCACTCATATTATAGTCAGGGAATTTTTCCCCGGACATTGGAATTAAATTGGGCGCGTACTGTACTGTTCCAGGGGAGTTTTCTACCTAGAACTCTCAGGGTGCGGAATGAGCTCCCTACTAAGGTTTTCCCAGGATACTACAATATGGCTACAAGGAAGGCGTAGTAGGGGTTTAGGTTATAGGTTACAGGGCCAGCAACACGTGAGTGATTAAACTTTGGTATCGTAAACATCCTAAGACTTCGATGACTGCTTACCATTAGGCAGGAAGAAAAGTTAATAGATAACACAACGAAATTAAGGGTTTAATTTGAACGTTAACATGTTATTTTTTTAGCTACTAACTCTTAACTTATTCAAAAAAAATAAAAAAAATGATGTTATTTAAAAAAAACTTTTTTTTTTTTAAATACCCACGACGGTTAAAACCTAGTTGAACAAGGATAAAATAATTTTGAAACCCCCGACATAAAGAATGTATGCTATGAACTTAATAAAATAGCCCAAGAAAATCCGTTGAGACTGGCAGTTTTATAGTAACTTGTATATTTATTTATATCTATGTTTAAATTTAAAATAGAGATGGCAGCCCCCGACAGAATATCTTGGGTTTTTTTTTATTTATAAGATAAGATAAGATATTTATTTGCTAGAATACGTTTTTTTTACAGATATTACATAAGATTGATTACAGATATTACATAAGGTGAGTTCCAGTATTCAACCTGCATGCAGATGTACAAATGATGTCACAATGTTACAATTCTTTAAATAATAAAATAAAAATAAAAATTACAAATCCATCTGAAATTAATTAATTATATTAATACTTTTTACATATTTTCTATGGTTTAGATAATCGTTTACGCTATAAAAACAATTACTCATTAGCCACTCATTCAATTTTGATCTGAATATATTCCCCTGTTCTAGTTTTATTTCATTAGGTAATTCATTGTAAATTTTAATACTCATGATATATACATTTCTCGATCCAATATCAGTAGGACAGAGAGGTCGATACAATAAATTCGCGTACTGTGCTCTTTGCCTGTTAAAAGTTCTGTCGTCTCGTTTTTCAAAGTAATGCATGTGTGTTTTTACAAATATACAGACGGCCTTGATATACATGCAAGGCAGAGGCAGTATCTTGTATTTTTTAAATAACGGTCTACAGCTATCAAGAACCCACGCTCTGTCGCTCGCATACATTTTTTTTGCAATTAGATTTTATTTTAAATATAATAACACTTAACCCCACCTCTAGCACAGAGGAGTAGTGTACAACGTTCACGCAGGGTGAAGACGCGTGTAGAAGTTAGTAGATTAATAAATTAGGGGAGGTTCAGAAACCTGGTTTTATTATTATGAAATGACTTCCTAAGAGGATTTTCTATTACTAATACGGAATGACGGCGCGGCTGCCTGGTGCTATAGTTACCATGTTAAAGGGAAATTCACGGATATTTTTTTTTATTAACGCATTCAGTGCCGAGGCCGCCCATCGGCATCATAAAAATTATTAATTACATACCAAAGACGCTCATCGGCGTCTAGGTTATAAACTAAATAGTATATATATAGGGTAAAGTTCTTAATACGTGAGCCGGCCATGAATGGTTAATACTTTGTTAGGATTTATATCCCTTGAATGTAATTAAATTGTGCAGTGAACGCTCTGTTGAGGATTTCCCAGTAAACTACAGCACGGTGTTCTTTACAAATAGCCTTAAGAGTATTTTTTCAGGCTGAAGAACGTGCATATGATGTCCTTGGTATTTGTTTGTCCACCTCACAATTAAAAATAATCACCTTTTTTTATACCACTAAAGTGGCAAACAAGCATACAGCCCGTCTGATGGAAAGCAGTTACCGTGGCCTATGAACGCCTGTAACACCAGGGGCATCACACGCGCGTTGCCGACCCTGTAAAATCCTCAATGGTTGAGTGGCTAAAATGTCACTAACAGAACGTTACTGATGCTAATACGAATATAGCGTCAATAGTAAATAAATTGTAGGGCCTGACAATGTGGCGAATATGCTATGAGAAATTGTAATTTCTATACTATAGTATACAACCCAAAATAGCGCATTTCAAAGTTTTAGAGACTTTGTCTTTTGTCTTTGTCTCTGTCTGAGGTATCATAGTCCATTCGTCACATTATTCATTAACTATTTTGTGCCCAAACGCCGCAAAAGTGATAACAATAATTTATTTTATTTGTAAAGTATTTATTGCAAAGGAATCGTTGCTAAAGTTAATACTCGTCGCAATCCTTATTTTAACCTGAACACCAGGGATATCACACGCACCTTAATGACCCTGATTTATGCTACACTGTTTATGATGTAAATAAAAACACACAGACGATGCTCATATAACGCGCAATAAATTCGCATGTTTGCTGCTGTAAGGTCAGAACGTTTATCTTCACGTCCATTCTAATTAATAGATCTGATTTATAAATAATACTTCCATGTAATACAAACAAGGAAATCGCAACAATGTAATGCTTTACTTTATATACATATATCCATAAATATGTCTGGATGGTTATTCATAAAGTTATAATTAATACTTAATGATGACACATAATAAAAAAAACATTACCTCACTATTCAGGACTTAATGTAAACATTTATGTATGATTATACCACACTCCGGCCACTCCATACAAATGTCGCATTGTCGCGTCGTTTACTACATAAACAATGACGTCTCTGCAGAACGCAAATAAGCGTGTTTTTTTTTTTTTTTTTTTTATACTACATCGGGTGGCAGACAAGCATACGGCCCGCTTGATGTGAAGCGGTTACCGTAGCCATATTAACGCTCGCAACATAAAATATCGCTCGCGCGCCGCCACCCCCGCTGCCATCGCAGCATCTCCTTCCTTTCTGGTGACCTCACTCACTCGCAGAAACACAACAGCCCTCAAGGGAACCGTTATTTGGCTGCGGTATTCTGTGAGGTGGAGGTACATTCCCCAGTCGGGTAGCTTACAATTACGCTCCCTACCTCTCTTTTCGCCAGAGCTTCGTTTGTCAGTCAGCAGGGTGCACCGCGTGCAGGTGAAGTTGGCTTTAGTTCAAAGATGTTGATGAACCACTTACACCCCAAAGTTTGCGTGCGGCACCATACAAACTGTTCCAGATTTGTTTCAGACGGGAGGTGAGGTCGACACGAGAGAGCGGCAGAGAGTGGCCATACTGTACGTAGTACTAGTACTTATACTACTTCTTTTCTTTGGGTTTGCGGGGAGCACGTTAAGCCGTCGGTCCCGGCTGTTGTCATTAGATGACAGTCGTTAAGCCAAGTCAGTAGCCTTTAAGCGGCTTGAAAACACTGGCCTCCGCCAACCCGCAGTTGACCAGCGTGGTGCAGTATGCTCTAAACCCCTTCAATTGAGGGGAGACCTGTATCCTAGCAGTGGGATGTGTAAGGGTTGATGACGATACTACTTCAGGCGTTTAGAGAAAAGCCATTTAAGCTACTGTTTCAGGGGTCAGTTAAGGCAAGTGCCCGCCCCACTTTTACTTGCTCAATATCTACGAGCAAATCCAAATATCATGTACATAGTCACTTTAATTTCCGGCATATTTTATAATGGTCCCAATATCTGGCGAGACGTGAGGGGCAATTCTCGTAATTAAAATGAAGTCGAAATTCAGTTTCGATCCAGTCTCGATCGCACAAATGTCACATTTGGTATTCTCGTAACACAATATGTAACTTCAAAATTAAATTTAAGCGGGATTATATCAAAACAAACTAACAATGTCACTTTGCCAACAACAAGAATTGATAATAATTAATTGATCAAATCAAGTATATAATTTCAGTCAATTCACAATTCAATCTCGATTCGGTCAACTTTCAATCTGCGTTCGTTGAAAAATTACGAGAATTGGCCTTCTGTTCGCAGCTGGTGTTCATTAAAACAATATTTTCAGAGGGGTCCTTTCGGTCTGGATGCATATCCCCGTGCACGCTTATAAAAACACCGGAATAATAATAAAATCGTTTAATTTTCTCTTCACATTAGGTATTAAGCAAAATATATTATGGGCTCCTTTTCGAAATTTTCCAGGAGCGGATAGCATGGGCTGTATATGCTAAATAGGGTAACATTTAAACAGATGTTATTTAAAACAAATCACCAGCCTATTTAGCCATTTTATACAGCATGCAAATTTAACAAATTTTAGCCTAATTAATTGATCAATTCTTAATATTTAGAATTAATCAATTAATATTAAATTTGTCAATAATCAAATCATACATCACTATCACAGTCTATTAATTAAATCATTGTAAAATAGCATTAAAATGTCAGTGGAATGTAAAGGAACTTAACTAAAAAATGTAAACAATATAATTGATTTAAAAAATCAGTTTAGTATTTAAAAATTATTAATAGAATGTAATTATAACATAAACGAGCATACTATTAAAAATTAATAGTATGCTCGTTTATGGCCTTAGCGGTACAAAGAATATACTTAAATATTAGTGCAGCATGGTCACCATAACCACCTGTACGCCTGACGCACTTGTCGACACGTTAACGCGGGGGAAACACTTTAAAAGTTGCGTCGGTTCACCCGCGAGCATTTCGGCGTGTAATGTAAAATAACGTATGTAATTTATGGCTTAAGTCATACGCTTGTAGCGTTTTGGGTTCTAATTTTAACGACATCAAAAACCTCTATACAATAGATACCAACTTTTGGTAAAAAAGAAAAAATCCTGAACATAACACAATGCCATCTAGTCCTAACTAAGCAAAGTTTGTACTATGAGTACTAGATAACTAATATTATACTTAAATACACTTTTTTTTTGTAAATACATACGTATAATACAAAGAAAACACCCAGGAAAACAATACAAACAGTGACAGACAAACACTTTGGCCGTGTGGTTTCCGGCAGACTAGAATAGAATTACTCCGTTTCTTCCCGTGGATGTCGGACAAGGCGACTAAGAGACATTATCAAATATCGATCAGGCCTCCCCGTTTGGCCAGCGTGGGGAGTGTTGGCCAAATCCTCCTTCCGTCTAGGACGGACGAGAGAGGGTCGTGCTCCTGCAGTGGAGACTAAAATGGACCTGATGATGATGATGAAGACAAACAGACATGTCCATACACACAAATATTTGTCTTGTGCGGGAATCGAATCTGCGACGCCGGAGGAACATATAAAATCATTTCCGGACCCATTAGTTTTTGATGGCTTTTTTCTAATCATCGGTCTATTTAGAGCAGAGGTTCCCAACCGGTGGTCCGTGAGAGGTAAATTATGGTCCGTGATACAAACTTATAATGTAAGAGATTGAGCAATATTATACAAACTCAAAACTCGAGTTATAGAATAATAATAGACTTATATGACAGTTAGGACCCTACACGCAACAAAAACCTCGTAGTGGTCCGCGAACCAAAAAGGTTGGGAACCACTGATTTAGAGGGTAGCACAAAGCCTCGCCATACCATACGCAATGATACGCAGTTTCCCCTATCTGACAATAGTACTCACACTCCGTAGTTGTGGCCGGCTCACTATGACTTATCCTAGCTGTCTCTGAAAGCTCTGTCGACAACTTTGATTTTCCGTTGTTTTCCTTGTTTCAGGTTAATTGCCTTAAAAATATAAGGTTAAAGTTAACCGAAACGTGAGCACAGAGTGCCAGAATAGCACACGCGACAAATGGCATACTTGTGACCCATACCTTGAAATAAGATATATCAAGGTATGGGTCATAAGTCTTACAAGACTGGGTGAAGTATTATTGTTAAAATTCATATTCATACTGCGAGTTCCCAGTAACGGCTCTCGTAAACTACATAGTTTATTTATTTATTTGTATTTGGGAGTAATAGTACATGCATGATTGTTGAGATGAGTTGTTACGGATGATAACATCATTAAAATTTTATCATCATTAAAGTTAGAATTTTTCAATCTTTCTTTAACTTGGACCACACAAAAATTGTAGAGTATTTATAACGAGACAAGCCTTACATACTCAACGTATACGCTAATTATTATTTTGAGGGCGGAACAAACAAAGTTGGAACTCTTTGTGTGGTTTGTAATAGGAAAGTTCGAGCTTTTGACGTCACATGACGTCAGCTTAATCCTTTAAGAAATTAGCGGTAGATTGATAGGACCGATTCTTACGAGAATTGGTACAATACTTTGTCGCATGAATGTATAGTGAAAGTCATTGGTTGATAAAATAATTGATCGAGGGCCGCTAATGACATAGTAGTACTTTTTTATGAATCTGGTGTACTGCTGATTATCTCAGCAGTACACCAGATTCATAAAAAAGTTATAATTAAAAAAAAAACAAAAAAAAAATATAACCATTATTAGTTGTTAATGACAAAAAGAACTAAAATGTTTACTTACAGCATAGAGTACTAGTCCCTGCTTACAGTCATGGAGGTTCTTTCGTCAATGCTTACTTCACTTATCAATCCATTTCATATCTCATTATCATGAATCGCCATTTTATGGCGGTCTCTTTAATGGATTAAAATGGTGGCATTTAGCATTATGCTGAAGATAACTTTAACTTAAGATCGCAAATATACCCCAATGCTTAAAGACCAAAGTGTTGAATCAGTGCATCCTCCCCGCTATGACCCACGGTGCAGAAACTTGGACGCTGGCCGTTGGGCTGATTCAAAGACTAAAAGTAGCACAGCGAGCGATGGAGACAGCAATGCTTGGAGTTTCTCTAAGGGACCGAATCCGGAACAAAGAAATTCGACGGAGAACCAAAGTGATTGCTCTCAGAGTCAGCGAGTTGAAATGGCAGTGAGCTGGCTACATCTGCTAAGTCAGCGATGGCAGATGGGTGAGGAAAGTCCTAGAGTGGAGGCCACGTATGAGGCGATGAAGCGTAGAGCGCCCCCTCTCTAGATGGACCGACGATCTCAAAAAAGTGGCTGGTAGCGGTTGGATGCGGAAAGCGGAGGATCGCATATGGTGGAGCGCATTGGGCAAGGCCTAAATCTAGCAGTAGGTAGATACAGGCTGATAATTATGATGATGATGAAGACCAATTTTTGGAATAAAAAAATCCGATGGTTCACCTTCCGCGTTAGGGCCCCAGTTGCACATACTTAGGTTTTATTCGACGCGATATGCGTAAAACGAGCGACTTCACTTTCCATAAAAATACAAATAAACTCGAGAAGTTATCGCTAAATGACTCCATAATGTCTTCATAATATCAACGCTATAAATCTCGTGCTCTGGACTCCCTAATTATGTGACGTGGTGGAGCTACTTACAAACCGAGTTTGGGTTGCGAGGGTTACCCGGTTAAGGCGAAGCTGTCTCAATCTGATATTTTACACTCTGTCACAGGATAAGTGATAGTACTATATGCAGTATAGCTACTCCCTGTATCTTCCCTCTGAGACAAATCTGAACAGTTTGTATGGCGCCTCACGCACTCACGGACATACACGCGCTGCACAGACGTCACCGTCTATGTAGTAGTCAACGACGCGACATTTGTATAGAGTGGCCGGGGTGTCTCTCTGTGTACAATCTGATATTTTATAACACGTACTACTAGTTTTGTAGTAGGCAGTTACTACACTTTAGGCAGATCCCGCTATCATGTATCAATTGTAAATATTGTTTCTCAGTGGGTTTAAAATGATTTTACCAGTTAGAGATCCACCCTCTTGGTAAAAACCTTTTAACTCCGAGTAGGAGTCTAGTGTGGAAGTGAGGTAGGATGATCATCATGTATAGAGAAATAATTATTATCATATCCGTTTCCTTTCCATTTCATTTGTTGCATCTCTATTTCATTATTCTCTCTTCGTCCTATTTCGTTATTTAGGGGTGTAAGTGGTTCATCAACACCTTTGAACCAAAGCGAACTTCACCTGCACGCGGTGCACCCTGCTGACTGACAAACAAAGCTCTGGCGAAAAGAGAGGTAGGGAGCGTAATTGTAAGCTACCCGACTGGGGAATATACCTCCACCTCACAGAATACCGCAGCCAAATAACAATTCCCTTGAGGGTTGAGGGTTGTTGTGTTCCTGCGAGTGAGTGAGGTCACCAGAAAGAAAGGAGATGCTGCGTTGGCAGCGGGGATGGCGGCGCGCTAGCAATATTTTATGTTGCAAGCGTTAATATGGCTACTGTAATCGCTTCACATCAGGCGGGTCGTATGCTTGTCTGCCACCCGACGTAGTATAAAAAAAAATCACTACAACAGATGTTCGTATTGAAGAAAAACTATACAGTTTTATGAAAGTCAGTCTAATAAAAAACCTCAATTTATTTAGAAATTTGGACTGTCGTTAATCAAAACCAAAGGTGTAGTGAAAATATTAGTATAAATAATGCACGTCGTTTATCTTGAAAACTTGGCGAGACGACCCGGATATATTAGTCAGTATGAAATGAGAATCATCATAACTGAAATATGAAGGCTTATTAAAATAACAAAACACTTGACATCCACTAATACTACATAATAAATAATACTACTGAACGTTTGATACAATAAATACACAATTCGTGTCTATTATTTCTGCATTGCCAAAAAAAAAATCTATACGCTCAAAAGTCAACTTTTGATATGTATTTACTGTATTATGAAGGATTAATTTTGGCGATGGGAACTGGACTGAACTTAATTAAAAGATTAAATACTGTACTTATCATAATATATAAAAATTTCGAGTCACATTGTATGTCCGCGATGGAATCCTAAACTACTGAATCGATTTTAATAAAATTTTGCACAATGTGCGCAGTTTGATCCAACGTAAAAACACTTAAAAGCGATACGAAGTTCGCCGGGCCAGCTAGTCAAAATATAATAAAAAAAACCTAATATTGCAAAAATCTAATTTATACTTACACAATAATCTTATTAGGTGCTTTAATATGTATATTATTATATTTAATATTTTTGAGACATTTGAAAATCGATGAGTGAGAAAAATATATCTTATATACTAAAAAAGGACCAGAGGCAATTCATTATTTTATTTAAAAGAAATACTTCTAGAGTTCTACGTTTTGTTGCCGTATAGGTGCCGCCACAGTTTTAAAAGCATAAATAGTAATACTGTGATGCCGCCTACTGTATCGCCTTGCCCTTAACAAGGCAAACGTTAATTAGGAAAGCTTAACCTTCGTGTTTATTAATTAAAAATAATTATGAAAATTATACAATTTTATAGTCGAGTACGTTGTAACGAATGTTGTTTTTTTCCTGATTAATGGGTCCAGGACCAAAGTTGAGATATAGAGCAGTACATCAACTTTATGCCCCTACTCGATTCTACACGAGCTTTGCATTGCTGTGAATAGCAATAGCGTTAGGGAATTGTGGACTTCGATAAAATACATTCAGGTGTCTGCGTCGCCGTACATACGAACAGCGCAAAGTGAAAAAGACACGTGCAATGAATCCTGGTACCGTTCGTCATTATATTTTAGTCGCGAAAGATACACGGAGTGCTTCCGCGCGTGCTTGCTTTAGCGAAGGCTTTTCGGTTTTAGGCTTCTATGTAGTTGACGTACTGTTTATATACGTCTACTATGCCAAGACCATGTTGATATAATCTTTATGCCTACAGGTGCTTAGCGTGATGATGTGCTATTGCAAACCCTTCCGGTAGTACACTCGGTGGCATAATGGTTAATTATGCCACCGAGTGTACTACCGGAAGGCCCACTTAAGTATTTCGTGATTAATAAAGTTATTTTATTATTTATTCTGAAACATGCTACGTTACCTTGTCTTTTTTGTATCGCTTGGATAGAAAAAAGTACTTTTATGTAGCATAATTTTATAAGCTTATTTAATGTTTAGCTACGTTTTTTTTTAATTTTATAAAACAAACAGTTCCAATTGTTTTAAACAAGTGTTTTTAGGGTTCCGAACCTCAAAAGGAAAAACGGAACCCTTATAAGATCACTTTGTTGTCCGTCTGTCTGTCTGTCTGTCTGTCTGTCTGTCAAGAATTTCTATGTCGAGAATGCGTGGAGGTATCAAGCTGAAATTTGAACTGTATACTCAGGTCTACGGTCCCATGATGTTAAAAAAAAATCAAACTGCTAAGTTTACGTAGAAAAAAGTTACGGCCGTTTATTCAGCAAAAAACGCATATTTCGACACACTCAAGGGAATCAAAACCTACAGGGTACTTCCCGTTGACCTAGAACTATGAAATTTGGCAAGTAACATCGTTATAGACTACAAGTACAGGAATAAATCTCAAAACTATACATTTGTAAATAGATCTTAAAAAATAGGGGGTCTATATTTTTATAGGGTGTCGAAATTTCAAATTGAAACTACTAGTTCAAATGGGGTATCATATGAAAGGGTTTGATGTACACATTGCAAAATATATTTTATTTATTTTTTTCGACGAATTATTTCTTATTTATAATGAAAAATATCAAATTTAATAATGATACTACGTACCTACGGAACCCTCGGTGGGCGAGTTCGACTCGCACTTGTCCGGTTTTTTTTTTGTCTTTTTAGTTTTCTAATCCCTATAATATTTCATTTCATTATTAACCTGGCAAGCATGTAATAAAAACACGGTTTTAATGAAAACTGTTTTATCTAATCTCATACTGAAATTTACACATTAAAACACTAAACACAGTATCATAATGACAGTCTTTACGCACAAGCTATAAAATAAATTTAAAAAGTTATTTTTCGATACAGCTGTTCTATGGACAACTGTATCGTAAAATAACTTTTTTACCATTTCGATACAGCTTCAGCCCTGGATACAGGTATTTTAAACAGGTTGCAATGCAAATACATTGCAACTATGCAAAATTTTTCTACATAATCTGTGAACGCGGCGCCGCATGGCGCGTCGCGCATGCGCACTACGCATGCTCGATCTGCAAATGGATTTATAAGTAAGAATTATAGCTGTTAAATTAACTTCATAGTTGTATTTATAATATTATTATCATATATTTCATGAGATTAGATAAAGTAGTGTATGAAACTGCACATAATTAGGTATTAAAATACTCGTGTGGTCTATTAAAACATTCGCCTTTGGCTCATGTTTTAAACTCACACTCGTATTTTAATAACCCTTATTATGCAACAGTTTAATAAACTACTATTAAACACGTGTTTTAAAACGACTTGATTATGCCAACCCTGATCATTATCCCTTATTTGGGATATTGTTTCGTATAAAAATACATAAAACAAAAACAAACTATTCTCTGCAATTTCATGGTTTCCCATTAATGCCACTGTGCCATTGCAAGTGGCATTATTAATGCAAGCCTGCGTACCGTTGTGCTCTACTATGTTGCATCAATACACTCTAAATTTTCATAACCAATAAATGTTCAAGGAAAGTTCCTCTGTTTCTTATCTGAGGGTGGACATGTTTATTAGAATATAACTTTATGACAGTTAAACGACGGGTCCGCCTTCTGCGTTGGTCCCTACAGGCAGTGCTACGGATATACGAGATACGATTAAATTTACGCGTGGGTTCACTCCAATTACTAAATATTTTTTATCTACTCATACTGAAATTTAGAAATTAAAAAACTAAACACAGAATCTTATTGTCAGTCTTTTACTCACAAGCCAACAAAATAAATTTAAAAAGTTACTTTTCGATACAGCTCTGTATGGACAACTGTATCGAAAAATAACTTTTTTCCATTTCGATACAGCTTCAGCCCTGGGTTCAGCTATATTAAGCAGGTAGCAATGTAAATGCATTGCAACGTTAAAAAAAATCTACATAATAGCGGCGCGTCGCGCATGCGCACCACGCATGTTCGATCTGCAAATGGATTTATAAGTAAGAAATAAAGCTGTTAAATTAACTTCATGGTTTTATTTAAAATATTATTATCATCTATTTCTTGAGATTCGATAAAGTAGTGTATGAAACTGCACATAATTATGTCTTTAAATACTCGTGTGATGCTATTATCACATGCGCCTTCAGCTCATGTGATAAACTCATACTCGTATTTTAAGAACCCTTATAATAAGGGCAACATTTTCATAAACTACTATTTTTAAATATCTTTTAAGTAATTTAAGAAGTTCTGCAGAATCACAGCAGAATAGTAGCGCCGTCATTACTAGATAGCCTAAATTCCCTGGAAGTAAGGATTTCAAAAGTCGATAAATTAATTTATAGTGATAAGGTACCTCATCCGACGATGTCCGATGCACCTGTTGGCTGTCGCAGAATATGGGCGCTGTGTTGATTACACATTATTAATGCCGAGCCATGGGAAAATTTGCATCATGAGTATGTAAGTTATGTTTAAAATTTATTGAGTATTGATTCCTCATATTGTGACGTCAATAAACATATTTTCTTCTTCTTTTCTTCCATTAAAAATCGCAGCTCGTGTTACGCTGATTAATCCTAGTTGCTTGCTCATACATTATGATTGGGTGGATCCTTCAGTAAATAAACATTTTTGGCTTCGATGCAAAATAATTTATTTCTTATGTACAAATATGAATCATACTTTATGAATATTATGAGCAAGCAACTAGGATCAATCACCTTAAGATTAAGGTTGCTCTGGAGCTTCCTTTTCAAATTCAAGAACAATTCTATTCAGGTGTGTTGTATAAATGGTTTTAAATAGGTACAACATACAATTAACACCATTGGCCGTGTGGTTTCCGGCAGACTAGAATAGATTCACTCCGTTTCTTCCCATAGATGTCGTACAAGGCTAATAAGGGAAATACATTATCAAATATCGATCAGGCCTCCCCAACCCGTTTGGCCAGCGTGGGGAGTGTAGGCCAAATCCTCCTTCTGTCTAGGACGGACGAGAGAGGATCGTGCTCCTGTAGTGGAGACTAAAATGGACCTGATGATGATACTCAGTACGCTGGTTGACATTTGTGTACATGTATACATGTTTGTTTGTCTTGGGCTGGGTGTTTGCTATGTATCAGATGTATGTATATT
Organism: Hypsopygia costalis; assembly: GCA_937001555.2. Lineage (NCBI taxonomy): Eukaryota > Metazoa > Arthropoda > Insecta > Lepidoptera > Pyralidae > Hypsopygia > Hypsopygia costalis. Next base: position 4,527,263 of record OW443340.2, on the reverse strand, counting down.
GACGAGCTCGGTGGTCCAATGGTTAGCAATGGCCACTTTGACTCCGAGGTTGTGGGTTCGATCCCCGCACAAGACAAATATTTGTGTGCATGAACATGTCTGTTTGTCTTGGTCTGGGTATTATATTATCAGATATCTAGTAACCATACACACATATATACATACATACATAGTACAATTTTTGTGTAGGACTATCTAGTCACAAAAATTGTGTGCCATCTGGCAGTATGTAATTTTTCCTGGAATATTTATTTATAAAAAATCTCAAATTCCTCAAATATATGCGATTTATTAGACATTTACGAGTGTACGTGTGTTTTATACACGACAATAAAGCAATGCCATAAATTTATAGATTATAAAAATTATGTCTATGGAGATAAATCTGTCACGTCTCGAATCCGGAATCGAATTGACTCATGCGGGAGTCGATTAAAGAGATATTAATCGATCAATGGTATCGTCAGCAAGTGAATTATTAAGGCGAGGTTCCATTGCGAGCTATCAATTATAAGTAAATATTATATATACCTATTATCTGTGAGGAAGTTTTTTTTTTATCTGTGAGGGGGGCAAACGAACATGTGAGTCACCTGACGGAAAACTATCACCTCTGAGAGGTTACATTGAAATGCCAATATAATAGTTTACTAGCTTTCCATTGACATTGCAAATACTGAATATTTGTTTATACATATCATTGGTTGTAGGAAGCGGCTGATGTCTGATATTACAGGTCTAGTACCACGGACCATCTAGGTGGTCTGTGCCTAGTACGAAACAAATTGACATAGATAATTTATATTATTTTAGCAGAATGACTTTATGGGCAAAAAAACATAAAGATTGTTACATCATCATCATCAGGTCATTTTAGTCTTCACTACAGGAGCACGACCCTCTCTCGTCCTTCACTGACAGGAGGATTTGACCTACACTCCCCATGCTGGCCAGACGGGTTGAGGAGGAAGATTGTTACATACTATGTTGTTATTATTACATTATATAAATAAACTGCTGGGATTTCATCTCACATTGTAATACAAATATGTAAACTATTATATTGCAAGTTTAGTTTAACCCCTTGTATCGAATTGCAGTTTTAAGCTAAATTAATTAACCGAGTCACTCACTATTTTTGTCGGAAAGTCGACTTAAAAAAAAAAACAAATATCTTAAACTGACAGTTAATAGCTAGCAGTAGGACCACACCCTTACTATGTTTGACAGATTTTTTGTGAATATAATGTATACTTAGTTTTAATTATGTATGTTATTATGGTACACATAGAAGAGATTGCTAATATGTATTGTATTTTTGTTTATAACTCAATAAATAATGTGTTACTAAGTTTTGGGAAATTATCGAAAAAAATCACATCCATATCAGGAGTAAACGGCTAAACTGATTTTTTCCATTAAATTTGGTATGGAGATCGGTAATATCTGACGAAGAAAGTCCTTTGGTATTTTATTAGCTAATATTTTTTTATTTTTATTTTCGGGTAAATTTTTTCCTATATTTAAATTAATTTTACGTTTTAAAATTTATTTGATATTTTAACTTTTAAACTTTCGCGTTGCATGATTAAAATTATAGTAACAACGGGAGATATCCCGATCTTGCATGTAGTGAATTTTTACATGCCTGACGTTTCGACCTGGGGTCCTACCGCCGAAGCTGAAGCCGACTACCGTCGAATTTTTTGATTGCAAATATCAAACTTCATTGGGATGGTAATAGGCTTGTTGCCCATGTTACAAAATTATAAAAACTCTCTATCAGTAACGTAAAATACATAAAACTAGAACGATCTGCGATCTTAAAATTTTAATAACTTATGTCCGACGTGTTTTATGTGCGGTCAAAGTTTGGTGGGAAAGTCCATTTTAAAGGTATGAAATTATAAAAAATAATTATTACCATTGTAGATACAATAAAAAATACTATAACTTTTGTTACGGCACTGGTTACGTAAACGCAATATTTAACATAGCTGTAGTACAAATTTCTGATTTAATGCATATAAAATAGCACGGTGTGACGTCATAACGTGGTGGCCTTTTGTATGGAGCGTTTTCGGGATAGTCCAAAATTGTGATCTTCAAGTTATCATATCTCGAGAAGTTTTTATGCAATCGAAAAAAAAATGGGATACAAGCCTATTGTGTTTAGCTTAGCTGGTAGAAACCCTAAATCTCTACAGACAGAGCTGAAGTAGTTTGTCAATAACTAAAATATAGGACTTATTTTTCGAGTCCAAATTTTAGATGTTAATCGGCTTCAGCTTCGGCGGTAAGGGGCCCAGGTTAATTCCCTCGATTATTAATATTTTATCCGATATTTTGTATAAAATTATCCAACTCTAACCATGGTTGATTTTAACGGCCAAAATTAAATATTAATAGTTATCGATGCACAAAGACTTGCAAGATCAGCTGCATTGCAACTGCATTGTTCTGAATTCCCTTCAAAATTCCAAACATAACCGTCTATTTCCCAAGGCTGTATAGATCACCTTTCATAACTGATACAAGATAATCTAACAGCTCTATATGTCAGGGTTCAAGCTTTGTTTGATATAAAAACAATGCACGCTTCGGGGTAGAAAGTGCCTGCCTACTGTTGGCTATAATTGAGTACACACCTTCAAATCGAGAGGCGAATACAATAAGTGGTATTATCATCTTTGTTATTTACCGCCTGTTCAAGGGGTTCAACAATAAGTGGTTTTAACATCTTTGTAACTTACCGCACGTTTAAGAGTTGTGATAATAAGCGGTATTAACATCTCTATTGGTATGATTTGTTGCTTTTGCAAACTTTAATATATTTGAACAAGGTAGAGGTTATACTGAGCTGAGAACCTGAGAACGGCTCATTCAGGCCAAGATTTTTTTATAGACGGGTCATATGCGAACATTACGGAAGTAAAAGTCGGCTACAAAGCGCTTACTCTACGTATTCATACATGCAATACCTAAAGAAACGGAAACAATACACAGCAGTCCATCAGGTAGGCCATATGGTGGGAGGGGTCCTAAATTTCATGACGTGACATTTCAAAATTTATTATAGGTAATCTAAGTGTTAAAATACGAGCTTTGAACTATTAAAGAAAAAACAAAAACATTTGCAACCTGCTGTAAATTTGCAAAATATGTGACGTCACACTAGGGACGGGGGGAGTCTCACAAATGTGACCAGCTGTGACAAGGACGGGGGGAGGGGTAAAAAAAAACATGAAATTCTTGTGACATAATTTATGAATGGCTCTTTATTTACCATAAATAAATAGATATTTTTCTACTATTGATTATGAATTTTTTTTTTGTAAGACCGTAGTATGAACCAAAAGGTAGCAAATAGAAGCAGATATGCAAAATGAATTACTCCCAAAATTATTAAAAATGATGATAAAAAACAATAGAGCAATAATCAACACAATCCTTTCATTCTCACCCACGCACGTCAAATACATACTTTCAATGCACTATATTTTGTATGTGGGTTGTTTTATCGACAACCAAAATCTCAGAATGCACTACTTTCATTATAGGATGCCAATTAAAAATCGACTTTACGCAAAAGCCAAAAGGACGAATATAAAACTAGCAACACTGAACGAAAGAAATTTACTCTCAAACGGTTCAATAAAACGGATGTATTTAGATTACAAACTGCATATTTGTGCATAAAAACTTTCAAATTTAAAATTCCAATCGAAAAAAAATTGAGACTATGCAAGGCCCCGGCGAGATTCGAACTCGCGATCTCCTGTTTACTAGACAGGCGCTTTAACCAACTAAGCCACGGCGCCGCTTGACGAAGCGACGAAATTACCCTACTCATTCAACGTCTATGTGTGATATCAGCATACATAGTATTCTTATCAATATTATCAGTTAATCTTGAACAAAGTAATATGAGAATTTATTGCACAAATGGCTGGTAAAGAATTTTTATCACCTGAACCGTACGTTAGTAGTATACATTGTAAATACTATCATAGGACTCAAGAAATAAAATCCATTTTACAGTGAAGATGTTATGGATTATTGGTCAGATTATTTACTTTTAAATACAGCTAATAATTTTGTAGAAATGAATCACAAAGCCGTGTATAGACTGCATAGACTGTCTTGACTATACAATAAGTTGACGTTAATGTATTTTTTGCTTGCAGTTCATTAGACTTTTTACAAGTATTTTCGATCGTGCAACTATGTATGTACTTATTGCAAAGATTAAATTACTCTTAAGATATACACATCTAGCTAAATAATGGGGCGTAAAGCCAATTTCAACTGCACGTGGTACACCCTGCCGACTAGAAACAGGCTCTAGCAAAAGAGCAAGCCCAGCCCCTTACCACCATCTCTTATTGTGATTCAATAACTGAATAGAATGCTTATTCATACCAATGAATAAGCGACTCTATTTAAAATGGAATATAGTCGCTATTCAAATGGAATATAATCTATTCAATTATTGAATCGCAATAAGAGATGGTGGTAAGGGGGCTGGACCTTTTAAACAAGAGACACAATAGAGCGGCAGGGAGTAGCCATACTGTACTATATGTATATGTAGTATATGTAATGTTTGTATGTACTATAATTATTTTACTGTGTATGTATTGTTTATATGGTGTATGTATATGTAGATATGTTTATAATAGTTTATGCGCCTCCCACTTGATTACTATCATTCTCGTTTCCTTTACCTTAAGGTTGTCTGGAAGAGATCGCTTAGCGATATGACCGCCTTTTGTACTTTTTAACCGACTTCAAAAAAGGAGGAGGTTCTCAATACAACAGATTTTTTTTTGTATGTATGTTATTTGATATCTTCGCGAATTGTGAACCGATTTTAAATATTCTTTTTTTATTTGAAAGGGTATGATTGCAAGGTGGTCCCATATTCACCAAATCAGGATCTGATGATGGGATCCCAGAAATATCGATGGAAACCCTTAAATTTGCCCTGTGGTTGCCGACAGAATAGAATTGCCCCACTCTCAGATCACAGCACTCTATTGCTCTGCGCTGGATTTCGTACAAAGGAATCTTGTGTGATGCAATAACTTTTCTCCCGGAAGACGGGCAGCAGCGTCTCCTGGGAAATTCCACCAATAAGCTGCGCTTGCCAGCTTAAGTCGGTTTTTATTTTTTCTTAAAAATCATTATATTATCTTAATACCTCTGTAAAATCTGTCATTTGGTGTAATAAGGAATGTTGTATTGTATTGTACTGTGCTATCGGTACGGCGTAAGCGAAACATGCTGATGTTGCATCGCTTCTGCGCCGACAAATCAGAAAGGGCCCTACTCACAGTTTGATGCAATTTCGTAAAGTGCATCCACAAAGTGGACAACGGGAATTAGTTCAGGGCCTCGTAATGAACGTAAAGGCGAATGCACACGAGCGTATAATGAATGACTATGATTGGGACACATTTACGTTGTAGAGACAGCAACACAATTCATATTTTTTTAATTTTCTAAGGCGCTCAAAAATAATTCAAACTGAACAAATTTATTATTAATAATTATAATTATTTTGGGGTGTAAGTGGTTCATCAACATCTTTGAAGTAAAGCCAACTTCACCTGCACGCGGTGCACCCTGCTGACTGACAAACGAAGCTCTGGCGAAAAGAGAGGTAGGGAGCGTAATTGTAAGCTACCCGACTGGGGAATGTACCTCCACCTCACAGAATACCGCAGCCAAATAACGGTTCCCTTGAGGGCTGTTGTGTTCCTGCGAGTGAGTGAGGTCACCAGAAAGGAAGGAGATGCTGCGATGGCAGCGGGGGTGGCGGCGCGCGAGCGATATTTTATGTTGCGAGCGTTAATATGGCTACGGTAACCGCTTCACATCAGGCGGGCCGTATGCTTGTCTGCCACCCGACGTAGAATATAAAAAAAAAAAATAGCAACATTGAGGTTTCCATACAAAAGTGCCCAAAAGTGTTTTTAAGTACCTATATACTTAAACGCAAAGTACATACAAAAGAAGTGTGTATCTATACCTACTAATATTATAAAGCTGAAGAGTCTGTTTGTTTGTTTGGTTGAATGCGTTAATTTCAGCAATTAGTGGTTCGAATTGAATAAATATTTTAGTGTTGGATAGCACATTTATCAAAGAAGGCTAATAGCTATATAACATCACGCTGCGATATATAGAAGCGGAGCACCAACGAAAAATGTTGCAAAAATGGGGTCAAATTATTCCTTTTGAGAGTTTCCGTTGCGTGCGCTACGTAATCAGTTAAATTAACGCGACAATCATGTGTGATGAAGCTGAAGCCGATTACCACAGAAATCTTTGAATGCGAACTTGACCTGCTTAGGCTGTTGGTGTTTGGGTTTAGCTCAGTTGGTAGAAACAATAGAGGTCTATCCAGTAAGCTGAAAATGTTTGTCAATAAATTTAAGTTAAGACCGTAATCGGTTTCGGTTGGTAATCGGTTCCAGCCTAGGCGATAGCCCTGCCCCCTTACCACCATCTCTTATTGCGGTTCAATAACTGATTAGAATGCTTATTCATACCAATGAATAAGCGACTCTATTTCAAATGGAATAGAGTCGCTTATTCATTGGTATGAATAAGCAATCTATTCAATTATTGAATCGCAATAAGAGATGGTGGTAAGGGGTCTGTTCGTATTAAAAAAATGCATTAGCATATGTCTATCTTTTAAAAGGCTCACTTTTTTTATACTACGTCGGGTGGCAGACAAGCATACCGCCCGTTTGATGTGAAGCGGTTACCGTGGCCGTATTAATGCTCGCAACATAAAACATAGCTTGCGCGCCGCCACCCGCACTGCCAATGTAGCATCTCCTTCCTTTCTGGAGGCCTCACTCACTCGCAGGAACGCAACAATCCCCAACTACTTTCCAGGAATATTTATCTATTTATTATAAATTGTGGATATCGCTTGCTTAAATAGTTAAAAGTTACACAAAAATATTGGCTGACAATGGACCCCTTGGTGTTGCTGATCTCCATGGGCGGTGGTGATTATTTTCTATCAGAAGACGATTTTTCAAAATACCCACTGGATACCGGGTTTCATTTTATTTAAATTTACTTATTTAGTTGCATTTTTCATGCTATCGGTACACTAACCGACGCGCTGCTGTAGGGATAGAGGTGCGTGGGAACCACTGCAAGTTTAATTGTTATTGTTATAGAATAACAAAATAGAGGACAATGGTCGACACGACACGTGTGACCGATGCGCCATATTGCTCCTGCGGCCTTGGATACTTCGGTGGTAGGAATCGGTGGTAGGATCCTACTTCTTCTCAGTCGGACACTCTTGGCAGAGTGGTCATTGTCACTACGAATGGCGGCTCCTGTTATATTTCTCCATTTGGTTCTGTTGGAGGCATTGTGGGAGCATTCGGACATGGAGGATTTTGTGAGAGACTTAATTAAATCTCCACATCTGGTTGAAAAGATTATCCTACTAAATAGGTTTGTTTATAATAGTTTATGCGCCTCCCACTTGTTTACTATCATTCTCGTTTACTCTACCTTAAGGTTGCCTGGAAGAGATCGCTTAGCGATAAGACCGCCTTTTGTACTTTTATTATCTTAATATCTCTGTAAAATGAAATAAACGGGAACTTTCCTGTTTATATTTTTTTTTAATTGCTTATGTGCGCATGCTTATGTGAGCATCTTTGTATGTTGTGATTCAAGGACAGGTAAAAACAGGCGGATCAGAAATTTGGATGAAATTTGGGACATACGTAGAAGTATTTGTATCAAAGATGCTAATGAACCGCTTACACTCCAAATGTAATCTTAATATTTTGTGAGATTTTGTTATAAAAATTTCCTGTCACGTTGTTTGTCCGTGATGGAATCCTAAACTATTGGACCGATTTCAATAAAATTTTGCACAGTGTGTGCAGTTTGATCCAACTTGAGAGATAGGATCGTTTATAATAACTCATCGGAAAAATTTACGTAAAAATATTTAAAGGCGATTCGAAGTTCGCCGGGCCAGCTAGTCTTCTATACATATATCCCAAAAAAAAATGTTGTTTTCACGAAAAAAAAGTTTTATAAAAATAATGACCACGCGGGAGAAGACGCGGGTAACAGCTAGTAAAGGTAATACATATTCCCACGAACGATAAACAGGCTGTTACTTTATCTCATACAGATAACTTAACGTTTTGTAGTTAGATATGATCAAGTATATATTGTGTTACTGAGAACGGTTCCGTTTAGATTTATTTTTTGTCAATTTTATAAACGAGGAGCTCAATGGCGTCGTTGCGCGTGTCAGTCTAATCGACCACGCAAGTTAAGCAACGTCGACCGTAGCCTGTCTATGGATGAGTTTATTTCGAGCTCCTCCGTGCTTCGGAGGATACGTTAAGGTTCCGGCTGTTGTCATTAGATGACAGTCGTTAAGCCAAGTCAGTGGCCATTAGGCGGCTTAAAAACACTGGAGTATGCTCTAATTTGAGGGTTTTAATTGAGCGCTTTGATTGAGGGGAGACCCGTATCCCAGCAGTGGGATGACTCAAGGTGGACGGCGATGGGGTTTGGTTAGTGTTTCGTTGCCTTTGAGTGAGGCTAAACGAACGTGTCGGGTCTTAATGGTTCATCAACATCTTTAGGATCAAAGCCAGCTTTACCAGCACATGGTGCCCCCTGCCAACTTGAGAAAGGGAGGTAGGCATGTTAACCTGACCGGACCATGATGACCAGCTCGGTGGTCGAATGGTTAGGAATGGCCACTTTGACTTCGAGATCGCGGGTTCGATTCCCGCACAAGTCAAACATTTGTGTGCGTGAGCATGTCTGTTTGTCTTGGTCTGGGTGTTTTCTATGTATTATAAGTATGTATTTACAAAAAAAAATGTATTTAAGTACATTTATCAATTGTCTAGTACCTATAACACAAGCTTTGCGCTTAATTTGGGACTAGATGGCGCTGTGTAAATTGTCCAGAAATATTTCGATACTTGTAATCTCAATTGACGTAAAGCACATTTTGGCCAAAATGAGCTATGAATGTCATCTTACTTAGTTTTTTTTTCTCTTTTTTTCTGTCTAATCGACGTGGCTATACGGCCATTAATGTCGATTTTAGACACATTGAAAATGTAACTTAAAGAACGTTTTCACTGTCAAATTGTAAAACTTTAGGTGGTATGTGACATTCATAAATTAATGCTTAACGTAAAGAACGTCAAAATCTCATATTGTGTTTAACAGCTCAACCATTTACTATAAATAATGCTAAATGTGCTTTAAGTCAAAGTCTGTTAATCATATCTGTAAACATAATTAAAAAAAATGTTCTTTACGCCCTTTATAAAGCACACTTTTTAAAATTATATGCTTTACTTCCATTAGTATAATAGACCTTGCATAAATTTTGAGGACATAAATACCCTTTTAATGTCGATATTGTACCTAATTGAAGCGTTTTACGCTTCTATGCTATCGCTATGATGGTGGAAGAGTTCTTGAAGTTCTCTAAAAAAGGATTTTTCACCATTCGAAGATCTAAAGCATTGGTGCGGGGTATGTCCAGACATGACCATAGAACAAACACTAATAAAGAACATGAAGAGTGTTGGCGGCATTACACACGAAAGAGGTTTCACGGAAAGTGTCCTCATGAATGGATTGCGGGACTACCACTATCGCACTATGTATGTGAAGCAGTTGAAGAATTGTGTGGCATAAGATCAGCCAACACCAGCCAACACGTAGACTTGACAGACACCAGGACCAAAATGACGAAAACGATACTAAAGTTTGTACAGTGGATTCAAAGCTTTGAAGACAATTTAAATTGTTGTGATGCTAAGTTAATTGGCGAAGAATCAATAAACAAAACTTATCGAAGGCAATAAATTCGGAATTCTGAAGCACAAGAGTGCAAATTTGATAAAGGCACTCTCTTCGACAACAGCTTCTGAAAAGTTGGGTAATGACACAGTACAAGTGGATATAACTAAATATTTTTAACGAACACTCTGTACAGTGCACTCCCCTGATGATATACAGGCTTGTTTTGTGCACGAGCTTTCGACAGTTCCATCATAATTATTTGAGGAGAATTCAGTGATGCGGAAATCGAAGAAATCAGCTTTGTATGCTTTATTCAACGTTCCTGAAAATTCAAAGTTCCTGAACAAACAATCGATACAGCGGATATGCTTTTACGTTATCGATAGTGGCTACGTTTTCCATCGGGTGGTATGCCGAAGTCGTGGAAGGCCGAAAGAAGGCACTTTCTCGGATGCATACGATGCATACATCTCATTCATTCATAACAATTACGGCCAACTAGTTATTATAGAATTCGATGGCTACTCTGAAAATGATCTAAGCACGAAGAGTATAGAACGACAAAGACGACTTACGAGTATACAGCGCAAGACACGGGAAATTGCTTTCACCTAAGACACAGCTCTAGTAGAACCCCAGGCCAAATTTCTCTCCAATACTCGTATAAAGAAAAATTTATTTCGCAACCCGTTGAGAACCTCAACAGGAATGACATACATACACGTCTTGCCAAAGATGATGCTGATTTGCTCCTGTTACAACTACCATTGAAGAATGTGACCGATACAAGCAAGTCGTTGTAGTTTGACAAGATATTGACTTGCTGGTCTTACTAATTGCATTAACCCCCGAAGGTAACTACTACTACGTCAGCTTTCTACGGAAATGGTAGATGCAGACAGTACAATGGTTTAACAACAGGCCCTCTTGCACTACATTCCCACCGTTTACAACAATCCAAATTCATCCTCTGAAGACATCGAAAAGGCTGGCGAACGCATAATTCTTGCGCCTTACAAAGCTCGACCCGAAGATCTGGATTTGAACCATCATACTCGTAGATATGATTGCTTCAACAAATTAGTGGGACATGCTAAGAATGCTGTTATTTTGGCAAAATTGCCGCCTACATCGGCTGCTGCTCGCTATCACTCTCGGCGAACCTTTCATCAGGTGCAAAGTTGGAGGAGTGACTTTTTACCACCGGGAGAATGGACTTGAAAAAAAAAAACTATGAATTGCCTAACTCCGGTTTTAAATACAGAGCCGCCAGCACCAGCCTCTATATTAAAATTTTGCAAACAAGGCTGTGGTAGGCGATGTGGATTTAAGATGTACTACTATGTGCAAAAATTGTAGATGCCAGAGTTGCGTGAACGTAATCGAAATAGACATCGAAGAAGATTAATACCTATTGCTTTTTAAAGTAAAAGCGCAGAACAGTTTGATGTAAATTATACTGATAAAGTTAATTTAGCTGGTTTTATTTCCACTCCCTCTCAGGCAAGAAATTTCTTACCTGAGAGGGAGTGGAAATAAAACCAGCTAAATTAACTTTCTTCAAACTTACGTATATTATCAGTATAATTATATACATACCTGTACATACCTGTAGTAAATTTCTGTATACGGAATCTACTGTAAACAAAAATACATTAAACTATCTCCCCAGACCACACTTGGGCACTCACTCACACTCACATCGCCACGCCACTTCACTGAACGTTTTGTGAGTTTTTAGAGCTTATTATAATGGCCGAAAAAATTAAATTTTCAAAGCAGCATAGCAACGTGAAATGAAGGTGTTTAGAAATAAATTAAACCTCTTTTTTACTTATGTCATACATATGTTGGCGGTAAATTGAGAAATTTTGGAGAAACCTAAACTTTTATTTAAAAAAAATCGATAAATTATTAACAACATTCATATTTCTTAAGTTGCTGCGTAAGAATTTCTTAAAGTGCTGATGATTGCTTATTCTAGAATCTTTAAGTTATTTTAAAATAAAAAGCGCCGATTTATTACTTAAATTATTATTTTATTTGTTAGTAATCAATTTTAAGTCTCTTGATAACACAAGTTATTTAAAATTACTTGAAGGCTATGTATGCTACACCGCCTAATCAACAAATAAAGTTAGTCCTTTAATTCAAAAAATAAGATTATATATATTTTAAAATTAGCTTTACATCTGCATATTCACACTTTTAAACATTTATTTTTACGGCATATAGAATAATATTTTTTCAATCGTGCTTTACTCCCAAAATGAATCTGAGCCATATAATAAAAATGGACGTAAAGAACATTTTACTGAATTTTCTTAGATGTTAGGCACATCTATTTTCTAAAATAACAAACTAGACTAAAAACTAACCATTTCATCGTCTGCATCTCAAGATTTTAGGTAAATGTTGTCTACATCACTTGTTTATAACTTTAAAAACACAAGCGTAATTAATTTTAATCTAAAAAAAAAAACTTATTTTGGCTCTCCTGAAAAGTTGGATTTTGTGCTTTACGTCAATTGAGATTACAAGTATCGATTTATTTATTTATTTATGAGTAGTGTACAATTGGGGGTTCAAAAACAATAAATCGTTTTTGAACCCTCCAATTGTAACCCTCAAATTCAAAAACTTTTTCTCTTTAGTCTCAAAACACATTATACAGAACAAAGAGTGATTGGAATGTGTTCCCTTAAATGTCAAAACTTACCTAGGTCTGAAGCGATGCACTTAACACACACGTCACTTCTTTCACCGAAAAATACACTTACATGTTCTCTAATAAATAACGTAATGTTTTTGAAACCCATATGTCTATGCTAAGAAACGTCTCGCTATTCAGCCTGATTGGTCATATCGGTGACATACATCGCAGCTGGTAGTGTTTAGAAAGGATTTCCCCATTTCTGACTAGGCCGTTTGCTCACACTGTTGACTAAGAACGGTTATGGTATGCACATCTTAGCTATTAGTGTCTAGTAGAAATGGTTCCATCACTGATCTAACCCGTTTGGTCACACTGATGACTGAGATGCAGCTATTGATATCCGAAAGCGATAATTTCCGTCGCAAAGTCATTGGGATTAAAACCAGTATCACAAAATTAATCTACCTGCTCACGCCGCGAACTATTGAATCGGTCTGACCATATATCGCGTGGTCTGGTTATGACAAATTTACTTAAACACTTTAGTTACAAACATTATACGATAAATTCACATTACGTGCTTAAGACACAAAGACTATTATTGTGTAACCAACATTTCAAGCAATGAAATGATAATTTTGCTTTTGTCGTAGCAGTACCAACTTACATAATGCGCTTTCTTTAATATAAAATAAATTCAAAGTGCTTACAACATAAAGTCTATTTTCGTATATTAAACGTTTTATACAACGCAATGTTAATTTTGCATATTTGTGTCCATTCAGCTTATCATATAGAATGTTGCAAGACCGTGAATCAATCGTGAGAAAATTATTATAAGGTCAAGTTCGTATGAAACAAGAATTTTGCTGTGGGTTTACTTACCATTTTTTTTTTATTTATTTTTTTATTTTTTATAATAAGTTAAGTTTATAAATATAGTGTAATATTATTATTAAATAATGTACTTTAAACAAAACATTGTGTTATTTTATGCTACGTTTGGTGGCAAACAAGTATACGGCCCGCCTTATGTGAAGCAGTTACTATATCCATATAAACGTAAATTAAAGCAATAAACAATACATATAGTACATTAACCAACATCGTGCTTTTTACACTGCATCCGGTGGCAAACAAACATACAGCCCGCCTGATGCAAAGCAGTTACCACATATAGAATAAATATAAATAAATATTCTTGTAGGCCAAATCCTCCTTCTGCATGGGACGGACGAGAGAGGGTCGTGCTCCTGTAGTGGAGACTAAAATGACCTGATGATGATGATGATGATGATTCCTGAACAAATCACACACTGTCATCTAGTCCTAAACTAAGCAAAGCTTGTCCTATGGATACTAGATAACTGATACTATACTTAAATACTTTTTTTTTTTTTTTTTTTTGTAAATACATACATATAATACATAGTAAACACCCAGACCAAGACAAACAGACATGTTCATGCATACAAATATTTGTCTTGTGCTGGAATCAAACCCTCATCCTCTGAGTCAAAGTGGTCATTGCTAACCGACCGACATTCGACCATTCGACCACCCAGATCGTCAAAGAAGAATGATGCAATGAATCCAATCATGGGAAAATTATGATAAGGTCAAGTTCGTATGAAACAAGAGTTATGCTGTGGGTTTACTTACCTATTTTTATTTTTATTTTTTATATATATATATATATTTTTTTTTAGTTTATTTTATTATATAGCGTAATATTATTATTATATAATGTACTTTAAACAAAAACATGGTGATTTTATGCTATGTTGGGTGGCAAACAAGCATACGGTCCGCCTTATGTGAAGCAGTTACCATATCCATATAAACGTAAATTAAAGAAATAAATAATACATATAGTACATTAAATAACATCGTATTACTGCGTCCGACGTCAAACAAACATACGGCTTGCCTGATGTAAAGCAGTTACCACATATAGAATGAATATTCCTGTTGGCTGAATCCTCCTTCTCCCTGGGACGGACGAGAGAGGGTCGTGCTCCTATAGTGGAGACCAAAATGACCTGATGATGATGATGATGATGATGATGATGATGATGATTATGATGATGATGATTCCTGGACAAATCACACACTGCCATCTAGTCCCAAACTAAGCAAAGCTTGTTCTATGGTTACTAGATAACTGATACTATACTTAAAAACATTTTTTTTTTTTTTTTTTTTTTTTTCTAAATACATACATATAATACATAGTAAACACCCAAACCAAGACAAACAGACATGTTCATGCATACAAATATTTGTCTTGTGCGGGAATCGAACCTGCAACCTCTGAGTCAAAGTGGCCATTGCCAACCACTCGACCACCCAGCTCGTCAAAGAAGACCTTCCGGACCGCGAATGATGCAATGAATCATCGTGGGAAAATTATTATAAGGTCAAGTTCGTATGAAACAAGAGTTGTGCTGTGGGTTTACTTACCAATTTTTTTTTTTATATATTTTTTTTTTTTTAGTTAAAATATTATATAGCGTAATATTATTATTATATAATGTACTTTAAACAAAAAGATGGTGTTTATTATGCTATGTTGGGTGGCAAACAAGCATACGGTCAGCCTTATGTGAAGCAGTTACCGTATCCATATAAACGTAAATTAAAGCAATAAACAATACAAATAGTACATTAAACAACATTGTGTTTTTGGCGGCAAACAAGTATATGATCCGCCTTATGTGAAGCAGTTACCATATCCATACAAACGTAAATTAAAGCAATAAACAATACATATAGGACATTAAACAACATTGTGTTTTTTACACTGCGTCAGGCGGAAAACAAACATACGGCTCGCCTGATGTAAAACACCACATAAACGCTCGCAATGTGATATGTTTTAAAATTGCTGCCAACAACTGATCAAAGTCACTGTTTCTGGTAACCTCACTCACTCGCGGGAACACAACATCAAGGGAATTGTTATTTTGTTATTTGGCTGCGGTATTCTGTGAGGTGGAGGTACATTCCCCACAATTATGCTCCCTACCTCTCTTGTCGCCAGACCCAGAACTTCGTTGGTCAGTCAACAAGGTGTACCGCGTACAATTAAAGTTGGTTTAGGTTCAAAGATGTTGATGAACCACTTACACCCCACAATTATTAACAATAAGGTTCTATTCATTTAAAATTATAATACATTCGATGTATTTTAATTACATTGTATTAAGGCAAATGAAAATTAAGTTCACGATGTACCCAGCAATAGGCAACAGTGTGTACGGTACCTTAATTGCACAAGGTTAGGTAACTTAATGGTATCAAGTTAAATATATCAAAGGATTGCTGACAATATGAAACTTTGTTTTTCCAATAAAATGTTGTAATAATTTAATATTGATGACGTTTCGTTAAAATAGTGGTTCTAAACCGTTGGATATTGAAAACATATTTTCTTCAATACATTAGTAAATAAACCATGTGGTTTACAATACCTGATTAATATTTCGAATCAGCAAAAAATCAGTATTTATACTGCTTGACAATCAAACCTGGTTACATCAGTTTCGGACTACACCAGACCTCACCTACCCAGACAACTCTCTTTGTGAGACCACTCTGCCGGACCGGAAGCCAAGCCAGCCGTGCTAGCCAGCATCCGCTAGCTGTCGCCGCCAGCCGCCCATAGCCAGCCAGTGAATCTGCCCAGCTGCCTCCAGCCAGCTACTGAAGCGGACTAGCTGCCCACAGCCAGCACTGCCAGTTATTGACTACGAGCTTCAGGCTACTAGCATCACGAGAATCAACTGTGTTTCAATCATGTTCGTAAGTTTACATACTAATAAATAATTTTAATAAAGCACGCAGGTGACAATCGAGCATACGATCCGCCTGATTTAAAGTGGGTACCGCATTATATGAATGTTCGCAATATAAAAAGCAGGTTTGCATATTTCCACCTCTGCTATAAACGGAGCAGTGCTTTGAAACTTACTGGTTACCTTACTCACTCGCCCGACACAGCAACCTTCATTGGCGGCTATTCGGATACGTCTTACTGTAAGGTATTTCGTCAATCATGTTGTGACAATTATTGCATGTTGCAACAATTATTGCTGAGCTCTCCTTCATCATAACCATCATCATCATGTTATTATTTACAGGTCTGAGTCAGAGTATTCGGAGATCCAGCAGAATAAGCGCCTGTCTAAAGCCGAGAAGAAACAGCTCCTGGAGCAGTTTGATTCCGACGTTGAAGAAGCTGTTACTTCTAGGAAAGGGTAAGCATTCATTAATGATCCCTCTCGTACCCATGGCGTTAGCATGAGTAGCGCTCGTTCATAAACTTAGTGAAAAACTTTTGGTGAATGTTGCTACTTCTATTTTTTAGTGCAAAAAAAAAAAAAAAAAAAAAAAGTTTTAAACAAGCCTGCGGTTCACCCGATTGTAAGCGATTACCTACCACCAATATGTTGTATATGTACATATATACACAGACCTGTTAATTTATTTCTTTCACGCTATTAATATTAACTAATAGTCGTTACAGAACAACCCTATGAACCATTCATTCTGCGCAATTTCTTATGCACACCCGTAACCACACGGGATGTTACCCGCATAAAATCTTATGCGCACCCGTAACCACACGTGACGTTATACAGGTTAATAATAATGTTAAGCGGTTACCGTAACCTATTGACGTAGTATATAATAGTATATAATTAAAGACCTAACTCGCTGACAGAAACACAAGATCTCGAAGGAATTATTATTTATTCGCTATTGAATGTAAGCGAGTAAGGGTGAGACAGGCTTCGCTTGCGGCAGAGTCACATAAGTCGTTCGGCTGTTGTATTTAGGATACAAGGATACAAATATATTTTGAGCCACTTACACCACGATATGTTGGTTTAACGACTTAGCTAAACTCATGTCTAATAAAATATACTATTCTTTTCAGGCCTAAGAATAAGGACAATAAGGTCAAACGAAAGCTAGCGACGTCGAAAGCGCAGGCGTCGAAGAAAAGTAGACCGACGGTGTCTAAAGCAGGGGGAGCCGGCTGGCAGCTCTCCGACAGCGAGGAGGAGGAGACGAACCCTAAACGCGCTCCAGCTCTGCAGTCCGTATTGTCAAGACGTGTTGCTAACGGAGTGCTACGTCGCACCGCCAGTTTAAAGGGCGATGTATTTGTTGAATTAAAAATCTATAATGTCCGTGACATTATTAATATAGAACCGAAAGACCGCTGGGAACGAGCGGTCGTTTCCCTTAAGTATCAGGGTGAGGCAGACTCCCCAGAACTAGCACCGTTGAAAACTGTATTAACAGAGTGCCGTAGCCAGTTCACTGGTGAAGGCACTTTCTTTGCTAATAAGAAATTGTAAGAGCGTTATTGCTGGTTAGCACATCTGGCTTGGCTTCCGGTCCGGTAGAGTAGTCTCATTAAACAACTAGCCTATGAACGAGCGCTAAGCGCGTCATTAAATTTTTAATATAATGTAATAATTTATATTCAATTAATTTAATAATAAAATAAAAGCGAGTTATTAAATTTTTTATATAATGAGATAATTTATATTTAAATAATTTAATAATAAAATAAATGTAGATCAGAACTTTTTTCACTATTTTACTGCACTATTTTAGTCCCTATTAGTACTAAGAAGTTACAATATCACGAACATAATAAATATTGAACCAAAATACCGTTGGGTAGCAGCAGTCGTTTCGTGAAATATCAGGACGATACTTATTATGTTATTTTTTAATAGTTACCGCTTATAATTTGCAGTTTGATTTATTGTCCCTACAGAGGGTAGACTGTGGTATCCTTATTATATTTTGTTATTCTCTATTTCTATGATTATTGACAATGTCAAAACGAACAGTTTATTGTACAGTTTGCGATATATCTGTTAAAAGTAACGCTTTTTCATCGCATTTACGGACTAGAATACATAAAAATAATAATGTTATTGAAGTGAGTAATGGCATTGATAAAATAAGTAGTGCATTCCGAAATCGCATAGCATCATACAGAGTCCGTAAAGTAGGAACGTCGGAGAATAATAACGATAGTGTAGATCCACCAAGCAAATTTCTGCATGAATTAAGCACACGCGTACGGCAATTGCTTACTGCAAGGCAATTAACTTATCAGTCTATTAAAGCTAACTTTGAACTTTACGCAGAGTTTACGTTACCGAAAAATGATACAAGTGCAGTTAAATCGTTTGCTACTGAGAATATAATTCTCCATCAAAATTACGATTTCAATGAAATATTTTCAAGAGTGATTGACAGTATTACATCAAAGATCGATGAATTTCAGGAAAGAGACAGTGGTTGGGCTTTTTTACGTAACTTATACTTGGAAGTCAATATCAATAAGTATAATCCTATTAAAGCCGCTCAATTTATAGAATTGCCTAAATGGATTAAATCGAAACGCGCATGCATAAATATACAAAATAATGACTTGTACTGTTTTTTATGGAGTATAGTCGCAGCTTTATTTCCAGCTAAAAATAATTCTCATCGGGTTTCCTCATATCCGCACTTTGAAAATATACTTAATACTCAGGGTATGTCATTTCCGGTCGGATTTTCTGACATTAAAATCTTCGAAAAAAATAATAACGATGTAAGTGTTAATGTATACGGTCTTGCAAACAAGCCTAATATTGTTGGACCCCTGTACAAAACAAAACATAGAAAAAAACACCATATTAATTTATTGCTAATAGAAAAAAACGGAAGGAAACATTACTGTCTAATAAAAACAATGAGCAGATTGCTTAGAAGCCAGCTAACAAAGCATAATGAAAAAATATATTTTTGTGATGAGTGTATGATTTTTTTCCACAAAATAGACAAATTAACCTCTCATATTTGCAGCGGCATTAGAACCATGCTACCTCATCCAGGTGCTGTAATTCAATTTAAGCATTATGAAAGAATGCAAGATATGCCTTTCGTAATCTATGCTGATTTCGAGTCTTTATTACAACCAATATCGGATAATACCAGAATTAATTCAAATTACACAACTGCTTTACAAAAACATTTACCTGCAGCATTCGGTTATTATATTGTATGTTCGTATGATAGATCTCTCAACAAATGTGTCATATCGTGGCCAAGACTGTGTTCAAAAATTCATCGAATATCTACACGCAGACGTGATTAAAATACATAAAATTTTGAATAAATCTGTTCCAATGTTACCGTTAACAAGCGATGAGCAGAAAAAATTCTATGAGTCGAAAATTTGTTACCTATGTGAGGAATTGTTACTAGATGATAAAGTAAGGGACCACTCACATTTAACTGGCTTATACCGCGGTGTTACTCATAGTTTTTGTAACATACAATTTCGTTTACCAAAGTTTGTTCCCATATTTTTTCATAATTTATCAGGGTATGACACGCATTTGTTTATTCGTCAGTTAGGAGAAACGTCAGGTAAAATAAAAGTTATAGCAAAAAATAAGGAAAACTATGTATCATTTACAAAATTTTTTAATGTAGGTCGTCAAAAATACATGCCTGTCCGATTTGTTGACTCATTCAAATTTTTATCTACTAGCTTGGAAAAATTGGTAGGAAATTTAAATAAAAATGACTTTGTCCATTTATCTTACTTTTACCCGCAAAGAGAGCACTTTGATCTATTAACCCGCAAAGGCGTATATCCTTATGAATACATGACGAATTGGAATTGTTACGAGGAAGATAAGTTACCGGCGAGGCATAGTTTCTATAGTACTATAAACGATGATATGATCTCTAAATCCGAGTATTCTCATGCAAAATGCATCTGGAAAACATTTCTCTTAAATAACTTAGGAGAATATACAGATCTTTATCTCAAAACAGATGTTCTCTTACTAGCAGATATTTTTGAAAACTTCCGTCAAACATGTAAAATTAATTATAAATTAGATCCAGCATTTTATTTAACAGCTCCTAGCCTAAGCTTTGATGCAATGTTACTTAAAACAAAAGTGCGACTGCAACTTATAGAGGACTTGGAAATGATACGTATGATTCAAAGCGGTATTCGCGGTGGGGTATGTCTATGCTCTACTAGATACTCAAAGGCAAATAATAAGTACCTACCGAGTTATAATTCATCCGTCCCTGATAATCATTTGTTATATATCGATTGTAATAACTTATATGGTTATGCAATGTGTTCATATCTACCGCATTCGCATTTTGAGTTAATCACTGAAAGAGAAATCAGTAACCTGAATATTCTTAATATACCCAATGATGCAGAATACGGCTATATTTTGGAAGTGGATTTAATCTATCCGGAAAATTTACATGACTTGCATAACGACCTACCGTTTTGTCCTCAAAAATTTACACCGCCAGGGTCTAAAAATTCTAAATTAATTCCAAATTTATATGACAAATACAGGTATGTGATTCATTATGTGCATTTAAAAACATGTTTACGACATGGTTTACAATTAAAAAAAGTTCACAGGGTTATAAAATTCAAACAACATCCATATTTAAAGAAATACATAGACTTAAACACAGAATTACGTCAAAAAGCTAAATCCCCGTTTGAACAGGACTTCTTCAAATTATTGAACAATAGCATTTTTGGTAAAACATTAGAAAACACTGAAAATAGGTTGAATATTCATTTAGTGAACCAATGGAATGATACTAGAAACAAAACTAATAAAAAATACACTGCAGAAGGGTTAATATCAAGATTAAATTATCACAGTTCTACTGTTTTTACAGAAAATTTTGTTGCAGTTCAAATGAAAACAGAATCAGTAATTTTAGATAAACCGATCTACATAGGGTTTACTGTTCTTGAAATAGCTAAAAATCATATGTATGATTTTCATTACTCCGTTATGAAACCTTTCTATGGACCTGGTTTAAAACTGTGCTATACAGACACAGATAGTTTGTTGTACGCCATAGAGACACCAGATATATACGAAGATATAAAATTAAACTTTCAATCTTATTTCGATACAAGCAATTATGTGGAAAATAATAATTATAATATTGTATGTCGAAACAAAAAGATTCCTGGGCTATTTAAAGATGAACTAGGAGGACAAGTTATAAGTGAATTTGTAGGGCTAAGATCTAAGCTATATTGTGTGAAAACTCAAGATAATGAGTTAAAAAAAGCAAAGGGAGTAAAGACAGCTGTAATTAAAAACATTAGTTTTAAAGATTATGAAAAAGTATTGTTGCGAAATAATTTGTTACGAAAAATAAATATAGTATTTCGTTCTCTAAAACATGAAATATTTACTCAAGCTGTAAATAAAGTTGCTCTATCGTCTAATGATGATAAACGTATTGTACTAAAAGATAATATATCTACGATGTCATGGGGTCATAAATCATGTTTGTATTAACAATTTTATAAATTATAAGTAAGTATAATATAACGCAAAAATTTTTCATTTTCATTATGAACATAAAAATGGATATGGTTTGTGTGTCAATTATGAGAAAAACTTGTGAGAAGTTGTAATTAAGTAATTTAGAAATTGCGTCATATGTCATATGTCGCTAATATATTAACATATTTTTGTATTACAATAAGTGTGTAATTAAGAAATATTATAATTGTACCATAGTTTTGTAAGGAGATTTAGTAATAGAAGTTGTTAATAGTAACTGTTACGCACCCTGTAAATTTAGTTTTTTCTTTAATAAAGGTATTATATAGCAAAAACCTTGTATAATTTTCAGTTCACAAAACCATCATTTTCAGAATAATCCTGATATTTAAACAGATTTAGTACAAAACATTTCTCATGGTATAATATACCTATGGTTTTAATATATGTACTACAGGCATAAGACGACGAAAAACAAGTTCATACTTGTTTATAATACCAGTAATTGATACCCGATAGCTATAAGCAGAATGTCAACATGTTTATACCTGTTTTGTTATATGATTTGCAATGCAGCAAACTCAATATTATTAATTTTATACACATGGGCATTACGACGTTGATAGTCGACGTGATACATCGTCTACAGAGCCCTTTAAATAACTGTGCATCGTTTTTATGTAAGTATATTTTTATTAGGTATGATTTATTTTACTTATGTACTTAATCTTTTTTTGTTAACTTGTGTTGATGATGTTTTCTATTGTTACAGAAAATGATTGACAACACTGAAACCGGATTCGATTTCAGCCAATGTGGACAAGATCCGATGGCTTTTGATGATGCCTTTGAACAAATGTGTAACAATAGAGTCGTTCCAGCGACAGTAGCTGCACTATCGCGTTCAAATAAATCAAGGCGTCCCAGAGCAAGGAACAATAAACAGCCGTTGAATGTTGATAATGAAAAGAAAGCAAAGTTCTACGGGACATCTTACGTAATAAATAAGGAAACTCGAAGAGGTCTTAAAATGATAAAAATAAAAATAATCGATTTGTGTGAATCTCAAACACTGGACGGTGAAGGTGACGAAGATAATGAAGTGTTAAGTGCTCAATACATTGTTAAAGATACCATTGATGAAATTATGGACGAAAGCGAAAATTTAATACGAAAAATATCTAAAAAACTATGTAATAATAATAATATTTTTTATTGAATTATTATTTATATTATTATCGTTATGAATAATTTTATGTCATTAGCAATAATTAATAAAATGCTTAGTTGTCTATAATTTACTTTGAGTGACAATAATTGTTAAAATGCCCTTCTGGTGCAAGCTTTGGTAGATAATGTAATGTAACAATCACTGTAATAGAATAAAATAAGAAATAAGTATAGTAGATAAATGTAAATAATACAAAATACATGCAGTTTGTTTAATAAATAGTTGTACTGAAAAATAAAAGACTTATTTGATTATATTGCTATTTCATTTATTCAACAATATAGCTTAAGTATTATTATAACATTAGAGAAAATATACAAACTAACATAGAACATAACACACACAGAGGCACAATTATGCATTTATAATTTTTATTATTACAAAGAACATATTTTTATTACACATTCATTAAGAAATAAAAAATAACATTAAACTTTCGTAAACCACTCTATATTAACAAAAAATATTAGGAATATAGGATAGGTTGATATCTAGTTATGCCTCTGGATACCACATTAACTATTTTATAAGGTAATACAGTTACTCAAATACCACTTTTTTATACATAAAACGTTTTTGAGTGCACAAAAATTCTTATGAATTAAACAATTAAAATCAATTGTATTTTTACAGTACATTTCGTATAACGTGAAAAAATTAGGACAGCCTTTATCTTCAATGTTTATCAAAACACAATCTTCGCATAATTCTCGTATCCACTTCTGTTTTTCAAGGCCCTTCATTATAATCAACTTCTTTTTTAAAAGCGGGGTAATCAGCCTGTGAAATTCTTCAAAATCTACGTATCCTTGGGACCAAGTGATACCTCTCTTATTTTCAATCCACCTCACGGTCTTTTTTTCTTCTGGAGATAGCTTTGTATAATTATATGGTGGTTTTATTAGAAAAACTTGAGTGAAGTTCTCTGTAGCCAATGCTAATTCTTTTATTATAAACTGATTATAACGATCTTTAAAGCCTTGAACGTCTACAAAGACTGTCATGATAGTTTGCGCACAATATTACTTAAAGGTTTATATTCAACTAAACAATCATTTAAAATTAGACAGTACGCAGAAGTATGATCTGGTATCTCTGCAGCACATTCTATTTCCATGCGAATGTTTACGACAGGACCTGATTTTATATTATCGTTTTGTCTAGAGCAGTCAATGACAAAAAAAGGTGCTATTTCTTTGAACTCTGTAGCAGTCAACAGACATCCTCTACGACCGTAATAAGACTGCTGAAAGTTCACGAATTGTTCATATATTAATGCAAAGTCGTTATTTACAAACTTTGTGTTGTAATTTTCGTACGGATAATACGTGGAGTTTAAATAAACCTTAACGTCGCGTAGGTCGCAGTGATCGAATTTAGAGACATCTTTTAAAGCCTTATTTTTACGATTAGTTTGCAATGCTAAAATAACGTATCTCGGTTTTTCAATCTGTGACGAAGTCTTTATTGACCAAGTATGTTTAGTAGTTTTTGGCAACATCGGATATTCATATAAATCCCAATTTCTAAATGCCATTTGGATAGATCTGTCTTTTTCGAGAATTTTAAGCAAGTTAATTTTTTCCTTGTCAGATACTTTAACATGAGGCATGCGCCAACTCATTTTACCTATTTCAATATTTACCACTTCACCCGTATTAAGTATAACGGAATTAAGATCTGTGTTACTTCTCAACAAAACAAGTTCATGTTTACAATTAACTATTACTTTTCTATAATCTTCTGCAAATCCTAAAATATTACTAAGAGGAATAGAGACGCTAATCCATCCGCCGTGGTTATCCTTGTGTCCGTGTATATCCCATCCCCAAGTTTTAGACATCTTAGCATCAATTTCATTCATTGATATGAACGATTTCATTGTAGTTGTTATCCCAGCATTTTTTACTTTATCTATTTCAATACCATTCAACTCATAACGGATATCTTGGAAAAGAAATAGAAAAGGATTGTTTGATAAATAAATAAGTGGTATCCTTTCCTTAGTATCGCCTTTAGTCACACTAACATGAGCTTCGATGTACAAGTAACTGGCACAGGGAAGTAAATATAGGTCTTGTTGATTTATAGGTATCCGAATTTCATCATTTCTATTGAAACTCGTAACATACGGTTTATATGAATGAATTTCAATACCCTCTACAGAGTTGTCATAAGAGGGTGAATTGGCTATGTTTAAAATATTCATTTTAATAGTCCAATAGATTTTAAAAAGTTTTTATTTGCTACAGATAATTTGTTTCGTTTCCAACGAGGATGTATTGCCTTCTGAATAGCTCGATTAACACTAACCTTCTGGTTAAGCGGTGATTTGTTTATATTATGGTTTATCATATTATCTTTTTAATATGAAAATACAACTGAATTTCTTCCCCGCGAAAGTCAATCGGTGTATTGTGTATATCCAATATCCTTATATTTATTGTACTGATTGTGTTCCTGTTCACTGGGAAATAAATCGTGTTTTTAGGTATTTCTATTATTCTGTAACCTGGAGGCACATTCGGTGAAAATTCATAAATGATATGACTAGGTTTTCCGTTTATGTAGGAGCCACTAATAATATCACATTCAATTCTCACCACGGTTGTTGATAAAATGTTAACTGGAAGAAGCGACTCGTGTAATATATTACGTTTTAGGTATACATTGCCATAACCCAATAAAACTCCAATAGAATTTTCCTTCTCAAAATGAATATCTTTAGTGCAGAATATTGTGGTTCTAAGAGTGTTGTTATTACAATATAATTTTAAAATGCATCCTTTTATTTTAGATTGTAAAAAATCACAAATGTCTTGAAGCTCATAAGCTCCTACTGGAATTTCAATAACGTTGTTAGAATCGTAATAAAATTTATTATTATGTCTTGTAATATTGGGTATAGAATTAAACGTAGAGAAATGCAACAGTGCACATTCATAGTCACCATCGAGATCTAATGTAGGAGAATGGTTTGTTGATAATACTGAGCTGTTACCAGTTATAGACAGCGTGAAAGACATGATGTAAATGACTAAATCAACGAGTTTTAAGACTATTATAAATAACTATTCCAAAAGTTAAGCAAAAATTCTAAACATAAATGACCACAATTCACAGAATCGAATTCCTGGAAGCGAGTATAATTATAGGAAATACTGCAGCCATGTAAATATTTTATTAATTCTTTAGGTGGTTTCAGATCCCCGAAGCTGTCAAAATATTCACAATCATTCCATAGTTTTGCATAGGCTACCCAATGAGTTCCATTATTTTCATGGCTGTCTAAATTAATAACACCACACTCCAAAGGTTTAGGTTTAAAAGGCAATCTATCTCTCATATAAACTCCTCGGAAGTAGGGTATACTTTTAGAATACTTCATAATATCGATATTAGTAAGAGCACGTAAGGGTAGCCTATTAATTAGTTTTTTGAAGATCTTACAAGTAATCCATTGCCTTTTTTATATGGTTTAATGTAAAGACCTTTCCCTATCGCAATAGCCTCCATGGTTTTGTTATGACGTTCAGATTCTCGCAAATTTTGTTGCGCTGTTTTATATTCATTTATTGTTTTTGCAACACCCGCTGCTCCTCCAGCTAATGCACCTAATGCTGAAAGGCCAGCAAAAATCGGTATCAATGGTAAAACTCCGCCTGTCTTAGGAATTGGTATTATCCTAGGCAAACGAACGTGGCATTTTTTAGGAATCATTTTTTTAGCAACCTTATATGCATGTTTTATGAGCGATGTATTATTTTTACATTTATTTTTTTTCATATGTTTTTTTATCTTCGATATCACGGTTTGGAACTTTTTAATCCCTGATCCGGTCTTTAATTTAGCTTTCATAACTTTACTGACCAACCAGGAAGCCAGCTTTTCTCCTTTGCCTGCGTCTCTTGAATGTAATCGTTTCTTAGCCATTTTAAACAATTGCAAATCCGCGTTATGACGATCCGATATGTTGGTGAAGTTTGAGTAAGCGATATCGTGATATTTGCAGGCTTCGTCCAATTGATTGACTCCCTTATCACCTCTCAATAATCTTTCTTTTAATTTCGTGCCCGGACCACAATAATTATATCCAGGTAGGTGTAGCTCGAACGGTAGATTATTTATTAAACTATTAACAAGTCCTCCTCCATGCATTTCTCGAAATATAATGATTAGAATGTACAGTAATAAGTACTTATATTATTGCACCAGTGATGTATTGTTTACCCAACTATTTTCACGATCATGCAGTCCTAACCATTTTACGAAAAGTTTATTTCTTTTTTTTTTTATAACCTTTTCTATCAAGTATACATTAGGATAATCGGTTTTTTGCAACTCTTCTTGGTAAAATGAACCTAGTATATCTTGATTTCTTTGGTCTTGTAAAAGATACGTGACTGGATTGGTATTATTGACAGCTTTAATAGTGAAAATTTCAGTTGACCAGTTCGGTGTATAACCTTTTTCAAAGCAACTCTTATACTTACTAATTCGTACGGAGTCTCCTTTTTTAAATTTAATTTTGAATGGTTTTTTGGTCCTTTCATGAAATTTTATTATATTGAGTTTTATTTCGTTTTCATTTTCCTTAATGACGTCCACTGGTCTGAATTTGGTAACACTGTGAATGTTACCATTGTACGTTTTTAAAGTTTCGTCTAAGTTTTTTCCTTGCCATTTATAGGTGCCATTGAAATTAAAACATTTATGCAACTTATTCTTCAACGTCTTTATGAATCTTTCTACAATTGATGCTTTCTTTGTTGAATATGATGAGTAGTGGTTTATTTTATGTAAATGCATGAGGTTTTGAAACTCTGAATTATAAAATTCTGTTCCCATGTCTGTTTGTAAATTGTTAGGAATCCGATTACTTTTACTCACCACATTAACAAACGCTTTAGTAACTTCTTTTTTCGATTTAGTTTTTAATGGAATAGCCCATGCATATTTAGTGAAGCAATCAATAATTGCTAAAATGTATGAGAACCCATTGTTAAAAGTTTTTAAAGATTGTAGGTCGATCAGATCCGCTTGCCATAAGTCATCTATTCCTTTTAATATAACTGAACGTCGTACAAAATTTCTGCGTGCTGGTCTATGAATTTCATTTACCACTTGCTGTTTCGACATTTCGAGCGTTTATATTAAGTGTGTCGATGTAATCTTTAGTACAGAACTTCTTTTCAAATTGTTTTAAGTTCCTAGAAATATCTGCTTTTATTGCATTTATCAAATCTACTTTTATTGCATCTATAAAAGTAGCATATTCCTTTTTTGTAATGCAACTAGCAATCTGTGTATCTACATAATCTTTGTTTACAGCATCATCGGAAGCTACAGGTACTTTAACTCCAGTTAATCGTGAGGAGTGTAAATTAAAATCTCCAGTCGCTGTTCTAACTAAATAGTTTTCTGTACAATCAATTACCTCTGATAACCGCAATCTTTTATGCACATGATGACCAAATTTATCTATATTCATTTTACACCAAGATCAGTTGTGGTTGTCGATGAAGCAACAAATAATAAAAATTAGACGCTGCTCCTCAATTTATAATACCGCTTTCGCGTAACTCTTCTATAATCGATATAATTTCGTTATCTAAACCAGTATTGCCAGCATCTTTGGATGCTATTAATAATTGTAATCTTTCAACTAGTTCATTAGGGTTGTCCCAGTAAATATAATCTGTATTTTTTTTAAATTGTTTTTTGAGAAATAACCCTTCTCCTTCGCTAATATTAGCTTTATTACTAGCAGACGATGATATAGAAGACGAGGATGGTTTACGTAACTTGAAAAGTGGTTTTATAATATTCAAATAGGTTCGGCCTTTATTGGTCTTAATACCCTTTTTAGGATCAAAATCTCGGCGATGAGCATTCGTTAATAATAGCATTGTTTTGAAATTCTCGCGATCTGTATCTGTTATCAGGTCTATGTCAGGTACTTTTTTAAATAATAACTCATTCAAGCCAGGTGTTTTTTTAAAAGTATGTTTTCCTACTGATATTGACTCGTCATTTATGTCCACGCGCAATGCACCCATCATAAATTTTCCGCGTTCTCTTCTGATACCAAAAGGCACATCTTCAAACATATCTGAAGAAAGTGACCAAGATGATGTATTTTGAGTAGGACTAGGCATAGACTCAATTGTTTTAAATGAGACGTTGCTTTTATTATGCGTTTTACTGTCGCTTTCAAAATCATTTATGTCATTATCTTCATCAGAAATATCTTGTTCAGAATTATCATCCATTTTGTCTATTTTAAGTGTTCTATTGAAATGCGATTCCGCTGGTGAATATTGATTCATTTGAGGAAAACCCGACGATGTATCGAAATATGCTTTAGGTTTGTTT
Source organism: Hypsopygia costalis (assembly GCA_937001555.2). Taxonomy (NCBI): domain Eukaryota; kingdom Metazoa; phylum Arthropoda; class Insecta; order Lepidoptera; family Pyralidae; genus Hypsopygia; species Hypsopygia costalis. Next base: position 4,497,787 of record OW443340.2, on the reverse strand, counting down.
TCTTTTATTATTTGTTGTAATGGATTGGTAATAGGTTTAAAAACTGTTTCTAATATATTTTCATTATGAGATTCCATAGACCGCATACATTTTATTTTTCTTTTAACTGCTTCAGCTACTTGAACGATTTGGGTTTTTAATTGTTTTTCCATTATAAAATTAATTATTAGCGTTCGCGATGTAGCAATAATGAAGTTGAAATGAAAGTATGTAACAACCACAGTCTTTTTATAGTTAACCTGAATCAAATGTTACAAAAGTATCAAAGTTCATTCTATAACAACCTTTGTTTTTGTCACAGTCTTTATTAATTACTAAGTAATTATATGGTTTATACCATATTCTGGAACACATCTCTCGGAACTCAACCCACGACATATCAGTGTTAACATGTTCATCATAAACATGACGTAAGTTTACATCATCTTGTTTAAATAATACTAAAAGGTTTGTATTATCTCTTATAAGCTGTTTAGGAATTTTGCTATAAGTTTGATTTAAATAAAAACAATCAATATGTTTATGTCTGCCCATAGCAAAATAATCGCGCATGTTTGATTGATTCTCGCACGCAACATCATCAAATATGATTATAGAATTCGGTTTCGCATCGTGAGGACTCAATATAAGTTCATTGTCTTGATATTTAGCAAATGATACATCCGGTACTAGACTAAAAACACTTTCTAAATATTTATATTTAGGTTGGTATAATGTTTTAGAATAAAGATATATGTTTTTAAAACGTAATCCATTCTCGTGCAACAAAAGACCGATAACGACGTTTGTTTTCCCACAATTTGAAGGCCCTGAAATTATGCAACGAATTGTATTAGGTAGGAGGTCTCCATGTCGTCCAGCAACGACTTCGACGTCAGGACAAATTTTGTTTAATTGTAAAGTTTGCGGCTGTCTAACAAATTTCATTGCAGTTGTGAATATCGCTGATGGTTTAAACAAAATGATTCAAGTTACGTAAACGACCTCTTATATATCGATAACATGCACACACCGTACATTACAACTGTTACTATTAGTTTTAACATTTAAGGAAACACATTCTGTGACTAACGCGTGTGTTAAGTGCATCGCTGCAGACCTAGGTAAGTTTTAACATTTAAGGGAACACATTCCAATCACTCTTTGTTCTGTATAATGTGTTTTGAGACTAAAGAGAAAAAGTTTTTGATTTTGGGGGTTACAATTGGGGGTTCAAAAACGATTTATTGTTTTTGAACCCCCAATTGTACACTACTTTTATGTTAAGCCCAATTGGGGTAGTACTTTCTCCTTATTAAGAGTCGTTGTGTTCCTGCGAGTGTGTGAGGTAAGATGTGAGATGCTGTGTTAGCAGCGCGGATGTCACGCGCGAGCAATACTTCTTGTATTGCAATGTGAAGCATTTATAAGGCAACGGTAATCCTTTTACATCAGGCGGGCCGTATGCTTGATTAGCAACCGGCGTTGTGCAAACAAAAGTATGTTGTGAGTTGGCAGTCACGTAATTCTTGTCGGTTACATATGAATGTACAGTGACGACAGTGAGAGAGTGAGAAAAATGATTCCGCCAGCGCCATTTGCATGTTAGTTTGGCCTGACCAAGTTTGGGGAGCGCTGGTATTAACACTCTTTCCTAAACATGCGGGTGTAATTATACTTTACCAATTTTTTTTTTGACAAAAGTCTAGTAAATTACTCTATCTATTAGATATTCAACACAATATTATAGTAAATTATTCTATCAATTAGAAAGGATGGAAGGAGTATAGGCTGGCAATGTATCGGCGACCCCTTGGTGTTGCTGATCTCCATGGGCGGTGGTGATTGCTTTCCATCAGGTGACCCACATGCTCGTTTGCCCCCCTCTCATATAAAAAAAAAATATTCCTCTTCGCCAACGCGCAGTAGTAGACGACGATGTAGATATTGCTTTAATGATTAATACTATCAATAATTAAAAAGATATTGTCTTAAATACTTTAAAATATTATGATTAATATATTTCGGTAAGTATTATATCAATGACTATGAGTCAGGGAGGCGTACCACATTTCAAGGGCGGCCCATTCATAAATAAGAGCACTCGTGTGACATTCGCTTTGTGAAAAATTTCATTTCACAATTTGTCTAAAATTTAAAAACCGTGCCTACGAGGGGTTCGTCGCAGGCTGCCCTATTCGCAAATTGTCACGTAGACGCAAGCGGTCACATTCGCGACTGGTCCCATTCGCAACTTGTCACAATCGCATCTTGTCATCTATTTGATGCCTAGCCTTTATCATATTATGTCGCCCCAGTCATAAGAAGAATAGGATTAAAAATTAAACAATGAATGGTGACGTGATAGTAGGGCGCCGCGCCGGTTTCTGTAAAGCATAGGCGCATATGCACGCATAAAGGTGAACGTGAAGACGCGTTTCTTTAGTAAGTACCTACCATGTAACAGATACGTAATGTGAGTGCTGATATAATATGTAAAAATAGAAAAGAATGCCGAATTGAACAGTAAAGTGGTGTGAGACTCCAAAAAGGGTAATTTATCACCAATAGATACAAAATTAATAATATTATACTTAGTCAAAACTAGCAGAGTTCAAGTTATTCTATCACGTTATGATTATGCGCTGCGTCCCATTCTTACAAACGCAAAAAAAGCGTATAAAGTGGATAAATTCTTTCATTGAATTCTGGTTTAATAATTATTATCTTAAGATTTCTCTTATCTTTCTTTTTCTTCTTTCTTGAAAATAAAGAAGAAATAGAAAGAAGAAGATAAAGATTCTTAAAAATATGAATTAGAAATCCAAATTAATTTGGAATAACATTATTTACAAAAAAATCTGTAAGTTGTGTTTTTCTTTTTCTTAATTATACCTTATATTCTGTAGACGATTTTAAGTTAATCCGAAATGTACGTAGACTTTAAGTTCAACCAGTCATACCTTTAAAACGAAATAGGCATATCCAAAAATGACAGATTTTGTCACATATGTCTGCAACATTGCCGTAGCAGATGTTTTAATTGGCATGTCTTTAATCGCCTCATCCTCTCTCACAAGGACAATTATCAAGTCCTTGTTGTACACGTGTCAAGTGTAATAAAAAATATTGAAATCGTTTTAGCTCAAAACCGCCGGAAGTGACATGAATGGAGCAATATGGGTATGGAAAATTTTATTTTCAAAACTAAAAGTCTTATAGGCGTTAAAGACTTTGGGGTGTAAGTGGTTCATCAACATCTTTAAACCAAAACCAACTTCACCTGCACGTGGTGCACCCTGCTGATTGACAAACGAAGCTCGGGTGAAAAGAGAGGTAGGGTGCGTAAGCTACCCGACTGGGGGATGTACCTCCACCTCACATAATACCGCAGCCAAATAATAATTCCATTAAGGGTTGTTGAGTTCCTGCGAGTGAGTGAGGTCACCAGAAAGGAAGGAGATGCGTTGGCAGCGGGGGTGGCGGCGCGAGAGCTATATTTTATGTTGCGAGCGTTAATATGTCTACGGTAACTGCTTCACATCAGGCCGGCCGTATGCTTGTATGCCACCCAACGTAGATTAAAAAAAAACTTACAGAGCTATGCTAGGGGTTTCATTATGGTAAAGAACTGGGAATGAGGAATTTTGATGGAGAATCAAAATTCTCCAGATTTTAGCTTGCTGACTTTGAGAGTTGTGTCTACAGCTTGCTACTTTCTACCTATTAGCAGTGGCAATTATTGGAGAAAAGTTCTACGATAGAAGATCGCAAGGGTATATAATATGCCTTAGGAAACGCTTTAATACAGGCTTATAATGATTAATGGTGACGTGACCAGGATTGCGATTCCATAAACGGTTTACTTGAGCAGTCAAGTTGTCAAACTTTATTTTAATCTTTATTCCCATCACTAGACAATTCTAACAGAACATTTACGAGACAACACAGTTCATTCAATAATGATCATCGTAAAAGAATGGAAACCACCAAAGCCACCAATAAAATCTGCTTTACGATCACGCAAATAGATTAATGTCGTATAGAAAATCTTCTCGATGTTTATCGAAAGCTGTAATATCAATTTATTAGGTTATTGCTATCTTTTACAAAATGACCATTGATCTATGGTTCATCGTAGACTACATTGATTAGGAGAGACGAAGTAAGTATTTACAATGGATGTTCTAGTTCAAATTTTGAAATAACGGAAAGTGTAACAGTTTTTACCGACGTAAAATTTAAGAACTAAATTTTACTATTAACACTTTTATTAATTCGCTATTTAATTTTCAACTATCCTAACTACTCCTACTAGTAATACGAATGTGAAAAATTGCATGTTAAGATAGATGTTTGATACTCGAAAGTTGGTTCAAAATCCGTTCAATAACAACAACAACTAAACAAAAAAAAAAGTTATTTTATTTATTAGGTATATATATGTCAATCCTATCATATTATAATATGATTGGATTGACACATACTTTTAAATACAATATTGTGTTTAGGCGAAACTACAGGATAAATATCCATTGATCAATACTCACAAGCATTCGTATAGATTACAATATTTACTAATAGGATAAATCTTTCAAATTAGCGAGGTACCTACCTATTATTTTTCTGTTTGACTAATTTAAATTATCAATTTTATTGTGTACAACAGAGAGTCATTTAAAACATGTTTTTGAAAAACATGTTTTTACTAATGTTTATATGGGTAAAGTCGTACGCATAATAAATTGTTATAAAAATAGAAGTTACACATAGTTACATTTATGCACTTTTGCTGTTTTTATGATATAACGTCTTAAATTAAAACCTCGCCTGCATAGACTTGAGCCTACGAGTATTAAATTTGTAGAATAAGTATCTAATGGAAAGATCGTTAGTTTCGGTGATATAAACACCTGTATTAAACATTATACAAACTTACCCGTTTACCGTTCATCCGCGCTTATTATTACTACTTATTGGCCAACACTTTACTTACAGCCCTATTACAGCTGGCCGAGTATTATTAAAAGAAAAGGGGTTTGTTATAATATTTTTTTTAACAATATTACTGTATAAATTATAATACTGCCCAATCTGTCAGTCTACGAAATATTTTACATCTATGTAATTACCAAATACGGCCTTGACGCCATATTCAGACGATTCGCGCCATCATACATAAACCGACTACTTTAAATGTGCGTAGTCATTATCACAATTATTTGAATAATGGTATCGATAATTTTAGTAGGATAACTTGCCCTTGACTCGCCTTTTTGACAATGCGTCGGACGGAGTGCGTAATTTTTATGTTTCCTGTTACTAAGTACACATTTTTATTAGCGTTCGTGAACAAGCGAGGGTTGACTACCGTTTTGGTATATAGGATGTGCGTGTATAGCGTTCTTAGTGGCTTAGAATAAGTAAAAGTAGTTACTAACGTAATAAGGGTTCTGGCATCTCGCCAAAAAGTTCAAAAACTTCCGACTTATAAAGAATATTTCTGAGGGGCAATTTTTTTTTTTTATTATTTATTTTATACTACGTCGGGTGGTAGACAAGCATACGGCCCGCCTGATGTGAAGCGGTTACCGTAGCCATATTAACGCTCGCAACATAAAATATCGTTCGCGCGCCGCCACCCCCGCTGCTATTGCAGCATCTCCTTCCTTTCTGGTGACCTCACTCACTCGCAGGAACACAACAGCCCTCAAGGGAACCGTTATTTGGCTGCGGTATTCTGTGAGGTGGAGGTACATTCCCCAGTCGGGTAGCTTACAATTACGCTCCCTACCTCTCTTTTCGCCAGAGCTTCGTTTGTCAGTCAGCAGGCTGCACCGCGTGCAGGTGAAGTTGGCTTTGGTTCAAAGATGTCGATGAACCACTTACACCCCAAAAATTCTCGTAATTAAAATATAGTCAAAATTCAGTTTCGATCCAGTCTCGATCTCACAAATGTCACATTTGGTATTCTCGTATAACACAATATGTAACTTCAAAATTAAATTTAAGCGGGATTATATCGAAATATGAGTGAAAAATAAACAAACTAAGAATGTTACTTTGCCAACAACAATAATTGATAATAATTAATTAATGAAATCAAGTAGGTACATAATTTTAGTCAAATAACAATTCAATCTCGATTCGGTCAACTTTCAATCTACGTTCGTAGAAAAATTACGAGAATTGGCCTTCTAGATGTTTTTTTTTGACGTGACTATGTATTTATATTTGCTACCATAGATTTTGTCGCCATTGGATTTTGGATTGCCCCCGAATCCAAAATCCAATGGTGACCAAATCTGGGGATAGAGTTTGGTGTCGCAGCTCATATCATATCATACCTAACTATCATTTCCATCCAAAATGTAATCACACCACTGGATAGATGAAGGATCAAAGAATTTATGACGCTAAGTAAGGAAGATGGAACATCGCGTGCGGGAGGGGGAAGCGCTGCCATTTTGAGATAATTTTAGTGCATATAATGTATTCACGTAACACACGGCCGTGTCCATGGCACAGCCACACCCCATTTTTTTTTTTCTTAAAATTATCGTGGATTGAACTCATTTGAATTTACTCTGCACTATGCTGGTGCAGTTAAAACCAACGCATTTCATGGTAAAAATAAATAAATATTTCTGGACAATTTACACAGCGCCATCTAGTCCCAAATTAAGCACATAGCTTGTGTTATGGTTACTAGACAACTGATAAATGTACTTAAATACAATACAAATACAATTTTTGTAAATACATACTTATAATACATAGAAAACACCCAGACCAAGACAAACGGACATGTTCATGCACACAAATGTTTGTCTTGTGCGGGAATCGAACCCGCAACCTCGGAGTCAAAGTGGTCATTGCTAACCATTCGACCACCGAGCTCGTCAAAAGCTGGTTGTGCTGATTGAAATTGACTTTATATATGTTATTATTATACTGATTATGTATTAACACCTATATTGCATATAGTTCCAAGCAGTGGCGGACATGGGCTAAAGCGGGCCTTGCAACATTGTATTTCCGAACTAGGGTTGACAACATTTCTTCGGCGAAATATAGTATTTTTCAAAATAAGCTATAAAAAATATAGTACACTTCTAAAAAATATAGTATTTCATGGAAAAACCCACGCCTCACTCAAAAGCGCGTTGGCGCGTTCATAAATTTAAAAACTATGGATTTTTTTTGTTAAATTTCGGTGTTGAAAATATAGTTTATTTGTGTACTATATACTTATTACTTCAACAGTATATAGTACGCAGACCCGAAATATAGTACAATACTATATATTATAGTACGAGTGGCAATCCTATTCCGAACCTACTAAAGGAGTTTTCACCTCCAAAATAAAAATTACAAACCTAACTTTCGGGCCCCAAAAATTGCCTAGGCTTTAATCCGCCCCTGAGTTCAGGAGCAAAGGGGGACCGGTGACTATAACGTACCCTATATCTAACAGCTAGTGCGCCCCGTGTGCCAACCTTCCGGTTATATCACGGGGATGCGAGTCTCTCGTCCAGTAAACCAACCAGACGAGAGGACCTTTACCTGCTCCGCTCTTGCGCTCGGTAAACCAACCGAGCACGCAAGCGGAACAGTAGCAGGTCTTCAGACCGGTGACTACAGATGGGCTCTGCCTACCTAGCTCAGGCACCAGTTCTCTCCACAGTTAAGGCCAGTATAAGTAATAGAACAGTATGGCCACTCCTCGCCGCTCTCTCGTATCGACCTCACCTCCCCTCTGAGACGAAACAGTTTGTATGGCGCCGCACGCACACACGCTCATTCACGCACGCTCTGAATAGACGTCACTGTTTATGTAATAGTGAACGACGCGACATTTATATGGAGTGGCCGGGGTGTGATTAAGGTTTAATTTAGAACTTAAAAACTTGTTTAAGTTATCATGAATACTATGATGATTAATATTCCTGTTAACTTAGTGGAGAGAAAAATAAATAATTATTATTTATTTGAATATTTATTTGGCTGCGGTATTCCGTAAGTTGTTGGATGGCTGTGCACTACTTCTACTTTGCCAGATCCTCGTTAGTTAATCAGAAAGGTGTACCAGGTGTAGGTGAGATTGACTTACAAGAACTACAGCTTACAAGAAATGTTTCATAATTCGTAAATTTTAGTGAATTTAAAGAAAATGGAAAGATCCCTTGTTGAATAATGCCACACTATTATCTATTTCGTAACATCGGATTCCTTATAGTAAATTTACAAATTGTGTAGTTACAACTGGATTTTTAATACAATAAATTGATAAACACTCCTGGACAAATTATTAATCCCAAACTAAGCAAAGCTTGTACTATGGGTACTAGATATTATACTTACTTAAATACATTTTTTTTAAAATACTTTCTCTTTTTTTAAATAGATAATAATAAATAAATAAAAAATAAAATTTTAATACAGGTGAAAATAACCATAATTGTCAAAGAAAAAAACCGGACAAGTGCGAGTCGGACTCGCCCACCGAGGGTTCCGTAGGTACGTAGTATCATTATTAAATTTGATATTTTTCATTATAAATAAGAAATAATGCGTCGAAAAAAATAAATAAAATATATCTTGCAATGTGTACATCAAGCCCTTTCATATGATACCCCATTTGAACTAGTAGTTTCAATTTGAAATTTCGACACACTATAAAAAATATAGACCCCCTATTTTTTAAGATCTATTTACAAATGTATAGTTTTGAGATTTATTCCTGTACTTGTAGTCTATAACGATGTTACTTGCCAAATTTCACAGTTCTAGGTCAACGGGAAGTACCCTATAGGTTTTGATTCCCTTGAGTGTGTCGAAATATGCGTTTTTTGCTGAATAAACGGCCGTAACTTTTTTCTACGTAAACTTAGCAGTTTGATTTTTTTTTAACTTCATGGGACCGTAGACCTGAGTATACAGTTCAAATTTCAGCTTGATACCTCCACGCATTCTCGACATAGAAATTCTTGACAGACAGACAGACAGACAGACAGACAGACAGACAGACAGACAGACAGACAGACAGACAGACAGACAGACAGACAGACAGACAGACAGACAGACAGACAGACAGACAGACAGACAGACGGACAACAAAGTGATCTTATAAGGGTTCCGTTTTTCCTTTTGAGGTTCGGAACCCTAAAAAAGAGAACATGTCAAGATTCATTATTACAAATGTCAATAATTAAATGTCACTACAATAGATTACTAAAATATTAAACTCTTGAATCGGGACAATCGAAAAAGTTAATTCACACGAAAGTTTTCTTGCATGGGAGCCGAACCCGTGCCCGTTAGTGTTAAAGTAGTCATTGATACCACCAGTCACATAATTTATTCAAAATGCTGTAAAAAGCGAATATTTAAAATATTTTTACGTCCTTAACGACCCTGGAATGACGACATTAATGTTTTTTAATGTTCCATTAAGATAGCATTACAGTAATTATTCAATTTTTATTGGTTTTTTTTTAAAGAAAATAGTATTAAAAGCAATTCATAAACTTAGCTTTTTTTACTACGGGATGGATTACAATCAAGTATGACCTGCCTGAGGCCTTTAAATGCTTGTTATAGATGGAGCTACATCCCTGAGTCCGTTTCGACATCCTACCTTAGCTGCCATTTGTCAAATTTTACCTATTTATTTATTTAAAAAACTCTATTCCATAAAAAATACAATTTAACAAAGACGAGCATGTAAAGTCGGACATATCCCTTTTACGGATCTCTTCCAGTGGACCAATGCCTCAATGTCGTCGTCAGCCCTTATGGGCGGGCCGTATGCTTGTCTGCCACCCGACGTAGTATAAAAAAAAAAACAAAAAAAAACATGTTTAGCGCATACTCTAAACTTGCCAAACAGTGGGTTAGAGTATGCGCTAAACATGTTTTTTTTTATACTACGTCGGGTGGCAGACAAGCATACGGCCCGCCTGATGTAAAGCGGTTACCGTAGCCATATTAACGCTTGCAACATAACATATCGCTCACGCGCCGCCACCCCCGCTGCCATCGCAGCATCTACTCAAGGGAACCGTTATTTGAAATGAAATGAAATGAAATGAAAATTATTTATTTGCGGCAGAGACGGTAATAAAAGGATATTTTATAAATTATATTGTGCAAGCGTGTTGCGCCAACAATCGGCATGCAAATTTATATTATACATATATTTCTTTATAAAATTACAAATTAAAAGTTAATTTTTTATTGAATTACAATATCAATATCTTCATAATATATGTATGTCATTGGAAATAAAATTAAATGTCAATAGTAATAAATAATACAATTAAATATGAATAAAACATTAATTTCAGGTCTTCTCATGTCAAAATTTATATTTTAAAAATTCGTCAATAGTGTAAAAACAATTATTTACCAGCAACGCATGTAATTGCTTCTTGAACCTTGAGAATGGTAATAATTTTAAATAATTTGGTAAACAATTATACAGCTTTATGCACATGTTATAACAATTTTTTTGGAACGATGTGGTAGTGTGTGCGTGAAAAGCCAAACGATTTGGGTACCTTGAGGAAGATGGAAAGTTAAGCGCTTTAAATAAATCTTTATGTTTTTTTACAAATATACATTTTTCCAAAATATATAAAGAAGCAACAGTTAAGATTTTTAATTTTCTAAACAGAGGTCTACAACTGTCCAATGGTCCAGCACCACACAAAGCCCGTACACATTTTTTCTGTATGAGAAATACTTGTTGAATGTCGACAGAGTTACCCCAAGCAATAAGTCCATAACGTAACGCCGAACACACATAACCATGGTAGGCCACAAGAGCAGTTTCCTGTCCACATGTATTTCTAAGACGATATAAGGCATATACAAATCGGTTAATTTTATGGCAAACTGCTTTTACGTGGTCCTTCCACGATAAGTGCGAGTCGATCATTATCCCAAGGAACTTTGTCGAAGTAGATTCCAGGATTTGATTACTATGATACTTTACTGATAGATTTAAAGGTCGACCATTTGTGTTGATATATTGCAAATAAGTTGTTTTAGATAAGTTGACACAGAGATTATTACATTCCAGCCAGTGGACTATTCTACTAATGGTATCTGGATGGGACTCGCTGGAGAAGCCACTGCATTGCCCTGTTGCCAGCCTAGACGAAATCCTGTGACCCCAAGTAGTAGAAAGCACACACACTAACCTGGATAATGTGAAGGACGTTGACGGGTTCACCAACGACGGGACATGTGTTCTGTCGACCGGTCAGCTAATACACGAACGCTCACATATGTTGCACTTCCACTAAGCCAGGCAGAGATTGATCGTAGACCGAACAGTCAGTGAACTTCTAGCAAGTATTATATTACATGAAAGATTTTGAATACATCACACGCGTCGGGGCTCAGTAGTTCATTTCTTCTCGAAATTTTTGAACCGTACTGTTTTACTAAGTAACACGGGGTGGCGCGCGTGTCACGCGCACCAAACGTTGATTGGCCGACGCATTGAGTATAGTTTGCGTCGGACGTGTTGGCGGCAAATTTAAATTAGGAAGGGAAACATTTAGGATAGGAAATTAGATCAGGAATGGTTTGATGTCTGTACATTTCCCCCCACTTGAAATTCACGAGGATTTCACACGTTAAAGAATCTTCAATAATTTTTATAGTTGTGCTCGATATAACTTAATATTCATAAACTTAACTTAACTTAAAGAACAATACCATCGCAATAAGATAATATTGTTCACATATTTATATCTTAGAAAATTAATTACAAGGTAACGGACAGACCTTAACTACAGGTCGTCGCATAGTTTTTCCGTTTACAGTTCGGAGAGTAACCACCCGGACGATATCATCGGAGCCAGGATGAACTTGATCCCGCGGGCTAACTTCCAAAACAAGGGCGGAAGACTAAGTTCGTTGACAATTACCAAATCGTCTACCTTTAGGTTAGGCGGACCAGGTTTATACCATTTAGTTTTGCGTTGCCAAATACGCCAAAAACTTTGAGTGACCTGCTTAATCATTTGCCAACGAGAACGAGGGCATCGCTTGGACAAAAGCAGAGGATGTAACGCTGATGAGGATAGTTTCGCATCATCTATACGTCCCCCCACTCGCAATAAACTCTCCTCATCAAGGAAGGGAGATAACTTTTGAAGTGATTTTTCACATTGTTTATGATTCCGTACTTGATCGACTTGCGATGTCATATAATGATTTTGAGTAAACTTAACTAGTGCTTTGACAGAATTATTGAGCTCAGAACTGGTAAGTGCAAAGAATTTTCGATTTGCCTTAGCCGTTCTTGCGTTTGAAATAAACCGAAAACACCACGCTAAAACTCTTTGAAGTTTCGTGAAAGAAGAACATTTTTCTATGAGATTCGATAGTATATTATTTTGTACTTGAACAATGTGAAAACTCTCGGTGACTAAAGGTTTTAATTCGGGCAGCTCTTCTTTAGCTACCAGCACTTGCTTGGAAGGCCAAGAACTAGGTAGGGCTTGCAGCCAAGCAGGGCCCGTCCACCATAATGGATGGCTGGCAAGTTCAGTACAAGACACGCCGCGACTGCAGCAGTCAGCCGGATTGTCTTCCGTTGCAACGTGATACCAAAGTTCAGGACTGATCAAAGCCGTCGCCTGAACAACACGATTAGCAACGTACATTTTTAACAAATGTGGTGCTGTGTTTAACCACGACAAGGTAGTCATGCTATCGGAATAAGCTCGGACGGAGCTGATGTGAATTTTATCTTTTAGAAGGTTATGCATGTGAGATAGTACTCGCGCTAGAAGCACCGCTGCGCTTAGCTCGAGTCTATTTACTGTAGTAGGTTTTATAGGAGCTACTCGAGACTTCCCTATCAACAAATTAGTAATGGTAGGAGATTCTACATTCTGTGTGACAACACACAAATATACACAGCAGCCATATCCTTTTAATGAACCATCACAGAATCCTACTAAATGTACCTCGATAGGATCGGAAGGTACAATATGTCTTGGAAGCGAAATATTTTGTAAGTCTGCCAGATTTGCCGCTATGCAATGCCATCTTTTGGCTAAATCTTTCGGGATAGCTTCGTCCCATGACAAGTTTAAACACCACATCTCTTGTAGTAGAGATTTAGCAGCAAATACAACCGGGCCGATCCAACCTAAGGGATCGAATATCCGGGCAACTATAGAAAGTATAGACCTTTTAGTGAACTGAACATCAAACGAGTCCGAAAAAGTATACGAGAAGTTATCATCCGATGGATTCCAACGGATTCCTATTATTTTGACAAACTCCTTTCCCGATTCCTCGAAGGATTTGGAAGTTTGACAGTGATCTGGAGGAACATCGGACAAAAGACTCGGTTCGTTTGTACTCCACTTTCGAAGTTCAAAGTGACCTTTTGAAAGCAAGGACGTAATGTCTGCCTTTAACTGCCTAGCACCGTCAAGAGACGAACTTCCAGTTGTAACATCGTCCATGAAGGTTTCTTCGAACAGCACTTCAGATACACGACTCGCATATTCGGAGCCATGATCTTCCGCTAGTTGACGAAGAGTTCGGATGGCTAGATATGGGGAACTACTGACACCATATGTCACCGTATTTAGCTCGTATTCCTTTAACGGCTCGGTAGGCTCGGGTCGCCATAGGATGTGTTGATAGCACCTATTTTCAGGTCTAATTAAAATTTGCCGGTACATTTTACAAATGTCCGCGGTAAATACAACTTTATGTAGTCGGAATCTAGTAACTAAATCGATGATGTCGATTTGAAGTTTTGGTCCAACATGTACTATATTGTTTAAAGAAAAATTACTAGTAGTCTTACTACTAGCATTGAAGACTACTCGAAGACGTGTCGTAGAACTTTCAGGGCGTACGACGCAGTGATGAGGAATTACGTATCGATCAGTAGACGAAGAGTCTGCAGGCTGCATGTGTCCTAGGTCTTCGTACTGTCTCATAAATTCCTTATACTCGTCCTTCAACTCAGTTGGTTGACTAAGACGTTTTTCCAGGTTAAGAAAACGATTAAAAGCGTGACGGTATGAGTCTCCCAAAAGGGGAGCGTCATCCTTCAACATGATTGGTACTACATACCGACCGTCGGAAGTGCGGTAAGTACCGCTTTTATATTTTTGTTCACAAATATCATCCTCGGGAACGGAAATTGTACATTTCGGCGGTTCCTCGGACTCCCAGAACCGTTGAACGATCTCATCGAGCGAGCAAGAAGACGCGAGGAGTGACGTAACGGGTTCACTGGGAATTTTATTTTTTATGTTATGAAAATACTGACCGGTTATCACCCAGCCGAACACACTGGACAGCGCGCAGGGTAATTCGGGACCGGGAGTGAAACGCGACCCGGTGTATATTTGATCAAAACATTCAACACCTAATAAAAGATCGATCGGACCGGATTTATAAAATTCGCAGTCGGCGAGATCAAGGTGCATAAAATAATCTCTGACGGCTAACGGTAACGTTTTCGAAGGCAGAGCAGAAGTAATTTTAGGTAATACTACTAATGGTAGGTCAAATTTAGGCGACTCACTCGTACGAGGTATTATCGAGCCAAAAGTGTAACCTTTTATATTACAAACAGCGTTTTGTCCAAGACCAGTAACACTTAAATTACATTTTTTAATGTGTAAACCCAATCGCCGTGCGCACGCGCTCGTTATAAAAGAATCCATCGAACCACTGTCAATAAGGGCGCGCGCATACTGAAGTGAGCCATCCGCGTGATAGACGCGCACTATTGCCGAGCCTAATATTTTTGTACGATTAACCGTGGTACGACTTAAATTCTCCGACTCTGTGGTGCTAGCGAGTGTTGTACTCGTGCTAGGGTCAACTAAGTTTGAATTAACCGTATGAGTTAATAAACTTTTGTTTTCGACATGCAAAAGAGTATTATGTTTCGCGTTACAAATAAAACAAGTGGCTTTGGATCTACAACTAATATCGTCGTGACCAGACCTTAAACAATTTTTACACAGATTTGATTCTTGAACGAAATTTTTACGCTGTTCAATAGTCATTGAATGCAGTTTACCACATCGATAAATTGAATGATTTTCATTACAACATAAACAAACATAATGACTTGATTTATTATTATTATTGGAAGCGACAAATGATGATCTTTGTACAAACTTTGTAGGATGTGTACTACTGTCCTTACGCATACTATCGACTTTCTGAGTCATACTACGAAATTGTTTATTTTTCGTGTCTGGTGAAGTGGTCGAAATGGGCTGACTAACTTCTAGAATTTTTATATAATTTTGTAAATAAACAACTAAGTCGTTGAATTTAGGAATATCATTACTATTTTGCAACTCAAAACGTTTTTTAGTTTCATGGTCAAGTGACCTTGATGCAATATAGAACAAAATGAACTCGAGTAAATCATCAATTTTTAATGCGCGCAAGGCGTTGACACTCTCATAAAGTACATCCGTTGGTCAGATAAGTTAGATAAAGACGGCTTATTGAGCGGCGTCAGCTTCAATAATTTATCCAAATAAGTTGTCGCTAAAATACGCTTGTTGTCGTATCTTTCTAATAAAGCACTATAGACTACAGAGTAATTAGCTAAAGTTATAGGAACGCCTTTAGCAAGTGTTAATGCGCTTCCCGATAAACACGAAAGTAAATAATGGAATTTTTCAATATCTGACAGTGCGATATTATTATGTATAAGCGGGACGTACCTATCTTTAAAGCATTCCCAATTTTCAATATTTCCATCGTACTTGGGAATATCTAATTTGGGCAAGCGAACCTGGGCAATAGACGAATGACTAGGCCCATCGCTAGACTTAGAAACAGTCGATGTACCAAGCGAATCGGCAAACTCGACGGCTAAGTAATATAACTCGTCGAAGGACAACAAGGATTTATTATCGTATTCATGATTCGGATTCACTAATAATTGTAATCGATTTAAGTTTTCATGTGAATCGATAAAATTCTCCCTAATTTTCTCAATCGACTTATATCGAGCCTTAAAAGCCGATATTTTGGTTTTATCTTTATTGGCATTTATAGATAAATCATAAATAATTTGCATACTTTTAAACTGATATTCACGTCTATTTATGTATTGCTGCAATTCAACTTTACCGGCTTCCGTCATCTTGTTTTAGTTTTGTAATTAATTGAAGTAAAATAGTAGTCAATATCGCCAAGTACCTAATCTCCCAACGGCAATCGGTAACAAGTAAGTAACAACAATCTAAGTAGGAAGATATTTAAATATAATTAGGTACACAGCCGTACCCAACATTAAATAAAACTTGAAAAAATGTATTAGCCGATGTAACCGGTACGTAGGTATGCAGGTACAAGTGAACAACTAGACTATTTATTATATTTTCGAGCACAACTAATTAAAGAAGAAACTCCAAAAACCCGCATCAGTCAATGCAGCAGCTTTAATTCCTTTTTACTAACGATATAACAACGTGAATAATGATATTTAGTTTTAAAATACTTTGAAATAATTCGTTACGTAATATTAGGTAACGATATTAGGTATAAAATATTAGGTATGACAGCCGCGTTACGCGGCCGCAATTATTACGGAACAAGTAGGTAAGTAGATATTTGACGCGTATACTGCGAATTTACTAAGAAATCAGTGAATCTGTGGTTATTTTTTACCACTTATGGTATTCACTAGATCTATTATGAATATAAGAATAAGATTAATTTAATTTAAGACGTAAATATTTGACTTTTAATGAGATTATGCGAGGTTTTGAGTCCTCACAGGAGGCACCATTTAATGGATGGGACTCGCTGGATCTATTATGAATATAAGAATAAGATTAATTTAATTTAAGACGTAAATACTTGACTTTTAATGAGATTATGCGAGGTTTTGAGTCCTCACAGGAGGCACCATTTAATGGATGGGACTCGCTGGAGAAGCCACTGCATTGCCCTGTTGCCAGCCTAGACGAAATCCTGTGACCTCAAGTAGTAGAAAGCACACACACTAACCTGGATATGTGAAGGACGTTGACGGGTTCACCAACGACGGGACATGTGTTCTGTCGACCGGCCAGCTAGTACACGAACGCTCACATATGTTGCACTTCCACTAGGTCAGGCAGAGATTGATCGTAGACCGAACAGTCAGTGAACTTCTAGCAAGTATTATATTACATGAAAGATTTTGAATACATCACACGCGTCGGGGCTCAGTAGTTCATTTCTTCTCGAAATTTTTGAACCGTACTGTTTTACTAAGTAACACGGGGTGGCGCGCGTGTCACGCGCACCAAACGTTGATTGGCCGACGCATTGAGTATAGTTTGCGTCGGACGTGTTGGCGGCAAATTTAAATTAGGAAGGGAAACATTTAGGATAGGAAATTAGATCAGGAATGGTTTGATGTCTGTACAGTATCATTAATTTCTTGTTCGTAATCGCAGTCAGATTTTTTGTTAATTACAACAGACAGATCATCAGCAAACAGAGTACATGAGTAAGGCGTGATTGCCGGTAGTTCATTGATATATACAATAAATAGAAGAGGCCCCAGCACGCTACCTTGAGGTACTCCCACCCTATTTACTGCAGTTGAAGACCTGAATGCTGTGAACTCTAGTTTTTTATTAAAATTGTTTATTTCTACGCACTGAGTTCTAGAATCAGAGTTTGGCTGCGGTATTCTGTGAAGTGGAGGTACATTCCCCAGTCGGGTAGCTTACAATTACGCTCCCTGCTTCTCTTTTCGCCAGAGCTTCGTTTGTCAGTCAGCAGGGTGCACCGCGTGCAGGTGAAGTTGGCTTTGGTTCAAAGATGTTGATGAACCCCTTACACCCCAACCCCAACACATGTCAAACACTGGCCTCTACCAATCAGCTCAACTGCGGCTTAGCGGAGGCCAGTGTTTTCAAGCCACCTAAAGGGCATTGACTTCGGCTTAACGACTGTAGATGACAGTCGTTAAGCCGATGACAACAGCCGGGGCCGACGACTTAACGTGCCTTCCGAAGCACGAAATTTCTGTGAGATAGATTCTTACTCGGGGGGTTTTTGACTACGTTATACCCTCCTTCTCTTTTGCCATGCCCCATCTGTAATTCGTCGTTTAAGTTCTATCACCACGTAAGACATAAAACAGATTAATTTGATATAGACATGGGCTTCCGTGCTGTTACTTTTCCGTAATTTTAAAGTTTCTATTTGGTCATATCTTGATTCTGATTGGGCGAAACGATGCGTCTTTTGATTCTTTAGCGAGTGGCATCAAAATGTCAAAACCGCCAAAAAATGACTTACGTGGTGATAGAACTTAAACGACGAATTTTTGTTGCACCCAAACATCCGTCTCGAAGCAGCACTTTTCATACATACAAGTAAATTCCAAGTGTTGCCAATTTTTGTTCCACACCTTTCCCCTATAATTATTTTATTCTCTCGTCTCGTCGCGTAATCGTAGCGTTCGTCTTTGCCATGCAGGAAACAAAAGACGCCTAAGGATGAGGAAAAGAAAGATCTAAGGGTAAGGGTCCGTTCAAACTAACAGGCTCGAAGAGGAGAGCAGATTTTGAATGCGTTTAAAATAGAGCTATGTATCATTGGCATAAGGTTTACTTTAAAAATTCACATCGGCTCTCGTGCATTCTCATATAACTAAAGTGAATTTAAAAAATGAACCTTATAACAATGATCCAAAACTCTAATTTTAAACGCCACCAAAATCTGCTGTTGCTCTATTTTAAACACCATCAAAATCTGCTGATGACCGATTGCTCAAAAATTGCTACAATTAAGAGAAGTAAAAGAAATAGCGCCATCTAGCACAGTATAACAAGTACTACGTAGCACGTCCTGCAGTAGCTACAAATCCCAACTATGGCACGAATATATTACATTGTAAGTAGAGATGATGATGAAATATTGAATCACTAAGCATTAAAAATACAAGATTCTGAATAACCAGAATTCATTACCATTCTCGTCATTTCAATCAATATTCACTGAAAACTAAACTTAAATATCAAGCCGTAAGATTTATTTTAGCTTGCTTTATACTTTTACGTTTTTCATGAATGAGCGTCTGCCGAATGCCGGCGGTGACGTCACAGCAATGGCGGCACGGCGCGCACGCACCCTACCATTGACATACGTGCATTTACCTACTTTACTATTCTCAGCGTTGATTGCAGCATTTTTATTGCAAATAATTGTGAATGAGCCAGTTTCAAGGTTGTTTTATGTTAACTTTTCATACAATGGATTGACTGTTATTAGTAGTGTTGTCTCGGTCAAGGGCTCGATCATTTATTATTTTCTTACGTAAACAAGGTCGTATATGAAGCTATTGATATATAAAAATTATGAGACGCGTGGCCTTGTGGTTTCCGGCAGACTAGAATAGAATCACTCCGTCTCTTCCCGTGGATGTCGTACAAGGCGACTAAGGGAAATGCATTATAAAACATCTATCAGGCCACCCCAACCCGTTTGGCCAGCGTGGGGAGTGTAGGCCAAATCCTCCTTCTGTCTTGGAGTTGGACGGACGAGAGAGGACCGTGCTCCTGTAGTGGAGACTAAAATGATTTGATGATGATGATGAATAAGACACGCGTAAATTCATTTTCTGTAAAAAAAAAAAATGGCGCGTTTTTACACCAGTTCACTTCTATTTCATCCGCTTCCTTTTCTTATTTCTCCTCTTTCTCGTTTTTTTCTTCGAAATTGTCCTGTTCTTTCCACTATTTAATGGATCGGAATTAAATTCGCTAAGTCCGTTCCCAATTAGTCATCCATGATTGCGAATTCCGTTCTAACAACTCTCTTGTACTCTGTAGGCTATAGTTTATTGTTCCGAGAGTCTATACTCTATACTCCAATTTTTCGATCTGGCCTAAGTCAGACTTTTCTATGCGTCTCTGGAACACGTTACTTGATGTCATCAGAGAATCTATCATTATGTTCATTTTCTAAAAGAATGTTCAAATTTATTTACTTGAGAATTTATCCAAGCAATAATAATCATTGTCCTATTTATTGTTTTTTCTTTGCGTGTCCGCATATAATTATGTATATGTGTATAATCAATATATGTTTATGTATCGTATGTAATCTTTTCATAGGTATTTATTGTGTGTATGTTCATTAATGTTATTTGGTGAACTGCATTCGAATTTTATCTGCTTTTCCCAAAGGTTGACTGGTGGAGAATGGTCTTTGCATTAAGTCCGCCTTTGTACCCTCATTCTTTGGTCAATAAACTTTAAAATAAGGAAATCAAAACACAAGATAGGATAGGACTATATTATGATCAGATGATGTCTATATCAGATGATGTGTATGGACGACTGTAACACCAGAGGCATCACATGGCTACGGTAACTGCTTTCCATCAGGCGGACCGTATGCGTGTTTGTCACCTTAGTGGTATAAAAAAAGAAGTGGACAGACGCAGTAAAAGAAGAACTAGAATCTGTTGAATAACATTCCACATTAACTCATTACCCAATCCTTAATACTAACCCCGACTATGCGGTCGTATTTAGTCTGTGGTCGTATCGTATCGTAACTAGTGATGTACTGATGATGAAGGTACCTTCATCACTGAGTGTTCTGACTATCGCTGAGTCCTTACATAATAATAAATCAGTCAATACGAGCCGCATTCCTGTATAGGTTTATTCTGTATTCATATTTGCCATGACAAAATTTGTAAACCGGTCAAATTTTTGTTAGGATAAAATAAAAAAAAACTACAAATAACCGGTTGTTGACCACTTCGTAACCGCAATCCCAGTGGAATTTACTCGTTGCTTAGCCATATTCCATTTCACTTGGGGTCAATTTCACGTCATTTGAAGTAAAACTTCTTGACCTGGGGAGTAAGCTGGTGAATGTGTGACGAGAGCGGTACGGAAACGGCGAACGGAAGTTGAGAGAGAGATAAATTTGGTAGATTTAAACAAGATTTACTTAAGTCGTGTGGTTTAAAGCAGTGTTCCGCAAGCTTTTTGTGTCTAAAGTACATCGAAAATTTTTGGAGGTACACTATAAATGTAAAATCAGTTTTTATTTGTGTAAGAATTTTTCTTTCGTCCATCTATTTAGCTTTATAACCTTATTTTTCCGAGGCACACCAACTGATGACCACGGTACACCAGTGTGCCGCGGTACACACTTTGCGGAACACTGGGTTACAGCACACGACTCAGTTGTGATCATAAATACAAACCAAATCATCTTCCTTTATGTAGGCCGTAAAACGCCATAAAAATATAAATAATCGTGATCGTACTTATAATGAGTTATTTATTGGAATCGATTAAATGTTTAGTGGCATAGCGAATAGCAAAAAGTAGCAGAATGGCGCCGAGGGCCGCGGACAATTGTATCCACTTCCTTATTGTGTGTGGGGTGTGCGTCATCTCGAGAAGTCGAGTCCCGAAGTATACGGGAATTAGTATGTAGACTACGGAGATTTTGGTACAGACTTACTAATGAAACAATGCCATTGTTGGAATGTAATTGGCTCATTACAATATTTGGGGTGTAAGTGGGTCACCACTACCTTTAGAGCCAAAAGTAGGTCATTTTACGAGCCAGGTGGTCGAATGGCTAGCAATGTTACTTTGACTCCGGAATCCCAGATTCGATCCGCATAAGACAAATACATAGAAAAAATACCCAGACCAAGACAAACAGATATGTTATACTCACAAATATTTAATGTTTTCAAAAAATGTATTTCAGTATTATATCAGTTATCTAGAACCCATAGTACAAGCTTTGCTTAGTTTGAGACTAGATGGCGACGTGTAATATAATAAATAAATATTCCTAGACAAATTACATACTGTAGCAATAGAGTCCGTTTTACCCCTTGGGTACGGAAGCCTAAAAATATGAAAAAAAATTGGTTGCCTGTAAAGTCGGTATACGGGCGAAAGTTTTACGTGACAACGACTTTGAGTGGTAAAATGTTTTCGAGTGGAAGGGACGCATGCCTTTCACTTTTTATGTCTGTCTCTCTCGCTCTTAGAAGGGACGCGTGCCTCTCACTCGCTCTCATTGTGAGCGCATAACGTGAGCCAGTTTCTTGAAGTGTCACCCGGCTAACCAATTTATAAGACGTTGTCACGTCAAAATTTACTATGTATGCAATTTGAAGAATTCTTCGGAGAAGTTTGTTTACTCATATTTATTTATGTATAAAAAAGGTTCTTTTGTGAGGTGGATACTCCTGTTAGGTTCTACATGACCTATTTCTCTATTACTTGTTATTCGGCAGGGTGTATCACGTGTAGGTCAGGTTGGCGTTTGGTTCTAAAGATGATAGTGTGTCTTCCGCACTAGGTGAGGTCCTTACTACCATCACAACCTTCTTTGCCCTAAACTTCAAAAATCTTAACCCTAAAGTACATGAGACGTGACACGGGCACATTCCGCACAGTCTGGCTAGGACAAGAGTGCCAACATTCCAAGAATAATAAGTCCGCTATGTTGGCGCCCTGTATATTTATAAGTTGGCTGCGGTCCGGTCCGCATGGCAACAGCGTTGCGTCACTCTCAAATTACGATGGAAATGTCTTGGGAACAGTGTTGCCAACAGAATAGTAAAATTCATTGACATTTTTACGAGAATGTAATTTTTTCTGGTATATTTGGAGCATGTACGAGGGAATTATTTATCGGTGTCAGTATTAGATTTCGCGTATAAAAAGATTATTGTATGTACGAAGTTGACGGTCTCTTACACGTGTCAATCGAATCCAGTGTTTCCCAACCTGAGATCTGCGTGCCTAGCTCAAGAGGTTAGGGTTCCGTAGCGATAATAATTGAATGTCTTAGTGGTCCGACGCTGGTCTAATCGAACATGCAAGTCAAGGCACATTGTGTTGCAGTCAGTTTTTGGATGGGTTTAGTTATTTCGGGTTTCTTCGTAAGTACATGGATAAGGGAGGGCACTGTTTTGACTGTTGCTACTGGAATCGATAAGCCTAACAGTGCGATGAGTTTTGGATCTAGTGTTAATGTTAAAGCAATATGTATTTCGGTCGTTTATAGAATTATATCGAAAAATGGAATGTGAAATTCTTGCTTTTCGGAGAGTTTGATTTCGTTAAAGTTGTACAGTGGCCAATGAAGAGACCTATACGCGGGGTTTTTATATAGGATCGAATCTAGCTAGAATCATTTTTTTTTCAAGAGCATCAAAACCATTTTTTTCCTAGACACACATTTTGGCGCTAAATCGGCCATTTTAGTTTTTAGCCTTTGTACACAGTGTCATTCGCGTTATCAAGACGAATCTAATGACGACGTATCATTCATCAAAGCAGGTTCAGCCGTTCAGTGTTCACAATGGAACAAAGAGTCTGATATACATATGTACTCGCACATACATGCAGATTGAATATATAACCGTTCTTTTGGGTTTTACCGCAGTTAGGTACAAATAGGGGGCTCTACGTCTGTCTACACATTTAAATATAGCTATTGATATCTTTGCATACAAACGGCAAGTAAAAACATTAGGAGTGCTAAAAAAATTCCTGAAAGGGTCAATGGGTAACATAAGTTTGAGAACCCTTGTTACCACCACCGTTGCCACCGAGGGGAACTCGCCACAGCTAACATATAAACTCACTTGTAAGGATGTAAGTGCCTCATCATCATTTGAGTCAAAGCCAACCTCACCTGCACGCACATGCCCTAGTGGCTCTGGCCTAAAAAACGAACAATGACCTTAAGGGTTGCTGTGCTCTTGCGAGTGAGTGAAGTCACCAAAACCGCTCTACATTAGACAGGTCGTATGCTTGTCTGCTTTGGAGGGCCGTCGGTCCCGGCTGTCGTCATTAGATGACAGTCGTCAAGCCAAGTCGATGGCCTTAGGGCTTGAAAATACTGGCCTCCGCCAACACGCAGTTGAGCAGCGTGGTGGAGTAGGCTCTCAACCCCTTCGATCGAGGGGAGACCCGAATCCCAACAGTGGGATGATTATGGGTTGATGCCGAAATTCTTGTTTGCTACCAGGCGTAATAGGTATAAAAAAAATCAAGAAACGATTTGCTGTATTTGAAGGGAAGTTGGCACCGCGGCGCGCGAACTATATGTTCCATCCAAGCGTCATTAGACGGGCCGTTTGATTGTTTCCCATCTGATGTAAATAAACAAGTAACTAATGTTTGTGTACATGCTAGAGATTATTTTATTACATTATTTTAATAACAAAATTGTTAAAATCTTTGGTTGTGTTTAGAGACTTACAGCGTAGTTGTTGAAGAAGGTCGGGAATGATGTTTCTATTGTTGCAAATGTCGAACAGCTACGAGCGACATGTTTTCAACGGGCTTTTGGTGGGCAAAGCGTGCCTACCATTGTGTTGCCAACTCCAAATTACAAAAATAAGAATTTGAAATTGGAAAAACCAGGAGAACTCAGTTTAAAAACGGGTCACAGTAATAGAGTAGAAAAGTGAAATAATATGTACTGAAAGTAGGTTAAATTGAATTCAAGTAATATTAATGTATTTTTAATAAAATGATTTGAATTTTTTAGATAGTTTTTAAAATACGTATATCTTAATATAGAATAAACATGGTCTTAAAGCTATACACAAATTTGTTAAATTATCCATAATATAAAAATGGTGTAATAGCATTAAATAATTTCCTAGTAATAATGAAGACAATTTAAATAGCTAAAATGATGCAAAAACATAAAATTAAATTACACACAATATAATTTATAATAATATAACTACCTACAATACTTTGAGTTCACTTTTTGGACACCAACGAATGTGAGGTGATGGCTTTGTCAATTTTAAATCTAATTAGTAAAATACGCATATATCAGCCCCCTTACCACCATCTCTTATTGCGATTTAATAACTGAATAGAATGCTTATTCATACCAATGAATAAGCGACTCTATTTCAAATGAAATAGAGTCGCTTATTCATTGGTATGAATAAGCAATCTACTCAATTATTGAATCGCAATAAGAGATGGTGGTAAGGGGGCAGGATGCATTAAATAACCAGGACGCATCGACACTGTAAAATCCAGAACATGTCCAGGGAAAACACGACGGTTGGCAACTCTAGCTTTACCGCGTATTTTTTTATGGGTATAAAAAAAAGATGTCTAGGTATTTCGTGTAATGCTTGAAATGTCCAGGTTTTCACAGGAGACTACAGTATGTTTGTTGCCACCGTTAATAAATTTAATGATTTTTCCGAGTGACATTAAGTTTGATATCTGAATGTATTCGGCGTCCGTAATAATCGGATGATAAATAATACCGGGTTATCGTAGGGGCCGGCCGCGATACGACTGTTGTGACCACAACTCAAGTGGGATATGGGTCAGCGAAAAATACAATTTTTATTTTTTCTTAGATAGAGGATTTTTTTTTTACTCACACAACACAACACAATTATTCAAATTAAAGTTTAACTTACAAACATTATAACTAGGCCGGATTCTAGCCCACGGGGCTGAAATCGAGGTTCAGTGGAGCGAGTAGATTCGCTGAGTGTATGTTTTCCATTGATTTCAATGGAAAATGTATTTGAAGATCATTCTTCAAGGACATGATCGATCTCAATTTTTTCGACACAAACTTCATGCATGTCGAGGTCTTTAATTGTGACAAGTTTCATCAAAATCGGTACATCAGTGGTTTTGGAGCCTATTCATTTCCAAGAATGACTTTTCGGCGTATATAAGTTCCGCACGCTCCACTCAATTACATCATCATCATCATCAGGTCATTTTAGTCTCCACTACAGGAGCACGACCCGTCCGTCCCAGACAGAAAGAGGATTTGGCCTACAATCCCCACGCTGACCAGACGGGTTGGGGAGGCCTGATCGATGTTTTATATCCCTTAGTCGCCTTGTACGACATCCACGGGAAGAGACGGATGCTTCTATTCTAGTTTGCCGGAAACCACACGGCGCTAAAGAATTGTATAAGAAGTGTTTATTGGGACATGGCATCTGACAGTCAAAGCCTAAATCCCCACGCTGACCAGACGGGTTGGGGAGGCCTGATCGATGTTTTATATCCCTTAGTCGCCTTGTACGACATCCACGGGAAGAGACGGATGCTTCTATTCTAGTTTGCCGGAAACCACACGGCGCTAAAGAATTGTATAAGAAGTGTTTATTGGGACATGGCATCTGACAGCCAAAGCCTACCTTATGGACTGAAGGATATTTGTGTTCACGAATAGAAGCAACAAAATCACATGCAGTTTATTTACTCGTTGCGATTATTATGCCGGCCTAAAAGATTCCTGTTCATACTCCTGTTGAGGAACTCATCAACTCACATTCTGAAGATGATGATCTGGTAAACATCGAGGACAGTGTATTCATAGCGCTTAAAGACCACAAATATGGCTTACTGATTGATAACAGCAGCCAGGACCACTCTGCAGAATGGAGGAATTTGAAATAAATTAACCCATTAAAAAACGTCCTGCTCATTTGCGTTACGGAAAATATTAAAATCATCAAATTGGCTATAAATAATAAACGTATGACAGTTGTGACATCTTCTATCTATTCATGCAAACTTTGTACATATAATATAATCCTCTCAAATGAAATGCGTCTCGGGCGTGCGAAATCGGGGTGTAAGAGGTTCATCAGCATCTTTGAACCAAAGCCAACTTCACCTGCACGCGGTGCATCCTGCTGACTGACAAACGAAGCTCTGGCGAAAAGAGAGGTAGGGAGCGGAATTGTAAGCTACCCGTCTGGGGAACGTATCTCACAGAATAACGCAACCAAATAACAATTCCCTTGAGTGTTGTCGTGTTCCTGTGAATGAGTGAGGTCACCAGAAAGGAAGGAGATGCTGGGTTGGCAGCGAAGCAAAAAATAAAAAAATGCACCTTCAACACTGTGGTTGTTAGAAATAAATCAGAGTATGCGTCTCGGGCGTGCGAAATCGGGGTGTAAGAGGTTCATCAGCATCTTTGAATAGAGGTAGATAACGATAAGACAATAGATATAGAGTATTGTAGACAATACAGATATTAGCCGCGACCCAGTCCGCGAATTCCCCAGAAGTGTGGCCACACTGGCGGCGGATAGTAAAGTCAAGGTTATATAATACGCACACGCGCAATAGTCTACAAAATCCTTGGTAGCGGTCGAAGACCTGCGGAAGTCGACACGACCAATTTAACAAGAGCTCTCCACAGCCACATGAAGGCCCCTTTTAGCTAACAAAATGTTAGTGACTGCGCGCGACGTGGTCGGTCAAGTTTGATCAGGCGTCACTATGTCACGCGACCTTCGTATTTCGAAGTTTTATGTAAAGCACATGATTGTATGTCTATTTGTGTTGCTACCCGACTGTTTTGTATGTAAATTCGGGCGGATAATTCTGCCGAATGCGAAGGTTGTTTTATTTTATTTATTTATAAGGACGATAGGTACGTTTTGCGTTGTACATTATAAAGGTCTATTACCTACTTTGTGGACTTCCGCCATGACTGCATTAGGATAGTATAAGTCATAGTACTACGTACACTATGGCAGGGCTAAAAGCGAGCCCAAGGCAAGATTGTATTTCCGGGCCTACTAAAGAAGTTTTCAATTCAAAAATAAAAACCTAATTTTCGTGCCCAAAAATTACGAGCTCTAGATACGTGCCTGGGTTGCCTAAGCCTTAATCCGCCCCTGCAATATAGCCACATCCTGCCGCTCTCTCGTATCGACCTTACCACCTATTTGAGACGAATCTGGAACAGTTTGTATGGCGCCGCACGCACACACGCTCTGTACAGACTGCACAGACGTCCGTCCGTCCGTCCGTCCGTCCGTCCGTCCGTCCGTCCGTCCGTCCGTCCGTCCGTCCGTCCGTCCGTCCGTCCGTCCGTCCGTCCGTCCGTCCGTCCGTCCGTCCGTCTGTCTGTCTGTCTGTCTGTCTGTCAGTCTGTCAAGAATTTCTATGTCGAGAATGCGTGGAGGTATCAAGCTGAAATTTGAACTGTATTCTCAGGTCTACGGTCCCATGAAGTTGTAAAAAAATCAAACTGCTAAGTTTACGTTGAAAAAAGTTACGGCCGTTTATTCAGCAAAAAACGCATATTTCGACACACTCAAGGGAATCAAAACCTATAGGGTACTTCCCGTTGACCTAGAACTATGAAATTTGGCAAGTAACATCGTTATAGACTACAAGTACAGGAATAAATCTCAAAACTATACATTTGTAAATAGATCTTAAAAAAATGGCGGTCTATATTTTTTATAGGGTGTCGAAATTTCAAATTGAAACTACTAGTTCAAATGGGGTATCATATGAAAGGGCTTGATGTACACATTGCAAAATATATTTAATTTATTTTTTTCGACGCATTATTTCTTATTTATAATGAAAAATATCAAATTTAATAATGATACTACGTACCTACGGAAACCTAGGTGGGCGGGTCCGACTCGCACTTGTCCGGTTTTTTTAATATTTATATCATATCATGATCATTATTGAGGTACCTATATGGGGCAATCGTCAACCCCTATTTATACCACTGCTGGGATACGAGTCTCCCCTCAAACGAGGGGGTTTAGAGCATAGTCCACCAAGCTGCTCATCTGCGGGTTGGCACAGGTCAGTGTTTTCAAGCCGCCTAAAGGCCATTGACATGGCGTAACGACTGTCCTCTAACGACAACAGCCGGGACCGACGGCTTAACATACCCTCCGAAGCACGAAAGAGCTCGAGATAAATAAACCCATCCATAGACAGGTTACAGTCGACGTTGCTTGACTTGTGTGATCGATTAGACTGCCACGCGCAACTTCGCCATCGAGCTCCTCATATGGAGCAGGCCTATGTTTAACAGTGACCCTTTGGCTGGCTGAATTGATGAGGTGCTGAAACTACGTCCGAAGTTTCGGAAGGCACGTCAGATTTAAAGGTCATAATATTAGACATTGTAATGAGATCGTCTTCCTTATTCCGAATGTTACATATAAACGACCAATTATAGTTATTGATGACGTTAATGATAATACTGACAACCGGTCATCTGAACAGGTCTTTGCAAAAATAATTTCTAGAACATCTGTTACCTAGAGACACAGTCACAGAAGACACTCTGACTTTTAAACTTTCGCGTTGCATGATTTATAAAATAATAAATAAATATTCCTGGACAAATTACACATGGCCATCTAGTCCCAAACTAAGCAGAGCTTGTGCTATGGGTACTAGATAACTGAAATATACTTAAATACAGTTTTTTTGTAAATACATACATATAACACATAGGAAACACCCAGACCAAGACAAACAGACATGTTAATGCACACAAATATTTGTCATGTGCGGGGATCGAACCTTGAATCGGAGTCAAAGTTGCCATTGCTAACCATTCGACCACCGACCTCGTCAAATATGAAAATAACAACGAGAATGTAAATACCCTTATGCATGATCACGTTATTTCCCGCTGTTATTTTCATAAAGTCTAAATACATTATACATTATGCAAACGCTGTCTACACCTCACGAATCAACACGGTGACCTTTTGGAGATAAGGTGAGAAATAGAAAGCTTTTCTATCAAAGACATAATTGATTCCCATAACCTTTCACAAATTGTATCAACAGTGCATTATGAGTATGTTCTGAGTCCATGACACTAATTTAAATTGGCATTATTGTGCTTTTGGCACATCACAAGTCTGTGATGGTATCAATGAAGAAACTTACAATAAAGTACTTGCTTGATGCATTTGATCGCATACAACGAAGAGCAGTTCAACTGGACTCTCTCTCTCTACACGTAGAGATGTAGCGTGTCTTTGCGTTCTATACTAATTATACCACGGGGAGTGCTCCGACGAGCTGTTTGATTTGGAGTTCCACTATCGTACAACGTCGACATAAATGAATATTCCATCCATATTAACTTGATAATTGGCGATCTACCACAGCACGTTTTCTAATATTTTATACCAAGATCGGTGAAACTGTGGAATCAGCTTCCTTTAGCGGTATTTCCGGACAATTACCCACATGATCGTTTGCCCCCTTTTATAAAAAAAAAGACTGGTTTGGATCTCATTAGAGTCGAAGGTATCAACAGCTACTTTAGTTGAATCACTATACTAGTATTGTGCTGAATCACAGTATAAATTGTCAGTACTACGTATAAATACACACATACAATACATAGCAAACACCCAGACCAAGACAAACAGACATATTCATGCATACAAATATTTGTCGTGTGCGGGGATCGAATCCGCAAACTTTCAGTCAAAGTGGTTATTGCAGGCTATCAATATCTCAGTATGACTTAGAAGGTTATAGTTGAAATATTTGAAGCACTGAAATCTGTAATCGTAGAAGTCGATAAAGTTAATGAGACTATGTATGACGTCAAAAATTATACCAATAATGATAGCAAACATGTGAAACTATGGACTCCAGGGTCGTTCGATCACTGATAAATACAATTTATCAAACGACGCAATACATGGAACTTCAGTATATAAAAAAGAACTAAATATAAATCAGTAAACCGGCCAAACTTGAGACCTGTGACTTTGTGACACGCAGACATGAACCAGTAGTATTGCATCATAAAAAATTTAACATACTTGCCCTGTTGTCACAAATGGATCATTAATTACTTACGAATTTCCGTGACTTTGTTCGCACATTAACTCACAACGATCAAAGGGCCTAACAATCTAGTTTCGGTCGTAAATTATGATTTTTAGGCACAATTGTCTTCCTTTTCGGTCGGTCTCTTATGAAAGAAGAAAATAAGAAAACTGAACGACCATATTAACATTTCTAATGTGACTTTATGTTGGTATACAAAACTGTTAATTATTTGACAAATTGCCCGAAACCAATTCGAATTGAATATTCATTGCTAAGAAGAAGTGCGTGTTCACCGCTAAGAAAACCCCTTTTGCTGTGATTCCTTAATTCCTGAACACATCCCTTATCATCGCTAAAAGTATTGGGATTCTTCAAATTAACATCTCCAGCGACGTCCAGTTTCGTTGTCACCTGGAGGGGAAGGTCAAACTGGCGTCAAAGAAACTAGGTGTGCTCAACAGGGCGAATCAATACTTCAACCCGCGGCAAAGACTTCTGCTTTACAAAGTGCAGTATATGGAATACTGTTCGTCTTCTATGGGTGGGAGCATCTAGATACCAGCCTGCACCTTGTGAGTCAATTTAAAAGCGTGCTGTGAGGATTCTTGAAGATTCCAAACTGGCAGACGGTGTAGAACTTTTAAGCCCAAGAAGATATTTTGTGTCGCTTTGTGTGCTCTACTGATTGTAAAGGATGTGTTCAGAAGAATTGTTTCACATGATGCCTATGGCCTCCTTCTACAGTCGCAACGCTCGCCATCTACAGGAAATTCATCCTCAAACATTGGAGCCTAAGTGGTCATGTACTGTGCGGTTTCAAAGAAGTTTTCTTCTGCGTACTATCAAGCTGTTGAATGAACTGCCTGTCGAGATTTACCCAGGAGACTACAGCATAGGGTTTTTCAAGATGGGCGTGAAGAGATTTTTACAGGGTCGGCAACGCGCGTGTGATGACCTTGATGTTACAGGCGTACATAGGCTGCAGTAACTGCTATCCATCAGGCAGTATGCTTGTTTTGCACTTTAGTGGTCTAAAAAAAAAGATAACTTTTAAGGGATGATCCGGAATCGAGTCTAGTACATTAGAAGAAATGCGACAAAATATTGTAAATTCTACAGTATTTTTTTTATACGACGCAGAGTGCCAAGCAAGCGTAGCTGGGTGACGTAAAGTGGAACTCACTCACAGAAACACAAATAGTGACAATGGTATTATCTAAGGTATCCTGTGATGTGGCGATACTTCTACAGTCGGGCTTGGCTCATGTGACCTACCTCTCTTTCGACAGTACTTACAGCCAAAAGCTAAAAGGCAAGGCTTTATTAAAGATGGTGGTACGCCATTTACATTCCAAAATATAAATTGAATATTTGCATAACAAGACGACACGATGAAACATTTTAAATCTATATAAATAAAAATGAATGTTGCTAAGCGGAAAACTCGAGAACGGCTCGACCAATTCGGTTAATTTTTTTCATATTTTCCTTAAAGCACACGGTAAGAGGATTCAATAAAGAGGAATATGCTATTTGACAATGTTCAAAAATTGTATAAATTATTTAACAATATCGTAAAATACACAAAACTATAAAGATCTGCAAACTTTCATTCTAATATCTTCCGTCCGATTTTAGGGTAGATTAAAGTTTGGCGGGTAAGTCCATTTCAAAAGAATGAAATTCTTATTTTAATGGTTATAATTGTAATTATAAATTAGTCCATTGAAGAAGTAAAAAAAAAAATACTATAAGTTTTATTATGATATTATTTACATAAACGTAATTTTACATAGCTGTCGTACAAATTTCTGATTTGATGCATACAAAATAAAAACCTTTTTTTGTACTGATTTTTGTCCTATCGAAGTAATTCTTTCACCTATGGTAAAAAAATGTTGGCCATATAGCCTATTATAAAAATTGCGTGGACTATTATAGTAAAAAAACTTAACTTTTGATATAACGTAGTCTGTCCGGACAGCTAGTTAATAATAAAAGAACACGTTACAGATCAATCGCGTTTTTTAATATATTTTTTTACACTAGAATTCACAAACCTTTTTGCCATAACATCCCAATTCAGAATTATATGACTAAAATTTGGCTCGTACCTGTTAACAAGCTGTATATTGCCTAACGACAATGTAAATGGCCTGTAAATTTGACTACCGCAAAATAACACCTGAACCAATTAACTATTTATTGCCTAACGGCTCAAAACTGAATAATGTAAAGGTCTATGACTGAGGAGGCATACATTTATTCACTACTAGGCGTCCTTAATGATGATAATTATAATGACGATATTGCCTAACAGTTAATTTCCAATGTTGATAAGAAATTAGGTATTAACATCAATGAGAACCAATTTATTCCGTCAGCTGATTGCATGAACTTTGACATTCTACTACAAACAGAGGAAACGATAAAAGTGTTAGACAAAAGTTACAAAGCAGATTATGTAACCTTTAAAACATAAGCAATAAAGACCATTTCAACGAACTTGATAGTAATATTTTTTTTTGGCAGGGATGTAGTGTTTCTAATAGATGAATTCATTCATAAAATCACTGAGTTGTATGAAGCTTTTGTTTTGAACAAAATCGTTAAGCATTGACGTAACAAGCACACTTCTAGACATTATACAATGTATGACAATAGGTGTCTTGAGCGGTTTTATCGATTCCCTTAAATAATTGTGGTTTTTATTGACAAAACTTAACTAAATTCACGCGAAGAAGGCGATCAAAATTAGATTAAAACTTTGATAAAAACGAATCATCCATTTTAAATGTCAGCACAAATACACTAGTCTCAGTGTATGCACGTAACTACGCCGGATTCTAGCCCACGGGGCTGAAATTGAGGTTGAGTAGAGCGAGTAGATTCGCTGAGTGTATGTTTTCCAGTGATTTAAATGGAAAATGTAATTGATGATCATTCCTCAGGACATAATCAATCTCAATTTATTTGCGACACTTAACCTCAACCGTGCCGATGTCTTTAAATAGTAAATCATATGCTGAAATATAATAATAACATTACACAAAACAAAGTACAATAAAATTAATTACCTTAATACTTTTCTTCTATTATTTGGATGCAGTCGAGCCGCCATCGCAGGATCTATCGCTTTCAGTTTCCCGTGTATTTCTTCATTCGAGAAATTTATTTCATTATCAACATCATTTTTCAACTGTTCTTTAGTCAATTTTGTACTAACTTCTGCTTCTTTACTATCAGTCTCATCACTGGACTTTGGCAACATGTTTGCTTCATAATCTTTGGAAATACTTTCTTTAACATCTGAATCAGCAGCAGAGTTATCGTCTGTTGCTATTTTTTTAAGCTTACTTTCATCAATAGCCTCATCTTGGTCATCTAAATCTCTTTTCCTCCTACTCTTATCCCATAACAGAGCCTCTGTGCTGTCCATATCTTCAACAAGTATTTTATATACAATGGATTCTATATAATAATTAGTTCCTCCCACGATTATTGGTATTTTCCCTTCCTCAGTTAATTGTTCTATCTGAATTTCTGGTAAAGGAAATTATGTGATAATTAATACGCATTTTAGTAAAACTATAATATCTTTGGCTACATTAAGAACGATTTAAATGAAAAGGTTAAAAGTGGTATTTAGGAGCAAAAAAGCATTTTAAGGTCATAACTGTAATAGTGTAAGTGGCTCACCACAATCTCTAGAGCAAAAACCAACCTCATCTGCACGTGGTGCACCCTGCCAACAAGCGAAAGAGGTTCTGGCTAAAGAGAGGGTACTGGGTATTTGTAAGCTGCCGGACTGGGGAAGTACCCCCCCCCCCCCCCCCCGAATACCGCAGCCAAATAACAATTTCCTTGAAGGTTGTTGTGTTCCTGCGAGTGAGTGAGGTCACCAGACAGGAAGGAGATGCTGCGTTGGCAGTGAGGGTGGCGACGCGCGAGCGTTAATATGGCTACGGTAACCGCTTAACATCAAGCGGGCCGTATACTTGTCTGTCACTCGACGTAGTATAAAACAAAAAAATAATAATACGTGTTTAAATTTACGACCAAACGGGGTCAATTAAAAAAAAATAATGATGACAAAATCGGAGAGTACAGTGTGGTGTTGTAGTTTCTCTCTACATACAAAATTCAATCACACCTCTGGATAGGTGAAGGGTCAAAGAATTTCGCTTCTTCCTAGTACACTCTTGCCAGAGTGGTCGTGGTAATCATTGTGAATCACGATGAGTGATCATTTTGACAATACAGCGCCATTCATCGCGGACTGCAGCTTTCCTGGTGCACTCGCAAACCGAACACTCAGTTGCGGCCTTAATCTGGTCCGTCCATCTCATGGGTGACCTACCACGTGGTCTAGTGCCTTCAACGGTACCCTGGACTACCAGACGTTCCACGGAGTCACCACGACGAGATATATGGCCGAAGAAGGTTAGAATGCGTGACTGAACTGTGGTAGATAGGCGCTGTCTGATGCCGAGTTCTTTTAGTATAGAATCATTAGTACGGAACTCTGTCCATGATACTCCTAGCATCCGTCTCCAGCACCACATCTCCAACGCATCAACTTTCCTTCTCTCAATTTCACGAAGAGTCCATGTCTCCGAGGCATAGAGGAAAATGGGGGATATTAGGCAATAAACGAGTATGGTTTTCATGGACTTGGTAATGTTCTTATTAGCTATTACGCTAAGTAAGGACTATTGAACATCGCGTGCAGGGGACGGAGAAGCGTTGCCATTTTGAGATAATTTTAGTGCATATAACGTATTCACGTACAACACGCAGCCGTATTGTTCGTTAAATACTTTCCCGTACAAACTAGGATTTTTTGACGGCATATTTAGGCCATGGCATTGTTAATCACGCGTGATCGAACATTGGCTACGGTAACAGCTTCACATCAGGTGGCCGAGTGCTTGTTTGCCACGCGAAGTGGTAAACAAAATCTACGTGATCGAAGTACAGACCTTTTCATGTTTAATCAAGTGTAACAATTGTTACTAACAGCCCCCTTACCACCATATCTTATTGCGATTCAATAATAGAATCGATTGCTTATTCATACCAATGAATAAGCGACTCTATTACATTTAAAATAGAGTCGCTTATTCATCGGTATGAATAAGCATTCTATTCAGTTATTGAATCGCAATAAGAGATGTTGGTAAGGGGGCAGGTAGTTAAAAAAAATCATTGTATGTTGCTAAATACATATGTATTTGTGACTCTTTTGACGTGAATATACTTGGGGTGTAAGTGGTTCATCAACATCTTTGAACCAAAGCCAACTTCACCTGCACACGGTGCACCCTGCTGACTGACAAACGAAGCTCTGGCGAAAAGGGAGGTAGGGCATAGCATATTTTTTAAGCTGCCCGACTGGAGAAGTACCTCCACCTCACAGAATACAGCAGCCAAACAACAATTCCCTTGAGGGTTTTTGTGTTCCTGCGAGTGAATGAGGTACTAGAAAGAAAGAAAGAAAGGATTATAGGCTGGCAACGGATCGGCGACCCCTTGGTGTTGTTGATCTCGATGTGCGGTGGTGATTGCTTTCCATCAGGTGATCCACATGCTCGTTTGCCGTCTCATAAAAAAATGTATACATTACAATTTATGACACGGCCATTTAGTCCCACGCACGCGTTACTTGGGAAGTAATCTGGTGAATGCATGACGAGAGCGTTACGAAAAGTGTGATCTGACAAGGCGAACGGAAGCTGAGAGGGAGATATAAGTTAGTCGAGCTAAAGAAGTTTTACTTCTGTCTTGTGGTCTAAATAGTGTCCGACCGAAACTGGTTTTTACGACCGAAACTGGTTTTTACGACCGAAACCGAAACCGAAACTTTTACGAAACAATTATCTAACTGTAGGGAATTGTTATTTGGCTGCGGTATTCTGTAAGGTGGAGGTACATTCCCCAGTCGGGTAGCTTACAATTACGCTCCCTACCTCTCATTTCGCCAGAGCTTCGTTTGACAGTCAGCAGGGTGCACCGCGTGTAGGTGAAGTTGGCTTTGGTTCAAAGGTGTTGATGAACCACTTACACCCCAAAACTATTACTTATAACATTAGGCTACTTGACATTTGTTTTTCGATTTGTTATGTAAGGACGTCACAATATAACCACACCCCGGTCACTCCATACAAATGTCGCGTCGTTTACTATCTACTATATAAACAATGACATCTGTGCAGACCGTGGAAGAGCGTGTGTGCGTGCGACGCCATACAAACTGTTCCAGATTTGTCTCTGAGGGGAGGTGAGATCGACGCGAGAGAGCGGCAGGGAGTGGCCGTACTGGACGTAGTACTATTACTTATGCTGTGATATAACTATAAATTATATAAAATAGGCGAAAGAATAACCTCGATAGTAAAAAAACTTCTCGAGATATGATAACTTCAAGTTATTAACAATCACAATTTCCATCAAACTTTGATCGACCACAAGACAACTCGGACTTAAGTTACAAAAATTTTAAAATCGCAAATCGTTCTATTTTACGATTCTTATAAAAAAATTGGCCGTGAGGTTTCAAGCAGACTAGAATAGAATCGCTCCGTCTCTTCCCATGGATGTCGTACAAGGCGATTAAGGGAAATACATTATAAAACATCGATCAGACCTCCCCAACCCGTCTGGCCAACGTGGGGAGTGAGTAATCCTCCTTCTGTCTGGGACGGATGAGAGAGGGTCGTGCTCCTGTAGTGGAGACTAAAATGACCTGATGATGATGAAAAATAATTTTAGATTATTGCCAAATAGCCTATTTATGAACAAGTTTTTAAAGACAATACCACTGACAATACATGATTAATTTTCTATAGCGCCTAGTCGACACCCGTCGCAGCCATATTGCCGACTGTGCAAATAAATATGGCGCCGAATTGTTAACACAATGGTTTCGATGTACTACACCGGAAACGTGACTGCGAAATACAAATATTCCAACAGAGTAGACTGTCATGTTAGCAGTTTTAATTTTTATTAAATTTATTTTACACCAGCTAGTGCGCGCGACTTCGAGTTCGATTCTGCTCCGCACAAGGTATCGAAAGGAACGTTTCTTTTTATATTACGTCGGGTGGCAGACAAGCATACGGCCCACCTGATGTGAAGTGGTTACCGTAGCCATATTAACGCTCGCAACATAAAATATCGCTCGTGCGCCGCCACCCCCGCTGCCAACGCAGTATCTCCTTCTGGTGACCTCGCTCACTCGCAGGAACACAACAACCCTCAAGGGAATTGTTATTTGGTTGCGGTATTCTGTGAGGTGGAGGTACATTCCCCAGCCGGGTAGCTTACAATTACGCTGCCTACCTCACTTTTCGCCAGAGCTTCGTTTGTCAGTCAGCAGGCGTGCACCGCATGCAGGTGAAGGCTTTGGTTCAAAGATGTTGATGTAACACTTACACCCCATAACGTAATCTTCATCAACCCATACTGGAATACTGGTCTTCTCTCAATCGAAGGGATTTAGAGAGTACTCCACCACGCGGCTTAACTGCGGGCTGCTTAGAAGTAAATACATACATATAATACATAGAAAATACCCGGACCAAAACCAACAGACATGTTCATGCACACAAATGTTTGTCTTGTGCGGAAATCGAACCCAATCCCGAAGGCAAAGTAGCTATTGTTAGCCATTCGATCACCGGGCTTGACAATAGGTTTATAATATAAAAAAATCTTTAACAGTCAGTTCACGTCGATTGTAGGTAATGTAAAGGATACGATTTTCAAGGCTCTGTTCCTAAAGTCGACTACCGTGAACATCTGGTGAGGCTCCAGGATGTCCAGGAGGTGGTGTTTCGCCATCTCCCGCTCTTGACGAGAAGCTTTTGCCGTCACCACATCTAGTCCCTTGTATATCTGTAACAATGCAAGTTTTTTGTTAGTACACCGTTTTAAACGAAAGTATGTTTGTCACCTTCCTTTCTGGTGACCTCACTCACTCGCAGGAACACGACAACCCTCAAGGGAATTGTTATTTGGCTGCAGTATTCTGTGAGGTTGGTGTGCTTTGCGAGTCGTGAAGCTTACAAATACGCTGTATTCGCCAGAGCATCTTTGGCATGTCGGCAGGGTGCACCATGTACAGTTGGCTTTGGCTCTGAAAATCGTGATGAACCACTAAACCCAAAAAATAAATGTTGTTGAAAATTCAGGCGTGCCAACCCTACACAACACAGACAAACGGCGTGTGTGTACACGGTGACATCTTAAACTCAAAATATAACAATTATGTAAAGAGAATTAAAATGTATGAAATGTATGTAACCAGGGCGGGCTCCCGTCAATACAATGGCGGTCGACGATTGAATATTCAGAAGGTTAAATTAGGGCGAAATGGATCGTGTAGGTGATGGTGTCTTAACGTCAATATTAAAGCGTAGGCCACACTGGGAGCTAATATATAAATAAATAAATAAATATTCATGGACAAATTATGCACCGCCATCTAGTCCCAAACTAAGCAAAGCTTGTACTATGGCTACTAGATAACTGCTGATACTTAAATACATTTTTTTTTGTAAAGATATACATACAATACATAGAAAACATCCAGACCAAGACAAACAGACATGTTCATGTACACAAATGTTTGTCTGGTACGGGGATCCAAACCGCGACCTCGGAGTCAAAGTGGCTATTGTTAGCTGTTCGACCACCGAGCTCGTCAAAAGCTATAGGGTTTCGGAACTATTACGCGAAATAGTTTGGGGTTAATTATCTCGGCTAGCAGATTGAACTGCAAACTAGCTGATATATAAAGTTGATACTGTTGATTGTTGGCACTTGGTGGAACATTATTATCATAATGTTATAATAAATAAAGCACTTGTACTGTTCCACGTAATTACATTTATTTTTATTTTTACCGACCGGGTTCGCCGCTAAGGCATTATCAAGGTAAATAGATCTGTTTACCTGTTTACCAAATTTCTATTTATAAATTAGTAAACTAATTAGGATCGCATAAAATTAATACTCGTCTTACTACTAATTAAACGAATGAACTATATATAAATGAACGAATGAATAATCCTAAACCACAGAGCAACTATGAACTTCAACAAAATTCCAGAGGAACTCGACTTACTAATAGTTTATTTTCCTCAAACTCCTACAACATATATACCAGACATGACCTCTTAAAGTTACTTTGAAAGTCAACGATTATCTCATTTACGTAAATGATTAAAAAAAACCTCGCCATGAGGGCATAGGTTATCGTTGGTTGTTACTTAAGCAATTCCCTTCCGATTCTCCACGGCTTCATTCATGTTATCAGTCAAGTTACGTAACTTTACGGTGCAATATATTTATAATAACAAGCTTCATTTCAGTTTCACTTACAAACATCGAAACTTATAAACAAGGCTGCGCGACTATGGAACTCATTACCTCTAGACCAGTGATTTTCAAACTTTGCGACCCCCAGGGGAGTCGCTCAGTTACATTCGGAGGGTTGCGGGAGAAAAATGCAAATGTTTGTAAGATATATGCTATAATAAAATAAAAAAAACGGCCAAGTGTGAGTCGGACTCGCGCACGAAGGTTTCCGTATCTATAAAAACGGCAAACAAAATATGTCTGTTGTATGGGAGCCCCCCTAAAATTTTTGTTTTATTCTAAATTAATTATTTATTTTTAAAGTTCACTTTAAATTTAAGTGAACTTTAAAAATAAATAATCTTAAATATTAAAAGTCTTAAATAATCTGTAAATATTTCAAGCGTCTACCTGTTGCCGCTATCAATATCGAACAAATAAATCGCGTTTGTTGTATGGGAGCCCCCTTAAAGATTTATTTTATTCTGTTTTTTAGTATATAACGACAATAGAAATACATCACCTGTGTAAATTTCAACTGTCTCACTATCACGGTTCATGAGATACAGCCTGGTGACGGACGGACGGACGGACAGCGGAGCCTTAGTAAAAGGTTCCTTTTTACCCATTGGGTACGGAACCCTAAAATCGGCAAAAAAAATCACGTGTCTTGTATGGGAGCCCCCTTAAATAAATATTTTATTCCGTTTTTTTAGTATTTGTTGTTATAGCGGCAACAGCAATACATCATCTGTGAAAATTTCAACTGTCTTACTATCACAGTCCATGGCATTGGCATACATACAGCCTGGTGACAGACGGACGGACGGATGGACGGAGGGATGGACGGACGGATGGACGGAGGGATGGACGGACAGCGGTGTCAGTAATAGGGTACGTTGTACCGTTTGGGTACGGAACCCTAAAAACGTAAGCTGGCCTGATTATTGTGCAATAATTCATCAACTAAAATATTTAAGCAAATCTTTTTACAATTGAAGCATAATGATCACTTCTTAATTTTTATGTTCACCTTTAAAGACCTAATTAGCTCCCCTAAGAACAAAGTCGGTAGCGACTGGCACCATAGTAAAAATAGAGAAGTAAGGTAACTTCATACAAACGCACCGAACCCGGTTTGTAGGTGAGCGCGCCCGTACGTATGGCCGTCGCACGCACACACTGACAACATTTATAGGAGTTTATATGAAGCGCCAGTCGGGGTCGAGGCTACACCGTACGCAAAACCGCCCGCTCCCACGCAAGATTCGCGCCTGCGCTGACGTTCGTTAATAATTTGAACATTTAGTTACCTACCTTCGTCGTATAAAACTACAGATACGTTAAAGATGGCTACAAAGTCGACTAGCAAGACTAAAAAACATTGCAGTGTTCATGGATGTCTCAATAATAATTTGTCGGATACCCTAACCATTCGGCCACCGACACTCCTAATAATGATAAGTGTGTAAATTAAAAAGTAATAAAAATAGTTTAGTGTAAAAAAGTATATATAATAGGTACTTAATAAAAATATATTTTCATAATAATTTAGATTATTTGAATAAATATTATGATTCAGTAAAGCTACGTTTTAATTAATCCTATTCCTATTTAGACCGTAATTTTTCAAATCACTAAACAGATAACATGAAGTAGGTTTTATCAGATGGTAGGAGTCCGCCTGGGTGAGGACCACTGCCTTATCTATTTCTGCCGCCAAGCAACAATGCTTGCATTGTTGTGTTCCGGTTTGAAGGACAACGCACCTGCGATTCTGAATTTTTGTTGCCAACAGCTTGAATGCGTGAATCGTGGATGTTATGGGCGACAGTTACCGCTCACCATCAGGTGGGCTGTCTGCTCGTTTGTCACTGAGTAGCATAAAAATGTAGGTAATGAAAAAATTGCAGTCACTCCTGGTGTATGTACAAAAATAATTATTTTTATTCTTTTTAGATTTCCACACCCAAAGGGTAAAAACGGGACCCTATTACTAAGACTCCGGTGTCCGTCTGTCTGTCCGTCTGTCACCAGGGGCTGTAGGTATCTCATGAACCGTGGTAGCTAGACAGTTAAAATTTTCACAAATGATGTATTTCTGTTGGCGCTATAACAACAAAAACAGAATAAAATAAATATTTAAGGGGGGCTCCCATACAACAAACGTGATTGTGTGTCGTTTTTGGTACGGAAGCCTTCGTGACCGAGTCCGACTCGCACTTGGCCGGTTTTTTGTTACAGATCCCTAATACTTACCCTACTTAATTTTGTATTTTGTACCTTACTTAATTTTGTATAATAGAGATTGACTAAGTATTTTTGACGGTTGAATAAACTATTAAGCGACAGTCCTACGTGTTTAGGCTATTATCGCACGCTCGGGGCTTGAGTTGTGCGACTTCTCTATTTTTATTATGCTGGCACTAACAATTTTAGAGCTTTCAAAGCCAGCTGAATTACTGTTTCGTGGAGTGAAAGGGGCAGGGGGAGGAGGCCACCAGACATTTATATCTTGTAAAGGAGTCCCGTATTCAAAAAGATTGAAAAACACTGCTCGAGAGTTACGACTGTCACCCTCTATCGAGTCCTCTTTTCCACGTCCACGACTCCCTGAACAAATCCGACATGAATATGAGCTCAAGTATATTTGTAGTGTTTAACCTATGTATAATCTATATAATTACCTATATCATAATATCCACATATGTACAAACGATATTAATATTTTATAGTATATATTATTATTCTTACGTTTTAAATTTATGTTTTATATTTTTTTATGTACGTACATCTATAATATATAATTATTTATTTTCTTCGCCTCCAATTCTCATTTTTCAGGGACTCAGAGGTTGACTTGAAGAGATCCCTTATAGTGATAAGTCCGCCCTTGTACACTATATCCTAAAGATTTTACAAACAAATACAAACGTTATCTTTTTAGAAATAGGTAAAGTTTCGATGACGTCCACATGTTGAGAGCGCAAATCGATCACGGAAGTTAAGCAACGTCCCAAAGTATTTTTTGCCTATGCTTCGCCTGATGTTAAGCGAGAAGTGGAGCCTAAACAGTATCGGTAACAGACAAGAGACCTTGGTGTCCTGTCAGTTGGCATTGTCATGCTGGCCCGCAGAATACTTTGCTAGAAAAATCTAACGAAGTTATTTATTTTACTTTAGCTTGATATAACTATTTATATTGTATTTATTTTCAGTTTCTCCGTGTTTTGGAGGGCATCTTTACTAGACTGCCCTAGTTTCATTACATGTCAGTACCAAGTCAGTACTTTGGGCAGCTTAAAACACTAACCTTTGTCAATTCGCAGTTGTTGAGCATGGTGGAGTACGCTAAACCTTTCGATTGAGAAGAGACCAGTATCCCAGCAGTGGGATAAATATGGGTATATAGTTGATACTGTTGATTGTTGGCATTCGGTGGAATATTATTAACAATTTGTTATTAATAAAGCACTTGTACTGTTCCACTTAATTAAATTTACTTTTACGACCGGTTTCGCCTTAAGGCTTTATACACAAAGTACACAGATGGTGTTTGCGTTTCTTGTACCTTGATAATGCCTTAAGGCGAAACCGGTCGGTTAAATAAGTTTAATTAAGTGGAACAGTACAAGTGCTTCATTAATAACAAAATGGATATATAGTATTTCGTGACTTTTGCAAACGTTGACACCCCTGGACGCAGCCGTACCCTTTCCCATACAGTCATTGTATAGTTAGTTGGTCGTAGGTCATGGCTAGTGACGATAAATCTGCGCAGTGCATATCCTACCTCAACGCATACTATGTTACCTACTGAGAGCCAAGGTTACACAACATTACTACAATACGTTATGCAATTTACGTGCAACATTAGGTTCCAGTTTTATCGTAATTCAATTATTTGCTATATCTAATATATAAAATTCTCGTGTCGCGATGTTTGTTACCAAACTCTTACGAAACGGCTGGACCGATTTTGATTAAATTTTGTGTGCATTTCGGGTAGATCTGAGAATCGGCCAACATCTATTTTTCATACCCTTAAATAATAAGGGTGACCCACCCCTAAATATTTTATTTTATTGTCAACTTTTTTTATTTTTAGATTTTATTAGGATTTAGCATTGAAAAATACATACAACCCAAAGTTTTCACCCTTCTACCATCAACCTCTTTTTTTAATAGCAATTTAATAGCAAAACAACGTTTGC
Organism: Hypsopygia costalis; assembly: GCA_937001555.2. Lineage (NCBI taxonomy): Eukaryota > Metazoa > Arthropoda > Insecta > Lepidoptera > Pyralidae > Hypsopygia > Hypsopygia costalis. The sequence goes on along the minus strand of OW443340.2, from coordinate 4,453,569 downwards.
GGGGTCAGCTAGTTTACTTTATACAATATTTGTAGTCATCATCATCATCATAAGGTCCATTTTAGTCTCCACTACAGGAGCACGACCCTCTCTCGTCCGTCCCGGACAGAAGGAGGATTTGGCCTACACTCCCCACGCTGGCCAGACGGGTTGGGGAGGACTGATCGATATTTGATAATGTATTTCCCTTAGTCGCCTTGTACGACATCCACGGGAAGGAACGGAGTGATTCTATTCTAGTCTGCCACTTGACCACACGGCCAAGCTGGAGATGAATAAATCCATCCAATATTTGTAGTACTTAATCAAAATTTCTAAAAAGAGAAAGTCACTCACTTTCTGAGTCAATTATCAATCAACACACAGCTCAATCTATTGGACGGATGGATCGCGATGAAATTAGCATACGTCGTTAGCCCTTATTCATCGCCTAATTTTAACAAAAAAAAAACGACTTCAAAAATTACTCTACATTTATGTATGTAGATACAGGCTGATGATGATAATGATGATGAACAAAATATGGGACCAATCTGGAAGTATACTCTTTCAAATAAAAAAAAGTTTTTTCTAATCGGTTTATAAATGAAGGAGTAATGAAATAACAAACCTAACAGTGGGTATATACAGGCTGATCATGATGATGATCATGATGATGAAAAAATTAAAGACCAATCTGGAACTCTTTCAAATAATTTATTCATTGGGGTGTAAGTGGTTCATCAACATCTTTGAACCAAAGCCAACTTCACCTGCACGCGGTGCACCCTGCTGACTGACAAACGAAGCTCTGGCGAAAAGAGAGGTAGGGAGCGTAATTGTAAGCTACCCGACTGGGGAATGTACCTCCACCTCACAGAATACCGCAGCCAAATAACGGTTCCCTTGAGGGCTGTTGTGTTCCTGCGAGTGAGTGAGGTCACCACAAAGGAAGGAGATGCTGCGATGGCAGCGGGGGTGGCGGCGCACGAGCGATATTTTATGTTGCGAGCGTTAATATGGCTACGGTAACTGCTTCACATCAGGCGGGCCGTATGCTTGTCTGCCATCCGACGTAGTATAAAAAAAAAAAAAAAAAAAAAAAAAAAAAGAAAGTTTATTTCAAATCGGTTTATAAATCACGGAGTAATTAAGTAACAAACATTAAAAAAAAAAGAAAATACAGCCGAATTGAACTTGCCTATTTTTTGGAGTCGGTTAAAAAGCAAAAATAGCGCAGAAAATTGTAACATAATAATTTTGTACTTTGTAAAATTGGTTAGGTGCCAATTGTTGGCAGCGATGACACATACGAGTAAGTAGGTACATATATTTTATAGTTCCGTAGTCCGTTGAGGTCAGGTAGATACAATAATTTAAACTAAAGTAGACTTTGTACGTTCCATACAGCTTGGCCGGGGTAATTTCAACAAAGAGATCGATAGACGCATTCGACTGGGCTGGGTAGCTTTTGGAAAGCTTCGTCACATCTTCGCCGCGCAGATACCCCAGTGAGTGCATCCTCCCTGCAATGACACATGGTGCAGAGACTTGGACACTGACCATCGTACTGGTCCACAGGCTAAAGGTTGCGCAGCGAGCGATGGAGAGGGCTATGGAGGGGTTTCACTGCGGGAACGAATCCGGAACGAAGAAATTCGACGGAGGGCCAAAGTTGTCGACATAACCTTCAGAGTTTGCAAGCTGAAGTGGCAATGGGTCGGCTACATCTGCCGAGTAAGTGATGGCAGATGGGGGAGGAAGGTATTAAAGTGGAGGCCGCGCGTAGGACGACGAAGTGTTGGGCGTTACAGCTGGGAACATGTAAAGTTTTACACTTAGGCCTTAATGCTGTTTTTATGTAGGGTTGCCATTTCTAAATGCTAGCAACCAGGACATGAAAACTCCGGATTTTTAATGTTAAAACCTTTTAAATTGAAAATTATTATTTATAAAAAACTTATATTGTGACAAGACGGTTATTCGCAGTATGGAGCGGGGGGTAGTGATTTAAAACTTATAACCCCCGACTACAACTGCAACCCCTCCGGAACGCACCTCAGACGCCCTCCAAACTAGAACAAATCCGGGGAAACCTGGACGGACGACAACTCTCGGGTTGTAAAAGACGCGCCTGTGGTGACGGGGGCCCACCACACATTCCCACCACTGTGTATCCTGTGTAGCCAGGATTAACAGCGGCGACCGCCAAAAAAGGCAATGAACAATGAAGTCCATTGCAGTCCCGGAGGTAAAACTACGGCTGCCTTGGAACTCACAACGAATTTAATCAGAAGAAATTAGTAGGAGTAGGAAGCTTCTTGCGCCTGTGGTGACGTGAAAGCTGTACAGAACAGTACAATCGATCTCATCACAGTCACACGAGAAAGGTTCATATTTAATTCCCATAACGTCGTCAAACTCGACTAATTTTCAAATTTGATGTGGTCCACTTTGTTTCTTTAATAAATCCGCATAATAAAATTATAATAGCACTTAAATCAAGCCCAGACCTGTGTTACGCATTCCTCGCATGCTGTAGCTACGCGGAACTAACAACTGTGGTAAATGCAATTTGCTCAACTTTATCACCAGCGTTTTTAAATATTACTGATATTACGCAAGTTATATAAATATTGTTCCTATGGTAACTAATGTGGCCCAAATCATACGCAGACGCGATTTATTAAATTTGAAGTCCAATTCTTTTGAATTATTTTACAAGGCAGAATGAAAGTTGACAGAATCGAGATTGAATTATGCAATGACTGAAAATTGTATATAGGTACCTAGTAAAATAAGGTATGTAAGTGGTTCATCAACATCTTTGAACCAAAGCCAAAAAAAATCAAACGTAGCTCTGAAAAGAGGCCCGACTGGGGAAGTCCACCTCACAGAACACCGCAGCCGAATAACAATTCCCTTGAGGATTGTTGTGTTCTTGCGAGTGAATGAGGTCACCAGAAAAGAAAGAGTTGCTGCGTTGGCAGCGAGGGTGTTCATAGGCTACTATATACTATATAGGCTCGGCGGAAGGTGGTATTTCTCCGCTGACGGCGTTAAATCATTAAGATGTCACTTATCTGACAGATGATGTCTTAATAATATAAAAACGGGGTCAATAAAGCCTATAATTATTCATTAAACTGATAGCGGAGTCTTAAAGGATTCCTTAAAAGATATCTCTATATCTCCTCTTTCATCTTAACGAGGTTTTGAGCATAATATATAACATAATAGATAGAAAAGATAAAAAATATATATAAATTATATAATAATAATAATAATTCGCCCGCAGGGCAGCTTGTGGCGGGCTGTTGGTGAGTAACGACACCACGGACCCGAGTCTCCAGAGAGTCGGTCAGGGCCTTCGTCTCCGGCGTGTCTTCGTCGGTCGGAGTGTAAACACAAGAAGGCCCGCAGGACTCTCAGCTCTGGCTTGCCTTCATTGGCCGTCCAGAGAGGAGCCGTTACAGCTATATGCTCCAGGGGTGGAAGTGTTAAAGGGCATCACGCCGCGAGTAACTTCGGAGAAAGCGCAGCACACCTCTCGACGCCCCTGAGTCACTCACACCGGTGTTGCCCCCGGCCGTTTTCCTGGCATTTCGGGGGCCCATCTAGTGAGTGGCAAGCCGCCGCCTGCCGCAAATAACTAGCAATAAAAGCAGTTATGGCAGGCGTCCGTCCCTCTTCTGTAATAGCCCGGTATTAAGTTCACCCAGATCTCATCTCCATAGCCCATTTATTTTCCATCACACTTCGCAATAATCTCAATGCCTGCCGAGACCTGTTCATGGATATGTCGTTCCATTGACATATCCTGGAGCGGGTCACGGCGGGCGTACAACATTACATCAAACTTCTCTCAAGGGGCCTCTACGCGTTGGATCCATATCCCCGCGCACGCCTATCAAATGACCGGGCTTGACCCGTGATGAAAGAGAGATACATATAATAATAATTCAATATATATATCTCCATAGCCCATTTATTTTCCATCACACTTCGCAATAGTCTCAACGCCTGCCGAGACCTGCTCATGGGTATGTCGTTCCATTGACATATCCTGCGGGTCACGGCGGGCGTACAACATTACATCAAACTTCTCAAAGGGGCCTCTACGCGTTGGATCCATATCACCGCGCACGCCTATCAAATGACCGGGCTTGACCCGTGATTAAAAAGAAAAGAAGTAATAATAATCACAAATTATAGCGTGCGGCAGTTTATAAAGCGGGCGTTGGCAACACACACTGGCAGCCCAGTGTGGTTACCCGACCGGCCGCTAGGGGCCGTGAGCGATACGTCAGTTAGAAGGTGCGCGCCAACCGCGCGAGTGCTAAAGTCATAATTCGAAGTGTAACTGGTTCTAGCTTCGTAAAAGTGTTAACTGATGTCGAGTGTACTGCATTACATTGTTTTTATATTCTTTATTTTGAGTTTTCTTCGTGCTGCTCCCCACCAACGCTATAAGTGGCTGCCCAACGTGTGTAGGTTATTATAAAACTAGTGTAGTGAAATAACTTACAACGATCATGTATAGCGTGCGGCAGTTTATAAAGCGGGCGTTGGCAACACACACTGGCAGCCCAGTGTGGTTACCCGACCGGCCGCTAGGGGCCGTGAGCGATACGTCAGTTAGAAGGTGCGCGCCAACCGCGCGAGTGCTAAAGTCATAATTCGAAGTGTAACTGGTTCTAGCTTCGTAAAAGTGTTAACTGATGTCGAGTGTACTGCATTACATTGTTTTTATATTCTTTATCTTGAGTTTTCTTCGTGCTGCTCCCCACCAACGCTATAAAATCTCTTTATTGCACAATGAGATGACAATCATAAAAAAAAACACTAGATATGAGAGAGTACAATAGGCAGCCTTATCGCGTATGCATTTTCTTCCAGGCAACCTTAGCCTATAGGAAAAAAAATAATTAATAGACAACGGTGGAAACTCCATTTATCTAAAGTTTTTCTCTATGAAATTACTTATAGAATAGCTACAGGCTCGATCTTTGAACGCACTCTGTTCAATGAGGGAGCCTGCGAGTTTTTTGTTCGTATACGAATACGTATTCGTAGAGAATAACACTCATGTTGTGAATATATACTCGTAAGACGCGTGTTACATATCAAAATTATGTGGCTTACTTGCTCACATTTTGAAGTGAGCAACCCGGCTAATTTGTATATGTAACGCGTCTGGTAGATTCACAGTATGGAACTTTTTCTTAATTTGGTCGGCTTGTAAACGTTAACACGTTCGAATGTGAGCAAAAAACTCGCACTAAGCATTCAGGAGCCATAATATGGCATGTGATAATAATGATCTAAATATATAAAAGGAGAAACTGACTGACTGACATATCAACGCACAGCCTAAACGGCTAAACGTAGGCACTTGAAATTTGGAAGGGACGTAGCTTAGGTACCGTAGAGGTGCACTAAGAAAGGAATTCCCGAAATTCCCACGGGAACGCGAATTAACGGGAAAATCCTTTTGTATGAAAAATCTAAACCGCTTAAGTTAGACGCTTGAAATTTGGCATGCAGGTACCTTAGTAAACTTAAAGCTTAGTTGCAACAGGATATTGCAAAATTCCCACGGGAACGGGAGTTTGCGGGAAAAAACTTTTGTATGTAAAAATCTAAATCACGTAAGATAGATGTTTTCAATCTAGCATGCATGCATACCTTATCTAGCATGCATGCATACCTTAGTAAATATAAATTTTAGTTATAGCTGTATTTTGAAAAATTCCCATGGGAACGACAGTTAGCGGGAAAAAAAATGTTGTATAAAAAAATCTAAACTGCATAAGTTAGATGCTTGAAATTTGACATGCATATACCTTAGTGAATGCAAAGTTAAAAATTCCCCTGGGAACGGAAGCGAGTTAGAGGCTTTTTAACAACCAAGCAAACAAATGTTCTTTAGAGCCAAAGCCAGGCTCAGCTGCACCTGGTCATGGTATTTTTAATGGGGATAGTTTATGGTCTGGAGAGTGACATATGCTACTTTTTATCCCGGAAAGACATCTTATTCCTACGGGAAAAAAAAGTAAAGTTTATATTAATTTGTCCTTCTTTCACGTCAAAAGGAACCTAAGTACGGACATGATTTTTTTAATGGTGATTATTTCCGGTTTGGAGAGTGACATAGGCTACTTTTTATCCAGGAAAAACATTTTATTCCCACGGGAAAAAAATAAGTTTATAATTATTTGTCCTTCTTTCACGTCGAATAGAACCAATTTGCTAACATGATTTTTTTGTAACAACCATGCAAACAAATGTTTTTAGAGCCAAAGCCAGGCTCAGCTGCACGTGGTGCACCCTGCCGTGTAACGAAATAGGCGAAAGAGTGGTAGGATACAGCGTATTTGTAAACTGCCCGACTGGGAAAGTACGTCCATCTCACCGAATACAGCAGCAAGCAAGAAAAAAATATACACAAATCAACGGCAGCTTGCCTGGACCACGCGGGCGAAGCCGCGGGTGATAGCTAGTATTATCATATTTATCACGTGTAAATTTTACTTTCGCAAAAAAATTGGCCGTGTGGTTTCCGGCACACTAGAATAGAATCACTCCGTTTCCTCCCGTGGATGTCGTACAAGGCGACTAAGGGAAATACATTATCAAATATCGATCAGGCCTCCCCTTTGGCCAGCGTGGGGAGTGTAGGCCAAATCCTCCTTCCGTCTAGGACGGACGAGAGAGGGTCGTGCTCCTGTAGTAGAGGCTAAAATGGACCTGATGATGATGATGATGATGGAAAAAATTACGGACAATCTCAAATTTCAAACATTTTAGACAAATCAATGACTAAACTTCTGCCTAAGAATATTTGTAAAATATTTCCACTACATTTTTCCATGCCACAACAACGTGACTAGTAGATATTTTTACGTTTTAAATTACTGAAAAAAAAATGTGTTATTTTTTTTTTCTGTCTTTAGTTTCTGTCTTTCTCTCCTTCAGACGTTATTGTTACCGTGTTGAGTAAATAATATACCCAAATTGATTTTAAAAACAATCGCGAGGTTTTAGTTCGTGGCTAACGATTCGTTAATTCTAGCCAAGGCATAATATAACCACAGATTACTTAATAGTTACTTCGTAATTATAGCTCCTCCATGCAGTAAGCGACCGCGACCGCGACCACGAACGCGGGCAATGGTCATGCGATCAACAATTAGTACTGTCGCTGCATTCAAACATATAACATTATGTTATTACAATACTGCGCACTACGCGATCAGCTAGATGAGCGACTACTCATATAAATTGTTGGTCGCTGCGACCATGGTCCGTATTGTGGACGCTTAGTGAGCGAAGGCCGTAAGTAAGAGTACCTGCGCACAGTATGAACACTTCCTGTCGCTCTCTCAAGTCGACCTCAGCAGCGTTGCCGGACGTACGGTAATTACCGTATTTGAACGGTATTTTCATACCCAATATAAAGTCAAACTTACTTAACTATCAAGTCTAGACCACTGCGCAATTATAAGGTGCCGATTAGGATAATACGTCTACCTGACAGAATACTGCAGCTAAATAACAATTCTTATATCAGTCATAGGCGGTCGTTGTATTCTTACGAGTGAGTTTACAGATAATTTATATTGCAGGCAGTATAGGTTACGGTAACCGATTTTAGTCTTGCGAACCATATTATTATGCTAGCGTGCCACCCAATGTATTATTAAAAAAAAACAACTTATCCGCTTCGTCTGAACGGAGTATTAGCGTAAGCGTACGTTGCGCCACGCTCCGCCTTAAGAAATAAAACCGCTGCCTAAAAGACCGTTGGAAAATAAATTGTAGGACACATGCAAGAGACATTTTTTTTTCAAGGATAATCTTATCTTGGATTTAATTTCCGCATTAAACTGGCAATTTTTTGGCTAAATAAACTGCCATTGAACCATGAACTTCAGGTCATGTACTCCTGATATCAGTTGCTAATCAGATATTAAGGTTAAGCAAATATAACGCTTATTACGAATGACATAATTAAGTTTAAATATTTCGCAGTGAGCCAGCCACATTCAGCTAGTCAATGGTGGCAGGTAGAGGAGGAAAGTCCTGCATAAACAATCGTGAATATAAAATTATTATTACTTGACTTCCATTAAACTATTTTAAGAGTACTCGTATATACATTATTATTTACCTATTGCTAGTTTATTACTGCATCCTGTTTTAAAACCGAGTAGGTACCTGGTTTTTCGAATTCCATGTTATTGAAATTTGAGGTTGGCAACCCTGTCACAGATTTTTGATCGTTGTGTATTTAGCAAATATTTTTTTTTTCAGTCGAATGGTGCTGGTTTTACAGCATACCGCATACCGCCATAGGTGACGCATTGAAGAACAATTGTTCCAAACTTAATCGGTCGTATCAAAATAAAAAATCTTCTATCTAACCTCTCTACCTTTTATATAAAAAAAAAAAATCCAACTTTAATTTGAAGTATATAGGAAACTCAGAGGAATTCTTATTTATTAGATAAAATTTAGAAGAACTCCTCTGTTCCTTATGCATCGGTTCGATTCTTTTTTATTTTCCTGTAGCATGTAAGTATGCAGTACGAGGTAGAAAATTATATTCGTATGTTTTGTAATACTAAAAAAAAAATCAATGCACTACAGAAGTGAAAACTTTATCTCTCGCTCCGTCTCGCTTCTTCCCTGCCGACTGCACTTGAACGAACGTTACAGATCCGAGCGTTATGGCTCAATCTCATTCAATCACAAAATTTGTGCACAGCGCGCCTTCAAAATTCCCGCTCAAAACGCGCCGTCACGGCGTATTCGAAACAGACTAACTGCGAATGAAATATGGCGCCAAATTGAATTGAATGCATTCAATTCGATTTGGCGCCATATTCCTTCGCGCGCTAAATAATCGTGTCCATTGCTAAAGATAGCGTTATCATTATATCATTTACATTAATGTCATTACGCATTAGTAAAGATAATTCACGCAATACGTTCGCACAGCGACCACAGATCACATGGCTCGCATAACGTTTGCAGATAAGTGATAACAGCAAGGCCGTACAGTTATCGCAAGTACGAATACTACGTTATACATTGTTGCACTTCAGTACTAAAATATATACATATTTTTATATATGTATTTAGAATCGGAAGAAATCAATAAAATAAAATAAAATATTTAACGGCTATTGTAAATGAACTTGAAAATGTCAAAAATAGGCTTCGCCAAATATGAAAAAAAGAAGAAGACACAATGACATCTGTCATTTTAGAGGTTTTTTTCTTCTTCTTCTTTGTTCATTTTAGCAACCATTCTTCTGTCGAAGATTATTTTTGCAATTATTAACCACCACTGTGCAAGTAATAGTACTAACGTAACACTACGTTTTTCCAAGTGCCCCGTTTGTTAGTCAGCAGGTTACACCACGGGCAGGTGAGGTGGCTTTGGTTCAAAGATGTTGAGGAACCGCTTACACCCCAAATTCTTCTTTTTTCGTATCGAAACACCGACACATTGGTTCAAGTCTCAAGCATAGTGACTAACTTGCTGTAATAGGAGACTGAAGTTCAGGTAAATATTACAATTCTTATCAGCGGCAGTGTAATTCATATCATAGGTCTGGTAGAAATTCCACAATTAATATATTAAATAGTAATTCCACAATAAAAATATTAAAGTACAAACCACTCCTTCCAAGATTCCGACTTAAGAGTAAGTACACGACGTTAGCAGACTCCGTGATTAGTTATAATTTGAGCAGTTATGGATGGACTTATAACACGGACTAACAACAGAGGAAATACCTACATTTGATAATTTTAAAGACAGTTAAGATTTCCAAATATCATTAAAGATAAATTTATAAGTCACTAGCGGCCCGTCCCGGCTTCGCACGGGTGGACAATTTAGTAAAAATATAGCCTATGTTACTCAGGGATAATGTAGCATTCTAATGGTGAAAGAATTATCGAAATCCCTCCAGTTGTTTTTGAGTTTATTCGTAACAAAAACAAACAAATCTTACCTCTTTATAATACTAGTTTAGATTGCAATTCTCGTCATAACTTTTAAAGAGTGCTTCCGATTTTAATGAATTAAAAAGGATTTTACTTCTAGATAGATACCCTTGATGATAAAACTATATATTTGGATAAGGGTAAATATCTTGAAAGGAATTTGACCCACTTTTGTTTTTGTTGGAACATTAATAGAACACAAAACCTCTTATTGTGACTTAAATATAGGTCTTGGATTTATAGTCGTGGGATTTTTTTTGTAGATTTTATTAAGGCCTATAAATCCGTAATACATTGTTTTGTTATAACATCAACAGTTTTCACATCGCACGTCAAGAAAGATTTTTGTTCTCAACCTTGTGTTACAATATCGCAATTTTCTTACGGATCCCTAATTTTTTCGAAATTTAAATATAGCCTATGTTACCCCCCGATAATGTAGCTTTCTATTGGTGAAAGAATTTTTGAAATCGGTCCAGTAGTTTCTGAGCCTATTCATTACAAACAAACAAACAAACAAATCTTACCTCTTTATAATACTAGTTTAGATGATGTAGGAATAATTAAGAACCATATTACATTTTGACTGTGATTTTTGCGTAAAATGCCCAATTTTGGCGTTCTTGATCTCGGAAACAAAAATACTTTAACAATGTTGACTTATTGAATAGTACAGAATAGCTATTGGCATAGTACATAGAGGCCTCGCTTTTTGTAAATTTTGCTTAACTTTTTAAATAAACCCAAAATTGCAGAGAAAGATTTTCATAAAATGCGCGCATTCACTATTTTGAGCTCCTGGATTGTACTAATGTTCCAAACAAATGAAATAAAAAAAATAGAATGTTATTTGTTATATAGTCGTGTAGTACATAGTGGCCTCGGAATTTTGAAATATCATTGATATAGAAAAAAAACATTCTTTTAACCAAAAAAACTTCGAAAATCGCTTTAAGTAAACTGTTAATTTCTCGAATAAACGATAATATTATTGAGCAAAATTTATACGAGTATAATTGTTACTTCATGATGAATAAACTTCGTAGCATGAATTTATTATCTTATTTCAATAAAAACGATAAATATAACTTTAAAATTACTACAAAAAACGATGCACCGGCGGCCTTCGCGGGTTTAGTACTGCGCGAGAGCTCGTCAGCGCGCAAATGTAATAGGGCTCTTAAATACTGCAAAGTTGTTAATATTTTTGATAAAATTTCATTCCTCCTGCTGTTTAAAGAGTTTAAAATCTATAATCCGGTACAATTGACAAGGTACCGGATTATAGATTTTAAACTCTTTAAACATAACTCTATCCATTCAATCGATACACACAAGCAAATATTACATTACATTTAAAATATATCAATAGACAGAACAAATTCAAATATAAACGTGACGAATTCCGTCTGGTAAATTTCTACATTATTTACTAATAGTCTATGATATTTTACCTACAGATGCGTTCTACCTGTCTCCATTGCGACAGGAAGAAAGCAAGGTAATTGGCCGGCATTCACTTGCATCACTTACCATCGACGCAAGATAGCGCTAATCAAAAACAATTACTAAAAGTAATAGATAAAAGGCCTTTTTGAGTGTTCTGCCCGCTATGACCTACGGTGCAGAAACTTGGACGCTAACCGTAGGGCTGGGACTAAAAGGCGCACAACGAGCGATGGAGAGAATGCTTGGAGTTCTCTAAAGGACCGAATCTGGAACGAAGAAATTCGACGGGGACCCACAGTGGTCAGCTAGTTGAAGTGACAATTGGCGCGGCCACATCTGCCGAGTCAGCTATGGTAGATGGGGGAGGAAAACAAAGAGAGGAGTCCACGTATGGGGCGACGAAGCGTAGGTCGCTCCCTCTAGAGATGGACCGACGACCTCAAAAAGTGGCTGGTTGCGGTTGGATGCAGAAAGCGGAGGATCGCATATGGTGGAAAGCATTGGGAAAGGTCTATATCCAGCAGTGGTTAGATACAGGCTGATAATGATTAACGTTTACATTATTTTCTTTGTTTTTGCATACTGCATGTATACAGTTATTGAGTAAGTATTTCGCAACCAAATTTTACAGCCATAATCAACGCCTGTTGTCTGTCTGTATATAAAATGTCGCCTACGAAATAAAATTGAGCAGGTGTGTCGTTACACTAAGGCGCGAATCTCCAACGATAATAGCATGTGAATGAACTAAAAGTGCCGTAAGTAGTTCACAGAAATAATACTAGTAACTTAACCACCTCTATTTCAACGCATTAAAGTTCGATTTCGCCTGACGTTTCTTAGCATGTCTAGCTGACCCAGTGTACTGAATGTTAAAGTAAAGTCACATATTTGACATTCGCCGCGAATATATCGGTAGTTGCGCAATCGGCCGTAGTTGGCGCGTTAACAATGTCAAAATAATGTCACACTACCAAAAATTAAATGTATTTTCAGGTTATTCCTCAAACAACTGGCCTCATTTACTTACTCCTTTGGCGCACCGACCCTAAGTGAGTCTTGGCACCCGACATAAGAACACTCCACTTATCCCTGCCTTGCGCCAGCTCTTGCCAGTTGTTGACATCAAGTTCGCGCAAATCAGCGTCCACTCTGTCGCTCCAGCGATATTTTGGTGACCGATACGACGCCGCTCTACAGTTCAACCACTACATGCTCTCCTGACGCTCCGATCACTTCCCATTCGTTCGACATAGCCAAGCCAGTGGAAACGTTGGGCTTTAATTTCGCCAATAATATTGGGCTCAGCCACTAGGTTTTCTATTTCGGCGTTCTTCCTGACCTCATTTGGTTGAATTTCTTTTATATACATTTTTAAGAGCCATATCACATTTTGACTGTGATTTATGCGTAAAATGGCCAATTTTGGCGTTCTCGATCTCGGAAACAAAAATACATTAACAATGTTGACTTATTGAATAGTACAGAATAGCTATTGGCATAGTACATAGCGGCCTCACTTTTTGTAAATTTTGCTTAACTTTATAAATAAACCCAAAATTGCAGAGAAAGATTTTCATAAAATGCGCGCATTCACTATTTTGAGCTCCTGGATTGTACTACTGTTCCAAACAAATGAAATAAAAAAAATAGAATGTTATTTGTTATATAGTCGTATAGTACATAGCGGCCTCGGAATTTTAAAATATCATTGATTTAATATAGAAAATAAACATTCTTTTAACCAAAAAAATTTCGAAAATAGCTTTAAGTAAACTGTTAATTTCTCGAATAAACGATATTATTATTGAGCAAAATTTATACGAGAATTATTGTTACTTCATGATGAATAAACTTTGTAGCATGTATTTATTATCTTATTTCTATAAAAACGATAAATATAACTTCAAAATTACTACAAAAAACGATGCACCGGCGGCCTTCGCGGGTTTAGTACTGCGCGAGAGCTCGTCAGCGTGCAAATGTAATAGGGCTCTTAACAGTAATAAATGTATAAGATTTTCTGAAACAACAATGTCTGTTTATGACATGAACGCACCCATGATGTGTGTTCATGTAACACACCTGCTTAAAAAGAAAACGAATTTTCCCAGGATTAGACCGATTTCTAATATATATATTTCTTCGAATAGTTAATCCATTAATTGGTTGAGAGATGGTCGTGGCTTGGATTATTTATTTATCACATATTTATATGGGGTGTATTCCTCCTTGTATATGCTCCGATGACCTTAAGAAATCAGCTGGATGCGAAAGGCGAAGGATTATATATATTTGGTAGAAAGCATTGGGGAAGGCTTATATCCAGCAGTGAGTAGCGGCAGGCTGATGACGATAAGGGGTGTAAGTGACTCACCAATATTTTTAGAGTCTAATTCAGTCTCACCAGCACGTGGTGCTCCCTGCCGACTAGATAACGAGGCTCTGGCGATAGTCGCCAACCCGCCTGCCCAGCGTGGCGTCTTAAGGGCATTACTCCCTAATAAGTTACAACCACAGTATATAGCCCCCCCCCCCCCCCCCCCAGTACCCGGCAGCCCTGCTATTCCGGGAAAAGGTGGTGACCGATAACCTCAAAAAAGTGGTTGGAAGCGAGTGGATGAGGAAAACGGGGGAGCGCATATAGTGGAAAGCATTAGGGAAGGTTATATCCAGCAGTATTTGCCGTGTGGATTCCGACAGACTAGAAAATCAATCCGTTTCTTCCCGTGGATGTCGTACAAGGCGACTAAGGGAAATACATTATCAAATATCGATCAACCTCCCAACCCGTTTGGCCAGCGTGGGGAGTGTAGGCCAAATCTTCCTTCCATCTAGGACGGACGAGAGAGGGTCGAGCTCCTGTAGTGGAGACTAAACTGGACCTGATGATGATGATATCCAGCAGTGGATAGATACAGGCTGATAATGATGATGATGACATATTTATATGTTACTTTAATAGTACAATAATTGGTAAAAAATAAGAAATAATCCCAAATACTTAATGTACTGACTAAACTACGGAAGGCAAAACCTTCTTTTTGTGTCCAGGGTTAAGGTTGACACAAAAAGCCCGAGTTTCATAAACAAGTAACATTCTATTGTTGACTAGCGTGGGCGGATTTCATTCATGAAATTGGGTGACGTCATCACCCCACTGAGCGTAACTACCTCAAGTTTAAGCCGTCTGAAATGTCTGAAGGCCGATTACATCAATTTACTTAAAGATGACGTAAAGATTTTTCAAACTGAAATTATGATATGAACGATATCTGTCCTTATTACAGCATTTCACGTCGTTACAAAATCAGCGGCTCTACCTATTACCTATTAGATTTTTTGATTACGAAAATCAAATTTTTGTTTAGATTTATGGAACTTGTGGAACTTGATTTATGGAGCTTAGCTGGTAGAAATACTGGAGCTATAGCAACTAAGCTGAAGATGTTTGTCAATAACTAAAACGTAAGACCTACTTCATCTGAACCTTTTGACAATATCTACGAGTACAACAACATGAACTAAATTTTAGTAGGAAAGACCTGCTTTGTGTCTATTAGTAAGTATAAACATAGGAGACTTTAAATAAAAAAATATATATAATTTCTTATAGAATTTTACACAACTTTTTTTTAAAAGAACTCACATTTACACGTATATGAGATGGGGGCAAACGAGCATGTGGGCCCACTGGTGTAATGCAATTACCACCGCCCATGGAGATCAGCAACACCAAGGGGTCGCAGATCCCTTTAAAAAGCCTTTTAAAGGAAATATAGACTCTGTTCTTAAAGGCTACCAATGTCGTAATTGTTCGGAAATACCGCTGAGGGAAGTTGATTTCACAGTTTCACCGTTCGTGGTATAAAATGTGTAAATATAATAAATTTCCACAGCCAAATGCTAAAAAAATCTTCCATATTACACTGAGTAAATTTCGTAAGCTAAATTGAAGAATATTTTTATATGGCCAGGCAAAAACCACAAACCGCCACAGGCCCATCCTGTTACAATAAAAGATCAAAAATAACGCCAGCCGAAATACAGAAGAGTACAATTAAAAAGCAAAAGACAATATTTTGTTTCATTTTCAACCCGTATTACGTCGTCTATGGCGGAATAATAAAATTGTAGGGCGGCGACGTGGGCGGGCGGGACTGACGTTAAGCGTGGGCGCATTATTTCACGCAGAAACATATTGAACGATACCTATATATACCAGTATTTATAACGCAGATTTAAATACAGGACTGGAATTATTAGACTCTGGATTAAGATTACTAATTACACATTATTATGTACGCAGAGAATATTAATTACTGTAAAAGGATTTTTGTTTTTGACGTAAATAAGTCTTTCAAATTGCTTGGAGGCAATTAAAAAAAAACGAATGATAACAAAATCGGGGGACACAGTTTAGTGTTGCAGCTACATATCTATCATCTCCATCCAAAATTCAATCATACCACTGGATAGATGAAGGATCAAAGAATTGATTTCGCTTAGTAAAGACTATGGAACATCGCGTGCGGGGAGGGGGAAGCCCTGCTATTTTGAGATAATTTTAGTGCATATAACGTATTCACGTACAACACACGGTCCGTGTCCGTGACACAGCTGCAAACCCATATTTTCTTATAGCATGGGGCAAACGAGCATGTGGATCACCTGATGGAAAGCAATCACCAACGTCCATGGAAATCAACAAAACCTTGGGGTCGCCATTATTTATCAAAGAAACATGACATGTAACAATTAATGTCTTTAGAAGCGTAGTTTTTAACAACATTAACATCTTATTTTTACGAGCTTAAAGTCGCTATTCAATTGCAACGAGCAAAGGAAATTCTTTCCGCTCGGATATGTATTTTTTTTTGTTTCGGGTAAAAATTATTTAGGCCAGTTGTTTTAGGAATAAAAGTTTAAATTTTACGCAGCCCCCGATCATTTTTAACCACGCACGACGGAAAAGAGACTGTACATAAATATATATATACTCATCGCACGTCTGTCAGTTTGTTGTTGTATTTTTTTTTTACACAACATCAGAAAATTATGTTGTATGTTAGCCAGTATATTCATTGTTACTTCAAAATGGTTTGGCCGCTTTGAATCACAATTATTATTGTCTTCAAATTAAGTTCTGTAAACAAGATTTACTGATAGTATTTATCACTTACTCGTATATCTCTCTATTATAACGTTTCGACCAGGTTGCACCGGACGTGGTCACAAGCTGACAGTCAGCCTGTGACGGCAAATACCCTTTTGCATTAATCCAACGCCTAAAGGCCCTTTAAGAAGTTTGATGTGATTACTTTTTATTATTATGAATAATATTAGAACATTTTTATTTATTTAATTTCTTATATTGTCTGTATGAGTCAAAACTCCGCCCTGCAAAAGGTTTGTCGGATAAACGAAGATCCACTTTAAATAAAAAAAAAATACTCGCGTGCAAACCCACAGGCGTATGCTAGTGTTACATATTGGCAGTGTAATGCTAGGACAATTTATCAGCGAGGAAGGAGGCGAGCTTAACTGGCGCAGCGATTTTATAACGCGCGAACTCCGCGTCACTTTGCGAGTTTTATGTTGTTTGCGCGGGGTGAATAACAAATCATATCATAGGAACCATATCGTAACGTTGTATTTGTACGTTAAAACGTGTTAACAGTTCTAAAAGGCTTTCTATGAATACTAAGGGTCTGTCGGTCTAGGTACAGTTATGGTTGTCTGGAAGAAAGCGCATCGTGATAAGGCCGCCCTTTGTACTCTAATTCTGCCCCCCTACCACCAACTTAATAAGAGTTGGTGGTAGGGGGGATTCAATACTGAATAGAATGTTTATTCATACCAATGAATAAGCGACTCTATTTCAAATTGAATATTCAGTTATTGAATCGCAATAAGAGTTGGTGGTAAGGGGGCTGCACTCGTACTTTTTAACCGACTCCAAAAAAGGAGGAGGCTCTCAATTCGGCTGTATTTTTTTTTATGTTTGTTACTTCATTACTCCGTCATTTATAAACCGATTAGAAAGAAACTTTTTTTATTTGAAAGAGTATACTTTCAGATTGGTTCCCAATTTTTTTCATCATCATCATCATCAGTCTGTATCTACCCACTGTTTAATATAACCCTTCTCCAGTGCCTTTCACCAGATACGTACCTCCGCCATCCAGCCGCTTTTTTAAAGTCATCGGACCATCTTAAAGGAGCGCCTAACGAAGTAATTTTTGGAATCGGTTTTTTTGTGTTAAAATTATTTGTAAATTATTGTAATGTGTAGAGTCTTCGAAAAAGTACATATAGATTTTGCGAAATATATGTTCAAAATCGAACATTTGTGGGCATGGACATGTCTGTTTGTCTGGGTCTGGGCGTTTTCTGTATGTATTGAATAAATGTATTGAAGTACTTTCATCAATTAACTAGTACTCATAGCACAAGCTTTATTTAATTTGGGACTAGATGACACAGCACCTCATTTGTCCAGGAATTTATTTTTAATGTGAATATGAGCGTGTGAGCGTGCGGCGCCATACAAACTGTTCCAGATTTGTCTCAGAGGGGAGGTGAGGTAGGCACAAGAGAGCGGCAGGGAATGGCTATACTGCACGTAGTACTATTACTTATACAGCTGAACTTGACTTTGGATCTAAGGTGATGAAACCAGCACATTATATGTTGAAAAATGCATATTACATGTTGAAAAAATCTAACATAGTGTTTCATAATAATATGAAATTTTATAATACGTAAGTTAGTTTCAAACAATAACTCGCAAAGAAGCTAATTAGTGCGCCATAAATGTCATTTTAGGGCATAAACAAAGAATAAAACTTTACAAGAGCCAATTTAAAATTTATAGCTCTGTGGTCAGCGACATGGGATAGGGTTGTCAACTGTATGTGCTTAAATTTATAAAAAAAAATAGAACCCGTTTTATAGATGTAATCCAACGATTTTCTATAGGTATGGAATATAATCGATATACATATATTCCATTTATATTTGATGTGGTTCGATATATATACATTTAATATTTGTATAGCGTGCAAAAAGAGAGTTAAAACTGGACACTTAAACACTTGTTACCGACGTTAATTATTTCATTTTATTATGCTTCGATCTTCGAATTAAAGGAGTTTAAGCCCGACACCGAAAAAAGGCAGTTTTCCGAATTCATGTGCCTTGTATTTTTTAAACTAGGCCGGATTCTAGCCCACGGGGCCGAAATCGTGGTTGAGTGGAGCGGGTAGATTCGCTGAGTGTATCTTTTCCATTGATTTCAATGGAAAATGTATTGGATAATCATACCTCAAGAACATGATCGATGTCAACTTTTTTTGGGAACAAACCTCAAGCATGTCGATGCCTTTGATTGTGGCAAGTTTCCTCAAAATCTATTTAGTGTTTTGGAGCCTATTCATTTCTAAGAGTGACTTTTCGGCTTATATTTAATAAGCGTTCCTTTTATTTACATCCTCGTACGACCATTAGGAGCCGAAAGGGTGAATGAAAATGCAGCTCACAGCTAGTCAGTTTAATAACCTTCTCCTTCTTCATCTTTGGTATATTCTTCTAACAGATATTAGCGATCGTTAGGGTTATTTAAACTTTTGAGATAGTTACCCTAAATATTGTTCTCAGCTTAAACCAATGTTGAAACCAGGATGTAGAGGTTGGCGTTGAATGAACGAACCGTGTTTTTAAACTGTTTTTTGTGCGTGAACGATTAAACTAGTTTACAGTTCACAGATAAACTAGTTTATTCTTCGACTGGTTGATGAGTCCGTTGCGTCGCGTCGCGATCGTCTCGTCTCGTCTAGTGACTTGACAAATGAGATTTTCGTTCGTTTACCCAGTCGACGCAACGAGACCGTTTACCGTCGACGATGAACTAGTTTAAAAAACAGTCTAATTTTCGACTAGTTTACGTCGTCGTCGACGTAAACAATTTACGTTTACCAATCGCTTATGTGAAGAAATAGTCTTATCGACGACGACGTAAACTAGTCGAAAATTAGACTGTTTTTAAACTAGTTCATCGTTGACGGTAAACGGTCTCGTTGCGTCGACTGTAAAATCGTCGACGAACCACCACTACCAGGATGTGCCTCTTCAGCCATGTGGCTTACGGCCATGAAATAAATCTTCAGTATTTTCTTAAAAATAGTTGGCAGCCCTGCTAGGGTCTCCAGTAAATCACAAAGGTAGGTCAGGTTTGGCGCAAAACACAAAGAGAACCAGTTCATTTGGCCTCCAGACGAGCCGGCGGCCATTTTGAACCGACCAGACACCGTAATTTTGGGGTTCCGGATTCCATATGCCGATTCTCACCATTTCGATAAAGTCTATTATAATAATAAATATTATATGTTGACGACTAACTATATTCATTTTAAGAATCTATGTTAAAATATTAATCAAAATAATGAACAGTATCATAAAAAGTCCAGTATTATTATAAATTATTATTGGGTAGTAATAAACCAAGCAAAATTGTGACACTGGGCGACTATTGTACAGACTTGGCGACTAAAGTTAATATAATACATACCAAACCTAACCTAACCTAGTATTTCTGTGGCTCATTTAATACTTTTATGGCTCATGTTATTATTTTCCATTATTATTTGATGATGGTTTTTTGTTTTGTGGTAGTTGGTATTACCAGCTGACAGAAGTAATTTTGATTATCTTCAGGACTAACCCGTGCATGGACGTCAGTGAGCTCCGCTACAAAACAGGACAACGTACCCTATACCTAACAGCTAATGCGCCCCGTGTGCCAACCTTCCGGTTATATCACGGGGAAGACCAGTAAACCAACCAGACGAGAGGACCTTTACCTGCACCGCTTTTGCGCTCAGTAAACAGACCGAGCACGCAAGCGGAGCAGTAGCAGGTCTTACTCCGCTTTCAGCTGCATGCAGGCTACTTACGTACTCTTAAGTCGAGTTACAAAACAGGACAGTTCATACATTGTTTCTTTCTTACCACACATACATATATTACGGATATACTCACGGATTACGGATTTAGGTCGTGGACTCTACAACCCAAAATCCTCTTCTTTATACATTGACAACCTTAGCTTTTATACAGGATCATAAGTAAATTTGGGCTGTGAGTGGTTCATCATTTGGTTGGCTTTAGATCTTTGAACTAAAGCCAACTTCACCTGCACGCGGTGCACCCTGCTGACTGACAAACGAAGCTCTGGCGAAAAGAGAGGTAGGGAGCGTAATTGTAAGCTGCCCGACTGGGGAATGTTCCTCCATCTCACAGAATACCGCAGCTAAATAACAATTCCCTTGGATTGGGTCACCAGAAAGAAAGGAGATACTGCGTTGGCAGCGGGGGTGGCGGTACGCGAGCGATATTTCATGTTGCGAGCGTTAATATGGTTACGGTAATCGCTTCACATCAGGCCGGCCGTATGCTTGTCGGACACCCGACGTAGTATAAAAAAAAAATCGGTTGTCTGTAAAGTCGGTTTACTGACGATAGTTGAACGTGACAACGTCATAAGAAAATACTGGTGGAATGTTTGCATTTTTCAAAAGAAAATTTTAATGGAACGCCTCAGAGCGAGGTAACGCCGCATGGGTCATGTTTTTCGTGCGTGCAGCCGGCTCCATCGAATTATAAGACGTTGTCACGTCAAAAACATCTAAAGAGACCATGTATATGTGTCATAAGTGCACTGGGAACTCACACTCGACGACTTTCGTCTTGAGACATGGTCTACTGGGACCCTACCTAACTGAATTGTTTGTCGCAGTTTAATTCAACAACTTCGAGAATGGAGTTCCCAACTATAAATGGGGAGACAGAACATGAATATTCGGCTTAATCTTAATTTTGTTTAGGTCCATCCTAAGACCAATGCAGTATGACCTCCGTTTTGAACTAAACAATGTTGCCTTTATCGGTTTTCAGCTGGGTCAATTGGCTTTGTCTGACAGACATATTCCTCGTGAAGTTTGAAGGATTAAGGAGGATGGAGGAGGATTGGATGGAGCACATAACAATGGCAAATTTACCTCGAGCTGTCAGAAGTAGAGTGAACTTCCTACTATTGTTTTCCCAAGAGACTACATACAGTATGGGGTTTAAGAGGATTTTGCATAGGCTGAGATGACTGCTTTCCATTAGGAGGGTCGTATGCTTGTCTGACACACTAAAGGGGACGGGGGCCGACCACACATTCCCACCACTGTATCTCCTGTGTACCGCGGTATTAACAGCGGCGACCGCCAAAAAAGGCAATGACCAATGAAGTCCATTGCAGTCCCAGGGGTAAAACTAAGGCTGCTGACACACTAGTGGTATAACAAAAATTAACCGCGTGTATATTGTTCAAAAATATAACTAAATTATATTTACCACGTTACACGCAAATATTATGCGACCAAGATGTCTGGTCAAATATTTACTGTACAATTAGTTAATAACAAGAATTACATGTTCATTAAAAAATAAATTAAACATTGTTTCTATTTCAGGGAATCCATGTTCACACCTTGGCGGCAATATCGCTGCAAACCGAGCAGCACATAAAAAAACTCCTTCGAACTAGGGCTCTGACATATGTAGATTTCCCAAGAAAATGTTATAATATTGATATAATATATAAAAATATATAAATAACATAGCCTTCAGAGTTTGTAAGCTGAAGTGGCAATGGGCCGGTCACATCTGCCGAGTAAATGATGGCAGGTGGGGGAGAAAGGTATTAGAGTGGAGGCCGCGCATAGGACGACGAAGTGTTGGGCGCCCTCCTTCTAGATGGTCTGATGACCTTAAGAGCTGGGAGCGGCTGGATGCGGAAGGCTGAGGATCGTATCTGGTGGACAGCATTGGGGAAGGCTTACATCCAGCAGTGGGTAGATACAGGCTGATGATGATGATGATGATGATATAAAAATAACAGGCACATAGCTACTACTAACCGCTACTTAAAATACTGTCCCACTTCTGAAGGCTGGAAGAGATCTCTATTAGAGATAAGCTCGCCTTTCCATATCACTTACGTAAAACATAGACCAATTGCGTTTTAAGCATACAGAGAACAAAGGAACGAATATATATAATATCAATTCTGGGCAGGGAAAGGTTCAGCGACGAAAAC
Organism: Hypsopygia costalis; assembly: GCA_937001555.2. Classification (NCBI taxonomy): domain Eukaryota; kingdom Metazoa; phylum Arthropoda; class Insecta; order Lepidoptera; family Pyralidae; genus Hypsopygia; species Hypsopygia costalis. The sequence goes on along the minus strand of OW443340.2, from coordinate 4,430,975 downwards.
GAAACAACGGTTCATTCACGTCTTTTAGTAGGAAAATGCGACCAATTTTGCATTCGAATGCAGATCATCATCAGGGCGAGTGTCTATATTGTTGAAGCACTCCGACACCGAATACACAATCATGACAATCGTGATAAAAAAAGGTATTTACACTATTTGTATTAGATCTGACGTTCGTAGAAATAGTGGAATAAATAAATAAAAATTCGGCGTGATGCGGTGGTTATCGAAGACTACTACTGCGTCAAGCCGACATCGAAATTGAAGCCCTCCTACACGTCTTAGCTATTATACAATTCAGGGGTCCTACCGCCGAAGCTCAAGCCGATTACCTCTCAATAGAAGGTGTTTAGAGCGTACTATCACGGTGTTAAAATGCGGGTTGGCCGAGGAAAGTGTTTTTAAGCCGCCCAAAGTCCAATAACTTGATTAAGATCTTATGCGACTACGAGATCTTAAAACATACTTTCTCAAAATAATATTTTAAGAGAAGTACGGTATGTGGAACCCGACCAGGGTTCAGTCCTTACAGAAGACCGCAGCCAAATAACATTTAACATGAGTATTATTGCAGTACTGCACGTGAGTGAGGTTACCAGCGAGAAAGGAATTCCTGACACTGCGTATAGCGGCGCGCGTCGATTATTGATATTGCAAGCGTCTACCGGTAACTGCTTCACATCACGCGGGTCTTATGCTTGATTGGCACCCGGCGTTCAATGCCAAATTCCAAAAGCTTCCTCCTCGTATTAATTTCTACTAATTAAATTCGTTGTGAGTTCCAAGGCAGTCTTAGTTTTATCCCCGGGACTGCAGTGGACTTCATTGTTTATTACCTTTTTGGTCAATTTAGTCCCACACAGACACAACATTGGGTTCCCGTCCCTTTTTGGCTCTCGGCGTTGTATTAAAAACTCATTATAGTAACATCACTTATACATCCGTAAGAAAGGAGAAACTGCTGACGATTGACAAAAATAAACGAAAGAAAAACGGGTGTAAATTCAAATATTTGTCTTGTGCGGGGATCGTACCGGCGACCTCGGAGTCAAAGTGGTCATCGCTAACCATTCGACCACCGAGCTCCTCCAAATCGAATAAAATATCGAACAGAAAGTGATAGTAAAATCCGTTTAAGACTGTACCTAGAATTTAATTAAATACATCCTTCCCACACCCATATTATTCACACACGTCTCAACAAGGGCAAGTAGGACAAATCCTAGAACAGCACTATCGTGCACATTTATCGCGAATTCGCGAGGTACAAGAGCGTACGTCATTTACTACGAACTACTTTAGTCTAAGAATTGCGAGTAAATTTGCATACCTCAAGGATTCTATTAACAAACGGACGTGGCAAATGTGACTGAGGTAATAATGGTTATTATTTTTACGGTAGAAAAATTACGAGCAAATTATGTTCTGGAATAAAGCCGTTTTTACAGGTTTCTACTGCATACTGGTGATGCACGTTTACACTGGTGTGCTGCGCATTGGTTTTCATCAGGCAGGCCATATGCTTGTTGCCATGTTAGCGGTATAGAAAAATGGACCGAACAAAAAATATGAACTGTGTAGGTAGGTACTTGAAAGTTTGATTTTATCAAGATTTTATTTAGTTTCACATTTGATTACACTGCGTCTGTAATCAAATCTTGCAAGTAAAATTTGCCCCATTTAGCTAACATACTCGTTTGGTTCTCGTGAAAATGCACGATTACCACCACCATTTTTAACTAATATGGTTTCCACCAGTAATTTTTTTTGTTTATTCTTGTTGGTACGTTAGAAAAAGTACGGGCAAATTATTTTCCAGAATAAGGCCGAACGGAAAATATGAACTTTCAGCCAAAACTTTGGGAAGTTTTCCTAATTCGTTTTGTCCTTTCTAGGTCAAAACAAAATGTCATTTCTTCATGTTTTTTATGTAGTCTTTATAATCAATTAGGGTGTGCGCCGAATTAACTACATAACGACTGTTCCATAGAATGTTGTATATTTGTTAGCCGCTGTTGGCTGGTTGCAATGTATATTTTTCCCTTTCTATATTTTTGTATTTGACGTTTGACGACGGAGGTTCTCAATTCGACTCAATATTTTTTTTGTATGTATATTATTCGATATCTTTGCGAATTGTGAACCGATTTTCATAATTCTTTTTTTATTTGAAAGGGTATTATTGCAAGGTGGTCCCATATTCACCAAGTCAGGATCTGATGTTGGGATGCCAGGGAAATCAAGGGAAACCCTTAAGTTTTATAAGCACGTATGGTCAAATTCATTTTTTTTATTTGAAAGGGTAATTGCGAGGTGGTTCCATATTCACCAAGTCAGGGTCTGATGATGGGAACCCAGAAAAATCGAGGGAAACTCTTAAATTTGCCCTATGGTAGCCGGCAGAATAAAATTGTGCCACTCCATTGCTCTGCGTTGGATGTCGTACAAGGCGACTAAGGAATCTTGTGTCACGCGATAACTTTTCTCCCGGAAGACGGGCAGCAGCGTTTGCCGGGGTATTCCACCAATAAGCTGCGGTCGCCAACTGAAGTCAGTTTCAATTTTTTTTTAAATCAACTTTTATTGATTTCATGGCTTGTCTTCTCGTAATATACTAAAGTGATCTCAGTAATTACTATTATTTTACTAAGCGTTTTCCTTCATAATCCTACATCTATACAGTCCACTTAGCATCACATAATCTCCGGTAGTTATCAATATTATTGATCGAAGCATAGGAATAAAGTCGGATCTGTATAGTTGCTAGTTCACTTTCGTGCGTTTTGACGTGACAAAGTCTTATAATTCGACGGAGCCGGCTGCACGCACGAAAAAACATGACGTATGCGGTGTTACCTCGCTCTGAGGCGTTCCATAAAAATTTTCTTCTGAAAAATGCAAACATTCCATCAGTATTTTCTTATGACGTTGTCACGTTCAACTATCGTCAGTAAACCGACTTTACAGACAACCGATTTTTTATTGGGAGTTAATGTCAGATTGAACGATGTAAGATTCAAAATATTGGAAAATAAAGGAGATAAGAGAATTCTAACTAGACCGGATTCTAGCCCACGGGGCTGAAATCGAGGTTGAGTGGAGCGAGTAGATTCGCTAAGTGTATGTTTTCCATTGATTTCAATGGAAAATGTATTTGATGACGATTCCTCAAGGACATGATCGATCTCAAGTTTTATTCGACACAAACCTCAAGCATGTCGAGGTCTTTAATTATGAGAAATTTCATCAAAATCGGTTCAGTGGTTTTGGAGCCTATTCATTTCCAAGAATGACTTTTCAGCGTATATAACCGTTGCGCTAACTCAACTCAAACACAAAATCTTCATTCCCTATTTTTTTTTAGTTCAAAATAATAACATAACAAATACTAAATGAGCCACAGAAAGTGGTTAGGTTAGGTTTGGTATATTTTATATCAACTTTAGTCGCCAAGTCAGTATAATAGTCGTCCAGTTTCACAATTTTTTAAGCACGGTTTATTACAATCCTTTTTTTTAACTGTTGTGGAGACTAAAATGACTTGATGATGATGATGATTCTGTAAAACTATATTAGACGGATAACAATAATAAATAATATATTTTGTAGTATAAGCGGGTTTAGTTTTATAGTGGAAACTACGGAATGCGTGTAATTAGAGTTCGTAAGGTAACTTTGCCGGTAATTTACTAAGAATGCTACGATACGAAATTGGAAAGAAGTACTAGATTATGTGTTATGTTATATATTGTAACATTCAAATGCCGAGTCAGATGGCAAATGGAGAAGACAAATTTTGAAGTAAATACGTCTTTAAAATTAGGAAGGCAACTCAAAAAACCGGCCAAGTGCGAGTCAGACTCGCCCACGAAGGGTTCCGTAACTACCATTACCTATAAAAACGACGTAACATTTGTATGGAGTGGCCGGGGTGTGATAGAACTTAATCAGGTGCATACTGTACTGTTTTAGAGGAGTTTTTTACCTCAAACTTTCAAGTCGTGGAATGAACTCCCTGCCCAGTACACTACAGTATGGGGGTCTTCACGAAAGGCATAAAGGATTTTTACAGGATCGGTAACGCGTGATAAATGCCTTTTTTTATGTGAGGGGGGGGGGGGGGAAGGGGAACGAGCATGTGGGTCACCTGGTGGAAAGCAATCACCACCGCCCATGGAGACCAGCGACACCAAGGGGTCGCCGATCCGTTGCCAGCCTTTTAAGGAAAATGAAAACTCTGTTCTTGAAGGCACCCATGTCGTAGTTGTTCGGAAATACCGCTGAGGGAAGTGTGTCGCAAGCGTTAATAGGCTGCGATGACTGCTAACCATCAGGCAGGTGACGGCAGGTCGTATGCTTGTCACCCTAGTCATATAAAAAATGGGATGTGGCTGTGTCATACACACGGCTGTGTGTTATACGTTACATGTACTAAAATTATCTCAAAATTGAAGCGCTGCCCCCTACCCCGCACGCGATGTGTCATAAGTCTTTACTTAGCGCAATAGATTTCTTGATCCTTCATCTATCCATTGATTGAATTTTGGATGGATATGATACCTGCAACACCAAACTGTATCTTCCGATTTTGTTATCATTCGTTTTTTCGAATTGCCTCGGATATGGATGCAATTTTAAAGACGGATTTATGTCACAAAATAGATATGTACTATGCGCGGAAACGTAACCTTTTAGCAGTCATATGACCAAACAAACCCATGACCTTTAAAAATATATTTATAATTTTAATCCCAAGGCAGATTTTACTTGCAGACTTCTTATTTCATTTCCGTTCCGCGACCTACCTCACTCGGGATTTACGAGCGCGCCGACAGAAATGTTTTGTGGTTACAGCTGATGCTCGAAGGTCGTGAAAGCAAGAGTGTATGTCTGAATGACATAGGCCAGTATTGAGCGGCTTTTGAATTAAATCGCTAAGCTTTTTAAACCATGTATGTTGATATCAATATCAATGACAACGACAGACGGAATATGTTGGCTCAAAGAACGTAAGTATCTGGTGGGTGAGAGGAAGAGAAGGAGAAAGACCATAGGGAAATAAATAGAGGTTTTACTGTGCAGCCCTGACAGCCCAGGTAGTCATGCTCACTAAAGTGTTCAAACTGGTGGTGGTGTCGTGTGGCGGGTCGCCGCATTCCCAATAAAATGGTTGAATGCGGTGATGGCTGCCCCATGCATCAACTCGAGAACGGGTGCTGCCAGAGGGGACTGGGCTGCCCTGGCTGTCATGGTTGCAAGGTAAACAATAGGAGCAATAGACAATAACATATAGTAGTAATAGACAATAATATAATTATTAGCATAATAGCGACGTGCAATTTATATTGTAAGAATATTGTAAGATAAAAAATAGAACATTGTTAATAAAAGGTACGGACCCCGGGTCTGTAGATTGTGATATAAATCAATAAAAAATAAATTTAAAAAAACCATGTATGTTATTTTTATGTACTTTTATATATTCACTGTTCAACGTTTTTATTGTATTCTCCCAAATTGTATGTATTTCTATTTAAATTATATTATAAATGTTTTAGTACCGTTTATAAATATTTCTTCCAAAATCTATGTAGTAAACTTTTCGTTATTGAGTGTAGTTAAAATTGTTGTATAACTTTAATTGTGTATTGTATTAACAATACACAATAACAATACATATTGACTATTAAGTCAATATGTATTGTTAATAGCAAAATGTGTGCTTTCTCGCCTTTGATTGAGCTCCTTTCAATGACTGTAAGGTTGACTGGTAGAGGTCTCTATTATGGATAAGTCCGCCTATGTATTACTCTTTACTTTTAAGAATTGTATTACATATTGTTATTGCATTAAAGAACTTACAAACAAACAAACGGTTGGTAGAAGTAAAATATTATTTATGTAACCATGTATGTTATGGGGAGCGGCCGGAAACGGCTGCAAGCTGCGCCGCGGCATGAAGTTTTGATTAATTGACATATTTTGCCAGAACCAAACTTTGAAGTGAAATTAAACGCCACATAGAATTGACTTCAGTAATAATGTCGAAGGCGCAGGCAAAAGCTAGTTTTTATATGTATGAGGTGCTCGATGGCGTCTAATTGAACACGCAAGTTAAGCAACGTCCACCGTAGCCTTTCCATGGAGAGGTTTATTTATCTCGAACTCCTCCGTGCTTCGGAGGGGCCGTCTTTCCGGGCTTTTGTCGTTAGATGACAGTCGTTAATACAAGTCAGAGGCCTTTAGGCGGTTTGAAAACACTGGCCTCCACCCAGTGCCGTAATTAGGGCGGTGCCACCGGTGCCCAGGCACAGGGCATAGACTCTGGGGCGCAAGAATGGCCGGACCAGGCAGGACTATTATTTTTTCGGATTGCTCCTGATAAGTTCCCACTGCGCCCCTAGTGCTCGATTCCAACACATACGTACCTACATGCCAGTATCATCAAAAATGTCTATTAAATTAGACAATATCTAAAAAAACAAGGCGCAGTTATAGTTTTCGATCAGTCTTTTACTGTTCATGCAATTAGACTCTGGAATACTTTACCTGTCGCCATCAGAAATTCAAAATCCTTGGAAGTTTTTAAGACAAGTAAAAAATCATTTCCTAGGCCTTTGATATGCTTATATATTGTACGTATATATGTTTATGCGTTATATATATTTGTATGTGTATGTATATGTGTGTATATGTGTATATATGTATATGTAATTATTTACTTATTTATTATTCAATTATTTATCAGTGATAGGTTACATATCTTCGTATACATATCCATAATGATGATTCTCATAATATTACTATATTTAACTAAGCTTTCATTAATTTCTTTTGATTTGCGAATCCTACCCACTCCATGCACAAATTCGTTACCCTAAGGTTGCCTTGAAAAGATTGCTCTCAGCAATAAGGCCGCCTTGTTGCATATATACAAGTCTGTAATAATTTATTGATTCACTGTACTTTTAATTTGTATTATGTAAATAAAGCATATTCTATCTATCATAGACAGATATGTCTAGAAGCTCGCACAGGGCGCAGAAAATGCTATTTACGGCACCACAACAAGTTGAGTAGTGTGGTGGTGTGTGTTAAACCTCTTCATTGATGGGAGACCCGTATCTCTGCAGTGGGATGAGTGACGGTTGACGACGACGACTTGGCTTTGCCCTGCGCGAACACAGTAAGTACATAGATAAAAAGTATCCTATAAGTTAATACAGAACATTTCTATAGTTATATACAAAATATTTTTATTCCTTGGACTTTATAAAGCACTTAGAAACGTCATACAAATTAAATATAAGAACATGTATTTAAATCATTACTACACCAAATCCGCAGAGCATAGATTCACTTTCATCACACTATTTTGAATGTGAAAGTGAATTTAAGTGCCAGTTCCGGCGACGGGGCTTCTTGAGAAGAACTGAAGGCCAATTCTCGTAATTTTTCTACGAATGCAGATTGAAAGTTGACCGAATCGAGATTGAATTGTGAATTGACTAAAATGATATACTTGATTTCATTAATTAATTATTATCAATTCTTGTTGTTGACAAAGTAACATTCTTAGTTTGTTTAATTTTGACTCATCTTTCGATATAATCCCGCTTAAATTTAATTTTGAAGTGACATATTGTGTTACGAGAATACCAAATGTGACATTTGTGAGATCGAGACTGGATCGAAACTGAATTTTGACTATATTTTAATTACGAGAATTGCCCCTCTGCATCTGGTAAGAAACTCAAAGCCGACACTTTTAATTGCCTTTTAATTGTAAATTTCTTTCAAATCCGTTCAACCGTTTAACCTGTGAAACAGTGAAAATTCCGCTTTCATGAACTAACATAAAATTTTACACACCTATCATATTAGAAACCCGTGATAAATTATAAGATACTTTTAATGACAAAAAAAAATTGTTCCCAAGCGCGACAAAAAAAGAGTTGGTTTGTTTGTTCCACTTACAATCTCTATTTTCTGAATCGTCGAAAACCAGAATTAATAATAGATACATGTTATCCCGAAAAATTTATTAGTCCTGAGGGATCACCAACAATTTGTTCTTTTAGTGCGTTAGTCGACATTCACGCGGGCGAAACCGCGATCGGAAGCTAGTTTATATACAATAACATTGCCTTACCGAAAAAAACAAAAATTTTTCCTACATACTACATTTTTAATTGGGTTAGTTATATAATCATATATTACAAAAAACATCCAATTATACGGTAATGAGAACTTTATCATCGGCAGTGGGCGGATGTTGGTATCGACCGCAGCCTTCCTGCTGTTATCGCCAGAAATCCCATGGGACTTTGGGAATAACTTATAGGTTTTCAATAATATTTTTTCCCTGTTCTGCGAGTACTTAACGCGCGATTTCAATGTCAATAGGTACAAGGACTCTACGCCTATACAGCTAATGAGCCAAAAAAACGCCAAAAAAGGCAATGAACAGTGAAGTCCATTGCAGTCCCGGAGGTAAAACTACGGCTGCCTTGGAACTCACAACGAATTTAATCAGACGAAATTAGTAGGAGTAAGAAGCTTTTGGAATTTTACTTTCCCTCTGAGCAATGTAGCTAAGACAGCAATATGGCAAATAAGGCATTATAAGCCTAAAGTGATGGCTAGCCAAATGAAGCTCAATTGCCGTGCACCACGGATTTTAAGTATCTAACATTTCGGTATTGACCATTGGCGAAGAAGTAATGCTTGAAAGAAACTTGCCAATGTGTGTCTTTTTTTTAAATAATGAGATATTACAACAATTACAATTTAGTTTGTATATACTCGTATGTTACAGTCAATGCGATATATTAGTCATTATTTATAATGGCTGGCCAAAGTAATAAATCATCACCATCAGGTAATTTTCGTCTCCACTACAGGAGCACGATCCTCTCTCTTCCGTCCTAGGCCGAAGGAGGATTTGGCCTACACTCCCCACGCTGGCCAGACGGGTTGGGGAGGCCTGATCGATGTTTTATAATGTATTTCCCTTAGTCGCCTTGTACGACATCCACGCGAAGAGACGAAGTGATTCTATTCTAGTCTGCCGGAAACCACACGGCCAAAGTAATAAATAGTCAATTATTAATAATTAAGCTTACTTGGCACCACATCATTCATCATATAGCTAGGTTGATGGAGGTTGAAGCTCCTATTTTCGGTGACAGGACACAAGAAAACCCTAACCCAACCAAAAACCAACTCAAATCTATCCAAAATATGACTTATCACTTTGACCAAGTATTAGTCAGTATAAATAATAACTAATTAATCACATGACCACAACATATATATTATGTCTCCGCCAGCCCGCAGTTGAGCAGCGTGGTGGAGTATGTTCTAAACTCCTTTTATTGAAGGAAGACCCGTATCCCAGCAGTGGGATGAATAAGATTATGTATGTCAAATTAATAATGTCAAATAATCACATGACATATTGTATAACATATATGTACAGACAGTACTACGCATGCTACACATCATCATCATCATCATCAGGTTCATTTTAGTCTCCACTTCAGGAGCACGACCCTCTCTCATTCGTCCTAGACGGAAGGAGGATTTAGCCTACACTCCCCACGCTGGCCAGACGGGTTGGATATGTCGTGGGCTGATCGTTTAATTGGGCCGATCGCGATAAGCCTGGGCAGATCGACATGTGCCGCCATATTTTGATTTGGCTGCCTAATCACCGCCATATCGTTCAAAGCATAACGTTTGACGATTTGGCCGTCCATACTTGGCCAAATCGAGTTTGTAGGGTGTCCATCATACTTACAAGCAAATAAAATCAAGTTTAAGTATTTCACTCGATAAAAAGACGTTTAAAAAGTAAATAAAATCAATTCCGGCGCTTCGCCGGCCGCTACCGCGGCACGCTCGCTACGCTCGCTCGGCTCGCGCTCTGTTGGGGTCACAGTTCTAACCCACTTTTCTTGCAGTTCTAATCTAGCCTAAATTATTTTATTTATTTATTTATCCATATCGTCCACCAACTCACTATTATCACCCTATATATATGCAATATTTTCAGTGTATTGGCAATATTTTCAGTTTCTTACGCCGCCATTTTTTCTAGTCGTAAACAAACACACAGCTGACACAGTCACATGAACGAAGGAGCGCAACAGCGCCAAAGCGTCAGAAAGTGGAACTACATCACGATGCGCCCAGGCATATCCCGATATGCCCAGCCTTATCTCGATGCGGCCAAGTAACTGAATGGGAAAATCGACAAATAGTCTGCTCTCGTCGATCTGCCCAACTTTACATTGGGTACATCATGAAATAATTGGTCAAATCAGAATATGGCGGCACATGTCGATCTGGCCAGGCTTATCGCGATCGGCCCAATTAAACGATCGGACCACGACAGATATACGTAGGTCACACTAAAAGTTTTGCGTAACTTAAAAAAACCAACATGTTATAACCAAAATATTATGTTTATTGCTTTTCAAAATACTCTCCTTTACATTTTAAACGTTTTTTTTATGCGATTGAACCATTGTTTTCAAACACATGTTTTCTACGTGCTGTTTGAACGCTATCACGGCCTCTTCGGAGTTGGTAAAAGTGAAACCTCTCTTTAGAACTTTAATTCCACTTTCGTTGCGTACGTAGAACTTTGACGTGTGATAAAAAACAATTGACAAATGATTTCCCGCCAATTTTTTTTATTACTAAGAAGGTTGCAAGTCGTTTCAAAAAATATAACATTCGAAATTAAAATAGTTCCGATTAGCTAGAAGTGCAAAACTTTTAGTATGCCCCATGTAGGCCTTTCCCAATGCCTTCCACTATATGCGATCCTCCGCTTTCTGCATCCCATCGCTACCAGGCCACATTTTTGGCTGGTAGCGGTTGGATGTTTCATATCAAAATCATTTAGGCGATTTAAGATTTATTTCTCTCTTTAAAGTCGGTTAAAAACTACAACTGGGGTCCTGCCGTCTAAGCTGAAGCCGACTCCCGCTGGATTTTTTGATTGCGAAAATCATACTTCAATTCAGATTTATGGTACCGGTATTTGACTTAGTTGGTAGACACTACACATTAGTAGCAATGGCTATTTTGACACCGAGGTCACGGGTTCGATCCCCGCACAAGACAAACATTTGTATGCAAAAACATGTTTGTCTTAGTCTGGATGTTTTCTTTATTTATGACACCGGTATTTGGGTCGGTAACGCGCGTGTGATGCCTCTGGTGTTACAGGCGTTCATAGGCTACGGTAACTGCTTTCAGTAACTGCATCAGGCGGGCGGTATGCTTGAGTGCGACACGGGTGGTATAAAAAAAAGACGTGTGGCACTCGGGGACTGCCGCGGTAAAGCTATTGCATAGCATTTTGTATCAACTTATGCAATTATAATTTTATTTATTTATTTTATTCATGCAGTATTGCTTTTTCTTTGATATTAATTCAAGTTACACTTTTTGAGCGTGGTGACCGATAAGAAAACAAATTTTTCTATTATTAAATAAATAAAACGAGTTTCGTAGAGTCGTACAATACGTCTAATCGCACGCACACAACGCCGTGTCGAAGACTGCCGAACTGAAACGACGTTAGACGATGCACGGCCTTCAAGCCACACCTCCTTGCCCGTCGGAGTGGGGAGCGTGAGGTTTTTTCGTTACGGAATTTCTGGATTCGGTCCCCGCGCTCAAGGCCCGCGATAGAAGCTATGCAATAGCTTAAAAAATGACACCCTGGAGGTCGCCCGACTGCGCTGAAGATGTTTGTCAACAACTAAAACGTAAGACCTATTCTTCGAATCAAAATATCCGATGGGAATCGGCATTAGCTTCGGTGGTAGGACCCCTGGTCGGTAACCTAATGCGCGTTTAGGGGCCGTCCATAAATTACGTCACACGTTAAGGGGGAGGGAGGGGTCGACGAAGTGTGATGTTGTGTGACAAGGGGGTGGGAGGGGTCCTAAATTTCGTGACGTGACATTTCAAAATCTATTATAATCTAAAGTGTTAAAACACGAACTTTGAATTATTAACGAAAAACTCAAAAACATTTGCAACTCTACATGTAAAATTGCAAAATATGTGACGTCAATCCAGGGAGGCGGGATCTTACAAATGTGACCAGCTGTGACAAGGACGGGGGAGGGGTCAAAAAATAATGAAATTCGTGTGACGTAATTTATGGATGGCCCCTTAGTATGCTAAGTGTTACATGAAATCGTTCCAATTTTTTGCATTCTACGGCAATAATTATGTTCTATTAAATTACTGAATATATTATGATATAAATCTATTCGTAATTGGAATACCGAGCTTAGCTCGGGTCATTAAGAAAATTTATATAAATAATAAATAAATCTTAACTTTGATTTATACGAGTCCTGTGGTCGAATGGTTATTTTGTCACCGAAGTCACCGGTGCGATCCCCGCACAAGACAAACATTTGTGTGCATGAACATGTTTGTTTGTCTTGGTATGGGTGTTTTAAATGAATGTATTTACAAAAAAAATGTATTTAAATACATTTTATCAGTAATCTAATATCAATAGTACAAGCTTTGAAATTAATTTGGGACTAGACGACGATGTGTAAATTGTACATACATATTTATTTACTATTTATTTGATCTCGACTTACTTAACGTAATGAGCTTTGAGCACCACGGGATGGTAGGTGGTGCCTACCTTGCTGTGACCTTGTAGATCAGGGGTTCCCAACCGGTGGTCCGCGGACCACTAGTGGTCCGTGAGAGCTAAATCAAAGTGATACAGAATTATAATATAAGAAATTAAGTAATACTGAATCAAATACTGTATTCGAGATAAAGTGTAGTTGATTTATAGGACAGTTGATTCTCTACATTGAACAGGGACCTGGAAGTGGTCCCCAAAAAAACTGTTGTAGATGGTGGTGCGGCTCCCCCATCATATTATATTTGTTTATACAATAATGAGCTCGTTTGATGTGTAAATAATAATATTCCTCGAACAGAACAGAACTACTTGCTGGTTTTTATTTTCCCGCGAAATAACAATAACTTATTGGGAAACTTTTGAATATAGGCTCTATTCACACAATCTCAGTTGGAGTTGACGATAATTTGTCCTAATTACAAATACCATTGTCGAATTGTACAAAAAAATTACAGGGTTGTCGAACTGTGAGTTAGCGATAGTTATGTAATACTTTTGAATCGTATTATACTGTATTAATGTCAAGGAATTTGGGAATTATTGACAAATAGCTTGCGCATGTGACTTCCCACGCACGTATCTCGGTATACCGTGATGCGTTAAACCTTATTAATCCCACTGCTGGGACACGAGCCTCCTCTCAATCGAAGGCGTTTAAAGTATACTCCGCCACGCTGTTCTATGGTTCTACTACGGGCTGGCGGAGACCGGTGTTTTCGAGCCGCCTAAAGACCGCTGACTTAGCTTAACGACTGTCGTCTAATGACAACAGCCGGGACCTACGTCTTAACGTGCCCTCCGAAGCACATTTTAGACACTGTGCTCATAAAGTCCCTAAAATGGCACACGAATGTACGACTAACCTTCAAAGAAATGTACAGTTGCCATACAGAGTCATCATCATCAGGTCATTTTAGTCTCAACTACAGGAGCACAACCTTCTCTCGTCCGTCCCAGACAGAAGGAGGATTTGGCCTACACTCCCCATGCTGGCCAGACGGGTTGGGGAGTATTTTTTATATTCATTATTATAGTAGTATTTTCTTTCGTATTTTTTAATAGTATTCCGTAAGACCAAAGGTCCCGGACGTGCTGCATCAGCAGCAGCATTGTAAATCGTCAGGCGCTGTGTAAATTGTCCAGAAATATTTATTTATTTTAGTAAATGTGTGGTGTTTCTGTCCCAACAACAGCCCCGTAAGGACCAAAAATTCCCATGAAACATTGGGATAAGTACGGACAAAGTCGCAGATATTCTGGTTTTACATGCAATACGAGTATGAAAGTCAAGTTTCTTATACTGACAACTAATCGGCGACTATTTGTTTTTTACGACTCGGCATTGAGGGACAAACGGACTGGAGACATTCTTTAATGGGCTTTGTGAGTTTTCACGTGTGTTGTGTATTGTGGAGATATTTGCTAGGGTTGTCAAAAAAATTTAATATTATTTAACACTCGTAACAGCGGTATAATTAAACACTTTTGGGTGTCTAGCTTCGGGCTTAGGCAATCTGCTTCTTAGTAGATTGCCTAAGCCCGAAGCTTTATAGGGTGTAAGTAGTTCATCAACATGTTTGAATCAAAGCCAACTTCACCTGCACGCGGTGCACCCTGCTGACTGACAAACGAAGCTCTGGCGAAAAGAGAGGTAGGGAGCGTAATTGTAAGCTACCCGACTAACAAACACAACAACCCTCAAGGGAATTGTTATTTGGCTGCGGTATTCTGTGAGGTGGAGGTGCATTGGGGAATGTACCTCCACCTCACAGAATACCGCAGCCAAATAACAATTCCCTTGAATCCTCAAGGGTTGTGTTGTGTTCCTGCAAGTGAGTGAGGTCACCAGAAAAGAAGGAGATGCTGTGTTAGCAGCGGGGGTGGTGGCGAGAGCGATATTTTATGTTGCGAGCGTTAATATGGCTACGGTAACCGCTTCACATCCGGCGGGCCGTATGCTTGTCTGCCACCCGACGTAGTATAAAAAAAAAAAAATAAAAAAAAAAAGATTGACGTGTTAGGTATTATGGCAGCTGTGGCGTGGCATGCTACATTTTAGACTGTTGTCAACCCTTAACATCCCACTTCTGGGATACGGGTCTCCCCCAATCGAAGCGGATTTAGAGCATACTCCACCACGCTGCTCAACTGCGGGTTGGCGGAGGCCAGTGTTTTCAAGCCGCCTAAAGGCCACTGACTTGGCTTAACGACTGTCATCTAATGACAGCCGGGACCGACGGCTTAACGTGCCCTCCGAAGCACATTTTAGACACTGTGCTCATAAAGTCCTTAAAATGGCACAAGAATGTACGACTAACCTTCAAAGAAATGTACAGTTGCCATACAGAGTCATCATCATCAGGTCATTTTAGTCTCCACTACAGGAGCACAACCTTCTCTCGTCCGTCCCAGACAGAAGGAGGATTTGGCCTACACTCCCCATGCTGGCCAGATGGGTTGGGGAGGCCTGCTCGATGTTATATAATGTATTTCCCTTATTCGCCTTGTACGACATCCACGGGAAGAGACGGAGTGATTCTATTCTAGTCTGCCGGAATCCACACGGCTATCATACAGAGTAAATAATAATAAATATTTCTGGACAATTTACACAAAGCCATCTAGTCCCAAATTAAGCGCAATGCTTGTGTTATGGGTACTAAACAACTGATAAATGTACTAAATACATTTTTTTTGTAAATACATACTTATAAAACATAGAAAACACCCAGACCAAGACAAAAGTACATGTTCATGCACACAAATGTTTGTCTTGTGCGGGAATCGAACCTGCGACCTCGGAGTCAAAGTGGCCATTGCTAACCATTCGATCACCGGTCTCGTCACATATTCATTTGTAGCACTATTCAAGACAAGTCTATCGTAAAGTGTACAGCGGGGGCCGAAATGCCAAAATAATAGTAAATGTAAATCAGAGGAAGTTCTACGCATAATTTGTGATAAAATTCCGTTTCTACCTTTTTTGCGTAAATATTTTCCTTTGTAATATAAATATCAAATGGATGATATAATAACACTTCATCGTCTTTTATTCATAACATTGTGAACATAATATTATTCTAAGTGTAATTTTCGGTTTTATAATCGTTAGCAATTTATTATTCTTTAATGGCGCTAGTAGCACCGGTCTTCCTTTTAAAACATTTTTTTTTATAATACGTCAGTTAGCATACGGCCCGCCTGATGTGAAGCGGTTACCGTAGCCATATTAACGCTCGCAACATAAAATATCGCTCGCGCGCCGCCACCCCCGCCGAAAACGCAGCATCTCCTTCCTTTATGGTGACCTTACTCACTCGCAGGAACACAACAACCCTCAAGGAAGTTGTTATTTGGCTGCGGTATTCTGTGAGGTGGAGGTAACTCCCAGGTCGGGTAGCTTACAATTACGCTCCCCACCTCTCTTTTCGCCAGAGCTTCGTTTATCAGTAAGGGTGCACCGCGTGTAGGTGAAGTTGGCTTTGGTTCAATGAACCACTTACACCCCAAAAATAAAATTAAAATAAAATAGTGGTAAAACATACAACTGACAACAACAAGTAATAATTAAAACTAACTTAAACACACTTTAAACGAACAATTTATAATATAAATAAAAAAAATATACAATTAACTCGATTAATTCTTTTAAGAGCCAGCTAAGAGCGCACTTCAGTGATGTTTCCCACACCTGAATTCATTGTAGCTACCTACTTAGGTACTATATAGTGAGGACTAGTGGTGAGGATAAGACATACGAGTAACTTTACTCGTATGTCTTAGTCCTCTGCCTTACCGTGACCATAGTATAAATAGAGAAGTAAGGTAACTTCATACAAACGCACCGAGCGCGGTTTGTATGTGAGCGCGCCCGTACGTATTGGCCGTCGCACGCACACACTGACAACAATTATAGGAGGATAAATGGAGCGCCAGTCGGGGTCGGAGCTGCGCCGTACGCAAAACCGCGCAAGATTCGCGCCTGCGCTGACGTTCGTTAATAATTTGAACATTTAGGTACCTACCTACGTCGTATATAACTATAAATTCGTTAAAGATGGCTACAAAGTCGACTAGCCATAAAAACATTGCAGTGTTTATGGATGTCTCAATAACAATTTGTCGGATACCCTAACCATTCGGCCACCGACACTCCTAATAATCACATGATAAGTGTGTAAATTAAAAAGTATTAAAAATAGTTTAGTGTAAAAAATAATATATAATAGGCACTTAATAAAAATATATTTTCTTAATAATTTAGATTATTTGAATAAATATTATGATTCAGTAAAGCTACGTTTTAATTAATCCTATTTCTATTTAGACCGTAATTTTTCAAATCACTAAACAGATAACATGAAGTAGGTTTTATCAAATGGTAGGAGTCCGCCTGGGTGAGGACCACTGCCTTATCTATTTCTGCTGCCAAGCAACAATGCTTGCATTGTTGTGTTTTGTGTTCCGGTTTGAAGGACAACGCACCTGCGATTCTGCATTTTTGTTGCCAACAGCTTGAATGCGTGAATCGTGGATGTTATGGGCGACAGTTACCGCTCACCATCAGGTGGGCTGTCTGCTCGTTTGTCACTGAGTAAGCATGCATTAAAATGTAGGTAATGAAAAAATTGCAGTCACTCCTGGTGTATGTACAAAAATAATTATTTTTATTCTTTTTAGATTTCCACACCCAAAGGGTAAAAACGGGACCCTATTACTAAGACTCCGGTGTCCGTCTGTCTGTCCGTCTGTCACCAAGGGCTGTAGGTATCTCATGAACCGTGGTAGCTAGACAGTTAAAATTTTCACAAATGATGTATTTCTGTTGGCGCTATAACAACAAATAATAAAAACAGAATAAAATAAATATTTAAGGGGGACTCCCATACAGCAAACGTGATTGTGTGTCGTTTTTGGTACGGAACCCTTCGTGACCGAGTCCGACTCGCACTTGGCCGGCTTTTTGTTACAGATCCCTAACACTTACCCTACTTAATTTTGTATTTTGTACCTTACTTAATTTTGTATAATAGAGATTGACTAAGTATTTTTGACGGTTGAATAAACTATTAAGCGACAGCCCTACGTGTTTAGGCTATTATCTCCCGCTCGGGGCTTGAGTTCTCCTACTTCTCTATTTGTACTATGCCGTGACGCCATGGCGACGTCGCCGGCCACGGCATCCAAGCAGTCCATATTCAAATGTATGGCGGGTAACTCACTTAGCGACGTGTGGCAACGTAGCCAATTTCATTAAAAACTGTTTAGACACGTGGCCGGCGATGTCGCCATGGCGTCCCAGTAAGGCATAGGCACTATAGGCAGTTGTGTGTATAAGTCCTCTGCCTGATCAGGGGCCTTACCACAAGCTCTAAACGCAGGAATGGAACTATGATGGTTGCGTATTTATCAATGAATTTTATTCATAAATTCGCAACCATGATGGTTCCATTCCTGCGTGATTCTATTTATTTATTGTACAGTCAAGAACTCGTGAAGCTTTACAAGTTGGACTCCGTACCGTTATTATTGCAATCGCTGCTAATGTAAGGCTCATTCTAAAAGTGAAAAGATTCATGACGACGACCTTGTATTTAAGTATAAATAATATCAGTTATCTGGAAGCCATAGCACAAGCTTTTCTTAGTTTGGAACTAGATAGCCGTGTAATTTGTTTAAATTGATATATTTACATGGCAACCCTACTGTATGTCCGTCAATATGTTCGCTTTCTATTGTAAACGTGTGCTGCAATTTCTATACCAGTTCTCGAAGATAATGTGCTTCAGACTCAACGATATGCGCCTAAGTTATGAAGGCAATATTTTTTATTTAGTGCACGTAAGCCGTTACTTTACAATTTTATTGCTTCTTGTTCTAGATGTTTCAGACATTTCAGTGTTACAGGTATTTATGGAGACGGCTGTAAATCTTCAAGTACATACGCATTGGAGCCGGTTGTTTTCAATAATAAACGTTATTAGTTAGTTTAAAGTAAACAGAAGGATTTTACGCTAATTTGGGTGGCAGTAATCGGTTCGCCTGATGTGAAGCTGTTCGCTTGAAATATAAAGTATTGCTCACACGCCGACATTGCAGCAACTACTTCCTTCTTGGTATCTCCACTCACTCGCAGAAACACAACAATCCTCAAAGGTATTGTTATTTGGCCGCTAAGAACATGTGTGATTGTGCCATGCCCTCTCTGTTTGCCAGATCCTTGTCAGTCAATCAGTACTACTAGTACTGCTGATTGGAGGCCAGTGATTTCATTACGCCTAAACGCCACTGACTTGGCTTAACGACTGATATCTAATGACAACAACCAGGCAAAGCAGGGGGGGGGGGGGGGCAAGTTGATATGGAAAAGTATGAATTGTAGGTAAAGTCGAGAGCTCATGAAGCTTTTCACTTGTAGTACGAGCCTTCCATCTACAGCAATTGTAATAATAACGGTTCAAAGTCCATCGTGTAAGACTTCACGAGTTCTTGACTGTACAATAAATAAATAGAATCTCTAGGGGAGGGCAGCTGCCCCTCCCTACCCCGCCTTGGCTACGCCCTTGCAACCAGGACCGAGGGCTACCGTGCCCTCTGAAACACGAAGGAGCTCGAGATAAGTAAACCTGACCTTGAACAGGCTACGGTCGACGTTGCTTAACTTGCTTGTTGTTGTGTTCAATGACACGCGCAAGGACGATCAATTCACCTATGCGTGCATTAAGAAAAAACTTTTTTTTTCCCGGGACAAATTACACAGCGGCATTTAGTCCCAAACCACACCCCGGACACTCCATACAAATGTCCCGTCGTTTACTACTATATAAACAATGGCATCTGTGCAGAGCGCAAGTGAGCGTGTGTGCGTGCGGCGCCATACAAACTGTTCCAGATTTGTCTCAAGAGGGGAGGTGAGGTCGACACGAGAGAGCGGCAGGGAGAGGCCATACTGTACGTAGTACTATTACTTATACTGTGCCCAAACTAAGCAAAGCTTTACATATGGTATCTAGCTAACTGATATATATGCTTATATACATTTATTTAGTAAATAAATACATATTTTACATATAAATTCATAAAAAACACCCCAGACCAAAACAAACAGACATGTTCATGTTTGTCTTGTGCTGGAATCGAACCCGCGACCAGCGCGACCTAGGAGTCAAAGTGGCCATTACTGACTATTTGACCACAGACCTCATCAATTTTATTTGTTTTTATTGTTAAATCATCATCATCATCATCAGGTCCATTTTAGTCTCCACTACAGGAGCACGACCCTCTCTCGTCCGTCCTAGACGGAAGGAGGATTTGGCCTACACTCCCCACGCTGGCCAGACGGGTTGGGGAGGAATATTGTTTAATATTGTTAATTATTGGGATCAAATTAATCTACAATTTCAAAACATCTTTTAGCCCACACGAAGGCGTGATTGTTAAAACCGCTTTCTCTAAAATAGAGGTTCAATTCGTCGATTTGTTAACAGCCACTTCTCACCCTCAATTCGCCCCCGAGGGGGCGACTTCCCGCATTTTATTCTGTAATTACTGCGCGTCTGCCGCGGGGAAGATACCCTGAAAATTAAAGTTTAAATGTGACGCAACTCGACAATTTGGGATTTACGTATATCGATTGTAACGGTTGATGTTTTGACCCCCGACCACAGAATAAGTAATAAGTACTGTACACAGCGCCATCTAGTCCCAAATTAAGCGCAAAGCTTGTACTATGGGTACAAGACAACTGAAAAATATACTTGAATACATTTGTAATTTATTTTTAACTAATTATAATTCTTGCAATTTTATTGTCATATAATATAACCTGTTTAAATCATTAACTAAATAAATATTCCTGGACAAATTACACATTGCCATCTAGTCTCAAACAAAGCAAAGCTTGTACTATGGGTACTAGACAACTGATAAATGTATTGAAACACATTTTTTATTTGTAAATACATACTTATAATGCATAGAAAATATCCAGACCAAGACAAACAGCGATGTTCATGCAATGCACAAATATTTGTCTTATGCGGGGATCGAATACGCGACCTCGGCGTCAAAGTGGCCATTGCTAACAATTCGACCACCCAGCTCGTCTCACAGATGCTACTGAAGTACGACCACGGACATTCCGTGGTCGTACTTCAGTAGCATCTGTGAACACGATTCCACGCGAGCCCGCTTCTGCTCCGCTGTCAGTTCATGAGGGATGCAACGACAACAAAGTTTCCGAACTTTTAATTCTTCGTGTAAAATTTTCTGAATTTGGCTCATACCAATCCCCAATAGTCCTCGAATTGTCTCATAGGTAATCCGCGGGTTTTCTTCAATTAGCCGCTTAACAGTAGCCGCATTATTTTCGTTGACGGCAGTTGAAGGCCGCCCTTCACGAAATTCGTCATGTAAAGAAACCCGACCTCTCTCAAATTCAGCAAACCATCGCCTCACGGTGCTTGAACAAGGTGCTTCTCTCCCAAAAGCATTTTGAAGACGAGCGGCACAGTCTTGCGGAGAGAGAGAACTTTTAAAATCATAAAAAATCATCGCTCTAAAATCTTCTCGACTTAATTCCATTTTCGTTGCGCACGTAGAACTTTGATGTGAGATAAAAAACAATTAACAAATGATTTCCCGCCAATTTTTTTTTTATTACTAAGAAGGTTACAAGTCATTTCAAAAAATAATACATTCGAAATTAAAATAGTTCCGATTAGCTAGGAGTGCAAAATTTTTAGTGTGCCCCATGTATAACAAAATAGTTACCTATAATAGCGAACGTATTAAAACGACATTATTCACCGAGTGGTTATTATTTGTATATTTAAATAAACAGACACGTAATATATTATGTATAGATAATATTACTACGAGTTTGTATACAAACACAAACATACTGGCCATAAAACCATTCGCACCGTTATCCTGTAAAGGCGCGTCAACATTTGAGAATATGCATCGCAAAAGGCACATTCCTATGTTACAGACTCACAGTCCACTTAAGTAATGTGTCAAATTGACTGTCATATGCAGAGGATAAAAATACACCTAACTGTGGAAATTGCTGCGGAACATTGTTTCAAACAAAATTAAAGAAAAACCATATATCGCCAAAACGCTATGCAGTTGATAACCAGTGTTGCCAACTCCTAGAAGTTCAAGTCGCTAGACTCAAAATCAAAAGTCGCTAGAAAGTCGCTAACACTGACTGGGAGAGGTGCCAGAGGTCACTGGCGATGTGAAACATTAGGATAGGTGAAAAAAAAAATATGAAATGTATTGATAAGTAATTAGATTATAATTAAAATACGTATCGGCGCAATAACGTACAATATCTAGCTTTTAATTAAATGATTATATTATCATCATGGTAACAAGACAAACAATTTTTAGCGACAAAATTTTTTTTTAGTCGCTAAGACTGTAGCAGACGTCGTCACTTCTAGGGACAAAGTCGCTAGCTAAATTGGCTACACTGTTGATAACACGCGTTTCGCTACCACACAACAAGTCGCCAAAAACACGATATAGCATCAACACAATCGCGAAAACGCTAATCGACGCTAAAAGTAGCAGGCCCCAAAATGACAACTTTTCATATTAAGTCCGGTGACAAATAATTATACGATCCGGCTATGATGTGAAGCTGTGTGAATTTCATATTCGGTGGCATAGCAGTTTGACTTTGGCCTCCATCAACCTGCAGTTGATCACCGCGTGGTACTCTCTAAACCTCTTTTGAAGGTAGATCGGTCCACCAGCAGCGGGCCAGTGAGTTAATATGAGTAAATGACGATTAAAATAGAGTGTACAAGTATGTCTGCACGTATATATGGATACCGAAAGGCTTTTTAGTACCACTCCAATTGAATTGCAGATTAAAATAGAGTGTACAAGTATGTCTGCAAGTATATATGGATACCGAAAGGCTTTTTAGTCCCCAATCTCTTCGTCTTTCGGAGTCAATGATTCCTGCTTTGTTCTTTCCACATAGAGTCGCGATCTGTTTGAATTCAAATGTCAATTTAAAAGGAGCCCATACGCATGTGGTTCATACTTTAACTCAATTCTAGTACTTTCCTTTACTGTCTTTGGTCATTGCCTAGAAAAATGTAACCAGTCGACTGTCAACTTTAAACCCTGTATACCATAAAAGACTGGTTCTGCATCGAATTTCCTTAGTTAGGATTCAGCCTCATTAATAACACAAAGAGTGTAATTATACCCCATCGTACTTAGTGACTTCAAATCTGTACTGACATTGAAATTATTCATAACGTATTATTTCATACTAGCTTGCGCTCAGAATTCGTAGGCTCGTATATCGCTATCCCTCGAGAATTTTTAAAAATCCTTTCTTAGTGCATCTCTAGATCTCATAAGAAACATACGTACCAAATTTGGATTCTCTAGACCTAGTGGTTTGGGCTGTGCGTTGATGTCAGTTATTCGGTCAGTTTTTTTCTTTTACATAATTAAGATTTGGGCAATAAAGAGAAGTTAGTATATCAAAGATATTGCAGAGTTCACAAGGATTTAACATTTTATAGAATTACCTGTCACACATAATAATAGTGTTATTAATGATATAGACAGGTTATATTACATGACAATAAAATACCAAGAATAATAATTAGTTAAAAATAAATTACATAATACCGATAAATTAATATACAGATTGTTAATAAGTTTTTAGCGTCCTAAAGACGAATGTTCACGACATTCGTCTCTACAACGCTTAAAACCTTATTAATAATCTGTATGTAGCTTTACTTTGATTAAACCAAGTTGCGTTCAGAAGTGACGTCAATCTACGACATTCCTTCGAAGAGGAAAACGAACGCGTCCAATTCGCAGAACGCACTGCTGCAACTATTTATATCTACATTCTTTATTTGCGTACCCAAACTAAAAAATACAACCAAACTTGGCTTCTAATACACTGCAATAAGATAAAATGTTAATCTGATTAGTGCTTGGAATTACGCAGATAAATTTGCGAAGGTGGTTTAGGCGGGAAAACGTAGCGTTGTTGATGCCATGAGTCACAAGTGAATTGTTTTGAATGCATCCGTGAGTAAAATTTAAATTTAGAACGGTTTGGGGTTTCTATTGCTGGATACGTTTGTAATTTTGTTTTCCACTAGACTAGATATACAACTATTAAGGCTCGGCCAAACCGACGCGACGACGACACAGGCCGCAGGACGCGAAGCGGGTGCGTCATTTCGTTTCAATGAAAATGTAACTGGACAGGGCAAACCTTAAGAAACAAAATAATATAGAAAAATTGCATGGCGTGTTGGACATAACAAAATAAATAGATAGATAGAATATGCTTTATTTGCATAATACAAATTTAAAGTACATTGAATCAATAAATTGTTACAGACTTGTATATATGCAACAAGGCGGCCTTATTGCTGAGTCTTTTCAAGGCAATCTTAGGGTAACGAATTTGTGCATGGAGTGGAGAGGATTCGCAAATCAAAGGAAATTAATGAAAAATTAGAAGTTTAGTAATATTACTGACGAGCTCGGTGGCGTAGCGGTCAATGACGCGGCTTCGACACCAACGCTCGTGGGTTCGATTCCCACATAGGACAAACATTTGTGTGCATGAACATGTCTGTTTGTCTTAGTCTGGGTGTTTTCTATGTATCATAAGTATGTATTTACAAAAAAAATGTATTTACGTATGTTTATCAGTTGTCTAGTACCCATAACAATTTAATTTGTGTGACAATATATATATATATATATATATATATATATATATATATAACACAAGCTTCGCTTACTTTGGGGCTAGATGGGGCGCTGTGTAATTTGTCTGACAATATTTATTTATTTATATTTAATTATTATAAGAATCATTATTATGTATAGACGAAGATGTGTAACCTATTACTGATAAATAATTGAATAATAAATAAAAATACATACACATAATAAAGAAATAAGTAGCTAAATAAATAAATGTTAATACTATAAAATGTCAGTTTATTAAAGTTGGAATTAAAGACCAAGGAAATGATATTTTACTTATTTTTAAAAAATATCAATAGACTTTGCATTTTTAATAGCTACATACTAAAAAGCATACTAAAATAGTGCAGCCCCTTACCACCACCTCTTATTGCGATTCAATAACTGAATAGAATGCTTATTCATTGGTTGATGAATAAGCATGCTATTCAGTTAATGAATCGCAATAAGAGGTGGTGGTAAGGAATGAATAAGCATTCTATTCAGTTATTGAATCGCAATAAGAGGTGGTGGTAAGGAATGAATAAGCATTCTATTCAGTTATTGAATCGCAATAAGAGGTGGTGGTAAGGGGGCTGTACGTTAATGTTTCTGATACAAAATCGATTACGCACTGTTTTTAACGCCATGTAACAAATACATTGTAGACTTTGGACTCTAGTTGAGTCAATGCCTACTAAGCGTATTGGACTCACATGGGAAAAAGTAATTGGGATAAAAGTGTCCATCCGTATGTTGCGCTGGTTGATTTTAAACATCTTAGTGGATTAACCCATCGGCGTTCTAAATTTTATTTTATTTTTTATATTAATCAACACAATAACTATAGCAAGTTACAAATTACACAGACCGATAGCAAAAAAGAAATTTCCCAATTGGCATACATAACTATCTTGGCAGATGGCGTCTCCTTAATTTCATGACAGTTCGTTTATTTTTAAATATAATTTATTTATTTATTTATTTATAGGTGTACAAACAGTCTTACAACAAATATAACAATTTTCATTTAAGTAGTATAAGGTCTAGTTGTAAGACCAAAATTGAAGTACACACAGCATGACAAACATATCACGTGCGACAGGTTTCCATAACCTAGACAAGTGAGGTACAATGAAATTTTTGAGCATACAAATATGAACACAATTTGTAAGACTTGTAGATATAAAGCTTCATCAACCCTTATTCATGGGGAAACGACTGTCATTTAACGACAGCCGGTTCCGACGCGGACGGCTAAACATGCCGTCCGAAGCATGGAGGCATTTTTAGACAGGCTGCGGTTGATGTTGCTTAACTTGCGTGTTCGATTAAACTAACACGCGTAACATGCCATCGAGCTCCTCAGATATAAAGCAATAGTATCAAATTGGTACTTAATTTCTTATCAGGGATCTCTAAACCATAGGACAAATATACACAGATACAATCGAAAAACATAAGTCTCCTTTATTCATCAGTCGAGTAAAAATTTAAATTCGATAAGTTAATGCAAAAGAGTTTGGAAACCCCAGACAAAGTCCGACTCGAGCGAACCCGCTAGCAACAGCTAGTTGTAACTAAAATCACTCGTCGTTTTAGCATCAATAAAATCAATTAGATCTTTAGCAAAAACGGTTTTGTCATTATTCTTGGAATATACGTCAATTTCGGTACTGTTACTGTTTGCTGTCCCACTTTGGAATTCAGCCAATGCGGTGAAAGGCGCGTCTATTCTTAAAAGTGCATGTAACTGTCTTCAGAAAGTCAGAACTCGTATCGCCCTAAAGATGTGACGATTTTTATATCACTATACATGTTTTTTTTTTATACTACGACGGGTGGCAGACAAGCATACGACACCGGATGTGAAGCGATTACCGTAGCCATATTAACGCTCGCAAAATAAAATATCGCTAGCGCGCCGCCTCCCCCGCTGACAACCTTTCTGGTGACCTCACTCACTCGCCCTCAAGAGAATTGTTATTTCGCTGCGGTATTCTGTGAGGTGGAGGTACATTACATTCCCCAGTCGGGTAGCTTACAATTACGCTCCCTACCTCGCTTTTCACCAGAGCTTCATTTGTCAGTCAGCAGGGTGCACCGCGTGCAGGTGAAGTTGGCTTTGGTTCATACATCTCAAATATATGTACGTAATTTATAATATTAGTATATACTAATTATATTATATGCTAGCTTCCACCCGCGGCATCGCCCGCGTTTACTTTTTTTTAATAAAAAAGTGTCATATGCGCAAAAGTGTTTCCTCTCTCCTATAAAATTGGATACTTCATTTTTTTTTTTTTAAATGAGGTCTTAGCCCGAAGTCTTTTAAAGCGTAAACTAACCTAGTGAGAGGGAGGGCGAGTGGCGAGCGCACTCAGCCCGAAGGATAAAGCACCAGCCCCCGCGGTGGTTCAGCAGGGACCTCTCGACCTTGGGAACGAAGCGTGAAGAAGCACCATGGCACTGTCAACTGACAGAACAGTCTAGTCTTTTGCCAGTTGGCGCTGCAATCTGGGGTCCTTTTTTAACTTACCATCAGGCGAAGAGCCACTATGCTGAACAAATATATTTAGAATTCAATTTAGACAACACTTTCACATTTAGAATAAATAAAAAAATGTTTCTGGACAATTTACACAACGCCATTAGTACCAAATTAAGCGCAAAGCTTTTACTATGGGTTTTAGACAACTTATGTACTTAAATACATTTTTTTTAAATCATCATCATCATCAGGTCATTTTAAGGTCAGGCAAATCCTCCTTGTGGAGACTAAAATGACCTAAAATGACTAAGGGAAATACATTATAAAACATCGATCAGGCCTCCCCAACCCGTCTGGCCAGCGTGGGGAGTGTAGGCCAAATCCTCCTTCTGTCTGGGACGGACGAGAGAGGATCGTGCTCCTGTAGTGGACACTAAAACGACCTGATGATGATGATAAAGATCTGCAAACTTTTTTAAATTAAAAATCTATGAATAATCATAGATGAAAGAATTACTTCGATAGCACAAAAATCTCTCGAGATATGTTAAATTTAAAAAAGTTTTTTTTGGGTTGATATGTAGGGACGTCTCAATAATATAAATTATTGAAACGTCCCTACATATCAAACCAAAAAAAAATGTTAGTCAAGTAGCCTATTCAAAGAGGGGGCATATAAACACGTGGACCACCTGTGGTGGAGTACATCAACTTACCAAATCTGAACTCAATCTTATCATACAAAAAGAAATACAAACATAACACTTGTCTACTTTTAAGTACTTAGGAGTAAACCACAAACGTTTTTGCGGTTAAAACGACCAGCAAACAAGGACCATTCATTCATATATTTTGCTTAGGAACAGTTACGATAATAAGGTTAGCAACAAAATTTTGTATACATTGCTGTTTAAGAATTAGGTATATCTTTAAAAGGGAACCGTTACTGACTAGAGATGGACAAAATGCCGAGCATTTAGTATAAATTTGCAATAAGTAAATAAATAAATTAATATTGTGCACACATTACATACGGCAATCTAGTCTCAAAATAATCAAAGCTTGTACTATGGGTACCAGACAACTGATATAATACTTAAATACATTTTTTTTTGTAAATACATACATATAAAACATAGAAAACACCCAGACCAAGACAATCAGACATGTTCATGCACACAAATATTTGTCTTGTGCGGGGATCGAACCCGCGACCTCGGAGTCAAAGGGACCATTGCAAACCATTCGACCACCGAGCTCGTCAAGTACATACATAAATGTACTTGACGAGCTCGGTAAATCATTTATTGGGCATTTATATGTACCAATAAGTACATATAAATGCCCAATAAACGCCCAGACTATGGGCATAAATATGGAATTTGTATGTACCTACTTATTGGGAATTTATGGTATAATGGAACTGGTAGCAGACAATCCATAGCCATATTAACGCTCGCAGCATGAAATCTCGCGCACGCGCCGCCATCCTCGTTGCCAGCTGGATGCGGAAGGCTTCGTTTAGGATCGTATTTGGTGGAAAGAATTGGGGAAGCTTATATCCAGCAGTGGGTAGATACAGGCTGATGATGATGATGAATACGCCAATACCATCCATAAGTAGATTCAATACATTACCCAACCTGCGAAAAATTATCAAGCACACATCTATAAAATTTTCCTATGGAATCATAGTGCACATCACATGGCAGTACATAAACTGCCAATGTATTAAAAACGTCCTAAAATATCGCAGACTTTCACGTCCGTTATTTTCTCGTGGTACTGGTAGAATTCTAAGAATCGCATTGCGTAAATTAATACAAATATTTGCAATCGGTACCAGACACGATAACTGTTTTTTTTTGCTGACACTATTTTTACATTACGTGTTAATTTTACAGGAAGGTTTGGTTTGATCTATTGGTTTTGATAATACGTCGCTTTTCGATCTAAACTGACTTTTCAGACAACTATCAAGAAGGGTTGGTTTTGAGCATATCTATGTATGTATTTTTGATGTGAAACATCTAATGGGGCGGGATAGCCCGGTTAGTAGCGTGGCGTAGCGTCGCCACGCGTTCAAGGTCTACAACTCTCACTCTTGACACAACGATCTCCCTTTTCTCTCACCGATTTTTGGGGTGTAAGTGGTTCATCAACATCTTTGAGCCAAAGCCAACTTCGCCTGCACGCGGTGCACCCTGCTAAATGACAAACGAACCTCTGGCGAAAAGAGAGGTAGGGAGCGTAATTGTAAGTAATCCGACTGGGGAATGTACCTCCACCTCACAGAATACCGCAGCCAAATAACAATTCCCTTGAGGGTTGTTGTGTTCCTGCGAGTGAGTGAGGTCACCAGAAATGAAGGAGATGCAGCGTTGGCAGCGGGGGTGGCGGCACGCGAGCGATATTTTATGTTGCGAGCGTTAATATGGCTACGGTAACCGCTTCACATAGGCGGGCCGTATGGTTATGGTAGCCCAGCTTACAATTACGCTCCCTACCTCTCTTTTCGCCAGAGCTTCGTTTGTTAGTCAGCAGGGTGCACCACGTGCAGGTGAAGTTGGCTTTGGTTTAAAGATCTTGATGAACCACTTACACCCCAAAATTATCACGTGCCTACGGTATTCTGTAAGGTTGAGGTACTTCCCCAGCTGAGCAGCTTATAATAAAAACGCTGTGTGGTGTGCCCTACCTCTATTTTCACAAGACCTCGTTTCTTACTCAGCGGGGTTTCTTATATTACTTCATGTAGCACAGAAGCATACGACCCACCTGATGTGAAGCGGTTACCGTAGTCATCTCGCGCTGACACCCCCGCTGCCAACGCAGCAACTCCTTCCATCCTGGTGACCTCACTCACTCGCAGGAACACAGCAACTCTCAAGGGAATTGTTATCTGGCTACGGTATTCTGTGCGGTGGAAGTACTTTCTTAAACCGACAGCTAAAAATTCTGTGACTCTTTTGCCAGGGCCTCTTCATTTGACGAGCCCGGCGGCGTAGCGGTTCGACACCAACGCTCGTGGGTTCGATTCCCACATAAGACAAACATTTGTGTGCATGAACATGTATGTTTGTCTTAGTCTGGGTGTTTTCTATGTATCATAAGTATGAACCATGTTTATCAGTTGTCTAGTACCCATAACACAAGCTTCGCTTACTTTGGGGCTAGTTGGCGCTGTGTAATTTGTCTGACAATATTTATTTATTTATTTAATCAACAGGGTGCATTACGTGCAGGTATTTGGGGTGTAAGTGGTTCATCAAGATCTTTGAACCAAAGCCAACTTCACCTGCACGTGGTGCACCCTGCTGACTGACGAACGAAGCTCTGGCGAAAAGAGAGGTAGGGAGCGTAATTGTAAGCTACCCGACTGGGGAATGTACCTCCACCTCACAGAATACCGCAGCCAAATAACAATTCCCTTGAGGGTTGTTGTGTTCCTGCGAGTGAGTGAGGTCACCAGAAAGAAAGGAAGGAGATGCTGCGTTGGCAGCGGGGGTGGCGGCGCGCGAGCAATATTTTATGTTGCGAGCGTTAATATGGCTACGGTAACCGCTTCACATCAGGCGGGCCGTATGCTTGTCTGCCATCCGTCGTAGTAAAAAAAAAAAAAAAAAAAAAAAAAAAAAAAGGTGAGGTTGGCTTTCGATCAAGATTTAGATGAACTACTTACACCCCAAAATTATGTGCAAGAGAAGTCGCGGGTAATCCACTAGTATCTACCATTCCTCAAGAGAGGTTGGTCCCACTAGGGGAAATCCATATTCGATAAAATACAAAATTCATAAGAAATATAACAATACTAACGCTGTAATAGTATCACCGGAAAAGCAATTGATATGTTAATACAAACATATTGTTATGTATGTTTCTGAGAAAAATAAGCAAAGCAAGCAAAAGCTAGAAGCCGGGTTTTGAAAGCTCGTTGTTTTTTTAGGACGCCTAGAAGCTCCGCTGCCAACGTAATTATTTTATATATACTAGCCGACCCGGCAAACGTTGTTTTGCCATATAAATTTAGGGGTTGATGGTAGAAGGGTGAAAATTTGAAGTTGTATTTTTCAATGCTAAATCATATTAAAATTAAAAAATTCGTCAATAAAATAAAATAAAAATATTTAGGGGGTGGGTCACCCTTATCATTTAGGGGTATGAGAAACCGATGTTGGCTGATACTCAGACCTACCCGATATGCACACAAAATTTCATAAAAATCGGTCCAGCCGTTTCGGAGGAGTTTGGAAACAAACACCGCGACACGAGAATGTTATATATTAAATATATATACATATAATATATACTCGTATATATATATATATATATATATTTGAGAATGTTATGTATTAGATAAATATATGAGAGGGGCAAACGAGCATGTGGGTCACCTGGTAGAAGCAATCACCACCGCCCATGGAGATCAGCAACACTAAGGGATCCGCTGCCAGCCTTTTAAGGGAAATGTGTGTGAAATTCCCTTCAAGCTGTGGAATGAACTGCCTGTCGAAGTTTTCTCAGGGGACTATAGCATGGGGTTCTTCAAAAAGGGCGTGAAGAGGTTTTTACAGGGTCGGCAACGCGCGTGTGATGGTGGTGTTACAGGCGTTCATAGGCTACGGTAACTGCTTTCCATCAGGCGGGCCGTATTCTTGTTTTGCCACTCTAGTGGTATAAAAAAATAAATAAAAACAAAGTGTCACCGATAGATACTCCGAGCTTAGCTCTCTCCATCGCTGTCGTTTACTTTACAAAGGTTTAGTAATTTAAATTATTAACTCTGGTACGAGATAGTGTGAAATTATTTTATTTATTTATTTTATATTTGGGTGTCTTACAGATCAATCGTTACATACATGATTACAATACTAGTAAATATATTTAACTGATTCCGGTGTTATTTTGCGAAAGTCAAATTTACAATATATTTGATCTAAACTACTTTGCGTGCTTCCACCACCAATTAACGGCGGGCATTTAGAATATGCTTTATTTGATAGTTAATAGGCTTGTATTCCATTTTTTTTTTCATTTCATTTTCGATTTGTTATTTGAAGACGTCACAATAATATAAATATAGGTGAAATAATTACTTCGATTGCATAAAAACTTCTCAAGATATGATAACTTGAAGATCACAATTTTGGACTATCCCGAAAACGCTCCATACAAAAGGCCACCACGTTATGTCGTCACACCGTGCTATTTTATATGCTTTAAATCCGAAATTTGTACGACAGCTATGTTAAATATTGCGTTTATGTAGCCAGTGCCGTAACAAAAGTTATAGTATTTTTTATTGTTTCTAGAATGGTAATATATATTTTTTTTATAATTTCATACCTTTAAAATGGAGTTTCCCACCAAACTTTGACCGAACATAAAACACGTAGGACATAAGATATTAAAATTTTACTAACGCAGATCGTTCTAGTTTTATGTATTTTACGTTACTGATAGAGAGTTTTTATAATTTTGTAACATGGGCAACAAGCCTATTGATTCAGGTGTTATTTTGCGGAAGTCAAATTTACAGGCAATTTGATCTACTCTACTTTGCGTGCTTCCGCCACCAATTAGTTCATGCAAACTACTGCCGTCCGGCACCCACCCACTACCGTTAGTCAGCAGCCACGGCAGTCGCATGCATCTACTAACAGTAATAGGTGGGTGCCAGCGGGCAGTAATTTGCATGAACTAATTGGTGGAAGGAGCACGCGAAGTAGTGTAGATCAAATTGCCTGTAAATATGCCAATAACAAGTCTCCAACTATGTATAAATATAAGAACACAAAACATTCTACGATACTGTAACAATTACGTTAACAATAGCTGACTCGCGCAACTTCGTCTGCGTGTGATAGAGCGCTGAGAGTTAAGCGTAAGGTTACCATCTGAAAGGTTATAGTGAGCCAATCTTAAAAGATAGACACATGCTATCACTGTTTTTTTATAACTTTTTAAGATGAATAATTCCGTCGTATAAACATAATTGTTGCGTAGCTTGAACTGTTTACGCAGCGCACGCAACAGAAGCTCTCAAAGGGAATATTTTTTCCCCATTTTTGCAACATTTCTCATTGGTTTCCGCTCCTATTGGTAATAGCGTGATGTTATATATCCTACAGCTTTCCTCGAAAAATAAGCTTTCTAACACTAAAATAATTTTTCATTTCGAATGAGTAGTTCATGAGATTAGCGTTCAACCAAACAAACAAACTGTTCAGCTTTATAATATTAGTATAGAGATATACAGACACAACAAGAAGTAAACAGTGAGTGCATCGTCTATGCTGCTGTAAAGAAGCTGTTGTTTATGTATATTTCTAGCAGGGTTCGCCGATATATCTCAGCGGATATATATCATGATATATATATATATTTTTTTTATTTATTTAAACTTTATTGACCATAGAATAAGGGTACAAAAGGCGGACTTAATGCTAAGAGCATTCTCTACCAGTCAACCTTTGGGAAAATCAGATAAAACTCGAATGCGGTACACAAAATAACAGTAATGAACATACACAGAATTAATACCGATGAAAAGTAAAATTATATATGATACATAGACATAATATGCTAATTATACACATATACAAAATCATACACATATACATAGTTATATACATATACATAGTTATACACATATACATAGTTATACACATATACATAGTTATACACATATACATAGTCATACACATATACACAACCATACACATATACATATACAGAAATAAATATAACAGTAAATAGGAAAATGATGATTATTGCTTGGATAAATTCTCAAATAAAAAAGCTTGAACATTTTTTTGAAAGTAAATTTACTAGAAGATTCTCTGATGGAATCAGGTAACGTGTTCCAGAGACGTGATGCTTGCAATGTAAAAGAGTCTGACATGAAGCCAGAACGAAAAAGTGGAGTATAGAGTACTAGAGAGTTATTAGACCGGAGTTCGCGATCATGGGTGTCACGGAGATACTAAAATTTACATTTCAAGTAATCGGGAGAAAGAGGGTTAAAAAGAATAGAGAAAAGGGTGCAAAGTAATCTCTGTTGTCTACGCTGGCGGATAGGAAGCCATCTAAGTTGAGACCGATACTGCGATATATGATCAAATTTGCGGAGACAAAATATGAAGCGGATAGCATTATTGATAAGTCGGTCTAACTTATTGAGAAGTTCTTCATTCAAATCAGGATAACAGACATCAGCATAATCAATGAGCGGAAAAATAAGAGATGTGACCAGTGTGACCTTAGTATGGATAGGTAGAAAGTTCCTGAACCGATTAAGAAATCGTAATGTAGAAGTAACTGCACGGCTAACTTCAGCAATTTGTGTTATCCAGCTCAACGTAGAGTCAATGTGGAGACCAAGGTTTTTGACACTAAGACTTAACGGAATGGCAGAATTATCAAACAAGATAGGCGATAAATTACCGGAATCAAAAGTTAGCGACCTGCTTAGAACTACCCACTAAGATAGCCTGACATTTTACAGGATTTACAGGTATTCCAAAATCTTTAGACCAAGAGCTAATGATATTCAAATCAGTATTCAGCTGTGCAATTGCGGTATTTACTTGCTCTACTGGTGTTTGAACGTATATTTGTAAATCATCAGCGTATAAATGGTAAGAGCAACTTAGCGAGAAAGACAATAAATTTATAAATATAGAAAATAATAAGGGTGACAATATTCCACCTTGGGGAACGCCAGCAGTGAGATCATTCCAGTCAGATAAGTCACGACCGATACGCACAGCCTGCTGACGACCACGAAGATAAGATGTAAACCAACTCAGAGCGACGGATGAGAAATTCAGCGACTCGAGGATAGCAAGAAGAATGTCGTGATCTACCATGTTGAAAGCGTTGGAAAAATCAATAAGCACAATAATGGTGACCAACCTGTTCTCCATGCCTATTCTGATATCCTCGGTGACTTTAAGAAGTGCAGTAGTTGTACTGTGTCCAGACCGAAAGCCAGACTGAAATGGAGTGAGAAGAGAGTAAGAGTGAACAAAAGAAGATAATTGCCTATGTGCAGCAGCCTCTAAGATTTTTGAAAGGAAAGGTAATATAGAAATAGGTCTGAAATTATTCAATTGAAGTGGAGTAGGAATTTTAGGAAGAGGAAAAACGTAAGCTTTGCCCCAAAGAGTTGGAAAGCTACCTGTCAAGAAAGAAAAGTTTATGATGTGAGCAATGACAGGAAGAAGTTGATCTATAATACATATAACCATTTGTCTACTCACATCATCACAACCGACTGCTTTAGATTTTATAGACAGGATAATCTTGCGTATCTCATCCATGGTCACTGGGGAAAATAAGAAAGGACTGCTATTGTGAGATTGAGCCTTGGAAGAGATTTTTGAGATGGTTTTAGATTTGATCCACGGGTCGATGGATGGAGTAGAAGAGAAATGATTGTTAAAATCATTTAGAGAAAAGGGGGAACTAAGAGGTTGAGTGGGGCACTTGCCCACACCAAGAGAATGGAGAAACTTCCATACATTGGCTGACGACGAATTCGCAATATTATTATGAAAATGTTGTCGCTTAGCTGCTCTTACCACTTGGTTACAGCGGTTTCGCGCTATCTTGTAGAGATTCCAGTTAGCATCCGTTCTATCCCGTTTGAAAGAACGAAAGGCTCTATCGCGTCGCGTCATGGCCATCCGAACATCCCTACCGATCCAAGGAGCAGGTGGCCGCTTTACTTTTATAGCTTTTAAGGGTGCGTGAGCATCGAACAGTTCGAGCAATAACTGATTAAAGTGAGAGACTTTATATAATACGATATATATCAATTGATTTTTTCCTGTCTTCTGAACTAAAAATTTTGGATATTAATGTTTACCCTGGCAACACGTAGCGAAAAACTACAATTCAGAATACTTTGGATTGCTTCCCAAAATGGCAACCTCATTTAAAGTTGGGGAAATCCCCTTTAACTTACCAGTACAGGCTAGCTTTTAATTGAACTTCAAACCTTAACTTCATATTATAAAAGGTTTATGTTACTAGGTAATAAAAAAACGAAGATTATTTTATTAATAGGTACTTGTTTTTTTTAAGTGTTCATTAAAAGTGGTAATTTGACACTTATATTATTTTACAAATTCTTTTCACATTTTTAAGTGTTTAATCCCCTTACAGAATAAAATTCGCTTCTTTTTCTTAGCCTGGATATATATCCGATACATATCGGATATATGTATATCATAAAATCGGATTTTTGATATTTATTATAAAAATCGGATTTTTTATTATTTTACAAATTCTTTTAACATTTTTAAGTGTTTAATCCCCTTACAGAATAAAATTCGCTTCTTTTTCTTAGCCTGGATATATATCCGATACATATCGGATATATGTATATCATAAAATCGGATTTTTGATATTTATTATAAAAATCGGATTTTTTCGAACCCTGATTTCTAGTAATAAATTTTCGTTCAACGCGTATCGATGGCAAATGTAGACATGTAGAGATAGCTGTTTACCAATTCGCGATAGATAACCCCATATCTATTCCCCCTTTATTTATTTGCAATGTACACTTTGCAGGAATACTAACGCTAACAGTGATAACGCTGTGACTAACCGATAAAACGTTATATTTAAGTTAGTTCCCCTCAATTTACAGTTTTTTCGAATGCGGTATAACATTCACCGGAATTTATACAGGTTACTGAATTTAATTCCATGTACAGATAAATAAATGAATCATCATCATCATCATCGCAGCCATTTAAAGTCCACTGCTGGGCATAGGCCTCCCCTCTAGATCTCCAATAAGACCGGTTGGAAGCGGCTTGCATCTAGCGCGATCCTAAATAATAATCCTAATAAATAAATATTTCTGGACAATTTACACAGCGCCATCTAGTCCCAAATCAAGCGCAAAGCCTGTACTATGGGTACTATGGGTACAACTGATAAATATAGGTACTTAAATACATTTTTTTTTGTAAATAAAACTTAATAACTTACTCGTCTAATACATAGACAGTACCCAGGCCAAGACAAACAGACATGTTCATGCACACAAATGTTTGTCTTGTGCGGAGATCGAATCCGGGACCTCGTAGTCAAAGTATCCATTCGACCATCGTCAAACACATGATGACAGATGATGAGCTTTTTCAAACCGCGTGTAAACATTCTTCGGACGCCACCGTCTGAAAAACAGCGTCATGACTCGTGTAGATATGGCATAATGCTGAGACAGCTACTTCTGTCCTGGTCACCGCACTCACTCGCAAGAACACAACAGCTATTGAGGAAATTGTTATTCGGCTGCGGTATCCTGTGAGGTACTTTTTGGGGTGTAAGTGGTTCATCAACATCTTTGATCCAAAGCCAACTTCACCTGCACGCGGTGCACCCTGCTGACTGACAAACGAAGCTCTGGCGAAAAGAGAGGTAGGGAGCGTAATTGTTAGCTACCCGACTGTGGAATGTACCTCCACCTCACAGAATACCGCAGCCAAATAACAATTCCCTTGAGGGTTGTTGTGTTCCTGCGAGTGAGTGAGGTCACCAGAAAGGACGGAGATGCTGCGTAGGCAGCGGGGGTGGCGGCGCGCGAGCGATATTTAAAGTTGCGAGCGTTAATATGGCTACGGCAGCCGCTTCACATCAGGCGCGCCGTATGCTTGTCTGCCACACAACGTGTATAAAAAATAAAAAAAACCGGACAAGTGCGAGTCGGACTCGCCCACCGAGGGTTCCGTAGGTACGTAGTATCATTATTAAATTTGATATTTTTCATTATAAATAAGAAATAATGCGTCGAAAAAAATAAATAAAATATATTTTGCAATGTGTACATCAAACCCTTTCATATGATACCCCATTTGAACTAGTAGTTTCAATTTGAAATTTCGACACACTATAAAAAATATAGACCCCCTATTTTTTAAGATCTATTTACAAATGTATAGTTTTGAGATTTATTCCTGTACTTGTAGTCTATAACGATGTTACTTGCCAAATTTCATAGTTCTAGGTCAACGAGAAGTAATAGGTTTTGATTCCCTGGAGTGTGTCGAAATATGCGTTTTTTGCTGAATAAACGGCCGTAACTTTTTTCTACGTAAACTTAGCAGTTTGATTTTTTTTTAACTTCATGGGACCGTAGACCTGAGTGTACAGTACAAATTTCAGCTTGATACCTCCACGCATTCTCGACATAGAAATTCTTGACAGACAGACAGACAGACAGACGGACAACAAAGTGATCTTATAAGGGTTCCGTTTTTCCTTTTGAGGTTCGGAACCCTAAAAATAAATAAAAATAAAAAAAATTCGTCAGTCGGGCAGCTTATAAAGCCTTACCTCTCTTTCACCAGAACCTCATCAGGATTCTAGTTTAAACATTAAGGTGGAAAACAAGCGTACGACCCGCCTGATGGAAAACAGTCATCGTAGCCTATGGACGCTTCAATATAATAGTCTCAGCAGAGTGAACCACGTGCAGATAAGGTTGGCTTTGGCTTAAAGATGGTGGTGAGTTACTTACAGCACACCCCCTAGCCTACAGCTTTCACTCCAAATAATTTCTTCTGATTAAATGCGTTGTGAGTTCCAATACAGCCGTAGTTTTACCCCTGGGACTGCAATGGACTTCAATGTTCATTGCCTATCTGGTGGTCGCCGCTGTTATTCCTGGCTGCACAGGAGACACAGTGGTGGGAGTGTGTGGAACCCCCCCCCCCCCGTCCCCCCCCCCCCCCCACGTCCAGTTACACTGAACGCCTACTCCGAAATGTTTAATATTTGTTGTGTTATTTATACAATAAGTTAGGCCCTGCTGGATGTAATGTGTACCCACCGGCTCAATCGAAGGAATTGCGTAAACGGGACGGGGGCCCACTAGACATTCCCACCGCTGTGTCTCCTCTGTAGCCAGGATTAACAGCGATGACCACCAAAAAAGACAATGAACAATAAAGTCCATTGCAGTCCCGGGGGTAAAACTACGGCTGTATTGGAACTCACAACGCATTTAATCAGAAGAAATTAGTTGGAGTAAGAGCTGTAGGCTAGGGGGTGTAAGTAACTCACCACCATCTTTAAGCCAAAGCCATTCGTTGTGAGCGTTGTCTTGTTGTTGTTGTCGTTGTCAGCCGTTGTCTTATACGGCTGCCTTGGATCTCTCAATGAATTTAATCAGAACAAATTAGTAGGAGTAAGAAGCTTTTCGAATTTGACTTCCATATATTATTCTGTGCTTCCACTCTTAGCAACGTGAGAGAGGAAATTCGGAAGTGGAAAATTCCGAACTTTTTTTTTATACTACATCAGGTGGCAGACAAGCATACAGCCCGCCTGATGTGAAGCGGTTACCGTAGCCATATTAACACTCGCAATATAAAATATCGCTCGCGCGCCGCCACCCCCCTCTGCCAACGCAGCATCTCCTTCATTCCTTTCTGGTGATCTCACTCACTCGCAGGAACACAACAACCCTCAAGGGAATTGTTATTTGGCTGCGGTATTTTGTGAGGTGGAGGTACATTCCCCAGTCGGGTAGCTTACAATTACGCTCCCTACCTCTCTTTTCGACAGAACTTCGTTTGTAAATCAGCAGGGTGCACCGCGTGCAGGTGAAGTTGACTTTGGTTCAAAGATGTTGATGAACCACTTACACCCCAAAACTTCAGAGTTGGCCCTCTAGCCTATGTACTATCAATAGTCCCACACAAAAAAAATACCACTATCCCACACCTTATCTCGCAGCTATTAGAATAATTACAATAAAGGATTGTCGACACGAGATGCGATTCCCAGCAGACCGGCAGTTCCGGCGGACATTCTTCCCATAACCTTTATCGGGTGAACGAACTTCGAACCAACAAAAAACTCAGTGGCACTCGTCTATTCAACTGGTTTGACTCTTGCGAAAAGTTCTCGACTGTTTTTTGGGCGGAACCAAAATGTTGACTTTCGAATTTGAATGTGGAACCGCCATGTTCTTTTACGATTTCGTTTAGTTTTTGTGATGGCGTCGTTGGGCGTGTGTCCGTCTAATAGAACACGCAAGTTAAGCAACGTCGACCGTAGCCTGTCCGAAGATGGGTTTGATTTATCTTGAGCTCCACCGTGCAGCGCGTGTAGTACATTGAGCCGTCGGTCCTGGCTGTTGCCATGAAAGTCGTTAAGCTAAGTCAGTGGCAGTTGTTTGCCACCATTATTGTATATTCTAGCCGTGTGGTTTCCGGCAGAATAGAATAGAATCACTACGTCTATTCCCATGGATGTCGTACAAGGCGACTAAGGGAAATACATTATAAAACATCGATCAGGCATCCCCAACCCGTCTGACCAGCGTGGGGAGTGTAGGCCAAATCCTCCTTCCGTCTAGGACGGACGAGAGAGGGTCATGCTCCTGTAGTGGAGACTAAAATGACCTGATGATGATGATGATTGTATAAAAAAAGGCAACCGTTACTGACTCTATCAATCTATCAACGCACAGCAAATCACTGAATGGACCGGGTTGAAATTTGGCATCTCTCTCTCTCGAGTCGGTCCCTCATAGTTGAGGATTGTGGTCAGCATCAGGGTTGCATCTGGAGCGAATGATCTTCCACCGGTTTCTGTCCAGCGCGTCTCTTACAACGGCATAAAATTTAGAATACGACGAGTCTTTCACTTGATCAGCCCATCTTGTTGGTGAACGTCCGCGCGAACTCTAGCTCTCACATTAAATTTGGCATACAGGTAGATATTAAGACGTAGATGTCAGCTGAGCAAGCATTTTTGAAAATTCCTATGTAATACCGAGATAGGCGCGTACGAAGACGAGGGTATAGACTGTATATAATTTCATATTGAAGAACCTCTTCGTAGTCTCCTGGGAAAGCCTTATCAGACAGTCTGTATGCCACCTACTGTAGCAAAACAGATACATTATAACAATTAAATTAAATCAAAGTGGCATACGACCACGGCTATCCTTTAAATATATCTCTATCAGTATGATGTATAAAAAACTACGTTAAAATATACTACGTGTAAGTAAGTTGTTTATTTACAAGTCGGTAATTGATTTATAGTAGGTATGTACATAATAATTTCAGCGGAGACTATTTTCTTGTTTTGTACTTTTTAGAGCGTGTTTTTAGTAGTCGGGTTTTAGTTTTTTAAACTTTATTTTTATTTAACTTATTTTGGAGTTATGTGAATTCGTGTTAGATATAATGCAGACTCATGTTTAAGGTTTTATTGTTTCATATTGTATTCAAGTAGGACAAGTAGTTTTTATTACATTTGATGTCTGAATTTATAAATTCTTGCAATTTTCAGGTGATTGCAAGCAAACCTGTGAGCAAAAGCTAATATTTATATATCTGAAATGTGCTATTAAAGCTCTTTCATTTGGTACCCCACACGACACCGTCAAGAAAAAAATATTTTTTACTTCTTTACTTTATGTCCCCTAGAGGGCGCTGTAGCAATTTTAACGTGACGTCATGTAGCCTATAACCAGCGGACGATCAAGAGGCTTCCAACGACACCTCATTTGTCTAATTATGATAACTAGTTTAGAAGTTATGAGGGAACAGATGAACATCCATAGCCACATACATACATCGTACAGGTCAAAATCATAACCCTCCTTTTTGCTTCGCCGTAGACAGGTAAAAAATGAAATGTGAACTAATTAACTAATATAATCAAAATGAACGATTGACCGATTTAATGAGGAAACACACGGACGGGATCCCTCGACGACGGCGTGTGTGGCCATTCGTTGTGAATGAATGCGAGCGGAAGGAAGCACGACTATGGAAGTACGAGCTGTACCCCGCAGCTTCATCCGTCGTCACAGCTCCATATGGTTTTAGCATGATTGGAAATAGCCTATCCTTTCTTGAGAATTTGGCTATCACAGCACAAACTAAATAAATCCTAAATAAATTTAGGACAATTTATTTTTGTAGGTACTGAACATTTTTTTTATAAAAAATCAAAATACTGCATCAATGTGTAGGTTGGTGCTGCTTTTTTGCGACTAAAGTTGATATATAAATGGCGATTTGGGGTGTAGTGGTTCATCAACATCTTTGATCCAACTGCACGCGGTGCACCCTGCGGGTCATGTGCGGGGATCGAACCGCGACCTCGGAGTCAAAGTGGCCATTGCTAGCCTTTGACCAACGGGTTCGTCAAAAATTTATTATAACTGGTGGTCGTCCATTGGTCGAAACTCGACCATAAAATAAACAAAAGAATGCTCTAGCTAGACTGCTAGAGTACTCGTATGCGTGTATGAGTGTGTCTCGTATACATAGTAGTGTGTGTAACGTTTTTTTTTTATTGATTTAATCTATTTCTTATACATACTTTAAAAACAATATCAGCATTCTGCACTCCTTTTCTATATAAACTATAAGTGTGCGAAATTTCATATTCCTCGGTCCGCGCAATTTTCGTAAAAATGGGCGCAAAGTTTTTGCTTCACGTATTAATATCAAAAAGTTATTATAATAACAGTATGTTGAAGCTATATTTAATTCTACTCAGCGGCGAAGAATTCAACCATAAGCTAGTTAAATAGAATTCTACAGCAAAATTCGTACCGACATTACGAAACATTCCCACATGATTGTCATAAAACAAGTCATGCCGTCATGACATCACAGATAACGGTTTCCAAGGAATCCAGCATATCTCTACATAATATGCGTAAATAAATATACATACGTTACGGTTTTGTGGTGCAGATAAGTGAATCCTAGCGGCATAGTTTGTTATTGCATAAGACTGTTAGGGCGCGTCGACATGATGACATTATGCCGTATGTTCGCATTGATTTATTTTTATTTACTGGCAGTTTAATCAACACGAGCTCGATGGCGTTGTCACGCGTGTCGGTCTAATCGAACACGCAAGTTAAGCAACGTCGACCGTAGCCTGGCCATGGATGGGTTTATTTTCTCGAGCTCCTTCGAAGGCATGTTAAGCCTTCTGTTGTTATTAGATGACAGTCGTTAAGCCAAGTCTCCGTCCTTTGGCCTTTAGGTGGCTTGAAAACGCTGGCCTCCGCCAACCCGTAGTTAGGCAGCGTCTCCCCTCAATTGCAGGCGTTTAGAGCATAAACGCCTGCAATTGAGGGGAGACCGGTGTCCCAATAGTGGGATGAATAAGGGTTGGCAACGACGATTTCTGAAAGGGAACCCATCCACTACAGTTAGTAGATACATGTGACAGCCATGACTGCTTTGGTGGTCTCTGTTCCAGCTGCTGTGGTCGTCTGCGTCTCTTCGTCGTGTAAGTCGTTATTCTTGTTACTTTTTATACCACGCT
The DNA here is from genome assembly GCA_937001555.2 of Hypsopygia costalis. Taxonomy (NCBI): domain Eukaryota; kingdom Metazoa; phylum Arthropoda; class Insecta; order Lepidoptera; family Pyralidae; genus Hypsopygia; species Hypsopygia costalis. The sequence goes on along the minus strand of OW443340.2, from coordinate 4,387,695 downwards.
AGATACCAAATAAGCATACAGTCCGACAAATGAAAAGCGGTTAACGTAACATATAGGAACTTACAATGTAAGTAGAGTTGACATCTCTAAACGCTAGCAACCAGGACAAGATGTGTGAAAACTCCGGAATTTTTATGTTAAAACCCGGACATGTCATCGGTGTTTTTAGTACTAGGACTATTTTTTATTCTGTGACAAGACGGTTATTCGCAGCATCGAGCGGACAAGAACGATGATTGAAAACTTTAACCTTGGCCCACAAATGAAACCCCACCCCCGGACGCCCGGATGCTCCCCGGACGCCCTTCAAACCAGGAAAAATCCGGGGAAACCCGGACGGATGGCAACCATACCACAGAATAGTAATACAACCAGTTCTTTGACTTCATACTAGCGCCCAAATCGGCGCACACATTTACACCGCTCAGGAATTCTCCTGAGCGGTGGACGTGTAAATGTCGCTTGGCTGTGTGCGTGCGCTGATTTGGGCGCTAGTATGAAGTCAAAGTACTGGCTGTATTACTATACTGTGACCATACCTTTGCGTAGGCTCGGGTATAATACACCCTTTTATTTTTTATCTATTGTGAATCGATAGTACTATGAACGTCACAGTAGTATGTTTTAACAAATGAGGAGATTGTGTACCTATCGCTCAATGGCGCCCACGCTGTTGGTTGCAATGAATGAGATATCACGACTACTTAAAAATACAATATTTCAATATAAAAGTAACGGCTGGAAATGATAAAGTTATTTATTGATTGATATATGTGATTATTATTTTTTTATTTTGTTGACATTTAAGTTATTCATATTTAATAATTGTAATATTTAATTTATTATTCAACTTATTGTGATTAATTAATTATTTAAATATTTTAATGAAGTAGCAAAAAAAATGTCTTATAACATCGTATTGGTGTACTCATACTGTAATGGTGTTATAAAACATTTATGTACTGTAATAAAACATTTATGTTTTAAGAATAAATAAATAAAATAAATTTCATAGGGCTGGCAACGCGTGGGTAACTTTTTTATATACAACTAAGGTGATCAACAAGCATAAGACCTGCCTGATGGTAACCAGTCATCGCAGCCTGTGGACGTTCGTAAACATTTTCACCGCAAAATTACAAATGTAAAAATGTAACCACTTACACCCCAGGTTGGCTGGAAGAGATTTCTATTAGAGATAAGCTATACCTATATTTGACTGTAATTGCTTACCATCTAATAGGCGAAATAGCTAGCTAGCTCTTTTTGCTAGCTAGATGGTTGAAAATTGCTGTACAGAACAATTTTGGTTATCAGCAGTTTAGATATATGTTTTTTTTTTTTTGCAGAGTCAGTAATCTACAGATTGGCTTTGTCTGATGTTGCATAACTTTTTTTACACTACTTCGGGTGAAACGGTTACCGTAACCAACCACATTAACGCTCATGAAATATCGCTTGCGCGTCGCCACCCCTGCTGCCAACTTCTTCTTTTCTGGTTATCTCGCTCACTCGCAGGAACACAACAACCAACAAGGGAATTGTAATTTGGCTGCGGTATTCTGTGAAATGGCGTAATTCCCTAGTCGGGCAGCTTACAAATACGTTGTACACTACCTCTCTTTAACCAGAGCCTATTTCGCTAGTCGGCAAGGTACACCACGTGCAGGTGAGCTTGACTTTGGCTCTAAAGATCGCGATGAGCCTCTTACACCTCAAAACCTTAAGTAAACAAAATTATAAACTACATATACAGAACAGCGCTTTCGACGAAATTATCAGAATTTTAATTCTAAAATTGATCCTTCCAGGATTCAACATATCAATTTTAGAATTATAAATTTTACAATAAATTAATTACTTCTACTAAAAAATATATATATAAATAATATATGGAGGCCGCGCGTAGGACGACGAAGCGTTGGGTGCCCGCCCTCCTTCTAGATGGACCTTAAGAAAGCGACTGGATGCGGAAGGCAGAGGATCGTATCTGGTGGAAAGCATTGGGGTAGGCTTATATCAGCAGTGGGTAGATACAGGCTGATGATGATGATGACTAAAAAATATAGGTATTCTCCCACGCGAATAGACCTAGAGATAGCCAGCAGTGTAGTGGAGGCGTGGGCGCTTTGCAGTGGGACACCGGACGTAACGTCACTACATTGCGACAGCCGTTCACCTGCCCACGATCACGCTCGATACCCACAAGTGGGCAGAATTGAAGCACTCAACACACTGACAATGATGTGTAGGCGAGCATGAACTACATCGCTGCTTTGCGAAGATGTACTAAGTAATATATTATTGAAAAGCACGTGATGTATTTGGAAAAAGGTCTAGTTTCGACCGCTAGCTGTGAGTACAACACGTCGTCTACTTGAAGTTTAGAATTTGATTGATCGTTCGTATGGCGTTAGTTTTAATTTAATATGATAATTTAAGTGTCCAAATTCGCTTTGAAATAATAATCATTTCGATTTGAGTGTTTGGTAAGTTAAGGTTTAATTTACACCGCCGCGGAATGGAATGGAAGCGTCAATTTCGCCTCATGACGCGAGTTTTTTTTTTATACTAAGTCGGGTAACAGTCAAGCATACGGCCCGCCTGATGTGAAGCGGTTATCATAGCCATATTAACGCTCGCAACATAAAATATCGCTCGCGCACAGTCACCCCCGTTGCCATCGCAACATCTCCTTCCTTTCTGGTGACCTCACTCACTCGCAGGAATACAACAATCCTCAAGGGAGTTGTTATTTGGCTGCGGTATTCTGTGAGGTGGTAATACATGCCCAGGTCGGGTAGCTTACAATTACGCTTCCTACCTCTTTTCGTCAGAGCTTCGTTTGTCAATCAGCAGGGTGCACCGCGTGCAGGTGAAGTTGGCTTTGGTTCAAAGATGTTGATGAAACACTTAAACCCCAAAATGAAGGTGCACGAATTCGCTGGAATCCTGTAGTATCCTTAACGCATTCTACTGCTGTGACCGACCTGCCCCCCTAGCCAAGTGTAATTCTTAGCGTAACGAACGTTAGATAGATCACGCGACATTTGTCAATTCTTATACTAAAATGTTTGAATTGACAAATGTCACGTGATCTATCTAACGTTCGTTACGCTACGAATTACACTTGGCTAGGGGGGCTGGGCCAACTGGGGTTGGGCTACCGACGAAATTGAAACGGATTACAATCCGATATTATGATTGCGAAAATCAAACTTTACCTTAGACTTGAGGTAATTGTGTTTAGCTTAGCTGGTAGAAACCATAGAGTTCTATCGACTAAAGGTGTTTGTCATTAACTTAAACTTAAGATCTATTATCGCGATCAATAATTATCGCGATCATTGCTAACCATCCGACCACCGAGCTCGTCAGCATTTAAGTTCATTATGCTATGAACAATTCGGCAAAAATGTAGCTTCCATTCCGCGGCGGTGTAAATTGGGCCTAAGTAGTGGTTGTGAAATGAACTAACTATACAAAATATGAGTCAGCAAAAAAGTTTATAAGTAAAAAGGACGAATGTGCTTTTCTAAAGTTCGTCACTAATTTACATTGTTTGTTTAGACTTTCTTAAGCCTTGCAAGTACAATTTATAAAACTTGATTTGTATTCTTTTTGTTGAAAAGTTTTTAATTTATAACTTTTTAGATTATTAATCTAATGCTTTTATATTATTATTATCATCAGGTATCAAATCAAATAGCTCATCCGAGCACTCTCCGTGGTATAATTTATATAGAACACAAAGAGATGCAGCATCTCTGCGTGTAGAGAGAGACTCCAGCCGATCAGAAATCATTGAGTCACCGACGATTCGAACAGCTCTTCGTTGTATGCGGTCAAATGGAGCAAGTAAGTACTGGGGCGCACCAGCCCGAAAATGTGAACAATATTCCATATGAGGCCTAACTTGGGCTTTATACAGTTGAAGGCGATGCTGTGGTGTAAAATACCTTCTGGCTTTACAGATGATGCCATACATTTAAAAATATAAAAAAGGGGCACCCATCGATAGCTGGGCGAAGACCCAAACTACCGGTGGTTAGGGCTCTAGAGTGAGGAACCTTCTCACAATACGGGCCGTGTCTAGTACAACCGCCTTCTGTATCTGGTTCTTGACCCAGCTGCCTAGCGAGAGCCTCTCGAGGTGACGGTTGAGGCTCTTAGCTATAAGTCCGTTTACTGACACGACTATCGGAACAATAATCGTTGAGTCCACATGCGACATGGCGGTAACCGCGTGGGCCAAGTCCAAGTATTTAGAAAGTTTCTCTTTCTCGGCCTTAACGAGATTCTTATCATGGGGAATGGTGACGTCAACGAGAATTGCACGGTTCGTCACCCGGTCTAATATCACGATATCAGGTCTATTTGCGACAATAGTCCTGTCCGTGATAATAGACCGGTCCCAGTGTCACGCTCTACACTACCGTTCTCTAGAACTGGCGCAGGTACGCATACCTGTAGTATGGTACTTTAGAGCTTACAAGGCGATATTTAAGAGCAAGTTGCTGGTGTATAATCCTAGCTACTTGATTGTGTGTCTATGCAAGTACTCGCCGTTAGCAAGATGAGAACAACCGGAAACAATATGCCTCAGTGACTCAGCGGGACGGTGGTGGCATGCTCGACAAATGTCGACCGTACCGTCCTTCAGGATATATTTCCGGTAGTTTTGATAACTTCATCCGTAATTGCACAGACAAAACCTTCGGTTTCCCCAAAGAGGTTATATTATTATGTATCTCTTTTTAATCACGGGTCGAGCCCAGTCATTTGATAGGCATGCGCGGGGACATGGATCCAACGCGTAGAGGCCCCTTTGAGAAGTTTGATGTAATGTTGTACGCCCGCCGTGACCCGCTCCAGGATATGTCAATGGAACGACATACCCATGAGCAGGTCTCGGCAGGCGTTGAGGCTATTGCGAAGTGTGATGGAAAATAAATGGGCTATGGAGATGAGGTCTGGGTGAACTTAATACCGGGCTATTACAGAAGAGGGACGGACGCCTGCCATAACTGCTTATATTGCTAGTTATTTGCGGTAGGCGGTGGCTTGCCACTCACTAGATGGGCCCCCGAAATGCCAGGAAAACGGCCGGGGGCAACACCGGTGTGAGTGACTCAGGGATGTCGAGAGGTGTGCTGCGCTTTCTCCGAAGTTACTCGCGGCGTGATGCCCTTTAACACTTCCACCCCTGGAGCATATAGCTCTAGCGGCTCCTCTCTGGACGGCCAATGAAGGCAAGCCAGAGCTGAGAGTCCTGCGGGCCTTCTTGTGTTTACACTCCGACCGATGAAGACACGTCGGAGACGAAGGCCCTGACCGACTCTCTGGAGACTCGGGTCCGTGGTGTCGCTACTCACACAACAGCTCGCCACACAAGCTGTCCTGCGAACTATATTATTATATTATTATTCTATTTATTCTTTATCTTTCTCCAATTTTTACATTTTCAAATATAAATCATATAAAAAAATACATTTAAAAATATAAAAAAGGGGCACCCGTCGATAGCGGAGCAAAGACCCAAGCTACCGGCGGTTAAGTCTCCAGAGTGATGAACCTTCTCACGATGCGGGCCGTGTCCAGGAGAACCGCCTTCTGTATCTGGTTCTTGACCCAACTGCCTAGCGAGAGCCTCTCGAGGTGATGGTCGAGGCTCTTAGCAAAGTCAAAGTCAAAGTCAAAGTCAAAGTCAAAAGTCAAAGTCAAAATTCTTTATTCTGTGGGCCCTCGCGGGCACTTAGACACGTCTTTTACAATTAGGTATATTTTTCATTATAAAGAAACTCTGTCAATATAGGTCTTTTTTAAATAGCCATACAATATTATCATTATACATAATACAATAAAAAATATGGTATTCTACCAAAATAAGAGAAAAAAAAAATTAAAGTAAAATAAAATAGTAAAAAAAAAAAATTAAATATAAAAAATCATAGTATAGAGTGTATAATACATATTGTATAAAAGTCTAAATATGTATATCCACAATACTACTTGTAAAGATAAGACGCCTGTGCTTCACATCCTGTGCCGAGAATTTGCCATACATTTTTATCATTAAGGTAATCGTCGGTCCTGTAGTAAGCCTTTTTGCATAAAGTGGTCTTAATAAGCTGTTTGAATTTAGTGTCGGGTAAAATCAGGACCGACTCCGGCAACTTATTGTAGTAGCGGATGCAATTTACGACAAACGAATTATTGACCTTCCGCAGTCTATGTTTTGGAATAACCAATTTGTTTTTGTTCCGCAAGTTGAAATTAGTTATATCACATACTTTTGTAAAATTCGAAATATTTTTACGGACGTACATAATATTTACATAAATATATTGAGAAGCGACAGTGAGGATGTTTATCTCCTTAAATAACTCACGGAGTGAATCCCTAGAACACCAAATTGTAAATTGATCTAATGGCTCTCTTTTGTAATACAAAAATTTTATCAATGTCAGCTGCTTTACCCCAAAGCAATATGCCATATGACATAATGCTATGGAAATAACTAAAATAAACGAGCCTAGCAGTTGTCTCGTCCGCTATCTGTCTTATTCTCCTAATCGCATAAGCTGCGGAACTGAGTCTGCGAGCTAGTTTCGTTATATGAGGGCCCCATTGCAACTTTGAATCAATGGTAATACCAAGAAAAACAGTATCATTGTCATAAACTAGGGTGGTGTCCTTTATGACTACATCAGCATGGACTTGCCTGACATTAGGTAACGTGAATTTAATACATTTAGTTTTGTATGAGTTAAGAAGGAGATTATTTGTAGTAAACCAGTTCAAAATTGCAGAAAGAGCATTATTAACATCATCAATTTTGTCTTTATACCTAGCAACTTTAAAAATAAGTGAGGTATCGTCGGCAAACAGTACTACGTTGGCAAATTTTTCTACCAAATCAGGCAAATCATTGATGTATACCAAGAATAAGAGAGGACCCAAAATTGAACCCTGGGGCACGCCCATTTTTACCTCAAATGCATTTGATTTTGTGCCATTTACATCCACCGTTTGAGTTCTATTACTAAGGTATGATTCTACCATTTGCAAAGCCTTCTCTTTAATACCATAATGATTTAATTTGAGCAGTCTGATGATCAACACAATCAAATGCTTTGGAGAGGTCGCAAAACACACCGATAGCGTCCTGAGACGTCTCCCAAGCCTCAAATATGTATTTCACGAGCGCGATTCCTGCGTCTGTAGTGGACATTCCGGCGGTGAACCCGTATTGCTTCTTATGTAGAATGTGGAACTTATTAAGATGTGCGAGCAGCTGATTTGACATGATCTTTTCAAACACTTTACTCAATACTGGCAGAATAGAGATTGGTCTGTAATTCCCAGGCTCACGGTTATCTCCTGATTTAAATAAAGGTATAAGTTTGCCAAGTTTCATTAAGTCTGGGAAAATACCACTGGATACTGTTGCTGCTCACCTGGCTATAGTGTTTAATGAAAGTATAGAGATATACTTTCATTAAACACTATAGCCAGGTGAGCAGCAACAGTATCCAAAATAGGAAGAACAATTTGAGTGGACATTCCCGAGAGATCCTCAGATTTCTTAATATTTAAATGTTTGAATGTTCGAATAATGTCATCTGGGGTAATGTGACAAAATTTAAATGCATGCTCACAGGGCTGTACATTATCCTCAAGTAATCTTATGGATTCTGAGGCTGATGAATTGAGAGAGGCAGTCGAATCAATGGGAACATTGGTAAAAAAGTTTCCAAATGCTATAAGGCTATTAGCTATAAGATAATAGGTATATTATTATTATTAGGGCATAGTGTATTTTTAAACTGTCCGACTGGGGAAGTACCTCCACCTCGCAGAATACCGCAGCTAAATAACAATTCCCTGTGGGTTGTTGTGTTCCTGCGAGTCAGTGAGGTCACCAGAAAGAAAGAAAGAAGTATAGGCTGGTAACGTATCGGCGACCCTTTATATATATCGGCGACATAGCCTGCCATCAGTCAAGAATTCAAAATTATAGTTTCATGTAATTGCATTTCTTCTGCGAAGTTTCAAGTTGTGGAATCAACTCCTCCTCCTCGAGGTTTACGCTAAGGACTACGCCATGGCGTTCTCCACGAAAGACGTAAACGAGTTTTTACAGGGGCAACCACAATTGCCACAAAGGTGACAAACAACCATAATAATGTCTGCTTGATGCTAAGCTGTCACACCACAAAAATTACTCACGTCTATAGCCGCTGAATTGCGATAAATTCCCAATAAGTAAATATAAAATCCCTATTTTTGCCCAAAAACTGGGCATTTATTGGGAATTTATGGAAAATTCTTGGCATTGCGCCCATCTTTACGCACGCCTAAAAAAAGTTTAAGATTGATCGAGCCAAAATTCCAAGAATAATAATCCATAAAGTGCTCGTATCCTTAACCTCCGTTATCGTCCAATCGTTATGCAAATACCACGGCGTTGCTCGCAGAATGCCAACAGATTAATAATGGCGAGTGCACCACTTTAGAAAACCGGTTTTAACCGAAATTCAACCGGTTGCGCAGTGAGATTGAAATTTTGGACTACAAAAGTCAGGCATAAATTTATTTAAACAGCTATGATTTATATCACTATGGTGGCAAACATATGGCGACCAGATGGTCAATCTAAATGTTATAGTATATTTAAGTATATAATTGGTTAAAGAATATCTACCTCGGGTAGGATAGTCGCTCCGGGGGTATAGTTGCCTTGATTGGAATTACTCTAGTTTCGCGAATGAAACACATGTTATTTTATTTATCTATCGAGAGACTATGCAACTACAACTGAGTTGACCGTGTTGCATGTCTCTGTGCGATTGCATGGGACGGCTAGGTGCGAAATTTTTGCGGGATAAATGTCCTCTTTCTCGACGGGGCATCTATCCTAAACGTAATTTACATGGATTAGGCAACTATTGGGATAGTTGGCCCAAAATTTAGATGTCCGCAAAAATCGCCGATACTTTGAAAATATCAAAGATAATGTTTATTCCTTTCATAAATTTAAAGACAATAAACCAAAGTATCTACCCGTTTAACAAATAAAGAACCTTGCTTTTTGTACAAAGAGATATAAAGTAATTTCAAAAAGTGGGGCAACTATCCTGCTTTTACCCTATCGCTTAACTAGCCCTAGTTAAGCGATGGCAAATGGAGAAGGAAAATCCTAGAGCGATGGCAGCATACGGCGCGACGAATACAACATCTAATATGGACTTTAATACTAGTCGTCTCAGTCTAATAAAAACACACAAGTTAAGCAACGTCGACCGTAGCCCGTCCATGGATGGGTTTATTTCTCTCGAACTCCACCGTGCTTTGAGGGCACGGTAAGTCGTCGGTCCCGGTTGTTGTCATTAGATGACAGTAGTTAAGTCAAGTCAGTGTCCTTTAGGCAGCTTGAAATATGCGCTTGTCAGTCTAATCGAACACGCTAGTTAGGCAATGTCAACCGAAGCCTATCCTTGGATGGGTTTATTTATCTCAAGCTCCTCCGTGCTTCGAAAGGCACGTTAAGCCGTTGGTCCCGGCTCTTTTAGTTCGATTACAGTCGTTAAGCCAGGTCTTTACGCGGCTTGAAAACACTATCCTCCGCCAACCCGCAGTTGAGCAGCGTGGTGGAGTATACTCTAAACCCCTTCGGTTGAGGGAAGACCCGTATCCCAGCAGTGGGTGAATAAGCGTTGACGACGATAGTCTAAAAAATAGACAAAAATTAAAAGTTCGCGTACAGGACGAGCCCGGTGGTCGAATGGTAAGCAATGGCCACTTTGACTCCATGGTTGTAAATGCATACATATAATATATAGAAAACACCCAGACGAAGACAAACAAACATGTTCATGCACACAAATATTTGTCTTATGCGGGAATCGAACCCGCGACCTCGGAGTCAAAGGGGCCATCCATAAATTACGCCATACGAATTTCATGAATTTTTGACCCCTCCATATTTTGCAAATTTACATCTAGAGTTGTAAATGTTTTAGAGTTTTTCGATAATAGTGGAAAGTTCGTGTTTTAACACTTAGATTATAATAGATTTTGAAATGACACGTCACGAAATTTAGGAACCCTCTCATCCTCTTATCACACAATATCACATTTCATCGACCCCCTCCCTCCCCCTTAACGTGTGACGTAATTTATGGATGGGCCCAAACTTGCTATTGCTAACCATTCGACCACCAAGCTCGACGAGGGTTATACTTTACCTTACTTACTGCTGCGGCGCAACGACTCAAAGTGGATCTTGGCCTCCGACCCAGATGACGCCATGCCTTTCGATCCATTTTTTTTATTGTTTCGTTGGAAAAATGCTCATACATCCCACGCGGTCGAGGGGACGACGGCGTGGGTATGTCGGACTCCTACCCGGCTTGCAAGGGACCCCTAATGGACCCCACAGGGCAGACCTGCACCTCGTCACTCCAGCGGTACCTCCGGCGCCCAAGATTGGCTACCACTTGGTTGTCCCATGAAGACTCTTTTACTTCATGTATTTTTTTTCTCGATGTTTGGGATGTAAGTCAATCAACATCTTTGAACCAAAGCCAACTTCACCTGCACGCGGTGCACCCTGGTGACTGACAAACGAAGCTCTGGCGAAAAGAGAGGTAGGGAGCGTAATTGTAAGCTACCCGACTGGGGAATTTACCTCCACCTCAAAGAATACCGCAGCCAAATAACAATTCCCTTGAGGGTTGTTGTGTTCGTGCGAGTGAGTGAGGTCACCGGATGTCCACCAGTGCGTCGGCAGCGGGGGCGGCGGCGCGCGAGCGATATTTTTAATGTTACGAGCGCTAATATCTGCCACCCGCCGCGGCGTAGTATAAAAAAAAAAAACGTACGTACTGTTTTATATTAATATAAAGCTGGTACTTCACGCAGTGGATCGTCCGGCAGCTATAGGCACCTTTCTCCTTTCATAATATATGTAAGTGACACTCCGTCGCATTGCGATGATTATCCTTGAGAGACCCGGATACTGGACAATATTGAGTTTCTTCGTATTCAATGAATCATAATATGTACGCAAACTAGGAAAGTATCATGGAATATTATATTGGCTAGGCAAAGGACATTCAAAAGCCAAAAACCCGGACTGTGGTATTTTACCCAACTAATATTTGCTTATTAAAATACCCATTATATAACATTGATATCTATCAATGTTATAAAAATTCAATACGTTTTTAACTTTATAAATTATGTAATTTGGATTTAAGCTAGATATGATTGTAAGGGTAAGTTAAGTTTATGGACCTCGTTTGCTGAGTAGAACTCAGTACAAAACGCTTGCTGTAGATATTGTTTAAATGTTGCTCATAGAAGTCACATATCGCCTATTTCAAATAATGCTTCTTTACAAAAAAAAAATGTATTTACGTATGTTTATCAGTTGTCTAGTGCCCATAACACAAGCTTCGCTTACTTTGGGGCTAGATGGCGCTGTGTAATTTGTCTGACAATAGTTATTTATTTATTATTTATAGTTGTCAGAGCTCTAGGGCTTCTGCCAGCTAAGCTAAACACAATTACCACCAATCAAATTTTTGCAATAAAAAAACACCGATGGTAATAGTTTTGAGCTTCTGCGGTAGGGCCCTGGTTCTAAGTGGGTAAGCCGCTTAAACCGGATAACTCCTCAAGAGTTATCTTAGTCCTATTTTCAACTAGAAACGCTAAGATACTGAACAAATCTCTTGAATTTAAGTAAACCGTTGCAAATTGGTAAAAAAACGATCGAGTTGGTACACAGGAAAACTCCTTGCCACCACACAAAGTTCCAAAAGAGTTCTAAAAGAGACTTTACACTCGGTAGAACACATCAGAATTCAACAAACATATAAATTTGAGACCGTTAGTGGCAGTAACTTAATTAACACAAATTTGTATACTGCGCCAGCCATAGAGTTAAACTTATCTGATCTGTGGGTAAACTAGATATCGCAAAGTGCACATTCAGAGTGTATTTCGATCAGGGGCCCTACCGCCGAAGCAGAAGCCGATTACCTTCGGATTTTTTGAATCTAAAAATTGGTCTTATATTAAAGTTATTGACAAACATTTCCAGCTAAGTCAGTAGAGCTCTAGGGTTTCCAACAATCTAAGCAGTAGTGTCATTTTGGCACTCAAGACATCCAATGGTAATCGGCTTCAGCTTTGGTCCAGTTTGGGCCATAGGTCGGGAGCGGGAGCTAGCGCGCGGGTCTTGACGAATGGTCATGTTCACAGTGCTGAAGTGGCACCGGTGGATCAAAATTTAAATGGGGACAAATACGACTTGGGAGTCTTCAAGAAAAGTCTATATTTCCCTAAAATGGCTGGCAACGGATCAGTGTTCTTTTGGTGTTACTGATGTCCATAGGCTGTGATTGCTTCCCATCAGGTGACTGACATGCTCGTTTGCCCCGCTATAACAGTCGTTAAGTCAATGGCCTTTGGGCGGCTTGATAACACTTACCTCCGCCAACCTGCAGTTAAGTAGCGTGGTGTTGTACGTTCTAAACCCTTTCGATTGATGAGACCCGACTCCGAACAGTGGTATGATGAATAAGGGTTGACGACCATTCTACAGACCCCGGTGTGCTATCACTACACTAAAAAAAATATCTTTCCGTTCAGATTTAAAAATTTACCGGTTTGCATTTGAACCGGACGCAACTGGATTTTTCTTTATTGACTGGATCTTTCCTTATTGAGATATCTACACCAGCCACGAAAGAATGTGCCCCGAAGGCAAGACGCAAATTCGATCAGAGAGAAGGAAGTATTTCTCATCTACGTGGATGACGGTAAAAGGAACTATTTCTTCTACAACCTAATAATTCAATTCAATTTTGGAGTGTAGTGGTTCATCAACATCTTTGAACCTAAGTCAACTTAACCTGCACGCGGTACACCCTGCTGACTGATAAACGAAGCTCTGGCGAAAAGAGACGTTGGGAGCGTAATTGTAGGCTGGGCAGCTTACAATGACTGGGGAATGTCCTCCACCTCACAGAATACCGCAGCCAAATAACAATTCCCTTGAGGGTTGTTGTGTTCCTGCGGCTGAGTGAGGTTACCAGAAAGGAAGGAGATGCTGCATAGGCAGCGGGGGTGGCGGCGCGCGAGCGATATTTTATGTTGCGAGCGTTAATATGGCTACGGTAACCGCTTCACATCAGGCGGGCCGAATGCTTGTCTGCCACCCGACGTAGTATAAAAAAAATCATCAAGAAAGTAGGAATCTGCGCACCATGAGACTCCAGTCAGCCTCTTTTTGGAGTTCGTCCATTTTGCGATTAACTATTATTGGCTACAATTTCTAATCGATCCTGATTGCGCTACTAATTGCTTTGATTTAATTCGATGCCGCAGTCAGCTTTGGTTTTATTCCTGGGTCTACTGTGAACTTCAATGTTCATTGCATTTTTTGGCGGTCGACGCTAATCTTTACGCAGTGTCCACAGGAAATGTAGTGATGGGAATGCGTGGAGGGTGAACCTGCCGCATTGGTGCCACTGTGCTGTTTTTATGTGGTAAGATGGATCCGTGCATGCTGCCAATTGTCATGTGCATAAAATTCAATATTTTCTCATTTCAACCATTTTTTGACACTAAAAACGGTGATTTGTCGAGGTGATTAAACGAAATCTGTTTCAACCATTCAGTCATGGTGCACGTTGCTTGGTGTGTCTAAATGGGTGCCACTGATGCCAGATAGAATGCAAGTTCAAGTGCAATGAAGAAATATATGAAGCTATGATTATTTTCTTTACAAAATTCCTTTATCATATTTGTAAGCAGCAAGTGTATTCGCAACTTAATCATCATAAATCTGCCCCTCGAGGGACAAGCGCGATTATAAATCAAGCACGTTTTGTCATAGCATATGCTCGTTTTAGACCTCATCTCAGTGGATCCTATGGGGAGATGTGTAATGGCTTTTCAGAGCTTATTCAACCAGCGCCAAGCGACGAGGACGCCCGATGACTTTAATATGAGAAAGATATACGAGTACTAATAGTATAATATAAAACAGCGCGACTTCGTCTGCGTGTACCCCGGTACGCGCAAAGTACTCAGGGTATTTTGTGAGAATTTTTAGATTTAATGTCAAATATTTCAAAATTAAAATATATTTATTTACTATTACGTCCCGGAATAAAGTGTATCCCTGATAGGGGTAGATAGATAAAAAAAAATCGACAAAAAATATTTATAAAAATAGCAATATATATTTTCTATTTTTTTTTTCATGAATTGATAAATTCAGTGAAAAAAATAACATTTTTATGACTAAAAACAATAGAATACAATAACAAATAGCCTAAAATTGCTTACTAACTACTGCTTATACTGACACAATTATTTTTGCCATTTCAACGAAAACGACGGATTCCTTTGAAATCGATATCTCACATAGAGATGAAAAATAAAAATCTTAATTCATGAAAAAAAAAAAAGAAAATATAAGACATCGAGATAGTCCAGATTCAGAACCCATTCTTAAATCAAATCAAAATATTTTTATTCCTTGGACTTTATAAAGCACTTAGAAACGTCATACAAATTAAATATAGGAACATGTATAAATCATTACGACTAATCCGCAGAGCTTAGATTCACTTTCATCACATTCATCTTAGAGGCAGTGATGACCCTAATACTGCAAATGTCCAAAGGATGTATTATTAGTATAGGCTTAATCTGCAGGAATTGTTTAACAATCGTTAAACAAAACTGCCGATTGGACTTACAAACTGAACTGCTCCCGACATCTGAGCAATAGCCACCGCACCAACAATAGACAGAGTCTATTAATAAACGAAGCCGTGATAAATGAGGTGCTATTTAAAACGGCTGCCTGCGCTACACAAAAATTCAGTTTCCGGATTCCCGATGGATGAGTGTATCTGAGTGATGTATCTGAGTAATAATGAGAATTGAACATACAAGTTCTTTTATTATACTACGTTGAATGGCAAACAAGCATACCCGCCTGATATATATAAGTTAGAAAACCGTAATGCAAGGAGAGTTGCTCGCGCACTGGCACGTGTGGTGACCTATTTCTTTTTTTTTTATACTACGTCGGGTGGCAGACAAGCATACGGCCCCCTGATGTGAAGCGGTTACCGTAGCCATATTAACGCTCGCAACATAAAATATCGCTCGGGCGCCGCCACCACCGTTGCCATCGCAGCATCTCCTTCCCTTCTGGTGACCTCACTCACTCACAGGAACACAACAAACCTTAAGGGAATTGTTATGTGGTTGCGGTATTTTGTGAGATGGAGATACATTCTATGCGGTATTTTATGGGGTGTAAGTGGTTTATCAACATCTTTGAACCTAAGCCAACTTCACCTGCGCGCGGTGCACCCTGCTGACTGACAAACGAAGCTCTGGCGAAAAGAGAGGTAGGGAGCGTAATTGTAAGCTACCCGACTGGGGAATTTACCGCCACCTCACAGAATACCGCAGCCAAATAACAATTCTCTTGAGGGTTGTAATGTTCCTGCGAGTGAGTGAGGTCACCAGAAAGAAGGCAGATGCTGTGATGGCAGGAGGGGTGGCGGATATTTTATGCTGCGAGCGTTAATATGGCTACGGTAACCGCTTCACATCATGCGGGCCGTATGCTTGTCTGCCACCCGACGTAGTATAAAAAAAACGCACGAGACAGTGAGTGAGGGGGTGGTGCTATTCTTTTCCGACAGCCACGCTGAGAATGTGCGTTCAAACATACGCCGTTATTATAATTGAACGTAGGTAGATATTTGTATTTCACATATTTCTGCTATAACGGGAGCGTACGAGGCAAGCCAAAAACTACGTTATTACAATATTCTGTGACTTTTCCTGTAGGTAAGTATCAGCAAACCACATCCTTTGGATAACAACTTATGCCAATGGTCGATGTGGTACTCATTCATGTCATGTCGTTATTACTATTATGACAGTATAAGTAATAGTACGACATACAACAGCACCCTTACCACCATCTCTTATTGCGATTCAATAACTGAATAGAACGCTTATTCATGCCAATGAATAAGCGACTCTATTCCATTTGAAATTGAGTCGCTTATTTCAAATGGAATAGAGTCGCTTATACATTGGTATGAATAAGCATTCTATTCAGTTATTGAATCGCAATAAGTGGTAAGGGGGCAGGGGTTCCTCCTAACCGGTGGTCCGTGAGAGGTAAATTATGGTTCGTAATACAAACTTATAATGAAAGAGATGGTGCACTACTATAGAAAATACTAACGATTCGAGTTACAGAATAATGGAATTATATGACACCCTACCCCCAACAAAAACCTCATATATATATTTTCTCATGAACTACCATTTTTTCAGATTTAAGTTTCCATTTAAGTTTAATTCGTTTTACCGGACTGGTTAATTACTTCACTCAAAACCTGCCCCTCTCTCGTATCGACCTTACCTCCGCTCTTATGCGGGTTCTACATATGTGCCGTGAAATTATGCCGTGATTTCACGGCAGAACTTGTGCCCCTCTACATTCACGGGTCACACATTCGTGAGAATCGTGAGTCAAACCTGCCGCGAAATAGACTAACTTGGCTTAACTACTGTCATCTAATGACAACAGCATGGAGGAGCTCAATATAAGTAGACTTTGGGGTGTAAGTGGTTCATTAACATCTTTGAACCAAAGCCAACTTCACCTGCACGCGGTGCACCCTGCTGACTGACAAACGAAGCTCTGGCGAAAAGAGAGGTAGGGAGCGTAATTGTAAGCTACCCGACTGGGGAATGTACCTCCACCTCACAGAATACCGCAGCCAAATAACGGTTCCCTTGAGGGCTGTTGTGTTCCTGCGAGTGAGTGAGGTCACCAGAAAGGAAGGAGATGCTGCGATGGCGGCGGGGGTGGCGGCGCGCGAGCGATATTTTATGTTGCGAGCGTTAATATGGCTACGGTAGCCGCTTCACATCAGGCGGGCCGTATGCTTGTCTGCCACCGGACGTAGTATAAAAAAAAAAAAAAAGACCCATCCATAGACAAGCTGCGGTCGACGTTGCTTAACTTACGTGTTCGATTAGACTGACACACAGGACGCCATCGAGCTCCTTACTCACAATATGTCGTTTTTAGGGTTCCGTACCCAAAGGGTAAAAAGGAACCCTATTACTAAGGCTCCGCTGTCCGTCCGTCCGTCCGTCCGTCACCAGGCTGTATCTCATGAACCGTGATAGTTAGACAGTTGAAATTTTCACAGATGATGTATTTCTGTTGCCGCTATAACAACAAATACTAAAAAACAGAATACAAAAAAATATTTAAGGGGGCTCCCATACAATAAACGTGATTTTTTTGCCGTTTTTATCGATAATGGTATGGAACCCTTCGTGCGCGAGTCCAACTCGCACTTGGCCGGTTTTTTTTTTATTATTAAGAGAGGGGGCTTTAAAAGGTGGTGTCATGCGCAATATAAGTATCACAACCAAGTGTGGTCCTCTAGCCTCTGCACTACAACTCCACTCTCACCTTCTCGTGGTAGGCCCCGTTACGTTGAGTAACCTTGCGGAAGATTGTGGTATCAACCCCAGTGGGAAGCGAGGTCAACAAACTGACGAGAGAAAGGGGGGGCTATCCAGGCGTTCTAACGGCTAGATAGTCTGGACGTCATCAGGAGAGGATGACATCCTAGAGATGGTAGCGGATGAGTCTAACAGTAAGACCAACGGTAGCACTCACAGCCCAAGTCAGGTGGGCTACTCTTCACTCACCAGGCCGCCTTAGGCAAGCGGGTGGGTTCCAAAAAGCCTAAACCCTTCAAATTATGGAAGAAACAAAGAAAAGATGGCCCCGAGTCCCCAGCGGTGTAGCGGCTCCCAACAAAGGCAGCAGTATGGGTAAAGGCGGAACCAGGGGTGCTAAGAATCACTGGGGGAATAAAAGCTGCCAAAAATATACAACTAAGTTAGCCATAGTTTCGTATAACGCGAAAACCCTAAGAACTGAGGATAGGATGGAGGAATTGTTTTACGAGCTGGATAAAATTACTTGGGATGTTGTCGGATTGTCTGAGGTGAGACGCCAAGGGGAGGAATATCTAAAGCTCCAAAACGGACATAGCATATACTATAGAGGCTCAGACGTAAATAAGCATGAACATGGGGTGGCTCTACTTATTAACAGGCGACTACATAACAACATAAAATGTATTAACTCAGTCTCTGATAGAATCTTATACGTGATATTGCAAATATCCAAAAAAGTCACCCTGAAAGTTGTCCAGGTTTATGCGCCTACCAGTACAGCCCCTGATATGGAAATCGAACAAGCCTACGAAGACTTAAGTGCTTGTATGAGAAACCATAAAACGACATACACGATAATAACTGGCGATTTTAACGCAAAAATTGGTATAAAAAAGGACGATTCGGAAATAATAATGGGCGATTATGGCTATGGAAATAGAAACGCTAGAGGAACCACGTTGATTAACTTTTTAGAACAGCACAAGATATATCACATGAGTTCATTTTTTTTAAAAAGACCCGAAAGAAAGTGGACGTGGTTATCCCCAGGAGGAAGATTCAAAAATGAAATAGACTATGTTTTCTGCAGCCACAAATATATAATCAAAGATGTCTCAGTATTGAATAGTTTTAACACAGCAAGTGATCACAGACTCATAAGGGCATTAGTACAAATCAATACAAAACTGGAGAGGTACACATCGATCAGAAAGAAAAAAAATAAAATTAACCCGGAAAGATTAGCGATTAGTGCGTATCAAACTGAAATAAAGGAACAACTAAATGCTACCAATATCGATACAAAAGACGTAAATAAACTTCTTGAACACCTAACAAACTCTCTGAGTACAGCTGCTAAAAATGTTGCATCGAAAGAAATTGCTGGGAGAAAGCACAAACTACAGAAAGACACCAAAATGTTGCTTGAAGAAAGAAGATCTCAAATCAAACAAGGAAATCATCATACGTCTGAGTTTAAGGTACTTTGTAAGAAAGCACGACAACATTTAGAAAGAGACATCGATGCATATCGCGAAAAAATCGTTCAAAACATCATTAAGAAGCACAGAGGCCCAAAAGTGTTTATGAAGGCACTAAAACCTGGTACCCAACAAATCACAAAACTTTGCGACGCAAACGGAAACCTAGTAACTGAACAACACGAAGTACTAAAAGTTATGGAAGAGTATTACCAGCTGCTCTATAACTCTAGGAATCCTAAGCCCTTAAACACATCAAACCGCAAGATAACAAATGTTGGATCTGAAGATATACCCGAGATAACGAAAGCTGAAATACAAACTGCCCTGTCTAAAATGTCAAATGGTAAGGCCCCAGGGGAAGATGATATCATTATAGAAATGGTCAAGGAAGGTGGAGATGCGGTCGTGCAGTACCTTGTTCGGCTTTTCAACACATGCCTAGAAGACTGCAGTATACCGATTAAATGGGAGAGCGCAATAGTTATCTTACTTTTTAAAAAGGGAAACAAATCTGACCTAAACAACTACCGACCCATTAGTCTGTTATCGCAGCTCTATAAACTATTCACAAAAATTATCACCACTCGCTTGACTAAAAAACTAGACTACTATCAACCAGTCGAACAAGCAGGATTCCGAAGTGGTTACAGCACTATGGACCACATATTAACTACAAGAGTCATTATCGAAAAAGCTACTGAGTACCAACTACCACTTTGGATAGCTTTTATAGATTATAAAAAAGCCTTTGATAGCATTGAAACTTGGACGGTACTACAGTCTCTTCAAAATGCCCGTATTGATCACCGCTACACTAATTTAATAGATAACATCTACCAACATGCTACTTTAAAAATTAACCTACCACCAGAAACAAAACCAATTCTGATCAAAAGAGGAGTTAGACAAGGAGATACACTCTCTCCCAAATTGTTCACTCTCGTACTGGAAGACATCTTTAAGACTCTGGATTGGAAGGAGCGGGGTATTAATATAGAAGGTAAGAGACTGAATAACTTACGATTTGCGGATGACATCGCGTTATTCTCGGACAACCCTGGCGACCTGCAGGCTATGATACAGGAACTAAGTGCAGCATCGGAGAAGTGTGGCCTGGAGATGAACCTGGATAAAACCAAGATCATGACTAACATTCCAGACAGTACCGTGGACATCAGGGTCAACGACACTGTCATAGAAAGAGTGGATAAGTATGTGTATCTTGGCCAAGAGATCGTGATGGGAAAGGACAATCAAGCAAACGAAATTGACAGGCGGATAAGACTCACGTGGGCTGCTTACTCCAGACTCGAATTCGCGTTCAAAATGAACATCAGCGCCGAACAAAAAGCTCGTATTCATGACCAGTGCATACTACCAGTGCTCACATATGGGGCGGAAACCTGGGTGTTCACTAAGGAGATTCTCCACAAACTTCAGGTTGCTCAAAGAGCGATTGAGAGAAAATTGGTGGGAGTGACACTGAGAGACCGTAAACAGAATAAATGGATAAGAGACCAGAGCAAAGTGAGCGACGTAACTAAACGGGTTGCGAAGTTGAAATGGGAGTGGGCAGGCCATGTCGCCCGAAAGGAAGGCTCGTGGTGCAAGGCAGTGGTAGAATGGCGACCGTGGGACGAAAAACGCCCACGAGGAAGACCACAGATGCGTTGGTACGACGATATCAAGAGAATGGCTGGAACGAAATGGATTGAAATTGCCCAAGATCGAAGAAAATGGCATAATATGAAGGAGGCCTACACCCTAGCGGTAGAGAAAGGCTAAAGAAGAAGAAGAAGAAGAAGAAGAAGAGAGGGGGCAAACGAGCCATGTAAATCCACATGGATTACCTCATGGAAAGCAATCAGCACGGCCCATGGCGATCAGCAACATTAAAAGGTCGCCGATCTGTTGCCAGCCTATACTCCTTCCTTTCATTTTTTTTTGTGTTGTGTCAAAATTGCTTCGGTCAGATCAAATGACATTATCGATTATAATTAATACAACTATCTATCTACCTACCCGATCATAGCAAAATAAACAAATCTTGTGAAAACCCTTACCAGACCTACGTACCACCGCTGCACCGTCCTACGTGGTACTATCGTTAGAAACAAAATGTCATGTCAAAAGTGTTGTAACATTTCTAACATGACATTCCGAATTGGATCCGTTATTGAGATGATGCTTCAAGTAAAAAAAAGTAATATGATACGTACACAGTGGACATTCCATCTGATAACGGAGATAGGCTCGTATCGAGCGTTCATTAATTTTGCAATGACAAAAAATGTTTAGTTATCCCCTGGCCTTTGCACGGGTCGTGAAGAGTGAGTCGGACGAATTTCTGTAGCATTAAAAAATATGTATTCAAAAAGTAATAATTTATTTTAGACACATTTCTCAAAAATTGGCCGACACGTCCTGTCACCAGAAGGCTAGTCATTACCTTGCTCAGAGAATTAGTATCGCTATCCAGCGAGGTAATGTTGCCAGTCTTCTGGGGACTCTGCCGATATGCAACGATATTGGGGATATTTTTTATTTGTAGGTAAATTTCTGTTTATTTTTTTTTATCGCGTAACTTTTTATTTTCTTTATAGATATAATATATAGACATTTAGATAAGCTCTTTAAGAGACTATAATAATTATTTATTAATTAAATAAAAAAAGTGTTGAAATTGTTTAAAACGCATGTAGCAACCTATGTTTCTTTTACCTTACTTTTATTTTGGTTAATTCTCTCTTCTATTTTACCACGTGGTGAACAGATCTGTAATTTATGGTTAACTGAACGTACCACCTTAACCCTTTAATTCGCAATAGAAATTGTAGTAAAAATTGCTGTTGTTTTTTAACTATTCGATCTACGAATGTCATAAATTACTTAAAAAAAATAAAAATAAAAATCTGTAATTAATATTTTTTTGGAAACTGGATGTTAAAAATACATAACATTGCGAAGTAGCTAATATTTAAATATTAAAAAAATATGTTACGTATTCCTAACTTTGCGAAATGCGCAGGAAACGAAAAATAAAATTTTTGCGGTTGTTTTTAATACAAATTTTTATTAGTTAAAAAAAATTATAAAAGAAATTATTGCAAAAAGTACATACAATATTCATGAATCATTTATAAACATTTGCGCTTCCTAAATTCCAGAATTCGTCACGAGTAATATTTATAGACTTCAGTTTTTTTACACGGTGTACCTATATATTCGTATTTTGAATAATCATATCAATAACATCTAAAAAAATCATAAAAGTAATCGGATGGCGACTTTCAATCAGAACCAAATTCAATAAAAGTAATTTCTTTTAGTATTACACGATTTTAATATTTACCACTTTCCCATTTAAAATCCAACGGTTTCTAACAAACGGTTTATTTTTCTTTATCAACAATGTTGGTAAAGGATTAAATTTGTTTTTTTGAACGTGTTTTCTTGATAACACTAAAAACTACAGGACTTGATGGATCAGACAAAACAGAAGATATTGACTGGGTGGCAGGTAAATCTTGCGGTAAGATTTATTTACCGAGGACCTGACAAATTGATGGAGTGGGTGGTACCAGATCTTCAGGCAACATGGTATCATATATATCCGCCAAAAAGTTAAGTCGTTTCAATGAAGAATCGAAAAATCGAAGTTCAAAGCTATAATCATTATCGTCATTTATCATCTCCATCTCCTGATATGCTACTATTGCTAGAAGAAGCATTAAGCGGAGGCGTAAGTGCCAGAATCTTCTTTACACGTTCTAATTGTAGGTTATGCTACAACAAAATCAAGCTTACAATCATGTAAACACCCTCCAACACCAAATTTACCGAAATAAAAAGCCATTATTTACATCCCTTATCATTTCGCAATGTTAGTTATTCTTTACATTCATAACCTCATCTCAATCACCGGTATCTTCGCAATGTTAACTATAGCTAACATTCAACTTTAACGGGCTTTAGCACATACAAACTTGCATTTTTAATAATACTGTAATTGTACAATTATACAATGCGAACACAAAAATATAAATAACATACAATATTAAGGCAAATCGAGCAACTTAAGTGAAAATATTGATATTTCTTAACTTAAGCGCGGGAGCAGCTCGAGGTTGGGTCGCCATTTTGCACTTTCATGTCAGAATTTACAATACAATGACTTTTTTTTATTTTTTTATGCGTACGTAGTAATGTTCTTTACTTATTATTAGAAAAAACCGTAAGATAATCGATGTTGTATTGTAAGTAAAATTTTAGTTATATATAAGTTAAGTATACCTAACGTTGCGAATTAAAGGGTTAAGTGAAATTCGACCAAAATTATACGCGTTGTTACATCCGAAGACATTCAATAAAATTCACACAGTTTAAATTTTTATTTACAATAAAAGTAAAAAAAGAATTTCACTGATTAATTTCTGCCACCCAGCCTCTGTCGTTGTAAAAACATAGTATGTTATTGTTCCTTACATACAATATTTAAATCAATCTGCATCTACTAGATGTACCAAAATATTTTTTTTACAATTTTTCTCTGTGTGTTTGTTCCGGCTAATCTCTGAAACGGCTATACCGATTTTAACGGGACTTTCACTGGCAGATAGCTGATGTAAAAAGGAGTAACTTAGGCTACTTTTATTTCAGAAATTTTATTTAGTTTTATTAATATTAAATTAATAATAAAAAAGTAACTGTTCCGCGCGGACGAAGTCGCGGGCACAGCTGGTGTAGGCATATAGTGGAAGGCGCTAGTCAGCGTCGTGCCTTAATAAAATCCTTTCATCGGGTCAATGTGCCGAGTCATCCAGAAACTTCAGAATACTTTTCAACACCACATCTCAAACACCATCGCACTAGAGAACCCCGAAATTATATATAGCATTGCCAAAAAGTTGCCAACCGGATCTGCTCTTATTTCTTTTAGATAATGTACAGGTCAATACAAAGTACAGAGCAACGCGCCGCTTGCATTTTTTATCTGTTACTACGAAGTTACGAATTTACATTGAGATATTTTATCTGTAGTAGTGTGAAAGGTCAGTACCGACGTATGTCAGGATACAGATAATCAAATACCGCAGGTTACAATCAGAACATTTAATACTGACCAAGTTATCATCTTTTATGGTAAGCTACTTGAATTAATTAAAATGTTTTCCAAGCGATAAGTTAAATACCACTTACATAATAACATTTATCTACACTCATACTGAAATTTAGAGATTAAAAAACTAAACACAGAATCGTAATGTCAGTCTTGCGCACAAGCCATCAAAATAAATTTAAAAAGTTACTTTTCGATACAGCAGCCAGCAGGTTGCTATGCAAATACATTGCAACTTTGCAAAAAAATTCTACATAATCTGTGAACGAGGCGCCGCGCGGCGCGTCGCGCATGCGCACCACGCATGATGCTCATTAAGAAAGCATTAACAAAGAAAGCTGTTAAATTACGTTCATGGTTTTATTTAAAATATTATTATGATCTATTTCATGAGATTAGATAAAGTAGTATGTGAAACTGCACATACTCGTGTGATGGTATTATCACACTCACACTCGTATTTTAAGAACCCTTATTATGCAACATTCATAAACTACTATTAAACTTTCACGTTGCATGATCTATGGAAATAACAACGGGAGTTAACGCGATCATGCATAAGGGTATTTACATGCCTTTATTATTGCCTGACGTTCACCGCGACCTAACTAACCTTTCTCGTCATCTACCTTCACATACCTTTATAATTTATTGCATATAAAATTGAAATCTTCGTTAAAAAAATTTTTATTCATTTTTCAATTAATTCTTGTTAATAATGATTGTAATTGAGATAGGCAAATTTTGGTAGGTAAACGTTGTTATTTCAACTTTCACCAATATAACAAAAAATGTCCCATGAAAATCCATTCAGTGGAACCGGGTTCCGAGGTTTTTACATTTTTTCGTCTTACGGCACTCCACTAATACCTCTCCTTTGACAGAGCCTTGCGAGTTGCTCCACGCGTAGATGAGGTTGGCTTTAGTGATTTTAGATTTAGATTTATTCATTTAGTCTCAAGGAAGAATTTACAAATTCACTTGATATGAGAACATAATACTATTTTACAACTTGCTCGTTTAAAACGAATACACTCACTAAAAACTAGTACTCATAAAGAGTACACTAAAGACGTATACAATAAACGCGGAAGAATTGTAAAAATAATGTTTACATAATGCACGAGAGTAGGCGTAGATCGGCAGTAACCAGATACAAAGATACAAAGCTTCTTTCGCCCCTATTATTAATATTTGACGAGCCTGCTAGCAACGGCAACTTTGACTCCGAGGTCGCGGGTTCGATTCCCGCACAAGACAAATATTTGTGTGCATGAATTATTATAGTTATGAATATATTTATTATGGTATGGATATTTTCTATGTATTATATGTAAGCAAAAAAAAAATGTATGTGTTTAAGTATATTACCAGTTATCTAGTATTCATGAAAAGCTTTGCGTAGTTTGGAACAGTGTTTTTTATGAGAGGGGGCAAACGAGCATGTGGGTCACCTGATGGAAAGCAATCACCGCCGCTCATGGAGATCAGCAACACCATTTATATTAATAACATCTTAATTAAAGGAGTAGCCGATCCGTTGCCGGCCTATACTCCTTCCTTTCTTTCTGGTGACCTCTCACTCGCAGGAACACAACAACCCCCAAGAGAATTATGTAATTTACCCAGGAATAATTATTTACATTATTCGTTGTTTGATCTGTACCTTTCGTCTACTCTATGCCATAGATGTGAAGTTTCATAGACTAGGCTTTGTTCTCAAGATGCGTATCAGTCACCGTTAGCACGCCACGTGGTCCGCAGGCGGCAATCACAATGTTATCTCCTCCTTCTCAATCGTATCGGACGAAACTGATTTGGCCAAATTAATCGGTCAAGTGTACTGGCATGGGTTAATTGCTTTCTCTGTGGCGGATGTGAGGTCGACGATTGGATGAACTTTTGTTGGATAGCGTAAGATACGCTAAACAAAACAATTTAATAGAACACTGTTCAAATACATAGTTTTGAACAAAATAAGCGAATTACAATTGGAGTAATATTACCATTTACGTCATTGTAAAACGAGAAACGCGGCTTCTTTCAAAGTGTCTAGTTTTACTAGGCCTTAAATTACGGTATTTTCATCTAATAATCTAATAAAAGTTTCGGCTCATGTTTTACTGGACGGTGTTTTGTTTCGCAACTTTTATTACGAGTATTTCAAAGCGTGGATTAACCGAGATTTTCTTTGATTGACAGAGTAAAAACATTCTTTTGAAGATTTGATATATCCCTCGGATATCACGAAAAAAATATGTTAGGCTTGTGGGCGTACTTATAATTATAAGTATTTTTATTGAAGACTAGCTTCTACACGCCGCTTCGCACCTGGATATAAATTATCCTACGTATCAGTCTAGTCTAGGACATATTTTATGTGTATGCCAAATTTTATTTATATTAACATTTGTTTTTGGGAGGAGCTCTTTGCGTCGTTACGCATGTCCGTTTAATCGAACATGCAAGTTAAGTACCGTCGACCGTAGCCTGTCAATGGATGTATTTATTTATCTCGTGCTCCTCTATGCTTCGGAGGGTACGTTAAGCCGTCGATCTCGGCTGTTGTCATAGATGACAGTCGTTAATCCAAGTCACTGGCCTTTCGGCGGCTTAAAAAACTGACCTCCGCCAATCCGCAGTTGAGCAACGTGGTGGAGTATGCTCTAAACCCCTTCGATTGTGGGGTGGACCTTATCCCAGCAGTGGGATGAATAAGGGTTGACGACAAGAACATTTATTTGTCGATACGGGTACAGCACTACATAGGTGTTATAAGTAAAATCACATAAAGTTCACCGAATCTTACCCACAATGGGCTTACAAATATTAATTCACAACCGTAACTATCAATACATACAAAATAATTATTAATTACTATTACGTAAATTGTTTGTTTATCCCATAAAGTTGAATATGCCTAGCGTAATAGGGGAACAAACATAAGGTGTGAAATGAAACCGAAGTTGTATGAGATCTATTTCTGTAAATTTATTTACTTGTTTGTGTCAGTGATGTACCTTCGCTCCATCGATATTCATAATGACATCGATAGTTGTAGATAAATAAAATAATAAAATAATGTATATTTTTTTCGTCGCATACCACAATGAAATATTCGTTCACTATATACTTCGATCAAGTCACATCAACACAAGTCAAGTCAATCACAACAACAATAAACAACAAGTTGTTTATACTTGATCGAAGACTATATAGGAAATAAATATAATAGGAAATGAAAATCGACAAAAATATCGATATATTATCCAACCCTAATAGGTATAAAATTAAAATTACTTTTCTAAAAATAAATTTCGAAAATTCTTTATTTTTGTACCATATTTTTTATTTGTCACATAAGAAATTCTTAGCGGATTGGCAAAAATAAACATAAAGTTAGGCGGCGTCGAGTTAGAATATCATAATCATCATCAGTCTGTATCTCATCACAACACATCACCAGACGCGAGCAGGTACCTCTCTTTTCGCCAGAGCCTATTTTGTTTATTAGCAACCTAGCAGGATGTACCATGTGCAGGCGAGGTTAACTTGCCATTTACATCCCGAAATGAAAGAAATACAAAAATTATGGTTCAAATCTGTTGAGACGCTTCTGAACCAATTGGCGACAAAGTGTCAGATAGATAGGTGATTGCAAATCAATTTTATTTATTAGTTAAAATTATTTTCTATGTAAAACTATTTGTGTTTAACCACACCCCGGTCACTCCATACAAATCTCGCGGCATTTGCTACTACATAAACAATGACTTCTGTGCAGAGCGTGAGTGAGCATGTGTGCGTGCGGCGCCATGCAAACTCTTCTAGATTCGTCTCAGAGGGGAAGTGAGGTCGACACGAGAGAGCGGCAGGGAGTGGCTGTATAATGTTACTATACTGTACATAGTAACATTATTTATACGTGGCAAAACTCTAATCTGTTGTTTGTCACGGATCTGTCCATGATATCTTTAGACCAGTGTTTCCTAACCTTTTCAATGTTGTTGTTATAATAAATAAATGAAACTGATTTTACCCTCATCCTTAGAATTAGATCTTATTGGTCTGAACTAATTTGTTATCTCTTATTAGAATTCTTACCCTATGGAATCTCTTTTATACCCCCTGTAAAAAACAGACGATCCGACACTTAGGCAACTGGGAGCGGGCCTTAAGGAATGTATAAATTAAGATCCCAAACAGAAGCCCTACCGCCTAATATGAAGTCGTTTCCGATTCAATATTTTGATTCCAAAAATAGATCTTAGGTTAAAGTTACTGACAAACAACTTCAACTAAGTTGGTAGAGCTCTAGGGTTTCTACCAGCTACACTAAACACGGTAGAGCTCTAGGGTTTCTACCAGCTAAACTAAACACGGTAGAGCTCTAGGGTTTCTACCAGCTACACTAAACACGGTAGAGCTCTAGGGTTTCCACCAGCTACACTAAACACGGTAGAGCTCTAGAGTTTCTACCAGCTACACTAAACACGGAAGAGCTCTAGGGTTTCCACCAGCTACACTAAACACGGTAGAGCTCTAGGGTTTCTACCAGCTACACTAAACACGGTAGAGCTCTAGAGTTTCTACCAGCTACACTAAACACGGAAGAGCTCTAGGGTTTCTACCAGCTACACTAAACACGGAAGAGCTCTAGGGTTTCTACCAGCTACACTAAACACGGTAGAGCTCTAGGGTTTCTACCAGCTACACTAAACACGGTAGAGCTCTAGGGTTTCTACCAGCTACACTAAACACGGTAGAGCTCTAGGGTTTCTACCAGCTACACTAAACACGGTAGAGCTCTAGGGTTTCTGCCAGCTACACTAAACACGGTAGAGCTCTAGGGTTTCTACCAGCTACACTAAACACGGTAGAGCTCTAGGGTTTCTACCAGCTACACTAAACACGGAAGAGCTCTAGGGTTTCTACCAGCTACACTAAACACGGTAGAGCTCTAGGGTTTCTGCCAGCTACACTAAACACGGTAGAGCTCTAGGGTTTCTGCCAGCTACACTAAACACGGTAGAGCTCTAGGGTTTCTACCAGCTACACTAAACACGGTAGAGCTCTAGGGTTTCTACCAGCTACACTAAACACGGTAGAGCTCTAGGGTTTCTACCAGCTACACTAAACACGGTAGAGCTCTAGGGTTTCTACCAGCTACACTAAACACGGTAGAGCTCTAGGGTTTCTACCAGCTACACTAAACACGGAAGAGCTCTAGGGTTTCTACCAGCTACACTAAACACGGAAGAGCTCTAGGGTTTCTACCAGCTACACTAAACACGGTAGAGCTCTAGGGTTTCTACCAGCTACACTAAACACGGAAGAGCTCTAGGGTTTCTACCAGCTACACTAAACACGGAAGAGCTCTAGGGTTTCTACCAGCTACACTAAACACGGTAGAGCTCTAGGGTTTCTACCAGCTACACTAAACACGGAAGAGCTCTAGGGTTTCTACCAGCTACACTAAACACGGTACAGCTCTAGGGTTTCTACCAGCTACACTAAACACGGTAGAGCTCTAGGGTTTCTACCAGCTACACTAAACAGCACCAATCTAAGCTGAAGTTTGATTTTCGCAATCAAAATTACAATTACAACACGTCCTGATTCTAATCACTGAATTGATTGATGTATACATGTACACATCATCATCAGGTTTATTTTAGTCTCCACTACAGGAGCACGAACCTCTCTCGTCCGTCCTAGACGGAAGGAGGATTTGGCCTACACTCCCCACGCTGGCCAAACGGGTAGGGGAGGCATGATCGATATTTGATAATGTATTTCCCTTAGTCGCCTTGTACGACATCCACGGGAAGAAACGGAGTGATTCTAATCTAGTCTGCCGGAAACCACACGGCCAATGACATGTACACGTAATAAGGTCATTATTCATATTTGCACAAACCCACCAAACACAACTAATAAAGTGGAAGGGCGCGTCAAATAAGCTTAGACGAGCTCTAATATGAAACCTTTCATGTACAAGTCCGACTCGCACTTGACCAATTTCATTAAAATTATCTTAATGAATATAGAAATCTATATGCGGAAAGCGGAGTATCCTCCGCATATGATAGAAAGCATTGGGGAAGGCTCATATCGAGTAGTGGGTAGATACAGGCTGATAATGATGTTGATTATATTAAAAAATCCGGTCAAGTGCGAGACGGACTCGCACACGAAGGGTTTCATACTATTATGAATAAAAACGGTAAAAAAAATCATGCCTGTTGTATGGGAACCCCCTTAAATATTTGTTTTATTTTAATTATTTATTTTTAAAGTGAATATATAACTAAATATTCTGTGAATATTTCAAGCTTCTCGTTTTTGATCGATATTGATAACGGCAACAGGTGCCGTTATCAATATCGAGCAAAAACGAGAAAAAAAAAATCACGTTTGTTGTATGGGAGTCCTCTTAAATATTTATTTTATTTTGATTTTTAGTATTTGTTGATATAGCGGCAATAGAAATACATCATCTGTGAAAATTTCAACTGTCTAACTATCACGGTTCAGGAGATACAACCTGGTGACAGACAGACGGACGGACGGACGGACAGCGAATCAAATCAAATCAAATCATAATATCTTTATTCCTTGGACTTTATAAAGCACTTAGAAATGCACGCGAAGTCTCAGTAATAGGGTCCCGTTTTACCCTTTTAGTACGGAACCCTAAAAATCATCGATATTATATATATACGATTTATCAAGTACCTAAAATACCTATAAGAAATCTAGTATCCTTGACAAACTTAATTAAGATTTTCCCATCCATATACCGGTAATACGTAAAAGTAAATTTCTCGATTTCTACAGTTTAAACACATCTACACCATAATTATGAACCGGTGACCCATCGTACATAACATCGTGGGAACTATCACTTAACCCGCGTCAAATTAGTATGTAGCCACGAGCCAAAGATTCACATAGCTAAGTAACGCAATAAATAAAATGGACACGTAAATGTTTGTTTATAAAATCTGACATTCTGATAAACGACTAGGAAACACTCAGATTTATCTTATACTCCTCATTCTAATTTGTGTTTACGAAGCTCACCAGCTTGGGTATCCAAAGATGTTCTTTGAACCAAAGCCAACCTCACCTGCACGTGGTGCACCCTGCTGACTGACAAACGAGGCTCTGCCGAGAAAAGAGGTAGGGCATAGTTTATTTTTTAAGCTGCCGGGCGACTGGGGAAGTATCTCCACCTCACAGAATACTGCAGCTAAATAACAATTCCCTTGAGGTTGTGTTCCTGCGAGTGAAAGAGGGCACCAAAAAGAAAGAAAGGAGCGAGTGTAGGCTGGAAACCGATCGGCGACCCCTTAGTGTTGCTGATCTCCATGGGCGGTGGTGATTGCTTTCCATCAGGTGACCCACATGCTCGTTTGCTCTCCACTCATATACAAAAAAAATCAACTTGAAGGCACTACAATTGCTATCTACAATTACAAAACAGGGCACAGTAATTTAAAATGATTTGCTTTTAGAACGAAATGTTACTTCGGTGTTTGGACTAAAAGTTCAAAAATACGAATCGAAAACTTTCTATTCGTATTTTCCGAATACCAATCAAATTAATCGCAGAGACCTACTGCTGCTTACGTATACGCTGCTTATACGTTCCATTTTTATTAGCTACAAATAATGCTTGTTTGTATGAAGCAGTATTAGTTATAAATACGATACTTTCGCATTGCATCTGCTATTTCATGGTTAAACTACTGAACCGATTTTATTGATACATATTTGTTATGTAGATAATTTTTCTCTCACGATTTTGACAGACAAGCGAAACAGCAGTAAAAACCAAGCCGAAATACATTTACATAAAAAAATCAAAAATCATAATCAGGATGTTTTACTACCGCTGTTTTATAATACACTAGCGGCCCGTCCCGGCTTCGCACGGGTGGACATAAGATTTTTTTTATATTTGTACCTTTTATTTAGCAATAAATATAGCCTATGTTACTCAGGGTGAATGTAGCTTTCCAATGGTGACGGCACAGGAGTTTTTGAGTTTATTCATTACGTATGTTTGTAATACAAAAATACAAATCTTTCCTCTTTATAATAGTAGTGTAGATTTAGGCATTTGATTTTATGCCTGATAATAAATTCTGACTACAACATACATATGAACATCAAGGCACGTCCGCACATACATACATGAAGATTAAACATAAAAAAAACAGGTTTAATGACCGATTGATTAATTATTATCATTCATGGAACATTTTGGAATGCTAAACAAATCCAGTTTTTTTGTGGCGTAGAGAAAAACTTGATTTCAATATTTGGAATGAGACAGTCTTACACATAAGGATAGGTGTTCTATAAAAAACGATCACTCGCATATCAACTCAAATACTAAATGATCACAGCGACTATGAGGAGTTTTAAGCAAATTGTTACAAAAAAATAAGAACGATCTGCCGTATGGGTGCAATAAAATACAATTCAAGTAACTAGGCTTTAGGAACTTTAAAATTGACTATAATTTATATTCAGTCTATTTCTATTAAATTTTGGGACTCCCTACCCAAAGGGTAAAACGGACCCTATTACTGAGTTACTGAGACTCCGCTGTCCGTCCGTCTGTCACCAGGTTGTATCTCATGAACCGTGATAGTTAGACATTTAAAATTTTTGCCGCTATTATACAACAAATACTCAAAAACAGAATAAAACAAATATTTAAAGGGGGCTCCCATACAACAAACGTGATTTTTTTTTGCTCGATATTGATAACGGCAACAGGTAGACGCTTGAAATATTCACGGAATATTTAGTTAAATATTCACTTAAAAAGTAAATAATTAAATTACAATAAAACATATATTTAAGGGGGGCTCCCATACAACAAACGTGATTTTTTTTTGTCGTTTGTATAGATAATAGTACGGAACCCTTCGTGCGCGAGTCCGACTCGGAATTGGGCGGTTTTTATGTCGATTTTACCTATAATGCGCTATATCCATTGTAGCAGGAAGAAAGCAAGATAATTGCCGGACATTCACACAGTCCCACGCCATTTACCGTCGCAGCAAGATGTTAGCGCCAATGAAAAATAATTATTGAAAAGTATATAAGATTAATGCCTTCCTGTACGATCACGTTCTTTTCCTTTTTTCTGCGTACTGCCCGTATAAATAGATATTGAGTAAGCGTAAAAGGTAGTAAGAGTAAGCGCTTTGCCGTAAATTTTAACTGCCTTGATGTTCGCCTATAGCCCGTCTGTCTATATATAAAATGGGTAGTTTTTGAGTTTATCTATTACAAACATAAATACAAATCTTCTCTCTTAAAATATTATCGTAGAAGTGTAGATTTGTATTTTGACATATTATCTTCCATATGGCTACTGGGGCCTTACCATCTCTTAATGCGATTCATTTGAAGACCTTTTCTGAACAGAATCGCTTATTCATACTAATGAATAAGCGACTCTATACCATTCGAAATAGAGTCGCTTTTTTTTTTTTTTTTTTTTTTTTTTTTATACTACGTCGGGTGGCAGACATGCATACGGCCCGCCTGAAGTGAAGCGGTTACCGTAGCCATATTAACGCAAGCAACATAAGATATTGCTCGTGCGCCGCCACCCCCGCTGCCAACGCAGCATCTCCTTTCTTTCTTTCTGGTGACCTCACTCACTCGCAGGAACACAACAACCCTCAAGGGAATTGTTATTTGGCTGCGGTATTCTGTGAGGTGGAGATACATTCCCCAGTCGGGTAGCTTACAATTACGCTCCCTACCTCTCTTTTCGCCAGAGCTTCGTTTGTCAGTCAGCAGGGTGCACCACGTGCAGGTGAAGTTGACTTTGGTTCAAAGATCTTGATGAACCACTTACACCCCAATTAACTGAATAGAATGCTTATTCATTGGTATGAATAAGCATTCTATTCAGTTATTGAATCGCAATAAGAGATGGTGGTAAGGGGGCTGATCAGCGATTGCTTCGCAGAAACTACCTTTAGGTACAGTCGTTTGCAAAAGTGCAAATAGAAATTCCGAAAGAAACCGCTTGCACCTGTCAAGTAGTAATGAAAATTGTTTTACACGTTACAATGTTGCATTAAGGTTTATATTACTATTCATAGCTGATTGCGAGCACGCGATTTAGACTTTAAGCTATATATGGTCATTTGCAAATGACTGTACTTCTCCAGACGGGCTGCTTGTACGTACGCCATGCCCTACCTTCCTTTTGCCAGAGCCTTGCCAGTTAGTCAGCAGGCTGCACGTGCGGTACATCCTTTAGCGATTCAGCCATTATGATATCATCGGCAAACCGAAGGTGTGGGATGTACTGGCCGTTCGTATTGACACCGTGTGTATTTCGTTTTTTTTTATACGACTAAGGTAACAAACAAGCATGCTGCCCGCTTGATCGAAAGCAGTACCTTCAGCCTATGAACACCTGCAACACCAGGGGCACCCCCATGATGAAGAACCCTATGCCGTAGTCTTTTGGGAAAACCTCGACATGCAGTCAGTGACAGGCTACTGTAATTGTTGGTCTGAAATGATATTTCAAAAATTCGCATAGGTGTTACAAACAACAAAACAAGACAAGACAAAAGTCATGTACGAGTACATATAACGAATACGTTATCCCCAGCCCGGTGGTTGTTGTAAATGGGGCAATTGCAGTGGTGAAAGACTACGTCCACCTCCGATAAGTGATACAGCTGGCCAGGGGTAACTTTAACAAAGAGTTGATACTGTTGATTGTTGGCACTTGGTGGAACATTATTATCATAATGTTATAATAAAATACTTGTACTATTCCACGTTATTATATTTACCGACCGGTTTCGACGCTAAGGCATTATCAAGGTAAACAGATGGTGTTTGTGTTTCTTTTATACCGTGCAATCAATGACAAAAATTATTAAAAATAAAAATATTAAAAGGGTATTCTGAAATAATTTATTAAAAATAAAAATATTAAAAGGGTATTCCGATATAATTTACCCACCTGTATTGTCACTTTATGGAGATTTACCACTAAATCGGGGTAAATTTAAGTCTGTTATACACACGCGTAACATAACAGACTTAAATTTACCCCGATTTAGTGGTTTTTGTCATTGATTGCACGGTATAAAAATGTTTTGTAGAAACACAAACACCATCTGTTTACCTTGATAATGCCTTAGCGGCGAAACCTGTCGGTAATCACTACATAGTATAAAACAAAGTCGCTTTCTCTGTCCCTATGTCCCTTTGTATGCTTAAATCTTTGAAACTACGCAACGGATTATGATGCGGTTTTTTTTAATAGATAGAGTGATTCAACTGGAAAGTTTATATGTATAATATATGCATAACATAGTAGAAAAACACTGATAATTTAGAGGTTTCTATTGTGATGTCGTAAATAAACACATTTTTTTGCTCTTTCATTGCAAACGCTGGCTGAACCCAACGAGATAGATCAAAATAATGTAGTACAGTATTGTTCACCTTAAAATGGTCTACAAAAAAGTTCGCGATGGTATATGTCTATCTCTTAGTGGTAACACACAATAACCTTTATTTTATCCTTTGCTTTTTACAAGAAATAATGCCTTATTTACGAAGCGATTTTAAGCAATACAGAATTAATCCTTATCCAATTAAGTACCTTAAATACATTGCGCATTTAATATAGATCAATATGGCCCTTCACAGCATGTAATTTAAATGAATAGTTTAGAAGATATTACACATTTAAAATGCAGGGACATAACGGCTGTGGCGGTACCGGCCGCGGAGCCGGCGGCGTGTGCCTATAACTGGGGAAGGACTGGATAGGACAAAGCGCAAAGACCTTCTGTAGTACATTTAGTATCAGCATTGCACCCGTGCGAAGCCGGGGCGGGTCGCTAGTATTAAATATAATAACGTGGAATAGTACAAGTGCTTTATTATAACATTATTTAACAAAGAGATCGATAGACGCATTCAACTGGGCTGGGCAGCATTCAAGAAACTTCGGCACATCCTCACAGCGCATGTAAGGGTGTTTTCCCTTACGTTGATCAGTGACTTGTTTGCTTGATGTGGAGTGCAGAAAGGAAAGATCACCAAAAGTTGAAGTTACTATAATTAGGTGATTACAAACAAGTCAGATGCTGGCAATTCCTTTCTTCAATGTGTATTGGTTTGATGTTATGATAGCACTCACCGATATTAGTGACAATATTTACTTTTATAGTAATCAAATATGACGCGTGCGCGCGGAGTCGCCGCATCAGCAAAATATAAAATTTACATGTGTGGTGTAAACCGTACATTTTGGGAACACCAGAAAAGAGATAAAAGTTAAAATGAAAATGCTCAACACAAAGAGATAAGGAAATGCCATTACAAAATAAATTTAAATCATTCGAAGTTAAACGCGAGGTTCTTAATTCCACCGGTGACGTTCTGACGTGACGTCTCTGCTGGCGGGACCTCAATGTGGATGCTCCGTTGCTGGGGCTCGTCCGGTCGCCGTATTACTTGAAGTTCGATATCTTCAGAGTGTCGACGAGCTGGTGCCCGTGGTCGGTTTCTTGCACAGTAGTGACAGCGCTTCCTCCCAACCAGCACCAGCACAGTAAAAATGATTGCTATCAGTAGAGTATAGCAAATGGCGTATTGATGTACGTCATGAGTAGATAGAGTTGGTAATCTGGCTTCTTGTTTCTTTTGATGGGCGATATCCTCTTCAATCTTCGCAAAGTCGGAGTTTGTTGTCTGTAGCAATCGTGGGACATCGTGGTAAGTTGTCAAGTTAACTATCTTGTTGATAGACTTGTTGAAAGCTGGGACCGAAAAATCATAATCCATCTTCATGCGGCTGTTGTAGTGGCGATGAGAGTGGATCGTCAGTCCCTTAGATTGCACCACGCATCCTTGCGGCATTGTGATTATCCCGGATGACGTTATAGTATAAGAGGTAACGTCATTACCACATATAATACGTAGTGGACAAGTTTCACAACATATGATCAGCCAGCTGTTCTGTGTATGTAATTCAATCCACGAGTCGTAGCACGCTCGGCGCTCGACTTCACAAGGCTGAATGTTTTGATGCGACAGCAGTTTCGCTTCGCATGGTGCCTTGTTGTTGTGTAAATCGAATATAGGTGGATTCAATTTGCAGGTAAACTTGTTCGATTTCTGTAGTGAGCAATGTTTGAAGTCATCATCACTCATCAACATGTAGATGTTCTTTTCAAAGTTAACAGCTATGTACTTCGAAGTCACTCGTATATAAACCGCTTCTGAGTCTCCTTTTATGGGCAGTGCAGTAGGTTTATAGAGTGTGAAGTCCTCGTTCGATATGAGTGGAATGTTCATTTCGAAAAGAAAGTAGTTTTCAGTTACTCGTGCTTTGACATGTATCTGCTTGTAAATGTCTTGGATTTCTTCCTTATAGTTATCTGCCGGTAAAGATAGTGTTTTCGGGATGATTCCAGATATCTCATTGAGTTGCTGAATGAGATGAGCAGGCGTTATCAAATGAACGTCGACATGTCCTTGATAGACGTTAGTCAGTGTGTCAAAGAGCATCTCTTGAAAAATTTTCAGGCTGTTCATCAGGAGATACAAAGTTAGTGAAGCTGAGTTGATGTAAGTTGTAGCTGACAGGACTTGTATTTCTGTCTCTAGTGCACCAATATTCTGGTTAGTTTGATTCACGAATTGATCGATCATAATGAATTGGCGCTGAATGTTATCTTCACTTTTCTTTAGAATCTTATTCTCAAGTTCCACAATAGTTGTTTGGTTTTTGATAAGTTCCAATAGATAGTTGTCATTGTTTCGAAGAGATTCAATATCTTCTTCGTATTTGTCAGCAAATCGTTGGTCTAAAATGCCAAATAAGCTATTAGCGAGGTATCCCACTCCGTCCACTAATCCTCGTTTCTTTCGGCTTGCAGTTAGATGTTTGTGTGGGTTTATTAAAATGTCGTTATAATGTTGTAAAAGATCCATCTCGTGACTTAATTGTTCCATTGTAGTGTTGCATTGTAGTAAGTTGGAGTTATGACACAAGTTTTTCAAGTTATTGAAATAGTCGTTGATACGGCGAGTTCCTGCCCAATAAGTTGATAAGTTGTAATACATAATAAGCGTCCACTCATTATGCACCGTACGCAGTTTGCCCACCGTGTCATAATAAATAGGTCGGCTGTTTTCTAAGGCCGTAACCCGAGCTCCAGACGACCCGGCGTCGAGGGAGCCATATGATGGCGATAACAATGTAAACATTGTCAGCATTGTTATTAATAGATTGGAATTAATAAGTTTATTTCCTTTCCGTTTTTTCTGTTCTGAGTTCTTTTTTTGTTTATTTTCAGTTTCCGGTTCTGATTCATTTTCAGAGCTCAATGGGAGAGGCGACAGTTTGACGATAGGACGTGTGATGACTCCAGTCTGAGTTTTGATGGTAGTCACGCGAACATATCCGTCGGATCCGGGATGTGTCTCCAGGACGCGACCCATAGCCCATTTTCCTGGCGGCAAGTTATTGTCTTTAACCAGTACAATGTCACCAATCCGAATGTTTTTGGTAGGCTGGTTCCATTTGCTCCGTGTTTGTAGCTGAGATAGATAGTCAAAGGACCAGGTTTTCCAATATCGTTGGAACATTTGTTCAACCATCTGCCATCGGCGACGTATATCGATGTTGTCGTCAGTGTAGTTTGAGAGTGGCAGGGTCATTATCGAGCTGCCGGTGAGGAAGTGTCCGGGAGTCAAACAGTTATAAAACTCCTCTGGGTCTTCGGTCAACGGGCTCGAAGTGTAAGATAACTTCCATCCATAGTTTTAATTTGTAGTTGAATTGTTGTAAGTAATATCTCCGTATTGCAGTTAGCTAAGTGATTCGAAGTTGGAAGCCGTGAAGATGTTGAAGGATGTTGCTCCATATAATTTGGTTTATTCGAAAATTGTTTTTTCCAGTTGGGATTGTGCAATAGCGTGTGGTGTTTCAAATTACATTCTCTGCACGTTTTCTGCGACTTGCATACTTCGTTATGTCGAAATAGACAGTTTTTGCATAGTTTCAGTTTTGCAATTGTGTTACTGCGTTGAGCTATGTCCATGTTAATGAAATTAGGACAATGCATCAGCACATGATTTCCGGTGCAATGTGGGCAATTTCCGTAAGTAGTATGATAGTTGTATGACTTCTTGAATTCCATTTTTTTTATGTTTGTTTCGGCGAAGGTTTCCATTGAGATGATTTTTCAGCCGGTGTATTTCCCTTTTTAGTTGATCTGGCGTTTTCTGTCACATCGTGTTTCCAGAGACAGTAGTCGTTTTGTTAGATAATTCATCGTTTTGCGAGATGAACCATCCTTCTTGTAGTTAGTAGTTATAAGTTGAGAGTAGTAGAATTAGATGATAGTTGATAGATAGTTCTTGAGTTGTGCTGCAGTCCAGTTTGACTGTAGTGGTCCACTCCTCGTAGTTGACGGAAGAGCTTCCCAGAGTTGTGTTGTAGTCCATTTAGACTGTAGTTATAAGTTGATAGCTAGTTTAGCTATGAGTTCTGTTGTAGTCCACTCCTCGTAGTTGACGGAAGAGCTTCCCAGAGTTGAGTTGTAGTCAAGTTAGACTATAGCGGTCCACTCCTCGTAGTTGACGGAAGAGCTTCCCAGAGTTTTGTTGTAGTCCAGTTAGACTATAGTTATAAGTTGATAGCTAGTTTAGCTATGAGTTCTGTTGTAGTCCAGTTAGACTGTAGTTATAAGTTGATAGCTAGTTTAGCTATGAGTTCTGTTGTAGTCAAGTTAGACTATAGCGGTCCACTCCTCGTAGTTGACGAAAGAGCTTCCCAGAGTTGTGTTGCAGTCGAAGAGTCCTTGCGATAGTTGACACACAAGGTCTTGTTGATCACAAAACAGGTTTGTTGAAGTTCCAGCTTCTCCATGTTGTTGCGTTTGTGTTGTTATAACTTACAATATCTGGCACGGATTGATGACAGATATAGTGTTGCTTCAGTTAGTTGTGTATCTCGAGATGAAGAATCCTTGCGATGGTTGACACGCACGGTCCTTACGTTCCCCAGACAAGCTTGTTGAAGTTACAGCTCCTCTATGTTGTTGCGTTTGTGTTGTAATAACTTACAATATCTGGCACGGATTAATGACAGATATAGTGTTGCTTCAGTTAGTTGTGTATCTCGAGACGAAGAATCCTTGCGATGGTTGACACGCACGGTCTTTACGTTCCCGAGACAAGCTTGTTGAAGTTATAGCTCCGGATATCTGGCACGTAGTTGACGGTGACAGGCGTAGAGCGTTGCGTTGGTTCGTTGTAGCTCTCAGTGTCCTTGCACTCTATACGCAGTGTGTGCGCCTTCTCAATCCAGCTGGTGATTCTCGCTTGTGAGAGGCCAGCCGAACCGATTCGCCACTGTCGTTTAGAGACACAAAAAAACACCAAGTTCTTGATAGCTTGAAGGACCAAATGTAAGGGTGTTTTCCCTTACGTTGATCAGTGACTTGTTTGCTTGATGTGGAGTGCAGAAAGGAAAGATCACCAAAAGTTGAAGTTAGTATAATTAGGTGATTACAAACAAGTCAGATA
This sequence comes from Hypsopygia costalis, assembly GCA_937001555.2. Taxonomy (NCBI): domain Eukaryota; kingdom Metazoa; phylum Arthropoda; class Insecta; order Lepidoptera; family Pyralidae; genus Hypsopygia; species Hypsopygia costalis. The sequence continues at coordinate 4,346,937 of OW443340.2, read as the reverse complement.
TTGGCATTTCCTTTCTCCAATGTGTATTGGTTTGATGTTATGATAGCACTCACCGATATTAGTGACAATATTTACTTTTATAGTAATCAAATATGACGCGTGCGCGCGGAGTCGCCGCATCAGCAAAATATAAAATTTACATGTGTGGTGTAAACCGTACAGCGCAAATACCGCAAACTTTAAAAACCAAAGTCTTCAAGCGGTGCATCCTACCCGCCTTGACCTTCCATTGGGCTGGTCCATAAATTGAAAGCTGTGCAACGAGCGATGGAGAGAGCTATGCTCGGCATTTCTCCAAGGGACCGAATTCTTTAAATTATAAATTAAGAATCCCGAATTAAGGGAACTAAGAAATTCGACAGGGAACCAAGTTGTCGACATAGCTCTCAGAGTAGAGAGAAGTACGAACATTTTCGTTAGGGGTGTAAGTGGTTCATCAACATCTTTGAACCAAAGCCAACTGACAAACGAAGCTCTGGCGAAAAGAGAGGTAGGGAGCGTAATTGTAAGCTACCCGACTGGGGAATATACCTCCACCACACAGAATACCGCAGCCAAATAACGGTTCCCTTGAGGGCTGTTGTGTTCCTGCGAGTGAGTGATGTCACTAGAAAAGTGCTGTGATGGCAGCGGGGGTGGCGGCGCGCGAGCGATATTTTATGTTGCGAGCGTTAATATAGCTAAGGTAACCGCTTCACATCAGGCGGGCCGTATGCTTGTCTGCCAGCCAACGTAGTATAAAAAAAAAAGAGTCAGCGGGCTGAAGTGGCAGTGGGTCGGCCGTATCTACTAAGTCAGTGATGGCAGATGTGGGAGGAAAGTCCTAGAATGGAGACCTCGTATAGGGCGACGAAACGTCGGGCGCCCTCCCTCTAGATGGACCGATGACCTCAAGGGAACGGTCGGAAGCCGCTGGATGCGGAAAGCGGAGGATCACATATGGTGGAAGGCATTAGGTAAGGCCTATATCCAGCAATGGATAGATACAGGCTGATGATGATGATGCATAGGCGATGTATTAGTAATATTTAAAATACTTCGAAGAAAAAGTCTATTCAATCTGTCAACAATACCAGTATAAGCATAATACCGTGTTATTCGAAGAACTCGAATAAAGGGAAGTACGAATATTTTCGTTAGTTACGTATATTTGCAAAAGGCAGAACACATGTTTACTTATCAATGTAGGTACCTACTAACGAGGCTAATATTTTTTTTTACGAAAAACACGCATTTCTGAATAGTTCTTTATGACGTCATCAGTGTCGTTTGTTCTCGGAAATGATTAAGATGGTAAACGAACGTACGGTTGGTCTGATGGTAAATAGGTAGTGAGTTAAATCAAGCGATCATTGCGCCAGCTGGAATGCAGCTACGCGCAAGCGATATTTGATATTGCGAGCGTTTAGCGTTTCTATGGCCACGGTAAAGGCTTCGCATCAGGCGGGCCGTATGCTTATCTGCCATCCGACTCGTAGTATAAAAAAAATACTTTTTTTTATACTACGTCGGGTGGCAGACAAAAAAAAAGGGCCCGCCTGATGTGAAGTGGTTACCGTAGCCTTAATAACGCTCGCAACATAAAATATCGCTCGCGCGGTGGCACCCCCGCTGCCAACGCAGCATCTCCTTCCTTTCTGGTGACCTCACTCACTCACGCAGGAACACAACAACCGTCAAAGGAATTGTTATTTGGCTGCGGTAATCTGTGAGGTGGAAGAGGACATTCCCCGGTCGGTTAGCTTACAATTACGCTCCCTACCTCTCTTTTCGCCAGAGCTTCGTTTGTCAGTTGGCTTTGGTTCAAAGATGTTGATGAACCACTTACACCCCAATATCTATTTATTGTACTGCATGCTGTATATGAAAATCGTATCTTAATGAGTAAACGTCAAAAAGTACAAAAGTCGGTCCACTAATAAAGTCTTAAACGTAGCCCCGCCTACACTACAATACAAAACAGTACAATAAAACAAACGATACGAGACAATCCCACGGCAATGTGTCTAATGAAATTAATTACAAATAACACATTTCCCATATAATTGTCCAATTTCGAATGCTCATCGGCAGGGTTGTCAACGAACAGTATTTTTTTCGCTAACATTTTATGTAGCGAAGATCACATAAAATGAAGAAAAGCTTGTATAATGATCATGTTATTTCGTAAAGAAGTTTAAGTATTCGATTCCCGCACAAGTCAAACATTTTGTGTGCATGAACATGTTTGTTTGTCTTGGTCTGGGTGTTTTCTATGTATTATAAGTATATATTTACAAAAAAAAATGTATTTAATTATATTTATCGGTTGTCTAGTACCCATAACACAAGCTTTACGTTTAATTTGGGACTAGATGGCGCTGTGTACATTGTCCAGAAATATTTATTTATTATTTATTATATTATCCGTAAAAAGTAATAGTCTCAGTACCAAAAAATATCGCAATGTCAAAAATAATAATATTTAACAGAGAGAGAGAACAAACCGAGGAGCTCGATGATGCCGTTGCGCATGTCACTCTAATTCGAAGACGCAAGTTAAGCAACGTCGACCGTAGCCTCTCTATGGATGAGTTATTTATATCAAGCTCCTCCGTGCTTCCGAGGGCACGTTAAACCACCGGTCCAGGCCGTTGACATTAGATGACAGTCGTTAAGCCAAGTCAATGGGTTTAGGACGATTTGAAAACACTGGCCTCCGCCAACCCGTAGTTAATCAGTATGGTAGAGTATGCTCTAAAAGCCCTTCGATTGAGGGGAGACCCGTATCCAAACAGTGGTATAATTATGGCTTGACGCCGATCACTACTACTAACTGACGAATAAGTTACATAAACTCGGTTTTAAATAATTCGCCAACAAAAACGTGTTGTAAAATACATAATTTCGTAGACATGTTAAAAATAAAAAGAAATCCTAAGTATTTTCTAAAGTTTTCCCCTCCGATAGACGAAAGCATCTAAATAACTATTCTTTACTATTTTTTTGCATTCCTACAAATGAGTAAAAGACATAAAGTAATCGTGCTGTGTTGATAGCGCGCTGCATTTATGTCCTCCACGGCTTTCCATCTCGCTTACCACATTACTTTCGCTTACATACTTGTGTAAACTTAAGTAACAGAAAAAATATAGCATCAGATTTCGGAATGACGACAACCCTAAATATTGACAAGGCGATGACGTAACGACGCAACAACCAATGCCAAGGCTGGGGTCGGCGACCGGCCATCTTAATTACGGTCGCCATATTAGATTCGGACAATTCCGGACAAATAATCCGATGTGCTTATCATGCTTGTGTCCAAAAGGGGATTGACAGACAGATTTTTTGAGACTGCCATACAATGGATCTCGATTTGAGATTCATTCGGAAAGAAATTCTATGGGAAAGCTATGGAGCAGTGATTTCCAAACTGTGGGTCGCGATCCCCAGTGGGTTTCCAAGTTACATTCGGGGGTCATGGGGGAAAAATGCAAAGGCTTGTAGATCATACGCTACCGTAACAAAAAGTAAGCAGGCCTGACTATTGATCAATAATTCATCGACTCGTACCTTTTTGCAATTGAAGCCTATTTCTCGTCTAAATTTTTATACCATTAAAGACCTAATTAGTTCACCTAAGAATAAAGTACCGATTTTGTTGTTAATAAATAAATATTCCTGGACAATTTACACAGCGCCATCTAGCCCCAAATTAAGCGAAAAGCTTGTACTATGGGTACTAGATAACTGAAATATACTTAAATACATTTTTTTTTGTAAATATATACATATAATAAATACATAGAAAACGCCCAGACCAAGACAAACAGACATGTTCATGCACACAAATGTTTGTCGAACCCGCGACCTCGGCGTCAAAGTGGCCATTGCTAACCATTCGACCACCGAGCTCGTCAAACTTAGTGTGTAGTGTGTAGTGTTTGGTGAACTAATTAGGTGAACTAAATAGGCAAATGGCACTAACTATTTTAACCGCTGAATTATTAAAATTTCTTCATAGAAGGAGGAGGGGCCGCTAGAAATATTTAACTTGTAAAAAAGATTGAAAAACACTGCTATAGAGCTTTCCCATAGAAGAATATACTCTTCCGTAGCACGTTAAATTCCTTTCACTGGGAATTTTAGACAAATAATTTTTTTAGGTCAGTATAACAATGGTAGAAAGGGGATAGAGGCTGTTGGCTATAAAACCTGTCGACCTACGCTCGTACCGCCAAGCATTTTGGACATGGTGCTGTCATGACGAGATACATTAATCCAACCTCTTACAGCAGTGCTTCCCAATTATTGAGCGCGTACCTCTGGAAGTTCGCGAAGTTGCCTCAAGGGACTCTCTCGATTAAAATTAATTAGTCAGTCAAATATACACAAACAAATACACAATGTAAGCAATTTTGAGCTTTTTGTTGAAGTGGTACGAAGAAAATACTAATTGGAAACCACTCTTACAGCATTGATACCCAAAGTGATGTATGTTCACCCCCAGAGGTCAATTCCGACATGCATGTGGTGTAGAAACATATAGGTAAAATGTTAAAACAGTCTTTTTTTATATACTACGTCTGGTGATTGACAAATATAGACTCGCCTGATGTCAAACGGTTACCGTAGCCATATAAATGCTCGCAACATGAAATATCATTCGCGCGCTGCCACCCTCGCAGCTTGGACCTTTACCATAAGGAAGTTATTTTCTTTATTTTATTTTTTTATAAATCGTGATGTGAAGCGGTTACCGTAGCCATATTAACGCTTGCAACATAAAATATTGCTCGCGCGCCGCCACCCCCGCTGCCAACGCGGCATCACCTTCCTTTCTTTCTGGTGACCTCACTCACTCGCAGGAACACAAAAACCCTCAAGGGAATTGTCATTTGGCTGCGGTATTCTGTGAGGTGGAGGTAATTACCAGTCGGGTAGCATACAATTACGCTCCCTACCTCTCTTTTCGCCAGAGCTTCGTTTGTCAGTCAGCAGGGTGCACCACGTGCAGGTGAAGTTGGCTTTGGTTCAAAGATCTTGATGAACCATTTACACCCCATAAGTTATATGATACCTAGAACAAAGTAAGTTTCAGAACGAAATAAAAATCAAATTCGTGTTGATAGCACTTTCTTTTGACCTATAGCTGTGTTACTATTCACTTCATAGCTGTTATACACCCCAAATTACCGTTAATATACAAGTAATACAACATTTTTACGTAGGCATCATAATAAAATGAAAATAGTTACTCTTAATTAAAACGTGAAGTACGTACACTAATTAGCGAAACATGTTGCTATGCTAATCTAATATTAATAAACGAAAATTGAGGTTACAATTTTATGAGAAGCAATTATTTGGTTGACAATTATTACAGTTGTTAAGCAAAAAAAAAACTATGTAAAGTCATTTGGTCAAGCATAAAATGTGTTTCTGTTAAAAAACCAAATACAACAATTGTTCTGTAACTTAATACTATCGACAAATTAACTAGTCAATTGGACACTGTTATGGATAATAGATCCAAGCAACATTTTGTTACTTTAAAAAAAAAGTTCTGGACAATTTACACAGCGCCATTACAATTATCTACAATTTATCTAGTCCCAAATTAAGCACAAAGCTTATGTTATGGGTACAAGACAACTGAGAAATGTACTTAAATACATTTTTTTTTTGTAAATAGATACTTATAATACATAGAAAACACCCAGACCAAGACAAACAGAGATGTTGATGCACACAAATGTTTGTCTTGTGCGGGAATCGAACCCGCGACCTCGGAGTCAAAGTGGTCATTGCTAACCATTCGACCACCGAGCTCGTCAAGTTTTTTTTCATGTTTTCAAGTTTTTAAGTTAAAGCTGTTTAAAGTTTAATAAGAATAAAAATATCACGCAGTATTAGTTTTGAGAAGCGTATCTCATCAAACTGCTAGAATCTATTGCGAATATATAAATCTCGATTTGAAGTTTCTCGCTATGTATAATCTCCTAATTTGGTATAGTTTGTCGGTTGGATCAATTCTGCATAACGGGTCCAAATTAACTAGTCAATTGGAAGCTGTTATGTAGAATATTTTGTTACTTTTAAGTTAAAACTGTTTAAAATTTAATAAGAATAAAAATTTTTGGGGTGTAAGTGGTATATCAACACGCGGTGCACCCTGCTGACTGACAAACGAAGCTCTGGCGAAAAGAGAGGTAGGGAGGGTAATTGTAAGCTACCCGGCTGGGGAATGTACCGCCACCTCACAGAATACCGCAGCCAAATAACAATTCCCTTGAGGTTGTTGTGTTCCTGCGAGTGAGTGAGGTCACCAGAAAGAAAGGAGATGCTGCGTTGGCAGCGGGGGTGGCGGCGCACGAGCGAAATTTTATATTGCGAGCGTTAATATGGCTACGGTAACCGCTTCACATCAAGCGGGCCGTATGCTTGTCTGCCGCCCGACGTTGTATAAAAAAAAATGTATACCTTTCAATTTGGCATAGTTTGTCGGTTGGATCTATTCTGCATAACAGGGTCCAATTGATATATTATTATGTGACTGCTAAATACACAGTCACAATTACAGATGGGCAAAATGCCAGGCATTTACGATAAATGACCAATAAGTATACATCATCATCATCAGGTCATTTTAGTCTCCACTACAGGAGCACGACCCTCTCTCATCCGTCCCAGACAGAAGGAGGATTTGGCCTACACTGCCCATGCTGGCCAAACGGGTTGGAGAGGCCTGATCGATGTTTGATAATGTATTTCCTTTAGTCGCCTTGTACGACATCCACGGGAAGAGACGGAGTGATTCTATTCTAGCCTGCCGGAAACCACACGGCCATACAAAGTATTCATAACTGTCCAATAAATGTCTTATTTTTGGGCATAAATAGGTAATTTATATTTATTTTTTGTGGTATTTATCGTAAATGCCCGGGATTTTGCCCATCTCTAGTCACAATACAAAACTTACAAATAAATTCTTGATTAGCAAGTTCTTAATTAGAATGCTGAAAAATTAGATCCATCAGTTTTTCTTCCGAGTTACGGTCTATATCACAGGACAACATCGCATTTGTCTCTTTACTTATTTTAGCTACTTTCATAGCACTATCTTCTATGTTGTTGTGGAAAAAGGTCGGCCACACAAATATAAATAAATAAATAGCTCACTAAAGTGTTCAAACTGGTGGTGGTGTCGCGTGGCGGGTCGCCGCAGTCCCAATAAAATGGTTGAATGCGGCGATGGCTGCCCCATGCATCAACTCGTGAACGGGTGCTGCCAGAGGGGACTGGTCTTCCCTGGCTGTGATGGTTGCAAGGTAAACAATAGGGGGATTTAGGTTAAGTAGTAATAGACAAAAATATAACTATTAGCATAATAGCGACGTGCAATTTATTAATTGTAAGAATATTATAAGATAAAAATAGAACATTGTTAATAAAAGGTACGGACCCCGGGTCTGTAGACTGTAATAAATATCAATAAAAAAAATATTCCTGAACGAATTACACACTGCCTAGTCTAGTCACAAACTAAGCAAAGCTTGTGCTATGGATACTAGATAACTGATACTATACTTAAATACATTTTTTTTGTAAATTAATACATATAATACATAGTAAACACCCAGACCAAGACAAACACGCATGTTCGGGGTCGAACCCGCGACCTCTGGGTCAAAGTGGGCATTGCTAACCATTCGATCACCGAGCTCGTGGAAAATAAAATATCTTGTATAAAATAGACACTCCGTGAAGTTGGTCTTACCTTCGACCAACTGGCGGTTTAATGAGTCGCCCATAAAATATCAATATTTATATACCCTATTATATTAATTGACGTCAGTCCGTTTTAATGATAATTAAAGACAAACTAGTTGTATGGTCTGATATGTATATTATAAATAAAATATGATAATTATATTGCATAATATAACAATTAATAAATTATACTTGTGTTGCTGTATAAATCTATCACATAAGTAATTTATCCATTGACATTCATCAATAGATCGATGAGATGATCATAAATAAAAGTCATCCAATTATATTTTTAAAATTATTATTGGAAAATAATAGATTAAGCGATTTAAAAAAGCGGCGACACGCGAGTGATTTTTCTTACGAACGTTAATATGGCTACGGCAACGGCTTCACATCAGGCGGGCCGTATGCTTGACTGCCACCCGACGTATTTAAAAAAAAATATCTAATTGAGCAGCGCTTAATGAAGTCGGCGTGGTGGAGTTATATGAAAAATCTATAGATCCATAGTACACGACTAGCCTGTGCTTTAGTGGATAGCCTTATAGCAGAGGAACCATAAACGAATCTGACGTTCGTAACAATCGGTTGAAACAGGTAAAAATGTCGACTTCTGTATTTCAAAAATGCAAAAAATTATGTTGATGAAATAATTAAAGCCCAAGGCATCATATATCACAAGAAAGTACACAATAATATTTGATTTTGAAAGGTAATTTCATGTTGTCGATTGTCTATGTAACTATTTATAGCTAGCTATCCATGAAACAGCATGAACCGTTTTCTGATGCAATTTAATATGGGTATGTCTATTCTATGTCTATAGAAATATAACATCATTGTTGTAACTTGGGGTGTAAGTAATTCAACAAGGTTGGTGGTCAAACAAGGCTCTGGCGAAAAGAGCGGTAGACCATAGTGTATTTTTTAAGCTGCCCGACCGGGGAAGTACCTCTACCTCACAAAATACCGCAGCCAAATGCCAATTCCCTTGAGGGGTTGTTGTGTTCCTACGAGTAAGTGAGGTCACCAAAAAGAAAGGAAGGAGCGTAGGCTGGCAAAGTGGCAATGGATCAGCAACCTCTTGGTATTGCTGATTTACATAGGCGGTGGTAATTGCTTTCCATCAGGTGACGCAAATGCTCGTTTCCCACCTCTCTCAAATAAAATATAAAAATGTAAATCCTCAAGAACAATATTTCTAGACAGTAGACACCCGATGTTACAAACGTCAACATGCTTCGATATTGCTTTCCATTTACAAGGACAGTTTGTTTTGCAAAATCCTCAAATGAAAAACCAGTACCAAGAATTCATTAAATTCTGCATCCAAAAATGGCATGAAAGTGTTTGTGACTTTCATGAGCTTTCTTTGTAAACGCATTAGATTCATATTTACAAAGTGAATGCTATTGTTATCACGTATATCTCTCAAAGACCCAGATGGATTGGCGTCATACATGGTCTCATTCCATACTTAGTTGACATTTAAAGTTGAGTTCCATTGATGCGTTACCTGAAAAAGAAAAAGCAGTGTCATAATTGATTTAAATTCGACGGTGAAGGATTTGTACAGTAATTGCCGTATCAATTCAAATTGTATGTTATTAATATTTAATCTGATTGCTTGTTTAAATTGATGACATTGTGAATTTGTGATATACCTTTATAAATTTGCATGCCATAAGGTAGAATATATATTATAAAACATCGATCAGGCCTCCCCAATCCGTCTGGCCAGCGTGGGGAGTGTAAGCAAAATCCTCCTTCTGTCTAGGACGGACGAGAGAGGGTCGTGCTCCTGTAGTGGAGACTAAAATGACCTGATGATGAAGGTAGAATATGGCAGGACTAATTTGTTGTACTCTATCTGTATTGTTACATTATCCATGGTCGCAATTAAAATATATGAACTATAAGTAAAATTATGGGACAGGGCCCCACCACACATTCCCACAACTGTGTCACCTGTGTAGCCGAGATTAACAGCGGCGACCACCAAAAATAGGCATGTCATGGATAAGAATATGTCTGTTTGGAACTTACAACGAATTTAATCAGAAGAAATTAGTAGGAATAAGAAGCTTTTGAACTTTGGCTTACCCTCTTAGCAATATGAGATACAGCAACATAGCAAATGAGGCATTAAAAAACTAAAGAGATAGCCAGTCAAGTAAAGGTCACAACTGCCGTGCACCACGGACTTTAAGTATTCTAACACTATTCACATATAACATCTTCATAAACTGTCATTTTGAACAAAAAATAAGTAGGTGTTAAGTTTTATTGTCATGTTAAAAATTATCCAATTATATGTTTGTTGAAGAGTCAGTCTAATCGATGATGCAAGTTAAGCAACATCGACCGTAACCTGTCTATGAATAGGTTTACTTATCTCAAGCTCGAGCTTCTTCGTGACTCGGAGAGTAATCATTTGATGACGGTCGTTAAGCCAAATCATTTACCTTTGAGCGGTTTGAAAACACTGACCTCCGCCAACCCGCAGTTTAGCAGCGTGGTGGAGTATGCTCGAAACCACTTTGATTGAGTTAAGACCTGAATCCCAACAGTGGCATGATTATGGATTGTTGCCGATATATCTGTTAGTAAATATCCAATAATTAACCAAACGAAAAGAAAAAAAGGTATTGTTAATTATAATTAGGAATTATAATATTCATAATTATAATTAAGAATTATAACAGATTAAACCAAAATTCATTATCAATTTTACCCTTACAATACAGTGAAACAGTTTAATTCCAATGTTGCCATTTAAAGTCAATATAAATGTAAATTTAAGTACCAAAACTGATCACCTATTACATATTTGTCAAACGTTTTAGTTACACGCCACATTCCACAGTTCTACGTTGCGTTATTCTCTCAAAATAGTTAATAAATAACTGATCCATGGTCAAGGTCTGCGACAATATTGACCATTTGTCTGCGTTTGTCCGCAAACCGATGCTTTATTTCAATATAAGTTAGTGGAGTTTAAGAGAAAATTATTGGGTAATAATTCACTCTTACGCACCATAAAACGACGGGTAATATAGACCAGCCTTTGTCTTGACTGTTTCCTATTTCAATATTGTTTTAGTGTTTCATAACAAAGCTAAAGATATCGAATATGTGGTTTGTAGTACCCTAAGTGCTACAGTACACTAGGCCACAAGTAACCGCCACTAAATGCGGCCCGAAATTGGTTACAAGGAGAAGCGATGATTGGCCGTCTACCACAGTACTGTTTTTATAGCCCGTCCACACGCTTACCAAGTGGCAGCCAAGCAGAATACAGCAAACCCAGTACAAACACTGCTTCCCACGCTTGGTGTTTGCCGCAAGCTCAGAACACCGAGATTTGCCAAACAGATACACAAACAGCAGACACAAGCAGAAAACAACCAACACCCATCCACACGCTGGTGTTTGTCCTTTGCTGTTTGGTGTTTGGCCGTTGTTTGGCAAGCGTGGGCCATAAGACATTTTATGCCATGTACGTGGAAATTGTGGCATCAACTTCTCTCAACAGTGTTCTCGAACAAATACGACTGGAGAGTCTTCAAGAAAAGATACTATATTTCCCTAAAAAGGCTGGCAACGGATCAGTGACCGTTTGCTGTTGCTGATGTCCGTGAACTGTGGTGATTTCTTACCATCAGGTTACTCACATGCTCGTTTGCCCCTCGATATGAAAAAAAAAAACAACACTGCCACACCCCAACTTGTGGTTCGAACCGGTCGCGCGGTCGCTCAAATGCTCACTTTGCGTCGATACCATAAATTGTGTGAAAAAAGTATCCTACTACTTGTGACGGCCACTAGTGGCTTAGCTGCGGTCGCCACCGGTGGCCTCGTGTGCGGCAGCACTAACTACCGAAACCAAAGTTCGATTTTTAATCCATATTATCCATAATATGTAATTCGATATATCTTATTAGTATTAGTAAGGTTGGTACTACTGCTGTTACGTCAACAACTTAATTCTTGATGTGACTTATTTCAGTTTGCTATTATATCATTTGAGGAATTTATTGACATTCAACGTGTGATATAAGTGTGTCTTTAACATTATCAGATCCGGCTGGTTTTTACCACGCTGCTGTGACGAAATTAAACCAACAACTATCTAGACATAATTATATTATACCTGATTATCTCGTGTATTTATTTATTTTATGACAATACCATGTACAGAACTACAAATATACATAAAAAATTACAACGGAAAAAAAAAAAACATTTTAGCTCATGACTGCTTAATTCAGTCGAAACTGTTTTTGACCAATTTTCGCAGTCAAAAGGGTGTTGGAGTTGAGGTAGCCGAGATTCTACTACTCAAACCTATCATAGACCTATAGAAACCTAACCTAGATATCAGGTATTGACTATAACATATGCATAGATATTATTGAAAATACAATTTTTCAAACTACTTCGGGTGCGAATACGGTCCGTCTGACGTAAACCGGTTAACATGGCCTCTTTTCATATGCTCTACTCTCTTTAGAACCTACTTTGTTCACTTTCGACCCAAAATTTCATTTGACACAACTAATATTAATCGTTACGACTTACAGATTCAATAAAGTCGCCCCTTAAACCCTAGAAAGGCGTTCGCCAAAACTGTCCACGCATTCCAACTCTAGCGCAATTAGATTTAATTCATTGTTATGTCGCGATCATAGCTTCCTAATCACATGATACGTTCGGATACACGTACCATTTTATAGTTAATGTAAACCAATAATAATAAAATTATTAAAAAAAATCATTTAAAATTATTACGTAAAAATATGTAGTTGCCGAAACCACACCAAAATACCGCCCAGAAGTGTTTATTGACGCCACGAGAGTTGTAAACTTTAGGTAAAATATTATATTTAATTAATTAGCTTTAATTTTGCTGTGATACATACATCTTCTAGTTCATTTCCGTAGAGTAACTTAAGACCTTGTATAATTTCAAGTGTTCAAGGATTTTATTGACTAACCTTTCCGTCAATTCTTCATAATTAATTTAATCGTTAATTAATTTTAATAAAAAAAATTAAATCGAATGTAATATAACCTCGATATATGGCAAAATCTATTGACAAATAAATCAACGTTTCGTTATATTATGTTCTAATAATCCTAAAGTTGTTAGAACGAAATTTGCAAACAACGGAAGTTTTAGCACATCCTTCTTCAGCAACTACTACTAGATTATATTAGTACCTAACACATAAAATTGATAAAACAATTTATACATGTTAATTCTTCGTGTATCGGATACACTTTTTATTATTCTAAGTGTCATGATGTAAGTAAAATCTTACAAAAAATGAACTAGAAAAATCTATTATTCATTTGCAGCTTTGTTGACATTTTACGGAGGCGGGAAAACCGAGCGTATGTGCGTATATTCGAACGTCTGTAGTCTATAGTGAGTTTTTCTAACAGGTCGATAGCCCCAGCGTACGTATAAGTAAGTACTAATAATATATAATAAAAAAATCTGACCAAGCGATTGCTGGCCTTGAACGTAGATCGTTCACCTGGTATCAACGAATCTAGCCTGATAATAACTACAGGCACGCGTGACGATTGCAAATAGACGAAGATGATTCTAAGAATTAAAGTTTAAAACATCATTTTGTAAAGTTGCATACTCACTGCAGTTCAATCGTAGTGAATTAAAATGGGTATCGGATCCATGTGTGGAAGACTATTAAATACTGTTTCTCTAATGGCACGCATCTATTTCAGCAAGAAGTTATGTGTTTGGAAAGTTCGGAAGGTTGTTTAAACGAATACGAAAGTATGCGTCACGATGCGTTTTTTTTTTAACGTAATCAGCCTGTCCATATCTCACCTCGCCTAATAGAAACCGCAGGCGAATACCAAATGTGAGGACCGCTATCACTTCGATTAGCACTGCGCTGGTCCCTTGACTATTATGCAAGTCTAAAACATTCAGATACATTAATTTCTTTTATAAGACTAGGGCGGCAAACGACCTGCCTGATGGTAAATAGATACGCAAAGCATTTACGCTTGCGACACTGGACGCAGCATTCACGCGTTGCTATTGTGTGAAAACCCTTTTACGCCTTTCTCAAATAACACGATACTGTAGTCTCATGGGAAAATTTGGGTAACTGTCACTATTTTAATACAACTTTTTTTCCCGTGGGAATAAGATGCTTTTGGCGTGAAACTTTTTTAAAATCACTCCAATACTACACCCCGGTCACTGCATACAAATGTCGCGTCGTTTACTAATATATAAACAACTAGCGACCCGCCCCGGCTTCGCACGGGTGCAATGCTGATACTAAATGTACTACAGAAGGTCTTTGCGCTTTGTCCTATCCAGTCCTTCCCCAGTTATAGGCACACGCCGCCGGCTCCGCGGCCGGTACCGCCACAGCCGTTATGTCCCTGCATTTTAAATGTGTAATATCTTCTAAACTATTCATTTAAATTACATGCTGTGAAGGGCCATATTGATCTATATTAAATGCGCAATGTATTTAAGGTACTTAATTGGATAAGGATTAATTCTGTATTGCTTAAAATCGCTTCGTAAATAAGGCATTATTTCTTGTAAAAAGCAAAGGATAAAATAACGGTTATTGTGTGTTACCACTAAGAGATAGACATATACCATCGCGAACTTTTTTGTAGACCATTTTAAGGTGAACAATACTGTACTACATTATTTTGATATATCTCGTTGGGTTCAGCCAGCGTTTGCAATGAAAGAGCAAAAAAATGTGTTTATTTACGACATCACATTAGAAACCTCTAAATTATCAGTGTTTTTCTACTATGTTATGCATATATTATACATATAAACTTTCCAGTTGAATCACTCTATCTATTAAAAAAAACCGCATCATAATCCGTTGCGTAGTTTCAAAGATTTAAGCATACATAAGGACATAGGGACAGAGAAAGCGACTTTGTTTTATACTATGTAGTGATGACATCTGTGCAGAGCGTGAATGAGCGTATGTGCGTGCGACGCCATACAAACTGTTCCAGATTTGTCTCAGAGGGGAGGTGAGATCGACACGAGAGAGCGGCAGGGAGTGGTCATACTGTACGTAGTACTATTACTTATACTGTGCCAATACATAGATACAGGCACCAGGTCAGAAAACTGGACTGTAACGAATTTGTCTATATGGTCTTACCTTACCTTAATAATTACAAAAGATTGCATTTTTTTCTTTCAATCTATCTATATCAGCGAGTCGCTTTTAGTGTTAAACTAAAAGCGACTCGCGTGCACCAACACTTTCTCACTCTCACCCGAGCTTTTTTCAGGATAAAAAGTAGCCTATGTCAATTATCCAGCCTTCAATTATTCCCGAAAAAAATCTCGTCAATTCATTGGTCAATCTTTCGACGCGAAAGAAGGACAAACAATCACACTATCGCATTAATAATAATAAATATGGACACATAATGCGATAATATTTTTTTCTCACAGTTTAAAAAATAGGTTTTTTTATACGCTTGCAATGTATGATATGGCAAGCGTTTACAGCCTACAGTTACCGCTTTACATTAGGCGGGCCGTATGCTTGTCTGCCATCCGATGTAGTAAAAAAAAAAATGTTTTATTGTTTCATTAAGAGTGTTTTATAGCCAATTTTGACTTTTTTTTTTCGCGTGGGTATAAGATGTTTTTATGGGATAAAGTAGCCTATGTCATTTCTCCAGTCTTAAACTATACCCGAACAAAATCTCGTCAATTCATTGGTCAATCTTTTGACGCGAAAGAAGGACGAACAATCACACTATCGCATTAATAAAAAAATAAAAATAAAAATTGACTACTTACATGATGCTAGTCTACGTCCCGTCTACATATAAAATGTCACGGCTTATAACAAACACACTGCGCATTAACGACGCCGGTTTGGCAAGCATGCCGTGATAGAGAACATCGAGATTTTGTAAAGCCATATAACTATTTAGCACATTATTGTGCCTTCCTTTGAAAAAACATTACGCGAAAAAAAATCGTATCAATCTGTCTCATTTCCGTCCATGATAATGATCATGCTAAGAAGAAGAATAACTAACGAAATGTCGTTAGTTAATCTTTTTCTTATTGTGTGATGCGATGCAAACTATCAATTTGTCTATAGTTTTCTCTGTCTACGAATCGACAGAATAACAGGTCTTGATTAACATGTTTACTATACATGTACTTTGGACTTTTTGGCGGGAAATTTTTCTGCAAAAACAGATTTTTATAAATGTTTACTAAGAGAGTTAGTGTATTATGGTGCAAGTAATAAGACTGCATAAAATTTGCGAAATCTTTAATTAAAAGTAGGTATTTAAATAGCAATGTCGAGTTGTTCCAAGAAGTCGTGCTATACAGCAATAATAATATTCTACTATCGGTTAAATTATTTAGTTATTACAAGTAATTCAAGAGCAAGAGAATTTCTGACGATAGTTTACGGCATATCTTTGAAGTCAGGAGGGATAATAAGATGAAGAAAATAACACAATGACGGACTCAACACTAAAGGACTTTGTTTCCAGAGCCGTAAAACTATGTAGTAAAATAATATAACGTAAGTATTACTGCTATTTAGCAGGTAAAAAGTATTTGCCTTTTTTATTTGCAAAGTTATGCTGCAATAAGTGTTAAACTGAAAGTAACTTACATTTTTTATCAAAACCAAAGGAAATCAATTACTACGCGTACGCATACCGTGATAACACGTGATCGCATTGTGCATGCGTTCGGAACGCGCAACAATTGCTCCTTATTCCCTTCGCATTAAGATTCAATTTGCATGGTATAAACAGGAGATAATTAAAATCTCACGAGAATGTATTGTATTACATAACGCATAGAGAGAATTTTAGGCGCGGCAATTTTCCATACGACTTTATTTTTGAAATTTAAATAATGTTCTATTACTACTATTATACCAGTAAAGTTGCAAGTAAGCATACGGCCGCCTGATGGCAGGCGGTCACCGCGGACTATACTGGGGCTTGTAACACCAGGGGCATCATCAGCACACGTTGTGACGTTGTAAAAATATACGTTTCACCAGTTTCACTAAAAGTACTCTATAATGGATATCGAATATCGATAAAAACTATTCGAGTACAGCTATGGCTGTTCAAATTTTTCAAAACATCTTCATCAAATAGTTCAAATTCATCGGCAGATTCAACAATACACCTACGACATCGCTACATCATCACAATGATCCTGTATCTACCCACTGCTGGATATAGGCCTTTCCCAATGCTTTCCACTATATGCGATCCTCCGCTTTCTGCATCCAACCGCTACCAGCCACTTTTTGAGGTCGTCGGTCCATCTAGAGGGGGGCGCCCTACACTTAACAATGACATACAATACACAATACTTTATTGCACCAATAATAAAATACAAATAAAAGTACATACAGAATTAGAGTACAAAGGGCGGCCTTATCGCGATGCGATTTCTTCCAGGCAACCATAATAATTTGTTAATTAAGGACGTCACTATAATATAACTATAGGTGAAAGAATTACTTCGATAGCATAAAAACTTCTCGTAGGTATAATTTGAAAATCTCAATTTTGGACTAACCCGAAAACGCTCCAAACAAAAAGCAACCGAGTTATGACGTAACAATTTCTGTTTCAATGCATATACCTAGGGTATTTGGTATTTTGTACGATACAATTAAAATGGACTTTCGCACCAACATTTGATCGAACCCTAAAACCACACAGACATAACGTCGTTGTCAAACCAAAATCTGCTATGTGTTTTTTTTATAATTTTAACATTTTGACAATTGCGACTGGTAAATGAACCTCACTATCGTTAGACGATCTGCGATCTTTAAATTTTATTAACTTTAAGTTAATAAAATTTACGTTCTAGTTTTGTGTATTTTACGATACTGATAAATATTTTCTACAATTTTGGAACATAGGCATCTCGCCTATTATACAAATTGTGGAAAGAATTTGTTTACGCTATAATAAAATAGACTCCAAACATTACTCCACATTTATGGATGTAGATACAGACTGATGATGATGATGATGATGAAAAAAATAAGGGACCAATCTGGAAGTATACTCTTTCAAATAAGAAAAGGTTTTTCAAATCGTTTTAAAAAATGACGGAGTAACGAAATAACAAACCTAACAGTGCGTAAATACAGGCTTACGATGATGATGATGATGAAGAAGAAAATATGGGACCAATATGGAAGCATACTCTTTAAAATTAAAAAAGTTTTTTTTCAAATCGGTTCACGGAGTAATTCAGTAACAAACATTAAAAAAAAATGCAGCCGAATTGAGAACCTCCTCCGTTTTTTAAATCCGAACTCAAAAACCGGTCATGAATTTTTACAGCCATTTCACTATATTATACATATATACGTATATTTATTCGGCTGCTTTTACAATAAAAACAAAAAAAGAAACAACTGGATTCAAATAGCATATAGTTAAATTTTAACTTTAACTCAGTTAGTTAAGGCATAAAATACAGTGTACATGCGAGTGTTCTAACCCATTACTTTTTATTTTAAGGGGAAAATAATGGTAGGGTTTAGATTAAATGTTATCGTTATTTTTAAAGGCATCCCTTTCATGGGGTTGAAGTAAATTGGACCTCATATTCTGGACAACATGGGAAATTATTAGTTTGTGTTGTCAGAAGAAGTTCAGCCCTATGTTGTTCCACGCAGCTTATTTGGTTACGTTTTAAATGAGAGACTTTTCGCATTAGCTCTTTTCAGGCGATAGGAATATTAAGTGTGTAGTTATTGAAAGAAACATATGTAAACATATAAAAGAAACATATACATATATTTCAGCAGGGTGCATCGCATGCATGTGAGGTTGGCTTTAGCTCAAAGATGGTGGCGAGCCCACATTACACCTCAAAATTACCTTCTTAGCGGGTGCTTACGTCATACCTGTAATTATTTGAGTAAACGATTGATTGCCTTTTATATATATACAGAAGAATTGATCAAGTAGACTCACAGAAGATCGCAATGAAATAACAATCTCCTAATAGCCTAGCTAGAGGATTGTTGTGTTCCTGCGAGTGAGTAACGTTACCAGAAAGGAAAGAGTTGCTGCGATGTCAGCAGGGATGGCGCGTGCAAGCGATACTTTGTACTGCAAGCGGCTACACTTGTGTTTGTGTCTACACGTGTAGGGGTACACGCTACAATAACCGATTCACATCAGGCGAACCGTATGCTAATCGGCCCGATAGGGAAAAAAAACTATAAAGTACGGGGTTTTCCAGGTTACTGTCCTAGATTATTTATTTTAGAGATGGCAGTCTTTAGTACTATGTACATAGCAAACGCGTTTAAGAGCGTTTATGTAGCACACACGGACAAAAATCGTAGCTTGTGAATGGAAGGATGTAAATTATGTACTTACCATTCCATAAGATAAAAATTAAGTATACACATAGTATAAAAATTAAGTATCATCAGCCTGGATAGATACTATCCACTGCTGAATATAACCTTCATCAATGCTTTACATCAAATACGATCCTCTGCCTTCTGCATCCAGCCGCTTTCTTAATGGTCCATGAGCCAGCAACAGATTTTCATGACCAATTTTCTCTCACGCGATAACTCGTGAATTACTTCGGAGAGTTGTATTATGCCGTATGGTAAACGTCAGCTGCCGCTCCGTAGGTGGGTTGGGCAGCGGCAGCCTCTTAATCACGTATAAAAAATAAGTTTTCAGTCATTTCCTCCCGACAGAAAATTTGTTAAATGATAGTTAACGTAATTATTCGAAGATACAAAAACGTCAGCTGGCCGTACTGTGGTGGATTATACGTCAGCTGGTCACACGAACATGCAAAAATTTTTTTTTCGTTCAGTGATTTCCTCTCACTTGAAAATTTGTCAGATGATAGCTTACATGCCACTTTGAATAAATAAAAGCGTCAGCTGCCTCTATGTTGGTGGAAAGCGCGTCAGTTGATGCAGTAAAAGGTGGCGCATGGCCCAGGCGTGAGCTCCGATCGCTTATTTAAATACGTCAGCTGACGGCCTTTCCACCAACATAGAGGCAGCTGACGTTTTTATTTATTCAAAGTTGCATGTACGCTATCATCTGACAAATTTTCAAGTGAGAGGAAATCACTAAAAAAAAATTTTTTTTGCATGTTCGTGTGACCAGCTAACGTATAATCCACCACGGTACGGCCAGCTGATTTTTTTTTATCTTCGAATAATTGCGTTAACTATCATTTAACAAATTTTGAGTCGGAGGAAATGACTGAAAACAATTATATTTTTTACGTGATTAAGAGGCTGCCGCTGCCCAACCCAACCAAGGCCCTAGTATCTCTTCAACTTCGAAGAGACATTAGCTCGCTAAGCGTATATTATCACCTCTACCATGGTGAATGTTCCGAAGACCTGTTTTCCCTTATCCCACTTTCTCCTTTCCGTACTAAAAAACTTTCCGTACATTTCTTTGCGTACTAAAAAAGTCCGGCAACTACTACAGTCGCACCATTAAAAAGTGGGACGCCCTACCGGCACATGTGTATCCTTCTTCCTACAACATGAGATCCTTCAAACGAAGCGTGAAGAAGCACCTCGTGGGCCAGTATGGCAGTGTCAACCAACTGAATGCTGTTGTCTAGTCTTTAGTCGACTGCCGCTGCAAATAGGACTCATCTTTTCGCTAACCACCAGTTGAAGCGTAGCCACTATGCGGAGCTAATATGAAAAAAAAGCTCACAGTTTTATGTCCCCAATATAATATTGTTAGTTACTTAAAATCCGTAGTCCTGGGCAGTTAATCTTCACTTGACTAGCCATCTCTTTAGGCTTTTAACGCCTTATTTTCCAAATTGTTGTACTAATTTCTTCTGATTAAATTCGTTGAGGAGTTTCAAGGCAGCTGTAGTTTTACCCCCGGGACTGCAGTGCACTTCATTGTACATTACTTATTTAGTAGTCGCCGCTTTTATTTCTAGCTACACAGGAGACAATGGTGGGAATGTTTGGTGGGCCTCTTCCAATTACCTTCCATTTACAAACTAAGATTTTTTTTATTTCAATTTTAGGGTTAGTGTGCTACATAAACGCTCTTAAATTATAGGGCGCATTAACCTCATTGTGTAAGATAAAAAGTGATTGCGTCACATTGACGTCACATCAATCCGTCTGACGTGTAGACAACTATTCCATCAAATAGATAAGAAAAATTAAATCCCGTCGTCGCCTTATCATAGTTCATTGTACCACGCCTATTTCTATTTCTATCTAAAACTAGTCCAGTAGAGTTATAAGGCAACGTAAGATGATATATGTACCCTAAATCTACATGAATAATTTACATAGATACAGCCTCAAGCTCCATCACACAGCTGACAGGCGCTCAAGGGCATCGTTGTGCGTGCAAGTCTAATCGAACACGCGAGTTGAACACCGTTTACAGTAGCCAGACTATGGATGGGTTATCACGATCTTCTCTGTACTTTGGAGGACAATCCGTTAGCCCTGGAAGTTGTCATTAGATGAAAGTCGTAAAGCCAAAGTAGTGACATATCACAGGTTGGCGGAGATCAGTGTGGTCTCCACCACACCGACCTCAGCCAACCTGTGATACTCCTATGTGATACTACTCTCTAAACCCCTTAAATTCAGGTAGACCCATATTCCATCAGTGGAATGAATTTGGTACGAAACTTCTGGGACGAAATAGGAATAAATGGGTAAAAATACGATTACCTCAAAATACATGTTGAAGTTAGTGAAAACAATATCTAGAAGAAATTCAAGGACGTAGGTCTATTAGAAATTACTCCAAATTAACAATAAGCGTTTAGAAAGCTTCGGCACATCTTCTCCGCACAGATGCTCCCAATGCTTGAAGACAAATCTTGGTGACAAATAATGCTGGTCCACAAGCTAAAGGTCGCATAATGAGCGATGGAGAGGGCTATGCTCGGGGTTTAGGAGGGTAGGCTCTTAGGGACCGAATCCGGAACGAACAAATTCGACGAAGAACCAGAATTATCGACACAGCCTTCAGAGTTTGCAAGCTGAAATGGCAATGGGCTGGCGAACCTGCCGAGTCAGTGATAGCAGATGGGTGAGAAACGCCCTCGACGAAGTGGCGAAGGATCGTATTTGGTGGAAACCATTGGGGAAGGCCTATATCCAGTGTAGATACAGGCTGATAATGATAATGATTAACAATAAGCAGCAGACTACCATCCAGTTTCAGGGGTAAAACTACGACAGAGAGAGTCGGGAAATCAGTAGTTTAATCAGAAGTAGAAACAGTATCCTGGTAACTTTTAAACTGATTAGTACCAGACTACATTACCAACGAGATAAAATGCTTAGACCCAAAAATACCATTGAACCGAAAAGCGCCCCGTCACCCCTCTTTATGTATAATGTATTGTTCTCGTTTATACAAGAAAATGATCGTGTTTACAAACGAACGGATATTAACGGCCACAGTGCCTGCAACCACCTGAAAGCAACCTTCCGAGTATGGCCACTAAACTAGTAATAGCATTAGCGGAGCGGGAACGACAATCACACATATTTGTGTGTCAGGGACTTAAAGTACATTGGTATTTTTTTTTAACACCCGATGATTTGTAGGAGTGTTCACCAAATCTTGGGTGCCAGTCAAGCTGTCGTAGGTAGGATGAAAAGATTTTGAATAAGTTTTAATCATATGAAAGGTGACATGATTGTTTCAATGCTATGAAGAAATATGAGCAAATCCCACGCGTCTGACCGGTTCGAAATTGGAAAAAGAAGAACATCGTAACACCGGTCAGATGTTGCAACATCATTTTGCGAGCCAAATTAAAGAAAAATGCTTCATACGTTTTATCACATTTCATTTCCAGAGATCCAAGCTAACAAAGCGAGGCTTCAATCTGACTTACTCTCCGTCCAATCCAGAGTAAAAATTGACTTTCATCAACAATTTGATATCGACCGTGGCCATCAAGCTTGGAGTCATTTTGCATCTTCCAAAGGTCACTACTACTCCTTACCAAAGTAGTATCAGGATTTAATGCATATTGTCAAACTTGGGCAGGACAATTTTAGAAAAACAATTGAACAAATAAAAAAAATGCCTCTCAACGTCTCCCAGGAGTCTACAAACACGGGATGCCACCTTAGGGGTATAAAAGAATGAGTTTCAAAGTATGTATATGCACAATGTTACTATGGCGCGTAATCAGAAATTCTCTCCAAATGTCGCCAACAAGTTTAGTGCCCTCTTTGATATGCCGCACAGGAGGAAAGACATAAATGATATGATTGGTTGACTAGTTGATTGCGCTTTGACATGAAAAAGTTTAAACAAGGATTAAAGCGAAATGCTAAAAGAATGGCGTATGTAAATGACAGTCTGCATAATATCTCTGAGGTTTTACTACCGCTTGGTTCAATCTAATGAAAATATATATATTTTTTTAATTCGGTTAGATAAAGCTATATCTGACTCTCATGATCGCTTAAAACAACAAGGAAGGTTTAAGTTAGCATTCAGCCATCCGAGCGAGCGAATTCGAGCCAAGTCGTAAAAGATGAAACGACACTGCAGCGTCATTATTACAATCGCTTATTTTATAGGCACACCATCAAACCCAAAAACGTCGCGTCACACTGGCTTTATATAACTGGTAATAAGGTTGTCACTACATTGTTGCGTAATGTTTTTTTTTTGTTCCAAAAATCTTCAATGAAATTTCTGTTTTTTAAGAGAAATACAATGTGAGTGGAAGTAAAAGGTCAACACGTTGTTTATGTCACGTTTTACTTGTTTTAGCAAAAACATTATTTGCGTAAGAATGTGTAGTTATCTATGTATTGTTTTGTGAACGGCATTTAGGTATAGCAATTGGCTACTATTGCTATAATCGCATTTAGGTGGCCCTTAGAATTTAGTTCAAAAATATTTTTCTTATTGTTTTACGTGGGGACTTCACACTTCGATATCAACCCATGATTATCCCACTGTTGGGATACGGGTCTCCCTTCAATCGAAGGGGTTTAGAGCGTACCCTCCGCCAACCCGCAGTTGAGCAGCGTGGTGGAACATGCTGCTCAACTGCGGGTTGGCGGAGGCCAGTGCTTTCAAGCCATTGGCCATTGGCTTAACGACTGTAATCTAATGACAGCAACCTTAACGTGCCCTCCGAACGGTGCCACGGAGAAGCTCGCGATAAATAGACCCATCCGTAGACAGGCTACGGTTGACGTTGCTTAACTTGCGTGATCGATTAGACTGACACGTGCAACGACGCCATCGATCTCCTAGACTTCACTTTTAAATTTACTTAATATTATTGAAAAGTCAATTGTTTACTTACAAATATTTTATTAAAATAAGGCCTTCCTATTGAACGTAATTACATATTTTGAATTAATTTAATAGAAGCCTTCTTTTTACACATATTACCCAATTTGAACCTATATTCTAACGTTTTACTTAAGATTTTTCGATTTAGGCGGTCAAGGTGAGACTGAAACAAGAGGTGTCGACATATACTACGAACAGCCGCTGTTTGGGCGATGACGCTGCTCCCGCATACAATCAATTAGTTTTTTTTTTTGACACTGGTCTCTGGGCATGTCCACAGAACAGACAAACCCACCACCTTCCCATGGCTCCACCGACCTCGCGGTCATATGAGCCGAATCGCGGGAGATGCGCGCGGCACTTTGCTGCTCTGAGGATCTTTCGTGCCCGGGGCAATTCTTGACTCCCTACAAGTTGTTTATTCCTTGTCCTTTGTCCATTTTTAGCCGGAGAGGGCTAAAAATTTCTTTTGGGGCGGCTACGTTCACACACACACACACACACACAGAAAAGACACTGTATAATTTTAACAAAAAAAACCGCCTCCAAACATTACTCTACATTTATGTATGTAGATTGTAGATACAGGCTAATGATGATGATGAAAAATATATGGAACCAATCTGAAAGTATACTCTTTCAAATAATTTTTTTTTTATCAAATCGGTTTTATAAATCATGGAGTTATTAAGTAACAAACATTAAAAAAAAATACAGCCGAATTGAGAATCTCCTCCTTGGAGTCGGTGAAAAAGACAGCAGGTCCGTGAGGATGCTGATACCACACCCCGGCCACTCCATACAAATGTCGCGTCGTTCACTATTACATAAACAATGACGTCTGTACAGAGCGTAAATACGCATGTGTGCGTGCAGTGCCATACAAACTGTTCCCTATTTGTCTCAGAGGGGAGGTGAGGTCGATACGAGAGAGCGGCAGGGAGTGGCCATACTGTACGTAGTACTATTACTTATACTGTGCTGATACCAAGATTGATGCAATGGCAAAACTGTCAACCCTACCAAGTAATGGCGTTGCCGAATTGGCCTTGTCAGGTCATTGCCACAGCCTAGGACGTAAGCAGTGACACGCTAGGCAACTGGGCAGGGCGGGCGAAAATGCTAAAAGTGTCAATTTAATTAAACATACATCGTAGGTACCTAGGGAATTTCGATGACAAAAATTATTATTTTGTACCATGCAAGGTGTCAAATATGCATACAGCACAACCTGATGTATACTTATCGTAGCCGATAGACGCTTGAGATACAAGTATTGCTAGCGCTGTGTCGTCCCTGCTGCAGCAAGTCTTTTCGTTTGGTAACTTTTTTTTTTATACTACTTCGGGTGGCAGACAAGCATACGGCCCGCCTGATGTGAAGCGGTTACCGTAGCCATATTAACGCTCGCAACATAAAATATGGCTCGCGCGCCGGCACCCCCGCTGCCAACGCAGCATCTCCTTCCTTCCTGGTGACCTCACACACTTACAGGAACACAGCAATCTTCAAAGGTTATTTGACTGGGTATTCTGTGTGATAAAATTACTTCCTCATTCGGACTCGACACGCCCCTCGCTTTCGCCAGAGTTTTGTTTCGTTTTCGATTGCACCTGCTTGTGGCGCATTTTGACGTCTAGCAGCGTCAAATTCACTACGAGCAGGTGCTAGGCTTTGGTTCTACAGGTGAAATAATAGAAAATAATTATATACACGCAAGTTAAGAGTTGGTGACTGAAGCCATTAAACCGGTTAGTTTCAATGTTTTTTTTTTTAATATACTACGTCGGGTGGCAGACAAGCATACGACCCGCCTGATGTGAAGCGGTTGCCGTGGCTATATTAACGCTGGCAATATAAAATATTCCTCGCGCGCCGCCACCCCCGCTGCCAACGCAGCATCTCCATCCTTTCAGGTGACCTCACTCACTCAGCCAACCAACCCTCAAGGGAATTGTTATTTGGCTGCAGTATTCTGTGAGGTGGAGGTACATTCCCCAGTCGGGTAGCTTACAATTACGCTCCCTACCTCTCTTTTCGTCAGAGCTTCGTTTGTCAGTCAGTAGGGTGCACCGCGTGCAGGCTTTGGTTCAAAGATGTTGATGAACCACTTACACACCAAATTTTGCGCATTGGCTTTTTTAGATTTTGAGTTGGCTTTAAAAGGTCGCTTCCATGCCATTCCGCGGGGTTGTAAATTGAGCCTTAGTCAGTAGGGCCTCCAGTGTAATTTTTATGTTTGTCTCGTTGCGAAAATATATCTGAGTGAATCAAGATAGTGTCAAGTTACTAATTAAAATGTAGTTAAGGAAAATGATAGAAATAAACACGACGATGGTTACTAATATGACACTCGGAACAAACGTTTACAGGCCATACAAATATTTGCCGTGATGCGAGAATCAAATTAGCGGCCATTAGCCAGTCCTAGCCACTCGACCTACCATTCTTTGTCTTCTTACACGACTGTACAATAAAGAGTAATGTTTTCAGGGTTTATTTATCTGTTTAACGTGGGGTTAATTTGACTTGACTTGACTGACGTGTTCGTCAAGTGGCGAATGTGAAACCCCCGAGTGCGCGCGAGTTGGCCCCATCTGAATGATTGAACTGATTAAGTGTACAATTTTTTATGTCGATAGAGTAATTGAAACCGAAGAGATAAATATTTCTGAACAATTTACACAGCGCCATCTAGTCCCAAAATTAAGCGCTATACTATGGGTACTTACTAGAAAACTGATAAATGTATTTAATTTTTTTTTTTTGTAAATATATACTTACTTTTTGTAAATATATGCTACATAGAAAACGCCGAGACCAAGAGAAACAGACATGTTCTTGCAGACAAATGTTTGATCAAACCCGTGATCTCAGAGTCAAAGTATGGCTACTTTGCTAGTTATTCGACCACCGGGCTCGTCAGTATGTTGTATATCCATACTTATTACTTATTACATGGATATATCACAAAGGGTACGTAGTTGTCGAATGAGGTTCTAACATAATATTATTCAGAATAATAATCACAGACTCCGCTGACGCGATAACGATAATGTAACCTAGACATACTTAAGTATATCTAGAAGTTTGAGAAAATAAATAAAATCCGGAACAATTTACATACCTTTAAATATTTAATTCCCGTTCTTATATTTCATAAATCATGCAACGCGAAAGTTTAAAAGTTATTAATTTACATACCTTTTCTAATAATACAATGGATACTTATACTGTCAAAATACGACCCCAAGCCGTAATTATTAAGAAAGATGTAGACTGTCGAGATCAGATTTCTATTAATATACTTATATAAAGTTTACTTCTTCTTTTCATGAAACACGTCAACGGAAAAATCTCAGGAGCAAACGGATTTTGGCCTACGCAGACGAAGGATCCCGCGTGTGCTTTATTCGATGCAGTTGCAAGCGTACTATTTTGGAGGACAAAACATCAGCCGACAAAAGTTGCTAGTCTGCGGAGACTTTTTTGATCTACCACCTTTTGTATAGGTTTTACCGATACAATTTTTGTACCAACGAATCGGACTGAAAGTTAAATTAATGAATAACTAATCAAATAAAAATATAACGCTATTTCTGTATTTCTGTGTCTCCAATCTATTTAGTAATTTGTATTGGCCCGGGATCGTATAAGATTTGGGCAGGCCTGTTTTTTTATATATTACTACGTCGTCGGAGGCAGAACAAGCCGGCCCACCTGATGTGTAGCGGTTACCGTTTCAAATACGCTACACCCTACCTTTCTTTAAAGGTTTAGGTTAAACCGAACTGTAATTCTAATCAGTACACTTAACTGCACTATACAACATGATTTATGAATGCATTCTTAAACTTCCTATGAAACAAATTTAAAAATCATATTAAGAGGAATTTGATTGTAAAAGTTTTTTGAGGAATCAATCCGGAACGAAGAAATTCGACGGAGAATCAAAGTTATCGACATAGCCTTCAGAGTTTGCAAGCTGAATTGGCAATGGGCCGGTCACATCTGCCGAGGCATAAAGCGGCTGGAAGCGGCTGGATGCGGAAGGAAGGAAGGAAGGAGGATCGTATTTGGTGGAAAGCATTGGGGAAGGTTTATATCCAGCAGTGCTGATGATGATGATGATTGTAAAAGTATATCAGACGATAAAACACTATTTGAACGACAAGAATGCGTGAAACTAACCTTTTGGTTCTTTGTATGATTAAAGATTTGTACACCTAATTTTTGTAACAGATTTGTAAAACCTATTTAAATAGAAAATACTTGAATTTAATTGAACTGTTGAGTGTCGGTACGGCGGCAGTCACACGTTTCTTCTGCTACAGATGGTGGAGAGTAGCAGAGACGACCCCGCAGAAACTGGAGCAGAGACTACCAAAGCAGCCACTTCAGTCGCATGCATATACAGTAGCGAGTGGGTGCCGGCCGGCAGTAGTTTTCATGAACTAATTGGTGGCGGAATCACGTAAAGTAGTGTAGATCAAATTGCTTGTAAATTTGACTTTCGCAAAATAATACCTGAATCAATTAACTATTTAATTGAACTAACAAAACTATAAGAATAATCTCACAATATCTACAATACTAAGCACTGTAAATAGGGTTGCCACTCGTACTTTATAATAAAGTATTGTACGTTATTTCAAGTAATTGTGCTCTATACTTATGAGAATGCTTTATTTCGCATGATTTGATTTCTTTGAGATTTTGAAAAGTTTAAATGAATTACTTATTTATTTTAATTTTAATATAGACTGTAAAATAACTGTGCAATTGTTTAGTAGAGATACAAATTTGATACAAACTGCACAGAGCAATAAAAATGTGTTTTTAAACATACATATTTTTTTTTTCAGTGCCATTTAGTCCCAAATTAAGCGCAAAGCTTGTCTATTAACATTGGATATTAAAATTGGATACTAGATAACTGATATTATACTTAAATACATTTTATTTGTAAATACATGCATATAATACATAGAAAACACCCAGACCAAGACAAACAGACATCTTCACGCACACAAATATTTGTCTTGTGCGGGAATCGAACCCGCGACCTCGGAGT
This sequence comes from Hypsopygia costalis, assembly GCA_937001555.2. Taxonomy (NCBI): domain Eukaryota; kingdom Metazoa; phylum Arthropoda; class Insecta; order Lepidoptera; family Pyralidae; genus Hypsopygia; species Hypsopygia costalis. Next base: position 4,317,731 of record OW443340.2, on the reverse strand, counting down.
CAAAGTGGCCATTGCTAACCATTCAACCACCGAGCTCGTAAAATAATAATAAAAAACCGGACAAGTGCGAGTCGGACTCGCCCACCGAGGGTTCCGTACGTAGTATCATTATTAAATTTGATATTTTTCATTATAAATAAGAAATAATGCGTCGAAAAAAATAAATAAAATATATTTGGCAATGTGTACATCAAGCCCTTTCATATGATACCCCATTTGAACTAGTAGCTTCAATTTGAAATTTCGACACCCTATAAAAAATATAGACCCCTATTTTTTAAGATCTATTTACAAATGTATAGTTTTGAGATTTATTCCTGTACTTGTAGTCTATAACGATGTTACTTGCCAAATTTCATAGTTCTAGGTCAACGGGAAGTATCCTATAGGTTTTGATTCCCTTGAGTGTGTCGAAATATGCGTTTTTTGCTGAATAAACGGCCGTAACTTTTTTCTACGTAAACTTAGCAGTTTGATTTTTTTTTAACTTCGTGGGACCGTAGACCTGAGTATACAATTCAAATTTCAGCTTGATACCTCCACGCATTCTCGATATAGAAATTCTTGACAGACAGACAGACAGACAGACAGACAGACAGACAGACAGACAGACAGACAGACAGACAGACAGACGGACAACAAAGTGATCTTATAAGGGTTCCGTTTTTCCTTTTGAGGTTCGGAACCCTAAAAAGAATAATAAAACGTACTTTTATACTATGTACTTTTTTCTTATCTATAATTAATAACCAATGTACTTTAATAGCAAAAAAAAGTTGGCAACCCTAACTGCAAACGATGGCTACTTAATATCAAACTAGCATACCTTGCCGGCATTCCCATTATAAATCCCATGACAATACTATCTAGATGAGGATAAACTCCGTTTTCATTTGTTTACAAAATCCCATGCGGCTGATTTGACCCACCAAGGCCACTATGTCATGGGCCGACCAACAATGGCGGGTCATGGAAATCAATTTCACTTTCATACAAATACCTACAGAGCCATAACCGTGGCGCAGCGGATGAAACATTTGTACAGTTTTTAACTTTTTGGAATACGGTATAACTAAAGTGGTCACATATATACCCCCTCAGAGCATGTGTGGAGTTTGGGGTGTAAGTGGTTCATCAACATCTTTGAACCAAAGCCAACTTCACTTGCACGCGGTGCACCCTGCTGACTGACAAACGAAGCTCTGGCGAAAAGAGAGGTAGGGAGCGTAATTGTAAGCTACCCGACTGGGGAATGTACCTCCACCTCACAGAATACCGCAGCCAAATAATGGTTTCCTTGAGGGTTGTTGTGTTCCTGCGAGTGAGTGAGGTCACCAGAAAGGAAGGAGATGCTGCAATGGCAGCGGGGGTGACGGCGCGCGAGCGATATTTTATGTTGCGAGCGTTAATATGGCTACGATAACCGCTTCACATCAAGCGGGCCGTATGCTTGTCTGCCACCCGACAAAGTATAAAAAAAAAAAAAAAAAAAAAAAAAAAAAATCAGGTTTTTTTTTACATGAGATTGGGGTAAACGAGCATGTGGGTCACCTGATGGAAAGCAATCACCACCGCCCATGGAGATCAACAACACCAAGCGGTGGCCGATCCGTTGCCAACCTTATACTCCTTTCTTTCTTTCCTACCTCACTCACTCGCAGGAACATAACAACCCTCAAGGGAATTGTTATTTGGCTGCGGTATTCTGTGAGGTGGAGGTACTTCAGTCGGGCAGCTTACAAAATACGCTATGCCGTACCTCTCTTTTTGCCAGTGCCTCGTTTGTCAGTCAGCAGGGTGCACCACGTGCAGGTGAGTTTGGCTATGTTTCAAAGATGTTGATGAACCACTTACACCCCTAGTTTTAGTCTTTACAGATAAATGAAACGGCTGGCATGACTCGTTGATGTAACTATTATTCGATTGTGCAATGATTTTGCTTTGTTTTCACGGATGGTCTGCTTTGTCAAAGCGGGACTGTCCCGATCAAAGTATTAACCGGTATCACCGGTATAGGTAATAGTACTACCCGGTATGGTTGTTGCCACATGCCCTCTGTCGGCTACGATAAACTTTAATACAGCGCCCTCTATAGCGGCCTATTGTCTAGTTAGTTCAACTTTCTCCCACCAGAGCGGTGGCGCGTAATATAAGCTACGGCGAGGACGAGACGACCCTATTTTTTTTTACCGTGTTGCGATCGCAATAAACAATCTTATCTATTATAATTCCTGTTTTTTTTTCTTCCATCGCCGCCGAAGCCGCACCTTGCTTCAGTGTTAACAATGGTATTAAACGGAAGGTTTGCTAAGGTTGAATTTGATTGGTCAATCTACAACACTGGTTGTTTACCAATTAGGCAAATCGATACGGAGCTCACATAATTCTCTATCTCTCTCTCATCTTGTTCAGAAGTCACAGAAAAGATTCACTGTACTTTAAATTTGTATTAGGTAAATAAAGCATATTCTATCTATCTATCTACGGTTTTAAATTTTCATGCAGAAAACTAAACACCTGGACTGAACCTTCGGACATGTCAAACTAATGATTATATATTAAACTAGTATTTATTGTGTATGTATGTATTATGTGTATGTATGTATTATATGTATGTACATTATTTATTAATTATGTACTGTATGGTGTATTACTTATGTATAGTATGTATTGTATATTTCTATGTTCCTAGAAAAATATTTGTACAGAGATATTGTAAAGTGCTTTCATATATCTACCTTGCAAAATTAGTAAACTCCTGTGAACATTCCATGGTTGACAGGAAGAGATCCCTGATGGGATAAGTCCGCCATTGTACAACATGTTTCTTGCATATACTATTTGTTATTGCTGTATTACAATAAAGTTTTTACAAACAAACAAACATATCCGGGATAAAAAGTATCCTATGGATTTTTTTAGGATATTTTTTGTGCGGATATAATCAATATATACAATTTATTAATAAGCAATAAATAAAATTTATTGATTATATCCAAATAGAAGCCAGCCTTCCGGTCACGGGAAGTATCACTATGGTATCGACCAAGCGCTTCGCTACTTCTCTAAATAGAAGCCGTGCACTCAGACGCTTCTATTTAGAGAAGTACTCGTAGCAAAGCGCTTGGTCCGGTAACCGGAAGGCTGGCTTTTATTTGGCGCAACTTATAAGCGTTGCCATACAGTGTGGCAATGCTGCCAGCCTTCTTGGCCCGATGCCTTTTGACAGTGATGCGGAGGAATTTTTTGACGCGGTTTAAGTATAATTTGTACGTAGTTTTTTTTTCTCTTCTTTTAAATATATAATAATAATAATTTTTGTTCTATAATGTAATTTATTAAGTTTGGAAGATCAATAAATAAAATAAAAAGATAGGGCCCAATTTCAATTACATTTTCATTAGATCCTACTCTCCATTGAAATTGGATTAGGCTTTCCTAAAATTGCCTCAGACAAATAGATATTACACTCTTCAGCTGTATTTTTAGAAAGGAGAAAATAAAATTAGATCTTGCCGTCTACGTGGCCGAGTACTGGTCACCTAAAATCTAATTTATATTAGGACAATCGGCATCGACAGGATAAGACATAAGACATAAAATTTTATTTATTTATTCTTTATTGCACGACGAGCGCGGTGGTTGAATAGTTAGCAATGGCCACTTTGACTCCGAGGTCGCGGGTTCGATTCCCGCACAAGACAAACATTTGTGTGCACGAACATGTCTGTTTGTCTTGGTCTGGGCGTTTTCTATGTATTATATGTATTTACAAAAAAAATGTACTTCAGTACATTTATCAGTTGTCTAGTACCCATAACACAAGCTTTACGCTTAATTTGGGACTAGCTGGCGCTGGGAAATTGTCCAGAAATATTTATTTTATTTATTATTTAAACTCGAAGAACATAATCCTCCCTTCTTTGTCAGTCGGGTAAAAAAGATACATAATGTCACAGTGATAAGTACTATTACTTCTCTCTGTCGTGTCGACCTCACCTCCCCTCTGAGACAAATCTGGAACAGCTTGTATGGCGCCGCACGTACACACGCTCATTCCCGCTCTGCACAGACGTCATTGTTTATGTAGTAGTAAATCACGCGACATTTGTATGAAGTGGCTGGGGTGTGATAATGTTTAACGAAGTGATGCACTAGGAGCCAAATAAAATATTAAATTCATAACGACCAAACCTGGAAACCAGTTGGGATATTTAACCGGTATACAAAAATTCCAAAATTTACATTAGATAAAAAACCGAACTGGTAGAAAGTAAAGCGCCAGAATGTAAATTAGTGGAGTCGCTAACCTGCCAAGTCAAGAATTTGACGTTTTTCAAAGAATATTTGTGATACCATCTTATTGCACCGGTCCTGAGCTATCAGTATCACTGAATAAATCATCATCATGATCAGCCCCCTTACCACCATCTCTTATTGCGATTCAATAACTGTATAGAATGCTTATTCATTGGTATGAATAAGCAATCTATTCAATTATTGAATCGCAATAAGAAATGGTGGTAAGGGGGCAGGTCATTTTAGTCTCCACTACAGGAGCACGACCCTCTCTCGTCCGTCCCAGACAGAAGGAGGATTTGGCCTACACTCCCCATGCTGGCCAGACGGGTTGGGGAGGCCTGATTAATGTTTTATAATGTATTTACCTTAGTCGCCTTGTACGACATCCACGGGGAGAGACGGAGTGATTCTATTCTAGTCTGTCGGAAACCACACGGCCAATCACTGAATAAATAATAATTAATGGTCCTGGACAAATTACACAGCGCCATATAGTCCCTAAGTAAGTACAGCTTGTACTTTGGGTACTATATAACTGATATATAAATTATATAATTTATTTGTTTTTTGTAGATTCATACATACTAGAAGTCGCCCAGTGGTCGAAATTCGACCATAATTAATTAAAATTATGACTTTAACAATAAACAAAAATTTGGGGGTTGATGCTACTCACGTCCGCAGGCTTTACCCTAGTTTCCCTGCACGTGACCCCTGGGTGGTGCTAAACGAGTAGCCTTTTTCCTGAAGTGGTAGAGCCAAGCTGTAGTCGTTTAGTGTCTAGAACATGATCGCGGTCAAGTTTTGGACATTGAATGAATACAGCTCGTAATTGGGCCGGCTCGTCCGGGGCAGTACCACTCTCACGCAGAAGACCGGCGTGAAGTAATAGCTCGCGCTATTGCGTTTCGTACGGTGAGTGTTGAGACCCGGAGCCCAATCCAAACACCCCAACTCTAAATATGGCAGCGGTAGTAAAAAGAACAATACCCCAGGAGGGTACCGTCACCGTTGGTGACGGAGAATCCCTCCCTGAGCACCACTGCTCAGGCCGCCCGACGTATTCTGGGGCGGGCATTACGCCGCTCTATATTTCTGCCGGGAGCAAACGCAAGAAGAGTGTGGTGGCACCTCCCCCTGAGCTCTGCGTTGAGCTCTGTAACGTTAGGGGACTTAACTCCAACATCAATGCTGTCCACCATCATCTAGAGACGGCTAGGCCGGCCATACTCTTTTTGATGGAGACTCAGATATTCCCCCCTGCTGACATCTCATATCTGCGTTACCCAGGGTACAAAGTGGAACATCACTTTGTGCCACGAGCCGGTGTTTGCGCGTACATTCGGGAGAATATCTGTTGTCGACGTCTTGGCAGTCTTGAAGCGAGGGACCTGTCAATTATGTGGCTGCGCGCAGATTTTGAGGACCGCACTCGCATTTACGCGTGCCTCTACAGGTCCCACAGCGGAAATATCGAAACGGAGCGTCTTGTGGAGCACATACAGACGACGACCGACAATATACTCCAGCAGATGCCTTCTGCAGAGATTGTGGTACTAGGTGATTTTAATGCCCACCACGTCGAATGGCTAGGGTCTAGATCAACTGACCATGCTGGAAGAACTTTCCATGACTTTGCCTTGGCATATGGTCTGACACAGCTGGTTTCCTCGCCCACGCGGGTGCCGGATGTGTCGGAGCATATGGCGTCCCTTTTGGATCTTCTGCTGATCTCCCACCCTGAAAATTATCGTGTGTCTGTTGGCGCCCCTCTTGGGTCTTCGGATCATTGCCTTATAAAGAGTATTGTGCCACTCACACGCCAAAGGCGACCGCGCACAGCCAGCACACGTCGTGTGTGGCATTTTAGGTCAGCAGATTGGGATGGGCTGCGTAGTTTCCTGGCCTCCTACCCTTGGGGGCGGATTTGCTTTTCGCTGGAAGATCCCAGCGCCTGTGCTAATGCTGTCGCTGATGTGGTTCTGCAGGACATGGAACTTTTTATTCCTAATTCTGCGGTGCCCATTGGTGGCAAATCTCGACCATGGTTCGATGGGTCTTGCAAAGTCGCGTTGCGTCATAAGCAGGATTCTTACCGAGCCTGGTCCGAGGCTCAGGCAGCTGGAGATGCAAATACCGGTGTCCTTAAGAAGAATTACAACGCTGCGTCAAGATCCTTTAAGGGCTGCATCGCCAGGGCAAAGTCCAAATTCGTTAGCAAAATTGGCGAGAGATTAGTGCGCTTGCCCTCTGGGTCTCGTGCATTCTGGTCGCTCGCCAAGGCTGTTCAAGGTAACTTCTGTCGGTCGTCGTTTCCACCATTGCACCGAGTGGATGACTCACTGGCCCATACTGCAAGGGAAAAGGCCGATCTTCTGGGACTTCTCTTTGCGTCTAACTCGACTCTCGATGATCAGGGAGCAACACCGCCAACCATCCCACGGTGTGAGAGCTCTATGCCAGACATTAAGTTCTCGTAAAGAGCTGTCCGTAGAGCACTCTTCTCCCTGGACATCCATAAGTCGAGTGGGCCGGATGGCATTCCACCTATTGTTTTAAAAACATGTGCTCCAGAGTTGGCTCCGATTTTAACACGCCTATTTCGGTACTCCTACTCACTTGGCGTGATCCCCTGCTCATGGAAGGAGGCTTTAGTACACCCGATCCCTAAAAAAGGCACTTGCTCAGATCCGTCCAATTATAGGCCCATTGCGATAACTTCCATATTTTCCAAAATCATGGAAACTATTATTAACAAACAGCTGGTAGCCTACTTAGAGGATCACCAGATGATAAATGATCGCCAATATGGTTTCCGCCATGGTCGCTCAGCTGGTGATCTTCTGGTATACTTGACTCACCGTTGGGCGGAGTCAGTGGAAAGCAAGGGCGAGGCATTGGCTGCTAGTCTGGACGTAGCAAAAGCTTTCGATCGGGTATGGCATAAAGCATTACTTTCCAAGCTTCCTTCTTTTGGGCTACCTGAGAAGCTTTGCATATGGATTGCCAGTTTTCTATCTGAGCGTAGCATCAAAGTTGTAGTTGACGGAGCACGCTCGAACCCACTACGCTTGAATGCTGGCGTACCACAAGGATGTGTATTGTCCCCCACGCTGTTTCTTCTGCATATCAATGACTTGCTGCTTATACACAATGTTCATTGCTATGCGGATGACAGTACAGTGGACGTAAGATACACTGGCCAATGTAATGTTTCTCGGGATTGCGTCGATGAGTACCGAACAAAACTTGTGTCTGAGATTGAGACGTCCCTTGGACACGTCTCGGATTGGGGTAGATTGAATTTGGTGCAGCTAAATCCCTCCAAGACACAGGTTTGTGCGTTTACTGCTAAAAAGTCCTCATTCGTCGTAGCTCCTAGTTTGGAAGGTACTCTCCTTAGTGTAAGAACTAGCATTACCATCTTGGGTGTCGACATATCGAGTGATGTTCAATTTCGCGGTCACTTGGAATGCAAGGCCAAACTGGCTTCCAGGAAGATTGGTGTGATTAGTAAAGCCAGGCGGTATTTTACACCCCGACACCGCCTTCAACTATACAAAGCCCAGGTTCGACCTCACATGGAGTACTGTTCGCATCTCTGGGCAGGTGCGCCCCAGTACTTGCTTGCTCCATTTGACCGCATACAACGAAGAGCAGCTCGAATCGTCGGTGACCCAATGATCTCGAATCGATTGGACTCTCTCTCTACACGCAGAGATGTAGCGTCTCTTTGCGTTCTATACAAATTATATCACGGGGAGTGCTCCGATGAGCTGTTTGATTTGATACCTGCCGCTGAATTCCACTATCGTACAACTCGCCATAAATTAAAATTCCATCCATATCATCTTGATAATTGGCGATCTACTACAGTACGTTTCCTAAGACATTTCATACCACGAACGGTTAAATTGTGGAATCAACTTCCCTCAGCGGTATTTCCGAACAACTACGACATGGGTACCTTCAAGAACAGAGTTTTCATTTTCCTTCCTGGCAACGGATCGGCGACCCCTTGGTGTCGCTGGTCTCCATGGGCGGTGGTGATTGCTTTCCACCAGGTGACCCACATGCTCGTTTGCCACCCTCTCATATAAAAAAAAAAAAAAAAAAAAAACTAAAGAATATATAATTATGCGTGTGTGTCAAATAATCAATAACATTTCACTTCACTACATGGTAGTGGTGAAATGTTATTGACATTGAAAATGTCTATCTAATTCTTTTCGGCCAATAAGCTATTTTCGCTATATCTCCGAGGATAATTGAGATTTCGCCATGGAACAAGTATTCCAGGTTCAAAATTTAATTGTGGATCCGATAGTGAAGAAATTTTGAAAATTGGCTGGATAGTTTTTGAGAAATTTTGAAAATTGTAAAAAAAATCGGGGAAAACTCCATCTTTTTTTTAGTAAGTAATTAATTAAAAAAATACTATTACATATATCGAAAAAATGAGGAAAACGTATCTTCGAAGATAGATTGCGCGTTGATTGAGACCTCTCCTCTCTCGTGAAAAAAATATTTTTGACATTGAAAAAAAATAAAAATTCTTTTCGCAAGATTTGTTTTATTCTTAAATTCATTTTCAATGTCTCCGAAGATTGCGAGAACTGCAGGGCTGCAGGGTCGGTGGATTTTTTTATTGATTCAATGTATTTTTTATGCATAATTAAAAAAAATATGCACTCACACTCAATGCAAAAAAAAAAAAAAACTATACCTAAGTGTGCGAAATTTCATATTCCTCAGTCAGCGTCATTTTCGTAAAAAAGGGTACAAAGTTATCGCGTCACGTATTAATATATAGATAATGCACAGAAAATACTTCATAATATTTTCACTTCATAATAAGTCGCTTAATATTTTTATGTGTAGGGAATTGGGAACTTTCATCAAAGAAAGTTTTGTAAAAACACAAAACCAGGTAATGCAGTCGGCAGATGAGCGTACAGAAAAAAAAAATAAGTGAACAAACGGCAAGGCAAAACGCGCATATTAATAAGGTAGCAACAATAGACAAATGCATATTTTAACAAAAGGTTTACAGTAAAAGTCATTAAAACTGAGTTTACTATACCATCAATATACATAAGAAAGAGTTAGCACACACAATAGCAGGCTCCTCCGTTAGGATTCAGGGTAGCTTTGGCAGTCAAATTGCTGAACAAAAAAAATGTGGTGGTGCCATGGACAGTCGTACGTGAATACGTTATATGCACTAAAATTATCTCAAAATTGCAGCGCTTTCTCCTCCCCCGCTGTTCGATGTTCCACAGTCCTTACTTAGCGTAATAAATTCTTTGATACTTCATCTATTATTGACGAGCTAGATGGTCGAATGGTTAGCAATGGCCACTTTGACTCCGAGGTCGCGGGTTCGATTCCCGCACAAGACAAACATTTGTGTGCATGAACATGTCTGTTTGTCTTGGTCAGGGTGTTTTCTATGTACATATTATAAATATGTATTTACAAAAAAAAAATATTTAAGTACATTTATCAGTTGTCTAGTATCCATAACACAAGCTTTGCGCTTAATTTGGGACTAGATGGCGCTGTGTAAATTGTCCAGAAATATTTATTCAGTGGTGTGATGGAATATTAGACGGAGATGATAGATTTGTAGCTGCAACACCAAACTGTATCCCCCGATTTGGTTATCATTCGCGTTTTCGCAATTGCTTCCCTGTGTAAGCAATTTTAAAGATATATTCACGTAAAACAAAACAGAACAAAAACATTATTTTCAAAGAACAGCAAAACAGAAATGAACAGTACAATGCGTGCCGTGTCATCAAAAGCAATTTGCAAAACAATGTAACCCGTAGCAAAAGCCGACAGGTCATTTCGACCCATAACGGAACCTGTGGGTAGGCAAAACGAAAGTGAATCAAACGTTCACCTAGATTTTATAATCGTTTGCCTAACCGCCCAATAATTACAGATGATCGAATACTAAAGTGAAAAAAAAATAAATGAACTGCTAAACGGAATAATTTTACGGTCGTGCTGTAATAGATTAGATTTTAAATAGCTTAATGATAGATTTGATTCGATGATCGTTTCGCGGGCAGTCATGTCGAAAAACGGTTCCAGGAAGAACGTGATTTTGGCGAATTATTGGATGTTTTTAGGCAGAGGTCAAATTACTTGACCTGCTGCGCGGCACAAATTCTATCAACGCGAGTTCGTTTTTTAAATGTTGGTTATAGCAGTGGCACATCTTCGTATTAACGATTCTGATTTAATTGCTTCAAGGCATATGGATAGTATTCTCTGAGGGATCGAATCCGGAAGGAAGAAATTCAACGGAGAACTAAAGTTGTCGATATAGCCTTCAGAGTTTGCAAGCTGAAGAGGCAATGGGCCGGTCACATCTGCCGAGTAAGTGATGGCAGATGGAGGAGGAAGGTATTAGAGTGGAGGCCGCACGTAGGACGACGAAGCGTTAGGCACCCTCTTTCTAGATGGTCCGATGATCTTAATAGAGCGGCTGGAAGCGGCTGGATGCGGAAGGCGGGGGATCGTATTTGGTGGAAAGCATTGGGAAGGCTTATATCCAGCAGTGGGTATATATAAGTTGATGACGTAATATAAAACATAGCTGTCGTACAAATTTCTGATTTAATCCATACATAATACAAACCTGTGACGTCATAACCTAGTAGCCTGTTGCATGGAGCGTTTTCGGGAAAGTCCGAAATTGTAATTTTCAAATTAACATATCCCGAGAGATTTTTGTGGTATCAAAGTAATTATTTCACGTGTGGTTTTATTATTGTGACGTCCTTACATACCGAAATAAACGTTGGTCAAATAAACTAATGCGAAGACCAGTGTTTTCAAGCCGCAATCAGACCACAACCATATCTTAGAACATTTTTTAAACATCATTTCCTTTTTACAGAAAGAAAAAGTTTCTCTAAACTAAATAAAGTGTCATCATCCCCATTACGACAAACTTTTTTTTTATACTACGACGGGTGGCAGACAAGCATACGGCCCGCCTGATGTGAAGCGGTTACCGTAGCCATATTAACGCTCGCAACATAAAATATCGCTTGCGCGCCGCCAACCCCGCTGCCAACGCAGCATCTCCTTCCTTATTGGTGACCTCACTCACTCGCAGGAACACAACAACCCTCAAGGGAATTGTTATTTGGCTGCGGTATTCTGTGAGGTGGAGGTACATTCCCCAGTCGGGTAGCTTACAATTACGCTCCCTACCTCTCTTTTCGCCAGAGCTTCGTTTGTCAGGCAGCAGGGTGCACCGCGTGCAGGTAAAGTTGGCTTTGGTTCAAAGATGTTGATGAACCACTTACATGAAAAGAGAGGTAGGGAGCGTAATTGTAAGCTACCCTTACAATTACGCTCCCTACCTCTCTTTTCGCCAGAGCTTCGTTTGTCAGTCAGCAGGGTGCACCGCGTGCAGGTAAAGTTGACTTTGGTTCAAAGATGTTGATGAACCACTTACACCCCAAACATTTGATTCAATCGCTGTATTCACCTATGTGAGCAACAAGAAGCAATGCGACACGTTACTATCTAATGCTAGACAATTCGGTACCGCACCGTAATATTCCATAATATCGTAACTAAAACCACAATAAAACCGACAACGAGAAGTACATCACTACATGAGCAAATACAGATTATTATCGATAAACTTAAATCATAAAACAATAACACAGACCAACCAAATTAACTTAGACAAATATAATAACATTATTTTGAAAACCCGTTCTCAAGATAGATTGTTTTCAAATCCTAATTTGATTATATCTCGATTCTCTGTAGTAAATCACGTTGTATTTTTTGGTCGAACTTAATTCTCAAAACCCGTTTTCCAATGTAGATTCTGCTCATGTGTTGCTATGCAATCTCAGACACTATACACACGTAGTAACAAAAAAGCTGACTACAACGCAGTCATACAAACTGAACTGTTTATATATTTTATTGATATTGCTTTGTAAAAACGTTTGTAATTTTTTTAAAATTAAATATTTTATGGATTCTTGTCGACATGACGAGCTCGGTAGTCGAATGGTTAGCAATGGCCACTTTGACTCCGTGGTTGCAGGTTTGATCCCCGCACAGGAAAAAATATTTGTTTTTTTTTTTTATCTGTCGGGTGGCAGACAAGCATACGGCTCGCCTGATGTGAAGCGGTTACCGTAGCCATATTAACGCTGGCAAAATAAAATATCGCTCGCGCGCCGCCACTCCCGTTGCCAATGCAGCATCTCCTTCCTTTCTGTTGACCTCACTCACTGGCAGGAACACAACAACCCTAAGGGAATTGTTATTTGGCTGCGGTATTCTGTGAGGTGGAGGTACATTCCCCAGTCGGGTAGCTTACAATTACGCTCCCTACCTCTCTTTTCGCCAGAGCTTCGTTTGTCATCAGTCAGCAGGGTGCACCGCGTGCAGGTGAAGATGGCTTTGGTTCAAAGATGTTGATGAACCACATACACCCCATTTTGTATGCATGAACATGTCTGTTTGTCAAGGTCTGGGTTTTTCTATGTATATGTATGTCCTTACAAAAAAAATGTATTTAAGTATACCATCAGTTATTTAGTACCCATAGTACAAGCTTTGCTTAGTTTGGGACTAGATGGCGGTGTGTAATTTGTCCAGGAATATTTATTTATTAATTTATACTTATCGGGAGTAATTACAGAAATTATATACTACCTTCCACCCGTAGTTTCGCACGCGTGATATTTTTATTTATATATACTACGTCGGGTGGAAGACAAGCATACGGCCCGCCTTATTAATGCCGAAAATGTGAAACGGTTACCGTAGTCATATTAACGCTCGCAACTAGGGCATGTAATATCGGAAAGTTTTCAATTCCGATACTGATTTCCGATATTAGATCTCAATATCGGAATTCCGATATTAATATCGGAATTTCACAAATGCGTTATACATCCTCATAAAGTTGGGTTTGATACAGTAAACATAATATTTTAGATCAAATTCTTTAATTTGGTACAAAACTATGTGGATTTTTTTAGTTTTTTTTATTAAATCACAGATTTCTCGATATTATCATAAGTACATTACTAATTAAACGGACTCATAATCAACATCAATAACATATCAATTGAAAATATCGAAGCAAAATCAACATTTAGGAATAACATTTGTACCATAAACTTCGCATCATTACAAAATTACTGTCATCGAAAACATGGCCATCGAAGACTAGTGGCAATATAGTGACAGAACTGGATAAAATCTCAGAGACTTGGAAAGGTTATTGTCAGTCCCTATTTGAAGATCCACGATGCAAGAACTTTCCCAGCGCGGAGCCTGAGAGTGAGGAACTGGAGCCCTCCATACTTATACGAGAGGTTGAAGCCGCTATAAACCACCTCAAAAACGGAAAAGCGACGGGCAGAGAAGCGATCCCAATCGAAACCATACGAGCCCTGGGAGAGCACTGCTCACAAATTATATACACCATCTGTAATAAGATATGGAAAACCGGAATATGGCCTGGTGAATGGACTCATACAGTCTTCACCCCGTTACACAAAGAGGGGTCAACTAAGAAATGTAACAAATACCGCCTTATTGCACTTATATCACATTCTAGCAAGATCTTGTTACATATTCAAAATGAAAGGCAAAGCTTATCTGTCTAAGGAGATTGCTCCGGAACAGACTGGTTTTGTAAGGGGGAAGGGCACTCGAGAGCAAATACAATGAGTAATTGTTAGGCTCGAGAATTCAACAAGCCAACTTATACAAAGCGTTTGATTCGGTGAAATGGCCAAAGCTCTGGAATACGCTGTTAGCAATGGGGACACCAAAACATCTAGTTCACCTTATTAGACGTTTGTATGAAGAAGGAACAGCCTCGGTACGGACAGATGACATTTTGTCAATTAACTTCCACCTCAGTGCCGGTGTCCGCCAAGAATGCATAATATCACCGCTCTTGTTTAATATAAGTATACACAGAACTTATAATGAGAATCACTTTGAAGGATTGGACAGACGGTGTAGCAGTTGGTGGATACAGGATTGCAAACCTGCGGTATGCGATACGACAGCACCTTGTTTGCAACTAATAAATGTCATATGGAAGAACTACTTCTCAGAATGGAACGCGTAAACCTAGAGTTCGGACTAAAGATCAATCGTACTAAGACCAAAATAATGATCGTAAGACCAAAATAATCTCGCCAACAGTAACATGCCAGAAGTAACACAGATCGCAAACTGTGAAGTGATCCAGTTCTATATATACCTTGGCTCTCTTGTAATGAACAGCGGTGGCTGCGTGGGTGAAGTAAAGAGACGCATGGCTATAGCAAGAAACGCAATGGGTAAGCTGGAAGAACAGGAACTTAACTAAAGCCACTAAGACCCGGCTCGTAATAACTTTAGTCTTCCCCATATTTTTATACGATGCGGAGACGTGGATTTTACGCGAAGTGGAAAAGAAAAAGATCAACGCTTTAGAGATGCTGGGGACGAATGCTCGGAGTATCGTGGATTCTCTCAGCATCAAGCAGTGATTATCTGTTCTAGTACAATCGCGTATACTAAAATTCTTCGGGCACGCCTCAAGACGCGAAGATGACTCCATCGAACGCCTTGTGGTTCAGGGTAGAGTCGAGGGTACAAGACCCCGCGGCAGATCTCCCATGCGGTGGACCGACCAGATAAAGTCTGCCGTGGGCGGCCCACTGCATGAGTGCACTAAAAGTGCCTCAAATCGGACGAGATGGCGGGATATTGTGAAGCGAGCAACTACAACCCCGAATCCTCCCTCATGACGACCACGACCGCTCGAACGCACTGTCAAAAGCGTAACGAAGAAGAAGAGGGAATAACAGCGAAATCTACAATTATTAGGAATGACTATTAATTATTAGAAATGAAGACTAGGCTTATTTTTTAAAGGCACGTTTTTCTTTGCAATACATTCTCAAAACGACAAAGCTTCAAGCATTTTGTCGGTGACCTTCGTATTTTATTACAAAAATAACCGGCTGACGAAAAACACGTACACTTTCAACACTGGTAGACCAAACTCATGTAAGGCAAGTGTAGGCCTGCGTCAGATAAACTCCTTTTTCACCTCTGTTGTCGTATATTACTTTTTTAGTCATTACAAACCCCAAAAGATCAAATTTGTCTGACGAGGATACGATTCTCGTCTTTTCTTTGCACTTTTCCAGTTCCTTCTCCAGTTCCTGTTGGAGGGTTAACTTACTCGTTGTAGCGTGACGAGCTAAGGGTTTATCATCTTCATCGGAAGATAATAAAGCAGTTGTCGTTGATTCCGTCTCTGTTTCTGTGTCGGCGATGGTATTAGTTCGATTTTCTTTATATTTAAGGCGTTTCAACATGTTTACAACAACGTCACATATTGGCTCACTTGTGGCGCTCTTATTAACTTTATTTAAAAACAAAAAAAAAAACTAAATTTGTCTGACTTCGATATTACGATATTACGATATTGGGTCACTCAGTATCGGAATTTATAATATCGGAAATCGGTTCCGAGATTCCGATATTACGATATTTCGAGATTCCGAGATTCATGCCCTACTCGCAACACAAAATATCGCTCGCGCGCCGCCACCCCCGCTGCCAACGCAGCATCCCCATCCTTATTGGTGACCTCACTCACTGGCACAAACACAACAACCCTAAGGGAATTGTTATTTGGCTGTTGCACCAGAAAGGAAGGAGATGCTGCGATGGCAGCGGGGGTGGCGGCGCGCGAGCGATATTTTATGTTGCGAGCGTTAATATGACTACGGGTTACCGTACATCAGGCAGGCCGTATGCTTGTCTGCTACCCGACGTATTGTAAAAAATTTAATAAAAAGTTGTATTCTGTGAGATGGAGATACCTCTCTTTTCGCCGGAGCTTCGTTTGGTTGTCGTTACGAGTGTCAGCTATCACACCAAAAGAACACACTTTTAGTCATCCCTCGGGAAAAGCGATTTTTTTTGCATTAAATGGTATTCTATTATTTATTCTGAACTAATTCGATCTATCTATAATCTAATTCGATCGTATTTATGCAAAATTTCATGGCAATCGGTTCAGTAGCTAAAGCAATGTAAGTTCGCAATTTGGGTTTTATAAACCACGTTTATTCGATAATCATATTTGCTGGCAGAAGTGAAAACTTGAACATTAACGTTGTGCATTTTTGAATATTTTGGAATGGTTAGGGAATAATTTCGTATCAATTGCTTTATTTATCAGTATATAAGTAATATCATTCATGTGGTAAAATACAATATTCATTTATTGCGCTATCTTACACAAACATGACAATCTATATTAACTACATTAAAAATAAACAGCAGGAGCAGGCATACATTTTCGCCGCGCGGTAGAAAGAGGGGGGGATATCAGTTCCTCTCCTAAGCCGCGCTACGGCGGCGGCGGTCTACGCTCCCTCCGGCTTACGAATTTTTGATCAGGCCACGTGTCCTGACGCGAGTTTAACATTTTTACCCATCCCAGTAAGCGCACAACGCCGCTAAAGAAGTTTTCACTTCAAAATATTATGTGTAATAATTATAACTGAACTACTCATATACGTTATTCTTCCATTTGTTATATGTTTAGCTTTACTTTGGTCGATAGAAAAAATACTCGATAGATATAAATGGTCCAATTATTTTTATGGTGTTTTCTATTCATTCGATGTTTCTTTAATTAATCTATTGACGATTTCCTTCTGTCCTCGAATAAATAACGGGCATAGGATAGAAAATATCATAGATCTAAGCGCAGCGAAAAATTCTAGTTCTGTCGAAAATACCTACTATATGTAAATCCAGAATCTGTATGCTAACTTGATCGTTCAGTCGTTTGCTATTTACACATGAATCATACACCAAAATAATCGTTCTTTCACATCTTATACATTTGTGCATCGAAATAAATATATATACCGCTAATAAATTGTGATTTAATTATAATATCGGTTTCTCTAAAGCTGTGCATATTCTACCGGTATTTTAAAATATGTACAGAATTACAGATATTATTTAATTAGGTATAACGGGACGGGGGCCCACCACATATTCCCTCCAGTGTGTCTCATGTGTAGCCAGGATTAACAGCGGTGTCCATTGCAGTCCCGGGGGTAAAACTAATGCTGCCTTGGAACTCACAACTAATTTAATCAGAAGAAATTAGTAGGAGTCGGAAGCTTTTGGATTTTGACTTCCCGTCTTAGCAATGTGAGAGACAGGCAAATAAGGCATTTAAAGTCTAAAGCGATGGCTAGTCAAGTATAAACTACTAATTAGTAGTTAGTAGCATCTTAATTAAGATGCTACTAACTACTAATTAGTAGTTTATAAATTCTTTATAATATGTATATACTTTATTATGAAAATTTGACAATGCCTAAATCGATACCGAGAATCGATATTTCAAAACCTAAAATTGACGTGAAGGATCTATGGATATAAAAACTTCTCATTACATTATTTTTTTCTTTAAAGAGCCTAACAAATTGATATCAGATAAAATAGACATCTAGGCAATAGAAAATTCTGGGCACTTCAAATAATTACATGTAGCACGTCGACAAATGCTCCGAGATGGTATAAATTTATAGTTTTTGCACGTTACTAAGTATCACGCCCAAATACTTGAATCTCATCATGATGTCGATGGCCGAGACCATAAAAAGCGAGAATAAATAGACTACAAGTCATGGAGCAGAATGAGGAAAATTTTTCGAGATATTTGCCGCTACATCCAATGAAACACAGTTCAAAAGCACTTGATGTAAACAACCTTAGACTATCTTACAGATTCTCTAGACGGAGATTGTCACAGAGCTGAGAATTCTATTGTGGCCAGTGCGATATCTTTAACCTCGGACGTTTGCCTTTTTAGGGTACCGCGTGCCAAGAAACATGATCTTATAAGATTAAACGGATGACTGTCTAGTTAGAAAATGAAGGCTTATCTGAACCTATACAAATTTGTATCTGTCTATTTATACTAGTCTGTCTGGCACGTAGAATTACTAGCAAACTTTTTTTTTTCTCCTTTCTTTCAGACAAATTACACAGCGCCATCTAGCCCCAAAGTAAGCGAAGCTTGTGTTATGGGTACTAGACAACTGATAAACATACGTAAAGACATATTTTTTTTTGTAAATACATACTTATGATACATAGAAAACATGTCTGTTTGTCTTAGTCTGGGGACTAAGACCAACAGACATGTTTATGCACACAAATGTTTGTCCTATGTGGGAATCGAACCCACGTGCGTTGGTGTTGAGTTGAAGCCGCATCATTGACCGCTACGCCACCGAGCTCGTCAAACTCTAAAGCCTTTCTACATTTATAAATCTTTCTACATTTAAAAAACATTAATATATAAAAAAATTAAAACAAATAATAAATAACTAAATATTCTCGGACGAATTACACAATGCCATCTCTCTCATATCTAGTCCCAAACTAAGCAAATCTTATTATATGGGTACTAGATAACTGGTATTATACATAAATATTTATTTTTTTGTAAATACATACTTATAATACATAGAAAACACCTAGACCAAGACGAATGGACATGTTCATACACACAAATATTTGTCCTGTGTGGGGATTGAACCCACGATCCCGTAGTCAAAGTGGACATGGTTAGGACGATGATACGTCATCCATTCAATTAACCGACGACGCTACAGGAATGAATAAATAGAATTTTCTTTTAATCGACTTCATTTTATTTTTATTTTTCATGAGAATGGGGGAATTTGATGCAGTATTCTTTGAGTACTTCCGCAGTAGGGCAGTTTAAAAAAATACGCTATGTCCTACCTCTCTTTTCGCTAGAGCCTCGTTTGTCAGTCAGCAGGGTGCACCACTTGCAGGTGAGGTTAGTTTTGGCTCAAAGATGTTGATGAACCATTTAAACCCTATAAATATCATCATCAATAAAGGAGATTCACTCTTTAACCTTATATTATGTACGAGTATGTATGTTCACGATTTTCTCAATAATTACTGATCCTATTTGAATGGGATATTCGCTATACGACTGCTTTTACTATCCTGCCCCCTTACCACTATCTCTTTGAAATAGAGTCGCTTATTCATTGGTATGAATAAGCATTCTATTCAGTTATTGAATCGCAATAAGAGATGGTGGTAATGGGGCTGAAAGCTTATATAATATTGTCCTACGCTGCAAGAAACCACAGCTATGTACTAAAACATAATAATAAACATAAATAAAAGGTGAAAATTTCATCGAAGACTTCATTTTTCAACGTGATAATATCTCTCTTATAAATCGATGAACGCATGAAGCATGACTCATTGTCACGTTCCGCCTGAGCCGAGCGTGAAAGCGAGAGCGCGGAGCAAGCGATAGAGAGGCACGATCTGCCAATGTTTCTTAAGACGTTATCACGTAAAATAATCGTCCATAAACCAACTTTACAGACCCTAACCAAATTTTTCTTAAAAAAGTATGTATGTATGTATGTAAGTTCTTTAATGCAATAACAATATGTAATACAATTCTTAAAAGTAAAGAGTAATACATAGGCGGACTTATCCATAATAGAGACCTCTACCAGTCAACCTTACAGTCATTGAAAGGAGCTCAATCAAAGGCGAGAAAGCACACATTTTGCTATTAACAATACATATTGACTAATAACAATACATATTGACTATTAACAATACACAATTAAAGTTATACAACAATTTTAACTAACACTCAATAACGAAAAGTTTACTACATAGATTTTGGAAAAAAGAGTACGTTTATCAGTTGTCTAGTACCCATAACACAAGCTTTGTGCTTAATTTGGGACTAGATGGCGCTGTGTAAATTGTCCAGAAATATTTGTTTATTATTACTATTTATTACATATTTATAAACAGTACTAAAAGATTTATAATATAAATTAAACAGTACTTACTAGTTGTTTTAATAATTTAAACAGTAAAAGTTATTTTGAACGGCAATATTTTTTTATAGTCAATACTATTTTTGAAATAAATTCACACGTTTGATATATGGTTTTATTTCCGCGTTACGTGGCACTGCGTAGAGATATTAGATTCACATTGGCAACATTTAGTGTAAACCTAATATCGACGGCCTCGGTAGGTCACTGCCACGTGATGTCACGAATATTTGCAAATATTCCGACACCGGCCGTACATAGTCACATAATGTCAATCTCATAAAAATATCTCTGCGATACTGATGGTGTCATTGTGCATGTCTTGGACGCACGTTTGTGGTGTAAGTGGCTCATCAAGATCTTTGGAGTCGAGAAAGAAAGGAAGGAGTATAAGCTGGCAACGGATCGGCGACCCCTTAGTCTTGCTGATCTCCATGAGCTGTGGTGATTGCTTTCCATCAGGTGACCTGCTCGTTTGCCCCCTTCATATATATATATATATAAAACTAACTCCTGAGTTAACCATGTAGAGACACTCTGAGCATTGCTCTCACTATCGCACGCTGCTTATCCTTGATTTTCGCTATAACGACCATAAGGTATACCAAAAGTATATTTAAGAAAAGTATTCCACGACGAGTTTGATGGTCGAATGGTTAAAAATGGCTACTTTGACTCCGAGGTCGCGGGTTCGATCCTCACACAAGACAAATATTTGTGTGTATGAACATGTCTGTTTGTCTTGGTTCGGGTGTTTTCTATGTATTATTATATGTATTATATTTACAAAAAAAATGTATTTAAGTATAATATCAGTTATCTAGTATCTACCCATAGTACAAGCTTTGCTTAGTTTGGGACTAGATGACCGTGTATAATTTGTCCAGGACTATTTATTTATTGTTCATTTAACAAAAGTATTCCAATAGTCTCACGGTCCTACTCAATATTCTACTCAGATATTCAATCAATACGAACTATGTCATAAACAATAGTACAATTGAATGTAAATCATTGCTTGTTTAATTCGGTTTGTGGTTCTGTCGTGTGGCCATTGGATTAACACTAATTGCTTGACCAAAACAGCGTCAATGATGCCTTGATAGCCTGATTAACTTGTGGTCTGAAATTTATTGGTTAATTGAGCTTGTCTGTTTTGCATTGATGTGGAGATTGATGGCTTGCCTATCGAAATCGAGATTTGAATATTGGGATTCACATTCATTAAGTGCATTGATTTTATGTTATCACATCTTAGTATATATTTATTCACTTTCCCACTGATTTAGGGAATTGAATGGTTTCCCCTTATCCTAATATATATAAAAATCTCCGTGTCACAATGTTAGTTACCATACTCCTCCGAAACGGCTTAACCGATTTTTATGAAATTTTATATACATATTCAGTAGGTCTGAGAATAGGTTGTTATTTTTTTTTAGCAAAACAATGTTTAGATATTATATATATTATATAATACACCCAGGGGGATACTAAATGTATGCAGGATCCTATACATATGATACTCCTAAAATTGTTAATGAAGAGTGTCTATTGTATATACATATTTTTTTAAATGTACATACACATGACAGTCCCCCGGGGTCGATTCCTACATGCAAGGGTTTTTTACGACTAGGGTGACAAACGAGCGTACGATCCCTTGATGGTTTATAAAATTTATATAAGCCGGCCGCACTGTACATTTGTAGGGCAGAGCAAGAGGTCTACGAGACGAAATGTTTGAGAAATTCTGTTTGTTCAGTAGATTCAGTAAGTAAAAACAAACAACTTTTACTATGGCGACCATGGAATTGAAATCGAATGGCGCAAAAAATGAACTTTTACATACATCGTTCATGATTTCATAGAAAAACTCAAATGCAATTGTTGGCTGGAAGAGATTTCTCTTGGAATAATCCCACCTTTGCAAATCAAATATCTCCGCTCTATATATAGAGCGGAGATTTATACATATATTATACTTTTATATTTTATGTATACATAATAAGTATTATTATCCATATGCAAAAAAGTAGTCCAAACAAACATGTTTATCTACTTAACGGACTAATAGATACAGAACAGCTTTTAGTGGTGTGTACTAAATTTGCTCATAAAGTAAATGTAAAATAATTTTTGGTTTCTTTTATATTTTTTATACCAAGCACCGTAGCCTACGGACACCGCAGTCTGCCCCACACAAGATAAACATTTGTATCCAATAAAGATGTCTGCTTGATACTTCAATTACACAGCGCTATCTAGTCCCAAACTAAAGAAAGCTTGTACTATGTGTACCTAATAACTGAAAAATGTAATACATATATAGTTTTGTAAATACATACGTAAATGAATATATAGAAAACACCCAGATCAAGACAAATAGTCTAATCGAACACGCAAGTTAAGCAACGCCGACCGTAGCTTATCCATGGCAGGGTTTATTTACCTCGAGCCACACCCTGGCCACTCCATACAAATGTCGCGTCGTTTACTACTACATAAACAATGACGTCAGCGCAGAGATGGAATGTGCGTGTGTGCGTGCGGCGCCATACAAGCTGTTCCAGATTTGTCTCAGAGGGGAGGTCAGGTGAGAGATCATGAGAGAGCGGCAGGGAGCGGCCATACTGTACGTAGTACTATTTACGTACACGTATCAAAAAATTAAAGACTTTACTGGAAGCCAAATGTTATTACACTCTTAACCAATTTTTAAATGATAAATTAGATGACATAATAAACCGTTCCGTACACTTCAGACTGTTGCCATACCCTTATAGAGTCATAATTATGTAATACCTTG
Source organism: Hypsopygia costalis (assembly GCA_937001555.2). Lineage (NCBI taxonomy): Eukaryota > Metazoa > Arthropoda > Insecta > Lepidoptera > Pyralidae > Hypsopygia > Hypsopygia costalis. The sequence goes on along the minus strand of OW443340.2, from coordinate 4,294,667 downwards.
AAAATAACATGTATTTTAAGATCGACATCTAACCTACCGTCCGTTAGGCCGTGTGGATTCCGGCAGACTAGAATACAATCACGCCGTCTCTTCCCGTGGATGTCGTACAAGGCGACTAAGGGAAATACATTATAAAACATCGATCAGGGCTCCCCAACCCGTCTGGCCAGCGTGGGGAGTGTAGGCCAAATCTTCCTCCTTATGTCTGAAACGGACGAGAAAGGGTCGTGCTCCTGTAGTGGAGACTAAAAATGACCTGATGATGATGATGATAATGATACAGCAGAGACAACCCTAGCATCTCGTCTAACAACTTCACCGGAGAGTGGTATAATTCTCGAAATATTTGCAAATATCAGTGACATCATGTGCCAGTGACCCAGCGAGGCCGCAGCCGACGCGGCTATTACCCTACACTATTAGACATTATTTCACATTATCCTTCCATATTCAACATCAACATACTAGAATTTTCTTAGGAATCCACCTATGCGGTCATTAACGCCATTGGAAAAAAAATCTATATATAGTATAAAACAAAACAAAATCGCCTCCGACTTCTGTCCACTTATCAATGATGTTATCCATACTTAAACTTTAAAATATTACAAATGTGAATGTGAGTATGTTTGTTACGCTTTCACGCCGAAACTACTCAACCGATCATCATGAAACTTTGTACACATATTCGCAAAGGTATTAGGAAGGACATAGGATTTTTTTTTTTAAATAAAAAGTAAATGTTAATTAAATATATTTTCTTTCGTTCATATACTAATATTAGTAAAGTTGTAAAAATATTGTAATATTTTTTTATTGTGTACTTACTGTTTTTTTTACTAATTACAATATAGGTAGATAGATTTTTATTACTATGGACTTTTAAAGCGAAGCGTGGGAATACGAAATGATTTAGTAAATTATTTTTTAATACGTACACACTCGTAATTTGCACGCTTTTAACATAAGAACCATTAATAAAACATTTTACAAAAACCACCTACCATTGGCCCTACAAGGTCAATGACAAATAAATTAAGTATCAATCGATTTATAAACGAACAAAGTGTTAATTACCAAAGTTTCAGCGTTTCCGAGGCCACACACAATGCTCAAGGACTGGGTAAACAGCTTGGCCCCTATGTCATAGTAGACATAGCGGAGCAGTACTTTAACTTCAACGACGTAAGAAATCGAAGCACTTATGTGCGCTATATGCGAACCGGATATAGCGCGAGATTAGAATATCGAGAAGCTCACTTGATATGATCATGTCACAGTATGTCCTTGCGACTTTATCTGTTGTTTTTAATATATTTTTCATTACTGTTTTTTTATCTAGAAAAGATATAACTGTGACAAATATTACAGTCAATAAGGTTTATAACTTTATAGTGTATTTTATACCACTAGGGTGACACACAAGTATACGACTCGTCTGATATTAAGCAGTCACCGTAGCTTATAGACACTTGAGATACAGCAGCAAACGTCCGGTAGGACCACCGACAGGACAGCGAACCACCAACATTTATTACACAAAAAAATAAAAAAACGGATACCAGATTAATATTTATAACCGAAATACTTTATACTTTAAGTGTAAACAGATACAAAACACGTAAATAACCGTAATAGCTTTAATTACGTTATATGTAATTCCATTTTGTTATACTCATGAACTTGATTTTAAGGTCGTATCTGCGAGTGCATCGATTTCGGAGTTCGTATGGAGTCGATATACTAATCTATGCGTCTACTGTGCCTATGTTAACAATAAAGTAGATCTAAGTCGTATTTAAAAAACATACGATTATTACCATATAAGGAAAAGAATGACGAAACTCTGGTCAATATGTAACTAGTTGTCAACTTTTGTTTGGTATTAGACTATCAGCACAGTACAAGTAGTACTACGTATAGTAAGGCCACTCCCTGCCGCTCTCTAATGTCGACCTCACCTCTCATCTGAGTGGAATCTGGAACAGGTGCCCATCGGCTAAGCTGAAGCATATTCCCATCGGATTTTTTGACTGTGAATATAAAACTCCAGCTAAGAGTTATGGTACCTTTGTCTAGCTTAGCTGGTATTTTTTTTTATACTACGTCGGGTGGCAAACATGTCATGGTGTCTTGGGGTGTAAGTAGCTCATCAACATCTCTCAAGCTAAAGCCAACCTCACCTGCACGTGGTGCACCCTGCCGATCAACTAACGAGGCTATGGCGAAAGAGAGGTAGGACGCAGCGAAAAATTATACTGTGTTCCCCTTTTATTAGTAAGATGGAAGAGGGACATAGTAGGGTTGTTCGCTCCAGGCTTGGCCAGCATCCGTCTGGGGAAGTGCCTCCACCTGGCAAGAGACCGCAGCCATAATGGCTATGCTGTGTTCCTGCGAGTGAGCTAGGTCACCAGGGCTGTTTTAGAGGAGTTGTTATGCTGACGGCGGAGGGACCAGCGGCTGTCGAACCGCCGCTAGCGGTGTAGGCGCGGCGTGTTGGCGCGGCGGTCAGGGAGACCCGGTGAAACGGCTGTCCGCTGGCCGCCCGCAGGTTAGTAGGGTTCCCGAACCCGGGGATCACCTAATCTCCGCCCCGGGAGGCTGAACCGCCAACTTGAGAAAAGTCCCTGTTGTAGTAGTCGTGCCGGAGGAGGAGACCGGAGTGGACCCGGCTGCTGCAGCAGGGGGGGACCGGGGGCCCTTCCGCCCGCCGCGCTAGCAAACCGCACTACCTGCACTGTGCTGCGGGGGTAGACACCGCGCTTTTTGTCTCTTGCGCCGTCAGTGAAACAACTTCTCTTATTTATAAACCTCTAACACCTTCTAATGGCCAGAAAGAAAAAGAAAAAGGAGATTTTTTCAGCGGCGTCCTCATCCACGTTCGACGTGGACTTCTGTAACGTCAGGGGACTTCATTCAAACATAAATGCAGTTCACCATCACCTCGAAACTGCAAAGCCGACCCTACTTTTTTTAACGGAGACGCAAATATCTTGTCCGGCCGATACATCTTATTTATTATACCCCGGGTACAAACTTGAACATTCTTTTGTACGTAGAGCCGGGGTATGTATGTACGTCCGGGATGATATTTGCTGTCGACGTCTTCACGGCCTAGAAGACAGGGACCTGTCAGTGTTGTGGGTACGCGTGGATCAGGGCGGCCGCATCCGGATTTACGCGTGCCTTTACAGGTCTCATAGCGGTGATACGGACACAACTCGATTGATCGAGCACCTGCAATTGGCGACTGACAAAGTCATCGAGAGGTACCCCTCCGCGGAGTTAGTGATTTTGGGAGACTTCAATGCCCACCATGCCGAGTGGCTCAGCTCTCGGTCCACTGACTTCGCGGGGAGGTCTGTACATGATTTTGCCCTGGCCTATAGTTTCTCACAGCTGGTTCATTCTCCAACAAGAATACCAGATATTGAGGACCATACTAGCTCTCTACTGGACCTTCTGCTGACCACACATCCGGATGGGTACACAGTCTCGGTGGATGCGCCACTTGGCTCATCGGACCACTGTCTCATCCGGACCCAAGTGCCATGTGCTAGCCCTAACGCTCCCCGGTCTACCGGATGGCGTCGCATGTGGCACTATAAGACAGCAGACTGGGATGGACTGCGTGAATTTTACGCATCGTACCCGTGGAGGCGGCTCTGTTTCGAGTCGGAACATATAAACATCTGTGCATCTGCTGTAGCTGAGACGATTTTGGCTGGGATGGAATTATTTATTCCAAACCGGCGGGTGGCTACTTCAGATGCTAAGAAGCGGCCGTGGTTTAATCGGTCTTGCAGAGAAGCTAAACTCCGCAAGCAAGCTGCATACGAGACTTGTACCACGGCTCGTATTAATGGAGATCCTTGTGTTTCTGACTTGAAACGTGTGTTCAATGCTGCCTCGAGGTTCAGTAAGAGAGTAATTGCCAGGGCAAAGTTTGAGTTCATCGGCAGGATTGGTGAGCGCCTAGCTAAGCACCCATCTGGGAGCCGTGCCTTTTGGTCGCTTGCTAAGGCTGCCGAGGGAAACTTTTGTCAGTCGTCCTTTCCACCACTCCGAAAACCGGATGGTAGTCTGGCCCATAGTGCTAAGGAGAAAGCCGATCTGTTGGGGAATCTCTTTGCCTCAAACTCGACTTTGAACGACGGGGACGCCGTACCGCCTTCCATCCCGCGATGTGGCGAATCCATGCCGGAAATCTCATTTACTCAACGAGATGTTCGGCGGGCATTGCTATCCCTCGACGTTCATAAGTCGAGTGGGCCAGATGGCATTCCGGCAGTGGTGCTAAAGCTGTGTGCTCCTGAGTTGTGTCCTGTACTGACGCGCCTTTTCGCGCTCTCTTATTCCACCAGGCAGGCTCCGTCATCGTGGAAGACTGCGAACGTACACCCTGTACCCAAGAAGGGTGACAGATCAGACCCATCGAATTACAGGCCTATCGCTGTTACATCCCTTCTCTCCAAGGTAATGGAGCGCGTTATTAATAACCGGCTCCTGAAATACCTAGAAGATCACGACCTGATCAGCGACCATCAATACGGGTTTCGTCATGGTCGTTCGACTGGTGATCTTCTAGTGTATCTTACACATCGCTGGGCTTCAGCCGTGGAGAGTCAAGGTGAGGCATTAGCTGTTAGTCTTGATATGGCGAAGGCGTTCGATCGGGTCTGGCACCGTAGTCTTCTTTCGAAGTTGCCTGCGTACGGTCTACCTGAGGGTTTATGCGAATGGGTCGCTAGCTTTTTGTCCTGCAGAAGCATTAGAGCCGTTGTGGATGGCAGTCGCTCCGGTAGCATGGACATTAATGCAGGCGTCCCGCAAGGCTCGGTATTGTCCCCGACGCTGTTTTTGCTGCATATCAATGATATGTTGTCTATTGACAGCATTCATTGCTATGCTGACGACAGCACTGGGGACGCTTATTACACGGGCCGCGCTAATATACCCCGTTCTCTGGTGGAGGAGAGTCGAGAACAACTTGTGTCAGAGATCGAGAGCACATTGAATTGTGTCTCCGATTGGGGGCGAAAGAACCTAGTTCAATCCCACTAAGACACAAGTTTGCGCGTTCACCGCTAAGAAAACCCCTTTTGCTGTGGCTCCCCAATTCCAGAACACACCCCTTACCATCGCCAAAAATATTGGGATTCTCGGAATTGAAATCTCCAGCGACGTCCAGTTTCGATGTCACCTGGAGGAGAAGGTCAAGCTGGCGTCGAAGAAACTTGGTGTGCTCAACAGGGCGAAGCAGTACTTCAACCTGCGGCAACGACTTCTGCTTTATAAAGCGCAAGTACGGCCGCATATGGAGTACTGTTGCCATCTATGGGCGGGAGCGCCTAGATACCAGCTTGCACCTTGTGACTCGATTCAAAGGCGTGCTGTGAGGATTGTTGATGATTCCAAACTGACAGACGGTTTAGAACCTTTAAGTCTGAGAAGAGATTTCGCGTCTCTTTGTGTGTTCTACCGATTGTATAATGGGGTGTGTTCAGAGGAGTTGTTTGACATGATGCCCACGGCCTCTTTCTACAGTCGCACCGCTCGCCATCGGCAGGGAATTCATCCTCACACATTGGAGCCTAAGTGGTCGCGTACTGTGCGGTTCCAGAGAAGTTTTCTCCCGTCAAACTGTGGAATGAACTGCCTGTCGAGGTTTTCTCAGGAGACTACAGCATGGGGTTCTTTAAAAAGGGCGTGAAGAGGTTTTTACAGGGTCGGCAACGCGCGTGTGATGCCCCTAGTGTTACAGGCGTTCATAGGCTACGGTAACTGCTTTCCATCAGGCGGGCCGTATGCTTGTTTGCCACTCTTTAGTTGTATAAAAAAAAAAACAAGCATACGACACTCAAGTTCGATCTTCATATAAAATATCGCTCGCGCGCCATCAACCGCGCTGCCAACTGTTTGGTTGTTATTTGACTGCGGTAATCATTATTACTATTAATTGCTTGACTATAGTAGACGTCGTCGTCAATCATTATTCATCCCACTGATTGATCTCCCCTTAATCTAATCACTGACTTAAGGACTGTCATCCAGTGAGAACAGCCGGGACCGACGCCTTAACGTGGCCTTCGAAGAACGGAGAAGCTCAAGATAAATAAAACCATCCACAGACGGGCTACGGTCGACGTTGCTTAACTTGCGTGTTCGCTTAGACTGACACGCGCAATGACGCTATCGAGCTTCTCGTCGTCGAAACCATCGAAATTTATAAAAATAAATGAATCCCTACTCCCCTTGGTCACGGCATCACGCGTGAACGGCTGAATCGATTTCTATAATTCTTTTTTTTGTTGTGTTTGTTATTGTCAGGAGAAGGTAGTTACGAAAGAAAAAAATAAGAAAATTGCGAAAATCAATTAAATAAATTAAACGGGTCACTCACGTCGAGAGACAAAGGGTGGACGTGTCTGGACATTCGCCCTGATGAAGGTCTCCTTTTGAGATCGAAACTAGTCGGCTTTCCCGACAAAAAGACGTGAGTGACCCGTTTAATTTATTTAATTAATTTAGTATTTAATGTCTCACGTGAGTTTTAATAATAAGAAAATTGCGCTGAAAAGTAGAAAAATTATGAACGACCATATTAATATTTCTAATGTAGCCTTATTACATTTGACAGAACTGTCAGTCATGTGACAGAGAGGGCGAAACCAATTCAATATTCATAGTTAAGAAGTCAGGTCGACGTACGTCGGGACAGCTAGTATACAATAATTACAATTCCCCAGCATTCTCAAACCAATTACAAATAAATAAATAATAAATAAATATTGTCAGACAAATTACACAGCGCCATCTAGCAAAGTAAGCGAAGCTTGTGTTATGGGTACTAGACAATTGATAAACATACGTAAATACATTTTTTTTTGTAATTATATACTTATTATTCATAGAAAACACCCAGACCAAGACAAACAGACATGTTCATGCACACAAATGTTTGTCCTATGTGGGAATCGAACCCACGAGCGTTGGTGTCGAAGCCGCGTCATTGACCGCTACGCCACCGAGCTCGTCAGAGTCAAATGTTAACATTTCAAACATAAACACAACAAAACATGAGATAATTATACTAATTCGTATAATGTCTTGTGTGTCTAAATTTGCTATTGTTATCTAAAAGACACAAATGATTCATTTGTATTAGTTTGCACGAAGTATCTCGACACCATCGTTCATGGTTACATCGACCTGACTACGAGTACTGAGTACTACTAAGAACGTCATAACTACATCTTTTCTTTCTAAAGAAAATTTGCGACAAGTGAGTGTATAATGCTTGGTATATACATAACAACAAACTAAGTTCAATTTGTGTAATATATTTTTTTAGATATATGAGAGGAGGGACTAACGAGCATGTCGGTCACCTGATGGGAAGTAATTACCATTAGCCTAGGCCTTTTTTTTTTTCTTTTTTTTTTACGTGGGGAAATCCGTTAAGGATACCACGCTGCCCAAGCGTAGTTATGTCGGACTCTGCTGCCATGACCAGTGGCAGCCATACCGACTAAAACCCCACGATCTCCTTCTCTCCACCATTGGCGAGGCCACGGGAACTGCGATAGCATAACCTCCGCGACCCCGCCGACGGTTGTCCCTGAGGACTCTCCTCCTGGGGAATCTAAGTTTCTCCCCCTCCTCGATTAGTGGCGCACCGGGAGACATACGGCACGCCGACACCAAGGGTTAATTTTTAACGAGGTTTTCTTCCTCGACTGTTTGGGGCTGGTGAAACCGGCTCTCCGGGCGCCGTCAGACGCTCCCGGCCTCGGTTTCACCTCCCCCCTCCTCTGTAAACCATTAGTCTAGGCCTAACCTAACCGATGACGATCGGATTTTTTGATTGCCAAAATCTAACTTCAATAAGCTTACCCGGTAGGGACGGAGGCTCTCTACCGATTATATTAAAGATAATTATCATAAATTTAAACAGAAGTCCGGTTTTCGCATTAAAAAACGGCTTCAGCGTAGGCGGTAGGCTCCCTGGTTCTACTGGCTAAGCAAGCAATAGGGCCCTTCGGACTCCTGTCCCCCTGACGGCTCCCCTAGGGGAGACATCAGGACTTCTACAGTACTGGTGTCTCCCCAAGGCTGGGGAGACATCCGACCTTACTTTTAAAATTAAGGGAAGGATTTGGGGAATTAAAAAGTTTTAAATAAAAGCCTTTTAGTGATATGATAAGACTGAACGACATTTTAAATATTAACCTAACAGTACTTTATTATATTCTTGAGGCACGTTACAGAGTATAAATTTCTACCTACCTGAACTAGTTTACGAACGGAAATTTTTGAAACAGCGCTATTGTAAGGGCTCTAAAAATGAAAATATTTAACAGCCTATTAGTTTTTGGGGTGTAAGTGAGTCACCTTTATCTTCGGAGCCAAATTTTTCCTAAGTGAAATGGCAGAATAGCAAACGAGGATATTGCAAAAACCAGGTAATCAAAGCACTAAACATTTTAAACTTAATAAACGAAAAAATTGAGCCTTTGTGGGACACCTCATGAAACATCCAAACTATACTTTGTATCCAAAATATGTCTTTATCTCGGTTATAGACCAGCCTGGTGCGGTAACATCACTCACTCGCAGGAATACCCTGGTTGCGGTATTCTGTGAGGTACATCCCCAGTCGGGCTTACCAATACGCTGTACACTTTTGCCAGAGCCTTTCGCTACTCGGCAAGGTGCACCACGTGCAGGCGACGTTGACTTTGGCTCTAAAGGTCGTGGTAAGTCGCTTACACCCCAAATGTCTGAACGAGAGGAGAGATCGCTAACTCGAATGGGCAGAGTTGCAAAGTTAAAGGGCCTATTACAGTTTAATGTTTTCGGAGTATGTTTTCGGAGTAACTCGGACTGTCTACCACAGAGTCGTCTCGCCAGTATTAGCTAGCACAGTGTATAAGTAATAGTACTACAGTACGGCCACTCCCTGCCGCTCTCTCGTGTCGACCTCACCTCCCCTCTGAGACAAATCTACGCACACACGCTCATTCACGCTCTACACAGACGTCATTGTTTATGTGGTAGTAAACGATGCGGCATTTGTATGGAGCGGCCAGGGTGTGATATTAGTGAGGTGTAAGTGAGATGACACTATGATAGATTGTTTGGAAAAGTAATAATGTAACTAGCTGTCCCGGCAAACGTTTTGCCATATAATTTATTCCTAGGATTATTTTAGTAGAAAAAAATAGAACCTAATCTCAGACCTACTGAATATCTCCACACGCAAAGATGTTGCATCTCTTTGCGTTCTATATAAATTATACCACGGGGAGTGCTCAGATGAGCTATTTGATTTGATACCTGCCGCTGAGTTCCACTATCGTACAACTCGCCAAAAATTAAAATTCCATCCACATCATCTTGATATTTGGCGATCTACTACAGTACGCTTTTTAAGACATTTTCTACCACGAACTGTAAAGTTGTGGAATCAACTTCCCTCAGCGGTATTCCCAAATGAGTACGACATGGAGGCCTTCAAGAACAGAGTCAATATTTCCCTTAAAAGGCTGGCAACGGATCGGCGACCCCTTGGTGTTGCTGATTTCTATGGGCGGTGGTGATTGCTTTCCATCAGGTGACCCACATACTCGCTTGCCCCCTCTGATATATATATATATATATATATATATATATATATATATATATATATATACATACATACAAAATATAATATTGACGACCCCGGTGGTCGAATGGCTAACCATGTCTACTCTGATTTCGGGGTCGCGGGTTCGATTCCAGCACAATATAAATATTTGTGTCCATGAACATATTCATGTTTGTATTGGTCTGAGTGTTATATATGTATTATATGTATGTATTTACAAAAAAAATGTATTTAAATTTAATATCAGTTATCTAGTACAAGCTTCTTAGTTTGGAGTTTGGGACTTGTTGGCAGTGTGTAATTCGTCCAAGAAAATTTCACATCAAAATCGGTCAAGCCGTTTCGGAAGAGTATGATAACTAAAACTGTGGCAATGGCTAGTGCTGACGTGTCAATACGACGTTTCACATCAAAGAAGATAGTTGAGTATTCTGAAAAACAAGTACTTTCATACAAGACAATTAAATAAAAAAAATTAAAAAACCCCGAATCTAGTCAAGCCATTTCATTTGATACCCTGCAACTACAACCCTACATTTGATTGAGAAGTTGAAAAAAAAAAATTCACCATTTTGTGGCGGCGGCCATATTTGATTTCAAATTTATCATAGTGGTGAAGCCCTTTCATTCGATACCCATATTGAAGGGCTTGTGAAAAAATATTTAATCCGTCATTTTGTTCGTCCATCTTGAACCGATTTTCATCAAACATAGCAAGAACACTTCCGACTAATTCACCTTTCAAATAAAAAAGAAATCAAAATCGGTTTATCCGTTCGAGAGCCACAGACACACACACAGGGGGTTAAAAAGCAAAAGATAAAATTCTGTGCACTAGCCCAAAATTATCACTACACAACAAACAAGATGAGCTCGATGGTCGAATTCGGTCGAATGGGTCGAATCGGTTAGCAATGTCTGTTTATCTTGGCAGACCAAGACTTGGCTGGGTATTTATTATAAGAATGTATTAAAAAAAAATTGGTTGCCTGTAAAGTCGGTATACGGGCGAAAGTTTTACGTGACAACGACTTTGAGTGGTAAAATGTTTTCGAGTGGAAGGGACGCATGCCTTTCACTTTTTATGTCTGTCTCTCTCGCTCTTAGGCGGGACGCGTGCCTCTCACTCGCTCTCATTGTAAGCGCATAACGTGAGCGCGTTTCTTGAAGTGTCACCCGGCTAACCAATTTATAAGACGTTGTCACGTCAAAATGTATTTAAGCACATTTATCTGTTGTCAAGTACCCATAACACAAGCTTTGCGCTTTATTTGGGTCTAGATGGCGCTGTGTAAATTGTCCAGAAATATTTATATTTATTTAATTGATAAATTGGGCAGAATCGCACCACATGTTTCCGCCGCTTCGCCTCAATAATCGGAACACGAACAATCAAGCAAACTCGCGACATGCCGTTCCTATGACACATAACAGTATGTTAGATGACATCATTCTATGACACCCAGCGTTTAAATTTAAAGACATGAACCTACTGCATTAGGTTCACTCGTATGAACATATATTTTCCTCAAAGCAATTCAAAGAAAAAATAAAAATTATGTAAAAAAAACTTTTAATTTAAACGGTTTTATTGAAAATAGTGTACTAAAAGCTAAAAAATAATTCGGTAGGTCGGAGGTTTCAGTCATCACACCCCTCTCCCTCATCAGTCTAAGGCATTGATCAGACAAAATAATAAAATCGTTGGGCGTAGAGTAAACTGAGTTGACTGGATGGAAACACGGGCCACCGCTGGAACCTTTGGGAATACCGCTGAGGGAAGTTGATTCCACAACTTTACAGTTCGTGGTAGAAAATGTCTTAAAAAGCGTACTGTAGTAGATCGCCAAATATCAAGATGATGTGGATGGAATTTTAATTTTTGGCGAGTTGTACGATAGTGGAACTCAGCGGCAGGTATCAAATCAAATAGCTCATCTGAGCACTCCCCGTGGTATAATTTATATAGAACGCAAAGAGATGCAACATCTTTGCGTGTAGAGATATTCAGTAGGTCTGAGATTAGGTTCTATTTTTTTCTACTAAAATAATCCTAGGAATAAATTATATGGCAAAACGTTTGCCGGGACAGCTAGTTACATTATTACTTTTCCAAACAATCTATCATAGTGTCATCTCACTTACACCTCACTAATATCACACCCTGGCCGCTCCATACAAATGCCGCATAGTTTACTACCACATAAACAATGACGTCTGTGTAGAGCGTGAATGAGCGTGTGTGCGTAGATTTGTCTCAGAGGGGAGGTGAGGTCGACACGAGAGAGCGGCAGGGAGTGGCCGTACTGTAGTACTATTACTTATACACTGTGCTAGCTAATACTGGCGAGACGACTCTGTGGTAGACAGTCCGAGTTACTCCGAAAACATTAAACTGTAATAGGCCCTTTAACTTTGCAACTCTGCCCATTCGAGTTAGCGATCTCTCCTCTCGTTCAGACATTTGGGGTGTAAGCGACTTACCACGACCTTTAGAGCCAAAGTCAACGTCGCCTGCACGTGGTGCACCTTGCCGAGTAGCGAAAGGCTCTGGCAAAAGTGTACAGCGTATTGGTAAGCCCGACTGGGGATGTACCTCACAGAATACCGCAACCAGGGTATTCCTGCGAGTGAGTGATGTTACCGCACCAGGCTGGTCTATAACCGAGATAAAGACATATTTTGGATACAAAGTATAGTTTGGATGTTTCATGAGGTGTCCCACAAAGGCTCAATTTTTTCGTTTATTAAGTTTAAAATGTTTAGTGCTTTGACTACCTGGTTTTTGCAATATCCTCGTTTGCTATTCTGCCATTTCACTTAGGAAAAATTTGGCTCCGAAGATAAAGGTGACTCACTTACACCCCAAAAACTAATAGGCTGTTAAATATTTTCATTTTTAGAGCCCTTACAATAGCGCTGTTTCAAAAATTTCCGTTCGTAAACTAGTTCAGGTAGGTAGAAATTTATACTCTGTAACGTGCCTCAAGAATATAATAAAGTACTGTTAGGTTATTATTTAAAATGTTGTTCAGTCTTATCATATCACTAAAAGTTGCTAGAAGCGACGGCTTTTATTTAAAACTTTTTAATTCCCCAAATCCTTCCCTTAATTTTAAAAGTAAGGTCGGATGTCTCCCCAGCCTTGGGGAGACACCAGTACTGTAGAAGTCCTGATGTCTCCCCTAGGGGAGCCGTCAGGGGGACAGGAGTCCGAAGGGCCCTATTGCTTGCTTAGCCAGTAGAACCAGGGAGCCTACCGCCTACGCTGAAGCCTTTTTTTAATGCGAAAACCGGACTTCTGTTTAAATTTATGATAATTATCTTTAATATAATCGGTAGAGAGCCTCCGTCCCTACCGGGTAAGCTTATTGAAGTTAGATTTTGGCAATCAAAAATCGTTGGGCGTAGCGTAAACTGAGTTGACTGGATGGAAACACGGGCCCAACGATTTTATTATTTTGTCTGATCAATGCCTTAGACTGATGAGGGAGAGGGGTGTGATGACTGAAACCTCCGACCTACCGAATTATTTTTTAGCTTTTAGTACACTATTTTCAATAAAACCGATTAAATTAAAAGTTTTTTTTACATAATTTTTATTTTCAAGTTTTTAGTTTCTAATTTCATAACATAGTACTTCTCGTTCTATTAAGTTTAGATTTGACTTTTGTCATTATTTTTTTTACTTTTAAATTTGTCTTGTATTCAAATGAATACCCATATTGAAAAAATGGGTATCAAATGATACCCATATTGAAAATTGAGACGATATGTAACCGCGCCAACCGGCCATTTTGTTGACGGCCATCTTGGATTTTATAATATTCATCGTGAACTGTGTTCTACTAGTTAAGCCCTTTCATTTGATACCCATATTGAGGTAGTCGTGACAAAATTTGTAAATCGCCATTTTGTAGAGGCGGCCATCTTGGATTTTCATTTTTTTTCATGTGAACTGTATTCTTCTAGTCAAGCCTTTTCATTTGATACCCATATTGAGGTAGTCGTGACAAAATTTGTATACCGCCATTTTGTAGCGGCAGCCATCTTGGATTTTCATTTTTTTTTTCATGTGAACTGTGTTCTACTAGTCAAGCCCTTTCATTCGATACCCATATTGAGGTAGTCGTGACAAAATTTGTAAACCGCCATTTTGTAGCGGCGGCCATCTTGGATTTACAATGAAACAGAATTTATTTAATTGTATTGTCACCAAAACTAAAGGTGTATACCAAATTTCAGATCAATCTGTCAACAGGAAGGGGGTCAAATTTCAATTACTAGATTTGACCCAAGAATAAATAATAATAAATAAAACAAACGGGGTGAGCTAAAAAATATATAAAACCGTTTAAAAAAGGATTATTGACAATCCCAATCTGACAGACGGTTTAGAAGCTTTAAATCTGAAAAGACTCAAACATTGGAGCCTAAGTGGTCGCGTACTGTGCGGTTTCTGAGAAGTTGTCTAACGCGTACAAGCTGTGGAATGAACTGCCTGTCGAGGTTCTCTCAGGAGTTCTTCAAAAAACAGCATGGGGTTCTTGAAAAAGGGCGTGAAGAGGTTTTTATAGTGTCGGCAACGCGCGTGTGATGCCCCTAGTGTTACAGGCGTTGATAGGCTACGATAACTGTTTTTTATCAGGCGGCCGTATGCTTGTTTACCACATTAGTGGTATAAAAAAAAAGCAATGGATAATGACGTCATCGATACAAACAAATTGCCAGGTGCTACGCACGTAACAAACAAGATACACGATTAATTCAACTACAGCTGCGCCAGTAAATGATATAAGTGGTAAGTAAGTACACATAAACATATGTCAGTAGAGAGTTTCAAGCAAGTACACGATGTACAAAAATAAGGCGATTGTTAGACGTAATAAGGAAACAAATAATGCCTCAGGTAGGCAGAGGCAGGGAGACTGACCATTGCAGGTAGAACATAACGGCCCATTTCAATTGCCTTTCTTTACATGAATAAGTTTTAGTTATAAAAAAGTTTGCTTTAGCTTTAAAATCATTATGTTCTAATAATTTTGGGGTGTAAGTGGTTCAACAACATCTTTGAATCAAAGCCAACTTTACCTGCAAGCGGTGCACCCTGCTGACTGACAAACGAAGCTCTGGCGAAAAGAGAGGTAGGGAGCGTAAATGTAAGCTACCCGACTGGGGAATTACCTCCACCTTACAGAATACCGCAGCCAAATAACGGTTCTCTTGAAGGCTGTTGTATTTTTTTTTTTTTTTTTTTTTTTATACTACGTCGGGTGGCAGACAAATATACGGCCCGCCTGATGTGAAGCGGTTACCGTAGCCATATTAACGCTCGCAACATAAAATATCGCTCGCGTGCCGCCACCCCCGCTGCCATCGCAGCATCTCCTTCCTTTCTGGTGACCTCACTCACCCGCAGGAACACAACAGCCCTCAAGGGAACCGTTATTTGGCTGCGGTATTCTGTAAGGTGGAGGTAATTCCCCAGTCGGGTAGCTTACAATTACGCTCCCTACCTCTCTTTTCGCCAGAGCTTCGTTTGTCAGTCAGCAGGGTGCACCGCTTGCAGTTAAAGTTGTGTTCCTAATACTGCGATGGCAGCGGGGGTGGCAGCGCGCGAGCGATTTTATGTCGCGAGCGTTAATATGGTTACGGTAACCGCTTCACATTAGGCGGGCCGTATGCGTGTCTGCCACCCGACGTGTTTCTACAAAACATTTTGTTTTGTAGAAACAAAAACACTATCCGTTTACCTTGATAATGCCTTAGCGGCGAAACCGATCGCTAAAAATAAAAATAAAAAAATTTGACAATCGGTCCACAATTGACGGAGAAATCTGCGAAGATACATAAAAAAAAAACAAATATACAGTCGAACATAGAACCTCCTCCTTTTTTTAAGTCGGTTAAATTATTCTATAGCTTTATTCTAACATTATGAAAATGTTATTTCATAATCATAACTTAAGTTTGTACAGCATACCTCATTAATCTCTAATCTATGCCATAATTAGCTACAAATTTCGGCGAACCACAGTGGATTCACAGCTTAACTCACATCAACTCCATGAATCATTGAATACTGCAGACGAATTTAAGGAACAGCTGTTCGGATATCATGATTGGGTGTGATTAATGGCGGCGTTAGCAAAAAACAAGCTATCACGAATGCGAAATTTGGAATGTTACACTTTTTGCATGTTGAAATATGGCACCTTGCTTTATGGACAGTTTGTTCCAGCTAATTGCGAATGATTGGCAATTGGTAAAAAAGATTGATACATGTTCACATGAATAATGAAGTGTATTCATTGAGTGGAGCGGGCGGAACGAGCGGGACGCGTTATACGCCGAAAAGTCGGCATCGGCATCAACCCATAATCATCCCACTGTTGGGATACGGGTCTCCCCTCAATCGAAGAGGTTTAGAGCATACTCCACCACGCTGCTCAACTGCGGGTTGGCGGAGGTCAGTATTTTCACGCCGCCTAAAGGCCACTGACTTGGCTTAACGACTGCCATCTAATGACAACAGCCGGGACCGACGGCTTAACGTGCCCTCCGAAGCACGGAGGAGCTCGAGATAAATAAACCCATCCATAGATAGGCTACGGCCGTCGTTGCTTAACTTGCGTGTTCGAGCTCCTCACGAAACCGAAACCTCACCATTGCCGAAAAGTCACTTTTGGAAATGTAGACTCCAAAACCACTAAACCGATATTGATGAAACTTGTCACAATTAAAGACCTCGACATGCTTGAGGTTTGTGTCGACAAAAAAAATGAGACCGATCATGTCTTTGAGGAATGATCACCAAATACATTTTCCATTGAAATCAATGGAAAACATGAAAACATACACTCAGCGAATGTACTCGCTCCACTTAACCTCGATTTCGGCCCCATGGGCTAGAATCCGGCCTAGTATACTTTGGCATGTGAAGAGGATCCTTGACAGGATTATCATCTTGACGTACAATGTTTATTATATATATTTTGTGACTATTAACGTCGATGTAATGTATACAGTGCAGATTTATGTTCTAAACATGAGAATCAAGCATCGAGTACTCGTACAATCTTAGCAAAGTAATATCTAGGCCTCTGGATCAACCATTTCTTATAAATATCTCGTTTGACTTTTGCGTTCAAACGTCAATTTAGTAACTTTAGTCAGGCCTCCGTCACTCCATGTACTTGCGCGCTATAATTACCTACCGGCCGGCCGAGCGGTCTCGGGCCGTTTGCGGACCAAATTCAGGCCCTGCGATTGCTGTGGGATCGCGCGGTGCGAAGCAATCACAACTGTACGCTTGAGCATTTAGACACATTTTAGCATGCAGCGGTTGCTGACGCGACGGAGTAGGCTATTATAGCAGTAGGTATTGGAAATTTTCTACTGAGTGAAGTATCAGTTACGTAGCAACTATTATGTAATCTGTGCACAGCGAATTCTAAACATCTCCTCACACCTCACAGAATACTGCAGTCAAATAGTTATTTGAGTCTACATCATACTGAATGAATTCCCTTGAGAGTTGTTGTATTCCTGCAAGTGAGTGAGGTCATCAGGAAGGAAGGGGTTGCTGCATTGGCAGCGGGCTTACAGCGCACGAACGATGTTACATATTGCAAGAGTTTATATGGTTACGGTAACCGCTCCACATCAGCCGCTCGATGGCGTTTGCGTGTGTCAGTCTAATCGAACACGTAAGTTAAGCAACATCGACCGTAGCCTGTCCATTTATGGGTTTATTTATCTGGAGCTCCTCCGTGCTCCGAAGGGCACTTTAAGCCGTTTGTGCCGGCTGTTCTCATTAGATGACGTTCATTAAGCAATGTCAGTGGCCTTTGGGCGGTTTGAAAACACTGGCCTTGGCCAACCCGCAGGTGAACAGCGTGGTGGAGCACGCTCTAAACCCCATTCGTTTGTGGGAGACCCGTATCCCAGCAGTGGGATGAATAAGGGTTGACGATGACCAGATATAAACGTAAGAATTTCTTTTATCAGGTAAGGCTCGATGAGTCAAATGTTTGCGTGCAGCAGTGATATCACTTAAACACAAACGTTTGAACAAATATTAGATTTACGTCAGATTCAGTAAAACATATATACACAATGCGGGAATTTATCAACGTTAGCATTTTATTGTAAACTGCTAGTATTTAGTTAAACTGCGGCAATTTGCCGCGTAACTGAGGGTCAAAGATTTACTCTGCAGAATCTGCTAATATATAAAAATGTCGTGTCACGTTGTTTGTCCGCGATGGAATCCTAAACTACTGAACCGATTTTAATAAAATTTTACATAGTGTTTGCAGTTTGATCCAACTAGACAGATAGGATAGTTTGTAACTCATCGGAAAAATTAACGTAAAAATATTTAAAAGCGAGGCCAGCTAGTAAATTATATAAGTTAAGGTCGACTGGCTAACCATGTCCACTTTGACTCCAGTCGCGGGTTCGATCCCCGCACAAGACAAATATTAGTGTGCATAAAATTGTCTGTTTGTCTTGGTCTAGGTGTTTTCTATGTATTATACGAGTATGTATATATTTACAAAAAAAAAAATTTTGCTTAATTTGTCCAGGAATATTTCTTTCTTTATAATTATTTTGATTCTTTATATTTATTCTTAAATATATGCTATCCACCGACATCAGCTAGTTAGAATTTTATTACAATGTAAAGTTGTTCACCATTAACAAATTAACATCATCATCATCGGCCTGTATCTACCCACTGCTGGATTCCCCAATCCTTTCCACCAAATACGATCCTCCGCCTTCCGCATCCAGCCTCTTTCATAAGGTCATCGGACCATCTGAAAAGATAGCTAGAAGATGAAAAATGGTAGCGTAGAAGATGAATGATATACCTATAGGTACAAAAATCAACACGATTGTCAAAGACAAAGTAACTTTCAACAGTGACGATGCTAAAACTGGAAATGATCAACCAAATTACAAAGTAAAAGGCATAGACGTAGTGCTAATTACATAGTCACACGTCCCATCAGACCGCCGCCGGGTTGTTAACACCGCGTCTGACATAGATTATAACAGAAAGCTGTGACAGAAGATCTTCTCAATACAATTTAATAGTAAGTTACTCATAAAGGTGGATCCAGGGGGAGGGTCATGGGGGTCATGACCTACTTACCTTTGCGTTACTAGCCAGAACAAATGCTCTACTGCCTAAGCTGAAACCGATTTCCATCTGCATTTTTGATAGCAAATAAAAGGGGGCGTCCATAAATTACGTGAGGCATTTTTAAGGATTTTTGTTTTTGTGAGATGTTGTATGATTTTCCTTGACCCCCTCCACCCTACCCCAATCTCACGTGAGATTTTTCAAAATTTGTATTTTGGTGTCAACGCTGTTATCGTTGGATTTATTAAAAAAAAAAACGATTTGCTCAATTATTTTCATTTAATACCTACTAGTATTTGCGAATATTGCTGTAAATTTCAATCACAGTGATAAAATTTGATAATAAATATTTAAACGAAAATTAATAAAATATTTATTCTAATTCAGTCCTTGAAGACTCGTGCACAGTCTCAAGAGTGACTATTGGAATCAATATATCCAAAAAAAAAGCCAAGAAAACCAAGTGAGATTTTAATAGGACTTGCTTCTTCAATTAATATGCATAAATTTGCATCCTTGGTAAAAATCACTAGTAAAGGTAAAAGGTAGAAATGTTACATGTAGCAAAGTGTACTTCTGTTTGTGCATGTTTTGTGGCGCCTGCTAACACCGGGCCGTTCTATTTTAGTTGCGGATCATATGTAACAGAGTTAGTACGCAAAACAGGGTCGTATGGTCTTCGATGACGGACACTTTCAAACAAATGCGATTTTAAGAGTTAAAGCCGTTGGAAATGGCAACTACTTTGTACAACAAGAAGTATTTGGATCTTTGTATGTGTGACTGTATTTACATTAAAGGTATATATCTTCTTTCAATGCCATGCTATTTTGTGTTATATTGAAAAAAATATTTGTTTATTTGACTTGATCGATTGAAAACTGCAAATCGATTTTGAAGCACGTCAAGTATACTCATCCCACTGCTGGGATACGAGTCTCCCCTCAAATGGGAGGGTTTATAGCGTACTAATTTGCTCTAATTACCTCCTTCCATCTCTGGCATTGGACAGTTCAATAGTAATATAATTTGCAATGTCATCAAAACATATCCCAGTTTCAGATCAATTATCAATAACTGCTTCAAGGAGCTCGACGGTGTCTTTGTCTTGGCATGTGTTAGTCTAATCGAATACGCAAGTTAAGCCACGTAGGCCATAGCTTGTCCATGGATGGGTTTATTTATCTCGAGCTCCTCCACGTTAAGCCGTCGGTCCCGATTGTTGTCATTATAGATGACAGTCGTTAAGCCAAGTCAGTGGCCTTATAGGTAGCTTGAAAACACTGGCCTCCAGTACGCAGTTGAGCAGCGTGGTAGAGTAAGCTCTAAATCCCTTCAATTGACGGTAGACCCATATCCCCGCAGTAGCATGAATAAGAGTTGACGATGACTAATTTATTCCTAGGCAAACCTCGTTCATACAAACAAGTAGGGCGGTAATAGAAAGCAATTTAAAAAACCGGCCAAGTGCGAGTCGGACTCGCGCACGAAGGGTTGGAAGGAATGGTACGGACCATTATCTATAAAAACGGCAAAAAAAACACGTTTGTTGTATGGGAGCCCCCTTTAAATATTTGTTTTATTTTTATTTAATTATTTATTTTTAAAGTGAATACATAACTAAATATTGTGTAAGTATTTCAAACGTCTACCTATTGCCGTTATCAATTGCGAGCAAAAACGAGCAAAAAAAAAAATCACGTTTGTTGTATGGGAGCCACCATATTTATTTTATTCTATTTTTTAGTATTTTTATTTGTTATAGCGGCAACAGAAATACATCATCTGTGTCTAACTATCACGGTTCAAATTTCAACTGTCTAACTATCACGGTTCATGAGATACAGCCTGGTGACAGACGGACGGACGGACGGACAGCGGAGCCTTAGTAATAGGGTTCCTTTTTAACCTTTGGGTACGGAAACCTAAAAAAGCAACACTTTACTTATTTACTGCATACAAAATATGTTATAACTATATTACATTAACCGGATTTGGCATAATTAGCATAGTACAAATATATAAGTAAGACAACTCAAGCCCCGAGCGGAGGATAATAGCCTAAACACGTAGGGCTGTCGCTTAATAGTTTATTCAACCGTCAAAAATACTTAGTCAATCTCTATATAAAAAAATAAGTACGAGTAAGGTAGAAAATACAAAATTAAGTAGAGTAAGTATTAGGGATCTGTAACAAGAAACCGGCCAAATGCGAGTCGGACTCGGTCACGAAGGGTTCCGTGCCAAAAACGACAAACAATCATGTTTGTTGTATGGGAGCCCCCCTTAAATAATTGTTTTATTTTTAACGTGAATATATAACTAAATATTATGTAAGTATTTCAAGCGTCTACCTATTGCCATTATAAATTGGGAGCAAAAACGAGCAAAAAGAAATACGTTTGTTGTATGGGATAAATATTTATTTTCTTCAGTTTTTTTAGTATTTGTTGTTATAGCGGCAAAAGAAATACATCACCTGTGAAAATTTTAACTGTCTAACTGTCGCGGTTTATGAGATACAGCCTGGTGACAGACAGACCGACGGACGGACGGACGGACGGACAGCGGAGCCTTAGTGATAGGGTTCTTTTTTACCCTTTGGGTACGGAACGCCAAAAAACACCTACATATAGAACATCAACATCACCAGAATGATAATAATAAATAAATAAATATTGTCAGACAAATTACACAGCGCCATCTAGCCCCAAAGTAAGCGAAGCTTGTGTTATGGGTACTAGACCACTGAAAAACATACGTAAATACATTTTTTTAGGGTTCCGAACCTCAAAAGGAAAAAACGGAACCCTTATAAGATCACTTTGTTGTCCGTCTGTCTGTCTGTCTGTCTGTCTATCTGTCTGTCTGTCTGAATGTCCGTCTGTCCGTCTGTCTGTCTGTCTGTCTGTCTGTCTGTCTGTCTGTCTGTCTGTCAAGAATTTCTATGTCGAGAATGCGTGGAGGTATCAAGCTGAAATTTGAACTGTATACTCAGGTCTACGGTCCCATGAAGTTAAAAAAAAATCAAACTGCTAAGTTTACGTAGCAAAAAGTTACGGCCGTTTATTCAGCAAAAAACGCATATTTCGACACACTCAAGGGAATCAAAACCTATAGGGTACTTCCCGTTGACCTAGAACTATGAAATTTGTCAAGTAACATCGTTATAGACTACAAACAAGTACAGGAATAAATCTCAAAACTATATATTTGTAAATAGATCTTAAAAAATAGGGGGTCTATATTTTTTATAGTGTGTCGAAATTTCAAATTGAACCTACTAGTTCAAATGGACAAATATGAAAGGGCTTGATGTACACATCGCAAAATATATTTTATTTATTTTTTTCGACGCATTATTTCTTATTTATAATGAAAAATATCAAATTTAATAATGATACTACGTACCTACGGAACCCTCGGTGGGCGAGTCCGACTCGCACTTGTCCGGTTTTTTTTGTAAATACATACTTATGATACATAGAAAACACCCAGACTAAGACAAACAGACATGTTCATGCACACAAATGTTTGTCCTATGTGGGAATCGAACCCACGAGCGTTGGTGTCGAAGCCGCGTCATTGACCGCTACGCCACCAAGCTCGTCAATGATGTTTTTTTATTTATCTAATTGGGTGACTGAGTTCCCAAAGATTCATCGTCATCGAGTGTAACGAACGGGTCTCGTCAGGAAGATCATATGAGTTCAAACAGAATATTTTTCCTATCAGTAATGCAGGAGTTCCACTGTTTTCCGTCCTGCTCCATCATCAGACCCTCGTTACCAAGTGTAATGAAAAGGCTTCATCAAGAGCAATCTAATGAGCCCAAACTCGAGGGGTTAACTATTAGCCACTGAAGAGTTCCAGTAGCGAGCTCATGGCTCCTACTGGCTCAAATTACGTTAATATAAACATGTACACAGCGGCTCACTATCGGCACTGAAACCTAACACCTCCTGGTTGCTAAGCTTGAAAGTTCTCACTCAATACATTAATGAGCCGTGGGGCCAGGACAAAGCAAGCAAATCGTTGTACACATAGAAACACAAATTACGATTTTATTTATAAATCTTATCTTTGTTAACAAAAGTCTGGCTCCCGGTGTATATAGGTAAGTACGTTTTATTTTTTCAACGGTCGTTACGATGTTACTACCTAATTTATAAATTTAAACCTACGTTTATTCCTGTGCCTACGTTATACATAATCAAATGAAATCAAGGATTCAAGTGATCCACATAAATAGGTAGGAATGAGATAACTTTACATCAAATCTGGACCAGCCCCCTAACCACCATCTCTTATTGCGACTCAATAACTGAATAGATTGCTTATTCATACCAATGAATAAGCGACTCTATTTCTAATGGAATAGAGTCGCTTATTCATTGGTGTGAATAAGCAATCTACTCAATTATTGAATCGCAATAAGAGATGGTGGTAAGGGGGCTGAACTATTTCCCAACTAAGCAATTTCGATAGGTACTGGTAAATAGCTAACATAAAATTATGTATGTAGGTAGCTACGTATGATATAGGTAGTAATAGATCACATAGGTACTCACCGTTCTTGTTCGGTAGGTAGTGTGAAGAAAGATAATTTTGGATTTGACAAATTGCTGTTGAGACATCCATGAACACTGCAATATGTTTTATGGCTAGTCGACTTTGTAGCCATCTTTTACGTGCAGTTATATACGACGTAGATAGGTACCTCTATGTTAAAATTGTTAACGAACGTCAGCGCAGCAGGCGCGAATCTTGTGTGAGAGCACGCAAAACCGCCCGTTTTGCGTACGGCGCAGCCTTGACTGGCGGTCCATTTAACCTCCCTAAATGTTGTCAGTATGTGCGTGCGACGGCCATACGTACGGGCGCGCTCCCATACAAACCACGCTCGGTGCGTTTGTATGAAGTTACCTTACTTATATATTTGTACTATGTAATTAGTCCATTCAAAAGCGTGATTAATAATATATTAAATCGACAAAGTTGTAAAATTCCAAAGTAAAACTAAAGTTTTAATTACGTACTATGCCTTATCTTGTCGCGTTCAAGGGTTTTATTTATTACTTTTTTTTATCGTAAAATTTATGTTTAACATAGACTAACATTAACATATAAATTGAACAATTACATTCGACTTCATATTACTAGTTGTTCGCCTTTAACCGAGACCTCGCGTTTTTTTCTTATATTTTGACTCTAGAATGAATAGTGAATGCGTTTTCAAAATTACTTATTACTTCCATAGGGAGGCAATTCAAAAAACAAATGATAACAAAATCGGGGGATACAGATTGGTGTTGCAGCTACATATCTATCTATCATCTCCATCCAAAATTCAATCACACCACTGGATAGATGAAGGATCAAAGATTTTTTTACGCTAAGTTAGGTCTATGGAACATCGCGTGCGGGGGAGGGGGAAGCGCTACCATTTTAAGATAATTTTAGTGCATATAACTTATTCACGTACAACACACTGCCGAGTCCATGACACAGCCATACCTCGTTTTTTTATAAGTAACTCAAAATCCATTAAACTGATTATGTTACCCATCATCATCAGCCTGTATCTATCCACTGCTATATATAGGACTTCCATAATGCTTTCCACAATATGCGATCCTCCGCTTTCCGCATCCACCCGCTTCCAACCGCTTTCTAGAGGTCATCTTTCCATCTAGAGGAGTCCACGTTGGCTGCCAAACAAGCAACGACTCGCCTGAATTAAAACAGTTACCATAGTCATATAAATGCTTGCAATACATGGAGAATTACTCATCATCATCAGGTCCATTTTAGTCTCCACTACAGGAGCACGACCCTCTCTCGTCCGTCCTAGACGGAAGGAGGATTTGGCCTACACTCCCCACGCTGGCCAAACGGGTTGGGGAGGCATAAAGGAGGAGGAGAATTACTCGTATTGAAGCAATCCCGCCGCTAGTGCAACGTCTACTTACGGTAACCTCACTCACTCATCTGCACGTCGTGCATCCTGTCGACTAGCAAATGTGGTTCTGGCGAAAGAGGTAAGGCATGTAGAGCTCGATTAGGGACGTATCTCCAACTCAAAGAAGACCGCAGCCAAATAATTATGACCCTTGAAAATAGGCACCTTGACATTGCTTTTCGATTTGTTATGTAAGGACGTTACAGTGATATAACTATAGGTGAAAGAATTACTTCGATAGCATGAAAACTTCTCGAGATATGATAACTTGAAAATCATAATTTTGGACTTTGGAAAGCCGATTAGTTCCGATCTCATACGGAAATATTCATCAGGGCGAATGCCCAGACGCGTAGTCCCTTTCTCAAAATCTTCATCATCATCGGTTTTGGGGTGTAAGTAGTTCATCAACATCTTTGAACCAAAGCCAACTTCACCTGCACGCGGTGCACCCTGCTGACTGACAAACGAAGCTCTGGCGAAAAGAGAGGTAGGGAGCGTAATTGTAAGCTACCCGACTGGTGAATGTACCTCCACCTCACAGAATACCGCAGCCAAATAACGGTTCCCTTGAGGGCTGTTGTGTTCCTGCGAGTGAGTGAGGTCACCTGAAAGGAGGGAGATGTTGCGGTGGCAGCGGGGGTGGCGGCACGCGAGCGATATTTTATGTTGCGAGCGTTAATATAGCTACGGTAACCGCTTCACATCAGGCGGGCCGTATGCTTGTCTGCCACCCGACGTAATATAAAAAAAAATCGTCCTGAAAAGTATTTATCCTGAAAAATACTTAATATAGTAACTTATAAACAGTACATTATGTTTAAGGAAAAGCCACTTCCCTGCGTGTTGAAAATATTTGCGGTTTGATAACAAAATGTATATTTTATTTTCCTGTGGTTTTACAATGTAATGTGATCTTATAGAATCTGTATTTTGTGGTATATTATGGGAACAGATGAAATAGTTGTTACTTAATCAAATTCCCATAATATAATATACGGCATCGGCATAAACCCATAATCATCCCACTGTTAGAGCATACTCCGCCACGCTGCTATAAACCCATAATCATACCACTATTATAGCATACTCCGCCACGCTGCTATAAACCCATAATCATCCCACTGTTAGAGCATACTCCGCCACGCTGCTATAAACCCATAATCATACCACTGTTAGAGCATACTCCGCCACGCTGCTATAAACCCATAATCATCCCACTGTTAGAGCATACTCCGCCACGCTGCTCCCGCAGTTGAGTAGCGTGGCGGAGTATGCTCTGAGCGATGGCGAGGCCAATGTTTTCAAGCCGCCCTAAGGCCAATGACTTGGCTTAACGACTGTCATCTAATAACAACAACCGCGACCGACGACTTAACGAGCCCTCTGAAGCACGGAGGAGCTCGATATAAATAAATCCATCCATGGACAGGCTTCTGTCGCCGTTGCTTAACCTGCGTAATCGATTAGACAGACATGCGCAACGACGCCATCGAGTCACCGTGTTTTATAAACAACTAACTGACCCGGCGAACTTCGTACCGCGGTACCGCCTAACAGTCGATTCTTTATTTTTTAGTTTTTTTAACACTTATTCTGCTATTCGGGAAACCGGTCAGATAGTAAGGTAAAAAAAAAGAAAGTTAATAAGTCAATAAATACTTCTTCTCGCTGAATGGTTTGTATAGGAGTATAGAAAAGTGATGTTTATAGACTTTTTCAGGCAATTTTTAAAATTTTTCTCTGCGTATGAACCATACTCGTACATCAAGGATTATTCTAAAAAAAAAGAATTAGCGAAATTGGTTCAGCTGTTCCCGAGATTTGCACTTAGCAACACATTCAGCGATTCATTTTGACGTGACAACGTCTTATAAATTGGTTAGCCGGGTGACACTTCAAGAAACTGGCTCACGTTATGCGCTTACAATGAGAGCGAGTGAAAGGCACGCGTCCCTTCTAAGAGCGAGAGAGACAGACATAAAAAGTGAAAGGCATGCGTCCCTTCCACTCGAAAACATTTTACCACTCAAAGTCGTTGTCACGTAAAACTTTCGCCCGTATACCGACTTTACAGGCAACCAATTTTTTTTTTATATAATAGACATAGGTACACAAAGTTGTCGCTAAGGAAAATAATGAGGAAAAGTGGACATTACGGTTAACTTAGTCTCGCATGAATATAGCACAATTAAAAGCACCAACTATGAAATAATTGATCAGAGCGGTGCTAATCTGACAAAATACCCATTATTTCATCTACACTTAACTTTAGTTATTTAATAAAAGAAAAGGAAATAAGGTTAAAAAACGACAAAAACAGTTATACGAGAAGAAGAAGATATCCTATCTCTCAAGTTGGACTAAGTTACATAATTATTGTTTAAAGAAATTTCAGCCAACTTGTTCGAATTAATATGTAACGAGTGCTCTTACCAACTGAGACTATAAATTATACATTTTAATTCGAAAACCATAATTACACAATAAATAAACATTTCTGGATAAATTACACACGACCATATAGCCCTAAACCACAGTATAAGTAATAGTACTACATACTACATACAGTATCGCCACTCCCTGGCGCTCTCTCGTGTCGACCTCACCTCCCCTCTGAGACAAATCTGGAACAGTTTGTATAGCGCCGCACACACGTACAGTCACTCTCTGCACAGACGTCATTGTTAATGTAGTAGTAAACGACGCGATTTTTGTATGGAGTGGCCGGGGTGTGCCTAAACTAAGCAAAGCTTGTACCACAGTATAAGTAATAGTATGTACTACGTACAGTATGGCCACTCCCTGCCGCTCTCTCGTGACGTCAAATCTGGAACAGTTTGTATGGCGCCGCAATCAGACACGCTCATTTACGCTCTGCAATGACGTCTTTGTTTTACGGCGTACAGCATCAACCCATAATCAACCTACTGTTGGGATAAGGGTCTCCCATGGGATAAGTCTCTCATTAATTAAAGGGGATTAGAGCATACTCTAAAGTCTTTGTTTATGTAGTAGTAAACAACGCGACATTTGTATGAAGTGGCCGGAGTGTGCTTTACTACCATCATCAGGTCAATTTTAGTCTCCACTACAGGAGCACGACCCTCTCTCTTTCGTCCCAGACAGAAGGAGGATTTGGCCTACACTCCTCACGCTGGCCAGACGGGTTGGGGAGGCCTGATCGATGTTTTATAATGTATTTCCCTTAGTCGCCTGGTACGACATCCACGGGAAGAGACGGAAGGATTCTATTCTAGTCTGCCGGAAACCACACGGCCAATCGCTCAACAATAAACCTATACAATAATTAGAATTTATTTATTTAATTTAACTTTACTGACAGAATAAGGGTACAAAAGGCGGACTTAATGCTATGATTTGGACTTAATTCTCTACCAGTCAACCTTTGAGAAACTCAGATATACACGTAAAATGGCGTGAGCGTGTAAATAAGGAAATCATCATTAAAATTATCAGCCTGTAGATACAGGCAGTGGGTAGATACCTACAGCTAGATATGCTTTTGACCGTACGCGATCCTCCGCTTTCCGCATCTATTAAAGTTTCCAGAAAGTCGGCTTTACCGACTAGTCGAAACATCTCTAATAGAAATCCATACTAAGTTAAGCGTTCGGATGTTTAACCTGAAAGGGGGTGAAAATAGATAAAAAATTATCGACAAAAAAAAACTTATCGTCGTTTAAGTTCTATCGCCACGTAAGTAATTTTTTGGCGGTTTTGACATTTTGATGCCACTCGCTAAAGAATCGAAAGACTGCGTCGTTTCGTCCAATCAGAATCAAGATATGACCAATAAGAACCTTTAAAATTACGGAAAAGTAACACAGCACGGAAGCCCATGTCTATTACAAACCAATCTTTTTTATGTCTCTCCTGAAAAGTTACTAAAAATGACTTACGTGGTGATAGAAATTAAACGACTTTTTTTTCATGAATTAGATTTTTATTTTTCACTATGGACCCTATGTGAAATATCGAATTTCATTTAAATTAATCGGTCGATTTGGTTAAAATAAAAAAATAATCCTGTCAGTTAATAAGTTAAAGCTATGAGAATACGATACTAAATAGCTAACAAAAAAGTGACTATCATTACCAATTAACTTTTAGTAAAAAAAAAAAAAAATTTCATTGATTTTTTCAATATACATCAACATCACACATTAATTTCAACTTCATATATCGAAACGCGTTCCTGAGAAAAAAGGGTCTTGACAGACAGGCAGACGGGAAACGAAGTAATAAGAGTTAGTTTTTCCTATTGAGCTAAGGTCTAATTCCAATAGCTTCCTACTAGTACTAATTTCTTCTGATTAAATTCGTTGAGTTCCAAGGCAGCCGTAGTTTTACCCCCGGGACTGCAATGGACTTCATTGTTCATTGCCTTTCTGGTGGTCGCCGCTGTTAATTCTGGCTACACAGGAGACACAGTGGTAGGAATGTGTAGTGGGCTGGCTATACAGGAGACACAGTGGTAGGAATGTATGGTGGGCTGGCTACACAGGAGACACAGTGGTAGGAATGTGTGGTGGGCCCGATTACTTTCGTATTATGAAACCAAAGTACGTAGTACTATTGCTTATACTGTAACAAAAGTATTGTTACAATGTTTAGTAAGTTTAATGTAATATATAATACATTTTGTCCTTTTAAATAAATCCTTTTGCACCTACCGATTGTTTACGGCACTATTTGCTTAAATCCAAAGTTGTTTAACATACACCGACCGGCAATAAAGCCTTTTGTATTGCTTTGTACCATGAATTGTCTGAGGTATTCTTACCTATGGAAAGTTTTCACCCCTAACAATTTTTATGGTCATAACAAACCCACAGCAATTACTTGGCGCCATTTTTTTAAATAATGCTCGGTGTTCTCAAAGGGATAGACCCCCAAGCAAAGCCACAGCTTTTCGTTTAACAGGACGGGAACCCACCTCACATTCCCACCACTGTGTCAACAGTGTAGCCAGGATTAACAGTGGTGACCAGCAAAAAAGGCAATGAGCAATGAAGTCCATTGCAGTCACAATGGCAAGACTACGGCTGCTTTGGAACTCACAACGAATTTAATCATTAGAAGTTAGTAGGAGTAAGAACCTTTTGGAATTTGACTTCCCCTCTTGGCAATGTGAGAGACAGCAATATGGCAAATAAAACATTAAAAGCCTAAAGAGATGGCTAGTCAAGTGAAACTCAACTGCCGTGCACTACGGATTTTAAGTATCTAACACTAATGGGGACGTAAAACAATGAAGTTGTTAAAGTGTCCTTTTCTTCTTTTCTAGTTACCCCTTTCTTAACCATATCACCTCTCATACAATCCAACCACCTCTTTTTTGTTTTTTTTTTTATTATACCACTAATTTGGCAAACAAGCATACGGCCTTCCAGATGGAAAGCAATTACCGTAGCCTTTGAACGCCTGTAACACCAGAGGCATCACACGCGCGTTGCCAACCCTGTAGAAAACTTCTTCACGCCCTTTTTCAAGAACCCCATGCTATAGTCCCCTGAGAAAACCTCGACAGGCAGTTCATTTCACAGCTTGACAGTACGCGGGAGAAAACTTCTTTGGAACCGCACAGTACGTTTTGGTCATCCTATCTCATTATATCCCTTCAAATTCATCGTTCTTTTTGACACATGTCTTCATCTCTCCGCAGACGAAATCGCCTTTCGTGGTATGGATGCGCATGTAGCCACGAAAGGCGATTTCCTGTCATCGTTTCCGTCACAGGTGCTACTTGTAAAGCGCCTAATATACTATATTTATCGCTAATATCTATTGCATAACTTAAGGTAAAGTATTCTTTCTACGCTAAATGGTTAGGCAACTAGGCATTTTGAAACATTTTTCTAGAGAGGCTATATTAACAGTGGGCATGTGAGTCACCTAGTGGAAAGCAGTCGCCATCGCCCATGAAGATCAGCAACACCAATGGGTCGCCGAAATTTGGAATATTTCTGTATGTCATAACTTCGAAAACATCCCCCGTATTGACGGATATAAACAGGTCACAGTTTCACAACAATCTTGTTTTACATAAATATTATGAACTTTGAGCTTATGACATTAAGGTTTCTGGAGTGAAAGCGAAAACAAAAAGTCATTACTTGCGACCACAAAGTCACAAATTAGATTTCAACCTAAATTGACAACGTATTTGCCGGCCACTCTGAATATAACAAAAATTCCAGATTTTGAATAGTTTCGACGCTTGAATATCAAAATATAATGTGTTAACTACATGCATATTAAAATACTGAAAAAAAAACTGACCTCAGTTACACATAGTTAGTTTTTTGTTAGATTAAAATGGTTCCTTGAAGCAAATTTGGAAATGGCTTCCGAGATTCCATTATTTATAAGTATATTATGATCGAATTTGTTGTATTATATTCACAAAATTCGTCCGTATCAAAATTGCCATTTTTCAATTATTATTATTATGTTTCTTATTATTCTAAGGAACCTGTTAAGTGACCGAAAACTAGTGAGAAATGGGTAACACTACCTAATCAAGTCTATAACACAGGTATCAAAGCGGTAAAAATTGTTCAGGCAAAGGTGTACGACCTTGCAAATCTAAATGTCTACGTTGAAGTCACAACAACAATAGAGCATCGCTCATTTGTTTATTTACAAACAGAAAATTTTAGGATGAAAGATGTAAAGATAAAAAAAGTAGATTGGTTATACGTACCCTCACATAAAAAGTCAACACGCAAACCAGTCTTGTTGTCCATTCCGACACTCCGGCTCGATGCGTACGGACGTGCGCATCGTGCTTGCCCGCCAGCTTCCGCTCGCGCGCTTTCTCTCATTCTACTATTCTCGGCGACACAGCGTGCTGTGTGGTCGAGTATAGTTTAGCCACGCTGCCACATTTTCCGTTGGCAAGCTCGGCAGTTGTTTTTTCGTACGGTTACTTTTAACCGTTCGGAAACTTTTTACTTTTAATTTATTTAAAAGTACAAAGGATCCGTCGCGTTGTACTAGTGGATACCCAACGGTGACAACTAAGCTAGTAGGCGTTGACCCGACACGCCGTTAGAGTCCTTCAGGCTCTGACGTAGTCGGCAGACCTGAACCCACTGCACTTGGGCCTTGTCCCAAGGGTGAAGGTGTTGCGGCTATCCATTAGGGATACCTGCAGTCCCCGTCCCTTTCTCGTTTACCCCCCTTGCCGACTTTCGGCAAGGGAGGCAGCTCTCTCCTATAGAGGCTGACTCCAGTAGGATTAGCTCAATTTAGTAGTAGCCCCCTCATTCCTGGCACTATGATGCCAACCCTTCCTTCCTCCACCGAGGCCGTATCCAAGGTGGTGGAACTATTCCTCAATTCATTTCGCGCCGCAGGCGCTTTTAGAGATGGCGTCAATGTAGACGCCTTAGCTGCCAAACTCCTGACGGTGACTAGCACCATCAATATCAACGCCCTTCAGGCGTCAAACTCTCAGGACTCTCTTGAGTCCCCCTCAGAGTCGGAACCAGGCATGGACACCGACACTGACTCCAATAACGGCCGTAAGCGGCCAGCTTCCGAAACCTCCCTCCCCAATTCCTCCTCCGGCTCGGAAGATACCCTCAAGGGTATCAACTCCGAGACCGAGACTGACGGCGAAGGCGCGTTTTCCCTGGTGAGGAAAACCAAAAAAGCCGCTCGCAAGGCCCGAAAGGGGCGCAAGCCTGCCTCTCCACCACCCTCCTCCGAGAAGGCACCGGCAACCTCAATTCCATCCTTGATGGACGTCGCCATCGAGCGACCAACCCCCTCCTCCTCCCAATTCAAACGCGCGAAAACAGCGTCGTCCCCACCTTCGAAGCCAGCTTCGCGTTGTGCCCCAGTGCCACCGAAGGCAAAGGCTCCCCCGCCCGTATTCCTGCGGGACAAATCCAAATGGGCAGAAGTGTCCAAAGCTTGCGTCGCACAAAAGGTGCAATACTCCCGTGCCTCAAACACGGGAGTAGCTATCAAAATAGAGGTCCCGTCGATTGACGACTTCCGAGGCCTTACAAGGCTCCTAACACATGGTAAGATAGCTTACCATACCTACGCGCTGCCTGAAGAGCGCAAAATCCGCACTGTCCTCCGTGGTATTCCCCACGAGATTTCAAACGAGGACATCTTCGATGACCTCAAAAGTCAGGGCTTTCCAGTAGAAGCTGTACACAAGATGTACAGCCGTACTGGAAAACAGTATTCCCTCGCCCTCGTCATCCTGTCCAATGTCCCCTCAGCTAGGGATATCTTCAGAAAGGACCTCACGGTGTGCGGCCTTTCCAAAATTAGGTCAGAGGCGCCTCAAAAACGAGGTATGCCTACCCAGTGCCACCGCTGCCAATTATACGGCCATGCGGCTGCAAATTGTTCAGCGGGCCCAAGGTGCGTCAAGTGCCTCGAACCCCATCTCACCAAAGATTGTGGGAGGTCGAAAGACGACCCATCTCCCCCATCTTGCGTGCTGTGCGGCGAATCCGGCCACCCAGCCAACTTCAGTAGGTGCCCCAGAGCACCAAAGAGGTCCCTTCCCTCTGCAAAGCCCGTAAGGGGCCAGTCACAGGGTAGGAAACAGCATCCCAAAGGGAAGTTACCGCCGGCTCAGACCGAAACGAACTTCCCCTCCCTCCCCTCGAGGGCTTCAGCTCCCTCCACAGTCCCCCGTGCCCCCGCCGGCCCTAGTGCCTGGGGACCACCACCCCCAACAAAGAAACGAGCAGCTCCCGGGACTGCTCCTCCTCCTCCCCCGTCAAACGCGAACGGATCTTATTCCCTAGCCGATGATATGAAGACGGTGTACGCCGCCATTCAGAACATCGACTTAGAGGAAGTTCGTGTGTTTGCACGCAAATATAGGGCAGCCAAAACTCCCCAAGCTCGCCTGCTAGCTCTCTGCGAGCACGAAGCTCTCTGGAGCAACTTATAAGTGCGCAATGACCACCTCGGGCCGCGTAAAACCCCAAGGGGTTTCTCTCGTCTCGTACAACGCGCGCAGTCTGCGTCCAAACCTC
Source organism: Hypsopygia costalis (assembly GCA_937001555.2). Taxonomy (NCBI): domain Eukaryota; kingdom Metazoa; phylum Arthropoda; class Insecta; order Lepidoptera; family Pyralidae; genus Hypsopygia; species Hypsopygia costalis. The sequence continues at coordinate 4,260,864 of OW443340.2, read as the reverse complement.
CCCGAGCTTAAGGTATTTGTACAGAGTAGGGAAGTAGACCTACTACTCCTGCAAGAGACGTGGCTGAAAACCACCGATCGGAAGGGGCTGTCACTCCCGAAGTACGCCTTAATTCGCAACGATAGGCCTCAATCCTCCTCCGCCTTAAACAGCCGCGCTAGCGGAGGTACCGCTATTTACTATAAGAGAGACTTACACTGCTCTCCGATAGAGACACCCCGGCTTACCAATATGGAAGCAACGGTCTGCAGACTGGCTATGTCTGGGCATCAATCCCTAATCATAGGTTCTGTCTACATCCCCAGCGGTACGCTCCCCCTGAAGAGTGACTTTGAAGCACTCCTCGAGTTGGGCCAAGCGGTCATTCTGTTCGGAGACTTCAACTCCAAACACACAGATTGGACTTGCTTAAGTACAAACTCTAGCGGCACTAAGCTACTGGAGATTGTAACTTGCTTAGAGATGGATGTCCTATGTCCATACTCGCCCACTCACTATCCCGATTGCACAACTCAAACTCCAGACGTGCTAGACTTTGCGCTAGTCAAAGGAGTCTCGCTAGGTCTTCGATCAATAGAGCCACTAGACGATCTAGGCTCTGATCACCGCCCTGTCTCTCTAGTCATGGGTCCCATGGACCCCAACCGCTCCTCCTCCTTTATAGAGACAAAAACATTCACCAACTGGGAAGGGTACAGGTCTACCATCGAGGAAGCCTTAGATGCCCGCGACTCACCTTTCTCATTCTCTCCGGATCACTTCGATAGTACGGAGAAGATTGATAGCGCGGTGAGCTCCCTCACCGAACTGGTCCAATCAGCAATGAAGGATAACACCAGAGTAGTACAGGTGGACTCCCGCCAAAAACTACCTCTGCATATCCGTAATCTGATTAAGGCAAAAAACGCGGCTCTCAGAAGAGCTTCGCACTATCCAACCCCACAGAATAGATCTGCAGCAAACCGCCTTAAGCGGGAAGTTAGGTCCCAACTCGCCGACCTGAGGGATACACGCTGGGGTGACCTCATGGAAGGCATATCCCCGTCACATACAGCATACTACCGAGTGGCTAGAGCCCTGCGTAGTGATGCAGTGACACACACCCCTCCTCTCGTCCGTCCAGATGGCACTACTGCCTTCGAAGACGAAGAAAAAGCTGAATGCTTTGCCGACAGCATTGCTTCTCAATGCTCAGTTAGTTCCCAAGAGTGTGACCCGAATCACATAAGAGCGGTAGAGGACGAGGTCAGTCACCTGAACTCGCTTCCAATAACCGCCGACCCGATTACAGTGTCCCCAGATGAGATAAAAGATCTCATAAAGGGCCTGAAATCGAAGAAAGCCCCTGGCGCTGACGGTATATCCAATAAAGCGCTAAAACTCCTCCCAGCCCAAGCGCTCACCACAATAGCCTTTATATTCAGCGCATGCCTAAACCTCTGTTACTTTCCAGAACTTTGGAAAGACGCAACAGTGATAGGCATTCCAAAACCGGGAAAACCACTCAATAACCCGGCTAATCACCGACCTATTAGCCTCTTAAAAGCTACGGGCAAACTGCTCGAAAAGGTCATACTAGCCCGTTTGAGAGAACATCTATTCTCAAACGATCTCATTCTACCGAACCAATTCGGTTTTCGGCCCCGTCACTCGTGTCCCCAACAAGTCCACCGCATAGTTGAGTATATCTCGAGCGGATTCTATCCCAAACGGCAAAAGACAGTAGCTGTCTTTTTTGACGTAGCCAAGGCTTTCGATAAAGTCTGGCACGCAGGACTAATATACAAGCTCTACAAGCTTAATGTCCCAGACAGGCTAGTTAGAATAGTAGCTTCCTTCCTGCAAAACCGGACATTCCGGTACAGGCACGAAGGGGTACTATCGTCTCCCCGTTCCCTCACGGCAGGAGTGCCCCAGGGCTCCGTTCTGGCCCCCTTACTATATATATCGTACACAAACGATATTCCCATACCCGCCAATGGCGTAGAACTGTCACTCTTCGCCGATGACACAGCTCTATACGCCAAAAGCGTCAGAATAAGTCGCGTACTGAGCCTCCTTCAAACCTCGATAACCGAGTTAGGAAGTTGGTTTCGCAAATGGCGCATCGATGTAAACCCAGACAAAAGTGCTGCGGTCTTCTTCGACGTCAAACGCAAACTCCCATACGGTACACGCCCGTTAAAGATGCAAGGGATTTCGGTTCCTTGGCATCGCACGGCCAAGTACCTCGGCGTCACCCTAGACTCGAGACTAACGTTTAGTCCTCACGTCAATAGGGTCACCCGAAATGCCCGCTTTTACTTGGGTCGCCTCAACAACATGTTGGGGAGGCACAGTAAAATGTCACTACGCAACAAGCGTACGCTGTACAAAGTCTGCATAAGACCGGTCATGACATACGCGTCGCCGGTCTTCGCACATGCAAGACCATCCCTCTTAAAAAAACTGCAAACGGTGCAGTCCATTTTCTGCCGCAGGGCTACTAATGCCCACTGGTGCGTTCGCAATGCGGACCTCCACCGAGACATGGCACTTCCCACCATCCAACAACACCTCAAAAAACTTTCAGAAAGTTTCTTCAAAACTTCTGAAAGCCATCCTAACCCTCTCATCAGGGAAGCGGCCGCTTACGACCCACCTCCCCCAAACCGCACAAATTTCCGCAGACCCCGCAACATACTGACGGACCAACCAGACAAACTTTCACGCGATCTGGAACTCCTCCTGGAGGCCCAGAATCCCGTAAATCCCTCTCATAGCAGCTAAGGCGTATGTAGTTAGGTAGGGTAGTATACTCGCGTCCCCCAAAGTCCAGGTAGCCGCAGCAGGCTACCTCTAACCCCACAATCTCTTGTGGCTCCACCCCGCTTCACGGGGCTGCCACTTTCACAAACGCACGCTCATTCGTGAGCGTGACGTCTGCGTCGCCTCGTTTCCCAACGTAGCGATCGCCTCAGTTGTAGCTTTTAAGGCCCCGCAAGGCTAAAAGCAATTCCCTAGGTGGTGTTTAGTCGGTAGAAGTCCGACATAACCAACGTAACCTTATGTTACGGGGGTATCCTATGAGGATTCACCACCTCCTTCCCGTAGTCACCTCCGGAAGGTAGTCCATCGCGCGCGTAGGGCGTCAAAAAAAAAAAAAAAAAAAAAAAAAAAAAAAAAAAAAAAAAAAAACCAGTCTTGTGTCAGACGACCATGGCGATCACATGTTATGTCCAGTGTAATAATAATGTATTTATTCAGAACCAGATTATATGTTTTGAACCTGCTGCAACACCTGTGCCAGGAGACACCGCTGTTCCATAACATCAATTTATTGTCTTTCCTATTAAAAAATCAAACTGCAAGTTAATTTATTTTTCACTCTCAAAAATGCACTTTCATTTCTCACGCTCATCGATTTTGTCTACTTATTAATACAATACTTAAATAATAATACAAAAATGATAGATCCGTGGCTAAATTGAACAAGATAGCGCGCAACCGCTGTAATAATGTGGTAAGAGCAGCGAAACAGCAATATTTTCATAATAACGTTTCTAACACGTCTTCTGCCAATAAATGGAAGTTCCTCCAATCTATGGGTGTGGTTAAATGGCCAACTCAAGATACTAATTTACCCATTTCACTCAACGATTTTTAATAATCATTTCTCTTCCACTCCTTCCATGGATCCTTTGACCAAATGCAACACTATCGCGAAAATTTCTTCCATGGCTCAAGTTAGAGTCCCTGAATTTCTCACCTCTCGCTCTCATCTCATCTCCGTGATCGTCATCAGGCGGTACGTGTCGCTCGTGACTTATCTGATTGGAATAGCCTCACTACTGACTGGCGTTTCCCAAGGTGGCATTCATCTCGTCACCTTTAGTTTTTTCTATTTTTAGAAATTTCTTGTAAGCGCAACTAATGACAATGACAACGAGTATGTTGTCATTAGTTGCACTTACCATTTATATGCCGAAGATCTAAAAATATATATTCAAACATCTACAAGGGAAGTAAACAGTGCTTACAAAAACTAAGCAGCGCTGACAACAGATTGCTCTGCACTCTTTTCTCAATTCTTTTTTAATCCTTTTCCTCCGGAATATTTGAAATGTAAATTCTAGTCACTGGAAGCTGCGTTGTACTGAACTATTAGCCTTCTTCCCACTCAGCTCGACGACCCATCCCTTTCACTTTTTGAGATTCGTATAAGTTTAATTTTACGTCTGCCAGGCCCCGCGACGGCTCCATTTTTTTATTTGATTTAACCTACCTACCCCTTTGTATTTCACATCTTCTTTTGTCTAAGCTGCAAATTATGTGAGCAGTTGAGCACCTAGCAAGTTTCGTATAATTATAAACATTGCTTGTGCTGTTCATAACCTATCTACATTTTTGTGCTTGAGATCACATGCCTTAAACACGCGATGTGTGAGCACCTAGCAAGTTCCATTGGTCAGTTCACAGTTTGGCAGAGGAGGCGCCGCGGGGTGGCGGGAAATACCACGACGTTGGCCTTGTGCGAGACGTCGAACTCGCGGCGGAATGCAAACACGACCTGCCGAAATTCGATAGTATAAGCACGGGTAAAAGATAAAACGGCGTCTTTCCCTAATGGAAAATTGTGACGTAAGGTGTCTAGAGAAAATTATTTTGTAAAGTTTTAATTGTATAGTATATAAGAATATTAAGTACCATACGGAAAATGGTGACGTACGTCGCTTCGTGACAATTTTTTTTTACGGAATTGTATAGTAGGTATTTATCAGCACAGATGGGAGATATAATCGCGGAGTCTTTCCCGAACGGAGAACTGAAACGTGTCTCATGACGATTGTAACGTCCTATTTCAATGCAGTTTACAATACACGATCTTAACAGAGCCTTCGCACCGCGCGAACACAATACCTTGGCACAGTATAAGTAATAGTGCTTCGTACAGTATGGCCACTCCCTGCTCCTCTCTTGTATCGACCTCACCTCCCTTCTGAGACAAATCTGGAACAATTTGTATGGCGCCGCACGCACACACGCTCATTTCAGATCTGCACAGGCGGTATTGTTTGTGTAGTAGTTCGCGACGCGATATTTGTATAGAGTGGCCGGGGTGTAACCTTACTAAAAGCATCCTATGTATCAATCCAGAACATATTCTACATGTACGCTAAATTTCATCCAAATCCGTTGAACCGTTTACGTACTTATAAAATAGTAGAAACACGCGTCCTCACAAACGTTATCGTCGCGATCGAGAGAGGGTGGACGCGTCTGACAATCGCCCTAACGAAAGTCTCCGTTTGAAATAGAAACTAGTCGGCTGTCCCGACAAATATACGTGAGTGACCCGTTAATATAATATAATTAATTACATATAATGTTTCACATGAGTTTTAATAATATTAATAAGATCAAAATAGTTTAACTAACCAGTATGTTCTTTATTAGCTACTGAAAAGGAGCAAATTCGATTCATACAATCGATTATTTAATGGTACTGTATTCAAGTTATTTACAAATTAATTTAGTTTGAATATAAGTAGTAAAAATATAAGAGTATAGAGAGTAAATCCAACAAAGAACACGTTATTAACCTAGTCGGAAAATAATATAGGTAAATTAAAAACAATTGTTATTTTCGTACTACTGACGTAATAGAAATACGGAACTTCCCAATGTAAAACAGTAAGCCAGTAATATATTAGTTTTCTTTACTATTCATTATGTGCAAATTAGAGGACGAGTAGGGTGCGAAATTTTCCTAATCTAAGGCGTAGATACCACTGATACGTACGTACGGTGAAGGTGCAGCGCAGGGACGTCAACAAGTAACAGCGACGTCTAGTTATTATTACTCTTAGTTAGTATTATCAAACAGCCCCCTTACCACCATCTCTTATTGCGATTCAATAACTGAATAGATTGTTTATTTCATATCAATGAATAAGCGACTCTATTTCAAAAGGAATAGAGTCGCTTATTCATTGGTATGAATAAGCAATCTATTCAATTATTGAATCGCAATAAGAGATGGTGGTAAGGGGGCTGGACGCGTGACGCAGGCATGCAGCATCGCGAGTTTTGAAGCCCACCGTTCCTGCGGAGGAGCTCGATGGCGTCGTTGCTAATGTCAGACTAATCGAACACTGAAGTTAAGCAACGTCAACCTTGCTTGTCCATGGATGGGTTCATTACACGACGCAGGTATGCATCATCGCTAGTTTTGAAGCCCCACCGTACCTGCGGAGGAGCTCGATGGCGTCGTTCGAATGTCAGACTAATCGAACACTCAAGTTAAGCAACGTCAACCTTGCTTGTCCATGGATGGGTTCATTACACGTTAATCATTAGATAACACTCGTTAAACCAAGTCAGTGGCCTTTAGGCGGCTTGAAAACACTGGCCTCCGTGAACCCGCAGTTGAACAGCGTGGTGGAGTATTCACTAAACCCCATAGGTCGAGGGGAGACCCGTATCCCAGCAGTGGGACGAATAAAGGTTGACGACGACCGTGCCTGCGCTACGCCTGTGTCGTGCCTTCACCGTACGATTATGTATACCATTATACATTATTACATCGTGAATTGTGAACTTGAGTAAATTCACGATGTAATAATGATGTATGTATTCATAAGCGATCGAGAAAGATACATTCTTTATAAATAAAAAACCTATGCTTCCTAGTTCTGTTTGTACACTCCTGCCCCCCTAGCCAAGTGTAATTCGTAGCGTAACGAACGTTAGATAGATCACGTGACATTTGTCAATTCTCATACTAAAATGTTCGATTTTGACAAATGTCACGTGATCTATCTAACGTACGTTACGCAGAGTATATTATTCTGTGGTTACGCTACGAATTATACTTGGCTAGGGGGGCTGACACGAAAAGAAAGTCTTTGGAGGGACTTTGAGAACGACTTGCGCTCGCATTTGTTTTAAATTCCCGTCACAAACGACAGATAGCAGCGGACATTTTGTCGATAACGACGCGTCCTTACTTTTAAAACAAAGTTTATCTCAGAGGCTAAGAATCGCATAATTTTCCGCGGACTAAGTTCAATTACTATTATTATAAGTAAATAAGTGCTGCGGACAAAAATATCGCTGATTTATGTCAGCAGCGATGTGACAACCTCAGGCCCATGCCTGAGGTTGTCACATCGTAGCACCAAAGCGAATGGGTCATAATAAATGAAAATATACGGAATCTGTATGACCGTCAAAAGTGGACTTGTCTAGTATAGAAAAGCAAGCGTTAAGTTTTCCATTTTTTTAAATATTAAATAAGCTTAGCAATCTTGTATGTATTACATAACGTAATAATTAAGTGTGATGTGTGAAACTCTAATGTGATAATATGTTACATAGACGTAAATTGTACACATTTGCCATTGGCGAGCACGCATCTTGTTTACATAATCGCACTAAACTTATCACCTTTAGTCATGACCAAATTAAGCATAATTCAATCAAATGAAACGTTAACCTCATCGACAACACAGCTCGATAACTCAATATTTCATCTTTTTTTTTTTTTTTGTTACACCATACCGAAAATGCTCATGCATTCCATATCACATCACTAAAGAAATGGCGACGCGTTCGCGTAATGGACTAACACGTAAAATTCATACCATATTTTAACTCCTAAGTAAATGAATTAGATAAAAACTATCCTATCTCTCAAGTTGGACTAAGTTACATAATTATCGTTTAAAGAAATTTCGGCCAACTTGTCAGAATATTAATAAATATATTATAAATGGAAAAATTCACCTCCCCCGTTGAGTGCTCTTTCCAACTGAGATATCAGGAAGGTTTATAATAGTGACGATCTACCTATTAAGTATTACAATACTAAACAAAGTCATAGCGTCAGCCGGCTTCTAAGCAAAAAGGTAAGTTAATATTATTGACTGCCTGCAAACTCTCTTCAATTTCAGAAAGAAAAGAGCTGCTGCGTTGGCATCGAGGGTAGCGGCGCGCGAACGATTTTTCAAGTTGCGAGCGTTAATATGGTTACGGTAACCACTTCACATCAGGTGGGCTTGTCTGTCACCTGACGTAGTATAAAAAAAAATATATTAATTTATTAATAGGATTTATCTCGCTGTCCTTTCTCGAATGCTTCATCAGCAAACCCTCTAAACTTTAACTTATTTATCATAATTATTAAAAGCGCCATCTTTAACTTATTTATCAATCTCACGTAAACTCTTCAAAATAACTGTTGCCTTCCCAAAACAATAATTTAATATTGAACGTGATCTTGAACCGATTAATATTCCTTTTACCAATACATAACAAGTCGAACTTGAACTTGAAACGCTTGCATAACAAATTATTCTGCAAACGTTACGTATACTACAATATCACCGACCCAATTGAAGGCTACTCGGCGTCCCACGGCTCGTCTGTTATTATGTAACTCATAGACAAACTCGGCGAAATTCTTGCACCGAGACAAATTACATGCACGAATTTGAGATTCGAGATAACGTGCCTTTTATGATGATCTTGGGTTGGGAATTGAATTTCATTGAATGATACTTGGGTACTTTGAAGTTCGGATAGCATGAATGACTAGTTTGGTATGTGTATTTTTTTTATACTACCTCGGGTGGCAGACAAGCATATGGCCCGCCCGCCTGATTTGAGGGTATTACCATAGTTATATAAACGCTCGCAATATGAAACATCGGTCTCGCACCGCTACCGCCGTTGCCAAAGCAGCAATTCAATCGGCAAGCAAATGGGGTGTAAGTGATTCATCGGCATCTTTGAACCAAAACCAACTTCGCTTACACGTAGTGCACCCTGGTGACGGACAAACGAGGCTCTGGCGAAGAGAGGTAGAACACAGCGTATTTTGTATGCTCGCGTGCCGCCACTCCCGCTGCATTGGCAGCGGCAATGCAGCAATTCCTTCATTTCTGGTGACTTCACGCATTCCCAGGAACATCCTGAAGGAAATTGTTATTTGGCTGCTGTATTCCGTGAAAGTTGTCCGTGAAAATAATTCCACAGTCGGGCAGCTTACAAACTGTACACTGCTCTCTTTCGCCAGACCCTCTTTCGCTAGTCAGCAGGGTGCACCACATGCAGGTGAGTTAGGCTTTGGCTCTACAGGTGAGCCCCTTACACCGTAAAGTGTGCTTTATAGAACATGCATGGACAACAAAACATCGTTATTACTTCTAAATAATCTACAGTATCATAGTACAGTATAAGTAATACTACTAGTACAGTATGGCCACTCCTACGACCTCAGGGAAGTACCACCTCACATAATACCACAGCCCATAACAATCCCCTTGAGGGTTGTTCAGTTCATGCAAGTGAGTGGATCACCAGAAAGAAAGGACGCAGTATAGGTTGGCAACAATGGCAACGGATTGCCGACCTCTTAATGTTGCTGATCTTTCCATCGTTTGACACACATGCTCGTTGGCACCCCACTCATATAAAAAAATACAGTAGGGACAGTTGAGTGGTTTCCCAATATTCACAACCAAAACTTTGCTGTTACTGTAAGACACCACACTGGAAGAAAAAAATATTAAATAATCTTATATTTGAATTAACAGACAGACACTTGAACAGTATCATATTATTGTATCGACGTCAACCCTCAATCATCCCACTGTTGGGATACAGGACTCCCCTCAATCGAACAGGTGTAGAGCATGCTTAACTGCGGGCTGGCGAAGGCCAGTGTTTTTCAAGCCACCTGAAGGCCACTGACTTGGCTTAATTACTGACATCTAATGACAACAGCCGTGACCAACCGCTTAACGTGCCCTCCGAAGCACGGAGGAACTCGAGATAAATAAACTCATCCATGGACAGGGTACTCAACGTCGTCAACAACTAGTCAACTTTGCATAACTTGCGTTTCAATTAGACTAATGTGTGTCAGTCTAATTGAACACGCAAGTTATGCAACATATGTATAATATATTATATCAACGTATATAATATATATCAATATACAGGGTGATTGGTAATTAGATGTATTCCTTTGAAAGGGATATATTTTTTTGATTTGATTATTTTTTTTTTAAATATTGGTCAAGAATCAGGCGCTTTTTAAAAAAATACTAAAATTTTAAATATCTCTGAAATGGTTCACTTTTGGATAAGGCATTATAGGGTTACATCGATTGCATTTTCCCTCTTCTATATCCCTACCAAAGGAATACAACTAATTACCAATCACCTTGTATAATATATATCTATAAATATATAAAATTCTCGTGTCACGATGTTTGTAATTAAACTCCTCCGAAATGGCTCGACCGATTTTCTAGCTTCGGCTTCCGCTTGCTAGCAATGGTCACTTTTACTCTGAGATTGCGGATTCGATCCCTGCACAAGACAATGCCTGTTTGTCTTGAACTGGGTGTATTCTATGTATGTATTTACAAATGTATTTAAGTATAATATCAGTTATCTAGTACCCACAGTACAAACTTTGCATAGTTTGAGATTATATGACTGTGTGTAATTTGTCCAGGAATATTTATTTATATATTCATTTATTTATGGTCTAAAAGTACAAAAGGCTCATCGCTAATCTATATCTTCTAAACAACCTTCGAGTGAGTACGAGAGGACGAGAATGATACTAAATAGGTAGGAATCGCATAAAGACTTTATGTAAAATAGAAATTTGGTTATATAGAAATGCCTATTATCAACAATATGGCATGTAAAAATATGATTCATATAAATTGATTCTATTCATCATGAATCCGCTCAAATCATCATATGGCAGACAGACGGAAGCTGCAAACATTTACAGTAGGGAACAGAATGTTATGCAGAAGATCCAACCGACAAGGTATGACAAATTGAGAGAAATACATATCGACGGTCTCTACGTATAAAGCGACATGTCAAAAATGGCAAATTTTTTTTATTGCATATATTGCTATAGATTGCCCGTAAAAAACATTTTCTTTTTTATTTTATTGATTGTATATAATCAAAAAGTAAGAAATTAACTCATTTGTCCAATAATAATATTCTTTAATTACTATATCGTAGTATAAGCAGACATGTCTGAAATGACATGTCGCTTTATACGTAGGGACCGTCGATATAGACAAACTTCAAATCAAGTTTTATATACTTGCAACAGATTCTAGCAGTTTGATGACATATGCTTCACAAAATTTATACTGCGTGATATTTTTATTCTTAATAAAACTTTAAACGGCTTTAACTTATAAAGTAACAAAATGTTGGTTGGACCTATTCTGCATAACAGGGTATAATTAATATTAGCCGATGTTATAAAAAGTAATTGGTTAATCTCAATATGCTTTTAATCCCGCTCTCTGTTTTAAATTGTTTTCACAGTCTTCATTATTTAATTTCGTCAATATTTTAAAACAATTCTTCAATGTTCATTTTGCCATTTTAGTAAGTATACTTAAAATCATTCACTTTTTCTGACATCAGATAATAAACGAAGGAGACTATTTTTCCGCCTAAAACACAGAGTATATGAAAAAAAAATTACTTTATTATGAATGTAAAAACATATTTTTTTACTAGTAAGTACTTTGGTAATACACTAAAATAATTGTTGGTATTTAAATCAAAATTGATGCTATAGATTTACTTAACACTTATATTATTTAATTTCTAATCGGAAAAAAAATGTATTTTTAATACATATTTATATATTAACATTTTGTGTACGATTTTGAGAACCACAAAAACATATAAAAAAGAATTATGGAAAAGTGGAAACACAAACTTATTGTTGAAGAGAATCATAACTGGATCAGATATAATAAAGATAAACGTTTTTCACAATATGTATAACATTTTCTTTCAGTTTTACTTCTTTAATACGTGTATAGTTGGAATTTACTGCACTTTAATCACACAGTTATTTAACATGCTTAGAAGTTTATGGTCATTGGAATATATTTTTTTTTATATATATGAGAGGGGGCAAACGAGCACGTGGGTCACCCGATGGAAAGCAATCACCTCCGCCCATAGAGATCAGCAACACCAAGGTATCGCCGATCCGTTGCCAGCCTATACTCTTTCCTTCTATCCATAATAACATCGTTTTGTTGGAGGTTAAAATGACATGAAAAAGGTTGTGATTTTACTACCTACGAGCATTTACAAATAGTACATCACTATTTCATGTCTATAATTACAACGCGGTATATCTAAAACATGAATAGCATCACTGTATATAGTTAATTCTATAGAAATGTAACCAAATCGAATAACTTTTTGAGGTTATGTTTTGATATCGTATTGGAATTACCTGCATTGAATCAGCGCTAATAATCTCCGTTTCAAACTTTTGAGCCAATTCCACACTTAACTTTGTCTTTCCAGTACCTGTTGCACCTAAAATTATCACCATTGGGATCTTGGAAGACACAACACTTCGAAGGGCCATCATATAGGCAAACCGCGCGAACTTCACTGTTGTTTTGGTAATTTGACAAGTCAAACATGGTCGAATGTCATGTTTGTTACGTTCCGTTCCGTTTCACGAATATTTTCAACGTCGTCTAAATAAAGTCGTATTTTAGAATAGAACATAACGCGAATTAGCCGAATTTTATTTGGCTAATTCGTGTTAGGTATTGCTTAAAGGTATAGTTATTGTACTGTATAGTTATTTTTTTTTAATAAATAATGATTAGGTACCTCAAATATCTGCAACACAGTTTACGTAGGTATCTACTTAAAAATAACTTCGAATTACAACACATAAGTTTACTTTGGTTTGGTTAAAAACAATGTAGGTAGGTATGAAAATCTTTTACAAATAAATTATTTTGTATTTTGATGGTGGTGCTGAATTTTTTACCCTTTGTCCACTAGGTTCCAAAGTTTCGATCCTTGTAATTTATCGACTACCCCAATATAGATACGGTACCTAGCTGTACTACTTTAAGACTGGCGGGTCGAGTCGTGTCGATCACAACATTCACAACACCTCGAACATCTATGCTACATACAATCTTTATACTGTGATATTGACCTCCCTGGTTTAAATATTTTTTTATATAAATTTATTTGATTTCTGTGTTGTACATACTTGTGTAGGAAAATACAAAACTAGAAACGCTCTGTTATCATAAAATTGTTTAATATGAGGAAGTAAGGTGACAAACAAGCGTACATCCTGCCTGGTTGTGAGCAGTCATATTACAGGTCATACTGAACCTAGTTTAATCATAGCACATAATAAATAGATGAAAGTAAGTTGACTCACCGAAAACACGGCAACAACAGACGCCTCGATGGCCCGATTTCCACGGAAAAAAACCTTTTAATACGGTGGGTCAGGTCCGGTTGTTGGCGTGGCGACGCCTCGTCAGGCGCTCGTAATCTGCGACTATCTCCCCACACCCCGTCTGTGATGTCCCCAATCAAAATATGGCGAGCTCGGTGGTCGAATGGTTAGCAATGGCCACTTTGACTCCGAGGTCGCGGGTTCGATCCCCGCACAAGACAAATATTTGTGTGCATGAACATGTCTGTTTGTCTTGGGCTGGGTGTTTTCTATGTATTATATGTATGTATTTACAAATAAAAAAAAACGTATTTAGGTATTTTATCAGTTATCCAGTACCCATAGTACAAGCTTTGCTTAGTTTGGGACTAGATGGCCGTGTGTAATTTGTCCAAAAATAATTAAATTTATTTATTCTTAATCGGCTCGGCTAGGTTAGAAGTTTATTAACATCAACCGGGCGTCCAGCCACAATACATGTTTTTGTAACTTTGGATTAGAGCCCCTGAACATGAAACCATGGTCTCATGCTGTAGCCTCACCTGGACAACCTGAATTGCGCAGGATACCCAACTCCTCATCAACTTACAGCAGAGGTATGGTGTTTGTAGATATAAATGCTGCTCGGTAGTCGAATGGTTAGCAATGACCACTTTGACTCCGAGGTCGCGGGTTCGATTCCCGCACAAGACAAACATTTGCGTGCATGAACATGCCTGTTCGTCTTGGTCTGGGGTTTCTATGTTTATAAGTATGTATTTACAAAAAAAAATTTGGGACTAGATGGCGCTGTGTAAATTGTCTAGAAATATTAAAATATTTATACACTACTACCTTCGATCAAGTATAAACAAGTAATTATACTTGATCGAAGACTACTACAAACATTTTACATTAAATCGAAAATACTATTAAAATTAAGGAGCTCGATAGCGTCGTTGCGCATGTCAGTCTAACTGTACACGCAAGTTAAGCAACGTCAACAGCAGCTTGCCTATAGATGGGTTTATTTATCTCGAGTTCTTCCGTGCTTCAGAGAGCACGATAAGTCGTCGGTCTTGGTTGTTGTCATTAGATGTCATTAGATGACAATCGATAAGCCAAGTCAATGAATGGCCTTAATGCGGCTTTAAAACACTGGCTTCCGCCAACCCACAATTGAACAGCGTGGTCAAGTATGCTCTAAACCCTTACGATTGAGGGGAGACCCATATAGCAACAGGGGAAATGATTATGGGTTGATATCATCGACATCTGTGTACGTACTGTTAAAAACTTTTCTAATAAAAACCAAAACGTGATCTCGCGCAGGCGCAGCTTTCTCGCGGAAAGGCTTTCCGGGAACTATCCTATTTTTTTTTTTTATACTACGTCGGGTGGCAGACAAGCATACGGCCCGCCTATGTGAAGCGGTTACCGTAGCCATATTAACGCTCGCAACGTAAAATATCGCACGCGCGAATAAAAATAGTTTTAGTTTTTAATACTCACTATTTCAGATAATTATACTTATATAATGGCAAGATACCAATTTAACTGTTTAATTTCATCATATAGGTTCGCCGTCAAGACGTTATATTATGTACTTAGTAGGTTTTAATTACACAGTACACGTACATGACTAAATAATTATCTCCCATCATTATAATGGACAGTCACTTTTTACTTGAATAACCTGAAGGTTAATTACAAAAAAATGGATTCTTGAGTGCATTCGATATATCACCGAGTTTGTTTTATCGTTTATTATTAGCCCGGGCTAGTTTTTATAAAGAAACAAGCGGCCGTCCGCGACTTCGGTCGAGTGTACTATAAACACCAATCAATAACTCGGCTTTTACTCAACATAATTATTAAGACGATATAGGTATTCTTTGAAATTTGAGAGTCTAAATACTCTGAAACGATCCGACAGAAAATTAAAAAAAAAAATATTTTTTAAACATTGATATTTAATCTTTAAATTAAACTGTACACTTTAAATTTTAAGTTCAACTTTAAATTAGCTTCTTCTAAACCTTTCATCATGCGTTATAGATGCACTGCAAAAAACCATCTCTAATCCGACGACATAAGAACGGTCCAAAGGGGAAAGTGTAACGCTTGATCTAGTACTGCCCCCTTACCACCATCTCTTATTGCGATTCTATAACTGAATAGATTGCTTATTTATACTAATGAATAAGCGACTCTGTTCCATTTGAAATAGAGTCGCTTATTCATTGGTATGAACAAGCAATCTATTCAGTTATTGAATCGCAAGAAGAGATGGTGGTAAGGGGGCTGTTGACTGTTGGTGGAGATGTAGTACTGTTGGTGGAGATACTTCCAGTCCAGGGGCCCCTGCAGCCAAAGCTGAAGCCGATTCCCATCGAATATTTTGATTCCCAAAAATAGGTCTTAGCTTTAAGTTATTAACGAACATTTTTAGCTTTATCGGTAAACATTTAGGGTTTCTGCCAGCATAGTTGTTTGATTTTTGCAATCAAAATATCCCGTGGGAATCGGCTTCAGCTTTGGCGGTAGGGCCCCAGCCCCCTTACCACCATCTCTTATTGCGAATCAATAACTGAATAGAATGCTTATTCATACAAATGAATAAGCGACTCTATTTCAAATGGAATAGAGTCGCTTATTCATTGGTATGAATAAGCAAATCTATTCAATTATTGAATCGCATTATGAGATAGTGGTAAGGGGGCTGGTCAGCTTACAAATACGCTTTGCCCACAAAAATCAAAATAACAAGACAATTGCCTTTGATGTTGCCTTGTTATTTAGATATCTGTGGCTGTGCCGCAGTATAAATAATAGCATTACGTACAGTATGGCCACTCTCTGCCGCTCTCTCGTGTCGAACACACCTCCCCTCTGAGCCGAATCTGGCACATTTTGTATGGCGCCGCACGCAAACACGCTTCCTGGTAGCTCAGTTGGAAGAGCACTCGACCGGTCATCGAGACGTCGTTGGGTTCAAATCCCACCTAGGGCGAGGACGTGAATTTTTTTAATTCTTGCCAGAATATTATATTATAAATATAATATTCTGACAAGATGGCCGAAACAACTATTTAAAAATAAAATAATAAAGGAAATAAAACCTGAAAATAAGTTTGCAAGCGTGGCGAAATATTTGTGTATATGCACCTTATTTGTGGTTATTATGGATTAATTTTGAATCAGTATTTCAACGAGACAATTAAATTAAAAATTAAAAAAACCATCGACCTTTGAGTCTATTCAACCCTTTCCTTTTCATACACATATTGAAAGTTGTAAAAAAAAAATATTCGCCATTTTGTGGCGGTGGTCATCATGGATTTGAAATTTATCATAGTGTATATAATAATATTTATTTTTATCCAAAATGTTTACACTGACTTATTGCTAATACAAAATGAGCTTTGCAAACACGTACAATATAGCTGCCGGTGCTCAAATTAGGATTAACCTGTGCTATGAGTACCGGCTACCTTCCATTGACATTAAATGATTCAGTCATACTAATATGTTTATAATGTTACTTTAACACATGAGACCAAGCAAAGTTTAGGATAAACAGATTAACAAACTTAGGTAATATTACATGTTAAAATTAAATCAATAATGTGTGAGTGTGTGTTGTGTGTTTGTGTATGTGTGTGTGTGTGTGTGTGTTGTGTGTGTGTGTTGTGTGTGTGTGTGTGTGTGTTGTGTGTGTGTGTTGTGTGTGTGTGTTGTGTGTGTGTGTGATGTGTGTGTATCTGTGAGAGAGTTAATACGTTTTATTGAAAGTATCGTTTTATTATCGTAATCAGATTTTCAGTTTCGTCAAACGAAAGTTTCAATAGCCAATTTGTCAGAGTTCTTTTACACTCAAACTTGTTTTTTGTATTTAGTCTATTATTTATTTTATTAAACAAATAGCTGCCAAGAAAGTAGTAAAACCTCTGGCTAAAGGAAGTCTTGCAGACGCTGCTACTAGCCACTCTGTATTGTCTTATTGAGCGGGTTTTAGTAGGACGCGGAAGGCTCATTTCGGAGCTTTCAGAATGCTGCCTCAAGATAATTTGGAACACAAATAGTTGACGTAGTATATAAGAACGATTCGTCGACAAACCAACTTAGGCATGGTTTGTCGACGAATCGTTCTTTGGTGAAAGATTCTGTCGTCGATTCACTCATGAATCGATCGTTCTGTCGGCCAAAAGTTCGTAGTGGAAAGGTTCTGTCGTCGATTCGCCCATGAATGAATAGTTTTGTCGGCGAATTGTTCGTAGTTAAAAGGTCAAACGTAGTAAAAAACATTCTGTCGGAGGCTCATTCGGTGGAGAAATGTTTGTCGGAGTTAAGTTTCAGAATCTAGCAAGATTTTTGTCGGAGTTAAGTTTCAGAATCTTGCTAGATTCTGAAACTTAACTCCATTCAGCAGCAATTCAGCAAATTTCTTTGATGAAAGGGTCATACTTATATTACAGCGAAACTCACATCGCGCTGTACCGTAGGTGTTAAGCTTGGTCATAGACACACTGCTTTAAACATGACAACCCTATTGTATACCAACCAACATTACAGATCAAATAAATATTCTGTTGACCAACATACCTACTTGTTTTGAGTATTTTCTGAGGGTAATGAGAAATTCTCCAATACCCGAATATTTAACATGTGGTTTATGTGATTCATACGCGATTTTTCTTCCAGAGTAATATCTTTGAAGCTTGGAAACAGGAGGCCAACTCTCATAATTATTTTGCGATTTGGGGTGTGAGTGGTTCCATCAACATCTTTGAACCAAAGTCAACCTCACCTGCACGTGGTGTACCCTAGGGATGGGCGTTGAATGAACGAACCGTTTTTTTAGACTGTTTTTCGTGCGTGAACGATTAAACTAGTTTACAGTTCACAGATAAACTAGTTTATTCGTCGACTGGTTGATGAGTCCGTTGCGTCGCGTCGCGATCGTCTCGTCTCGTTTAGTGACTTGACAAATGAGATTTTCGTTCGTTTACGTTTACCAATCGTTTATGTCAAGAAATAGTCTTATCGATGACGACGTAAACTAGTCGAAAATTAGACTGTTTTTTAAACCAGTTTATCGTTGTGGATAAACGGTCTCGTTTCGTTGACGGCAAACCCGTCGACGACACATCCCTAGTGTACCCTGCTGACTGACAGACGAGGTTGTGACGAAAAGAGAGGTAGGGCATAGCGTATTTTTAAGCTGCCCGACCGAAAAAATCTGAAAAAGAGACTGAAAAAAAGACGAGAAGTGCTTCCACCTCATAGAATACCGCAGCCAAATAACAATTCCCTTGAGGGTTGTTGTGTTCCGGCGAGTGAGTGAGGTCACCAGAAATGAAGAAGTTGCTGCGTTGGCAGCGGGGGTGGCGGCGCGCGAGCGATATTTCATGTTGCGAGTGTTAATATGGATACGATAACCGCTACACATCAGGTGGGCCGTAAGCTTGTCTTCCACCCGACGTAGTATATAAAAAAAAGATCGCAGAATGAAAGTTGACCGAATCGAGATTGAGATTGCCTATTTTTCGAGGTAGGCTTATACGCTATATAACATCACGCTACCACCAATAGGAGCGGAGCACCAATGAAAAATGAAAAATGGGAAAAAATATTCGTTTTGAGAGCTTCCGTTGCGTGCGCTGCGCTGCGTAAACGGTTCAAGTTACGCAACAATTATTATATACTTACGACGGAATTATTCATCATAAAAAGTTCTAAAAAAAGTCCGTGACAGCATGTCTATGTTTTGAGATTGGCTCACTAACTATAACCTTTCAAATGGTAACCTTACGCTTTACTCTCAACGCACAGAGCGTTGAGAGTAAAGCGTAAGGTTACACACACGCAGACGAAGTTGCGCGACTCAGCTAGTAATAATATAATATAATGCTGAATGAATGAATATTATATGGTTGAAATAACCCAGAATGATAGAAAGCAGATTTTTTTTATTATACAGCCCGTCTGATGTACATCGGTTCCCGTAGGCATATAGGTAGATGTTTGGGTTTAGTCGCCAAATGTCAGACGCTTTTATAACGCCAGATTCTATGAGTGCCATATTCTAATGATGCCAGATACTATTTTTGTGTGGTTGCTCTTAAGAAAATTATTACATATATTGCAATTTTAACAAAAAGCTGACATTAACAGAATCTGTCATTTATAGAATATGGCAATATAAGAATTTGACGCTTATATAATCTGACCTACATAAAATCTGGTGTTTTAAACTCGTCTGACATTTGTCGACTTAACCGATGTTTGCAATATAGTTGCTAGTGTGCTGGCCATTGAGATATAAGTACTACGTAGTACTTATATCTCAATGGTGCTGGCTCCCATTGTTGGCCTGTTGCTGACATAGCATCTCGTCACTCGTCGTCTGGTGATCTTCCAACCAGTTAAATAATTTGTATTCTTATCTTTGTATATGTAAATAATGATATTCAGCATTCTAAATTGTGTAATCAGTCCTTCACATCAGGCGGTCCGATTTGATTATGATAAAAAAAGTCAGTATAACTCCACCTTCGGCCCTTATATACCTACCTATACTTATATAGGTATACCCAAACCGATTTACCGTTGTTTGGCCGGTAATTCTGTCATTAAATTTAAGTTTGCAGCTTCCGTATAGGTACTTAATTCTACCCCATAATATTTAACTATTTTAATGTTTGTACTCTACTCGTATAGAGAAGTCGGCCATATTGTCGGTATCATTCAATAATTCATGGTATAGGTAATTGCCAACTACCTACATGTTGATTTGTGCGTATTCAACCACGGCGGACGGCGAGCGGCTTCAACAGAAATCACGGTCCAGGCGCTATCGCAGTCGACCGTCAGAATCAGTCGGCAAAACCAGTCAATGAATGAATGAAAATCTTCGGCTTCGAAGTTTCGGCACAAATTTCGGAAATTTTCACATACGAGTTTTATTTTACATTGGATCGGAGGATTTATACTTTTCGTGCAGCAAGGCCTAAATTGTGTAAATGACACAATGAACATGAAATATTTTCAGTTGTTTTCTTATAGAAACTGCCAAATGGGTAAATAAAAAATCGAAATTTTCCGGATTTTTCGGCCGAAATTTCGGAATTTATTCCACGTAATTACATTTTATTATAGTGACAGGTTTCGCCTAAAGTATTTCGGAGTGAGTAAGGTCCTTTTCAGCATGCATGATATGCAGTCAGCAAATTACTAGGTGTTCGTTTAAACCAGGCGGACAAGTAAAAATGACCTGTCGGCCTCGTCTAAACGATCCACAACATAGGTAAGGATAAGGGTATTTATGAAAAATTAAAAATTCAACATGTTTTTTTTTCAGCCGCGCCAGTCAGAGCTTTCGAAACATCCCCCATTGCACCGCGCAGGTACATTAATCACAGTATCTAACAAATATAATTAAGTCATACCCCAAATTATACCAACCAGTATAAAAATCACAATCAAATAGCTCCTCAGCACTGACTGACAACGACTTATATTTATTCGATATTTAATATTACCTTAATGCTTTTCGATACACGTAATTAAGGAACAAAAACCAAAAAAACTTTTCACAATAATATCTAGTATCCAGAAAATTACATGGTACAAGTAAGTACATTACTAACGCCGCTTCAAAGATTGCAAAGTACAATTTTAATGTTAGGCGGAATTTCTTTGCGCCTTGCACTCTCTGTAGTGACGTCACCGCAACCCTGCTCTCTGACCAACCGATTCACGATCCATTCAACTCAAATTAGTAACAGTATTGGAGTATACATAAACGAGTTACGTATACTCGAAGGTACCATACACTGTACGCAGTAATGTACCGCGCGTTAAATACGTTACAAATTTAAAAATACGTATTCGGATTTAAGCGATATTCTGCGATACAATACATTACAAATACCGCTTAAATCCGATAAATTCATTTGCGTAAATTAAAATCATGTTGTAATAAAAATTGCAATTGTCTTAGTTTTAACTCCGCGACACTTTACTTAACGCATGTTTACTAATATCTAGCTTTAAACTAGTTGTATACATACCAGTACAGCGCATTTAAGTATTGTAAATTAAAGTTATCGTCGCGATAAAGTCACTGTTCGAAGTATACTTCAAACTTAAAGATGTTATGTAACTAATGTAGAAAGGGTGTGTAAAGTGAATCAAAATTATTTTAGGGCAGTACTTTTTAATTTTACAATACTCAATGCGCTTTCCTAATATATATGCCAAAACATACCCTTCGGATTGGCCCCACACAGCGGTTAGATGTTAATTCGGATACCAGGCAATAGAAAAAGTAGACGATAAACCTAATAACATGACTTATGCGATTCATAGCTTACTTATAGAATGTACACGATATTTACCATCTGGGCATGGTGGAAATGTGCCTTGTCAACAATAATATCCGGCTATTTCATAACTCGATCTGCCTACTATATAAAGCTGTCGATTCTTATATTAAACCTGTAACTATTGACTCGTTTGTCTTTCAATTTTTTTTATATATGCTATTGGATTTGCAATCGCCGAGAAGTTCCCGACCGCTCGGATGACTAAAATCATTATTTATGTCAAGATAAGAATAACAAAAAAATAAATGCAGGTACAACATTCGAGAATTAGTAACTCTCCAGTAAGAAAATCTAAACGTCACCTAGATGTAGTTGTCGTTTACACAAAAAAAAAATATAAAGGCATACATGTAAAATCTATACTCTATTATGTACATTTTACTGCTAGTGGAAGATAAACTGACAATCTTTAACACGATAACTATAAAACTCCTCGTGTAACCACTACTAATCTAACAATCGTTCTAACTTATTAATATTTCTCACAAAAAAATATTTCTTGCAACTAATTCGAGTATAAACCTAATTATCTATATATACACAGCAAGGCACATTCCGCACGCAATTAAAGCCTTCGATCGTACAAGAACTCTGACCATGTGCTTGATAAAACATCAACCTCTATGGCTGACCCGAACAGAAAATTACAACGTTCAAGAAACATTACTCTGTGATTTTTCAAATCGGAAGGCGTAACGTCACAAGTCATGTCGAAATTTATTTGACTGGAAAAACAACACTGCAGCTAGCAGTAATTTTTTTTGACTAAGTAATTCCATCGGTCAACATCAATTTAGACAACAGTCTCGACTGAAAATAACAGTAAATCAAATATAATCTTCAAAATGTTAACAGTTTAATTATCTGTTTCTTCAATTCCGATTCTACTTTTCTGTTCCGGTCCAATTAACACCGATATTGTATCGACCGCGAGCACATCACTAACTTACTGCAATAAAAATATAATAATAAAGAAAATGCAAATTTACTATAAGTAGGTACTATGAGGAACTATGACTTGGTTATTTTATTTTAGTCCGTTTTAGACTAATCTGAAATTATAGATTTTGATGTTTTTATCAAAATACACAGTCTATTAATAATCAGACAATAATGTCATTGAGATTATATTATTCACAGTATGTACGTCAACTGAACATTTCCATGATATTTTACTTAGAAAATATATGTGCCACTAAATTAAACATTTTTTTTCAGTTAATTCACTTTGATAAATTATTATGCTGTTGCATTAAAATAGTAGACAATATGAAAATCTCCGATGTTTTCCCTTTTAAATACGCGAACGCGATATCTGATAAGGAATTTTCCAAGACTGAATATATCTTTGTACGTTATTTACATTGTATAATTTTAAAATGTCCAAAATAATGTGATTATCAGAATGTCACGTAGGGATGTGAATCGCGCGCATATTAAAACGGGTGTTATACACCATATCCGATAAATGATAGATATATATTAGTCATAATGTAACATTATAATGAAATATTTCACGTATAAAAGCTGGTGCATTGTACGGTTATTATGGTATAGTGGTCCTATATATAACAATTCCATTCGGAGTTAATAGCGCGACTAACGTATAAAAAACGTATTTAAATTGGGTTAAAATTTACAAATTAACAAAACACTAGGTACAAAAGCGATCAGACCAAGAAACTAATAATGAATTTAATTCTTACAAAAGTAACATTGCAGATATCACTACTTCGTCCAGAAAACTATATTCGGGCCAAAAACATATAAAGGCCAATCATTCTCAAACTCTCATCTAGCCCACATCGGGACGGGCGCCCGCGCTTTAACGTTACGTGCATACAACTATAGGGAGGTCCAGTAAAAAATCTTCAATTACCGATTCGAAACAACATCAACAAATGTCATACTTTCGATTTGTCAACACGGGAGTAAATCTGTAATGCGCTATGTCAACTATGTATCTATAATTTAATGATAAATTCAAAAAACATTTTTAGAGGTATAAGTTTTAACCAGTCTACTAGTTTACGAAGCAGTCTGTAACTATTAAGATAATTTACTGAAGACCTAGGATTTATAACAGCTTTATGGCTCACTTTGGCACTGCAAAATATCTTTGAGCAAAACAAACTCACAACTACACATTACATGTCGGTACACACGTACAGAAGCAGAGTAAGCCGTAAAAGCTGACTTTGATCGAAATATAACAAACTCCTAACAACAGTAGGACTTGAAGTAACTTCGATACGTACAAATTGTGAATACGCCCACAGAACAGTAACAGGAATTGGTCTTCGTGGTCGCATCGACGAATGGAAACGAAACCGTTGTAGCAGCTAGTACCTCCAGAAGAGACAACTCAAACGTTGAAGTCTATGTGGAACCCTTATCACAACATTATTCAATTAATCATGCATTTAGTTTAGAACGACTTTTTAGTAGGCGAAGGCGCCTTCTAACTTTATGATTGAGTGTCACCCGCACTGCCAACTAAGTGGTCGCCGACGATCTGCGAGCGAGCGCTCAGTATGCGGAGCGATAATTGCTGGCAGCGGCGCGGAACTGAGCGGACGCCGCACGTAACCTTCTCAACTTTGTCATCAGTTTAGTCTGTTCCTTTTTGAGGATGTCTCTCTGAACGTCTTCCTCGCGGAGCCTGCGGCACAAGGACGCCGCCTCGCGGAGTATCACCACTTTGGGCGCGCGTTCCTTGTCCCTCGTAGCCGGTATTTGTTTTTTGAGTTCGTCAAATAGATTTTTGAGACCTATACGACGCAATCGCTCCATGTCGTTGTGTATTGAGCGACGTTCGATCTCTGGGCACTCGGCTTCTGAGTCGGTGTCTGTGTTGGATCGACGGCCCCGTCTTCCGGGACCTTTCCGCCGACGCTGAGTTGAGCCGGAGCTAGTGGGCGGTATAAGACGTTTCCTGGCTGCTGGGCGTGGTGTGATGGCGCTCGCCACGCTGTGCTGGAACATTTTCCGCTCCTGGACGGAAGGCGACCGCGGCAGGGAATCTGTACGTACATGAGGTGTCGGCGTCAGCAGCTGCTGCGTTGTGCTTCCGATCGAAACAACGTCTATCTCCTCCTCTGCAACAAGAGAGAACTCGTTTAGCAAGTTGTCACATAAATAGAAAGTTTTAAAAGCCCGCATTAATGTCATTCCTTGCATACTTTCATTCACAACGTTCATTACGTTCGCATCACCATAAAAGGCGGGCGGCGATTGTCAAACTGCATCTATATACAACTACGAGCCTAAATCTAGAGATGCGACTGCAGTAGTCAGGTGCGCGGGATGGGGTGGGCGGAACGCGGAAGGGGGCAGGGCGACGACCTCATCGTACTACCGCAGCGTCTGCCACCATCGATCCAGACGGCTGACGTCACGGCGCGCCATTCGCGCCAAAACGAGCGCGCGTGCGCGGCGCGCTGCCGCAGCGTCCGCACTCAATGGACGCCGGATTATCAACCGGTGGACACGCTTTCCGGCTTTCGCTCTAGCCATTTAACAAAAGCGACGATTCGAAATTAACTGTCACGCGACGCCTGCATGATAACGACACTTCGAGAGAACCATTTACCGAGGATGCCGGTCAGACCGGTCGCTCGGCGAGCGCTGTCATTCAGCACTGTTACCAATCAAATTAAGTTTGAAAATATGTGAAAGACGTACGGAGTTGCATGGCGTCAAACGTGACTGCCTCAACACGGGCGTCTATCTCATTATAATTTCCCTGCCTTTTCTAGAACCGAGGCTACAAGAGCGCAAGATTCCCAAATGTAGCAGGTTTTGTGCCAAATTAACTCTTTTGCCGTACAAATGTCATCACTCAATCTACCCAATGTTGGTTATAGTCCTTTCCCAATGCTTTCTAAAAATTGTGATCTTCACGATTTTGCCTGTAGAGAGTTTATTTCATAATTGGGATCAAGAAATAAAACCATTAATTTTTTTTTTAAATAGATTCCCGTAGATACTAGAATCTTCAATAGGTTGAATTAACCTATAATAATGTTGCTTACGGTTAATGTTATTTTATGCTGAAAATGTAATTCCATTCTTGGATACACGATTTGAATTCCGTTCGACTCTGCAACGTCGCGGATTGATTGGCGAGTATTGGCGAGTTGACGTTTCTATGAATGAATCTGCGATCGGATTGCAAGTATTACGGCGCGGATGTGGCCGCTTGGCCGAGTCGTGTTTACACCGTAATGCACGTTCGCGGAATCGATGCTACATATACAGTTACACCGACAAATAATTATGTCAGCGGTTTATTGTGATTAAAGGTTACCAGTGCTCGGACCGGCCGGTATTTACGCAAGGACGAGGATTTCCTACTTCTCGAGACGGAGCGCTCGCTTGAAATAGAAACTAGTTATGTGGGCAGCTGTTCGATACGAAACGGTATGCGAGTCAGGGACGCTCGCGAAATAGGTTTCCGCAACTACGCAATAGAGATTTAAAAAAACTGCGCACGAGAAACATTATCTACATAGGTGACGATACATTTATACACCAACGCAATCTTTTTGCTCGATTTCCGCATAGTTACGCGGTCGCTTATCGTGGCGCGCGCCGATCTAATTCGAGAATCGGCGACTATCGTCAAAGATGCCTTTCCCGTGTCTAAATGGCACGACAGGGCTGGCGGTTAATCTAATCATTTCATTACTTAGCAAATTATGAATGTCAAATTAAGTTGATAAATTTTATGTTCTATTTTCAAAAGTTCAGGCACAACCCTAGCTAGTGCTGGAGTCGATTTTCACTCTGGCGATTTTCTCCCTGGCGCCAACGCGATTAACGGCATAGTATTTGTTTCAGCTCTGCGTGTAAGCGATACGGGCGGTATTGTCGCGGTGCGCCGCCGGTCTCTGGTCTAGTGCGTATCTATTATATCGCCCATTGCTATAAGCTGCCAGACCTAAGCAGTCACCGGGAACATCGAGCGTTCCTTCGACGAACGCAACTTTATACATCTACGCAATGTTTGGTACCTATACATGATTAGATTTAGGTAACTGTGTACGATACGCTATAAGTTCTGAACTCTGGTAGTTTGAATAAAGTATGTATAAACTACAATAATATATAATAAATCCTTTAACGATGTCAAGAACTATGGTTGCAAATTACAACATTAATTAGTAAATTTACTCTTAACAAGGCTTATTAGTTATTACCATTAGTTATGGCTATTACGCCGTTTATCTAATTGTCAATTGATACTATCAATAAATTAGCAAATCATCTCGCAAGCAAAAAACATTCCCGCCAAAAAACACAGCATGTCATTGAAAGTAGTTTCTCAAACTGACACAGCAACTTCAGCCAGCAACACACCACCTCAGATTCGCTACTATTCCAATTTTAAAATGCAATCAGCTCTTTATTGCCTTGAGCTATCACCGGCCAGTGCCAGTGTCCTAGACTTTTCTATAGCTGGGATTAACTATGACCATACTTTATTTACCATGTACTATAAAAAGTCTAAAGTACTCGCTAGACAAACAAACGTGTGAATCAGACTCAAATGCCAGACGATGAGTCACATTTATCGTCATTCTAGGTAAAATCTGCAGACTATATATAGTGCGTATGCCGGATAAATCTTCTTGAATATTAAAATTAAATACTTTGTGAGAGAAATGTAGTTAAGAAAAACGTTTCATTTGTTTTTTTTTCTGTTCCGGCCAGGCATGACAGGTGTCAAAACAAAAAATCAATGTTTTGAAAAAGGAATGGGTATAATGGTGTCGTCAAGTGTGACCTGGTAGGAGCCGCGCAGCACGGCTGGCTGGGCACGGCTGCGAGGGCAAGTTCAGTGGCATTTGAGCGATAATTAAAAATTATCGTGACGCGCTCACGGCGCACGCCATCTTACACAGCGTGATCAACCTAGCTTCATAAAAAAACTTGTTAACGTAGTTACGTAACTTAAGTTGGTTTAAAAATGAACGCCTTGAATTATTTATCTTTCTAAACCGTTTTCTAACAAGATTCGTTTATTATAATTAACTTATTAATTGACCTTTAATTAAGTAATCTTATTGACATTCCTCGTTATTCCCTTTATGGCACGTAATTAATTAAATTAATGTTAATGTACAGCTGGGTTTAGAGTGAGGCAATACCGTATGAATAACTGTATGACTTTTCCTTTGCCGAAAAATTACAAGTTCTAAAACTGACTGGAATTTCATCCTTTTCTTGTCTAATTAATCAACAGGCATGGACTATCCATAGATTTGAAAGTTTCGAGTATCGGAAGAAACCGATCGACTAATGCTCCGAAACCGTTCCGAAACCGAAGTTTTGGTCGATGTGTTATCTGTTCAGGTTGAACTCCGACCCGTCTATCATTTATATCTATTTTATTTTCTATTAGTCATCGAATGCTCAAATCATCAGCCTGTACAGCGATCTCGCTTATGACGAGAGCTATACATACTACGATGCTAATTAGCTCGAATACATCGTGCCAGTTAAGTCGCTTATAATTTTTGTATGAAACTTTCTCATTATCCCACGGAACTTCGAACGGAAATCGCCCGGTCTTTACATATATTAATTACTTAGAGTTTTGAATCAACTACTTTAAATTAAATTTTAAGCATTTGTTTTCGTTTTATAAATATATTCATTGATGAAACATCATACTCATATTAGTTCTTATGATGCGAATGATATAAAAACATAGTAACTTTTGCTAAACGTTTTAATTTACGCGCGTGGAAAACCAAAAATACACCATTGACGTATCATCAGATCGAACTGGGTTTTATTTGTAAACTATTACGCAACTGCCGAAAGTCGGTCATCTGGTCTATGGGAAGCACTCGAAATTCGCCGACTTCTAAAATAGGCGGTTGTGTAATTTATAGCTGGTACCACGGATCGATTGTACCGACCTTGGGCAAGTTCGCGCGGAAGTTCACGGACGGCTCATGCGTTGATGGCGATGTGACGCAATATTTTTTTTTTATAATGGTCATTAATAAACGGAAGCGTTAACCTCATGGGATGATTACTAACTATGCCTGCTGATTGGAGAATTCCAGCTGACTTCCGAACCCTTAAACCTTTTTAAGGGTTCTGGTTCGGAAGTATATTATTAATATCTTAAGTTATATTCTACAAAAAATAAATAAGTCTTTTTAGTTACCTAATAAGTTATCTAATAAGTTGTAACACAGAAAAAAAATGCAAATATATTTTTAAAAATAACTTAGCAATATTAGAATTTAGAGAACGACACCAGTACATAAAAACCGGTTCCACTAACCGGTATCAATCGTCAGTCAAAAAGTCCCTTAAATTTGACCGCAACTCTCCCGTCTTCTAAATCTCTAACACTATTCGATGAAAACTTGCCAAATTTCCGGGAGCAATAAAATTCAAATGGCCTATTAATGCGTCATCTCAATTTATATTTATTTAGCCCTCGACACACCCATAATGGTTACAAAAAAAACCGGTTCTAAATGTTACATCTTTCATTTTAATTTATGTTAAACGTAATGGAAAATGCCAGTGTCAAAAACTCGAACAGACAGACACTTATCATTCAATTAATTTGATGGAGTCTCGAATTCGACCCGCGTGATTGGCGAGATCAAGGTATATTATTACTATGTATGTATTATCTTGTTGCGATGTCGCGCGTTGTTCTATCATTCGTCAGTCACTCGGTTTTTAATGATAAGGCAATACAAATTTATGTTAGGGTGTCACATTGTATTTCGTTATCTCCATTGATAATTTTCTGAAGGCCACCCTAACCAAAAAAAAAAATCCGCATAGACACGCACGTTTCAGTCGCAGCAAAAGGCGTGAGACAAGAGTAAAAGAGGTGTAGTATTTTGCGTGCAGAAACTTGAATATAGAATCGAGGTCTCGTTTCCGATTCGTTCGGATTCGATTTAAATGATCACATCACTATTCAATTTAAAAATTAATAATACAATTTAGAGAATAACAAGAAACTATATTTTTTTAAAACCTATACTACAATAGATAGTGTGTCACAGATTTGACCATAAATTCTCGGTAATCGTAAAACCTAACGTTATAACGATTGTTTAAATATCTAATGCATAATTCCACGGTGATAACGCCAAGGCCGTTTCCACTATACATTATACTCGAAGCATATAGTATTTACTTACGATATATCAACTGCGAAGTTATCAATGTCTGATAAAGCGAAATATGTGACTGAGTAGCATTTACTCTTGGCGTTTGCGATTAGATCGCTAATATACGTAATTGAAAAAATAAATTAGATTTTTATCACAGCATTTATCAAATCGTATTTGGCATACCTATGTGAAGATTAAAAAAATAAAATGATGTGATTTTTATACAGTTTCGTTCATCATTTCATCATAATTAACTAATTTGGACTTCAGGTCTGCGTATAATAATAGCAAATGGTCATAACAAGTGAAAACAGTAATAATGTCTCAGTAACAGTAAACATTATTACTATAGAAATGTATAAAAAAGATTAGACTATAACAGAGCCTACCCGCATTACAGAGTAGATGCATTACCGGTAAAGGTATGCCTTTACCGGTAGAAAATACCCTAAAGACATTTGCAAAGATTGTAAATCTTAGTTTCGGTATTAATATCAGTTAAGAGACTGTTCAAATGTAGGTTATAGGGTCGTAGTAAGGCCAAGCGGCTAGTAAATTCAACGATCACCAAATTCAGGTCACGACTAGTACTAAACTATACCTAATGCCTAAATACCTAACCGGTACCCAATAAGTTACTAAGCGGCTTTAACGTTAAACTGATAAGTTTAAAGGTACATAATTCTATATGTCCAGATAATTTATAGACCTAGATTTTTCTACTACAACTACAGATTAAATAATTTCATAAAATATGTTACAAGGAACGTCTTCGGGACAGTCCGAAAATGTGATTTTCCAGTAAATTTTTACGTTAAAAATATTGACTCGACCAGGACAAAATTTTATTACAAGAGTAACTGTTTGTAAAATCCCCACAGTGGGTACACTACGTTCATAGCCTTGGCTTAGTGAACAGTAAATATTGACGGCAGTAAGTAAAATTCAGCAAAGATTTACGCACTTTTCAACATTGACGCTGAAGTCTACATCAAAATAAAATCTAGAATTTGGAGACTGTTTGCTGTTATTCAAGCAAAACTTATTATTTATTTTTTTATTACGACTATACATCCGAAACTACTTACATTTTGTCTACGAGAAAACAAACGAAATTGAATTGATATTTGAATTACTTATATAGAATTGATGAGTATTGCCGAATGGAAAAATTGTACCGAAAAGCCGAAACTAATTAAATTTGTACCGAAAATTACCGAACTTCGGTCGATATTTCGTAACAGAGTCCCGCCTCCACTGCCCGAATCTTTTGCGTAGTATTAGTATCCGCCGATCGATTGTGTATCTCGAATGATCCTAAATTTAGTTACTGCTATATATGTATATGTTCAGAGACTGATTGACACACTACGTTGTTTAGGACAACCGGATTTAGTGACCTGGATAGCCCTTAAAGGGACTTAGAATTCTGAGTTATGCCACCGGCCCAGTTGCCGTCGAGATTTGACGCCATACATCACTGTAACCTGTCGAGATAGCACCAAAATCACCTAGCAACGTTATCACTATATGTGCTAGTTTTGATAACTAATTAATTGGGTCAATGATCTGAATACGTAGTGAGTTTACTTATTACAGCTAATTTTCTTTTTACATTCTTAATAAACGTGAATTATTTTAACATTGGTGTTTGCATATCTGTATGATATAGAGTAAGATCCATATCGACAGGGTCTTCTATAGCTATCTTATGTCCCGTAAGTATTGTAGTCATTTTAGGTGAGGTTACATTTAAAAAATATGTCCTTTAAATTACTTATTGGATTCGATTCTTGTACGAATCTTATTACCATAAAAGGTTCTTATTTGAATAATGATGTGAAATTCTAGGAATAGTAATCGTCATAAATTTGTTAAAAAGATTGAGCTGAAACTAATGAAGCTGGAAATAAACTGTTACATAAGTACTTAGATGATAGCAAATTTGTTTTACAATAACAAGGTACAATCAGTCATTCACTGATCAAATTGTGCTAATTAATTTGTTGTCGTCAGTAAATTAAGTAAGTATTACTTAATAAATCACCATAACATTATAAATAAGTGATTTATTAGTCAAGGTATGCACTTAATTACCTAACAGTTGATGTTGCACGCACACCATAATTCATAACAATTTTTTTTTTAAACTGTTTGGTTAAACAATAATAAACGTGATTTATTATCTGGACCGCGTTTATACTTTAACCTGCTATTTAATCTATGATTTAAAACGAACATTGCACAAAGTTGCAACGATAAAATAAAATCGTTGTAATGTAACTACGAAGTAAATTGGCGGGAAAATGTGACAAGTTTGACCATTTACAGTTCGTTGCGTGGTACCTATATGCCGAGCGATAAAAGCGCGCGCATGCGTCGTAAATTTTTAGCGCGCTTGCTGTATCACGATAGTGATGTGGCATGGTGCGTTTCTGATTCATAATCGATTTTAACATTCATCATAACACAACTGGAACATATTCTCGAACCAACTTAAAAGATTAAATGCTTAAAATGAAAGTTAAGGTAATTCTAATTTAGAGTGGTTAATTTAGAATTGATTGATTTTCAATCACGATTATTGAAAAGCTGCTATCAAATTGTCATACGGCCGAACTAGACATCAGAGTACCTACCACACGTTTCAAACCGGTCTGGCAAGCCGAGCGAGCTTCACTTCAATGAGATTCCATTTCATTCCACTGTATTCTTATATGAATAACGGACTAGGCGAGATTGTCAAGCCAACAATAAAACTTGTGTATTATTTTAATTGTCGGATATAACTGTGTCTATAAATGGTTTTAATTTAAGAACCAATCTTTTATTAACCTACAAAGGCGCGCAACAAGTTAATTTACAAACAACGCACAAGAGATCAACACATGCCCATCGCGACCTTACCCCCCAGTGCTATTGGCGATAATATTATAATTACATAACATTGGACTTGCATACTAAGTATCTGTGACAACCTTTTAGGGTTACGTATTGCAACATTATGCAAAATTGTAGTACAAACTATAAACATAATGAAGTCGAAAATAGTCTAACTAAATATTCAAGTTTAAGCTAGGCATTAATAATAGCATGTAATTGATCTACATGGTATAAACATGATGTATATAATATTTACAATTGTGTTAGAAAGTTTTTACTTAACCAAACCAGAACATGTAAGTTATCTGACACAGACCAGTTGCAATCTCCTTTCAAATTATTAAATTTGAATTGGCTAACAGAGTGCCCAAAAGATATTTTGTCACATTAACCACTGTAAAGGGGCGTTGTACGAAGTATCGCAAATATCGGCGGGAAGCGTCGATTTACCAACTGGATGCGTGAAGGTCAGGACGTTTCGGTCGACGTACCGGCGACCTTAGTATCGTCCTAATCCTAACTGGGATACATATTTTATAAAAAAAATGCAACTAGTACACAATTAAACCTATTCTAATTAAACTTGTCAATCTCGAGATGAACCGGCGGGTGCGAAGGTTGCGCAATCTGACATTAAGGAAGGTTGGGACGTTCAAGGTCGCAATGGGCGAAGGTTCCGGAAGAGCACAGCCACGGGTGCGTCTAGACGCGGTGGGGGGACGTGGGACAGCGGTCGATACGCGCAGTTTCCCACGCTCGCGACATAGCGCCTGCGTCACGACACTCCCAGTGAACCTAACTTACCTTAATACTTGAAGAAAACCTCCTATCATCATTAGGACTATGAAACAAAAAGCTAATTTTCGTTTGATCTTATTCATCCCACGTTCAATTCCCACGTCCCATTAGGTTGCTCGCGTAAATAAATATTATCGTTTAATCAATTTTTTTCTTATTAGCTTAATGAAAACATTTCGTTAATATCAATCACTTTTATAGGCAATCTATGTGCACAAAATAATATGCAACCAAGTTCTACAGTATAAATTCTTGTGCATTTACCAACTCTGTCTGTTCACAACTAAATGTCAGAATTTGACTTAAAATAAGCAGTTTACTTTGTGCATTTCAAAGAATCTTTTTCGTTAATTTATTCAAATAATTTTTTTTTTACTGGACAGGCCCATTACACATTCCCACCGCTGCTGTATCTCTTGTACCTATAACCAGGATTAGCAGCGGAAATCACCCAGATCCAGGCATAAAACTAGACTACCACTGAACTCAACGAATTTAATCAAAAGAAAATAGAGTAGAAAGCATTGGGGGTATGACTTCTTGTTTGGCGATGACACATAGCAGTTATGACAAAATTAAATAAGATATTAAGTCTTAGGATAATATTACAAATCCACTATCTAACTGTGAGTTGTTTGTTACCAACACGATTCTAATAATATAGATATAAGAATTGGCTACATAATTATTATATTATATATATTTTTTAATAGACGTTATAAAATAAGTTAATATATATAATTAGTCAGATAATAGATTAGTATTAATATTTACGTAAAAGAAATTGATAACATACCTGATTCGCCTGAGTCAGATGGTGTTTGAACGCCAAGGCTATCGAAATGTTGTCTGGCTGTGTAAGAATGGTCGGCAGCAACGTCTCTCAATAATCTACGTGCTGTTCCCGCAACGTCAACTGCATGGCGGAATTGTGGAGGCTCGTCACCATCCAAGGAAGGCGGCGTGTCAGGTCGAGGCGGTGATATATCCCTTCTTCGGAGCAGACTCTGTCCAGGCGTTGCTACAGTTTGCTCTGTTGGTACAAATGTGTTACCTGGGTGTACGGAATCAGCGCACGAACCAGCCCACATGCAGTCATGATGTACTATATTCTCCTTTTTAATTTCTTCAGGAGGATCTGTTATTCTCCAATCTGGCGCCACATTTTCAGCTACTAAATCGTTAAAGTCGGCGGGCGTTTCTATCTCTAGTCTATCTGCTTCGATTTGAACTTGATTCCAAAAATCTGAAGTATGTGCCAGTGCCATGGTCTCAGCATCTAATGCGTCCCATATGTCAAATTGAAGTATTTGGGAATCGATTGCCGCCATTTTTATATGTATAACTAAAGACTAACTACTTTTAAAGCTAAAACGAACTCGTCGATATCACAGGAGCCTCTTATCACAGGGAACGATGCGCGTTAGGATCTACGCACACCGCCTGAAACAATTGAAAACAGATTATTTAAAAACTATTCTGCATCGTTAAAATCAAACACTGGGCTTCCTTACTGAGGGAATACAATTATCATGCCGCTAAATATAATAAATTAGGGATAGGGAAATGGAACCTCTATTTTGGCTAAAGGTAATTGCATGTAACTTCAATATTCTTCGAATAAAAAAGACATACAGTTCACTGAAAGAAGTATCTCTAAAAGCAGCCCCACATTCTAAGTAAATTTGGGAAACTTTGTCATAATGTAAACACAACTGATTATATTATGAAAAGTTTTCCAAGTGTCATAATCACAATAAAAAAATTACAATAATGATTTATTGCAATACTATTAAAGAGATGCAGGGGCTCGATATATCCCCCTGGGCTCCCGATCTCACAGACGACCCCAGCCTTCGAGGATTGTTGTGTTCCTGCGAGTGAACTGAGGTCACTTGAAATTAAGAATGCTGCCTTAGCAACGGGAATCAAAAACTTCTATCTATTACTTAGGTATACATATTATGCCTACTTAGGTATACAGATGGAGGAGTGCCAATGCGCGAAAAAAATCCTTGTAATGCAGCTACGGTAATCGTTTTAGATCAGGTGAGCAGTATGCTTGTTTGTCACCTGACGTGATATAAAACAAACAAAACAATAGGCTACCTGAAAAGTTTTTGTAACTTAATAACCATAATTAATCACCAATTCACAAAATCACTCAAGTTATCCCACAGGTAAAACTTTACACACACTATGTAAACTTTAAAAGTCAATAATCAAAATAATTAAAAAAAAAAAAAACACTTCTAAATTGTTAACTTGAGGGGTATTTGACCCCTCGTATTTACAAACAAACACCAGTTAATCCTGGTGACTTGAACTAGGAAGTGTTCACAACGAAGCCCGAAACTAGACTGAAGTCTGGATGTAGAAACCAAACAGTTTTAAAGAGTGCGTTGGCCTTGGGGCCCTGTCCTATTTTATCTAATAATAACAATAGCCATCCCCCGCATTTTTTTTTCTCGATTTCTACCTGAGTGCGAATACGATACAGCGCCCCTCACTATTATCGCAAATTTTTTACCTGTCTGCCCAGGTAATATTTCCGCATAAACTGTTTTTGTTTACAAGCGCGAAGTGGCGCGAAATTACTGTTTACTAATAAAGCAATTGGTACCTACATACGATACAAATATTTTTTTCAGCCCCATTTTTTCAGTTTATAAAAGCGAATCGTCTCAAAAATGTGTACAAATTAAAGTCTTTAAAAAAATATTCTTGACTGTATGTCGGTATCTAGCAAATAATATATTTATATTCTACTTATAAAATTGGCGATTAGAAATACGGGGTTATGACAATGTTAAATAGTGATATGATCATAATTGGGCAATATTTTTTTTCTTCATTCAACTTTCACAATTTTAAGTCGATCTAAAGTTAGTTTTTTTTTTTTCAATTTCTCAGTACGTCGCTTACCATTAATTACCGTATATTTAGTTCGTAACTACTTACATTAATAACTGACTAAAACTTCTGAGTAGAAAAAAATCGAAAAAACAACACATCAAGTGAGAAATCTATTTTTCACTTTTCGACTTTAGACTCTTATTTTTGCGAACCGAATAATTAATTATGTACGACAAGAAGATTTTAATACACATATTTTAGAGATTAACACAATGTATAATTTAAATATATAATTTCATATAGGTACCTAGTTCTTAAAATATAAAATTGATTGCGTATTTGCAATTTCTACCTAATTTAGTGGGTAGGAACTTTTTGTAACAACCACAAAAGAAGGGAAGATAGCGGATTAAGCAAGGCTGTTTGTCAGTCTCAGGAATGTTACTATCTATCTTCTATCTTGTTGCACCTTGTATGGAAATTTTTCAAAATTCACATTGAAGATACAAAAATATAAAATAAAAAAATTGACAGTTTTTCACTATAAAGACAACGTTATTTTATTATACGGACATTTTTATACTTCTACGATATTTCGATTCGGCCAGTTTTATTTTGAAAAATTGTGTTTGTGTAATTTTTATTTTATTTTTTATATCAGCAGCATTTGATTTCTACACACAATTGAAAATATTTACATTCTTTTTAATTATGGCATTTTGCTTGGACTAGTTGAAAAACGTAGATTACCTACTCGCATATTGCACAATATTTTTGTTGTTCAATATTATTAAATAGGCTCCCGCGGTAATTTTGATATTACACAATACGGACGAAACAGTTCTCGTATTGGAAAGAAATTAAGTTCGCCTACATTTAATATTGTTTTTTGAGAGCTTGTGATGTGCCGTTTGTGAAGTTCGCGCCAAAAATTACAATTTCACGAAGTATATCGATTGTATTACCTAATGTTACCAAATCTCAAGCATTCACCATCTACGTCTCAAAATAGAGGAATTGTAAATTCTACATCAGTATTTATTACATGTACATTCGCTATTTTCCAAGTACCCACTTAATATTAATTATCGGCATAATGGTAAAAATCTATGGTTATCTAGTACTATTCGCCATGCAACTCGATTCAATTCAATGATATAAAGAGGAATTTTGGTGTTACCATTTCGCAGAAAAGTAGTTAAGTAGGTACATTACTTGGCATTAGCCGGCAACGCCCCGCCATTCGGACTACCAAATACTTATATGAAGCAGATATCCACATTCAATATCACCGCCATCGGAGTTGTACATCGACTAGTTAAGCCCTACATAGATAATGAAATAAAAATAATATTACTCACCAAAAAGTTTGTGCAAAACCCAATCCAGCCGCAGCCGGCGAATTACACAATTTTACACAAGATTCTTCAGAATCTCCGATAAAGTTTTTTCCGTACACACTGCGTAACACTCACTAAGAATATGCGATCGGTTATACAGTGTAAATTATTAAATACGCTTCTTCCAAGACCTCCGATTGAGTTTGTCAAACACTGAAACATTATTCGGGAGCCGGCCGGTTCGAAGATTTGCCGCGCGTGCGTTTCGTTTGACGCCGTGAACACGACTGAGGAGAAGAGGGAAACGGAAAAGGTGTCGTTGAGCGCTCGCTCGCCGGTCGCAGAGTCGCGCGAACGTCGCGAACTCGCGACCGTGCGCGCTGTATCAACGTTACCGTTTTTTGCAAGTTTCCTACTAAATTAGTATTTTTTGATTTATTCGTATGTTGTTATATTTTATACTATATTGGGTAATTTGGGTAGCACACAAGCATACGATCTACCTTATTTGAAACTGTAGTCGTAGCTAGCCCTCATACCCACTGCTATTGCGGAAATTGTTAATATACTTACTCCATGAAAACTATCGAACTTTATGCATTACACGGTATGCCAAAAAAAACATCATACATAATTCTAAATATTTACCCACATATAGCAATTTACAAACGATTACAATTTATATGTTCATTATTTGTGTATATTTGACTTTTTCTATTCAAACCCTGAATAAAGCTGCTTGATATGATGCTCTAAGTTTATCTATCAACCTATGAACAAAAACATTTCACCCGCCGGAATCAGCAGAATAAGAAAAAATTGTATCTTTATAAGAATAATTTCATAGCCAATTTTGCAGAATACATAGTACGGCAACACAAGCGCCGGTCGCCGCCGCTCCCGCGCCCCGGCCGGCATGCCCTGCCCGGCGCGCCCTGCCGGCCCCCGCCGGCTAGTTTATACCATTCAAGAAATACTATGAAAATACGAATTGTAATTCGCAATATTTCGCAACTAGATGGTTGAAAATTACTCTGGCAATGATTTCTATATTTAAATCGATTTTTTTGTATGAATTCGCAAAGGAATTAAAGGCGGCCGGCCGGTGGCATCTCGCAGTGAGCGGGGTCTTTCATGGAAGCAGCGGCATTCAGAGAATACGGACATTATTGAATATGTGTGGGTGACGTGGTCGGTGTGAGTGTTTTAGGAGGGCTGAGGAGTGCGGTTGGCTTGGCCAGCATGCTATGGTATAGGTTAGAGTATATTATTCTGTGGTATAGGTAGAAGTAGTGTTCACGCCACGCTTCACTCACTCGGCTTTGTGCCTCCTCCGAGGTAGAGCGTATGTTCGTCGCTTTGTTTTTGCACAGCTGCTGTAGCCGATATCGAATCGAAGCCAGTCGGTCGACATTCCAAGCGCCACGGCTTATGGTGCGAAGCAGAAATGCCTGAGCGATTCTGATGAATTGCTTCGTTTTATTTATTATTGAGTCTTGGTATTGCTAGTAATTACTATTTGTGCGGTATTTCATATAATATAAGTGTAGGTACAAATATATCAAACAAGATCATTTGAATAAAAAAAAATTAATCAAGAATGCTCTCAAAAAAAACGATAATTTTATTTGCTGTCATGTCAGTCCGATTATGAAATGGTCAGTCATCAAATTGTTTTTTATTATGTTGCATAGTATGTAACAGTATTAAACGTATAAATATTATAGTATTGAAATATTTGGGATCATGAGGAAAGATATAAGTACCTTGGTACAAACTGGAAACAAGTACAAAACAATACATTTTTTTTTCTACTTATTTCAATGTCGAGCTACCTGTAACAGTCGGGAAGGCTCTTCCCGCATGTTTCCAAGGCTACGTTACAAAATTTTTAACGGTTACCGTACAAAATACAGCTGAAGAGCCAACTTCAATTCACGTGACCTAAATGTCATGGAAAGATCATACCTACCTACCTTGTTTTATTGTATGAACCATAACCACACTAACATT
The DNA here is from genome assembly GCA_937001555.2 of Hypsopygia costalis. Classification (NCBI taxonomy): domain Eukaryota; kingdom Metazoa; phylum Arthropoda; class Insecta; order Lepidoptera; family Pyralidae; genus Hypsopygia; species Hypsopygia costalis. The sequence continues at coordinate 4,221,173 of OW443340.2, read as the reverse complement.
ATTTTTTTACCTACCTACCTACTTTTATTCACCTTAAAAACATTACACTACTTTTTCGGCGGTCGTGTAATATGTATAGGGGTTACATAAATATGAGTTACTAACTTCCAGCCCCGGCTACAGATTGTTTTTTTTTTTTACTACGTCGGGTGGCAGACGAGCACCGGCCCACCTGATGTGAAGCGGTTACCGTAGCCACATTAACGCTTGGAACATGAAATATCTCTCGCACGCTGCCAACGCAGCAACTATCTTTCTAGTGACCTCACTCACTCGCAGGAACACAACAACCCTCAAGGGAATTGTTATTTGGCTGCGGTATTCTGTGAGGTGGAGGTAATTCCCCAATCGGGCAGCTTAAAAAATACGCTACGCCCTACCTCTCTTTTCGCCAGAGCCTCTTCTGTCAGTCAGCAGGGTGCACCACGTGCAGGTGAGGTTGACTTTGCTTCAAAGATGTCGATGAACCACTTACACCCCAAAATTGGTGCAATAAAATAGGATACTTATTAACGTAACATAAAATAAATACATTGCAAACCTAACCTACCCTATTTTGCACATCAAACAATACTTAATGCACATCAAATGCAGGATTTGATGCGCTAAGTGCGCTATCAGATTAATTTGATAGAATGCTTATTCAGTTATTGAATCGCAATAAGAGTTGGTGGTAAGGGGGCAGCCCCCTTACCACCATCTCTTATTGCGATTCAATAATAGGCTTGTTGCCCATGTTACAAAATTATAAAAACTCTCTATCAGTAACGTAAAATACATAAAACTAGAACGATCTGCGATCTTAAAATTTTAATAACTTATGTCCGACGTGTTTTATCGTCGATCAAAGTTTGGTGGGAAAGTCCATTTTAAAGGTATGAAATTATAAAAAATAAATATTACCATTGTAGAAACAATAAAAAATACTATAACTTTTGTTACGGCACTGGCTACATAAACGCAATATTTAACATAGCTGTCGTACAAATTTCTGATTTAATGCATATAAAATAGCATGGTGTGACGTCATAACGTGGTGGCCTTTTGTATGGAGCGTTTTCGGGATAGTCCAAAATTGTGATCTTCAAGTTATCATATCTCAAGAAGTTTTTATGCTATCGAAGTAATTATTTCACCTATATTTATATTATTGTGACGTCTTTAAATAACAAATCGAAAAAAAAAAAGGGATACAAGCCTATTGAGTAGATTGCTTATTCTTACCAATGAATAAGCGACTCTATTCTATTTGAAATAGAGTCGCTTATTCATTAGTATGAATAAGCAATCTATTCAGTTATTGAGTCGTAATAAGAGATGGTGGTAAGGGGGCTGGTTGTTATAGTGGATCAATTTAATATTTTCCAATAAAATATAGGCTTCGTTTCTTGTGGATCATGTAGCTAAGGGTTTTAATAATTCTTTCACCTATAGGAATAGGTGAAAGAATTATTAAAACCAGCTCAGTAGATAATAAGTATATCGATTAGAAACAAATATATGAAAATATCTGTATTATATTAGTGTCAATATGTAATTCGAATTTGTTACAAATATATATTTATATCCATAGTGTATGCAAAATCTTCCTTCTGTCTGGGACGGGCGAGAGAGGGTCGTGCTCCTGTAGTGGAGACTATAATGACCTGATGATGATGATGATGATGATATATCTACATACATTTGAATCTAATCGAACACACAAGTTTAGCAATGTCGACCGCAACCTGTCTAAGGATGGGTTTATTTATCTCGAGCTCCTCCGTGTTTCGAAGGGCACGATAAGCCGTCGGTCCCGGTTGTCTTCATTAAATAACAGTCGTTAAGTCAAGTCAGTGGCCTTTGGACGGCTTTAAAACACTGGCCTCCGCCAACCCGCAGTGGAGCAGCGTGGTGTAGTATGCTCTAAACCCCTTCAATTGAGAGGAGACCCATATTTCAGCATTAGGATGAATAAGGATTGATGACTTATTATTTATATAAAAAACTAACTGTCCCGGCGAAATTCGTATCGTATTTTAAATATTTTTACGTTAATTTTTCCGATGATTCCTATCTCTCAAGTTGGATCAAACTGCACGCACTGTGCAAAATTTCATTAAAATCGATTTAGTAGTTTAGGATTCCATCGCGGACAAACAACGCGACACGAAAATTTTATATACATATTAAGAATTAAGATAGTTATACGGACAAACACATTATCGTAATCATTTTATTCATTTATTTATTTGTATTTGGGAGTCTTACAGCTCAATAGATACATGGATGATTACAATAAATATTAATATGCCAATAACAATTCTCCGCCTATAAAAAAAATTTCATATTACTTGTATCGATTTTTGATCATAGGTATCGACAAATTACTTAGTTCACTCAAATATCCCTTATTTGTTTTTTATTGATCTATAAAATAAGTACCCACTTATACCTTTTAGCGAAAAATATTTTGGAGAAGCATGAATCACTAACAAATTGATTCATGCTTCTCAAAAATATATAATAGATTAATTACGAGTATCTAGGTACTATTAAAACATGTGATTATCTCGGTGACTCACCTATAAATTAATATTTCTGGTCTGCATTATGCAACAAATATTACATTAATATCGTAATCAAGTATTTGTGTATTTATACATAAATACTTGATTACGATTAATTAGTAGGTACCTACACATATTATTTAATGAATGAATTAATTTATAAATTAATTAATTCATTAAACAATATGTGTAGGTACCTACTAATTTATTAAATAGGTTCATTCATTATGACGGGCCCGGTGGTCGAATGGCTAGCAATGGCTACTTTGACTTCGAGGTCGCGGGTTCGATCCCCGCACAAGGCAAACATTTGTGTCCATGAACATGTCTGTTTGCGTTCATATATTTTCGACTCATCTGATGCCTTGAATTAGGTTAGGGGGTGATTCATCATAGCCTATTCTTGAGGGTTTTAAAGTTTTGCCCGCCTCACATCAGCGGTTACTGTAGTCATAATTAACGCTTGCAACATAAAATATCGCTTGTGCGCTGCCACCCCCGCTGCCAATACAGCATCTCTTTCTTTTCTGGTGACCTCACTCAGTCGCAGGAACACAACAACCCTCAAGGGAATAGTTATTTGACTGCGGTATTCTGTGAGGTGGAGTCCCCAGTCGGGTAGCTTACAATTCCGCTCCCTACCTCTCTTTTCCCCAAAGCTTCGTTTGTCAGTCAGCAGGGTGTACCGCGTGCAGGTGAAGTTGGCTTTGGTTCAAAGATGTTGATAAACGAAGAAAAAGTTAACACTTTTTGTCAATTATGGCCCACAATAATTTTTTATCTTTCCTACCCCATTTCTGAATGGACTCCACCACCAACATTTGTGAATGGGCAATAGAATTTGAAAATATAATTGAAGTACAAGTAAGCAATTAAAGGAATTTGTTCTTTGTTAACCAACAATGAACTTAAATTGTTTTCTGACTGTGAAGATGGCAGGCAGGATGTAGTTGATAACATTCATACCTTCCTATCCAGGTATCAAAAATGGGGCAGGTAGGTGACACATTTGTTAAATTACTGTCCTAACTATTTTGTATGAAAAATATGCTAAACCCATTGAGGACAAAAGCAATGCTCAACTTTATAAGTGTAATGGCTACAACCGGTTTATGACGTCACCAATTTTATTTACCCCACTGAAGTAGGTAGACGCCTTTTTATGGTTCACTCAGTATGTCTTTCGTTACTCATCCTTTTTCCTCCAGAAATTCTAAGAGTAAGAAAAGGTTACTTCGCAGAAGAATGACGAGCTCGGTGGTCGAATGGTTAGCAATGGCCACTTTGACTCCGAGGTCGCGGGTTCGATCCCCGCACAAGACAAACATTTGTATGCATGAACATGTCTGTTTGTCTTGGTCTGGGTGTTTTCTATGTACCTATTATCAGTATGTATTAACAAAAAAAAATGTATTTAAGTACATTTATCAGTTGTCTAGTACCCGTAAGCTTTGTGCTTAATTTGGGATTAGATGGCGCTGTGTAAAATTGTCCAGTATAATTACTATTAAAAAAAAAAGAGTTTACAGGCAATTTTATGTACACTTGACAGATATCGTTTTATTTGCACTACGTGCTTCCATATACATTAATTAATTAAATCAATGGAAAACCTTATACACAGCGAATCTACTCACTCCACTCACTTCGATTTCGGCCCCGTGGTCTAGAATCCGGCCTAGTATACAATTCAGGATAAAGATGATGATGATGATGGATTGTTTTTATTTTATTGCTTTAGACAGATTTCATGCGTCGCCGACTCACTTCCTGGGTTATTCCATAGTTATCAGGATTAATTAATTTTATTTATTAGATATTAGATTAACTTATTATGTGACAACGAAATAATCAATACAATACATATTAATAGTATTACAGAATACCTACTCTAGTACTTATCTATTTAAAGTTATTATGTAACAGAAATAAAATTAGTATTGTAGGTAAGTACGCATTTCAATAATGACTAATGCCACTGAATAAATTTTCATATTAGTTATTTATTACCTAATAGGGGAAAATTTTGGTCTTTTTATATATCGATGCCTTAGTTCACAATTGCACTAACTACAAAATTTTCAATTTTTACTTTTTTAATGCCAAATACACTAAATTTCATGCTCTTTCGTTTCCGCGCATCGAAATACCGTTATTCCGTCTCTTTCTACCAAATACGTGGGTCACAGTTGTATTAAATGAGTTCGTTTAATGTTCCATGAATGTGGTATTATACTAATGATCTTTATTTTTGTAAAACCAATCAAGATATACTTTAACTGATTTTAAGTTTCTCAACTGCAGGAAATTTCAAAACACAAACGTATTATATACATTTGCAATATCTGCTCATAGTTTTTAGCAGTGCTAGAAGAGTGTATTATGTGTTGGTAGTACAAAAGGACCAAGAAAGTTTGATGGACAAGTGTGCTAAGTACTTTTAAAAACTTTGAATTCCAATACAACAAAAAATACAAAAAATGAGCCACTTAAATTTTTTACAAATACGATTTGACCGATCCAGATTTCAAAGAAATAGACATTTGTAAGACAAAAACAATGAAAAAAACAAAGACATAAGTAAGCAAACTAAAGAAACCTCTGAAAGGAGCATATAAATCACTGATTGCAGTGTCGCAAACTAAAAAGAAAGATCTGATAACACTTTTAAATGATGGGGTTATACCACCAGAATATGAGCACTATTACAAAGATATTCCATTCACTTCTGCGGCAATTGTTAACAATAATTGTGATGACACTGAATCGTCTGATGATGGTCCAGATGAAGAGTCCATTGTTGAAGAAATTTAAGTTTTGATTCAATTTTTAATTAGCAATTAGTAAAAATGAATAATTGTTACCTGAAACTGAAGACCGACTTTATTAATTTTCTTATAAAAAATCTTATTTTAATGATTCAGAAACGAATTGTTTTGTGAAATAGCTAAAGATTGGTCTATAATTGGGCTTCAGTCCTTTTAATTTTTTTTGTTTTGATTTTGAAATTTATTTTATTTGATTGTGGATAAAAACTGTTTGTGTTTTGTAATAAAAATAAACATTATGAATATGGATCACTGGTTTATTATTTTGTCTATTTAATGCAATATCCATAACTACTGTTATCCTTCTTCTTGGACCTTGAACCAGCCTGGTAAAGCTGTTAAATATTTTTGAGTTTTTCACTTAATGCCGGTCAGCATAATCAATCTTAGTGCACAAATGTATTAAATGGGGGGTTTTATGTTTATTTGGCCATTTTGAAAAGGTTACGTTTAAACTAATATTACAATATTGAGATATGATGGAGTAAAAGGACTAATCTTATGAATAGATGCATATTTTTTTGTTATTTTACTTGGATTTTCTACTGTTCTCGTCTAAACTTTAAAAAACTTTAAAGCTCTCTCCTCAAAAATGCAAATTTCGTAGTTAGTGCAATTGTGAACTAAGGCATCGATATCAGAATCATACCAACTCTGTAAAATTGTGTAGAGCCCGCGACCTTGGGGTCAGGGTGGCCATTGTGGGCCATTCGACCACTGAGGTCGTTAAACCTTTAAAATCTAATGTAATTCGAATAATATTTAGGGGTGTAAGTGGTTCACCAACATCTTTGAACCAAAGCCAACTTCAGCTGCGCGCGGTGCTCCCTGCTGACTGACGTACCTCCACCTCACAGAATACCGTAGCGAAATAACAATTCCCTTGATGGTTGTTGTGTTCCTGCGAGTGAGTGAGGTCACCAGAAAGGAACGAGATGCTGCGTTAGTACGGGGGTGGCGGCGCGCGAGCGATATTTTATGTTGCGAGCGTTAATATGGCTACGGTAACCGCTTCACATCAGGCGGCCCGTGTGCTTGTCAGCCGTCCGACGTAGTATAAAAAAAATATATATTATTAATTTTTGTATATGTGTCCAATTATTTTTGTATATTATGTTGATATTGATTATTTTGTTTTACTATGATTTATGACATTATTTAGCGAATTGAGAAATTGTAATGGTAATAATTGTATGAAATTAATAAATACATAAAAATCTCTTCACGCCTTTCTTGAAGACCCTATGCTGAAGTCTCTGAAATTTATATACATGTGTCAGGTATCTAGTCCCTATAGTACGGGCTTTGCTTAGTTTGCGACTAGATGGCGCTGTGTAATATGTCAAGGAATATTTATTATATACATAGGTCATATCTCCCTTTTTCGTCAATCGGGTAATAAATAATGAAACTCAAGGCAGTGCACTGGCAGAATACTGTGGTACCGTGCACGCTCTCTGCCGCATATCGCCCAGGCGATATGTGACGACCATTAATACCTCAGAACACGGGGCCATAGTGAGACGCAGTAGGGTACCATGGTATAACCCTACTTTCCCATGATAAGGTTCGTTGACCCGCGCATTCCGCATATTGCATTCCTGGCGCAGAAATAAAACCCTGGCAAGTGCGAGTTTAATGTCAGGGGAAGGGTTCCTTATTACTATTACTAAAACATCTTTGTCGCTGGCCGCCTGTAGTATTCCTCTTATCTGTCTCACACTCACATAGTCTCATGTACAGTAGGCAACTACCTAACTAAAACATGAATACGCATTTATATATATTTTGTAGTGCAAGTCATTCTCTGTAAAGTAATTTTTGGGATTTTTTATATATGTAATAATAAATTCGCGTTGTGTTACTTTTGTTTGTTATAAATTAAAGGTAAGTAAGACAGGTGGTGGTACCACACCACGGCCACTCCATACAAATGTTGGGTAGTTTACGTTAGTTAGTTTAGAGCGTAAAAGAGCGTGTGTGCGTTGCGCGCTGCAGCATCTCCTTCCTTTCTGTTGACCTCACTTACTCGCAGAAATAACAACTCTCAAGGGAATTGTTATTTGGCTGCGATATTCTGTGAGGTGGAGGTACATTCCCCAGTCGGGTAGCTTACAATTACGCTCCCTACCCCTCTTTTCGCCAGAGCTTCGTTTGTCAGTCAGCAGGGTGCACCGCGTGCAGGCGAAGTTGGGTTTGGTTCAAAAATCACATACTGTGTTCCAATAACAAAATGTAATATTTGCTTCATATACTGACTTTCATAGTCAACCAAACAATAAACAAAAACTATACTTACTACTTTTGATAGTTATTTGATAATTAGAGATATTGATATTAAGTAATAGATAATTATTAATTGCTTATAATTATATTTTTGTTTTATAACTAATGGTTCCAGTTATCCCAGGGATCTCTAAATGCCCATACAACTCCGCCAAGGTTACGACTAATAAAATTCCCTCTTTTATGAATGGCCCCATAAAAGCGATTTAATTTTTATATATGTTTATTTTTATGGTTGTTTATCAATGCAGTCCGTGAGATGTCTAACAAATTTTGGACATTAAGTAAATAATTGTCATTGATTTTGTATTTAGGAATAATAGGCTATTTTCCAATGTTTAAAAATTGTACAAATAAATTAACAATATCGTAAAATACACAAAACTATAAAGATGTGCAAACTTCAATTCTAATATCTTCAGTTAGACTTTTTTTTAGCGTCGATCAAAGTTTGGCGGGAAAGTCCATTTTAAAAGTATGAAATTATTAAAAAATAATAATTCCATTGGAAAAGCAATAAAAAATGCTATAACTTTTATTATGATATTAATTACATAAACGTAATATTTAACATAGCTATCGTACAAATTTCTGATTTGATGCATACAAACCTGTGACGTCATAATTAGTCATAGTAGTCTTTTGTATGGAGCGTTTTGGGGCAGTCTAAAAATTGTGATTTTCAAATTAACATATCTCGAGAGATTTTTGTGCTATCGAAGTAATTCTTTCACCTATGGTTATATTATGGAGACGTCCCTACATATCAAACCGAAAAAAATGTTAGTCAAATAGCCTATTCAACTTTAATAGAAAGTAATCTCAATCCTAATAAAGAGGATTTCAGTGGTGTCGTTACGCGTGCCAGTCAAATCAAACACGCAAGTAAAGCAACGTCGACCGTAGCATGTCCATGGATGGGTTTATTTATTTCGAGCTTCTTGAGGTTTCATGCTTCGGAGGGCACGTTAAGCCGTCAGTCCCGGCTGATATCATTAGATGAAAGACGTGGCGTTTAGGCAGTTGAGTTGCTCTAATCCCCTTCGATTGAGGGGAGGCCCGTATCCCAGCAGTGGGATGAATAAATATTGATAGTAATTTAATCACATAATAATGGCCTTCAGGATTGATGTGTTCCTGCGAATGAGTATTCGTTAACAGCGGGGGTGTCAGCAGTAAAGCAATACATGAATAGGCTTGTTGCCCATGTCACAAAATTATAAAAACTCTCTATCAGTAACGTAAAATACATAAAACTAGAACGATCTGTGCTTTTAAAATTTTAATAACTTATGTACGACGTGTTTTATGTTCGGTCAAAGTTTGGTGGGAAAGTCCATTTTAAAGGTATGAAATTATAAAAAATAAATATTACCATTGTAGAAACAATAAGAAGAAGAAGAAGAATCATTTATTAACCCATACATAACACACAATAAAGTAAAAAAAAAAAAACACGTTCACAATAACAATAATTAAACTTATTCTAATAAATACATGAAATATGGGTTAAAAGGCCTCAGCTCGACATATGCCACACTATCGTGCAGCGCCGATTTTCAGCTGAAACCTGCTGTAGTGACTCACGGACGACCACAGTTACAAAAATAATTTTGAAATAAACATTTTATTTTTGCTGCCGAATTAATAAATTTAATTATATTATCCCTATAAAAAATATAAGCCAATTATAACCCCTGATTGTTCCCTATTATAAATACCTACAATATGCACAACGAGAAAAACAACTGCCACTAAGTTTCAGTATTCTGACAATGATTCAGGTATGCTTTAAAATTTCGTTTAAAGGCCTGAACTGTTTTGCAGGATCTTAACGGTGGGGGCAGATTGTTCCAACACTTAGTGGCAGTGTACCTAAAGCTCCCCCTGAATGCTGCAGTTCTGTGATATGGAGTTTTGAGTGCGATTACTGATGCACGCGTATTGTACTCATTAATGTCACTCAACCATGTAAGTTTCGAATATAAATATTCTGGCTTACCCGTTGTAATCACACCAAACAAGAGTGAAGCAAAATGCAGCTGTCTTCTATACTTCATCTTTAATATGTTCGACTTGTTGAGAAAAGGCGTTACATGAGCTCTACGTGGTATTTCAAAACAAAAACGTGCACAAGCATTTTGCACTCTTTGCACCAATGTAGCAGTTTTGCTAAGTAATCTTGAACCATAAACTACATCTAGATAATAGGCTAGACGACAATTTTTTCTTTCGGGTTGTTATGTAAGGACGTCACAATAATATAACTATAGGTGAAAGAATCACTTCGATAGCATAAAAACTTCTCGAGATATGATAACTTGAAAATCACAATTTTGGACTTTCCTGAAAACGCTCCATACAAAAGGCTACATAAGTATGACGTCACACTTATGTATTTTGTATACGTTAAAACAGAAATTTGTACGACAGCTATGTGAAATACTGCGTTTATGTAGCTAGTGCCATAACAAAAGTTATAGTATTTTTGATTGTTTTTCCAAAATTAATATTTTTTTTTTATAATTTCATTCTTTTAAATTGGACTTTCCTATTACACTTTGATCGATCATAGAACAAGTCGGACATAAGTTATCAAAATTTCAAGATCACAGGTCGTTCTAGTTTTGTATATTTTATGACACTGCTATGTACTTTTTATAATTTTTTATCATTGTCGTCTAGCCTATTGAACTTCGACAAAACAAGAGAATCTACTAGTTGAATGCGTAGTTCTATGCTGAGATGATCCCGTATCTTATACAACAACTTAAGTTTGTAAAAGCAGTTACGTATCACATCAGTTATGTGCTTTTCAAATCGCAATTCATCATCCATTATCAAACCCAAATTGCGGGCTTCACGCGTGCGTTCAATAACTACGTTATTTATAATTATTTGGGGTCCACAGCTAATTATTTTCGAAATCTGAGATTTTGTTCCCAGCACCATAAATTTCGTTTTGGTTGCATTAAGTGCCAATGAATTCCTTTGTGACCAGTTAAGGATACTATTCAAGTCTTTATTAATTAGTTCCACTGCTTCATCTACTTTATTTGGCAAAAATGATAAAAATATTTGAACATCATCTGCATATATATGAAATTTGCAGTGTTTAATAACATCAGTAATATCTGCAGTGTATAGAGTAAACAAGATAGGCCCCAAGATGGATCCTTGAGGGACACCTCTATTTACGGGAGATACTTCTGAACATTGTGTAGAACCATCATGTGCGATTGTATGTACTGTCTGAGCCCGACCGCTTAAGTAAGAATGAAACCAATTCACTGTACCTACATCAAAGCCATAGTACGTCATCTTGGATAGGAGAAGGGAAATATCCAATGCATCAAAAGCTCTCGAATAATCCAGTAGGACAAGTATAGTACCTTTACCTTCATCCTGGGCGGTTAATATGTTGTCTGTTACATCCAGGAGAGCGGTTGCCGTACCTCGGTTTTTCCGAGAGAATAAAATATACTATAACTTTTGTTACGGCACTGGCTACATAAACGCAATATTTAACATAGCTGTCGTACAAATTTCTGATTTAATGCATATAAAATAGCACGGTGTGACGTCATAACGTAGTGGCCTTTTGTATGGAGCGTTTTCGGGATAGTCCAAAATTGTGATCTTCAAGTTATCATATCTCGAGAAGTTTTTATGCAATCGAAGTAATTATTTCACCTATATTTATAGTATTGTGACGTCTTTAAATAACAAATCGAAAAAAAAAAAATGGGATACAAGCCTATTGGAAGGGTGTAGTTAAGACTCCGCACTGAAAGTTAGAGGCAATAGGCTATTTTCCAATGTTTAAAAATTGTATAAATTATTTAACAATATCGTAAAATACACAAAACTATAAAGATCTGCAAACTTTCATTCCAATATCTTCAGTCAGACTTTTTTTAGCGTCGATCAAAGTTTGGCGGGAAAGTCCATTTTAAAAGTATGAAATTATTAAAAAATAATATTTCCATTGGAGAAGCAATAAAAAAGGCTATAACTTTTATTATGATACTAATCACATAAACGTAATATTTAACATAGCTATCGTACAAATTTCTGATTTGATGCATACAAAATACAAACCTGTGACGTCATAATTCGGTAGTCTTTTGTATGGAGCGTTTTGGGCAGTCTAAAAATTGTGATTTTCAAATTAACATATCTCGAGAGATTTTTGTGCTATCGAAGTAATTCTTTCACCTATGGTTATATTATGGAGACGTCCCTACATATCAAACCGAAAAAAATGTTAGTCAAATAGCCTATTGCTAGAGTAGGATTGCCCGATTTGAATCGATTTTCTAGAAGATCGATTCAGGGCAATAGGTTTTATCCGTTCCATTTTTATGGTTCCGATTAAATTAAATACAGGGGCAGCGGGGGTGGCGGGCAGGCGGAGTTATTTAGGTTTCTAGAAAATATAAAGCTGTAATTTATAGGTAAGCTTTTGCGTACATAAGCAAAGCTAGTAGGTACATATAGTACTATTATGTGTGCGTCTTGTGAAACAAATAAAGTTTTTTCTTATCTTATTACTTATAAGTACTTTACTACTGGTATGATGATATAGTAAAATAACTCGAAAATAAAACAAGAATTCATTCGACTATTCGCATACATGTGTATACATGTGTGTGTGTATACATGTGTATAATTTACAGAATTGCAATTTACTAACTCTTTGAATTCGATTAGTCATCTTAAAATCTGCTGTATTCATATTAAAACTGTTTTACGTGCATCGATATGTGACAAGCTAAAAACTGGGGCCCTACCGGCCAAACTGAAGCCGATTCTCATCCGATGTTTTGATTTCAAAAATCAAACTTCAGCTAGAGTATATTATTCAGCTTAGATTTACGGTACTTGTGTTCAACTTAGCTTGTAGAAACCCTCGAGCTCTACTGACTAAACTGAAGATGTATGTCAATAATTAAAACGTAAGACCTACTTTTCGAAACAAAATTTTATCCTCGGCAGAGGCCGAGTAGAAATTTTTTTCCGAGGAGAAAAAGTTCCATTTTCCGAGGGAAATTTTTGATTGCGAAAATGGAATCAAAAACTCCCAGAGGGGAGTTTTGCCGTCAATTGCGGCTCCGCTATAAGTACGTCAATATAATTTAAAAAATATATATATTCTCCAACTGTATCCAATGGTTAGCCAAACCGTAAAAAAATAATCACACACGCCCCAATACTTTCCAACCCTTTAGGAAAGAGCACCCTTCAATTAATTTCACATATTCAACCCTTGTCTATTGAAAAAAATAGGAAGTAGATACTTCCGCACGTTAGTTAGCTAGGGATGTCAAACAACATCTATTGACATTTTAAAAAGTAGTCAAGGGTGCTCTACGTCGTACGGTTCCGTATCTAACAGTTAATGATATTTGTTCATAATGAATATCAAGGCAATACCACAATATATTTTGCAGTTGCATAAAATACTATGGTCATATTTCTATATTATAAATATAAAAAAAAAATGGAAAAATTCACCTACCCGCCTAGGTGGGATTTGATCACACGAGCTCACGATGACCGGTCGAGTGCTCTTCCAACTGAGCTATCAGGAAGGTTTGTGATGGTCACGAATTTTTGCATTTTATATTTTCTGCTGTGTAGTCGCAGTTATTATCATCGTCTAATTTAATTAACATATTTCTATATTTATAGGTCGACGAGCCCACTGGTCAAATGGATATCAATTTCAACTTTAACTCCGGGGTCGCGAGTTTGGTACACGCACAAGATAAATATTTGTATGCATGAACATGTTTGTTTGTCTTGGTCTGGATGTTTTGTTTGTATACATATAATATGTATGCATTTACTAAATAAAATGAATTTAAGTATAATATCAATTATCTAGAACCTATAGTACAAGCTTTGCTTAGTTTGGGACTAGACGGCAGTGTGTAATTTGTCCAGGAATATATGTATAAAAAAAATTCATACATTTTTTTCACTGTCATCTAAAGTAAGAGTCTCCACTCAGTGCAATTTAAAAACGTGTAAATTATTTATTAACAAGATTTTCTTAGTTAGACCGCCAGCAATAGAACTGAGAAAATGAGTATCCAATTTCGTGCAGCAATTTGTTGCTTGGTGCTCGCACAAATATACAGACAAAAGTTCTAAAAATATTAATATTACTCTGCTAAGATCCCTCATATGATTTTTTCTTAAATAACACCTTGGTATGTACATTCTACAGACATCGATCAATTACAATTTTATTATATTAGGGTGTTCCCTTGTTTCATAGACAGAAATTTCAAAATATTTCGTTTCACTGAAAATGTTTCATAGAATATTTGCTCCTTGTTAAATATTATAGTTAACGTCTATTCATTATAATGAAGCATTTTTCATAGTTAAAATTATTAGAAGTGAGTATAGTGTGTAGTGATTATTCTATGAAATGAAAATATGAGAAACATTTTATGTGAAACTAAATTCTATAAAACAATTGTATTTAAAACAACGTACAATTATAATTATTAGCCGCGCTCGGGCAGACCTTGTTCATACTGTTTTTTCTTATTCTGTGCCATATTCCTTCAAGTAATTCCTTCCAGCCATCCATTTAGTTTTGAGTATCCAAATAAAGGCTTTTAGAAATTAAAAAAAACAACTAGGTAGTTCTCAATACATCACTGAAATAAAACATTAAACATTTGCTATAATCCGATTTTATAATACAAGGGTTCTTTTTCTGCCTATAGAACTCTAAAACACAAAAATTTCAACCTTATGTTAAACAAACGTAGGGTTACATCAAAACCCGTTATAATCCGATCTTTATTTAAACTTTCGAACGCGTTTGTCTAGGGTTAGCAAAGGCAACCGTCATGTTTTTACGAATGTCATTTTTATTATTTTGACAAGTGACGCTTTTGACGATCGAAGTGGACGTCGCAGGTCAATAATAAAGTTATTAAATATTAAAATAGCATACCGATGCGTTATAAATTGAATGATAGGGTTACCCATTTTGAGATAACAGGATTTTACGACCGAGCGAACGAAACGAGTGAAATCAAGTTGGGACGAAAATATTTTTTTATTATGTGTGTATGTTTGTGTCGCTATAACTTTCGCATAGCTAACCCGATTGTGATGAAATTTAGGAGGTATGTAACGTACATACTTCACATACTCAATGTTTAATTTCGCTTGAGACATTATAAAGTAAGAAATGGAATTAAATGGATACAATGATAAATATTTATTTTAAAAATGTACAAAATTATAATCTAATTATTAAAGACGCTTAGTTAAAAAGTTATTCTAATCACTCATATACAATGCAATATACTAATGAATAAAAGTAATCAACATTCACAGATTAATTATAATTACGTATTTTGTTACTCTGTCATAAACCATTAGGCATCATTATGCTTTATTACGGTCATATTGTAACGATATAAAACTCATAGTAGCGGCGATTCTGATTATGAGTAGTACTTTGGATTTAATCTAACCTACATTAAAAAAAACGGTGTCTGCTTGACTAAACGACAGAAGTAATAACTTCATCTCATCTCTCGTTCCGTCTTGCTCTTTTCCTTTCGAATTCACCCGAACGAGCGTTACAGAGACCAGCGTGACGGCTCGGCCACAAAATTCATGCACACGCAGCAGCGCTCCTAAAGAAGTTTTCACTTTTAAAATGACTGGAGGTAAAGGATGGAAAGATTTAAATCGAAACCAGGCCAAGGCGAAACCAGTGTCTCGGTCTACGAGAGCAGGCTTACAGTTCCCTGTAGGAAGAATTCACAGACATCTTAAACATAGAACGGCGAGCCACGGTCGTGTTGGCGCTACAGCAGCTGTTTATGCAGCTGCGATCTTAGAGTACGTCTCCGCTGAGGTGTTGGAACTAGCAGGCAATGCATCGAGAGATCTTAAAGCGAAACGCATCACTGCCCGTCACTTGCAGTTGGCTATCAGAGGGGACGAGGAGCTGGATTGTTTGATCAAAGCCACCATTGCAGAAGGTGGAGTAATTCCACATATACATAACACCCTCGTCGGCAACAAGGGTCCAGGAGCTTCTGTCTATGTGAAATAGGTGTTTTATATTACTTTTGACAGCACGACAGCATTTGAAGATTACCCTAACCTACAATTGCTTCAACAGAAATTGTTATCGGGTCTTGTAAATTATTGTATTAATATAATAATAATATATAGCATTAAGAAGTAGGAGATTTATATTATTTTTAATATAACCCATTGAACGTACAATTTTTTTTTCATCTGTTAAGACGACGCCTTGACAATTTTCAAGGCAGAAATCTGGATTTTTTTACTGCAATTATAAAACGTACACTAGATGTAATTTTTGACTATCTGATACTTCATTTAATAAACTTCATTTTGACAGTTGTCGTTACACTAGGTTGTCAATTTATTAGTGGTTGTCAATTTTAATAGCATAAAAAATCGCACAGTATTCCCTTTTTAAACAGAGATTTATATTTTATAGGCATACGTTTCTAAAGAATTTATGTAATTTTCCTGTAAAAGTTAGCCTTACCTTACGTAAAATGACAATTTTTAAAAAAAGGTTATAGATTTTCTCATGAGAAAATGAAACCTCTTTTTTCCTTGAAATCTCGTTAAAAATAATGGGCATCATCAGTGTGTCAAAATATAACTGATTTATCAATGCGTCACCTTTAAATCATTTTGAGTGAACTAATTGTGTACTGTAACTGTAAGCTCTGAGTTATTTCATATATCGGTTTTCGAGTATTTATGTATATATATTTCTTTGGCAGGCTACAGCCTAAATCGCTCGACGGTGTTAAAATTAGAGAATTACAAGAAAAAGCTAGAATCTTTTTTGTTTCGATTAAGTTCATTAACTAATTAATTATATATATTATATATTAACATTATATATCATTAACATTATATGTATATATTATATATATTAACATTGCATATGAACGTAGAAAATAATTTTGTTTGACTCAAGTAGAGTAAAAGTAACAGTAAAGATATAAAATGTTAAAAGATTACTTTGAACTAAAAAAAAATGATGACTGAGAAAGGATATGTTTTCAAACCTGGTGCTCTCCGTAGTGATCTTCCAGAGAGTTTAAAATACGTTTAGGGAGACCGCATGTTAAAGAAAATTGTATTTCGTGGTTCATATGTGCATTTCTCAAATAACAAAAAAGATGTGTTTTTTGCCTGTAATGATGATGATGTATTCAGATACCTTTCAAATACTTGCTTGAATATATGTGGAGGCTATGTGTGTGTCTGAGGCGCTCGATGGCGTCGTTGTGCGTGTTTAATCGAACACGCAAGTTAAGCAACATCGACCGTAGCCTGTTCACGGATGGGTTTATTTATCTCGAGTTCCTCTGTGCTTTGGAAGGCACGGAAAGCCGTCGGTCGCGGCTGTTGACATTAGATGATAGTCTTTAAGCCAAGTCAGTGGCCTTTAGGCGGCTCAAAACACTAGTCTCCGCCAACCCTCACTGAGCAGCGTCGTGGAGTATGCTCTCTTCGATTTAGGGGAGACCCGTATCCCAGCAGCAGATGATAAGGGTTATCGACGATATAAAGAATAAGTCTCAACTCAATAAAATCTGTTTTATGGAATTAATGTCAATATTTTAAATTATCTATGTCTTGAACACACAGATTTAATTTGAACAGTTAACAAAATGAAAACAAACTAAGTATGTACCTATATGACTATTAATTAGAATTATTTTTACCCATAACAAACATTCCCAGTTGCTTCTTTAAATTCCTTTCCCAACTAAAAGCGTATTTCTCAGAAATAATTGTAGAACATGATAATAAATTAATGTTAAAACATCTCTCAACGGGTGGCATGCGGTAACTGACAATTTGTCACAAGGCTACAGATTATCCTCATTAGGTGTTAGAGAGAGTTAATCCTCTTTTTATCCTATTCTGTATCCCCCTTTATTATTTCACGCATACGTTTGTTTCGTGTGCATACATAATGTGGGGCGAACCGCGCTGTCACCCTTACTTTTGAAGTCATAAAATTCATTTGACAGGAGATTAAAGTAAGTTTTGAAAAAGAAACACCTCTGTTATTTATAATTTTTGTCAGTGCATTAAAATTGAGCAAATAGTTTATCATATTTTCTATAATGTGTCAAGTATGTATAATAGAAACATTTATTAAGGTTTCTTATTGCAATTGGCTTTACGTGCCTTCCGAAGTAAGGAGGAGCTCGAGATAAATAAATCCACCCTCAGACAGGCTACGGTCGATCGGTTAGACTACCACGAGTAATGACCCCATCGAAATCCTCTTAAGAGCCATATTACATTTTGAGTGTGATTTTTGCGTAAAATGGCCAATTTTGGCGTTCTTGATCTCGGAAACAAAAATACATTAACAATGTTGACTTATTGAATGGTACAGAATAGCTATTGGCATAGTACGTAGCTCGCTTTTTGTAAATTTTGCTTAACTTTTTAAATAAACCCAAAATTGCAGAGAAAGATTTTCATAAAATGCGCGCATTCACTATTTTGAGCTCCTGGATTGTACTACTGTTCCAAACAAATGAAATAAAAAAAAAATAGAATGTTATTTGTTATATAGACGTATAGTACATAGCGGCCTCGGAATTTTGAAATATCATTGATCTTAATCAAGTATAGAAAAAAAACATTATTTTAACCAAAAAAAACTTCGAAGATCGCTTTAAGTAAACTGTTAATTTCTCGAATAAACGATAATATTATTGAGCAAAATTTATACGAGAATAATTGTTACTTCACGATGAATAAACTTTGTAGCATGAATTTATTATCTTATTTCAATAAAAACGATAAATATAACTTCAAAATCACTACAAAATACCATGCACCGGCGGCCTTCGCGGGTTTAGTACTGCGCGAGAGCTCGTCAGCGTGCAAATGTATTAGGGCTCTTAAATTGTATTGTTTGCTAATAGCAGCATATATACATGCTGGTGAAGTTATCATTCTATATTCAGACTTACTTTTTTTTATATTAGTTCAGCATATTGGCTCCGCTTCGCCTGATGGTAAGCGAAAAGAGATACCCCAATTGCATTGGCAAAAGACAAGAGACCTTGATGTCTTGTCAGTTGACGCTGCCATGCTGCCCTACAAGATGCTTCTTCACGCTTCGCTTGGAGGATCCCATATTGTGTCAATGAGGAAATACATATACAACTAAGATAGGAGTTGCCAAACTTTTTTGTACGCGAAGGGATGATCCCAACGGAGAACTTGTGATATCGCAAGTCTGCACGTGACGTTCTGTGACGGAAAGGGGAGGAAGGGATATGGGAGAACAGCCCCCTTACCACCATCTCTTAATGCGATTCAATAACTGAAAAGAATGCTTATTCATACCAATGAATAAGCGGCTCTATTTCAAACGGAATAGAGGCGCTTATTCATTGGTATGAATAAGCAATCTATTCAATTATTGAATCGCATTAAGAGATGGTGGTAAGGGGGCAGTTCTTCAGAACACTCACCATGGTATAAATAAATAAATATTCCTGGACAAATTACAGATTGCCATCTAGTCCCAAACTAAGCAAAGCTTGTACTATGAGTACTAGATAACTGATATAATACTTAAATTCATTTTTTTTTGTAAATACATAATAATAATACATAGAAAACACCTAGACCAAGACAAATAGACATGTTCATGCACACAAATATTTGTCTTGAGCGGGAATTGAACCCGCAACCTCGGAGTCAAAGTGGCCATTGCTAACCATTCGACCACCGAGCTCGTCATCGTCGTATAGGCAGTAAAATACGCTCCTATATCCCACTGTGAGAGATACTTTGTCTTCCATATCTCACAACGTCGGACCACTCAAACCACGCCAATAGGCTATTTGACCAACTTTTTTTTCGATTTGATATGTAGGGACATCTCAATAATTTAACTATGGGTGAAAGATTAACTTCGATAGCACAAAAATCTCTCGAGATATGTTAATTTGAAAATCACAATTTTGGACTTTCCCGAAAACGCTCCTGAGTTATGACGTCACAGGTTTGTATTTGTATGCATCAAATCAGAAATTTGTACGACAGCTATGTTAAATATTACGTTTATGTTATTAGTGACATAATAGTAGTTTATGAAACTGTTGCATAATAAGGGTTATTAAAATACGAGTGTGAGTTTATAACATGAGCCGAAGGCGAATGTTATAATAGACCACACGAGTATTTTAATACCTAATTATGTGCAGTTTCATACACTACTTTATCTAATCTCATGAAATATATGATAATAATATTTTAAATACAACCATGAAGTTAATTTAACAGCTATAATTCTTACTTAAAAATCCATTTGCAGATCGAGCATGCGAAGTGCGCATGCGCGACGCGCCGCGCGGCGCCGCGTTCACAGATTATGTAGAAAAATTTTGCATAGTTGCAATGTATTTGCATTGCAACCTGTTTAAAATACCTGTATCCAGGGCTGAAGCTGTATCGAAATGGTAAAAAAGTTATTTTACGATACAGTTGTCCCTAAAAGAGCTGTATCGAAAAAAAACTTTTTAAATTTATTTTGATAGCTTGTGCGTAAAGACTGTCATTATGATACTGTGTTTAGTTTTTTAATGTGTAAATTTCAGTATGAGATTAGATAAAAAAAGTTATAGTATTTTTATTGCTTCGCCAATGGAAATATTATTTTTTTATAATTTCATACTTTTAAAATGGACTTTCCCGCCAAACTTTGATCGACCCTAAAATAAGTAGGACGTTAGATATATTACAATGAAAGTTTTCAGAAGGCCAATTCTCGTAATTTTTCTACGATCGCAGATTGAAAGTTGACCGAATCGAGATTGAATTGTGAATTGACTAAAATTATATACATGATTTCATTAATTAATTATTATCAATTCTTGTTGTTGGCAAAGTAACATTCTTAGTTTGTTTAATTTCCACTCATATTTCGATATAATCCCGCTTAAATTTAATTTTGAAGTTACATATTGTGTTACGAGAATACCAAATATGACATTTGTCAGATCGAGACTGGATCGAAACTTAATTTTGACTATATTTTAATTACGAGAATTGCCCCTCAGATCTTTTAGTTTTGTGTATTTTACGATATTGTTAAATAATTTATACAATTATTGAACATTGTCAAATAGCCTATTGAACCGTCCTTACATCCTTTACTATAGTAAATTATAAGTGCACCTTGCACGTATTCCCACGAACTGTAACAATACTCAGCATCTCAAATTACTATATATATCCATTTCTTTGTGCACCCGTCATGTGTCGGATTAGTTATATACACCTGCAATTTCTTTTTGTTGAAATTTAAACAATTTTACGTATGGACCTCGTATGTGTGGCTCGTACATTTCTTTTTATACGACGTTGGGTGGCAGACAAGCATACGGCCCGCCTGATGTGAAGCGGTTACTGTAGCCATATTAACGCTCGCAACATAAAATATCACTCGCGCGCCACCACCCCGCTGCCAACGGAACATCTCCTTCCTGTCTGGTGACCTCACTCACTCGCAGGAACACAACAACTCTCAAGGGGATTGTTATTTAGCTGCGGTATTCTGTGAGGTGGATGTACTGCCCCAGTCGGGCAGCTTAAGAGCCCTATTACATTTGTTCGCTGACGAGCTCTCGCGCAGTACTAAACTCACGAAGGCCGCCGATGCATCGTTTTTTGTAGTAATTTTGAAATTATATTTATCGTTTTTATTGAAATAAGGTAATAAATTCATCCTACAAAGTTTATTCATCATGAAGTAACAATTATTCTCGTATAAATTTTGCTCAATAATATTATGGTTTATTCGAGAAATTAACAGTTTACTTAAAGCGATTTTCGAAGTTTTTTTGGTTAAAAGAATGTTTTTTTTCTATATTAAATCAATGATATTTCAAAATTCTGAGGCCGCTATGTACTATACGACTATATAAGAAATAACATTCTATTTTTTTTATGTCATTTGTTTGGAACAGTAGTACAATCCAGGAGCTCAAAAAACTAAATATGCGAATTTTATGAAAATCTTTCTCTGCAATTTTGGGTTTAATTAAAAAGTTAAGCAAAATTTACTAAAAGCGATGACTGTGACATTGTTAATGTACTTTTGTTTCCGAGATCAAGAACGCCAAAATTGGCCATTTAACGCAAAAATCACAGTCGATATGTAATATGGCTCTTAAAAATACGCTACTCTTTTCGCCAGAGCTTCGTTTGTCAGTCAGCAGGGTGCACCGCGCGCAGGTGAAGTTGGCTTTGGTTCAAAGATGTTGATGAACTACTTACACCCGAAATTATTAAATTTTTCGTTATCTACAGGGTGTAAGTAGCTTACCATCCTCTTTAGATCTAAAGCCAACCTTACCTGCTTGTGGTGCGCCCTGCCCACTAGCATACGAGGCTCGATATAAATAGATATATAGGTATATATTATGTAAGTATATGATCGAGGATCGAAAAGCTCAATGGTGTCGTTTAGCGTGTCAGTCTAATCGAACACAAGTTAATTAACGTCGACCGTAGCCTGTAATGGATGGGTTTATTTATCACGAGCTCCTCCGCGTTTCGGAGGGCACGCTAAGCCTTCGGTCCCGGCTGTTGCCTTTTGATAACAGTCGTTAGGCCAAGTCAGTGGCCTTTAGGGGGCTTGTAAACACTGGCCTCCGCCAAGTCGCATTTGTGGAACGTGGTGTAGTATGCTATACTTGGGGGTTGCTGTGTTCCTGCGAGTGAGTGAGGTCACCAGAAAGTAAGGAAAGAGTTATAGGCTGGCAACGGATCGGCGACTACTTGGTGTTGTCGATCTCCATGTTCGATGGTGATTACTTTCCATCAGGTGACCCACATGCTTGTTTGCCCCACTCTCATATAAAAAAAGGCATATACAACGTGTAACTCCAAGTACGCAAAACCTCAAACACCCCAACTGAGTTTTATTATTATAAATTGATATATCTAAGTAATAATTTCGAAAAAAAAAACACGGAGATATGAACACATTTTTGTTTTCCTAATAATTCTAATAGTTTCTGAGCTCTGCGCTTTCGTATGCCAATGGCTATGATAGGCAAATATTAATATTAAAGAGCGAGCATCGCGTCAATGACGCGTAAGCGCCGCTCTCTGCACGGCGCTTAAGACTTTTTGGACACGGCGGTATTACGTTTGTTTACCTACTTCACATTTTCTCGCTTGATTGTCGAACGCAATTTAATAATAGACACCGCAATTAAAAATAATAATAATTATTTTTCAAAATCAGTCCCTTTAAAAATGAATGAAAATTATGGAATCGATTCTACTCATGATTCTGAACAAACTATTTTTAGGTTTTGCGTACTTGAAGTTACACGTTGTATATGGATATATATATCTAATTATATAGCAGTGGATAGATACAGGCTGATGGTGATGAGTCATATTGACATTATGTAAATAGTAATATAATGTTGTAGGTTGCAAAAACGTTTGAAAATATTCCGGTGTCATATAACAATAACACGAACGAACAATGAAAACAGGTACAAACTGTTTCTTCAAAGAATCCAATCCAGAAATCTTAATAAAAATCCGGTCAAGAGCGAGCCGGACTCGCGCAATGAGGGTTCCGTGTAAGCCGTTAGGCAAAAAATGTACACAAATGTACACGCACCTACCTACATTCAGCAAAAAAAAAAAAAATTGTGAAATACTACAAATATACGGTTTTCGGATTTTGTCCTGTACTTGTCCTACATGACATTGCTTCTTGCCAAATTTCATGATTCTATGTCAACGGGAAGTACCCTATAAGGTTTTGGAACACAAAGGGCCGTATCTTTTGATTGCGTCGATTTAGAAGCCTGAGGGGCAATTGTCGTAATTAAAATATAGTCAAAATTCAGTTTCGATCCAGTCTCGATCTCATATATGTCACATTTGGTATTCTCGTAACACAAAATGTAACTTCAAAATTAAATTTAAGCGGGATTGTATCGAAATATGAGTGAAAATTAAACAAACTAAAAATGTTCTTTGCCAACAACAAGAATTGATAATAATTAATTAATGAAATCAAGTATATAATTTTAGTCAATTCAATCTCGATTCGGTCAACTTTCAATCTGCGTTCGTAGAAAAATTACGAGAATTGGCCTTCTGATTTTTTCACAGCTTTAAGAGATTGCAGACCTGAGTATGTGATATTATTCGTGATTAGTGAGTAATTAGTGAGTAATTTCAATTTGATATCTCCATGCGTTGCTAAGAAAAAGGGTCTTGACGGACGGACGGATGGATAATATGTAAGTCAAAGTGGCCATTGCTAACCATTCGACCACTGAGCTCGTCTAATGGATGAATAATGGAATGGATAAATGGAGGTACGGAACCCTAAAAACAGGTAGAAACCATTTCTTAATTACAAGAAATTTGTACTAATCTTTTACCAAAAACACCTATAATAAAATAAAGCGTTGTAAACTCCTTTACCTTCGTTGAAGCTTCGAGAAATTATTATTAATGTCTTACTTAAATATTAAATAAAATGTTGAATACTTAGAGCTCGGTGGTTGAGTGGTTAGTAACAGCCACTTTGACTCCGAGGTTACGGGTTTGATTCTCGCAGAAGACAAATATTTGTGTGCATGAACATGTCTGTTTGTCTTGGTCTGGGTGTTTTCTATGTATTATATGTATGTATGTATTTACGAAAAAAAATATTTAAGTATAATATCAGTTATCTAGTACCAATAATACAAGCTTTGCTTAGAATCATCTAGATCAGGGATATCCAACCGGTGGTACGCGGACCACCAGTGGTCCGTGAGAGGTAAATTATATCCGTGATACAAATTTATAATGAAAGAGATGGAGCACTATTATACAAAATACTAACAACTCAAGTTATAGAATAATGAATTTGGATGACACTTGGGGACATTACTCCCAACAAAAATCTCGTAGTGGTCCGCGAATAAAAAAAAGTTGGAAACCACTGCTCTAGATGGGCCGATGACCTTCCGGAACGCCATCGACAACTCGTGGGAGATGCCTCTGGTGTCAAACGTCAGTACTTACCATCAGGGACGTCGTATGCTTGTTTGTCTCCCTAATAGTATCTAAACAATACTATTCCGGGGTCTAACTCCCTGCCACAGTATGCACATATCCTTTACCGAAGTATCCCAAAAGACTTACATCGTTGTTACTGTACTTAGGGTGGACGATAAAACGAAATGGTCAAATCCAGAAAATGGTCATATTAAGAAGTGATCATAACCAAAAGTGGTCAAAACCAGAAATGGTCATAAGCAGAAGTAGTCATAATAAGAAGTGGATGCCAAACGTCAAAATGGATTCATCATTGGAAAAGTGAAGAGTTAAAAAGTTTCCTTCGCATGAGCAATGCCTCTGGTATTGCGAGCGTTTGTTAGCTATGGTAATTAAATTGGTAATTTGATAATCAATAATTAATGCAAATGATATAATGGTAAGTGTAATTTGTAAATGCAAAATAATTATGTAGTACCTATGTCAATGGCCGCAGAATATGCACGATTCTGTATGTAATCTTTGTGTGTATGAAATTAAGCGCAACGTAATACTACAGTTTAAGTAATAGTACTACGGTACTGTATAGCCCCGTACGGTAGGTATTACTCCATGCCGCTCTCACTAGTCGACCTCACCTCCCCTCTGAAACCAATCTGGAACAGTTTGTATGGTGCCGCACGCACACACGCTCGTTGACGCTCTGTACAGACATCATTGTTTATGCAGTAGTAAACGACGCGACATTTGTATGAAGTGGCCGGGGTGTGGATGATCAATGACATTTAGAACGAAGAAAATGAAGAATAAACAAGAAATTATTAATGGAAACAATAACCCCGATTGAAAATTCAAATATTTTTGTTTGGTCGTCGTCGTCAACCCTTATTCATCCCACTGCTGGGATACGGGTCTCCCCTCAATCGAAGGGGCATTAGAGCATACTCCACCACGCTGCTCAACTGCTTAACTGCGAGTTGGAGGAGGTCAGTGATTTCAAGGTCACTGACTTGGCTTAACGACTGTCATCTTATGACTACAGCCGAGACCGACGGCGTAAAGTGCCCTCCGAAGCTCGGAAGAGTTCGAGATAAATAAACCCATCCGTGGACATGCTATGGTCGACGTTGCTTGACTTGCGTGATCGATTAGACTGCCACGCGCAGCGCCGCCATCGAGCTCCTTCCTCATTTTGTTTAATATTATCATGTGATTTAATTTTCGCGCACCCCATATCGAGTATACCCTATGTCACTCTCACAGCTGTGACGAATCCAATGACACCTCATTCATTGTAATCCATCAAGCGGTATGGGCTCTAGAGCGTGCAAAAGAAATATCCATACACTCGAGAAACATAATCCTACCATTGTTCGTCGGTCGGGTAAAAATTTTAAGGTGTAATAGCGGTTAGTTAACATCTTTGAACCAAAGCCAACCTCACCTGCACGCGGTGCACCCTGCTGACTGACAAAGGCTCTGGCGAAAAGAGAGGTAGGGCATAGCGTATTTTTTAAGCTGCCCGACTGAAGTAGTACCTCCACCTCACAGAATACCGCGGCTAAATAACAATTCCCTTGAGGGTTGTTGTGTTCCTGTGAGAGAAAAGGACACCAGAAAGAAAGGAGTATAGGCTGGCAAGGGATCGGCGGCCCCTTGGTGTTCCTGATGCTGTGATTGCTTTCCATCAGGCGACCCACATGCTCGTTTGCCACCCTCTCATATAAAAAAAAATCTCTGTGACTACTGCCTTCTGATAATCTTTTGTTTAGCTTCATTTATTGCCCGTGTTACTACCAAGTCTATACAACGTAGTCTGTTATCAAATCATCATCATCAGGTCAATAATGACCTATGAAGACTATAAAGTCTCCACTACAGGAGCACGACCCTCTCGTCCGTCCCAGACAGAAGGAGGATTTGGCCTACACTCCACACGCTGGCGGACGGGTTGGGGAGGCCTGATCGATGTTTTATAATGTATTTCCCTTAGTCGCCTTGTACGACATCCACGGGAAGAGACGGAGTGATTCTATTCTAGTCTGCCGGAAACCACACAGCCACAATCAAATCATTCAAGTTAAATTCTCCTTCCATTTCTATTCCATCACTGCAACTTCTTTCCTTCCCTCCAAATTTGTCAATTGAGAAGATTTGTAAGTGAAAGCCATAGGAATGAAATGGGAACGGCAAAGCGTGGGCGGGCCGTTAGTTAGTTAGTGGGATTATGTCAAAATATGACCGAAAAATAAACAATCTAAGAAAGAAAAAGTGTCTGGACATTCGCCCTGATGAAGGTCTCCTTTTGAGATCGAAACTAGTCGGCTTTCCCGACAAAAAAGACGTGAGTGACCCGTTTAATTTATTTAATTAATTTAGTATAATGTCTCACGTGAGTTTTAATAATATTAATCTAAGAATGTTATTTTGCCAACAATAAGAATTGATCCAAAGGAAATAAATTAATTAATGAAATCAAGTCATATAATTTTTAGTCAATTCACAATTTAATCTCGATTCGGTCAACTTTTATTCCGCGATCGTAAAACAAATACGAGAATTGGCCTTTTGATATTCAGATCTATAGACATACTAGCTTTTGCCCGCGACTTAGCTCGCGTGAAATTCGGGGCAAACACGTGTTTCGGGGCAAACAAAACAAACAAGTTTAGAATGAAATAGTCAAACTAATCTCGTTGCCCCATACAAACTTTGGACCTCCGTTTCACCCTCTTAGGGGTAAAGTTTGAAAAAGCCACCCGATAAATCATAAAAACAATACTCAGGACGTTTTTCAGACTTTACATCACATTTTACCCCTTTAGGGGTTGAATATTAAAAAATCCTGAAACAAGTGTTTACTCATTTATCTATAGAAGTTCTCGTGTAAAGTTTCGGATAAAATAGTCCAACTAATCTTGTTTCCCCATACAAACTTTGGACTCCCGTTTCACCCCCTTAAGGGATGAATTTTGAAAAATCCTTTCTTAGTGTACCCCTAGACGTCATAAGAAATCTACTGTTTTGGCTGTGCGTTGATATATCAGTCAGTCAGTCAGGACAGTAATAACCAGAAGGCTGGTCATTACCTTGCTCAGAGAATATGTATAGCGATCCAGCGAGGTAATGCTGCCAGTCTTCTGGGGACACTGCCGAAACACGATCTTGGGGATATCTTTTATTTGTAACTAAATTTGTATTTATTTTTATCCCATAACTTTTTCTTTGGTTTATAGATAAATTATATAGGTTTTTAGATTAGTTTTAGTTTTAATGTACATTTTAGATCTATAGACTGTGCGACCCTTTCTTCTGTAGGTTACTTACTACTAACTAAATGACTCAGAAGTTCGGACCGTAGCTACCTGATAGAAAACATCTCCTTGCCTGAAGCAATTATACCTGTGTATATGACTCTAGCCAGATGGAAATTCTCTGTAAATGGTCCTTTTGAGGTAATTGTGCAGCCTTTTTTCTTGGTAGCTAGGTAAACTTTTGCATTCGCGTCCAAGCAAATAGTGAGTCATCATTGATGAGCCCGGTGATAGTCGAATGGCAAACAATGGCCACTATGACTTCGAGGTAGCGGGTACGATCCCGCACAAGACATATTTGTGTGCATGAACATGTCTTGGCCTGGATTGATTTTATGTATTATATGTAGGTATGTAAAAAAAGTATCATATAAGTTATTTGCCCATAGACAAGATGGCAATGTGTTCTTAATACATATGTCTGCTGTATCACTGTAAGTTCTCATACGTTGTATAATTGTGTATTTTTGTGTGCAAATTATGTCAAACGTATCTTGTTGTGTTGTAATGTGCTTTATAATAAATGTTCTATCTATCTATCTATCCATCTAATTTGTCTAGGAATATTAATTATTATCAATCATCTAATTTGAAAGCACTATTGTCACTGTATTTTGACTGACTGCCGATGGGGCATGAACGCTGTGCCTATAGCTAATGCTCTTCCGTGCCCGATCTTATGGTCACATCACAGATTTTCTTGCCCAGTGAAGCAAGTAGGCAAGATGTCTTTTATCCTCCCCGGTCTCGCGCCCAGTAAACAAACCAGACGCTCAACTAGTTCGGTAGCAGGTCTTACTCTCCTTTCACATGCAAGCAGATTATTTGGGCACTCCTAAGTCGAGTAGACCGTGGCCCCTAATGCTTTGTTACCACTCCCAAATTGCCATGATGGGTACCGAAGCAAAAGGCATGCCTCCCTAAAAAGGTCGACCAGCTCACTTTCCGACGTGCTATGCACGCCTGGTGAATTGACCGCATTTGGGCGCCAGATAGCTAGCTGGCTACCTAATGTTCATGACAGGTACCGGAGCTGTAAAGGACTCACTTCCCAACGCCCAAAGATGCCAACTCCAGAACTACGGTTGGATGACTGCTCGGCCGACAGAAGTGATCACCCGTTCGGCCTCTTGCTAAGCGAGCTAAGCTACCCGAGCTACACATCCAGCCTTGTTAGAAAGCCGGCCGCGCTGAAGGCTGCTCCGAGCCCCTTGGGCGACCACCGAACCAATGGGACAGAAAAATTCTGGAAATACGTGCAAAACCCAGCGTAACACGGCTCATCAACAGTTAGAACGTCTGATAAAGATCACAGGGAGTCGGTGGGTGGAAAACCCATCATTGTGAAGCTCTTGAATTGCTATTTGGGTTGCTCACTATCTTTGAGCCAAAGCTAACGGCACCTGTACGCGTTGCACCTTGCTGACTAACTAACAAACAAAAAGGTTGATGTGTTCCTGCGAATGAGTGAGGTCAGCAAGAAGGAAAGACTTGGGGGTAGAGGCATACAAGCGATGTTTACAAGTGTCTATAAGTTACGATAACCGTTTTTTTGAAAAATGGAAAAATTCACCTGGCCCCCCTAGGTGGGATTTGAACCCACGACCTCTCGATGACCGGTCGAGTGCTCTTCAAACTGAGCTACCAGGAAGGTTTGTGTTGCTGACGAATTTTTGCATCTTATATTTCTAACTGTGTGAGTCACAGTGTGACGTCATCAACCTATTAAGTAATTACACTACTAAAGTAGGCATAGCAGTCCATCGTTGCAGATGAAATTCAGCTATTTTTTGATAACACCAAACTAATTAAATTATTATTATTTAAATAGTTGTCTTGGCCAACTTGCCATATAAATATTTTTTGAAAAATGGAAAAATAGGGGGGGCAGGTGAATTTTTCCATTTTTCAAAAAATATTTATATGGCAAGTTGGCCAAGACAACTATTTAAATAATAATAATTACGATAACCGCTTCAGTTGCGCCATTTTCTTATTTGCCACTAGACGTTGAATGACAAAAAAGGCTAGCAGTGGATGTCTTTTTCCTGAAATGACAATTATGTATTCAGATACACACCTGAATCTATGTGGAGACTATGTGTAAG
The DNA here is from genome assembly GCA_937001555.2 of Hypsopygia costalis. NCBI lineage: Eukaryota > Metazoa > Arthropoda > Insecta > Lepidoptera > Pyralidae > Hypsopygia > Hypsopygia costalis. The sequence continues at coordinate 4,190,988 of OW443340.2, read as the reverse complement.
ATGGGGGAGGAAGGTATTAGAGTGGAGGCCGCGCGTAGGACGACGAAGTGTTGGGCGCCCTCCCTCTAGATGGTCCGATGACATAAGGAGAGCGGCTGGGAGCGGCTGGATGCGGAAGGCGGAGGATCATATCTGGTGGAAAGCATTGGGGAAGGCTTATATCCAGCAGTGGGTAGATACAGGCTGATGATGATGTGGAAGTTGAGGACCTTGATGGCGTCGTTGCGCGTGTCAGTCTAATCGAACATGCAAATTAAACAACGCCGACCGTGGCCTGTCCATGGATGGGTTTATTTATCTCGATTTCCTCCGTGCTTTCGAGGGCACGTTAAGCCGTCGGTCCCGGCTGTTTTTCATTAGATTTTTTTTTATACTACGTCGGGTGGCAGACAAGCATACGACCCGCTTGATGTGAAGCGGTAACCGTAGAAATATTAACACTTGCAACAAAAAAATATCGCTCGCGTGCTGCAACCCCCGCTGCCAACGCAGCATCTCCTTCCTTTCTGTTGAACTTTATCACTCGCAGGAACACAACAACCCTCAAGAGAATTGTTATTTGGCTGCGGTATTCTGTGAGGTGGAGGTACATTCCCCAGTCGGGTAGCTTACATTTACGCTCCCTACCTCTCTTTTCGCCAGAACTTCGTTTGTCAGTCAGCAGGGTGCACCGCGGGCAGGTGAAGTTGGCTTTGGTTCAAAGATGTTGATAAACCACTTTCACCCTATCACAATCGCTAATACAAGTCAGTGGTCTTTAGGCGGTTTGAAAATACTGGCAAACCCGCAGTTGAGCAGCGTGGTGGAGTATGCTCTATACTCCTTCGATTGAGGGGAGACCTGTATCCCAGCAACAGTTGACGACGATGTGTAACCGAAGGAGCTTGTATCCTTTGATCGTCGTCACCCCGTATTCATTTATATATTATTATTTACAACAATTATTATAAATATCCAAAATATATACCGTATAGCAACTGGCAGACAAGTAACCGTGATAAGGGCGTGACGTCATGATAATGGCGGAAACGCTCGGGTCACGGTCGTGTCGATATTCGCCGGGCCAAGGTTGCGGGGATCTGCCTCGTCGTCATGGGAACGCTGGATTTAGACGAGAACGGGTTACACTTGATATTGAATACGCAGTTACGTATGGATCCAGTTGGGATTTTGAATCCTACTGACACATATTTCAGAGTAATTGTGCTTATGTTTTGTATTAATGGATTCTTCGATGTCTGTTACTGTTCTAAGAGTTTTTTAGATACAACAGGTACCGAACGAACATAGATACGACCTGCCTTATGTAAAGCGGTTCCCATAAGCGATTGCAATACAGGGAGTAAATTAATAATGAGTAATATTCGCCGGGCCAGGGTCATGGGAACGCTGGATTTAGACGAGTACGGGTTACACTTGATATTGAATACGCAATTACGTATGGATCCAGTTGTGATTTTGAATCCTACTGAACTGACACAGACTTCTGAGTAATCATTGTGCTTATGTTTTGTGAGAATGGATTCGTCGAAGTGGGTTAAGACATACATATACAAAACACAGTATCATATTTTTAATATTAGTCTATACTAATCGATATATCTATATATATCGAAGAAAACCGCGCGCTTATCATAGATAAATGCATAATATGTTATATATGGCTTGCTTATGAGACGCTATCAAACTATCCATGCAAAAGTACCATTGTGTTGCTCCTTTTAGGTTTTGATATGAAAGATGAAGTTAATCTAACTATATAAATAAAAAAGCGGGCAAGTGCGAGTCGGACTCGCCCATGAAGGGTAGCAGCACAGCAAGTAACATAATATAAAAGTTACGATTTAAGACATATTAAAAAAAACTACTTACTATATCTCGTTATAAATTTTCGGTGGAAGTTTGTATGGTATTGGTGATGTACATCATTATTTTTTTTAGTTTTATCATTCTCTTATTTTAGAAGTTACAGGGGGGGGGGGGGGGGGGGGGCACATATTTTACCACTTTGGAAGTGTCTCTCGCGCAAACTATTTAGTTTAGAAAAAAATTGTATTAGAAACCTCAATATCATTTTTGAAGACCTATTCATAGACATCTTCAAACCCATACGTGTACGTGGGCGTACACGTATGGGTTTGAATAAAAAAAATTTTGAGTTTCAGTTCTAAGTATGAGGAAAATTATTGTTTTTTTTCCTTTTTTTTGTGTGAAAATCTTAATGCGGTTCACAGAATACATGATTGTGACATACGGACGGACAGACAGACAGACATGACGAATCGAAACGAATGAAGGGTTCCGTTTTTTGCCATTTGGCTACGGAACCCTAAAAATGAATCGCCAAATGTGTTGCTAAGCGCGAAACACGATGTCACAACCAATTCGACTAATTTGTTATTGCATATTTTTGTTAATGCATAGGGAAGGTTCTTAGGGAGAGAACTGTAAAACAAAGTAAAGTTCGTAAAAAAAAAAACTGCAAGGAAAGCGATCTTTGCGTGTTTTATTCATCTACCCGTGCGAAGCCGGGGCGGGCCGCTAGTGTTATAATAAAACACTTGTTGCATAAAACACTGTTCCACGTAATTACATATATTTAATTCTACCGACCGGTTTCGCCGCTAGGCATTATCAAGGTAAACAGATGGTTTTAACAAAGCATGTTTTCAATTTAACCTCATTTTCCTTAATTTTACAAAAGACACTATCTCGCATGTCGCAAGGAAGTATTTTGGCTCCAGCTGTAATTCATAATATACACAAATAATAATCAATCGATATCTACGATAGCAAAGGACTTTAGTGGAACGCTGCTAGCTGTTGGGGCTTAGACTCAACGAAACCGAAAAGAGACGGCAAGCTGTCCTTCCAGACTTCAAGGCATTAGGCAAGCATTATGATGACAACACCACTCAAAAGTATGTTGTTCAAAGTCGCAAAAGCTTCCTCAATTACTCACCTCTTTCTACAACCCCAAAGCAGATCAAGTTAATTTAAGGAAAATTGATAAAGGTTGCCTTTTGCATGAAAATATCATATACTTTTAAGAATCGTGCAAAAAGTACGGGTAACCTTTTTACACAGAAATAATGATCATTTTAACATATAGCATAACATAATTATAGCAAAGCCAAAGTATTATTTATTTACGGCTCGGTATTTTTTTGTGTGCGTAGGAACATGAAATGGTATAAGTAGACAAAGAGATTTACGCTTGTTAAATAAATATATCTTGTATGACTTGGAATTTCTAAGTTTTTGGGACCCAAATTGGAAAAAACCGGCCAAGTATAAAAACGGCAAAAAAATCACGTTTGTTGTATGGGAGCCCCCTTTAAATATTTTTTTTATTTTTGTTTAACTATTTATTTTTAAAGTGAATATATAACTAAATATTTTGTGAGTATTTCAAACGTCTACCTATTGCCGTTATCAATTGCGAGCAAAAACGAGCAAAAAAAATCACGTTTGTTGTATGGGAGCCCCCTTAAATATTTATTTTATTCTGTGTTTTAGTATTTGCTGTTATAGCGGCAACAGAAATAGATCATCTGTGAAAATTTCAACTGTCTAACTATCACGGTTCATGAGATACAGCCTGGTGACAGACGGACGGACGGACGGACAGCGGAGCCTTAGTAATAGGGTTCCTTTGTACCCTTTGGGTACGGAACCCTAAAAAGGAATAGCCAGAACGGCGCAGTAACTTCCTGTACGGTTACATAAGCTTAAAGGCAAAATAATATAAAAGATCTGATGATCAGACCTGTTGTCATATGGGACACAATGTTGGACCATGAAAAGGAAGAATGAAAGCAGAATGCATGTAGCTGAGATGTTGAGATGGATGTGTATCTTGACTAGAAAGGATAAATAATATTAGAATAAGTTTGAAAGTAATGAGGAGTTATGAAACACAGAGATAAGTACCTAATGCTTTTCTTTCCGTGGGATGAAAAACAATGCGACAAAAAAAAGAAGAATTCTACATTGGAAATTCTAATGTGAATTAATATGTGGGAGAAAACCAAAAAACGGTGGATTATGTGAGAGATGATATAGATAAGAAAGACGTAATTGTACGGCGGACAATACTGATATATATATTTATTATATATTTAGTGTTAGTGTAATATGTCCAAACTTTACTTTCACTGTTTCACTGTCATAATTTCTGTTATTATATAATTATTTTTATTTTGTTACCAAGTATTTAGATAATCAGATTGTACCTTAGTTCTCGCCAAAATGTTATCTTTTAACTATTCATTGAATGGTTGACTGGAAGAGATCCCTTATGGGATAAGTCCGCCATTGTACATGTATCTCTTTTATCATCATGTTTATGTAATTTCTATTGTACAATAAAGACTTTACAACAACAACAACAACAACTGAATGGAAGAAAACATACTGCACCGGTCGGTGGGGAAATACATCCATCAACAAATAATGGGGAAAGAATAATGATGAATTGACTACAGACTAGAATAGAATCACTCCGTTTTTTCCCGTGGCTGTCGTACAAGGCGACTAAGGGAAATACATGATAAAATATCGATCAGGCGTCCCCAACCCGTCTGGTCAGCGTGGGGAGTGTAGGCCAAATCCTCCTTCTGTCTGGGACGGACGAGAGAGGGTCGTGCTCCTGTAGTGGAGACTAAAATGACCTGATGATGATGATAATGAGTCGTAATATATTCTATCAACGCATAGCGTAAACCACTGAATAGATTAGAACAGATCAGAGGCTGAAAAACCTGAAGCTAATGTAACGTAATTGGAAGTAAGCATCCGCTAAGATTTAAAAAAAATTATCACCGAACATCGGAATACACCACTATAAAATCCCGTGCGAAAGCCAATTTAAATATAAGCAACATTGTCAATATCCGAAGAAACAAATAATGAAATAAACATCTTATTCACAACATTAGAAATTGAGTTCGTAATCTATGGTAGTTTATTTAGAAACGCATATCATAAACTAATAGATCTAGATGGCGGCCACACCTTCCATTTCCGGCTTCTACAAATATTGGGCGAGCTTATCAGCCGATTGTACACAAGTAGAACGTATGTGAGATATTCTGAATCGATGATATCGAATAGTATCGATATGTTGGCCGATCTGAATTGCGATGTTCGGAATTAGTTCAGATTTTTTTATACGTTCTGTACGAGCCGCATCGTCTTCATATAAAGAGCATCTAATGTTCCTTTTCGATACGCTATTTTTTTAAACATACTGAGCCCTTATAAACCAAAAAATACTATAATTTTTTCCGCAAATACAGGCTTAATATGCAAATAAAATTTGCAAATATCTTTTTAGGATGTCGAAATTATTTACCTACAGAAATCGGGTCCAATTTTATGGTCGAAGGTTCCCATAGACGAAGGATATATTACAATATATTTTTACATACTATAGTGTGTAAAAACGGATTGTCATAATTTTTATTGTTTCATGTATTAGGTTGGGGAAAAAGTCTTTTCGTATTTTATATGAAAATTCAAAACATTTTTTACTAAAGTTTATTTACATTTAACTAAAGTATGTAGGTGCCATTTTGTTCGATAACTTTTTGCCATCTTGTAGGTAGAGACATGATCCCATTACTATAGAAATTTTGGGACTTCTGTTCAAAAAACCACGACAAGTGGTTTTGGCAGTCTTCTCGTGATGTTAACCTGACATTGCCTAAAGAATTCTGAAGAGACCGAAACAGGTGGAAATCAGAAGGTGCAAGGTCAGGACTATACGGCGGATGCATTAACACCTTCCAGTCAAACTCTCTTAATTTTTGCTGAGTGGCTAAAGATGTGTGAGGTCTAGCGTTATCATGATGAAAAATCGCACTCCTTCTGTTAATTAATTCCGGCCGCTTTCTCTCAACTTTTTGCTTTAATCTCATCAGTTGTTCACAGTAGAGTTCAGAATCGATAGTCCTGCCTGGCGGTAACAGCTCATAATGAATAATGCCCTTCCAATCCCAACATACACACAGCATCACCTTATTGCGGGTTAACCCGGGTTTTGCCAGAGTCTGTGAAGCCTGACCGGCCTTTGACCACGACCTTTTTCGCACGTTCTTGTCGTACGTGATCCACTTTTCATCACCAGTTATAAGCTTTTTCAATAACGGTTCGCTTTCATTACGTCGTAGTAAAGAATCGCAAATGAGTACACGGTTCATTAAGTTTCTTTCAGTGAGATCGTGAGGCACCCAAATATCGAGCTTTTTAGTGTACCCAGCTTTTTTCAAATGCGCCAAAACTGTTTTGTGGTCAATTCCTAATTCTTCAGCTACGTCGTAACTACTGATATGCTGATCTTGCTCCACTTTTTCAAAAATGGCATCCATTTTATCCGTAACAGGGCGACCAGAGCGACGTGCATCTTTCACATCAAAATTTCCTGATTGAAAACGCTTAAACCAAATTTGTGCTACTCTCACAGACACTGCACTAGATCCATAAACGTCTCAAATTTTTTTCGCAGCTTGCGTTGCATTTTTACTTTTTTTGTAGTAAAATTTTAAAATGAATCGAATTTCTTCATTAGATTCACTCATCTTGACAGTAAAAAAAACAAATGAAAATCACACATTTACCTAATTTGAATTTGGAATTATCTTTTTTAAAATTTAAACCTTTTAAAGATATCAAAACCTGCCAGATACAAATGGTATAACCAAAGAGATTTTATTACAAGTTCATACATACTAAAATGCGAAAAGACTTTTTCCCCTACCTATTAGTTACTTATGTACTCGTAGCTCTTCAACAGTTGCAATCTATCCACAACACATTGGCACCGTTGGGGCATTACACAATTTCATTGTCCCTATTTCTACATAATTAATTATCTATTAAATTATTAAATTACATTATTATAAATTTCATCTTTGATTTACTCACTAGTTCCGTAATTCTATTCAACAAAAATTCGTTTAGTTTAAGAACACCTTATGTTCCTTTTGTATATGCAATTTTTTTAAACATAGTAAACCCTTAAAACAAAAAAAAAATCTTTATTTTTTCCGTAAATACAGGCTCAGTATGTAAATATAAGTTTTTTTAAACCCAAACATATCGAGATTGGAAATCTTTTTAAGATTTAATTATTTATCCACAGAAATCGGTTCCGATTTTATGCTCGAAGGTCCAATAGACGAAGGATGTAGATGGATACGAAACATTTTAATACGAGCTTTTATTTAGTTTTACCGCGTGTCTGTAGTCAAATCTGGTTCTCATGACACTGCACGATTACCAAAATGCCTCCATCGAATATAGTGGCCCCCTCAAAGTAGCAAAATCAATTCGAGGTGTAGTTAAGATAGGCAGAGCTATGATAGTATTACTAGGTAGCATATCAAAACCAATGATCACCCTTAATATATGTATATATACTTAGTATATATGTACTAGGTATTACATATAAACAAATGTTCACTGTCAACGTTACAAATAAACAATTTCTTTTCGCCGGTTACTTTATTCTTCACCATGCCATTTGTAAAAAATAACAACTAACAATATCGTTACCTGCTGACCTAAATAAAAACAATAAAAACATAATTCCATTAATCTATCTATCAAAGAAAGCGACGTATCAAAAGCCTTAATATAAAACAAACTGACAAGACAATGAGGATAGCCATATTTGGCGCATTTGGAAAATCCATCCACTACTGTATTGATAAGATTACTTTGATAATTAATGAAATATACGAGATATAATTATCAGTTATTATCTCATAATTCATAGGTAATTTGGGTTAGTGATAACCTGCCTAAGCCAAAGAATAAAATGCCTATCGAATATCGTCAAGTACAGTGGATTTACTGTCTCGATGGCCATAGATTTTGGAGGCCTTAAGGTGGCGCTTTGATGAAAGAAATATTCCAAACTGATTATATACCTATTATTTTTCACGCGAAAACGCGTGCTGCTCAAAAGAAAAAATCTATAACCTATTAAAAAAATGTTTTTTGTGGCTTGTGCGTAAACTAATAAAATTAATATAGGAAATTCAGAGGAGTTCCTCTGTCCCGTATGCCTATAAAATACAAATCTTTGTTTAAAAACGGCGATATGCGATTTCTTAATTTCATTTTTAATTCTATTATAAGTTAACAATTCGTGTAACGGCAGCTGACAAAATGAAGCTCATTACATGAAGTGTCAAATAGTCAATAATTACATTAGTATGTTTTGTAATAGCTGAGAAAAATCCAGATCCTCCCTTCAAAATCACTAAGGCGTCTCAGCCACGCACTGAGCACACGACGCACGGCAACATCTTTAATTCCTACCGCCGAAGCAGAAGCCGATTACTATCGCATATTTTGATTCCAAAAATAGGTCTTTCGTTTCAGTTATTAACGAATATCTTCAGTCGGTAGAGCTCCATAGTTTCTACCAGTTACTAATCTAAACACAAGTAGGTACCATATTGACGAGCTCGGTGGCGTAGCGGTCAATGACGCGGCTTCGACACCAACGGCGATTCAGTGATTTTCCTAAAGGTGGAAGCTGAAAAGCAGTGGTTTGCCTCTAGGGGCAATAATTGTCACTGAGCCTCCAACCAATTGGTGTTGCTGGTGCACATGCGCATCTTTAGACTTTTCCATATTTGCCAATATTTGTTTGTATTTCTTTAAATAATTAAATGTGTATTTTCTCTAGTTTAAGTAAAAAGTGTAACAGCAAACTAATAAAAATATTATCTATCTATCTTATCTATCTATCAATCTCATCTCAACGCTCGTAGGTTCGATTCCGACACAGGACAAACATTTGTGTGCATGAACATGTCTGTTTGTCTTGGTCTGGGTGTTTTCTATGTATCATAAGTAAGTATTTACAAAAAAATAAAATAATGTATTTACGTATGTTTATCAGTTGTCTAGTTAGTACCCATAACACAAGCTTCGCTTACTTTGGGGCTACATGGCGCTGTGTAATTTGTACGACAATATAAAAAATATAAAACTAAGCTGAAGTTAGATTTTCGCTCACTCCTGTTGGATGCAGCAAAAGAGTAGTTTTCAATACTATATTGTATACACTTTATAGTTTCATAATGATATATCTTTATTCTAATTATCGACCTTGGTTACTTGATTCTTTTGCCAATATGGTCATGTCCATGGCATGACAAACTTATAAAACTGTAATTTTAGTGAAATTGGTATTTTAAATACGTACATAGAACCTTAAACAGATTTTCCTAGGAGATCCTAGGAGATTCCTAGGAGATACAGTACCCATACTTTTCTTCAAGAAAGGCGTATTTACAGGGTCGGCAACGCGTGAATGATGCCTCTGGTGTCTTAGGAGTCCATAATCTGCGATGACTGTTTACCATCAGATGTATGATTGTTTACTACACTTCAATCAGTGAGTCAATGAATTACTGTCTGTGCACTATGATCCCCGAATAAGTATTTCAACAACAGCGTTATCAAGCATGATAGAAAAATTCTGGTTGATATTCGAGAATTGCAGATAAGGTGTCGTAATACCAGTAACGTTGCTATGCTGGGTGTCCCACTTGTGTACACAAAAGTTAGCGGAAAGTACCAAGTATGTTGTAGAAACAGATGTCAATGTAGGTACAAAAGAAATTCTAGTCTTTTGATAGATAGTCAGTTAGTTTTTGAACACGGAACCCAAAGAAAAACTTGACAGGAAATTATTAACCAGTAACACAATTCGGGTGTAAGAGGTTCATCAACATCTTTGAACCTAAGCCAACTTCACCTGCACGCGGTGCACCCTGCTGACTGACAAACGAAGCTCTGGCGAAAAGAGAGGTAGGGAGCGTAATTGTAAGCTACCCGACTGGGGAATGTACCTCCACCTCACAGAATACCGCAGCCAAATAACAATTCCATTGGGTTGTTGTGTTCCTATGAGTGAGTGAGGTCACTAGAACGGAAGCAGTTGTTTCATTTGGCAGTGAGGGTGGCGGCGCGCGAGCGATATTTTATGTTGCGCGAGAGTTAATATGGCTACGGTAACGGCTTCACATCAGGCGGGCAGTATGCTTGTCTGCCACGAAGTAGTATAAAAAAAAACACAAACCGTTGCCTATGTCGTTACATCATCCCCCGTGGGTTCGTGCGATCTTTGACCGAGTACAGACACCTTACCACCATCTCTTCTTGCGAATCAATAACTGAATAGAATGCTTATTCATACCAATGAATAAGCGACTATATTTCAAATGGAATAGAGTCGCTTATACATTGGTATGAATAAGCTATCTATTCAATTATTGAATCGCAATAAGAGATGGTGGTAAGGGGACAGGGACTAAATAACAGAAGAGGGTAAATAATATGTAGTCGCCAAGCGTTGGTGTACGTCATAGTCAGTAACAAAAACCGCTGTCGTTACAAACCGAGGCAAAAAAACCCGACTGCAAAAGTCTAAAAGTCAGTAACAGTACTTTGTTATTAAACTCCTATTTTTTTTCCTATTTTTCGTGGATGCTGTATTGAAATGTAGCCAATGTCATTTTCACAGCGGATATGAATCTAATGACACCGCGTAAGTTGAAGAGTAGAGCGAGAAGAGTAGAGCGTGCCAAAGAAATATACATACATACACTGGAAAAACATAACACTCCGTTCTTCTGAAGTCGGGAAAAAAAATGGTGTCTCAAGCTCAGAATCAGTAACGAGCAGCTAACTGTTTATTTTTTATTTTTTAGGGCTTTAAGTTTTTACTTTCCGCTATTTATTTTCTTTACGTTCAAGGCGTTAAACATCGTCGACAACTCTTATTAATCCCACTGCTAGGATACGGGTCTCCCCTCAATCGAAGGGGTTTAGAGCATACTCCACCACTCGCACCACTCACACCATACTCGACTGCGGGTTGGCTCTCTTTTCGCTAGAGCCTCGTTTGTCAGTCAGCAGTGCACCACGTGCAAGCGAGGTTGGCTCTGGTTCAAAGATGATGATGAACTATAGAAATATAGAAACGTTATCAGGTAGACTCAGCTCAGCAGCTTACGCCGTAAGGAAAATACGTCAACTGACTGATGTTGACACTACGCGTTTAGTTTATTTTAGCTATTTTCACAGCACTATGTCATATGGTTTATTGCTTTGGGGTAGTGCTGCGGATGTAGACTCAATTTTTGTGCTCCAGAAGCGAGCTATCCGTGCTATTTATATGATGAGTCCCAGGGAGACACTGAGAAATAAATTTAAAGAGATAAATATTATGACATTACATTCTCAATATATTTATGAAAATCTTATTTACGTTCATAAAAATCAAACTAAATTTAGGAAAAACAGTGATCTCCATCAATTAAATTTAAGAAATAAAAACAAACTCGCTGTGCATATTACTAGGCTCCATAAAATCTCTAACTCGTTCCCAGGTCAATGTATACGCTTCTACAATAAACTTCCAAATGACGCGTTTAAATTATCCATGGGTAAATTTAAAAGATTTATCAAAATAGACTATGTCAAAAGGCTTACTATTGTATCACAGATTACATAAATGATAAAAGTATTTGGAAATGAATTGCTCTTGTTATGTTAATGATTGTATTTGTGTATAATGTAACGATATTGGCAATTAAAAGAGTCGGCCTTGAGTTTCTTGCCAGTTCTTCTCACGAAGCCCCGTCGCCGGAACTGGCACTTAAATTCACTATCACAGATAGTGTGATGAAAGTGAATCTAAGCTCTGCGGATTTAAGTAGTAATTATTTAGATACATGTCTTATATTTAATTTGTATGACGTTTCTAAGTGCTTTATAAAGTCCAAGGAATAAAGATATTTTGACTTTTGACTTTTTGACTTTTGAACTTACATCCCTAATACTTATCAAGTATAGATTTTACTTATCTTTGCCGCCATAACATCAATACAAAGCTCATTATTTCTTGGGATACGTAATAGAACCACGTCTTTATTAGAAAATATATCTTGTTGACGCAGTTGTATAGGATTTAACGATCACTACAAGTGGGTCATATCCACAATAATCCACATGCGACGGCGCTCTGTTGATTGTTGGTGATCCGTATATCCAAATGTAATTCGTGTTAATAAAATAAATACGTTTAAATAAAAAGCGAAATAGGTTTCATTGAAGTCGATGATTTGTATTAAACAACGAAACAAATAGGACTCATTATCTTTATATTCAAAGCCAAGACTACCTGCAAGTGGTACACCCTACCGACTAGCCTACCACTTTGCCAGACCATTTCGGTCTGGCAAAAGAGAGTTAGGGTACATCGTATTTGTTAGGTGACAGGGGAAGTACCTCCACCTCACAGAATACCGCAGCCAAATAACAATTCCCTTGAGGGTTATTACGTTTCTGGGAGTGAGTAAGGTCACCAGAAAAGGAGTTTCTGCGTTGGCAGCGGGGGTGGCGGTGTGCGAGCGATATTTCATGTTGAGAGCGTCAATATGGCTACGATAACCGCTTCACATCAGGCGGGTCGTATGTAGTCCAACGTAGAATTAAAAAAAATTCTCACTTTGCAATAGTCTCAACGACTGCCGAGACCTGCTCATGGGTATATTGTTCCATTTATATATATGGAGCGGTTACTGATGACGGGTGTACAACATTACATCTTCTCAAAGAGGCCTCTACGCGTTGGATCCATATCCCCACGCACGCCTATAAAATGACCGGGTTTTAGTGTCCGACCGTAACTGGTTTTTACGACTGAAACAGAAACCGAAACCGAATTTCGGCAACGGTATCAGTTTCGGCCGAAACCGAAACCGAAACTTTTATGAAACAATTATCTAACTGTAGGTACTTTTCTTATAATTACGTTACGTTACGTTATAATTGCTACTTGGTTATAATTATTAAATTGAACGTTGACACTCTTAATCATTAATATTATCTTTATCACCACTAATGCACTATAGTAAGTACCAAGTACCTAACTATTGTTTGTTTACGTATAGCATTAGGGAGTTATTAATGAGTTAAATTAACCACAAAATATGCAGATAGTTATGTAAACTTGATTCTACTATAATCTATGCATTAGTTTGTTATACTAAATTATTTTTCGCTGTTTACTACCTACTCTTATACAATATCCCATGATAAAACTTACCGAATTCAAAACAAATCACACGAAAACTCACAAACAATAAACAAAACGTACTGCAAACACAAACAAGTCACGATATAATTAGGCACGTGGACGCGGCAAAATTTCTTCGTCGCTTGAATGGAATTTACCGCGCCGAACGTAACCGAGCACAGCGCAGGATCTCCCGAATGCAGTTTCGGTTTCGGTCGCAGTTTCGACAGATTTGCCGCCGAAACCGAAACTAAACCGAAACTCGTTTTTTTGCCGAAAGTCGACCGAAACCGAAACCGAATATTCGGTCGGACACTACCAGGTTTATCCCGTGATTTTAAGAGAGATAACAAATTCGCATAAGAAGGACTAAAGTAGAAACATTTAATATATTAAATGTTTTTTGAAAAATCTGTGTTAGTTATCATAACTTTAGTTATAACTATTAACATCAAGTTCATAAACAACAGAGTGAAGATTGACCGAATCGAGATTGAATTATGAATTGACTAAAAATTATAAACTGGATTTGTTTCATTAATTAATATCAACTATTATTGTTGGCAAAATATCATTTTTAGTTTGTTTAATTTTCGGTCATAATTCGATATATTCCCACTTAAATTGGACTTTGAATTTTCATATTGCGATACTTGACTACATTTTAATTATGAGAATTGTCCCGCTGATAGCAGCTATAATGAGCCATTTATACTTACCAAAAAACACTAGGCCGGATTCTAGCCCATGGGGCCGACATCAATGTTGAGTGGAGCGAGAAGATTCGCTGATCATCAAATACATTTTCCATTGAAATAAATGAAAAACCTACACTCGTTTTCAATTGATTTCAATGGAAAATGTATTTGATGATCATTCCTCAAGGACATGATCGATCTATTTTTTTTTTCTAGACAAACTTCAAGCATGTCGAGGTCTTTAATTGTGACAAGTGTCATCAAAATCGGTTCTGTGGTTTTAGAGCATATTCATTTCCAAGAGTGACTTTTCGCGTTCCGCTCCTTCCACTGAATTAGTCCAGCAAAAACGGCCTTTCACAAAACATTTACAATTTCAATACCTTTAAACATAGCTTGGCTAAATTCGTAAAATAGGTACATTACAGTACTATTAGAAAAGTACTATGCTCTATTCTATTCCATGAATGGTCATCTAAGACTTTCATATAACATTTCTCATGACACTATCTGAAACAGACATCGTTTTAGATGTAAACAGCGTATTGCGAGTCTGAGAGAGTTACTGATTCCTTATACATCAACTCAACGATTGTGGAGACACTAGTATGGAAGCGTCGATGGAATTTTGGGAATGCAATATATACATATAATTATATAACTAGCCGTGTGGTTTCCGGCAGACTAGAATAGAATCACTCCGTCTCTTCTCGTGGATGTCGTACAAGGCGACTAAGGGAAATACATTATCAAACATCTCCCCAACCCGTCTGGCCAGCGTGGGGAATGTAGGCCAAATCCTCCTTCTGTTTGGGACGAACGAGAGAGGGTCGTGCTCCTGTAGTGGAGATTAAAATGACCTGATGATGATGATGATATAACTGGCTGACCCGACAGACGTTGTCCTGTCTTAAAATTGGTCGTAACTATGAACTAAATTCGAATTGGTTTGCGCACGCTGTCAAATGACTGACAGTTTTGTCAAACGCCATGAATTTATATTAGAAAAGTTAATATGGTGATTCAGTTTTCTTAAATTTTCTAATATTTCGCTCAACTTTCTGTTTTTTTTTCTTTCAGAAGAACCTTCTCCTGACAATAACAAATACAACAAAAAAGAATTAGCGAAATTGTTCCACCCGATCGCGTATGATGCGATGACATAGGGAAATAGACATTCAATTTTATATATATAGATTATTATAATTGCTTTGATGCTTGGGAAACCAGGCCGCCGGTCACCACGAATTGTTCATCTTAACAGTTACAAGTTAAAGTAGCCTGCTTGCAGGTAAAAGGTAGAAAAACGCTTTTATCCTGCGTAAGACTGCTCACCGATTCGGCTGAGTGCGCTGTTGGTTTACCAGGCACGATACTGGAGAGAGTAAAATTCCTGCCAGGTTGGTTTACCGGACGAAAGATTAGCAAATAGTAAAATGGTAGTTTGGCCGTGTGGTTTCCGGCAGACTAGAATAGAATCACTCCGTCTCTTCCCGTGGATGTCGTACAAGGCGTCTAAGGGAAATACATTATAAAAAAAAATCGATCAGGCCTCCCCAACCTGTCTGGCCAGCGTGGGGAGTGTAGGCCAAATCCTCCTGTCTGTGACGGACGAGAGAGGGTCGTCGTGCTCCTGTAGTGGAGACTAAAAATGATGATGAAAATAGTAGTTTGGTAATATATGACAGTAAGGTCGGTGCACGGGGACCATTAGCTGTAGCCATAGGGGATTACCAAGATTAAAAAAAGGATCGTGATTCCTGACAAGTCATCGATGTTCCCCTGAGGACTCCGTTTAGTTACTACAGTAGACATCGGATCTCCCATGTTCAGAGTATCAAACTTAAGGGTAGATTATCGAATTTCAAGGGTTAAAGCTATATTGTTTCGATTTCAAGCGACGCGTTGGGTTTTGTATCATCGTTTGCTCAAATGTCACCTTACCTGAATGTACCCGAAGTTAAAACCGTTCTTAATAATTCACGTATCTATTCAGGTTACCTAGCAGACTAGATCAATACTACAAGTTACAACATCCATTGTGTATTTTTGACCCTCGCCGTTCCGATGCTTTTAGTGGCCTGAAATAGTGCTGAGTGCAGCTTGGTGTAGAAGTAAAAATAAATACGAGGATGTATTTTCAGTGTTGATGTAATGGCTTATACTGACAATTTGATAGGCTTGCTTTGAAATTCTGGTTCTATAACTGAATACTACAAATATGTTATAGGAAATTGCTAAATTCTCATGATGATCATCATTTCCATGACAGAGATGTCATCTGCATCATGATGTGGAATGAAAAGTTTGCAAAATCCATTAACTTATTCCTGTCTCTAAATAACTTCCATGTAAATTTTCAGGTTTATATCGCCAACAGTTAGGGTGTAAGTGGTTCATCAACATCTTTGAACCAAAGCGAACCACACCTGCACGTGGTACCCCTGTTGACTGACAAACGAGGCTCTGGCGAAAAAATAGCTGGGGCATAGCGTATTTTTTAAGCAGCCCGACTAGGGAAGTATCTCCACCTCATAAAATACCGCAGCGATATAGCAATTCCCTTGAGGGTCGTTGTGTTCCTGCGAGTGAGGTCACCAGAAAGACAGAAAGGAAGGAATATAGGCTGGCAACGGATCGGCGACCCATTGGTGTTGCTGATCTTCATGGGCGGTGGTACTTGTTTTCCATCAGGTGATCCACATGCCTGTTTGCTACCCCTCTGGTCCCCTCTCGTATAACCAAAACCATCCAGATGCACAGCAGTGCTAAAATACAACTACACAAGTCGAATCACTACAATGAGTCACTCACTTCACAGTTTCCTAACATACATCTCAGATGTAATATCCGCGTGAATTCACATTATTAATTGCGAGACTTTATTAACAGCATATCTCTCGTGCATTGTAACCATTTATTACGAAACAATTAGCGCGCTAAACGTCCCATATTCATATACTCGGAAACATTTACGGTCGCTTGCACAATTTGTGACAGACAAAACAATGAAAAGTCTAAATTTAGAGCATGCCAGGGAAAAATTCCCTCGAAGACAGCCCACTATTTCGCGTACATTGACGAGGTTTTACAGATTTCCTCGCCGTGTTTTCTGATTGGGCTGCAGTGGATGGTGTCTTTGTATATATTTTGGGATGCCTGGTAGGTAGAAGTGGAGACATTATGGCCTACTTGGCACAGTATCTACACAGTTTACACCCACGACCGTCGCGCGGAAATCAAAGAAATGAATTTGTCTACGAGCTATGTATACCTACAGAAATGTATGTATGGCTGCAATTAATGGTTCTAGTATCACATTCCTAGACAGTTTTTTGCACGTGGTGTTAATCGATTTAGTGGAATTCTGACCTTGCAGTTGGGATTATCTTTTTAATGCTTTTTAAATGACAGGAATTTACTCGTATCGCGTGTAAAGTTCGTTCGACCAATTAGTGAAGCATGGATGGTGTTTTTTATAGTAACACTGGCTGACCCGGCAAACGTTGCTCTGCCATATTAAATATTCCTAGCGGTATGAAATATGTGTAGAAAATAAAAATACCATATAAATTATTCTCACCGACATATATTTTGACGAGCTCGGTGGTCGCATGGTTAGCATTAGCCACTTTGACTCCGAGGTCGCGGGTTCGATTCCCGCACAAGACAAACATTTGTATGCATGAATATGTCTGTTTGTCTTGGTCTGGGTGTTTTCTATGTATTATAAGTATGTATTTACAAAAAAAAATGTATTTAAGTAAATGTACTTAAATACATTGTTGTCTAGTACCCATAACACGAGCTTTGTGCTTAATTTGGGACTAAATGGCGCTGTGTAAATTGTCATTTATTAAATATTTATTTATTTATTATTCTCATATTTACCTACCTAAGTTTCGGAGGAATGCGACTACATACATCGTGCGTAACACTAGAATAAATATAGACAAGATATTACGTATTGATAATAAATAATATGATAATTTGTTTTATGAAAGTAAATTTTTGTTTTAACAATATAAATTATTTTTTCAACAATTTTCTGAAAATAATTGCATTATCCAATAAAACAATGTATCGGAAATCTAGGAAATTGTTTCGACAAAATATTAAAAGATCTCTCAACGTTTTCAATCTATCACAAGTTTGAAAAATATGCTAAATGCCGTCCAAGATGTCTCCATAATAAGTATATTGATTAAAACAACAATATAAAGATATTAAATAATATAAAAATTGTATCGCATAAAAAGCAAAACGTGTTTTCAAGTGATTATATCAATTAGAACCCATTGCATTGCATCCATTAATCTAACTCTAGTTTTGTATTACAAATTCAATTTTTGTATTAAATTTCATTTCATTCATTCACATCCAGTTTTGTATTAAAAATAGAAAAGAATCTTTAATAAAATAGAACTGCTGTTTATATACAATTTTTAACTTTCAACAGTGTACAGAAACTTGAACTTTGATGAATTGGTTGATCCACAGTAGAATTCGGAACGAAGAAATTGAATGGCGAATCAAAGTTTTCGAGATGGCTCACAGAGCCAGGAAGCTGAAGTGACAGTGGGCCTGCCACATCTGCCGAGTTAGGGGTGGACAAATCCTAGAGTGGACTGACTGCGTCTGAGATAATGCAGCGTTGACAGCGCAGTTTTGCCTACTCTGTAATTTGGTAACATGTAAATCATTGGGGAACTCTCTGTGGAAGCCCTACATCGAGCAGTTGATAAATACAGGCTACTGATGAATCTACAAAATCCTATTAATCATGGAACAGCTAATATGAACTTTACTTCAATACTATTGGAATTTCAACGCTCAGCCACGGCATAAGTAGAAGCACTCCACACACACTCTCGCGCCCCTTTATCGAGTAATCTCACTCCTGAGATGAATCTATGACCGTTTTATTCAATACAGGGTGCATACACTTCAGGTCACGTCAACGTTTTTTGTATAAGTCATAGTAATTTGTCTGTTGATCGGCCGGGTTGTACTGTTGTGTACAGTGTGTACGGATGTGCTTAACTTTACAGGCTTTAAAGTCTGCTTCACCGCTTCATAATCTGATTTGGTTAGGCCAGTCAGCGATTCAATCACCACTACTAGATTACTTAGTGTTTTAGTATTATTGCAAAAACCATGGTTTGCAGCGATCAAAGCGCCCGCGTGTGATAAATCGCAGTAACGAGCGTGTTCCGATGAAGAATTTTTAGCGTTCCAATATTGCGGGATCGCGTGTCTGCCAATGTCCGTTGTTAAGACTCTTGCACAATTAATATGTTTATCAGCAAGTTCTTTCTTATGCATCGTAAGTCCAGTAATTTCAAGATTCTTTACTCATTTCTTGGAATAATACATGGTTTCGAGTTTTAGACTTGAATTTGATTTCATTATATTATCTTCACATTACATCCTTACCGTAGATATATCGTAATGCTCAATCAGTGCGTCCACCTCGCTATGACCTATGGTGCAGAGACTTGGACGTTGACCGTTGGGCTGGTTCACAGACTAGAAGTCATACAGCGAGTGATGGAGAGAGCAATGCTGGGGGTTTCTCTAATGGATCGAATCTGGAACGAGTCCATCCATAACTCTCAGAGTCGGCAAGCTGAAGTGGTAGTGCATCTGCCGAGTAAGCGATGGCAGATGGAGGAGGAAAGTCTTGGAGAGGATACCACGTACGGGGTGACGAAACGTAGAGCTCTCCCTCCGTAGATGGACCGACGACCTCAAAAAAGGGGCTGGTAGCAGCTGAATCGCATATGGTGGAAAGCTTCTATCCAGCAGTGGGTATCAGAACAGATACAGGCTGATGACGATGATAATATTATCTTCAATAAGTTCTTCTTTGTAACTCTTGATTTAAAATTGTTGACTATTTCCTTTAAATTTTTATGTTTAGTATCTAATTAGACGTCATCAAATTTACAAAATTCGGCGTATAAACAAAATATTATAATAAATATTTACAGACGAACAGAATCTTGTAATTTTTTTTTGAAGTCAGAAAACAACGTACTACCGATAAGTAAATCCTGTGAATGTAACGTATAGATCTTTTCACGGTACACTCTAAATTCGCTGTCGGCTTCTTTCGATGTTGTAATTAGTATCGATAACAACGTTGTTCCAAACAAAAACAATTTAGTGTATGTTCCCCACAAAGACTACATAGAAGAGGCGCCATTTCTAGTAAATCAACGAACCAAAAAAATAGCTCGAAAACGTGGAGTTATCGTTAATCGTATTAATACAGCGTGACTGGGGGTTCATTTAGATCATAACCGAGATACAAGATTTTAATTATGTACATGAATAATCGAACAACTCATTTCCTTAAGCTTATATTTAAATTGCTTTAATACTACAATAGCTCTAGTCTACAGCAAGTCTGAAATTATTGTGCTGTAATAATTCAAGAACAGAAGGCCAATTCTCGTAATTATTTTACCATCGCAGAATGAAAATTGACCAAATCCAGATTGAACTGTGAATTAACTAAAAATTATATACTTGATTTCATTAATTAATTTATTATCCATTCTTATTGTTGGTAAAATAACATTCTTAGTTTGTTTAATTTTCGGTCATATTCCGTTTAAATTAAAGTTTAGTAGACAATATGTCATAAGAATATCAAATTTAACAAAGTGAGATCGAAACTGGACCGGACCTGATTTTGACTACCATTTTAATTACCAGATATGCTTATCAGTTAGTTATCCAGAATTTAAGTATTACAAAAATATGGTACAGCATTCTATAGGTCGTAAGTAGTAAGGCCTCCCCAACCTGTCTGGCCAGCGTGGGAAGTGTAGGCCAAATTCTCCTTCTGTCTGGGACGGACGGGAGAGGGACGTCCTGTAGTGGAGACTAAAATGACCTGAGGATGGAAGTAGTAAGTCGGTAAGTAAACTTTATTCTTTCATTCCTTTCGTACAGTAAGAATGGATAACGTATCTTTTTTTTAAATTAATGTTGTCCTGTACATTTAAGATCAAGATGTAAGGATCTACTAATACTAAATTAGTAGATCCTTAAATCTTTTATAGGCTTATCATCAAGCAGCTTGTTTATCATTCGAACCATTTAGAATGCGGTTTAAGAATCTTTATTTCTCATAAAGAATTATATTATTAAGTATAATTAGAATACGCCGTTATATTTAAAATAGCCCATTCAAAATAATGACCTGTAAAATCTTCTTTTCCTTTCGTAATATTCTGTTGTATAACCTTCTGGTTACAAGTATAAGTAGAGTTAGAAGTATCACATTGTAGACACATTTTATATGTCAAATGCCAAATGTGTATACGACCGTAACCGATACTCAAGTAACCGCTATGAATCAGCCTATAAACGCTTTGCAATACAAGGAGTAATGCTCGTGTGCTGGTACATCCACTGCTTCCGCAGCATCTCCTTATGTGTGATGACCTCGCTCTCTAGCAAGATAAAGGTATTGGTTATTTAGCTGCTGTTTTCTGTTGACTGACATGCTAGCTAAGGCATGCGCCACACGTCGACCACGACGTGATATGTAGAGGGAGTGTTTTCTTTCGTTAGGGGTCTCGTTGGTTAGTCGGTAGTGTAAGCGAAGTCGGGCTTCGTTTTAGCTCCATAGACTTACACATGAAGTAATACAGCGTTGCTAAAGTAGATACAATTAGTGTTAGTATTTACTCTCGCAGTCCCGCTCGAGCAGTCTTTTATCATAAAAACTGCACTATGTTAATGCGAAATAATGACTACAAAATTATAATGATAATCCGGACACGTTAACCCATGGGTGAGTAAAGTTATTAAAAGATATTCTAATCTATTAAACTTCCTAGTTTAAAACTTTCCTAGTTCAAGAAGAGTTCCTACTCTTCTACCTGCTTATCACCTGGAGGGAAAGCAATCTAAACAATGGAGATTTAAAATTGCAATAAACCCACAGTGGAGCAGCGTGGTGGAGTATACTCTAAACCCCTTTCAAATAGAGGAGACTCATATCCCAATAGTGGGATGAATATGGGTTGATGGAGAATATTATAAAACGTATATAGTCAAAGAAAGAATAAGAAAAACTTTCTGACCTTGCCAGACTTGCCAGACCTTTCTTGCCTTGCGACGCAAGGCTTGCGTTGTAATGTCTGGGTGGTTACACAAACTTTACTTGATAAAATGCCTACACTCAAGTGGAAATTTCTTGAGTTACGAAATATTTTGAAGGTTACATAGAACAAAGGTGTTTAATGAATTACTCCCTGTCGAAGTATAATTTATCCAAGTGTTCGTGAGACGGTGACACCGAACTCTGTGCAAACACAACCTGAATATGCTGCAGATATATTTAATTAAAGTTAGTTTTACACTATGAATTTAATGCCTTAGTTTTTCCTCATTAATAACTATGAATAAATCGATATTTTTCTTTCAGTAATTTCTTCAAAACTGGTTGCCATCTCTGAAGACACGAGGGCTGGCTCTTACAAAAAAAAATACAAATATTATTTATTCAGTATCAGATTATTACATTTCCGTGTTGGGATTTAGGATTCCTTTTAAATAAAAATATATATTTGTGTTAGAAAATCCTGCCTCTCCATAACAATAGTTTAGATCCATAGTGAAACTTAGTAGGACACTTAGATCTTTCTTTGCTCAAAAAGTCAGCATTGCAACTCAGCGAGGAATCGCAAGAATCTTCGTCCCTGCCGCATGGGACCGATATTTTTGAGTATTTTTTTATTTGTTTAATTTTTAAGTAATTTTAAGATTAGATTATTTAATACTTTAGTTTAGTTGTATTTTGGTATTTAATATTATGCAATAAAATGGTAACTACTTTGATATCGATTCTGGGAATATATAATGTCAGATCTGCATTGTCTTTTTTGAGGTCCCTTTGCTGAACTAGAGCTTTTTATACCTTTCAGCCGAAGGACCTCCACTGCTTTGACTTACAATGATCTATGTTGTATTGGCGTCGTTGCGCGTGATAGCCTAATCAAACACGCATGTTAAGCAACGTCGACCGTAGCCTGTCCATGGTTGGGTTAGAATTAGCAAGAAAGTTCATTCAATGAACTTTCTTCCCAATTTATCCGATTTATCGGATATAATAAAAGTTTGTAAAAAGTTCTACTAACGTAGAACTATGAGAATATGTGAATCTTCTTTGTCCAATAAATCGAACTTAATAGGAAAAAATAATCACGTCGGTCGATCATCCTGACGAAAGTAATCAGACCATGGTAATCCGGATTACAATAATCGTTAGGCGTGGTATTATTTATTGCATTATTTCAGTGTAACATGGCCCTTAATTGTGTATTCAATTTGAAAATTATAGGTTAAGCGCCACTTGTACTTTTTTGTGTTAAGGTCACTTCTCTAGTACTATAAATGAACTATCTACACATTTATCATGAGTTTTATAAATATTAAAAAAATGGAAAAATTCACCTCACCCGCCTAGTCGCAGAATTAAGTATTACAGTACTATTACTTATACTGTGGTATTTCACTACTAAACAAGGCATAGCTTAGGCATCATACGAGTCTACTTCATTATCAGAAGTTCAATATTTAGAAAATCATGAAACAGCATATAATGCGTATTCCATGGTTTCATCAGCTATATCAAAGAACAAAAAAACTATACTATAAATTATAAAAAAATACAACTATAATACTAAGTTATATCATATATTATAGAAAATAAATGTATGTATATATGGATATGTATGTGTTGTATGACAGAATATGAATGTATAAGTGTAACATGTATATGTTTAAATATAGTTTATCTATAGTATATTTGTAACTATTTATGGTTTTGTTATATAGTTTTAAACCGCATTCATGGATGTCTGCACTTCCTGAAGGTTGACTGGTAGACAATGCTTTTAGCATAAGTCCGCCTTTTGTACCATTGATCTTATTGTGGTCAATAAATAAACAGTACAAAAAAAAAAATAACAATTGGTTTTGTGTATCTCTTTTCTAGGAAAGAGATTGGTATTGTTTTTGTATTAAATCTGAAGTTATGTTATTGTATGTATGTATATTCTTCATATATATTCTTTAGAGTGAAATAGGCAGGTTTTTAGTTCTCTATAGTAAAATATTTAAAAAGTCTGAATTGGTACAGATTTTTTGATAGTTTATTTATTTTTACTAATACCTATAGGTATCAAATTAAAGTAGTTATTGAGCGAAAGACAGTAAACTTTTTTGTTCTTTTTTTATTAAACACTAAAAAAATATAGCTATATACAGGCATTGCACGACTTTGCTATTGAAGAGGCTAAAGACTACGTCTACCTCGGACAGGACAGCCGAGTCGGGGTAATTTCAACAAAGAGATCGATAGACGCATTCGACTAGGCTGGGCAGCTTTTTGAAAGCTTCACCACAGAGTGATTGAAGACTAAAGTCTTCAATCAGTGCGTCCTCCCCGCTATGATCTACGATGTAGAGACTTGAACGATGACCGTCGGGCTGGTTCACAAGCTAAGGGTCGTGGAGAGTGTAGGTCAAATCCTTCTTCTGTCTGGGACGGACGAGAGAGGGTCGTGCTCCTGTAGTGGAGACTAAAATGACCTGATGATGATGAAGGTTGTACAAATAGCTCTCAGAGTCAGCAAGCTTAAGTGGCAGTGGGCCGACTTCATCTGCCGTAAGGCACATAGGGGAGAAAGGTCCCAAAATGGAGATCATATGGGGCGATGAAGAGTGGAACACCCCCTCTCTAAACGGACCGACGACCTCACGAAAACGGCTGAAACCGGGTGCATGCGGAAAGCGGAGGATCGCATATGTTGGTAAGCATTGGGAAAGGAGGTTCATAGTTTGAGTAGAAACAGGCTGATAATGATGATGAGAACAGGCATTGGTTAGTTACAATTATTATATGACATTTTGTATACGTTGGCCGTGTGGTTTCCGGCAGACTAGAATAGAATCACTCCATCTCTTCCCGTGGATGTCGTACATACAAGGTGACTAAGGGAAATCTAAATATATAAAAGAAGAAACTGACTGACTGACTGACTGACTGACTGACTGATGTATATATCAACGCACAGCCCAAACCGCTGGGTCTAGAGATTCCAAATTTGGTACGCAGGTTCCTTATGACGTCTAGGGGTGCACTAAGAAAGGATTTTTCAAAATTCATCCCCTAAAGGGGTCAAACGGGGGTCCAAAGTTTGTATGGGGAAACAAGATTAGTTGGATTGTTTTATCTGAAACTTTACAAGAGTACTTCTATAGATAAATGAATAAACACGTGTTTTAGGATTTTTCAAAATTCAACCCCTAAAGGGGTAAAATGGTGAAAAGACGTCTGAAAATCGTCATGGGTATTGTTTTTATGGTTTATCGGGTCGCTGATTACGAAAACAACAACTATTTTATAATCCAACATAGCCGATGTGTCATAAAATCACCCCTGAGGGGGTCCGATGAGCTTGAAATATGTAAAAGAAGAAACTGACTGACTGACTGTTATATATGTCAACGCACAGCCCAAACCGCTGGGTCTAGAGATTCCAAATTTGGCAAGTAAGTTCTTTATGATGTCTAGGGGTGCACTAAGAAAGATTTTTTCAAAATTCAAACCCTAAGGGGGTGAAATGGGGGTCCAAAGTTTGTATGGGGAAAGAAGATTAGTTGGACTATTTTATCCGAAACTTTACATGAGTACTTCTATGGATAAATGAGTAAACACGTATTTCAGGATTTTTCAAAATCCATCCCCTAAAGGGGTAAAATGGGGCGAAAAAGTCTGAAAATCGTCATGGGTATTGTTTTTATGGTTTATCGGGTTGCTGATTACGAAAACAACAACTATTTTATGATCTAACATAGCCAACGTGACTAAAATCACCCCTGTGGGGATGCGATGGGGTTGAATTATATAAAAGAGGAAACTGAATGACTCACTGATATATATCAACACACAGCCCAAACTGCTGGGTCTAGAGATTCCAAATTTGGCACGTAGGTTCCTTATGATGTCTAGGGGTGCACTAAGAAAGGACTTTTCAAAATTCATCCCCGAAGGGGTTGAAACTGGGGTCCAAAGTTTGTATGGGGAAACAAGATTAGTTGGACTATTTTATCCGAAACTTTACACGAGTACTTCTATAGATAAATTAGTAAACATATGTTTCAGGATTTTTCCAAATTCAACCCCCAAAGCGGTAAAACGGGATGAAAAAGTCTGAAAATCGACATGGGTATTGTTTTTACGGTTTATCGGGTCGCTGATTACGAAAACAACAACGATTTTAAAATTCAACGTGGCTAACGTGACCATCATCCTCTGTTAGGGTGCGATAGGGTTGAAAGATCTATATATCAATATATGTGTCGTTTTTAGGGGTTTACGGAATGCCAATCCATACTAATATTATAAATGCGACAGAATGTCAGTTACCTCTTCACGCTTAAATCGCTGGACCGATTTAGATGAAATTTGGTTGAGAGATACATTGAGTCCTGGGAAAGGACATACCCATGATAGTTTTTATTCCAGAAATTACCTGTTATTGTTATTTATTGTACCTGTAGGGCGGTTCTATGTTTGACGGTATGTATTTTTTATATATAGTTTCAATGATTTCTCCGTTAATTGAACAGCAATTTTAATCATTCTTATTTGTTTGAATGGGCACACTATTCAAGTGGTCCCATATTAATCAAATCAGGATCTGATGATGGACTCCCTGGGAATTCGTGAGAAAGGGTTGAAATTTATAGGCATGGACATGGATACAGTAATTGATGAGTTTTCTGATGACATTAGGTTACATAATTTGCATTTGGAAGTCATCTTGTGACACTGCTGAGCTGATGAGGAACGGTTAGGCAATAGTTTAAGTGTTTCTTAATTAAATAAATTAATGTATTTTCGTCTAGAAGACACCATGTCACTACTACTTACCCATTATTACAATAAATAGTTAAAAAAAATATTTACTAAAAAGAAATAAACTTAAAAAAAAATGAAACAATCTACAAAATCCTGACAAGAAAAAGCCAAAAATAACTACGGGAACAATATTTTCTGTCACCTAAGTTTAGATGTGTTACTAATCTGCAGTACCCTAATAATAATATCTATCCCCAAGAAATATATTAGTCATCATTTTAATTAAAACTGTCTCTAAATATAAATCATCAGCTTAACAACCTATTAGTATCATTTAATTCGTTTGATTATCAAAATAATAGATCTGTCGCCAAATAAATAGATCAGCCCCTTAATTTAATGAAAAAATGGCTTACCGAGTCTTACCAATACTTGGTCAATGTAATAAATCATGTTTTGGTTAGATTTGAGTTGCTTTTTGGTTAGGTTAGGGTTTTCTTGCGTCCTGTCATCGGAAATAGGAGCTCCGCGAAGCGGAGCTCCGTCAACCTAGATGAGGAATGATGTGGTGCCAAGTAAGCTTAATTATTAATAATTGACAATATAATACATACAAAAACATTTATTTGGTACTAGACCCTACATCTCCATGATTTTAGGTGATTTATTGTGGCATCGATTTTATATTGTTTGGTGACTACATTTTGGTGACAAAGCTATTATTTTGCGGGCAAACCCTATTAGTTAAGAAACACAAAACTAATTAAATTGGCGATAGCTTAAATGGTACCCAATAACTACTACCTACCTTCTGAGATTTTTGACGTCGGTGTCATTTTTTTAAAGTTTGATTTATCCTTTTTAAGCTGATGGATTAAGAGTTGTGTTATCCTAATAGGATTTTAAATTTGTATTTGGCGTCAATCAGTGCTTATGCGATCGCGGGGCGCGCGGCGGGAGCGAGGTGTAGTAGTTATCGTTAAAGTTCTTGCATCCGTATTTAGTACAATTAAAAGTAATACATGAAGGTGGTTGGGTGTATTCATCAGCATGAAACTTTGTACACATATTCTTTAAGGTATTAGGAAGGACATAGGATACTAAAAAAAGTAAACGCGGGCGAAGCCGCGGGTGAAAGCTAGTACATTATAAAACATCGATCAGGCCTCCCCAACCCGTTCAAATAGCTGGCCAGCGTGGGGAGTGTAGGCCAAATCCTCCTGTCTGTGACGGACGAGAGAGGGTCGTGCTCCTATAGTGGAGACTAAAATGACCTGATGATGATTTTGTATACGACAGGGGGGCAAACCAGCATGTGAATCACCTGATAGAAAGCAATCACTACCGCCCATGGAGATCAGCAACACCAAGGGTCACTGATCCGTTGGCAGCCTATACTCCTTCCTTTCTTTAAATATATTCAGACAGTCGCATATTGCCGCACCACGCACAAGTCGCGCGTGCACGACGCGCTAAACAGTCGAGGCGGAGCATTGCTCAATCTTAGCATCTAATAAAGTACGCACGTTCTTCTTCATGTCTATCGTATTACCTACTTCATACGTCATCATCATCATCATCATCAGGTCCATTTTAGTCTCCACTACAGGAGCACGACCCTCTCTCGTCCGTCCTAGACGGAAGGAGGATTTGGCCTACACTCCCCACGCTGGCCAGACGGGTTGAGGAGGCCTAATCAATGTTTTATAACGTATTTCCCTTAGTCGCCTTGTACGACATCCACGGGAAGAAACGGAGTGATTCTATTCTAGTCTGCCGGAAACTACTACATCATACGTACGTATTAATAATGGCCTCATTTCATTTTGTATTGATTTCTAAATTTGGGGTGTAAGACGTGTAAGTGGTTCATCAACATCTTTGAAAAAAAATGTACCTCCACCTCACAGAATACCGCAGCCAAATAACAATTCCCCTGAGGGTTGTTGTGTTCCTGCGAGTGAACGAGGTCACCAGAAAGGAAGGAGATGCTGCGTTGGCAGCGTGGGGGACACCGCGCGAGCGATATTTTATATTGCGAGCGTTAATATGGCTACGGTAGCCGCTTCACATCAGGCGGGCCGTATACTTGTCTGCCACTCGACGTAGTATAAAAAAAATCTAAGATAAACTAGCTCATCCGCACAGACATTGTCCTGTCTTCTTAACAATGAATTTTTAATTCGAATTGGTTTCTAGCAATCTGTCAAATGACTGACATAAAGTTACGTTAGAAATGTTAATACGATCGTTCGGTTTTCTTAAACTTTCTAATTTTCCGCGCAACTTTCTTATTTTTTTCTTTCATAAGAACCTTCTCCTGAAAATAACAAATACAACATAAAAAGAACAAGCGAAATCGGGTCAGCCATACAACATTCAAGCATTGCCTTAGCCGCTTACATTCGAATCGAATATTTAGATTCGGAAAACAGGTCTTAACTTTAAGTTATTGACAAACATCTTTAGCTTAATCGGTAGAGCTCCAGGGTTGCTACCAGTTATGCTAAACATAAGCACCATAAATCTAAGTTATACACCCCGGCCACTCCATACAAATGTCGAGTCGTTTACTACTACATAATAAATATAGTTTAAAAAAACTAAAAAAAAAACACGCTTTTAAAGCACATCAGACTAAAAAGTGAAAAATAATTCTTAATACAAGCTGAAAATAATAATGAGTAAAAAATACTAGCATAATTGTGAAAAAAGCGTGGGGCGCTTTGTGCCATGTTTTACTTTTCTTTTTAAGCACCCCACGCTTTTATTACAATCACAATATTTTGTTAGTCTATTTATTGTTATTTTAAGTTGCTCGATATACGAAAAACATGGCACAAAGCGCCCCACGCTTTTTTCACAATAATGCTAGTATTTTTTACTCATTATTATTTTCAGCTTGTATTAAGAATTATTTTTCACTTTTTAGTTTGATGTGCTATGAAAGCACCCAAGAGGTCGCAGATCCATTGCCAGCCTATACTCCTTCCTTGCTTTCTTTCTGGTGCACCACGTGCAGGTGAGGTTGTATTGTTCCGATAGGTTTGTTATAACCTTGAAACCTGATCGTGTTCAAAGTCCATTACGTGGCCTTTCTCACAAGTGCAAACACGACTATGATACGATATTCCATCATGGAATACCAGTGCCTATCTTCCGGCTTCATCATCAGACCTTGAAACCTAATCGTGGTCAAAGTTAACTACAAGACTTTTCTAAGAAATCCAAAAACAGCTATGATACGATGTTCCATCATGAAGTTCCAGTTCATATCTTCCGGCTCCATCATCAGATCACTCAGAGCGTGTGCAAAATTTCATCCTCGGATCCATCGGAGACCGGGAAGTGGGTCAAATTAAGATTCCAAAATTTTCTTACATACATGTTACAAGTGAAGCTAATATATAAAATAAAAGCGTGTTAATAAAAATGACGTCTGTGCAGAGCGCGAATGAGCCTGTGTGCGTCCGGCGCCATACAAACTGTTCCAGATTTGTCTCAGAGGGGAGGTGAGGTCGACACGAGCGAGGGGCAGGTGTCCGTACTGTAGTACCTATACTGTGGTTGAACTTTGATTTTTGCAATCAAAAAATTTGATGGGAATCGGATTTAGTTTAGCGGCGTTTATCTGCTAGGGTTCCAGGCCTACAAAGAATTAACTACTGGTGTAGTGTCTTTAAGGAGTAGTCTATAGCGATTTTGAGCCCCAGTAGAAGAGACGAACGTAGATATTCCAATTTCGCTTGTGTATATATATTTATATTTTCCCCTGTAATCCCTATTTTTATTTGACGAGCTCGGTGGTCGAATGGTTAGCAATGGCCACTTTGACTCCGAGGTCGTGGGTTCGATTCCCACACAAGACAAACATTTGTGTGCATGAACAATTGTCTGTTTGTCTTGGTCTGGGTGTTTTCTATGTATTATAAGTATGTATTTACAAAAAACAAAAATGTATTTAAGTACATATATCAGTTGTCTAGTACCCATAACACAAGCTTTGCGCTTAATTTGGGACTAGATAGCGCTGTGTAAATTGTCCAGAAACATTTATTTATTATTATTATTTATTTATTTATGGTCTGGTCTGGTCCCCTGGTCGTGACCAAGATATATAGTGATAAATAGATGAAAGTGTCAAATTAAACACAAGGGCAATATGATAACCTGTAAATTGCGAACTATCCCACATCCAACATATGTTTTTTCTTTCAGTCATTTACTGCTCGTTCGCCACAGCTATGGAACAAATAACCTGAGCATATTAGAGTGTTTTTGTGGTCCTACATTAGCAGCTCTATAGCTGCTAAGACCTCCACCTCACAGAAGACCGCAGCCAAGTAATAATACCTAGGCGGCAACAGAATTGTTGTGTTCCTCTCGATAACGAGGTGTTTCAATTCTATACGATTCTTTATTAGCTCAGCTATTTGCTCACCGCTTCCTATCTGGCGGGCCGTAAGCTGGATTGATTTCATGTTAAATAGCTTTAAAATTTACCGTGCTTCGGAGGGCACGTTAAGCCGTGAGATATTTTTTGCGCATATAACGTATTCACGTAAAACACGACCGTGTCTATGACACGGCCAAACCCCATTTTAACTATAATGGAAAGTATTGTTGATGAGATAGTTATGTAGATCTATTCGCAATACTCACGCATAGTTACACGTTGCAATCTTCCTGCGACGTCACTTGTGCAGGCATCGGCATCGTCTCGAACCGGCCGGGCCGCGCCGTTCGGCAGAACAATGCGTCGGAGTGCATTCCTGGAGGAAAGCTAAGTTTGTTGACACTGGACTCGCCGGAAACATAGAAACATTACATACAGTATTTCAATATGATAATAACGGCTGATTCAAAAAATATACTCCATACTTTATTGTAGAAATTATGTATTTAAACGATTGGTCATACAATATTATTACAGTACATTACAGTACAGGTCGTACAATATTAGTACAGTATTTATTGGTATGAGCGTATGAGCCTCTATAAAAAAATATTTACGCTTATTGTATCGGTCTATAAAAAAATAATCTAATGTCACAGATTATTTTTTTATAGACCGATACAATAAGCGTATTTTAAGTTGTATAGCTACCACAGTATAAGTAATAGTACTAGGTACAGTATGGCCACTCCCTGTCGCAAAGTTAACCCATAACTGTTCTAGGCTATATTTTATACCACCAAGGTAGTAAACACGGCTCGTTTGGTGGAAAGCAGTTACCGCAGACTATGGACGTGTGCAACACTAACACTCGCACGTTGCCGACCCTGTAAAAACCTCTTGACATCCTTTTTGAAGGACCTCATGCTACAGTCTCTCGGGAAAACCTTGGCACGGAGTTCTAGCAATAGGCTACAACTGCATAGATAATTTCGGAATTCAATCGGCAGGTTAACAAAGTTGAGTTGCTGTCAGATATATACTTATCGTGCCGGAAAGGATGAATGCGCGCGGAATACGCGTTGCTTTGCGCAGACGCAGCCCAGACGAATGCTAGCGCCATTTTTAAATGGCCGCCCTTCCTGTTCTATATGGTTGGCACTTTGATGTTCTGTTTCTTTTATTTAGTACTGCTGATGTATTTTTTATCTCCTCGATTGCCAAATATTATTGTCTTCTTTTCTGTTTTCTTTTTCACCCCTCGACCGAACCTCCTCACCTATTTACTTTTCCTTAAGTTCGGGCATTTATTAGCTTCCAGCACTTCCAGCCAATTTCATATGAATTTGTAAAATACATAGTTTCAATTTTGAGGCCGGTAAATTTCGAAGTATTCATTCGGAATACCGAACAAAGTAAATTCATATAAAATCATGACTTATCCCGACACGTATGTACAATAGTTTTCTGTACCAAATTTTTTTTCGGTTAGGAATTTGAATGGCAACTTGTGCGTTCGGAATTCCTAACGGAAACAAAGCCATTCTGATCGCAAGTTGAAGTCAATAAAGTCTTGGTATTCCGAACTAAAATGAACATAATGTGTGATGTAATTTCGAAATGAAATTCAACTGCGGGTTGGAGAAGGCCAATAGTTTTCAAGCCGTGAAGGCTTGAAAGTTTTCAACTATTGGCCATCTTCAACCCGCTTTTTGTCCCAGTTTTCCCACCTTTCCTCAATTTCCCCCTGTCTACTTTCCTTTCTCCTTCTCCATTTTTTTTCTCTTGCCGGTGAACAAACTGGTGAAAAAATCCTTTCAAACCCTTAAAGATATTTTTCATTTTTTAAAGTTTTCATCTTTATTTTACACCCTTAAGTAAGTATTAAATTTTCGTTCCAATATTCGTAGTTCTAGCTTCAGTAGTTTGGACTCTACGTTGATGAGACATTTATGCGAAAAAAAACATTGTTTCTTTACCTATATCAGTGTAGATAAAAATAAGCCCCCTTCATTGTTTTATTGACAGCCCTAGATATCAAAATCGCCCTAGGTTTTCATTATATCGGCGTCACAGAGGCTCATAGCTCGACTTTTTCGCCGCTAAAGTTACATCTTAACAATGGGTTCAATTCCCGACACGTCAGCGGAAATAAATTTAGGCGATGGTTATTTTTGCGACAGGCAATTATTTACATTAAATGTCTTTTTGATGTTTGCCGAACGGTGAGGATGACGAGCGGTGCGACTGTAGTGAGCCTAATAAGCTATTCTTAGCGTCAAAGGCATTTATTTTAAAAACTACGCCGGGTGGTAAACATACGGCCCGGAGGATGTGAAGCGATGACCGTAGCTATAGACCGTTGCAACATTCCATATCGTTTACGCGCTGCCACACTCGCTGCCATTAACAACCCTTCCAGGTAACGTCACGCGCTTAGGAGCACAATAACCCTATAGACCTTTAGGAAATTATTATTTAGCGGTGTGAGGTTATATCTTAAGATTTACCGACGATCTCAAAAAAATGGCTGGTAGCGGTTGGATGCGGAAAGCGGAGGATCGCATGTGGTGGAAAACATTGGGAAAGGCCTATATCCAACAGTGGATTGATACAGGCTGATGATGATGGTGTGAGGTGGTCACCTCACAGAAGATCGCCGCTAAATACCACCGGATGGGCAAAATCAACTACCAACGTACGTTACAGTATCGAACAGTGTGTAGTGCAACAAGTGCTCTCTACAATGAATATAGTTCTCTAGCGTATTTTTAAGCTGCCCGACTAGGGAAGTACCTCCACCTCACAGAATACCGCAGCCAATAGCAATGATAAGCAGAAATGATAGCAATTTTCTTGAGGGTTGTTGTGTTACTGCGAGTGAGTCAGGCCACCAGAAAGAAAGAAAATAAAGGAGTATACGGAGGCAACGGATTTAACCTCTAGGTGTTATTTATCGGGTATCATTTAAGCTATCGCCAATTTAATTCGTTTTGTGTTTCTTAACTAATAGGGTTTGCCCGCAAAATAATAGATTTGTCACCAAAATGTAGTCACCAAACAATATAAAATCGATTCCACAATAAATCACCTAAAATCATGTAGATATAGGCTCTAGTACCAAATAAATGTTTTTGTATGTATTATATTGTCAATTATTAATAATTAAGCTTACGTGACACCACATCATTCATCATCTAGGTTAACGGAGCTCCGCTTCGCGGTGCTCCTATTTCCGATGACAGGACACAAGAAAACCCTAACCTAACAAAAAAATCAACTCAAATCTAACTAAAACATGATTTATTACATTGACCAAGTATTGGTAAGACTCGTCAGTGAATATGACGCCAATTTAAATTCGCCCCTATTAGCCATTTTTTCAATAAACTAAGGAGCTGATCTATTTATTTGGTGACAGACCTATTATTTTGATGATCAAACGAATTGAATGATTCTAACAGTTTGTTAAGCTGATGATTTATATTTAGAGACAGTTTTAATTAAAATGATGATATTTCTTGGGGACTAATATATTTCTTGGGGATAGATATTATTATTAGGGTACTGCAGATTAGTGACACATTTAAATTTAAGTGACAGAAAATATTGTTCCCTTATTTATCTCCATTGGCGGTGGTGATTGCTTTCCTTCAGGTGACAGAAGCTTGTTTGACTCTTGATGACGTTGCAATTGCATTGTAACTGTCAAGCATGATGTCCACTTATCTGTAATACGACTTTTAAATATATGATACTATTAATAATAAATAACAATATCCCTATTGTATTTACTGCATATAGGGTGAGGGCGGCAGCTTTAAACAGGGCCAGCTTAGAACAAATTAATTTACCAATAACTATTTAAGGCTACATGGGTAGAAATAGTGATTTATATTAGCAACACTGAAGCGCATACGTGTTACTTGTCATTACAAATATTTGACAGATGAGTTACCAGTAAAAACATTTTTTTTTTTTAAACTACGTCGGGTGACCGACAAGTATACGGCCCGCCTGATGTAAAGCGTTTACCGTAGCAATATTAACGCTCGCAACATAAAATATAGCACGCGCGCCGCCACCCCCGCTGTCAACGCAGCATCTCCTTCCTTTCTGTTGACCTCACTCACTCGCAGGAACACAACAACCCTCAAGGGAATTGTTATTTGGCTGCGGTATTTTGTGAGGTTGAGGTATATTCCCCAACTTAGCTAGCTTGCAATTACGCTTCCTACCTCTTTTTGCCAAAGCTTCGTTTGTCAGTCAGCAGGGTGCAACGCGCGCAGGTGAAGTTAGCTTTGGTTCAAAGATGTTGATGAACCACTTACACCCCAAATGCAGAGGGCATTAAAAATTGGTAACAATTATAACACAAGTGCCTATATTACCAACGTATTATTGACTCATGCTGTTTATAAAGTGCATAACACACCTGCCAGCCAGTTCACGTGCATAAAACATGTGTTTATGTAGACGCAATACAGCATTCCGTCAGAGGAATTCACGTGAGTGCAACCTATAACCTTTAGTACTCCGGTCGCTTTATTTATTGACTGTATTATACGTTTCAATATTGGTAATATTCACGTGAGGCAAAATTAAATACTTAACGTGCCACACATATTTTCGTCGGATAATACTATGTAGTTTAGATATCAAATTCATATCTTCATCAGAGCGAGTATTTGGACGCTTCTGCCACAGCATATTAATACAACCAGTACTTTAACTTTATACTAGCGCCTAAATCGGCGCACGCACACAGCCAATCGTCTTTTACACGACCGCTCAGGAAGTTTTGGTGCACGGCGCACCAAAACCGTGCGCCGATTTGGGCGCTAGTATGAAGTTAAAGTACTGGTTGTATTAATATGCTGTGCTACTGCTGCTGCGGGCTCTCTCTAACTCGTAAAAATCTCTAACTCGTTCCCAGGTCAATGTATACGCTTCTACAATAAACTTCCAAACGACGCGTTAAAATTATCCATGGGTAAATTTAAGAAAGATATCAAAACTAGACTATGTCAAAAGGCTTACTATTGTACCTCAGATTACATAAATGATAAAAGTATTTGGAAATGAATTGCTCTTGTCATGTTATGTTAATAATTGTATTTGTATTTAATGTAACGATATTGGCAATTAAAAGAGTCGGCCTTGAGTTTCTTGCCAGTTCTTCTTAAGAAGTCCCGTCGCCGGAGCTGGCACTTAAATTCACTTTCACATTCAAGATAGTGTGATGAGAGTGAATCTAAGCTCTGCGGATTTAGAGTAGTAATGATTTAGATAAATGTTCTTATATTTAATTTGTATGACGTTTCTAAGTGATTAAAGATATTTTGATTTGATTTGGGTCGATGCCTTCGTGGCTCCACTCAACGACAGTTGTAACAGAGCAAGAAGTGCGTGAAAAGGTTTTTGGAGGATAGCATAAGCGCGAGTGATATCGCTGATGTCTCTGGTGCTGCGAGCAATGCTTTACCATCAGCCAGGTTGCATGCTTCATTGTCATCGCAGGTGTAAAAAAAAGTGGCCACGTACTTACCTATGCAACCGTTGCGAGTTCTTCTTTTACATTATTTATATGAAGATTTTTATAGATTTCATTGTTGGTGACTGGGATTAGTTCTTGGGAACTCATTAACAACCTGAAGCAAGTTTCCATGCTGGCAATATACTCAGTTCTCATTGCAAACTAAACCAAAAAGTTCGAAGTCCCCCAGACGACTGCTCACATGTTGCAAACTAACACGGACAAAGTTAGTAGGATCCACTAAATAAAATAAGGAAGTACGAATTATCCAGTACGTTCCGGCGGCGCCCTGCAATTGTTTCATCGAGTCACACCACTATGACATAACCCGCTGGGCGTCGTTTATTGGCCTAATTAATGAAATTAACGTCAGCTGTATCGCTAGTTTTATACAAATCTTTATAGCCAAAGCCGACTTTATCTATGACAAAACAGAGGGGCTGCGATATTGAAAAAGGAGCCGTCAGCCCAATTGAAGGATCGTCTCTATCTTATAAGAGATCGAAACCAAATAACACATTCCCGAAAGGTTGCTGTGCTCCTGTGACTGTTTTTGCTAGCAAAAAAAATGTACTTGTGGAATATCACCAGGTTGGGCAAAGTTTTTGCTCGTGTGACTTTGAGGCACTTATCGGGCAAAAAGATCTTTAGGAATTTTCCAAACGCTGTCCAACTTACTTGGACTCGATGAGAAACCTTTCTCGAAATTGAACCTACGCCTCCTGACTAAACTGAATTCATCAGTTACATGGATACGCAAAATACTTGTCTCAAATAGTGACGAGAATATTAATTTGCAAATCACACACTAGTAGTAATATATACCGAGTATTCTGCAAAAGTAATTCATGCTGTTGGACAACACTACCTGAGATATCTTCGACAGCTGAATATACGTAAAATCTTACGTAACTCGACTGTATAGAAATCCTAAATGTGCTAATTTGACAAAACCTTAAGTACCACTATGTGTTAACTGTTACCGCATACAGACCGTGGAATAAAACGGAACCTTAGCTGTGACCTTGTAAGCATTTGAGTTATCGGTATACCATTGTGATGACATAAAGAATAGCATAACAACAATTTGTGAGTTTTAAAATGATCAGTGTTATAATAATAATAATTGCTCGATAGACGCAGTAATGGCAGGTGTCCGTCCCTCTTCTGTAATAGCCCGGTATTAGATCTCATCTCCATAGCTCATTTATTTTCCTTCACACTTTGTATTAATCTCAACACCTGACGAGACATGCATGCTGCTCATGGGTATATCGTTCCATTGATATATCCTCGAGCGGGTCACGGCAAGCGTACAACACAATTTTTTTTTTTTTTTTTTTTTTTTTTTTTACATCTAGCCCCAAAGTAAGCGAAGCTTGTGTTATGGGTACTAGACAACTGATAAACATACGTAAATACATTGTAAATACATACTTATGATACATAGAAACACCCAGACTAAGACAAACAGACATGTTCATAGACATTCACACAAATGTATGTCTTATGTGGGAATCGAACCCACGAGCGTTGGTGTCGAAGCCGCGTCTTTGACCGCTACGCCACCGAGCTCGTCACTACATCAAACTTCTTAAAGGGGCATCTACGCGTTGGATCCATATCCCCACGCACACCTACCGATAGATTCGTGAATCAAGAGAGATAATTGCTCGCAGAGCTGAGGGGCAATTCTCGTAATTAAATGTAGTCACAATTCAGTTCCGATCCTGACTCGATCTCACAAATGTCAAAATTGACATTCTCGTATTACAATATAAAACTTCAAAGTCTAATTTAAGTGTAATTATATCGAATTATGACCAAATCTTAAACAAACTAAGAATATTATTTTGCCAACAATAATAGTTGATAATAATTTATGCTTTTAGATTAGACAATGAAGCGGAGGAATTTTTTGACGCGCCGTTTAGTTTTTTTTACTTACTTTTCATATACTCGTATATGAAAATTAAGTAAAAAATATTCATTTAAAAATTACTTTATTTTTAGTTAATTTATTTTTTTAATTCTTAACACCCTGTATAAAAATATATGAACCAGTAGGTATTTGATCAGTTCACGGACATTTAAACTAATATACGCAATACTTATAATAGTAGATTAGTAGCCAAGGGCTGTAAGGCATCAATTGCAGCCCGAGATATTTAGGCGCACGAGCGCAGCGAGGGCGCCTATAGTTCGAGGGTGCAATTGATGCTTACACCCGAGCTAACTACTCTGCTTTACATCTCGATTGTGAGGTAAGTAGAAAAAAACCGGGATTACAAGAATAAAAGACTTTACTTGTTTTTCTTTTCGCCACTTCATGAACTCGTCGTAAGTTTTCAAATATCTCTCTTTAGAACTTACAGGCAAAATATTGTTAATTGCTGCTTCAGCTTCCATTTTCATTGAATCGGGAGTGCAGCTTATATCTTCATCACTTGCAGAACTCATGTTTTTTTCCTAATTAGCACGTAATTATAAAAAAATCCCGAAAACAAACAATATTAAAAGTAAAAGTATCTATTCCCGCCTTTTTTCATCTCTTTTTTTTTTTTTTTTTTTTTAGAAGGAAATTGAGCTTCGCCGTTCGATATTTAAATTGATGACTATTATACTCATACGAAGACAAGGCTGAATAGCGAAGCGACCTCTTTTGTCATTGGGCTGAATGCATGATGTCTATTGCCAGTATGATGGTTAGATGTATAGTGCCACAAACTTATCTGGCCCGGTGGCGGGGGCGGTACGATCGACTTAAGTGTTGCCATTAAACGAAATTCCGCCCGTTTTAGAGGAAACATAAAAATCAAAGAAATATATCGACGGTGAAGTGCCAATACCTCCTATCTAACATTTTTCGAGAAATTGACTTTCTTTATGCCATTCACTTTAAAATCAATTTCTATTTTATATTTCAAATATATTTATATTTCATTGAAACTTTAGCTTTCCGTATCATTATATTCACCATACAAATGAATTTATTATTCTTAAAGTTTTCAGGAAACTAAACTTTTTTTTACTTAATGTGAAATTTTGTCTGTGTTAGTTAGAAGATATTGACACTTCGCCGTCGATATATACTGTTAAAATAATAGCATTGATATACTTATTAATTGTGTTGTGTGGTGTTTCAATTAAATATCTATTTTTTGTTAATTAATTTTAAAAATGCACCACGTTAAGTCGCGATCATAGCTATTATATAATATTAGAGAGTTATAATATTGCACAGAAACAACTCGTTGACGATTTATTTATTGTAAGAAATGAAATATGTGTAGAAAAAGATAATATGAATTTAATAAAATACACCCCAATGGAATGTGCATACGCGGTAAATAAATAAATTGTACCGGGCAATACTACATTTCAAGATGGCGGCTTTAGTTCTAAATTTGGCCACCGGGTCAGATAAGTTTGTAGCACTGTACGCGAACTTTTTGAAAGAGTGCAGTGTTTTTTTTTTAATTACTTACCGCCCTAGAGCCTTTTAGAGCTACATTATTACCCTAGAGCGCTAATTGGTCACCTACAAGCCCCATTTGGGGGTAATAAGGACCTACTTACCGAATATGAGAGATGTAAAGATATTATAAGCAATACATATTAAGTATACATTAAAACTATTGTCAGAAAGTGGCGAGTAGTCGATATACTGCAGCTCCAATTTCGTCCCACATTTGCGGAGTTACGTAACGCCCGCGCTGCTGTGTAAATACACAAGTAAACGGGCCCCCTGTATTAAAAACTGGGTGTAATCCAATGATGGAGGTAGCTAACGTACTTACATACTGCAAGACGTTTAGAAAATCCACGTCGTCTGACAGATAAATCCAACAAATTAATAATGTAGAAAGAAATAGATCTCTATCAAATTTGCGCGATAGTATGACATCTCTCTATTAATCTAAAAAAGTAATGCTTGTGTCTGTGCTTTTAGTAATTATTGGTTTCAATATATTCAGCCAAAACATTTCCCTTGAGGGTTGTTGTGTTCCTGCGAGTGAGTGAGGTCACCAGAATGAAAGAAAGGAAGGAGGTCAACGGATCGGCGAGCCCTTGGTGTTGCTGATCTCCATGGGCGGTGGTGATAGCTTTCCCTCAGGTGACCCACATGCTCATATAAAAAAATCAACCTGTATTTATAACCAACTTCAAAGAAGGAGGCGGTTTACAAGTGCAATCAACTAATTTTTTCGTGTATGTTATTCGATAACGCTAGTTTTTAGGAACAGATTTTTAAATTTTTGTACAGTGATAACGGCTTCCACATCTATTAGCCTTTCAACGCAACTTGCGCTTGCCAACACGCGAGGTGGAGACATTTTGACGGACCACATTAAAAAAAAAATGGCATAGAATAAGAAATACTAGGGGCCGTAATCCGAAGTCTTTGTAATTTCGGATTTTTTTACGTAGCAATCACTACAAAGCGTATTAAAAAAAAAACCGGAATTTTTGCATGAAATTTCCTTTAGAATAGGTCCCCTGTACTATTTATATTCGCTTGAGCTAGTGTTAGCAACTTAACTTATATAAAAACAAAAAAACCGTTAATAGCTAACGATTCATATGAAAAATCACAATAAGTCGCCTTCATAAAACTGTCAATTGGAGAAAAAACGTCATTATGTGAACAGTAAACACACTACCCTTGGCCTACTGGCCACCGAGCCGTGAGGCCGTGGGAGCTGTCTGCCTGGGAATATCCTAAAAACTACGATTCCGTTCATAAGGTTTTGACAAACGATCCGGTAATATGCCGGATCTAAGAACCTGGCCTAAATGTAGTTTTGTTATACGGTGCCAAAGAAACGTACCGCTCGGCTGATGTCAAGCGGTTACTGTCCACATAGGCGCTTGAAATGCACGGTTTATTGCTCAAATTTTGGTGCCCTGATACCTGATAACTGTCGCCGATTTCCACTATCGTACAATTCGACATAAATTAAAATTCAATCCATATCATCTTGAGAATAGAGTCTATATTTCCCGTAAAAGGCTGGCAAAAGATAGGTGACCCGTTGGTATTGCTGATCTCCATGGGCGATGCTGATTGCTTTCCACCAGGTGACCCACATGCTCGTATCTAAAAAATGCCCTTATCTAAAAATAAAAAACAACCCAAAATCTCATCAACTGGTGACCGCTTCCACTTACAGGAACACGACAATCCTTTGTTATGAGGCAGCTGCAGCTGTGAGCGCATCGAAGTACAGTACGTAGGTCAATCTTGGGTTAACGAGGCAATATTTCTCATGGCGCCGCTCAAGAATTACTTCCAGGGAGGTGCATCTTTACTTTCAGGGGGTGCACCTGCATCTACGTATTAATAATAATACCTATAATACAGAGTATATTATGTTATGACATGTTAAATTCCTTGCATGTCCCATTCGGGTTAGTATACTATTCTGATTCCGTAGTAACAAGGGAGATTTACCAAGCGTTCAGACGATTTTGCAATTCATATTATTTTAATCGATGTGTTAGGTGACAACTCAATGTTTTAGGTCCCCAATAGTGTTAGATACTTAAAATCCGTGGTGCATGGCAGTTGAGCTTCACTTGATTAGCCATTTCTTTAGGCTTTTTCTTCTTATCCCTACTAATTTCTTCTGATTAAATTCGTTGTTAGTACAAAGTCAGCCGTAGTCTTACCCCTGGGATTGTAATGGACTTCATTGTTCATTGCCTCTTTTTCATCATTTATTATTTATTTATATTTAATGTGTGGGGCGTCCTAATACAAATTCAAATAAAAATGTATTATTATAAAATGTATAATAATACATTTTTAATTGAATTACATTTGTCAAATTCGATTCGATTCGATGAGCAAAACACCTTCAGATACCCGAAGGTGTTTTGCTCATTCATATGGCGACCGTTGTGTTCGATGAATTTAGATAGCGAATTTTTTGTCTCTGACTGGAGGGTTCGAGTGAACTCCCCTCACGGCGGTCATGTACATCACGAGCATTAATGCTGGGTCAAAAGATAGTTAGTTTCATTTCCATTATGAGTACATAATATGAGTTTTTTGTTCGCGTTCGATAAAGTCAACGTAAACAAACCGACCAAATCTGAAGAACTCTCACGTTATGAATTTATAAATCGCGTGTTACATATCGAAACTATGTATCTTATTTGCTCACATTTTGAAGTGAGCAACCGCGCTAATTTGGATATGTAACACGCGTAACGGTAAATTCTCAATGTAAAACTTTTTTCAATTTGGTCGGCTTGTAAACGTTCCGT
Source organism: Hypsopygia costalis (assembly GCA_937001555.2). Classification (NCBI taxonomy): domain Eukaryota; kingdom Metazoa; phylum Arthropoda; class Insecta; order Lepidoptera; family Pyralidae; genus Hypsopygia; species Hypsopygia costalis. Next base: position 4,148,091 of record OW443340.2, on the reverse strand, counting down.
TCGAATGTGACCAAAAACTTGCACTAAGTACTCTGATCGAGCAACGAGTGATGAGCATGGATGAGCTCAATAAAAAAAGCATTAGTGACACACATTTTGTTATGTCGCAATGGTACTTCTCTATTTTACGACCGACTTTGATAATACTTTCCTTATCAAACTAAAGGACACCTCTGACATTAGGTTCAAATCTCATGTAGGGTCATAGTTTTAAATAAATAAATAATAATAATAATTGTCAGACAAATTACATAGCGCCATCTAGCCCCAAAGTAAGCGAAGCTTTTGTTATGGGTACTAGACAACTGATAGACATACGTAAATACTTACATATTTTTTTTGTAAATATCGTCGTTAAATTGTAAATAGTCAAAATACAATGGAAAAGATGGAAAAAATGTGCAACATTATTTATTATAATTAATTTCATCGTCAACCCTTGCTCATACCACTGCTGGGATACGGGCTTCCCTCAATTGATGGGGTTTAGAGCATACTCCACCACTCTGTTCAACTGCGGGTTGGCGGAGGCCAGTGTTTTCAAACCGTCCAAAGGTCACGGACTTAGCTTAACGACTGTCATCTAATGACAATAGCCGGGACCGACTGCTTAACGCACCCACCGAAGCACGGAAGGGCACGAGATAATATAAACCCATTCATCCGATCGACGTTGCTTAACTTACGTGTTCGTTTAGACTGACACGCGCAACGACGCCCTCGTGCTCCTCAATAATTAATTCAAATAATTTTAATGCAATCAAAAACCGAAAAGTTTGCGACAAGCTTTACATTTCGTGTTATATACAATTGATTATATTTAAATAAATAATGTTTATTGATAAATACAACCATTTTATTGTTAAAATAACGTTATTCAATTCGATGAGAATATAGATAAAACAATAAAATTGTTTTCTTAAAGGCTAAGAACAACTAATCTTTGCGTGTCAATTGCAAGCATGAGTATTTATGACTTAAATCCTAGACAATAAGTTTTTATATTATACTAAGTCGGGCGGTAGACTAGCATACAGCCCGCCTGATGTGAAACGGTTAACGTAGCCGTATTACTCGTACGTTCGTAACATGAAATATCGTTCGTGCGCTGCCACTCCCGTAGCCAACACAACAACTACTTCCTTCCTGATGACTTCGCTCACTCGCAGAAACACAACAACCCTCAAGGGGATTGTTATTTGGCTGCAGTATTCTGTGACGTGAAGGTAGTTACCCAGTTGAGCAGATTCTTCATTGTTCATTGCCTTTTTTGGTGGTCGTCGCTGTAAATCCTGGCTATACAGGAGGCACAGTGGTGGGAATGATAGTGGGCCCCCTACTCATTAAAAAAAAATATGATTACATGAATATATATATGAAAGGTTGTTGTGGTGAAACCTAAAATAATAGACATTAGCACACTACACTGAAGTGTCCCATTAAAACTTGACATCGGAGCTCTTTTCACAATCTGAGAGTTCGCAGTAGAAAATCCCCTGGGCCCACAGAGTACACAACCACACATCAAGATACAAATACTTTTAATAATATATTAAAAATGGAAAAAATCACCTGTCCCACCTAGGTGGGATTTGACCTCTCGATGACCGGTCGAGTGCTCTTCCAACAGAGCTACCAAGAAGATTGTGACGGTGGCCAATTTTTACATTTTATATTTTACTGCTGTGAAGTCGCAGTACTACCAATTCTGACTACTGCACACCGGACACTACTCGAAGAAAAACCACCCAAGAGCTAATGAGAGTTTAGACCTGGCGCTTATATCTTACGTCTGAAACTTGTGCAAACACGAGTTTTGTCCAAAAATTCAATGCGTTAAATTGAACAATACCTCTGTATTGTTCTTGGTCCTTGAAATCTATTTGGTCAATGATTCATTGACAATCAAATACAGACTGAACTGATAATTAATGACGCAAATTCGTCAAATAATCTTGTATAAAACTCATTATGTACTTTCCGATCGCCCTACAGCTGAACAAACGATTTTACAATCAATTTCAGATTGTATTGAATGCGTAGTCTGTAATTTGGTTGTGTGTTTGTTTAATTGGGAATACGCGCGGGTCTGTGGAATGCGTAGCCGTGTAGCTGCGTTGTCTTGTTGCCATAAGACCAGAGATGACATAAATGTGAACAAAACATTTTATGCAACGATCAATTTCCAATATTTTTATGTTTTTTCCTATACATTGTAGCGTTACTTGCCTAGGTTGGGCTTTAAGACCTAACACTTACACTTGGGCTGGAAGTGGTTCATCAACATCTTTGAACCAAAGCCAACTTCACCTGCACGCGGTGCACCCTGCTGACTGACAAACGAAGCTCTGGCGAAAAGAGAGGTAGGGAGCGTAATTGTAAGCTACCCGACTGGGGAATGTACCTCCACCTCACAGAATACCGCAGCCAAATAATAATTCCATTGAGGGTTGTTATGTTCCTGCGATTGAATGAGGTCACCAGAAAGGAAGGAGATGCTGCGTTGGCAGCGGGGGTGGCGGCGCACGAGCTACATTTTATGCTGCGAGCGTTAATATGGCTACGGTAACCGCTTCACATCAGGCGGGCCGTATGCTTGTCTGCCACCCGACTAAGTATAAAAAAAAGGGCCCATCAGACGATGAGGCGGCACGGAGATAGACTGTCTGAAGAAAAAGTAAGAGAGGTAGGTAGCGTATTTGTAGGTAAGCAGTACCACCGGGGGAAGTATCTCCACCTCACAAAATACCGTACTCAAATGCCAATTCTCTTGAGGGTTGCTGTGCTTCTACGAATGAGTAAATTTTAAAAAAGCCCACCAGAAAGAAAGGAGTTGATGCACTCACATGTAGGGGGGGGGGGGGGGGGGGAGAGCTCGGTGGCGTCGTTGCGCGTGTCACTCTATCGAACACGCAATTTAAGCAACGTCGACCGTAGCCTGTCCATGGGTGGGTCTATTTACTCCGAGCTCCTCCGTGCTTCGGACGGCACGTTAAGCCGTCGATCCCAGGCCCCAGCTGTTGTCAATAGATGACAGTCGTTAAGCCCAGTCAGTGGCCTTTAGGCGGCTTGAAAACACTGACCTCCGCCAAGCCGCAGTTGAGCAGCGTGGTGGAGTGTGAAGCGTGGTGGAGTGTGAAGCGTGGAGAACGCTATATTAGAGCTCTTTTTTTAAAATGTCATTTTTGTCAAAAGGGAATAATTTTGGCACTTTTTTCAGTTTTACCTGTTTGGGCTCAACAAAAGTTTAGCGTTAACTTCGCTTTACATCTTTAGAGCATCAACAATAAGATTGATTAGACACTCGATTGGAACGCACAACACTATTAGTACTATTTCTTACTCTTCGACGCTATCCCGAAACCGCCACCACTACATAAGGGATGTTGCTGAGATTCTAACTTCAGTTCAGTTGACTGACGAGCTTGGGTGCTCGAATGCTTAGCAATCCATCCCCGCACAAGACAAATATTTGTGTGCATGAACATGTATGTTTGTCTTGGTCTGGGTGTTTTATATGTATTATATGTATGTATTTAAAAAAAAAAAATTTTAGTGTAATATCAGTTATCTACTAACTAAATGACTAAATGGCCTTGTGTAATTTGTCCAGGAATATTTATATAATAGTTACAAAGTCGAGTGAATAGAGATGGGCAAAATGCCGAGCATTTACGATAAATGCCCAATAAATAAATATAAATTCCCTATTTATGTCCAAAAATAAGGCATTTATTGAGCATTTATATATACTTATTGGGTATTTATCGTAAATGTATTTTGGCCATTTCTACGTGTGAATGATGAAAAATGGGCTACCAGACTATCGAATAAACTTACCTTTTAAAACATTTAATTTCTTTGTCCGTTTCTTTAATGCCTCTCAATTATGTTAATTCAAATATTTTTTTTATTCTAATAGGCTTCAAATAGGCCTGTTATCATATGAATAGTCACTAATTTTTATACTTTACGTTAACGATAATTATATGGAAATGTAAAGTTTAGGCATTTTAATGACGGTTTCTCGTGCATTGATTTGGGCCCTTATTTAAATTACTCAGAATTGAAAAAAGTATGCGCATGGAGTTGCTACACCAGTGGCATCATTCACACGTTGCCGACCCTGTAAAGCCCTTTGTGTCTTTCATGTAGAGCGCCGTGCTACTCGTATATCCCAAAGTTTGTCAAAGCTTTTTTTCGCGGTACTAGTACCCATAACACAAGCTTCGCTTACTTTGGGGCTAGATGGCGCTGTGTAATTTGTCTGACAATTATTATTATTATTATTTATTTATTTATTTATTTAAAACTATGACGCTACATGAGATTTGAACCTAATGTCAAAGGTGTCCTTTAGTTCGATAAGGAAAGTATTATCAAAGTCGGTCGTAAAATAGAGAAGTACCATTGCGACATAACAAAATGTGTGTCACTAATGCTTTTTTTATTGAGCTCATCCATGCTCATCACTCGTTGCTCGATCAGAGTACTTAGTGCAAGTTTTTGGTCACATTCGAACGGAACGTTTACAAGCCGACCAAATTGACAAAAGTTTCATATTGTGAATTTACCAGACGCGTGTTACATATCCAAATTAGCGCGGTTGCTCTCTTCAAAATGTGAGCAAATAAGATGCATTTTTTTTAAATTTTTTTTTTATACTACGTCGGGTGGCAGACAAGCATGCGGCCCGCTTGATGTGAAGCGGTTACCCTAACCGTATTAACGCTCGCAACATAATATATCACTTGCGCGCCACCCCCGCTGCCAACGCAGCATCTCCTTCTTTTCTGGTGACCTCACTCATTCGCAGGAACACAACAACCCTCAAGGGAATTGTTATCTTTTCGCCAGAGCTTCGTTTGTCAGTCAGCAGGGTGCTGACTGACAAACGAAGCTCTGGCGAAAAGAGAGGTAGGGAGCGTAATTGTAAGCTACCCGACTGGGGAATGTACCTCCACCTAACAGAATACCGCAGCCAAATAACAATTCCCTTGAGGGTTGTTGTGTTCCTGCGAGTGAGTGAGGTTACCAGAAATTAAGGAGATGCTGCGTTGGAAGCGGGGGTCGCGGCGCGCGAGCGATATTTTGTGTTGCGAGCGTTATATGGTACGGTAGCCGCTCCACATCAGGCGGACCGTATGCTTACCGCCTGACGTAGTATAATAAAAAAAACCTTTTATGTCCTAACCCAGCTTCCATTATGCCTTCTGGTTCGTGACAATCATGGCCCACTCAAATATTTTGAACTTTAGATACAGTAAAGATTTATAGGAGTAAAAGCTGCGAGACCTGGTATTTTACTCTCGTAAACTGGTGCCAGGTCGTGACTCAACCTTTAGGAAACTCTGCTGTAATCGCATGTGAAGAACGCTAAAAGAGGTTCTCCTCTTAATATGAAACTTCGTAGAAGAATTTTGCTGCAGTTTTCACTGTCGCTAACTACAGTAGTATTTAAATTATTGATCGAGACCAACCATTGGAATGTACCCACCAGTGCCCTGTAAGACGCGGCTGAATGCTACTGGGAAATCTAAGCATTACCAATATTTATACCCCAATTTTTCTAAACGGCCAAGGTAAATCCCAAGATTGGAAATTTTAGTGCGCATGTGATGAGCACTCGGAGGTAAATTTTGGGTACCACTGCTTAGGGAATATCTTATAGTTTGTTTATTCTATCTTATATTTTTTTATCTACGGCAAGTGGCAAACAAGCATAATGCATGATGTGAAGCGGCTACTGTAGCCATATAAACGTTCGCAATAAGAAATCTCCCTCGCGCGTCGCCACGCCCCGGGCGTTACTGCCAACGCAGGAACCTTCCTTCGTGATGACCTCACTCAATCGCAGAAACACAACAATCCTCAAGAGGATTGTTATTTGACTGAGGTGTTATGTGCGGTGGAGGTACTTCTCCAGTCGGGACAGCTTATCATTACGATATGCGTAGGGCTCTATATTATTCTTGAACATACAACTACCTAAATAAATATGCTATGACGATCTCGCAAACGGCTGTAACGTTTTAAATCAAATCTAGAATGTAGGAGATTACGGAGGCGAACCGATCGAACTAGGTCTCTACTCTAGAAAAATTTGCTTCCTCTTGAAAAATGCTGAGCAAAACTCGGTCTCCCAACTATATATTATACAACTATCCCACTTGGGCGAAGCCGGGACAGTTTGCTAGTATGTTATAGGACTTAGTCAGCGATATATTTTGACAGATATTATGGTCAAAATTTGCATTTCTCGCCCTTCCAGGGCTTTAACGGAAACACCATAAAAGGAACAGGTTGCTTTAGGGTACTGTTCAAAAAGAGATAAAACCGTTTATAATAATTAGATTGATAGACATATTTGAATGGGAAACTTGTTTTATACCACCACTATTTTGGCAAACAAACTTACGGCTCTCCTGATTGTAAGCAGTTACTCATATGCAAAACCAGGGCCATCACATGCGCAACGCCAGACCTGCATGATCTTATTCAGGAGTCCATACTGTAGTCTCCTAGGAGAACTCGTCACGTATCGTTCACGCACGGATACCCTGCTGCTAATGCAGTAATAATTTTAACCGACCTCTTAGGCATAATTTTAACAAAAGAAGAAATGGGTACTTATATATACATTTGTTTAAATTTACATGAAGCGTGTACTAAATAAATTCAACATTTATTCAGTTTCATTATTGTTGGGGACAAAATGTTTACAGTTTATATTGTTATTAACAGATACATTTATGTGTCTGTCAGTTGACTAGTTCCGCAGCGGGCGTCGAACGATGACTTCAAACTATAACTATTTTAATACGGAACCTTGGTGAAAAGAACCTCTCGCGCTTCACCAATTTTTTATTATCACTTGGCCCGTGATCAGGATGCCATTTATGTTCGCAAACTGGTGGCCTGTCAATGTTTAACTGCAAGCCTCAAATTGACGTTTACGACTGGAACTAATTAATTTTACTAATAAGCCTGAGATACCTGAATATTTGTATTGTATTTAGCAATACTTCATAATCTGTAAAATACATAAGTTTCGCCACTTAAGGAATATTTAAAGAGGGTAGACTGTTTTACGCCTCGTTGGAAGGCAAATAAGACGTTTTGGACAATATGTGCTGTTTAATTAAAACTTCCCAATAACACAGCCTGTTTTCAGCCTGACTCAGCGCTCACCTCATCATCATCATCATTATCAGCCTGTAACTACCCACAGCTAGATATAGGCCTTTCCCAATACTTTCCACCATATGCGATCCTCCGCTTTCCGCATCTAACCGCTACCAGCCACTTTTACGAGATCGTCGGTCTATCTAGAGAGGGGGCGCTCTACGCTTTGTCGCATCATACGTGGCCTCCACTTCCAATGCTACTTGCTTATATTACTATACTTCCCAATGCTTTCCACCTGCCATCGCTCGGCATCGACTCGGCAGATGTGGCCAGACCACTGCCACTTCAACTCGCTGACTCTGAGAGGTATGTCGACCACTTTAGTTCTCCATCAGCGAGCGCTCACTTGGCCGGGTGGTTTCCGGCAGACTAGAATAGAATCACTCCGTTTCTTCCCGTGGATGTCGTACAAGGCGACTAAGGGAAATACATCATCAAATATCAATCCTCCCCAACCCGTCTGGCCAGCGTGGGGAGTGTAGGCCAAATACTTATTGCACATCAAATGCAGGATTTGATGCGATCAGATTAATTTGATGTGCTAATTAAATTGGTCCACAAAAGGTTATTTTTGTGGATGAATTATTTCAATTTTTATGAAAATTCATCACTAAAGGGTCCAAAATATGGTCGATGTTTCTTGACTTGTGAGTTCCATCGAGCTCATCATTATAATGTTACTCATTAAGTAACTCAACCAAGAAATCTTACAAGTCTAAGTGGCGTGAAATATTTGATCATCTAAAGACTTGGAATCGTCTCTTTGACGGATGATACAAGCTCAATTTACATTTTTATTTTCGTTCACGAGTTACGCTGCGTTTGTTTCGAAATACATCGTGTGAAACTTGTCAGATGACCGATTGGCCATCTAATTTCGAAAGGGTTAACGTACAAACACCATCAATCCAAATATATATTAGCTTGGACATGGTGCCATAATGATATCAGATGTTGTCGTTCACGGGTTCACAACACGTGCCGGCGTGAATCGGAGGAAATCCGCCAATCTCCCGCCGATGAATATTTCATCAGTGCCATTGTTAATACCGATCACCGAACCTTACGATGTCCATGTACCGTGCATCCCTCCTCGAATAATGTGTCAAAATGATAATTAAGTGAGCAAAATCGTGAAAATTTGATTTACTTCCGAAATCGATAAAAAAACCTCGCGCGGATAATTTAACCAATCCAAATTCAATATTCATTATGGGGTGTAAGTAGTTCATCACCATCTTTGAACCAAAACCAACTTCACCTGCACGCGGTGCACCCTGCTAACTGACAAACGAAGCTCTGGCGAAAAGAGAGATAGGGAGCATATTTGTAAGCTACCCGACTGGGGAATGTACCTCCACCTCACAGAATACCGCAGCAAAATAACAATTCCCTTGAGGGTTGTTGTGTTCCTGCGAGTGAGTGAGGTCACCAGAAAGATAGGAGATGCTGCGTTGGCAGCGGGGGTGGCGGCGCATGAGCGATATTTTATGTTGTGAACGTTAATATGGCTACGGTAACCGCTTCACATCAAGCGGGCCGTATGCTTGTCTGCCGCCCGACGACGTATATAAAAAAAATAATTGTTAAGACAATGTCTGCCAACTGCTAATATGTATATAGAAAATTCTCGTGTCACAATGTTAGTTACCATACTCCTCTGAAACGGCTTGACCGATTTTTATGAAATTTTATATACATATTCAGTAGGTCTGAGAATAGGTTGTTATCTATTTTTTATGGCAAATCTATGCTCATATAAGACCGAACACAACCCAAAGGGCATTGCTCCAGCGCCTTCAAAACTTTCTGGTCACGTACTGCTTGCAAAAATTTGTTTACCGTCCGGAAATTGCCTTTTTTGCTCTTTCAAACGGCCGACGATGCAGCGACGCATTCTGGCTGCGTTTTTGATTCATGAATTAAAAATATCACATGCCATATATCGGACGTTTGTCGCGGCAGAGCGTCGTCGGCTGTTTGGAATTGTTCTGGGAAAATATTAGGAATGTCTGTGTCATATGTACTCTATAATCGTAGAGTGATATTCCGGATAAATTTAAGGAACCGTAAAAATTTTTTGATATAAAAATTAATGGGGTGCACATTATAAATAATAATATGGCCACTCCCGGCCGCTCTCTCGTGTCGACCTCACCTCCCCTCTGAGACAAGTTTGGAACAGTTTATATGGCGCCGCACACACACACATATTAACGCTCTGCACAGACGTCATTGTTTATGTAGTAGTAAACGACGCGACATTTGTATGGAGTGGGTGGGGTGTGGCCAAAGCCAACTCCTCACCTACATGTGGTGCATCCTCAATAAAAATATCGGGACTAAGGAGTCTCTAGTGAAAGAAAAGTAGTATATTTATATGCTGCCCATTTGGAGAAGCTTTTTATTTTTTTAAACACCAATAGACTCGCCTGATATAAAGCAGTTACCACATAAACGCTCGCAAAATGAAATATCGCTTGCGCGTTTTGTAATTTATTTGATCGCAGTCTGCAGATTATGTTATTTGTTTTTCTTTGCGTTGAATAGGAACATAATTAAACATCACGCAACGACACAAAACGGAGCGGGCAAAACCGCGGGGCACGAGCGGTGCCTTCGTATAATACATTGTAATATAACTTCTTATTTCTTATATAAACCTTGTATCTTCAGATTTTAATTTCCTTTTCTCTACTAGTTATTATGTTTTTGCTGTTTATTCCTGTAAAAAAGTGTTTAATTACCTAATTGCATAAAAATGTATAGATTTCCTCTACGCATCTCTCAACATAAAATTGTGATTCTTACCGTAGCAATTTATATACTATTATTTCTAATTGATAATTTATAATTTCTTTTATCATTTTCACTCGCTAAACCTTCCAAATTTCTTTATTTATTGATAAAATTTAATATTTTCAACTTTTGGTTATGTTGACAGATGACAATTTACGTTTTGTTTATTTTTACTTTTTAACTACCAAAACCATAGATTTGTTCAAAATATCACTGTGATCTATGGATTTTCGTCCTTAAAATACTAGCAACTGAAAAATAAACTGTAATAATTTAATTCAAAATTTAAATATTTTAGATTGAAGAACAGAACACACGACCCGGCTATATAACCCGGATCACCCTTATAGATGCATTCAGTCAAGAAACAGTCGTCAAGAAGCCACAGTCACTCTAAGCCTCTCTAGGGGTGGCACCCCAACCTACCTGGTGGAGAGCTCTGTCCGAGGGGTCATCTATACCCCGAAGACCCCTGATCTAACTCTTCACTCTTCACTCATCATATCATATTATCTCCATTGGGGTCAACTACTACGTGCTCTGGTCGGGTTTATGTCAAACCCGGCCCTACCAGTCCAGTCCAGCTGGGCTGGCTGCCCGCTGGAACACTAACAGGACCTAACTATCAACTTGTGTTTGGACCACTTCTGGCGCTGCTCCTCGAAGCTTTGAACTTTACCCGATTAGTGAAAACGACTGACGACTGCAACGGACTGAACTTTCATATTATTATTTTTTTTATTTGATGTTTTTTTTAATTTTTACCTTCAAAAATAAATGTATTAATTTTTAATTGACGTTTCCTTGTAACGTTATAGTTTGGCGCCCAATAGTTTTCTGACCCTGACCCTACCTTTAGTCTCTATCACTCCAATTTAGGGTTCACTTCATTTCTCATCTCATACCTTAACTATCTAATCTATATATATCTTATTTTTTTCAGCCTCTTAACTTTTTCTTCGATTAGGTATACTTTACAGTAGTTATTTACACACTCGTTGGGTGGGGGGTACAACACTTACTCAAACCTGCGCCAAGCGTCCAACCAGTATAAGTCTTGGACAGGTCATTCTGATTGTTACAGTAGAATATACTGTGCAATCTGTTTTTAAAGTTGTGATTGACGGTGCACGCTCGGATCCATTACCCCTGAACGCTGGTGTGCCACAAGGCTGCGTATTGTCTCCTACATTGTTTCTTCTGCATATCAATGACTTGCTGCACGTATGCGGCATCCATTGCTATGCAGATGACAGTACCGTAGACGCAAGATACAGTGGTCTATGTAATGTTTCTCGGGATTGCGTCGATGAGTGCCGGAAAAAACTTGTGTCTGAGATTGAGACGTCTCTTGGACACGTCTCTGATTGGTGTAGACTGAACTTAGTCCAACTGAATCCATCAAAGACACAAGTATGTGCGTTTACCGCAAAAAAGTCCCCATTTGTCGTGGCTCCTAGATTGGAAGGTACTCCCCTTACTATTAGCTCCAGCATTGGTATCTTGGGTGTTGACATATCCAGGGATGTACAGTTCCGTGGTCACTTGGAGTGCAAGGCCAAATTGGCTTCTAGGAAAATTGGCATCATCTGTAAAGCCAGAAGGTATTTTACACCACAGCATCGCCTTCAACTGTATAAAGCCCAAGTTAGACCTCATATGGAATACTGTTCACATCTCTGGGCTGGTGCGCCCCAGTACTTACTCGCTCCATTCGACCGCATACAACGAAGAGCTGTTCGAATTGTCGGTGACCCAATGATTTCTGATCGGCTGGATTCTCTCTCTACACGCAGAGATGTTGCATCTCTTTGCGTTCTATATAAATTGTACCACGGGGAGTGCTCGGATGAGCTATTTGATTTGATACCTGCCGCTGAGTTCCACTATCGTACAACTCGCCAAAAATTAAAGTTCCATCCACATCACCTTGATATTTGGCGATCTACTACAGTACGCTTTTTAAGGCATTTTCTACCACGTACTGTAAAGTTGTGGAATCAACTTCCCTCAGCGGTATTCCCAAATAAGTACGACATGGGGGCCTTCAAGAACAGAGTCAATATTTCCCTTAAAAGGCTGGCAACGGATCGGCAACCCCTTGGTGTTGCTGATTTCTATGGGCGGTGGTGATTGCTTTCCATCAGGTGACCCTCATGCTCGCTTGCCACCCTCTGTTATAAAAAAAAAAAAAAAAAAAATCTTAATACTCAATCCTGTGCGCTTCCTAACCAGCAGAGTATTCTACTCGACTAGTCTGGACGGGTGGACTCAGGACCTTTAGCCTACATACACCTATAGTTAGGGGGACACTTTTAGTAAACCAAGTTTGCTTGTCGGGTTTCACGCGTTTGTAATTTTTTTCTTTTCTGTTTCCTTTTGACCAAAAACTAGGTAGTAATTAAAAAAAAAAAAATCTAATATTAACTTCAAAGTCGGTTAATCTAATTTTAAATTAAAACTAATTATGGCTAGACCTATTTCTTACGAATTATTGAATAAAGCTGAACTTCAGTATGAAATTCAAATTCGGTTAGAAGAACCTTCTGATTCCGTTTTAAAACTAAAAAAACAACTCTCAAAAATTTATTCTCCTCCACAAAATATCTCTGAATCTCCTTTTGAAGTCCAAGACGACTTAACCCAAATTTTAAATACAATTTGCAATAAATAATTCGGTCAATATAGTAACAGGTTTCTCTCCTGCTTATTTAGTTTTTGGTCGAGAAATTATTACTTGTGGCTCTCAATATACTAATATACAAAACTTAGACGAACTTACCGTATTGCCTAGAGACATTTATACAAGCAATCTGGGTTTACTTTCTAATATATTTGATAAAGTTCAATTAGCATTGCACGTTGCTCATGATAAAAATGCTTCGAGATATAATCTTAGACACACATTTAAAACATTTAATGTCGGTGACGTCATTTGGCGTAAGAACTATGTTTTGAGCAATGCTGGTTGTTACTTTAGTGCAAAGCTAGCACCTAAATTTATCAAAACTAAAGTAATCGAAAAGCTATCACCTTTGGTTTATGTTCTTGAAGATCCTGATGGATCTAGGGCCAAATGGCATATTAAAGATATAAAACTGTAAATAATTATTTAACTTTAATATTATTTATATATCTTCGTCATTCATACCTCATTGTAATTATACCATCATAATAAGTTCGATTTAATTCCTGGCCTATTATAAATCGAATAATTATTTTTTTTAAAGTTTTATACTTTTCCTCTAAAATGTGTTTGCACTTCGCAAATACATCTATTACAATGATGTATTTAATAATACATTATCTTCTTCTAATACTCTCACTAACTAATAGTGAAGGTATTAACTCTTGACCTCTAAAAGGCCAATTTCTTCTTCTACAAAGAGAAGTTCTTTTTCATTGTACATATCGCTAATTCCATTCTTAAAGGTGCGGTTGACAACACCTCAAAAATAAGCCAAGCTGTCATATTTTAATTCATATGGGTCTTATAAAGGTGCGGTTGACTACACCTCAAAAATAAGCCAAGCTGTCACGTTTCAAGTATTAACATTGGAGTAGGCGTCATTGAATGTGAACCCTACCCCTAGCTATGTATGATAGACGTGTGTTAGGGAATTATGAATGATAGACGAACGACAGGATTGTTGATACTTTATTTTATTTAACCTTGTGAAAAAATTTTGTCAGTAAATTTTTTTTCTCGTAAGGGGGGGATAATGTAATATAACTTCTTATTTCTTATATAAACCTTGTATCTTCAGATTTTAATTTCCTTTTCTCTACTAGTTATTATGTTTTTGCTGTTTATTCCTGTAAAAAAGTGTTTAATTACCTAATTGCATAAAAATGTATAGATTTCCTCTACGCATCTCTCAACATAAAATTGTGATTCTTACCGTAGCAATTTATATACTATTATTTCTAATTGATAATTTATAATTTCTTTTATCATTTTCACTCGCTAAACCTTCCAAATTTCTTTATTTATTGATAAAATTTAATATTTTCAACTTTTGGTTATGTTGACAGATGACAATTTACGTTTTGTTTATTTTTACTTTTTAACTACCAAAACCATAGATTTGTTCAAAATATCACTGTGATCTATGGATTTTCGTCCTTAAAATACTAGCAACTGAAAAATAAACTGTAATAATTTAATTCAAAATTTAAATATTTTAGATTGAAGAACAGAACACACGACCCGGCTATATAACCCGGATCACCCTTATAGATGCATTCAGTCAAGAAACAGTCGTCAAGAAGCCACAGTCACTCTAAGCCTCTCTAGGGGTGGCACCCCAACCTACCTGGTGGAGAGCTCTGTCCGAGGGGTCATCTATACCCCGAAGACCCCTGATCTAACTCTTCACTCTTCACTCATCATATCATATTATCTCCATTGGGGTCAACTACTACGTGCTCTGGTCGGGTTTATGTCAAACCCGGCCCTACCAGTCCAGTCCAGCTGGGCTGGCTGCCCGCTGGAACACTAACAGGACCTAACTATCAACTTGTGTTTGGACCACTTCTGGCGCTGCTCCTCGAAGCTTTGAACTTTACCCGATTAGTGAAAACGACTGACGACTGCAACGGACTGAACTTTCATATTATTATTTTTTTTATTTGATGTTTTTTTTAATTTTTACCTTCAAAAATAAATGTATTAATTTTTAATTGACGTTTCCTTGTAACGTTATAACATATAGGAATGAACTACCTAAACGTAATACTTTGATTATTATCAATGAGATATTATAATATTTATATCGCCCTATAGATAATCTACGTTCTATATATTGAAGTTATTAAAATACACAAATTTATAAAACTGATAGAAAATATTTACGTAACATAGCATTAGAATCCACGGCAATAAAATCAAATGGCAAACGTATGCAATTACATGTAAGTCATCAACATACATCAACTTCTATGTAGGTACCAAACCCAACCTCACCTGCACGTGGTGCACCCTGCTCACTGACAAACGAGGTACTGGCGAAGGAGAGGTACGGCGGCTTAGCGTATTTAAAAGCTGTCCGACTGGGGGAGTTCTTCCATAGAATACCGCAGCCAAATAACAATTCCCTTGAGGATTGTTGTGTTCCTGCGAGTGAGTGAGGTCACCAGGAAAGGAGATGTTGCTGCATCGGCATCGGGGGTAGCAGCTCGCTAGCGATATTTCATGTTGCGAGCGCTTATATGGCTAAGGTAACCGCTTCACAAAAGACTGTATGCTTTTTTCCACCCGACGTGATATAAAATAAAAAACCGGCCAAGTGAGAGTCGGACTCCCGCACGAAGGGTTCCGTACCATTATCTATAAAAACGGCAAAAAAAATCATGTCTGTTGTATGGGAGCCCCCCTTAAATATTTGTTTTATTTTAATTTAATTATATATTTTTAAAGTGAGCATATAACTAAAGCGCCATCTAGCCTCTGGTAATGTACTACACAATTCTATTCGTCTTGCAATACATTTTATAAGTTCGTCGGCTGTTACTTAGTAACTTGTAAAGTCTACTTAGCCGATATGTACTTTTAAATTCACTATATTATTATGGACTACTTCCATGATTTTTTTCACATTTCTAAATATAACAGTTTCGTTGACACAGGGGGGGGGGGGGACCATTGCATCTAACAAAAATTTGCACGTTATATGTAAATAATTCGCAAACAGATTACTATATCGAATTTTACGTGTAGGTAGGAAAAAAATATTTTTCAAATTTTTATTCTACCACTTTGTCAGCATAGTTAATATCTGTCTACATGCCAAACTGCAGCTTTCTAGTATCAAGCGTCGCTGAGCTAGGCCGCGGACGGACGGACGGACGCACAGACGGACATGGCGAAACTATAAGGGTTCTTTGTTTATTACGGAACCCTAAAAACGTAGTTACAAATAAACGTGAGACTACATACAATATAAAATACGACTTAGGTAATCTGACGTTTGTGGATCATGTCTGATTCATCATACTATTTGGTCCATGCTCAAGGCGTATGGAATTCCCCAAGACTGTACTATCATTCACGCATTTAAAATCACTCAATCATCAGATTATAATTAGTCATCGTCATCAACCCTCGTTCATCCCAGTGCTGGGATACGGGCCTCTCCTCTATCGAAGGGGTTTAGAGCATACTCCAACACGCTGCTCAACTGCAGGTTCGGAAGACCGACCGCTTAACGTGACGTGACGTGACGTAGGCCTTCGAAGCACGTAGGAGCTCGAGATAAATAATCCCATCCATGGACATGCTACAGTCGACGTTGCTTAACTTGCGTGTTCGATTAAACTGACATGCCCAACGACGCCAACGACCTCCTCAATCATTTAGTACACAATGCTAATAAATTATTTTATTTGTATTATTAGTATTTATTTATTCATGTTCAACATTGAGAAGAGTAGCGCCACCGCGCCGCACCACCGCGCCGCCAACTCAAAGTTTCTCACGAATTCTCATGACGTGAATTTATTAGCCATGATATGAATTATTAGCCACGACATGATCACACATTGCCACATGTGCAGTGGTGCATCGGGCATACTCATTAGTTTTGGGAACTATGATACGGCAAATGACGAAACTGATAATTCTCTGGAAACGTTTTAACGACATGTTATTATTAAAAGTGATAAAGATGTAATTACCAAGATAAATAATGGAATATTTGGAGAAATTATATTGATTTCCTAACAAAATAGGTCAGGAATGCAATGAGGCAATGACTTGTAATGTTCTTTTTAATGCACAAAGGTATAGAGGCGAAAAGGGTAGTAGGATATAAGACATTGCAATTAAAAATTAAAAAACCCTCGACCTTCTAGTCTAGTGAAGCCCTTTTATTTGATATCCATATTGAGAGAGTTGTGAAAAAAATATATAATTCGCCATTTTGTGGTGGCGGCCATCTTGGATTTGCAATTTATCATAGTTTATAGAATTATATTCTACAAGCCCTTTCATTTGATACCCATGTTGAAAGTATTGTGAAAAAATATGTAATCCGTCATTTTGTGCTGGCGGCCATTTTAGACCGATTTTCATCAAACATAGCTAAGAACACTCCGGACTAATTTACCTTTCCACACACACACGCACGCGCACGCGCACGCATACACATTAGAGACAGGACAGAAGACGCACGCAACATAAAATAAATGTTTATCCATTGATAGATTTTTGTAAATACTTGATTTACTATTAGTGCAGGCGCCACAGGTAGTTGAGTGTGCAAAATATGAGGACCGCATTCTATAAACAGTTTTGAATTCAGAAAAGCTTGTAGAATATGATTCTGAATGTTGCCAGGAAGTTTCTTGGTCCAATTTTTTTTTATACCCCATTCCCTTGGATATCGAGTAAATGGACTGAACAAATGCTTTACAACAATTTTAATCATTGTTTTATTGAAAATATCCAATTGTTTCTTATGATTAAAGATACTTATAGCTACTAAGTGGAAATATAAAAACAAAAAAAAAAACAAAACAAATATTGCTGAAAAAAAAACATAAAAGGAAATTTTTACATAAGTAATCAAAAATTTTAATTTATATTTGTACAGTTTGTTTTTTTACCCTCGACGGAACGGAGACGGTATATGCGTTATTTGGCAGTTTTATAGTAACTTGTATACTTATTTATATTTATGTTGAAATTTAAAATAGAGATGGCAGCCCCCGACGGATATTCTTGGATTTTTTATTAAGTTCATAGCATAAATTCTTTAAGTCGGGGGTTTCAAAATTATTTTATCCTTTTTCAACTACGTTTTAACCGTCGTGTGTTTTTTCAAAATTTTTAATTTTGTTTTTATTTCAAACTTTTTAGAGAGCAAGCGTAGGTATTACAATTGAAAACCGCATCAGAATCAGACTAGTAGTTTTGGTTTTGCACAAACAAATGTTTACTGCAGCGCCCTCTGGTGAGTTGTCACTGTAACACTTATCTAAGAATATGCACCAATCAAACTCGGACCCATCACTGAAAACCGTATCAAAATCGGACTCGTAGTTTTGGAGATAAATGGCAACATTGGTTGCACAAACAAATGATTACTGCAGCGCCCTCTGGTGAGTTGTCACCGTAATACCTAATTAAGAACATGCACCAATCAAACTCGAACCCATCACTGAAAACCGCATCAAAATCGGACTCGTAGTTTTGGAGATATTTATTGGCATTTGGCAACATTGGTTTCACAAACAAATGTTTACTGCAGCGCCCCCTGGTGAGTTGTTACTGTAATACCTATCTAAGAACATGCACCAATCAAAACCAAACCCGTCACTGAAAACCGCATCTAAATCGGACTCGTAGTTTTGGAGAGAAATGGCAACATTGGTTTTACAAACAAATGCTTACTGCAGCGCCCCCTGGTGAGTTGTCACCGTAACACCTATCTAAAAACATGCACCAATCAAACCCGAACCCATCACTGAAAACCGCATCTAAATCGGATTCGTAGTTTTGGAGATAAATGGCAACATTGATTTGCACAAACATCCTTAGCACCCCAAACGCATGTACCGTCTCCGTTCCGCCGCGGGTAAAAATAAAAAAGTATTAAAAAGAAATAATAATAATAATACTAACAAAACATGCAAATCCTTATTATGCAAAATGTAGATACACATTCTCCTAAAAATGGAAAGTGTATTGCCGGTCCTCACATTTTGCATACTCAACTTCCTTTTGCTTATGCGTTATTGTACATTCAAGTGCATTTTATAAATTACTCCTTTGTTTTCCTTATTATAAAAGTGATTGGCATTTATATTTGATCTTTGATTTATTTTCTACATCAGTGTTTCTGGGAAGTCGGCACTGATCCATGTGGAACTCCTACTATTATATTATGGAAGTCAGTTCAGTCAGTTCTCCTTCCTCTCTCACCTGAAATATTCGATTTGCGAGACAGGACTCTACAAGTAGATAATAGCTATGGGGTAGAGATGTCCTTGTCTTGCACAGGAGGCCTTTGTGCCACACCTTATCAAAGGCTGTTTGTATGTCCAGAAACACGGCAGAGCAGTATTCTATATTTTTTTCAAAAGAGGATCGTATAGGTCGATCGATAAGATTTTTGTAATCATTTTATGTAATCATTTCTTTTTATAAAAAAAATATTACATAAAATATCCTTTTATGTAATATATTTTTTTTTCAACAATTTTTTATTTTGTTTTTTTATTTCCACTTAGTAGCTATAAGTATCTTTAATCATAAGAAACAATTGGATATTTTCAATAAAACAATGATTAAAATTGTTGTAAAGCATTTGTTCAGTCCATTTACTCGATATCCAAGGGAATGGGGTATAAAAAAAAATTGGACCAAGAAATTTCCTGGCAACATTCAGAATCATATTCTACAAGCTTTTCTGAATTCAAAACTGTTTATAGAATGCGGTCCTCATATTTTGCACACTCAACTCCATACAGCGCCCGCTCTATATGGCGAATTTGAAAATATCTATTCTAGAAATGAATTAATTAATAGTTCTCTATTTGATTTAAATTAATAGTCTAAACTAAAAAGAAAAAATAAAAAGAAAAAAAACACTTTTTAAAAATTAAAAAGAAAATGTTTTTTTTTTCAACCCTGACACACAAGCACACACAAACACACACCCGTCGTTTTTGCGTATGGAGTTAAAAAGAAACAGTAATAAATGAAACAAGAACATACGAAAAATTGAACGGCAAATTGAGACGAAATGAAAACCACAGGCGCCACAACACGTACGTATTCAAAAAAACAAGCAAACAGCACATTACGTTTTCTGGGAGTGTGATCACAACGCCACGGAATTATTAGTTAGGTGCGGTTTTCAAAACAAACGTTGTAGACATAGATTTCAAAATCAGCAAGCTAAAGTGGCAGTGGGTCGTTGATAATGGAATCGCTCAAGTTGATAAAAATGCCAATAAAGTATCTATGTTGCAATTAATTTGATAAAACGAATGTAAGAATTTAATATAGGAAATAAAAATTTTGGGATGTAAGTGGTTCATCAACATCTTTGAACCAATCTCACCTGCACGTGGTACATCCTGATGACTGAGAAACGAAGCACGGGCGAAAAAAGATGTAGGGCATGGCGTAGTTTGTAAGCTGCCAGTCTGGGGAGGTCTCCACCGCACAGAATATCTTAGCCCAATAACAACTCCCTTGAGCGCTGTTGTATTCCTGCGAGTGGGTGAGGGCACCAGGAAGGAAGAAGTTGTTGCGTCGGTAGCGATGTTTCATGTTGTGAGCATTAATATTGCTACAGTAACCGCTTCACTTTACACACACAACAAAGGCATTCGACGGTGATCCAAAGTTGTCGACATAGCCTTCAGTATTTGCAATCTGAAGTGGTAATGGGCCGGTCACATCGGCAGTACGTGATGGCAGATGGGGGACGAAGGTATCAGAGTGGAGGCTGCGCGTAGGACGACGAAGCGTTGGACGCCCTCCTTCTAGATGGCCTGATGACCTTTAAAACAGCGGCTGGATGCGGGAGCCGGAGTGGAAAGCATAGGAGAACGCTTATATCCAGCAGTGGGTATATACAGGCTGATGATGAACCGCTTCACATCAGGCGTATCCTTATTTGCAACCCGACGTAGTATAAAAACAATACGTAAAGGTTTCGTGATATAAACATTCGTGACCTAAACATAATACTTCTAAAAACCTAAAACAAATTCTTATAAACAATACACTTAATAATATCCTCGTTGCAAATAACCTGACCGCTTGACTTTCCTCAAAAAACATGTTTTGATTATTTATACTTTACGGTACATATATGGTGCAGCACTACTGTAGAATTACCAGTGGAAATAAGACACAGCCGTACTTTGGCCATTTTCGACAAAAAGACTAGCAGAGCACTCTCATTTTAAATAAAACTGAAATGTTGTTCGTTGCTAACCGTTAAAATTGAGAACGGAAGACCGATTTGGCAATTTTTCAAAAACAGTCCGAGTAAGGTTTTTATGAAAACAAAAATGTCGTAAACCCAATAAACTTACAGGATTGAGAGGATCAGGCGCCCAACCGACTAAGCTGATGCCGATACTTGTTCAATTATTTGATTACGAAAATCAAACTTAAACCTAAGAACTAAATTAACTTAAACCTAAGAACTGGGGCCCTATCTCCGAAGCTGAAACCGATTATCATGGAGTATTTTAATTCGCGAAATAGGTCATCATTATCATCATCTCAGCCATTGGAAGTCCACTGCTGGACATAGGCCTCCCCTCTAGATCTCCAATAAGACCGGTTGGAAGCGGCTTGCATCCAGCGCGATCCTACGGTCTTAATGAGGTCGTCTGTCCACCTTGTGGGTGGACGTCCTACGCTGCGCTTGCCGGTACGTGGTCTCCAATACAAATAGGTCATACATTTAAGTTATTGGAAAACATCTTCAGCTCCTTGGTTTCTACCAGCTAAATTAAACATAAGTACCATAAATCAAAGTTGAAGTTTGAGTTTCGCAATAAAAAAACCGATGGTAATCGGCTTGGAAACAAAACATTCGATGGGAATCGGCTTCAGCTAAGGCTAATTGTTATTAGGCTAATTATAATTATTATTGGGCTAATTCGAATGCAAAAATCACACTTCGGCACACATTTGTGGCAATCATGTTTAGCTTATTACGGGAGAGCTACCAGCTAACAATTATCAACAATCTAAGCTGAATCTAGGGCACCAGGAGGCCTACCGCCGAAGCTGAAGCCGATTACTATTGAATATTTTGATTAGAAAGATAAGTTTTTACAAATATCTTCAGCTTTCACTTATTGCGTTTACCAGTACTGTAGCTGACCTGAGTCAGCTACAGTACTGGTAAACGCAATAAGTGTATATATAAATAACGTCTAAATGTACTCGTATTTTACAGTTCGCATTCGCCAAAAGATATTAAAATATTTTCCTTAATATATTAAGGAAAATATTTTAATATATGTCTAAAATATTTTAATATCTTTTAGACTCTTAGGGATAAAAGATAAGCACGCATTTCTACACCATTTATATCACACATGTATTTATTTTCTTCATGTTACGCAACAAAGACAATTACACGTTATTGTACAATATCATCAACCTTGATTACCGATACCTACTTCCTTTCCATGAACTTGAAACGTTGGCGCGTTGTTTTTCAAACGTCCACCGTACGGCGCCGTACATGCAATTCCGTGAAATGTAAACAGATACTGCAGTGATAGATATCAGTAAATATTTGTCAACCTGTACTATAATGATACAGTGCCTGGCAATCAATATTGAGAGCTAATAACATAAAGCATACACACGTTTTACAATCACAACCTTTGGCATATGCAATGTTGTTGCGTTGCAGAAACTCAAAATGTTGTTGCGTTAATGGATGGCGAGAAATCATCGGACACAAATCCAATAGACCAGTTTAGCAATAATGTTCTTCTTTTTAGCTTTCTTCTAGCATATTGGTGTAGATTTCGTCATGTCTCTCCATGCATCTCACATTTGGCTCATTGCAATTGGTTTCACCAGGGCATTAGGGGGTTAGCTTCAAGGTAATCATTAAGGTATTTGCGCTCATAGAAATAATTTTTCTAGCTATCTTTTTGACAATGAATAATTATCCATTTTTATTGTAATGTACTTACTAGTATTTAATTATGAACATATTTTTGTGACTTGACATAATAATATTTAGTGCAAAACATGCGGCGAATATGTAGAACAACATTGACTGATTGTGTAACATCTGTATTTGGTGTATCTGTATGAGGGGTCTGTGATCGAAGTATATATTAAGTTAAAAAAAAAAAACAAACTGTGACACAAATCAATTTCTCCAACATCGATACCGATTTACCGATTTCGTTGAAGTTTTTCGTGAGTAGATATATATCATTATTAAAAAAAAATCATAATCGATTAAAAACCGATTACTTATCAGGAATCTTCAAGCATGATTTTCTGCCTTCAATCACAAGACAGGTGTAAGATCTTTATCATAAATTGGTCATCTTGTTATTGTACACGATGTGTCAATTTCACTGGCGGGTACTGTAATGCATTGATAAAAATAAGCTAATCTTTATCAGTTATATGTGGTACAGATAATATAACGATAAATTTTGATACGACAATGTTTCGTGCAGAGTGCTTAGTGCGTGTTGCGTTCCATCATGTCAACGTAAACAAACCGACCAAATATAGAAGAACTCTCATGTTGTGAATTTATAAGACGCGTGTTACATATTAAAACTATGTGGCTTACTTGTTCACATTTTGAAGTGAGCAACCCGGCTAATTTGGATATGTAACACGCGTCTGGTAAATTCACAATATGAAACTTTTTTTCAATTTGGTCGGCTTGTAAACGTTAACACGTTCGTGTGACCAAAAAATAGCACTAAGCGCTCAGCCCCCTTACCACCATCTCTTATTGCGATTCAATAACTGAATAGATTGCTTATTCATACCAATGAATAAGCGACTCTATTTTAAATTGCATAGAGTCGCTTATTCATTGGTATGAATAAGCAATCTATTCAGTTATTGAATTGCAAATATCGCAATAAGAGATGGCGGTAAGGGGGCAGATGTAAAAACAGGAACGTAAATTAATACGAATTATGAATATTATCTGTATTTCGTCGACAAAATCTTAGATTTCCATCTCTCGTCGCGTATTCTGACTGTCTCGCTTATAATTGGTGACACGGTCAATAATAGATCACAAATACCGGCTTTCAGCGAGACATTTTCTATAGCGATTTTTTTTTTTTTTTTTTGTAATTATTATATTCCGATTAGCTTGCGCCCGCGATTTCGTATAGGCTTATTTGGGTATTCCGTAAGAATTTTCTCAGAAATCCTTTCTTAAAGGATGCTTACGATATTTACGTTTTTGGTAACCCTTCGTGACCGAGTCCGACTCGCACTTGGCCGGTTTTTTGTTACAGACCCCTAATTTTGTATTTATTAAGTTACTTAATTTTGTATATAGAGATGGACTAAGTATTTTTGACGGTTGAATAAACTATTAAGCGTCAGCCCTACGTATTTAGGCTATTATCGCCCGCTCGGGGCTTGAGTCGTCTTACTTCTTTATTTTTACTATGACTCAGTGCCATCTGGTGATGCAAGCCGTTTGAGATGGATGATGATGAATGTTGATGATGATGATGTTTGTTCTATGAGGTCTTCAGTTCATTGTGTAATCCAGTCATCCCGGTCTTTTATACTATAGGTTAGAGAGCTTTCTATTCTAAGGTATAAAAGACGATCTCGGTAGGCTATTTTGATTCAATTCCAGTCCTTGTTTACAGTTGTGGCATTCGCATCGAGAGCAGAACAACGATTCCAGAGTTCCAGCTTAAAGACGTTGCGGGTAGTGTTTGGGTTTTCAACTTGCAGCTATTAGCAACTTCTCGGGCATCGCTGTTAGTGGGGTTCTTCAATTTATTAACATCGAATCGTCAGCCCATCTTGCAGCTACATATTAGCAATTGCTCGACCTACTACTACTTTAACCGTTTAATTGCCTTGGTCAGATTTACAAGACATATTAAGAGTTCATAGATGTTCGGCGGATAAATGGTTAAGTCAGACTCCCGCAACTACCGCGTCGGGTGATCACTGTCGATATCTGCACCGTATCAATGGCATGAGTACCTATAGGTTGATACGATAATATTGAAATCTATCAAACGGTTAAGCAACAGAGCGTGCTATAGAATTAGTCATACGTGTATAAATTTGCGACTGATCGCCGACAAGAGGGTAAAAAAGATTAGATACTATTTTACGTACTACTCAGAAACCCGTCCAATAAATGAAACCAATGTAAATATTACTATGACTTCCTGCTGTTACACATACACTATCGCTGTGATAAGAGTGTGTATATGTGTTAGTTACACATATCTTGGAAATCACGATAAGTAAGGCGCCGCGCGGCGCCGGCATGTTGCTGATAGCGTGAAAAATTCCTTACCTGCTCATAATCCTTCAATAATCCATTAAAAAAACCAATAAATTTTCCAAGAACTGTTTTATATTTGTAATAATAATGTTGTAGCGCACTTTTGTTGTTGCTATGGGGACAAAATATATACAATTGTTGTTAATTAAGTATTCGAGGCGAAGACGCTTCTTCGACAGTCGTAGCATAAAGAGGACATTACTTTAAAAATATTGTTACAAAAGTTTTAACTTTTGAGTCTAATAGATTATCATAATTAAAGCCAAAGCTTCACATGCACGTGGGGTACCCTGCCTATACGCAAACAACGCTCTCTGGTAAGGTAAAGCAGAGCAATATGATACTTGAGAAGTAACTCCAGCTTATAGAAAGCAATAAATTCCTTCTTGGTAGTATTCCTACGATTGAGCGACGTTTCTTGCAAGCTCCTAAGGAGATGTTGCGTTAACACCGTATGTGGGCCAGGCGTGAGTGATCGTGAGTTAGTGTAGGCGGGTCGTATGGATTTCAGATTAATTCTTCCATAATGGTTTTAGGAAACATTTCGCAGGTTAACATGAAATCAACCTGCGAAGTTGTTTTCAAGCCGTTCAAAGATATGACCATTATGATATTGAAGGCAAGGCCGCCTTCCCAATCACGGGTGAAGTCGAGATAAATGATACACCCATAGACAAACTGCGCTTAACGATGTTTAACTTGCGAGTTCGGGTACACTTACCAGCATCGAAGTCATCGCTTACCATAAAACGATACCGTAAGTATGTAGTTCCACAAAAGCTGATTTGTCGTGAGCCAGAAAGCGAGAGAGAGATGTTGTGTTCCTGCGAGTGAGGGAAGTCACCAAAAGAAAGGAAGGAGTATAGGCTGGCAACCTATCGGTTACCACTTGGTGTTGCTGATCTCCATGGGCGACGGTGATTGCTTTCAATCAGGTGACCCACATACTCGTTTGCTGCTCTCATATAAAAAAGGGGGTGTTTTCATACATTTTACAACTTATTTTTTTCATTTATTTAACTAATATACTTTACAATGTTTACATGCAGCAATACAACCAATTATTTGATTTGTTTTGATACACGAGTTTTGCTATTAATTATTACCCACAAACTGCATATTACCTCACTGATTACATTATTACACCTACCACCTACTGATATCTAAATAAAACATAAAAAATATCTTGTTAGTTATCTACCGCACACCACACGTCAATCTAACCTCTAATCTAACTCGATTGCTGTATGAAATGTATTCGATAATACACATCTCGTCTTCACGCAGCTCCGCTCCAGTAGAAATGCTCTGCAGGAACAAGGGTAGAAAAATAAAGAAAAACGTCTCGGTTGCATCACACCCTGGTCACTCCATACAAATGTCGCGTCGGTTACTACTACATAAACGATGACGTCTGTGCAGAGCGTGAATATGCGTGTGGGCGTGCGGCGCCAGGCACCATACAAACGGTTCCAGATTTGTCTCAGAGGGGAGGTGAGGTCGACACGAGAGAGCGGCAGGGAGAGGTCATACTGTACGTAGTACTATTACATAAACTATGGTTGCATGCTCGGTTGGTTTTCTGGACGAGAGACTCGCAATCCTGTGATATAACCGGATGGTTGGCACACAGGGGCGCATTAGCAGTTAGGTATAGGGTACGCGTGTCTCCTGTGTAGCCAGAATTAACAGCGGCGACCACCAAAAAGGCAATGAACAATTAAGTCTACTGTAGTCCCAGGGGTAGATACACAATAATCAGCCCCCTTACGACCATCTCTTATTGCGATTCAATAACTGAATAGAATTCTTATTCATACCAATGAATAAGCGACTTTATTTCAAATGGAATAGAGTCGCTTATTCATTGGTATGAATAAGCGATCTATTCAATGGTAAGGGGGTAGAAAAATAATAGGAGTAGGAAGCTTTTGGAATTTGACTTCGCCTCTTGGCAATGTGAAAGACAGCAATATGAAAATAAAGTAGTAGTAAGAAGTAGTTATTTATTCTTCGGAAAATTTCTTGCCTTCATTCCCTTACCAGCACAGAAAACAAGCGGACTAACAGGTATACGACCCACCTGATGTAAAGCAGTCATCGTAACCTATAGACATTTGCTATACTAGGAGTACTGTGGCCGTGTCGCGGCGACACTGTCGCCATGTCGGTACATCAGTTGCTAACGCAGCATATAGTTAGCTGGAAACCTTGCACACAACAATCCTTAAGGCTTGGCTTTGGCTGCGGTCTTATATGGTTATGGAGGTACATACTTCCCTAGTTGGGCTGCAGTATACTCACCGTGTATGCAACACGTACCGTGTAGCTCGATGGCATCATTGCGCGTGGCAATCTAATCGATCACGCAAGTCAAGCAACGTCGCCCGTAGCCTGTCCATGGATGGGTTTATTTATCCCGAACTCCTCTGTGCTTCGGAGGGCACGTTAAGCCCTCGGTCTCGGCTGTTCTCGTCAGATGACAGTCGTTAAGCCAAGACAGTTGCCTTTAAACGGCTTGAAAACACTGACCTCCGCCAATTGAGGGGAGACCCGTATCCCGTTTTTTTATACTACGTCGGGTGGCAGAAAAGCATACGGCCCGCCTGATGTGAAGCGGTTACCGTAGCCATATTAATGCTGGTAACATAAAATATCGCTCGCGCGCCGCTACCCCGGCTGCCAATGTAGCATCTCCTTCCTTTCTGGTGAACTCACTCACTCGCAGGAACACAACAACCCTCAAGGGAATTGTTATTTGGCTGCGGTATTCTGTGAGGTGGAGGTACATTCCCCAGTCGGGTAGCTTACAATTACTCTCCCTACCTCTCTTTTCGCCAGAGCTTCGTTTGTCAGTCAGCAGGGTGCACCGCATGCAGGTGAAGATGACTTTGGTTCAAAGATGTTGATGAACCACATACGGGGTGTATGTTTTTCATCAACATCTTATCATCATATCTCAACAGCAGGATGAATAAGGATTGACGACATACCGTACCTGATTCTGGTCAGAGCCACGTTTGCTAGGATGCACCATTCGCAGGTGAGGTTAGTTTTGACTTTAAAGATAATAGTGACTTTGCTTACAAACCAGGAACCCTGCCGCCGAAGCTGAAGCCGATTGCTACCGGATTTTTTGATTATGAAAATCAAACCTCAACTTAGATTTATGCTACTTGTGTTTACCTTAACTGGTAGAAACGATGGAGCTCTACGGACTAAGCTGAAGGTGTTTGGCAATAACTTAAACGTAAGACATATTTATATAACACATAGCACGGAGGACGGATGACCGATGGGGTCGAAAGGTTCTCGAGTGGAGACCACGTCCCGGCAAGCGCAGCGTAGCATGTCTACCCACAAGGTGGACAGACGACCTCATTAAGACCGTAGGATCGCGCTGGATGCAAGCCGCTTCCAACCGGTCTTATTGGAGATCTAGAGGGGAGGCCTATGTCCAGCAGTGGACTTTCAATGGCTGAGATGATGATGATGATGAAGACATATTTTTCGAATCAAGATGTTCGGTGGTAATCGGCTTCAGTTTCGACGGTAGGGGCCCAGATACCAACTATTTTGTCCTATAACATTGTCCCAGCAACAGTTGGTCGATTAAAAATTCTAAGCATGCGCTAGCCCTTATAAAATGGAATTTCCAAGCGCACGTAATATAAAACTAAGTTGCCAAAGAAATATTTACCTAGTAATATAAATTCTGATACGTAGAACAGAAAAACAAGGTGTAATACTAGACACGTGTACTCGTACTTACCATGCAAAATGTTTTACCAAACTATTCATGTGTTTTATTAAAATTTCCAATATTGCAATATACCTGACACAGGTGCATTCCATTCAAGTTGAATGACTAAAAAGGTAGTTTACTATGATATTCAGACTAAAAGCCGCACAGCGAGAACAATGCTTGGAGTTTCTCTAAGGGATCGAATTCGTAACGAAGAGGTATGACGGAGAACCAAAGTGATCGTCATAGCTCTCAGAGTCAGCAAGTGGCAGTAGGCAGGCCATATCTGCCGAGTCCGTGATGGCAGATGGGGGAGGAAAGTCCTAGAGTGAAGGCCACATATGGAGCGTAGACTAAGAGTAGGGCGGCGCCCCCTCTCTAGATGGACCGACTACCTCAAAAAAGTGAAGATCAGCAACACCAAGGGGTCGCCGATCCGTTGCCAGCCTATACTCCTTCTTTTCTTTCTCTCTGCTGACCTCACTCACTCGTAGGAATACAACAACCCGCAAGGTACTTGTTATTTGGCTGCGGTGTTCTGTGAAGTGGAGATACTTTCCCATTCGGGCAGCTTAAAAAATACGCTATGCCCTACCTCTCTTTTTGCCAGAGCCTCGTTTGTCAGTCAGCAGGGTGCTCCACGCTCCACGTGCAGGTAAGGTTGGCTTTGGTTCAAAGATGTTGATGAACCATCATAAATAAACCTAAAAAGTATCTCAATCTTAAATACTTGTTTTCCACCAGTGTACTGCCCCCTTACCACCATCTCTTATTGCTATTCAATAATTGAACAGATTGCTTATTCATACCAATGAATAAGCGACTCTATTCCATTTGAAATAGAGTCGCTTATTCATTGGTATGAATAAGCATTCTATTCAGTTATTGAATCGCAATAAGAGATGGTGGTATGGGGGCTGAACATGATACTGATACAGAATGACGTAAGTATATCATTGTCATCAAGTGCTGAGTCTATTCCACTGCTGAATACTTATATAGGCTTTTCACAATGCTTTCATTTATATTCAATCCTAAGCTTTCCCCGGCCTTTTTTTGACGTGCTCACGTCTTATAAATCGATGAACGACGGCTGCACGCCCGAAAAAGCATGACTCATTGTCACGTTCCGCCTGAACCGAGCGTGCAAGCGAACCATCCAATATTTTGATTCGAAAATTACGTCTTACGTTTTAGTTATTGACAAACATCTTCAGCTTAGTTGGTAGAGCTCCAGAGTGTCTACCAGCCAAGCTAAACATAAATACCGTACATCTAAGCTGACGTTTTATTTTCGCAATCAAAAAATCCAATGCGAATCGGCTTCAGCTTAGGCGGTAGGCCCCCTGATCGGGGTATCCAGTGTAAGACTCTCTGATAGCTATGATCTCCGTAAATTTTCGCATTCCTCATAATATAGGTCATATTTGTCACTTTGTCAATGGATTTTGAAAATTCTCAAGATAAATCACTTCTAGCTTTCAAAATGACATAGCACTAAATCACTGCATAACAGTTACGTGAGATAAGATATATTATCTCAAGAGACATACGATTTTTTGTCAGTCATTGCATCAGCCTCATCAGATTCACTTACTAAGGTGATAAATAAATTACCATAATATATATATAAATGCATGTATGTAAATTGACTCAATATGAAATACGACCTATGTTCTTCCCACTACTGGGATACGGGTCTCCCTTCAATTGCAGCGGCTTAGAGCACACACTGCTCAACTGCGGGTTGGCGGAAGCGAAATTTGCGCGTTTGCTCGTTAATAGGAAATCACATACCTTTCATATATATATATATATATATATATATATATATATATATATATATATATGTGTATATATATATATGTTGCAGTTATATATATATATATATATTTAGTCGATTTAGTTACACCATTTATCACACAAGAACGGCTGGACCGATTTTTATGACCTTTGATGTGTTACATTATTTTGTCTCAGTCTTGAAAATCATAATATATTAAATTATTAACAACAATTAACGAAAAAAATATTAAGAAAATTACTAGATAAATATATGGATAAAGGTACTAGATATGATACTTAGAAAACACCCAGACAAATACAAACAGAAATGTGCACACAAAAGTTTTTCTTGTGCGAACCCTCGACTTCGGAGTCAAAATGGTCATTGTTAGCCATTCGACCACCAAGTCATTTTATATATTAAAATATTAAAATCATCCCAGAAAATATGCAGTCGGACAGCAAAAACGCAATAAAAATCGAATCAGCAGTTTTTGAGAAAATTCCGAAAATATTTTTTTAATGTATGTTAAAGATAGGCACTTTAATAATGAATGATCCCTTTGATACGCTTCTTAATTTGACTGATACTTTAGTCTACACGACTCCACTAAAGCGCATAGTAAATAAACTCAAAATTATTTCAGTGCATGAGTTACCTAACGTTTTGAATGACTTTTCAAACATTTCAAAACAAATGTTCTATATACATAGGTAAGCATAAAGTAGGTTAATCACTTGTACGATAAGATAATTGATAATGCAACATAATAAAGATAGCTGAAATGAGTCTAATCGTCTAAGGCTTAAGGTTTTAGTTGCTATGCAGTTATCAGTACTTATGTTTTGATCTCTGACTTAGTAAAATATATTTTGGGGTTGATAGGTATTATGACTGTTGATATACGTCTTACTGGAAGAAAGTGAAAGCTTGACATTTCGTCACTAGTATCCGTGCATCCGTTTGGGGTGTAAATGTGTAATTAATTCCATAATACAGACAATTTGATCTACACTACTTTGCGTGCTTCCGCTACCAATTAGTTCATGTAAACTACTGCCGGCCTGCACTCACGCACTACCATTAGTAGACGCATGCGAGGCTGCTTTGGTCGTCTCTGCTCCAGCTGCTGTGGTCGTCTCGGCGAATCTCCAACATCTGAAACAGAAGAAACGTGCGACTGCCGCGGTCGTCTCTGCATACGTGTTTCGCCTCTACGCGAGGCATCCTCAGGCGATCTGTAGATGTTGATGGTTAGAACAACAATCTACAAAATATCAACCATTGACGATCTACCACGTTTCCTAAAACCACAGTTTATACCACGAACGGTAGAATTATACCACGTTCGGTGGAATTGTTGAATCAATTTCCCTCAGTCCGAGCCTTTAAGAAAAAAATCTATATTTCCCTTAAAAGGCTGGCAACGGATGGGCGAATCCTTGGTGTTGCTGATGTCCATAGGCGGCGATGATTACTAACCTAACCTAACCTAACCTAACCTAAGACCAATGTTTGGAATCAAAAAAGCCCGATGCTAATCGGCTTTAGCTTCGGCCTACCGCCGGCCCCAGATTAGGATGCAATTTGGCATGCTCTTTATCCATGTACCGCATGAATATGCAGGCCGAAGCCGCGGCTAGTGTATTATAAATGATTTTTAAGAAAAAATAAAAACCGACTTCATGAGCTGGCAAGCGCAGCTTATTGGTGGAATACCCCGGGAGACGCTGCTGCCCTTCTTCCGGGAGAAAAGTTATTGCGTCACACAAAATTCCTTTGTACGACATCCAGCGCAGAGCAATAGAGTGGCACAATTCTATTCTGCCGGCAACCACAGGGCAAATTTAAGAGTTTCCCTTGATTTCCCTGGGATCCCATCATCAGATCCTGGCTTGGTGAATATGGGACCACCTTGCAATTATACCCTTACAAATAAAAAAATAATTTTGAAAATCGGTTATCAAATAACATACATACAAAAAAAAATCAGTCGAATTGAGAACCTCCTCCTTTTTTGAAGTCGGTTAAAAAATATACAACGTATCATGTCAATGACACGTCAGTTGACGATTCTGGACATCAAGTTTTATAGCTACGGTTCAATACCATCTTAAAGTTAAAGTTGAATGAATATAAAGTTCTCTAATGGACGACTGAACAAGTTTGTGTGTTATCTTGTCAGTTATACGCCGACACGTACACAGTACTCACATCAATTAAAAAAAAAAACGATTTATCTATGTATATTTTTATAGTCTATTCACGCGAGACCCACGAATACGATATATAAGTTTTTTTTTAGTTATAGTTATGTTATCTGGTTATAAGAATTTAATTTGTTACTTAACCTTGATCGGCACCGCGGGCACCTCATCATCGACATTTCAGCTGAACAATGAAGACCTCACTCACTCGTAGGTACACAACAACACTTAAGGGAATTGTTATTTGGCCGCGGTATTCTGTGAGGTGGAGGTACTTCCCCAGATGGGCAGCTTAAAAAAATACGCTATGCTCTATCAGCAGCATTTTCGACAGAGCCTCGTTTGTCAGTCAACAAGGTGCACCACAAGCAGGTGACGTTGCTTTGGTTCAAGGATGTTAATGAATCACTTACAGCCCAAAATAATAGAACAGACGATGTAAGTAGATTACCACCGATGATATTGTTCCACCAAACTGTTCGGATATAAAAATACCATAGACCACCACCTTTACTCTAATAGTGACAACGCTGCGACCAGCCCCCTTACCACCATCTCTTATTGCGATTCAATAATTGAATAGATTGCTTATTCATACCAATGAATAAGAGACTCTATTCCATTTGAAATTGAGTCGCTTATTCATTGGTATGAATAAGCATTCTATTCAGTTATTGAATCGCAATAAGAGATGATTTCCATCGGATTATTTTATTGTGAAAATCAAAATTTCAACTTATATTATGGTACTTGTGTTTAACTTAGCTGATAGCTTGGCTTTACCGACTAAGCTGTAGATGTTTGTCAATGGATTAAACTTAAGAAAGAAAGAAAGAAAGAAAATATGTTTATTAACATCACATGACACATAAGATTTCTACAATACACAATAACAATTATTACAATACGAACACCATGTACATCATTATGATGCTAATTGGCCATCGCTCGGCATTAATGCTGTGCATTACACACAGCGCCGGTATTCTGCGACAGCCATCAGGTGCCGACACGGACCTCGTCGGCCGAGGTATACATAAAAAATAACAATACTATAACATAAAAACAACGACGCATCCAAGACCATCGGACCGTCCAGCACGTATATTGGGACAGATCCCCACAACGCATGCCGGGCAGACAGACGGCACCGGACGGCACACTATGTAGCACAGACACAATTCTACATAAATGTATTAATGACAGCTCGACACATCACCTCCCCACCCCAATCACATTGCTTCCCTGAACCTATTTTTCGAACAAAATATTCGATGGTGGACAAATTCACTTGGATTTTGTCAAATATTTTCATTGGGGAATTCCGTTCATACGTATATTTCACATCGACTGTGAATCCACGCTATGATAAGAGAACTTCCTCAATCATAAGTGAGCATACGCTCGTTGATAACGTATCTATGTGAATATCTTACGTCTGTGAAGATAATTACTTTTGGGGTGGTTCACCAACATCTTTGAACCAAAGCCAACTTCACCTGCACGCGGTGCACCCTGCTGACTGAGAAACGAAGCTCTGGCGAAAAGAGAGGTCCGTACCTCTCTTTTCGTCAGAGCTTCGTTTGTCAGTCAGCAGGGTGCACCGGGTAGCGTAATTGTAAGCTACCCGACTGAGGAATGTAGGTACCTCCACCTCACAGAATACCACAGCCAAATAACAATTCCCTTGAGGGTTATTGTGTTCCTGCGAGTGAGTGAGGTCACCAGAATGGGAGGAGATGCTGCGTTGGCAGCGGAGGTGGCGGCGCGTGAGCGATATTTTATGTTGCGAGCGTTAATATGGCTACGGTAACCGCTTCACATCAGGCGGGCCGTATGCTTGTCTGCCACCCGTCGTAGTATAAAAAAAAATGTACTACTACGTGCGTTTTGACTACACTTTGAAAAATTAAATAAATTTATAAACCGATTTGAGAAAAACTTTTTTTATTTGAAAGAGTATACTTATTGATTGGTCTCATATTTTTTTCATCATCATCATCATCATCAGCCTGTATCTACATACATAAATGTAGAGAAATGTTTAGTCGGTTTTTTTTTTTTTTGTAAAAATAATAATACATGAATTCTGGCATCGATTTCCCCTGTTTATTAGTACAGACCAACTAACCTGTGTGGGTTATTATAGGTTTATTAGGTTCTCCTTACTCATAACGCACTGTATTTTACCTTTAATAAAACATATAACGACGTTTTAACAATTAAACTAGTATTAAACTAATTATCACTCAAACACGTAGCAACAATCGCATTATAGATGCGACGTTGCAAACAACGTTAATTGTGGAGCGGCGTATCAAAGTCGCCGAGTTGGCGTAAACAGACGAACAAAATAACAAGCTTAATGCCTGGCGTCTGCAGACAATCGCAAACTTAGATATGTAGGTACCTATATCTATAGCTGTAGGAACAAACTACCTGAGTACCTGCTTACCTATCATCATCATCATCAGGGTTGCCATCTTTAAACGCTAGCAACCAGGACAAGA
Organism: Hypsopygia costalis; assembly: GCA_937001555.2. Taxonomy (NCBI): domain Eukaryota; kingdom Metazoa; phylum Arthropoda; class Insecta; order Lepidoptera; family Pyralidae; genus Hypsopygia; species Hypsopygia costalis. The sequence continues at coordinate 4,112,842 of OW443340.2, read as the reverse complement.
TGCGTGAAAACTCCGGATTTTGAATCTTAAAACCTGGTTATCAGTGTTTTTAGTACTAGTACTATTTTTTTAATGAGACAAGACGGTTATTCGCAGTATGGAGCGGGCGGTAGTGATTTAAAACCTTTAACCCAGCCAGGGGGGTAAGGGTACCACCATCTCTTATTGCGATTCAATGAGTAAGCTACTATATTCCATTTGAAATAGAGTCGCTTATTCATTGGTTTGAATAAGCATTCTATTCAGTTATTGAATCGCAATAAGAGATGGTGGTAAGGGGGCTGGACTACAATGAAACCCCGTCCGAACGCTCCCCGGACGCTCCAAACTAGGACACCCAGAAGGATGGCAACCCTATCATCAGCCTGTATCTACACACTGCTGGACATAGGCCTTCCCTAATGAATTCTACCATATGCGATCTTCCGCGTTCCGCATCCAGCCGTTTCCTCGAGTTCATCGATCCATCTAGACGGGGGCGCCCGACACTTCGTCGCCCCTATACGAGGTCTCCACTCTAGGACTTTTTTCCCCCCATCTGCTATCACTGACTCGGCAGATGTTACCAGCCCGCTGCCACTTCTGCCTGCGGACTCTGGAAGCTATGTCGACAACTTTGGTTCTCCGTCGAATTTCTTCGTCCATAGCTCGCTGCGTGACTTTTTTGACCAGCCCAACCGTCGATCATGGCGGGGAGGAGGCACTGAAGGCCAATTCTCCTAATTTTTCTACGATCGCAGATTCAAAGTTGACCGAATCTCTCGATTCGGTCAACTTTGAATTGTGACTAAAATTATACACTTGATTTCATTAATTCATTATAAGGAATTTTTATTGTTGACAAAGTAACATTCTTAATTTGCTTAATATTCGGTCATATTTCGGTATAATCCCACTTAAATCAAACTTTGAAGTTACATAATGTGATACGAGAATACCAGATTTGACATTTGTGAGATCGAGACTGGATCGGAATTGAATTTTAATTACGAGAATTGAAGACTTTGGTTTTTAAAGTTTGCTGTATTTGCGCTGTGAGGATGTGTCGAAATTTCCTGAATGCTGTACAGCCAAATCGAAAGCTAAGGCAATGAACAATGATGTCCACTGCAGTCCCCGGTGCAAAATTACGGCTGCCAACCACGAATTTAATCAGAAGAAATCAGTAGTAGTAGTACGTAGTACTATTATTTATACTGTGGTAGTAGGTAGCTTTTGAAATTTTACTTCCCCTCTGGCAATGTGAAAGATAAATTACACAAACGTCTAATTGCTAATTTATAGATGCAGATATTCAAATCATAATTTATCTAATGACACATGAATGTAATGAGTGTATTAGATAACACACGGGTTGCTCGAAAAGCATACACGAAAGCAAAAAGTAGTGGACATATGCAAGTTTGCAGTTTGCACTAAATTAGCTGCAACGCCCGCGCCTTTTCCCACACTCTCGCTGAAAGTACCGATGCCAAAAACAGTAATAATACTGTTATGAATTCATTTTTATATACGAGTAAATGAGTAGTAACAAACCGAGCAACTTGTAATTTTTATTTTGACAATTTACAAAGCACAAAGCTTGTGTTATGGGTACTATACAACTGATAAATGTACTTAAATACATTTTTATTTTTGTAAATACATACTTATAATATATAGAAAACACCCAGACCAAGACAAACAGACATGTTCATGCACACAAATGTTTGTCTTGTGCGGGAATCGAACCCGCGACCTCGGAGTCAAAGTGGCCATTGCTAGCCATTCGACCACCGAGCTCGTCAAATCTATTTCCGGGACAAAAGAAGTCTGTATGCTGTTACAGACTATAATCTATCTATATGACAAATTTCGTCTAGACTTCAGCGATAAACAACAACATAGATCAAAAATATTTACTAAGATAACAATATACTCGTAAAAAACACCTGAACTAGGTTGAATCTGCGTTTCAGGTAGAGATTTTATAGAATACTCATTAGGTTGAAAGTGTTGCGTATAGCACTGTTTTAAGATTTTTTTTTACTACGTCGGGTGGTAGACAAGCATACGACCCGCCTGATGTGAAGCGGTTACCCCCGCTGCCAACGCAGCATCAACTTCCTTTCTGGTGACCTCACTCACTCGCAGGAACACAACAACCCGCAAGGGAATTGTTATTTGGCTGCGGTATTCTGTGAGGTGGAGGTACATTCCCCAGTCGGTTAACTCACAATAGGCTATTTGACTAACATTTTTTTCGGTTTAATATGTAGGGACGTCTCCATAATATAACCATCGGTGAAAGAATTACTTCGATAGCACAAAAATCTCTCGAGATATGGTAATTTGAAAATCACAATTTTTAGGCTGGCCCAAAACGCTCCATACAAAAGACTACCGAATTATGACGTCACAGGTTTGTATTTTGTATGCATCAATCAGAAATTTGTACGATAGCTATGTTAAATATTACGTTTATGTGATAAGTATCATAATAAAAGTTATAGCATTTTTTATTGCTTCTCCAATGGAAATATTATTTTTTAATAATTTCATACTTTTAAAATGGACTTTCCCGCCAAACTTTGATCGACGCTAAAAAAAGTCTGATTGAAGATATTAGAATGAAAGTTTGCAGATCTTAATAGTTTTGTGTATTTTACGATATTGTTAAATAATTTATACAATTTTTAAACATTGTAAAATAGCCTATTACGCTCCCTACCTCTCTTATCGCCAGAGCTTCGTTTGTCAGTCAGCAGGGTGCGTGCAGGTAAAGTTGGCTTTGGTTCAAAGATGTCCATGAACCACTTACACCTAAATTTCTCTTATAAATTGTCGACCTTTCTCCGTCTTGCTTAAAAAATAAAAATGAATCAAATTAGATCCAGCGCATCGCATGCAATAAAAAAAAAACATAAATAACCCTTTAAAGACCAATAAAATTAAATAAATTATTAACGTAAACCGACCGAATATTCAAAATTGTTCCATTTTCGTTAAAATACAAGAGACAAATAATAATAAATGTCAGATGTTCACATGCGGGCACTTCTAAGTAATAATTTGCGATATGGAGATGTCAATTTCAAATTACGTTCCTTATTTTTGCATTCATTGTGAAAAATAGCCTATTAACATAACTTTTATTGTAACTTACTGCTTATTTACATAATTTTTGCATGTAAGTGACGGTTCTTCTTAAATTCAATTTAAATATTATTACTCCAAATCAATTATTTCATTGATATTTTCGAAAAAATAATTTATTGAATATTGAACCGTGTTATGCAGAATAGAGCCAACCGACATTTTGTTACTTTTAAGTTAAAGCTATTTAAAGTTTAATAGGAATAAAAACATCACGCAGTATAAGTTTTGGGAAACATATGTCATCAAACTGCTAGAATCTGTTGCGAAAATATAAAACTCGATTTGAAATTTCTCACTATATAATATCTCTCAATTTGGCTTAGTTTGTAGGTTGGATCTATTCTGCATAACACGATTCAATATGTAATTTTATTTCTCAATAAAAATTTTGGTAAAACAGGATAATAGTAATAATTATCATCATCAGCGTGTTCCGCATCCAGCCGCTTATTTGTAATCATCTGTCCATCGCTTTCAATAAAAGTCAGCAATAGATGAATAATCACTTTATTTCAGTATCAATTCTGATCCTATTTCACAAATATGTGTTTCTCAGTAAGTGAATTATGTAATTCTTTATGAGAAATAAAAAATCTTAAACCACATTCCATTAATCTACCCTTGTTTTCACAAAACCTTCGACACACAAGATCAGAAGGCGAATTCTCGTAATTTTTCTACGAATGCAGATTGAAAGTTGACCGAATCGAGATTGAATTGTGAATTGACTCAAATTATATACTTGATTTCATTAATTAATTATTATCAATTCTTGTTGTTGGCAAAGTAACATTCTTAGTTTGTTTAATTTTCACTCATATTCGATATAATCCTTAAATTAATTTTGAAGTTACATATTGTGTTACGAGAATACCAAATGTGACATTTGTGAGATCGAGACTGGATCGAAACTGAATTTTGACTATATTTTAATTACGAGAATTGCACCTCTGTTTTTATGTGGTAATTTAAATAATAACATTTTAAGACATGGTGATTGTCCAACTGCGCTATGGCATTTTTATTTCATCGAAATCTGTTTTGTCTTTGGTAAGTTAGTGGTCGATAGCGTCATTGCGCGTGTCAGTCTAATCAAACACGCAAGTTAAGCAACGTCGACCGTAGCCTGTCCATGGAATTTATATCTCGAGCTTCTTTAAAACGTTAACAAAATTTTAACACGTTAAAAATTTGCCGTTACATCTTTTTAAAACAACTGTAACCGAAATTTTGATAAACAAATGCTATTACAGTATTGTAATAATCAATGAAATTTGTATAGAATGACATGTATTTATAATAATTTCAAACTTTGACGTACTACTTGTTACATTTTTATATTTCAATGATAACTATGTAATATTTGACATGACATTTATGATTAAAACAAATGGTATTAGTATAGTATCATAATCCAATTTAAATTTTTGCATGCCATAAGGTAAAATGTATACGGAACATGTAAACCTAATTAGTTCAGATCTTTTTTTAATGTACCTATATTTTAAGCAAAATAAATGATTCTGATCTGGAAGATCTAGATCTTTCGAAGAGCACGTTAAGCCGTGTCATGAGATGACAGTAGTTAAGTCAAGTCAGTGGCCTTTAAACGGCTTTAAAACACTGGCCTCCGCCAACCCGCAGCTGAACAGCGTGATGGAGTATACCCTAAACCCCTTCAATTGAGAGGAGACCCGTATCCCAGCAGTGGGATGAGTGAGGGTTGACGACGAAGTTAGTGTTGGTTTAGGCAGTTTAGACGGTTACATCATTAATGCCATAGACAAGCCGGTGTAAATGTCTGTCTGTCAGTATTATATTATTATACAATATACAAGCTGGTAATAATATATTAATATACAAGCCGGTGTAAATGTCTGTGTGTCTGTCAGTATTATATTAGTATTATAGTAGTACAATATTGCTGTTTTCAATAGAAAGGGAAGCTATGATCAACAAGGTAAACTAAAAGAGCTTCTGCATTAAGTTCATATTTTCCGTCAATTCGTGTGCAAATTGCAGAAATACAAAGTAGCTATAAAACAGAGTCGTTATCCGCACTTGTCTGTCAGTTTGTTTGCTGATATTGCTTATGTAAATACATTTATATTATCCCTTACATCCTTATCCAATCCTATTAGATTAACGCATTATTATGCGTTAGCTAGCATCGAGTGTGGCAGCATGCGAGAATTACAGCACTTCCAGTGTAAGCGTTAAGATACGTTTGAGTTTTACTTCACCTTTTACATGACAGTGGTATACCTGACCTACCACCTTTTTAGTTATAAATAGAGAGATCTCTATTAGAGATGGATAGTCGGTCGGTCGGCAAACAAGCATACGGCCTGCCTGATGTGCGGTAACCGCAGCCATATCAACGCTCGCAACATAAATATCCATCGCGCGTCGTCGCCCCCGCTGCCAATGCAGCAACTCCTTCCTTCATGGTGACCTCACTCGCAGGAACACAACAACCCTCAAGGGAATTGTTATTTGGCTGCGGTATTCTGAGAGGTGGAGGTACTTCCCCTGTCGGGCAGCTTAAAATTACACTGCCCTACATCTCTTTGTGCCAGAGCTTCATCAGTGAATCAACAGGGTGCACCACGTGCAGATGCGGTTGGCTTAAGGCGCTATGGATGGGGAGCCTCTTACACCCCAGAACCCCAGTACTTGTGTATCGAACATATATCAATATTGTAACCGCTTTATATCAGACGGGTTCGCTACCAAAACTGGTGTAAAAAATGCTGCATGAGTATTATGAAGAAGCGTGGTATTTCGAGACATGACGTAACAACTCATTTCTGACTATGCAAGTCAGTGTCAATATTTGCGATCGATGCATGTAACTTTTTATGCCGACGCTACTCGACAGGATGTTATTTCATTTCTCACTTAGTATTCAAATAAAAGCAAAACGTCCTAGTGTAATGAATGAGTGCTCATTGCATTTTACGCCTCCGTCACAACGCCATTCATGGCCCCTGACGACCTCGAACGAGATGAGCTGGTTGTGAAAAATGCTGTATTGAAGTGGGTCGAGAACTTACCCTTAAAGGAGATATTTTTATTTTCCTTTTTTTGAAAATGCCGACCAACAAAGCAATTTTTTCTGAGATACGTGACGGAATATTAACAATCAGTAATATTTAAAAGCGAGATGTCAATAACTACATACATGACGACTGAAAAGATGCATGAAAAAGTAATGCCAATCAGATTCTAGTGATGCTCGGCAAACTCGGCAGATCTGAGCCATGCTCGGCAGACCCTACACGTGCTCAACAGACTTAAATATAAGCACAGTATAAGTAATAGTACTACGTACAGTGTGGCCTCTCCCTGCCGCTCTGTCGCGTCGACCTCATCTCCCCTCTGAGACAAATCTGGAACAGGTTGTATGGCACCGCACGCAGACACGCTCATTCACGCTATGCACAGACGTCATTGTTTATGTAACAGTAAACGACGAGACATTTGTATGGGGTGGACGGGGTGTGATATAAGTATAAAATAGAATATCCCCAGTTTATGTGATCAAATCGTAATAAAAAGACGCCGAAAAACGCCTTCTTTAAAATAAAAAAGAAATACAAATATCTGTGCACTAAACACCGGCGATATAGCGTAACATAACATAGGTACATAAAAATATAAGCTATGTTATAAAAACTAAATAAATTAAAATTACATATTTAAATAAGTTAAAATTAAATTTTAAATAAAATATAACTAAATTAAAAACGAAAATAATAATAAACTACACGGAAAAAAAAAATATTATACGTATTAATATAGTCCCGACAATTTGGGGGATTGTGGCCAAAAGGCTATGTATCCGAAGTACTGAAGTATCTTGTGGAGGCACACAGCCGAGAGGCGTTGCTGCGTGTCGAACTTGAGTTCCTTTATGATTGAAAGGTTGGTGCGTCGAGCCGTCCAAGGGATGCGAAGCATTCTTAAAACATTTTGACGTGTATATGTCTTTAAAATTGCTTACATAAGAGGGCAATTCAAAAAAACGAATGATAACAAAATCGGGGGATACAGTTTCGTGTTGCGGCTACAATTCTATCATCTCCAAAATTCAATCACACCACTAAATAGATGAAGGATCAAAGAATTTATTACGCTAAGTAAGAACTATTGAATATCGCTTGCGGGGAGGGGGAAACGCTGCTATTTTGAGATAATTTTCGTGCAAACAACGTAGTCACGTACAACACATGGCCGTGTTCATGGCACAGCCACACCCATTTTTTTAAAAGTAGTGTAATACAAAGTATTTTCAAATAAAAGGAATCGGTTTTGTAGCACATTAAGGGCACGGTCATGTCAATAGATATGTCATTCCTTACAAGTACAAGCCTTGCGCGCGAAGATATTGAAATGATTAGATATCGAAGGCGGAAGAGACATACATATTGTTGCTAAATTTCTTACGGCAACTACATATAAGTAAAGAATTATTAGAAGGATAAAATATTCGAATAAATAAGTTAATAAATATTCCTGGACAGATTACACACGCCAATCTAGTCCCAAACTAAGCAAAGCTTGTACTAGATAACTGATATATATTATACGTAAATATATATATTTTTTAATACATACATATAATACATTGGCCGTGTGGTTTCCGGCAGACTAGAATAGAATCACTCCGTTTCTTCCCGTGGATGTCGTACAAGGCGACTAAGGGAAATACATTATCAAATATCGAACAGGCCTCCCCAACCCGTTTGGCCAGCGTGGGGGAGTGAAGGCCAAATCCTCCTTCCGTCTAGGACGGACGAGAGAGGGTCGTGCTCCTGTAGTGGAGACTAAAATGGACCTGAAGATGATGATATAATACATAGAAACCACCCAGGCCAAGACAAACAAACATGTTTATGCACACACATGATTGCTTTTGTGCAGGGACAAACCCCGCGACCCCGGATTCAAATTGGACATCGCTAGCCATTCGACCACCGAGCTCGTCATCGAAGTAATACTTGTTAATGATTTTCAGCAATTTAATCGATTATTCACTATTAAAAATACTTCTTTTATACAATATCGAGTAGCAAACAAGCACATGACCCGCCTGATGTGAAGCGGTTACTGTAGCCCTATAAACGTTCGCAAGATGAAAGATCGCTTGCGCGCTGCCACCCCTGCTGCCGATGCAGCTACTTCTTCCTCTCTGGTGACCTCACTCACTTGCACGAACACATCAACACTTAAGAGAATTGTTATTTGGCTGCGGTATTCTGTTAGAAGGTACTTCCCTAGCTTGTGAATAGGTATGCAGCCCTTCGTCTCTTTAACTAGAGCCTCCTTCGCTAGTCGACAGGGTGTACCATGTGCAGGTGAGGTTGTCTTTGGCACTGAAGATTGTGTAGAGCCACTTACATCCCAAAATTAATTCTTTTATTGTTTTACTATTAGACTAGCGAAGTAACAAAAAACTTTACAATCTTTGTTTATAAGCTACACTACACTCCAGTGTAAGTGGAGTACGATCTAAACACTTTCAATAGAGCGGAGACCCGTATCCCAGCAGTGGGACAGTAAACGGGTTCATGCCAATGGATTTCCTTTAACTGAAGTAAGTTTTCGTAATTTGTAAACATCATACAGCTGAAATTAGAATGTATTGAATTTTGAAATATTATGTATTTTTAAGATGTCGGCGGCAACTTTTCAGAAATAGGCTTTATATTTTTCAGTAAAATAATAAAGGTGGTTTATTTTTAATATGTTAATATTCCCTTTATTTCTGCTTGTAGTACCGAGTACTACAAGCAGAAATAAAGGGGGGGGGGGTGCTTTTTGTGAATATGATAATGATAATGTTTTAATAAATAATAAATATTGTCACACAAATTACACAGCGCCATCTAGCTCCAAAGTAAGCGAAGCTTGTGTTATGGGTACTAGACAACTGATAAACATACGTAAATATATTTTTTTTGTAAATACATACTTATGATACATAGGAAACACCCAGACTAAGACAAACAGACATGCTCATGCACACAAATGTCTGTCCTGTGTGGGAATCGAACCCACGAGCGTTGGTGTCGAAGCCGCGTCCCTGACCGCTACGCCACCGAGCTCGTAAATCGTCGTTTTAAGTGAACATACTCGTACAAGAGAAGTATGTGTCTGAAGAAACAAATAAATATGGGTAGTAATAAAGCGAGCAACTAAAATTGTGAATCTGGTCGACTATTATACAGACTTGGCGACTAAAGTTGATATAAAATATACCAAACCTAACCTAACCTAGTATTTCTGTGGCTCATTTAATACTTTTATGGCTCATGTTATTATTTTCCAATAAATATTACTTACTAGCGATCCGCCTCGACTTCGCCCGGTGTATTCGGGGACAGTAGAAATGTATTTTACATATAAACCATTCGAAGGATATATTCTAAACTATAGCCAAAACCGCGCAGAAATACGAGTACATATCAAAAACCTATGCTTAATTTGTTACCAAAAGAAAGTATTATTACGTCATTATACCAGCACTCAAAGTCAAAATGATTCGTTTTAGAAGTACTAGTATAATTTTGTTAAGTGATAGATTTGTTTTATATTATGTATCATTCACGCTACGAGACCAGATTTTTCAAAGAGTCCAAAGAGGCGTCACTTTCGTGGCTACAAAAATTGTTGCCATGAAAGTGACGTAAAAACTAAGTAAAATAACTTAACAACGTGTATTAACTTGTAAACTAACGTATAACTTTTACTACGTTTAACTTGTAAAATAACGTATGATAGTTCCTAACACGCAGACTGGGATGGTAGGTTCTCAATCATACATGACCTATCACATACACACACTCTTACCATTAGCCAACCCATTAACGTGAAATCCCCGAATTAGTTTGTCACGCTATAAGTACACAGAGTATTTAAACTATTGGCTATTTACAGCCCAGATGCATAATAGTTATTTTTAAACTTTGGATACATTAAAAACATTTTAATCTGGGAGCATAACGATCAGTCAACTGCCCGACTCGCGTGTCGTCTATATTGAGACCAATTTAAACTAGGCGGGTGTGAGATGCATTTTAGAATTGGGGATTCCGTAGTTAAGATTTAGGGAGTTCTTTTCTCTTTAATTTACTTGTAACTTTCGTCTACTGTTTTGTTCAGTCATCGTCAATATTATCATTTCAGCTGACGTCCACTGCTGAAGATAGGCCTCCTACAGTTGGACTTAGAAGTCCAAAAAATCGATCGCTGTAGACAGCGATCGATTTTTTGCCGTTAGCATTTGCCGGCTCCTTGCGATCTTTACTAGATCATCCGATCTGATCGTAGACTGGGATCCATCTTTGCGATCCTTGGCTGTCACTCCAACACCTTTCTGCCTCAACAGCTGTTAGTTCGGCGGGCTATGTGGTCTGCCCACGGCCGCTTCAACCTGTTGATCCTTAAAGCCGCAAAAGTGGCGCCACTTTTTTAAAACATATCGTAGAATTTAAGATGAATATCAGAAATTCCTATATACAGTTTGTTAACAAGACAATTAAGTATTTTTACGTCATTGTACCTACTTTCAAAATATTTGGAGTAGTTGTTAAAATTACCAAAAACGGCAGTTTTTAGCTCAAAAAATTAGGTTATCAAATACAAAAAGAATTTTTCAAATCCATTTGATCACAAAGATCAGTGTTCGTATAAATAACAAAATATCTTCAACTTTACTAAATTATATAATATAGATTCTCTAGATATAGTAAAATAAAAGCCACACAGCGTATTTATTTGATTTGAACTTCTATCACATCATATTGAAGACTGTTTTGTTATTAGCACCACAGATCTCTAAAATAGAAAAGGGACGTCGAGTAACGTTCAACTCAAACGGATGCCAAACAGTCATTTTTTTTCACCCAGTCACTGAACTCGGCGGTAGAAAAGTTTCAGTCTAGCCACTTGGTATTCTCGTCACCAAAGAACAATGTGTCTATTAATATTGTGGTAGGGATTGGTCCAAATTTCTGTTATTTATTTTAGGACTGGCAGAAAAAAAGTGTAACTTTGTAGGTATTGCAAAGCGATGTCTTACTGTACTGTGAATAACAATAATGCAGTAACTTAAGGGTAAAAGCGACTCAACTCCACTTTTAGAGCCAAAGCCAACCTTACCTGCACTTGGTGCATCCTTGGTGAGACCGATGCCATGATCACATCGGACTCTGTTCTTCGGATCTGTCGTAAATACACGTTACACATACACACATAGTACGGTAAGCCGTTCATCATCATCATCATCTCAGCCATTGAAAGTCCACTGCTGGACGTAGGCCTCCCCTCTAGATCTCCAATAAGACCGGTTGGAAGCGGCTTGCATCCAGCGCGATCCTACGGTCTTAATGAGGTCGTCTGTCCACCTTGTGGGTGAACGTCCTACGCTGCGCTTGCCGTTACGTGGTCTCCACTCGAGAACCTTTCGACCCCATCGGTCATCCGTCCTCCGTGCTATGTGCCCTGCCCACTGCCGCTTCAACTTGCTAATCCGCTGGGCTATGTCGGTAACCTTGGTTCTTCTGCGGACCTCCTCAATTCTGATTAGGTAAGCCGTTACAATAATAAAAATATAATAAATATTTTTGGACAATTTACACAGCGCCATCTAGACCCAAGTTAAACGCAAAGCCTGTACTATGGGTACTATACAATTGATAAATGTACTTAAATACATTTTTTGACATGATAACGTCTTAGAAATCAATGAAGGACAGCGGCACGTACAAAAAAGCATGACTCATAGGCACGTTCCGTCTGAACCGAGCGTGAAAGCGAAAGCGCGGAACAAGCGAGAGACAGAAATAAGCGTTCGGCTTGTGACGCATATTCTCTCTTCCACTCCATCGGTTGATGTTTTCTTATGACCTTATCACGTAAAATTATCATCCGTAAACCGACTTTACAGACAAGCATTTTTTTTTTGTAAACAAAACATACTTACTTACGAGTATAATACATAGAAACCATCCAGACCAAGACAAACAGACATGTTTATGCAGAACAATGCGTTTTGTTTATTCATACTAGTACAAAATATCATTACATTACGTTAAGTTTGTAATTTAGTATCCAATTTCATTCACACTGATTGACCAACATGTCGACGAGGCATAAATTTCTACTTTTGCAAATATTTCATTGCATTCAAATGTCGTATTGTGTTTCGCTGATTCTTATTTCCTTTGTTCGACTGTTGTGTTGTTTCCGCAAAATAAACAGGCATGCACTAATCCTAAATACTAATCTTCGTCAACAAAGATGGGGTGTAAGTGGCTCACTATGATCTTTAGAGCCAAAGCCAACTGCACGTGGTGCACCCTGCCGATTAGCGAAAGAGGCTCTGCCAAAAGAGAGCTACGGTACAGCGTACCTCACAGAAGACCGCAGCCAAATAACAATTCCCTGAGAGCTATTGTGTTCCTACGAGTGAGTGAGGTCACGAAAAGAAAGAAAAGAATAAGTATAGGAGGTGGCAACGGATCGGCGATACCTTGATGTTGCTGATCTCCATAGGCTGTGGTGATTGCTTACCATAAGGTGACCCACATGCTCGTTTGCTCCCCTTTCATATAAAAAAACATCGGACGCGCAGCATGCGCCACCATAGCGTATTTTTTTTTCGAAATCCCGAATTGATATCGGCATACCAAGGTCACTTTACATCACTACTTTTTGATGCTCTACACGAATCCAAAGTCAGAATTTCGATATTTTGAGTTTCATGGCAACGGACGGACAGACAGAACGACTTTTTTTCGGAAAACCAAGGTCACTTTACATTACTACTTTTTGATGCTCTACACGAATCCGAAGTCAGAATTTCTAAATTTTGAGTTTCATGGCAACGGACAGACGATTTCATAAGCTCAATGAATTTCGCTGAAAATAATCCACAAAGTTCGTCTTTAAACTGCGTCACAAAGCGCTAGACGATTTGTGCTCTTGCCCAAAGATGACAACAGTACTCCATGCCAGTCACTGGCCTCTGTTGTCTTAGACATCGGGTAAAGTAGTGATTTTACAGCTTTACATGAATGAACTGCGTAAATACTGTAGGTGGTATAATGTAGCCGAAACGAGACATGTGCGTATCTACGTGCGTAGATGAATTCATTAACATTTTCTTCAGTTTCGTAGCCAAATTTAGATTTTTTTTTATTTAAACTACGTCGGGTGGCAGACAAGCAAACGGCCCGTCTGATGTGAAGCGGTTACCGTAACTATATTAACGCTCGCAACATAAAATATCGCTCACGCGCCGCTACCCCCGCCGCGTGTCCCGCTACTAACGCAGCATCTCCTTTCTTTCTGGTGACCTCACTCACTCGCAGGAACACAACAACCCTCAAGGGAATTAATATTTTCTAGACAGTTTTTTTTTAATTTACGTTGAAGTTACGGTTTACGGTGAAGTTGGCTTTGGTTCAAAGATGTTAATGAACGACTTACACCCCAAATATACTGCGTAGATGAATTCATTGACATTTTCTTCAGTTTCGTTCATTTCGTAGACAAGTGTCTCTGGCCATTAATAATTGTTATTTGGCTGCGGTATTCTGTGAGGTGCAGGTACACTCCCCAGTCGGGTAGCTTACAATTACGCTCCCTACCTCTCTTTTCGCCAGAGCTTCGTTTGTCAGTCAGCAGGGTGCACCGCGTGCAGGTGAAGTTAGCTTTGGTTCGAAGATGTTAATGATCCACTTACACCCCAATACGTAGATACGTAGATGAATTAATTGACATTTTCAGTTTCGTTCATTTCGTAGCCAAGTGTCTCCGGCCGTTAAATTTAGCAATCCGGTTTGAAGACGGTTTCAAAACTATCTAGAAGTAGAACAAAACGGGATGCGGGGCTCTACCGAAATAGATCACTTTAGGTTTAGTGATCCGTATTAAAATTAGAAAATAAAGACTTATAATAAACTACTTTTTGCTTGTGGGTTCGCTCGGGTGAACACGCTACTGGCTTAAAAAGTATATATATACATATATTCTTTATTGCATATAAATTAACATAACACAGTTACATCAAAATTGTACAAAGGTGAGCTTATCTCTACAAAAGATCTCTTCCAGCCGACCCATTAGGCAGTATGAGAAAGATTCACTTGACGGATAATTACAATATGTGCGTACTTATTAATAAACAAAGAGATAGAAAAAAAAAAAGATATCTAGACTCTTTAAAGTGTAATATAACAATAAGCATAAAAAAACATTAACCGAAAAATATACTTAACAAATCATAAAAATCTCAGACACCTACATATTATAGGGTATATAGGTATCTACTATATAAATGCATATATATTTACACCTGAGACAAATAGTGCATGCAATCTTTTTTTTTTTTTTAGTAATGATGGATGGACAATCTCTTATTTGAGGCGGCAATTTATTCCACAGTTACAACAACGCCAACAGTGAATAATTTAAAAAGAATTTAAAGAAGTATTGGAAGGGGAACAGCCGAGTGTTTATATGTGACAGGAGTCTTGGTATCTAGATAAGGATGGTAATAGAGGAAAGCGAGAAATGAGGTATTGAGGACAGTTAGAATTAATTAAGTATATTACACGTTAGTCCAGAATAACTCTAGTGTTTCAAATTTCATTCAAACGCGTTCAGCCATTTACGCGTAATTTATTCTCACAATTAGACCAGCCAGGTGGTTTATTGGCTAGCAAAGGCTATTTTACACCAACGGTCGCGGGTTCCCGCACAAGAGAATCATTTGTGAGCTTGACATGTACTGTTTATTAAGTGTTTATTAAAAAAAATCTATTTAAGTATTGTTATTAGTTATTTCGTCTCTGCCCATAGCAGGACGAAGAACGAAAGTTGCAGTGCCACATATGCCGAGTCAGCAATGGGAGACGGAGGAAGAGTTGGACGCCTCATTCTAGATGGATCGATAACCTCAAAGAAGCGATTGGAAGCAACATGATATTTAATACCGAGCATCGCATATGGCGGAAAGCTCTGAGGAAGGTCTGCAGTGGGTACATATTACATGTGATCGTGAGTAAACAGGATGATATTGTTGATGATGATGCGCAGTAAATAATTACACAAAGCAGTAACGGGACTGGGGCCCACCACACATTCCCACCACTGTGTCTTCTATGTAGCCAGGATTAACAGCGGCGACCGCCTATAAAGGCAATGAACAGTGAAGTCCATTGCAGTCCCGGGGGTAGAACTACGGCCTTACTTGTCTTACTTACTTGCCTCGGAACTCACAACGAATTTAATCAGGAGGCATTAGTAGGAGTAAGAAGCTTATGGAATCTGACTTTCCCTCTTAGCAATGTGAGAGACAGCTATGGCAAAAACACAAAGCAGTGAAAGAAAATGAATCTACGGAACTCAAGACTGCATGATCAAACTTGGCTGTTCATATTTTTAAGTAGGTGTTTCAGAGTAGGTACTGACGAGCAGTCTGCTCTGCCGTAATGATGAAATATGTACCCTATTTCTGTTACAGGTTGTAGAGTTCAAATTGGCCTGAAGGAAAATATAAATAAAGCAAAAAAATCTTTTTGACGATAAACTCGGGAACGTCTTGTAACCTGGCTAATTGCCGACAACTCTGTTATTTTATTTTTAAATAGCAGTGTTGCTATCCAACAGAAAGTGTATACTTTTCAAAATGTCTACTTGTCGAGCCAGATGGTCGGCTGGCTAGCGATGACTACTTTGACTCCGAGGTCGCGGGTTCCATCCCCGGACAAGACAAACATTTGTATGCATGAATATGCCTCTTTATCTAATACTGAGTGTTTTCTATGTATCATAACTATGTATTTACAAAAAAAAAATGTATACGTATGTTTATCAGTTGTCTAGTACCCATAACACAAGCTTCGCTTACTTTGGGGCTAGATGGCGCTGTGTTATTTGTCTGACAATATTTATTTATTATTTCCTGTGTTTTTTTTTATTATACAAGAGAGGGCCAAACGACCATGTGGGTCAACTGGTAGAAAGCAATCACCGCCCATGGAGATCAACAACACCTAGGGGTCGCCGTTCCGTTGCCAGCCTATAAGCCAGCCTTTTTTTGTGTATTATATGTATGTATTTACAAAAAAAAAATGTATCCTATAGTACAAGCTCTGCTTAGTTTGGGACTAGATGACAGTATAATTTATCCAGGTATATTTATTAATTTGTGTAACTCAGTGCCTCCGCCAATCCCAGTTGAGCAGCGTGGTAGAGTATGATCTATACCTTTTCGATGGAGGGGAGACCCGAATCCCAGCAGTGGGATGAATATGGGTTAATGCAGTGTAAAAGTGTTCATGTTGCTGATACATAGATGAAAGAGAGTCAGGGCGATGACAATCATGAGATCAGTACTTCCGTTTGTTTACAGTAAGCGGCATAGGTTACTTACCTGAGATGTTTTTATTTTAATTCCTCATTCATTCCTACAGCTTCTAACATTTTAGGAAGCAGACATTTTAAAAAAGAAAACATTATAGGAAAGCAAAAATTACGAGAAAGCTAACATTTTGAGAAAAACATATTTTAGGAAACACAGCACTCCACTCCAGAGGGAAAGAAAGATCTTCAAAGAGAAAAACTTCTATCATTTTGTCCTCCTTTCTAAAGGAATAAAAAATCCAAGTAGACTTGAGTATATACTCACGATCTCATGTTATAGACCATTTAATGCAAATAGCCAATTCACGACACGTGCTTTCACGAAATCAGTGACCTGCCTGCGTCCCCAATACGCCACTTTCAGTTTCGTTTCATATTATGGTTGTGATATAAACCCATTATTCGCACGGGTATTCTACTATATACTGACAATTTCCATCAATTTATACAATCAGGGGTGCAAATGAGTTACTGAAATTTTTAGAACCACAGTCAATCTCAACCTGCCCAAACAAGTACAAACAAGGTTCTAAGGAAGGTGGGACATGTCGAACCCGACAGAGTGGTGCCTCCACCTCACAGAAGATATCCTTATCGTCGTAACAATTGAAAGGATCATCATATTACTGCGCGTTACCGAGAAAGTGGTAAGAGGCTGCTACGTCGGCAGCGACAATGCTACCGCGCGACAATCTATAAGATAAGCACTTTACAGCTGGTAGACATCTTAAGGCCAATTCTCGTAATTTTTCTACGAACGCAGATTGAAAGTTGACCGAATCGAGATTGAATTGTGAATTGACTAAAATGATATACTCGATTTCATTAATTATTTTAATTCTTGTTGTTGGCAAAGCAACGTTCTTAGTTTGTTTAATTTTCACTCATATTTCGATACAATCCCGCTTAAATTTAATTTTGAAGTTACATATTGTGTTACGAGAATACCAAATGAGACATTTATGAGATCGAGACTGGATCGAAACTGAATTTTGACTATATTTTAATTACGAGAATTGCCCCTCTTATATCCATTGAAATAAATCGGATGAACCTGTAACCTTAGTGCAACCTAAGTGGATCGTTAGTTTGTTTGTAAATACTATATTATACTATAAAAGTAATAGACATAGTGTTAATAACATTTTTGGTACAATGGCGGACTTATCCCATCAGGGATCTCTTCCAGTCAACGATTGAATACCCATAGGAAACTGAGAGGTTAGCGAGGCAGATTAAATTAAGTACAATGTCAAGATAAATATATACAATCATACACAGATACATATGTATGTAGGTATATGTACCATATACCTACATACATATACTTATTCAATATAATTGTGTGTATTAATACATATTCATATATACACACAGTTAGATATATACAGATAGTGTGTATGGTATCGATACAAACGTACTGGAATAGAAGTTTGAAGAAAGAGGTCAATATAAACCGGCTTTTGACAACCCTGAATACAATTATACAGAAAATTTTACGCATCAATGTCCTAGTTAGTATGCGTGACTCCATTGATTTAGAAAATTTTTTCCCCAATTAAGATGACGGCGTTTTAGAGCCGCCGTCACGACCCGCCGGTTGTGAATTGGTCGGTGGCAAAAACGCGTTGCCTTTTCAGGCCACCACTTCCGTACTCGAATTTCTTTAGAAACCTTTACCTATTAGTAATTTCATATATGTTCTTAAGGGGCGCTAGGTTTGTATACTTAATAAAGGGGCGATTGATTTGTACATTGAGTAAATATAACTAGCTTATGCTCGCGACTTCATATGCGCGTATTTCGGTTTGCTGAGGGATTTTCAAAAAACCTTTCATCTTAGCGGATGCCTACATCAAAATAGCTACAGTGGAACACAAAATAGTAGAAAGGGAACTAAGTTTATTACTAATAGCAACATCTTTCTTTTTACACAAAAGTGCTCTAGGGTTGCAATGTGAGAACTGTTCTTACGAAAACAGGGGCGCCCCTATTTTTGTCTGCTTTTTTGTGTTGCACTGTACCTGTATGCCAAATTTCAACTCGATCCGTCCAGTGGTTTGAGCAGTGCGTTGATAAATCTGTCAGTAACGGTTGCTTTTTATAGATACACAATAAAACACTAATATATTTACTGAATAGGTTAACTAAGTGGTCGCGTACTGTGCGGTTCCAGAAAAAGTTTTCTCCCGCGTACTGTTAAGCTGTGGATTGAACTGCCTGTCGAGGTTTTCTCAGGAGACTACAGCATGGGGTTCTTCAAAAAGGGCGTGAAGAGATACTGCTGCGGCCCACCGACCCAGTGGGCCTTGACCTCCGAGGTCGCAGGTTCTTCAACAGCTCATCCCTCCAGTGATACCTCGAACGCCCAATCGATCAACCACTACTTTGTCCCAGGTTGAGTCTTTTACAAGCTTAGCTTAATTTGGGACATGATGACGCAGTGTTATTTGTCTGGAAAGTTAACCTGGAGTTAACCACTAAATGGAACATGTAAGAAATTATGATTTATTATATAGAACTTTAATATTTATTCTTCAATGCAAACCTATTAATGTAACCTATTGACATCTCTGAATGCGACTATGTCAGGTCTTGATAGCCAAAATGACAAACACTCGAATAGAAGAGCTGCTTCAGTTTCTACTAAGTCCTTGTTTCAAAATATAAACTTAACTTTTAACTTGGAGTCAACAAGTCCGCCACACATTCCCGCCTCTATATCTTCAGTGTAAGCTATAATACCAGCTGCGACCACCGAAATAATAATAGTGAAATTCTTTGCAGTTCCAGGGCAGGGTTGAGCTCACAGCGTATTTAATCAGACGAAATTAGTAGGAGTAGGAAACTTAGTTAGTAACGAGGTGATAACTGCCGCAATTACTCTCCATTGGACCTAATAACGAGGTTAGTCATCAACTTAACCAGACCAGCCGGCCGCGACCTGGTTCCCTTTTGGAACCGTTCACATAAAGGGTCGAAATGAAATTAGTACTTTACTTTCATTCGTGAAAAAGATCTGGTTTGATTCACACAACATATCAATGTTTTGACATGTGGATAGTTGGGAATATAGGTGGTTCACCACGATTTGTAGAGCCAAAGCTAATCTCACCTGCACTACTAACTTTACTAAGGTTACATTACTAAGGTGAATTATTTATTCTACATCCATACATAATATTATAAGTGCAAAAGCTTCGCCAACCCGCGGTTGAGCAGCGTGGTGGAGTATGCTCTTACCCCCTTCAATTGAGGGGAGACCCGTATGCTAGCGCAGTGTAGTGTAGTAGTAGTCGGTCAATTCAATCAGCCTGGCGCAACTCAAGGTAAAAAAACGATTCTATGAATCGGAAGCGAATTTGGTACAAATTCTGATTGTTTTCGCTTCCATTTCATACATATTAGAATTTACGCTATTGTAAGGCACATCCGTCTCTTAAAACGTAGTGGTTACATTCTCTTTGAATTCAATTCAATTCTTCGTCATGGCGATCTTGGTGTTCCCGCCAATGACGCCAATACATCAAAAAATAGAATACTGACAGTTTATATTTTTTTAATTAATAGCATTACGGCTCTGGAAACAAAATCCTTTAGAGCCTGTCTTTACGCAGTTGCTAAGCTTTCAGTTGGGACATCAAGCCAACAACCAAAATGCTAAACAGCTGACTGATATAGCCGGTTGTTTTTCCACAAACAGCCGGCTAAGTTGTTGAATTTTCGGCTGGTCACTAATATGTAACCTAAAAAGGCGGCAGCATGAGAACAAAATACTATGATTTCTCACGTGAGTTTTAATAATAACAATAAAGTCGTTTATTTATGCATTCATCTAAGTAAAACAAATTGCTTCATCGATGTGAAACTCAGACAGTAATGCCGGCAAAAAGCGGCGTGTGGTCTGAGTAGGCCTCGAGCGGGGATTGGACTGGTGTGGCAGGCTTTTGCTGGACGCGAGGTAGAAAGTGGTGGCTCCAAGCTGTCTGCTAGTTACGTAGTCAACATGAACTAGTGAAATATCTCGAGTTTCTTTGCATGGTTAGATTGCAATTACCACTTATCAAGATGTTAGTTTTTGTATTAGTTAAATTGATTGAAATTAACGTCGGTGCGTCTGATGTCGCAAGCGTCCTGGAGACTGATTACCATCTGGCAAGTCGTATGTTTGTTTACCACCCTAGTGGTATAAAAAAATTGAAATAAGCCTAAAGAGATAGTGTAGATAATTAGGATGGCGTCAGAGGATCCTATAGTAGTGGTCCGACTGATTAATTGCCAGATGCAACAAAATGTCAATATTTACTCACAGTTCATAAAATGTTAACTTAATACTAACACAATGTTGCAAGTGTAAAAATATGCCAATTTGGCCATTCGCATGTGGCAAATAACAGTTTAAATTTGTTTTTTGATAGGTTAGGGTTGTCTAATGTTCCACAACCATAAATAGAAGCCCTGCAAAACGTGACTTCATTGAATTCGATGGTGCACGAACAACGGCGGTACACGCCACCACTACATATATTATCCATGGGGATTGTCACTTTATACACATTACTTAAGGTGACCTAGGCCTGTTTTCTGATTATAGTTCACAAAATAACCCTAACCTAACCGGAAAGCAACCTCAAACCATGATGATGAAGGAGACTAAATCATAATGTTAGCTTAGTTTACTTGTCTATCCAATAATTAATTGAATCATCAGGATCAAAAATTTTTTATGAAAAGCCACCATTTTTTTTAATTGATCGGACGTTTTTTTTGTACCACTGAACACTACACTTTTTATAACACCGGTCCGCCTGATGGAAAGCAGTTACCGTAGCCTATGGACTGCCTACGGCCTGCAACACCTGTATCACATGCGCTTTGCCAACCCTGTAAAAACCATTTCAAGCCCTTTTTGAAGAACCCCATGCTGCAATCTCCTGGGAAAACCTCGACAGACAGTTCATTTGTTTGTTGTTTGTGATTGTGCTCATCTTCTATTTCCTTTAATCTTCTCTTCCATTCTCTTCTTGATATTCTTCGAGCTCGGTGGTCGAATGGCTACCAATGGCTACTTTGACTACGAGGTCGCGGGTTCAATCCCCGCACAAGACAAATTTGTGTGCATGAACATGTCTGTATATCTTGGTCTGGGTGGTTTTTATGTAGGTATTTTGGGGTGTAAGTGGTTCATCAAGATCTTTGACCAAAGCCAACTTCACCTGCACGCGGTGCACCCTGCTGACTGACAAACGAAGCTCTGGCGAAAAGAGAGGTAGGGAGCGTAATTGTAAGCTACCCGACTGGGGAATGTACCTCCACCTCACAGAATACCGCAGCCAAATAACGGTTCCCTTGAGGGCTGTTGTGTTCCTGCGAGTGAGTGAGGTCACCAGAAAGGAAGGAGATGCTGCGATGGCAGCGGGGGTGGCGGCGCGCGAGCGATATTTTATGTTGCGAGCGTTAATATGGCTACGGTAACCGCTTCAGATCAGGCGAGCCGTATGCTTGTCTGCTACCCGACGTAGTATAAAAAAAAAAAACAAAGGTATAATAAGTATGTATTTACAAAAAAAATGTATTTAAGTACATTTATCAGTTGTCTAGTACCCATAGTTAAAGCTTTGCGCTTAATTTGGGAATTGATGGCACTGTGTAAATTGTACAGAAATATTTATTTATTGTTTATTTATTTATTATCTTCTCAAGACATGATCGTAGCATATTACAGACAAAACTTTATTATCGTGATCTAATAGTAGTTTATGAAACTGTTGCATAATAAGGGTTATTAAAATACGAGTGTGAGTTTAAAACATGAGCCAAAGGCGAATGTTATAATAGACCACACGAGTATTTTAATACCTAATTATGTGCAGTTTCATACACTACTTTATCTAATCTCATGAAATATATGATAATAATATTTTAAATACAACTATGAAGTTAATTTAACAGCTATAATTCTTACTTATAAATCCATTTGCAGATCGAGCATGCGTAGTGCGCATGCGAGACGCGCCGCGCGGCGCCGCGTTCACAGATTATGTAGAAAAATTTTGCATAGTTGCAATGTATTTGTATTGCAACCTGTTTAAAATACCTATAAAAAGATCAAGACTGCCGCTAAATATATCTCTTAATGGACATAAAATAGAAGAAGTAGACACATTTTCGTTATTAGGCATAACTCTGGACTCAACTCTGTCATGGAAACCGCACGTGAATACAGTAGTTAGCAAGCTCAGTAGCTTTACCTATGCACTACGCGAACTGCGGAAATGCACAAATGAGGAGTGTGCTCTGACTGCGTACCATAGCCACGCTGCGGCATGGATTAGATACGGGATCGTATTTTGGGGTAACTCGACTGACGCACATACAGTATTCATACTACAGAAGCGCTGCCTCAGGATCATTACATTAACGGCCCCTAGAGAGTCTTGTAGGTCATTATTTGTCAAATTAAAAATCCTTACTCTCACCAGTATGTATATATTTGAATTGTGTCGACTTGTAAGGAAACGTGCTCACTATTTCACACAAATCGGCGAGATGCCTAGGCGCTATATGACACGCCGCGGTGATGATTTATCCCAATCCACACCACATCTAGAGCTATTTAAAAATGGACCGTACTTTATGGCCGTGAAAATTTACAATCATTTGCCGAGCTCCTTGAAAATCCTCCAAGGCAGTAAATTTGAGCATGCTTTGAAAACTTTGTTATTGGGTAAATCATATTACAATATAGGACAATTTTTGGATGATAAATTTTAATTTTTAAGTTGACATTTTAATTTAATTTAACAACCATTTAATCTCTGATATTTATTAATGTGTTAAATAATTATGTATTAAATGTAATTTATACCAATTGACATAATTATTGATAATGCTTGTTGACAAACTGATTATTATAGTAATATATAAAATGTATGCGATTTATGACATGTAAAAATTTAGATATATATATATAAGAGTTTAACTTGTTGACTCTGAGATAAATAATATAATTCACGAATGCCTCGAATAGGTAATTTATAGCATATACTTGACCATCTATTTTTACCACTTTTGTGAATGTACTAAATGTTATAAATGATAATGTGAATAAATGAATTATGAATTATATCCAGGGCTGAAGCTGTATCGAAATGGTAAAAAAGTTATTTTACGATACAGTTGTCCATAAAAGAGCTGTATCGAAAAATAACTTTTTAAATTTATTTTGATAGCTTGTGCGTAAAGACTGTCATTATGATACTGTGTGTAGTTTTTTAATGTGTAATTTTCAGTATGAGATTAGATAAATATAATTTATGGTGATGATGACGGAAAATGAACTAAGTATTCATCAAAACATAGGCAAACCCAATAGAATCAGCTTTCAAATTACTGTTTGTAACAAAGTAAACTGTATTGAAATCGGTCAACTCGTAGCTTCATAGACTGGCCTTACTTTAGGACTATGTATTTAAGGGGATGTCAAATGTCAATATAGAAATGAAAGGGTATATAATATAATACATTATATTAATCTACAGGATAAAATAATTTTAAAAACTTCAAAGATAGGATTAATTACTTATCAGAAATCCAGTTACTTTAATTACTATCAGAAACCAAGCGATTTGTAAATTACTGGAAGTCTATGGGTATAAATATTTCCATATTTTTAGAGTTCCGTACCCAAGGGGTCTCAACTATAACTGAGACTCCGCTGTCTGTTCGTCCATCTATCACAGGGCTTCAACTCTTGAACTGCACTAGTTAGATACTTGAAATTTTCACCGATTTTGTATTACTGCGGCCGCTGTAACAACAAATACAAAAAATAAGATAAAGAATCAGAATCAGAATCAGAAATCATTTATTCGGTAATTTGGGTACAATGAGATGTTACGTTTTATTTAGCACTATACGAAATTTTACCTTCACAGGTATACGAAGTTTTGGTAAATTATTATTACTATTCTAATTACATTGTCTAAAATAGAGTCAAATAATTAATTATTACACATTATATTAAAATTTGATTAAGTTTAAATTTGAGTTTGGTTATGTTTGATAAAGTTTAAATTTAAAGAAGGTCGTCATACAAGAACGAATTTAATAACGCTTATTACTTTACAGATCTTTACGAATAACCATATAATCATATAGCACATCTACCTACATTGTTTTTTACTGAACTACATCTATTGGCCCACCTTAGAGTTTAGGTTTCGATGGGCCCTACCGAAATATGATTGCTAGATTGAACAAAAACTATTGATGCAGTTTTAAACCTGATACATTTTACCATCTTTTTCGATCATATTGTTTTAAATTTGAATTCAGAATACCACACGACATGGAGCTACGTCTAACAAGTCGGGTATGCGCCTTGATTAAGGCAGTTGATTTTTGAATAAAAAACATTTTTTATCAAATAAAAGTTTAATTTAATAACGCGTGTTGCCTCCATGGGCATCTACCACAGCTCTCATACGATTAGGCATAGAGTTTATCAACCGCTCTATGAAATTTTGAGGGATCCTCCCCCATTCCTCTTCTATGGCAGTTTTCAACTCCTGCATCGTCTAGGCAACTGGCTGACGAGCCCTAACACGTCTTTTTAGCTCGCCCCACATGTGCTCAATGGGGTTCATGTCTGGGCTTCTTGCTGGCCAGTCCATAACTGTGATGTTCACATCCCGAAGATATTCCCTGACGATGCCGGCCGTATGGGCTCTTGCATTATCATGCATAAAAAGGAAATTTAGGCCCACATAGTCCGCGTATGGCATCACGTGAGGTTCTAAGCACTCACGAATGTACCTTTCAGCATTTAATGTTGGCAGCCGTGGTCCCGTAACAACCTCAAGTTGAGTTTTGCCGCTCGCGGATATACCGCCCCAGACAGTCCATGAGCCACCGCCATAAGCAACCCTCTCTTCAAAGCAGCATTGTGCGAAACGCTCTCCCTTACGTCGGTAGACCTTCTTCCTTCCATCATTGCCATGTAATACAATTTTAGACTCATCAGAAAAGAGTACACGGCTCCAATGCTGCTGAGTCCAATTTAAACGAGTGCGCGCGAAATGAAGGCGCGCTGTTCGGTGGGCTCGCGTTAGTTTGGGGCCATTAGCTGGCTTGTGTGGTACCATATCGCGTTCTTTTAACCTTCTCCGAACAGTTCGAGCGCTCACAGATACTCCGTGGAAGTCACGAAGTTGGTTTTGTATCTCAATGGAGGTAAGGTGACGATTTCTCAAGCTGGTCGTCACGATGAATCGATCCTGCCTTTCAGTTGTGACCCGAAATCGTGGCCTTCCTTGGCGACGAACAAAGCCGCCAGTCTCTAGGTACCTCCGATAAACATTTCGGACCGCAGATCGACTTAAATTAAGTTGAGCACTCACATTTCTTTGGCTGTGTCCGGCCTGGATAAGTGCCACAGCTTGGGCGGCGACTTCAGGCGAAGTATCCATAGATTATTGATAGAACCTCACTTTAATGCTAGGAATAAGTAATGTTTGTTGCAAAACCAAAGAGAAAAATCACACTTTCAAGAATTAAATCCAAGTAAACCAATAAAATCAAGTTTTCTTAGTATTCGATTGTTGGATATCAACGAACAGGCTCCAAATTGTCTTTTATTTCTTTAAATTCTGTGTTCGAAATTCAAAAAAAGACTATTGAATGAAATTATGAATGTGCCAGGTTCAAAACTGCATAAAAACTTTTTGCTCGACCTAATATAAAATTTTAGCTAGGACCAAACGAAACTGAAAATGCAAGGTGGGCCAATAGATGTGTCCAGAAGTGTATTTTCAAAACATTATGCATACCTACATATGGAACCCTCCATGTACGAGTTGGACTTGTATTTAAGTTCACATTTCTTGCAATTAACGCAGGCGAATCGCATCGCTTCGCGTCGTACAAAATTGTGTTGGCGCAAAGCGTTCCCTTAAGGCCACCCAAAGCCAGGGCCCATCAGCTAGTTAAGTAACGATGTGGAAAAACCGGTGCATCTATGCCTCCGAGCGGTGAACGACTATGTGCTAGCGTGGTAGAAAGTAGTCGCGCCGATGGGCACCATGCTGTCTGATTGTCCGGGATTACCGGTACAACGCGGCGGCAGGGTTAACGGACCAGTCACCGTTAACTGTTTGATGACATGATTTTAATGATTAATGATGTGTATTTCGATGATTGAAATTGAGGTTGAAATATTGATGAGTGTTTGATTTGCATTTCGGCACACGAGAGCGTAACATGTATTCACATTATGTTGCTAACTCCTTTTTTTTTACGTGAATAGGTCTTTAAAATTGCTTCCTTATGGAGGAAATGAAACTACAACTCCATAATATGCATTGTAAATACGCCCTTAGGTTATCGGTTTAAAACTTACAATTTAATTTATTTCTTAAGTAATTTATATAAAAACAACAAGATTAAGACAAAGACAATTATTCATTTGAAATTAATGTCAAATATGGAAGCGTTCGCATATGGTTAAGTGAAAGAGCTCTCAGTTCGTCATTTGGGTGCTGGTTCGGTGAGGACGTTTTTTGGGTGTTGATTGTACATCTAGTTCTGAAAGTTCTAGTATCAATGATCGAAGAACATAGGTAAAGATAAAAGATAAAGATATATTTATTTGCATAAAATATGAGTAATATACATACAATCGCATGCAGTTCTGATGTTTAAAGTAATAATAAAATTGTCCTTCATATTTTGCCTTGCCGGCGTACAAATTTAGTGAAAAAAGGAGCACATGTCGCAAAAAATAGTTTTCATGTCAAATACTAATAGGTCATTAAGTAACATAACTAATTCACAAATATTTGTCATCTAAAAAATCACGAATACAGTAGTAACATTTTTCAGTCAATAGTTTCTTTAGGTGGTTTTTGAACATACTATTATTCAACGTCTTTAAACAGTTAGGTATTTTATTAAATATTTTAGGTGCCATACATAAAACATTCTTTTGCATCATCGCAGTCTTGGCGGAATGGTTACAAAGTCTATAATTATCACGTCGACTTCTAGTCCCATAATCTGACATTTTTGGGAATTTATGTGGATTGTTCTTAACAAATAATGCGATCTCCATAATGTATAGTGACGGAAGTGTTAGAATTTTGTATTTACAAAAGTAAGGCATACAGCTATCAGTTGATTGTAGCCCAAACATGGCTCTAATACAACGCTTTTGCAGTTTAAAAATTACCTGAATATCAGTTGAGTTCCCCCAGAAAATTATCCCATATCTAAGGGTAGACTCAACCAATCCATAATATGCAGTGACTAATGCATCAATACTTAATGTAGGCGCGAGTTTGTGGAGCAGATATGTTAGGCTACTGATT
This sequence comes from Hypsopygia costalis, assembly GCA_937001555.2. Classification (NCBI taxonomy): domain Eukaryota; kingdom Metazoa; phylum Arthropoda; class Insecta; order Lepidoptera; family Pyralidae; genus Hypsopygia; species Hypsopygia costalis. The sequence continues at coordinate 4,084,901 of OW443340.2, read as the reverse complement.
TTTGTACAAGTTACCTCTATATGTTTCTTCCAGTTTAAATTTTGGTCTATAAGTAAACCGAGATATTTAGTAGAGTCCACTTCATTTATATTAGTATTTTGGTAAGATAATTTAATGTCAAATTGATTATTTACTCTTTGTCCAAAATGTAAAATATTAGTTTTATTCAAATTTATTTCTAAATTGTTATTATCGAGCCATTTAATTATTGATGTCAAGGAATTATTTATGTCAAATTCATATAAGTCTTTGTTTTTGTTTTTACATGGTATTGTAACTGTACTGTCATCTGCAAAAAGTGTCATAGGTTGAGTGGTAATACTGGGTAAGTCATTAATATATATAATGAACAAGAGAGGACCCATCACGCTGCCCTGTGGAACTCCGTATAGTACATTTCGTTCTTCAGAGGAATATGTCTCTTGCCATTTTGTTTTGAAGTTAACTCTAGTGATTTCAGTTACCTGCTTCCTATCAAATAAATAAGATTGAATTAGAGACAAAACGTTTCCTCTCACCCCATAGGCTTCAAGCTTTTGAGTCAGAATCTTGTGGTCCACATAGTCAAAAGCCTGAGTCATATCACACAATATAGCACATATTGGAGAGGTTGCATCCACGTGAGTTAGTACTGTTTCAACAAAGTCATATATGGCCATGTTTACCGTTTTATTTCTCCTAAATCCTTTTTGTTCTTTGCATAGAAGGTCATTACCTTCAAAATATTTATACAGCTCACTGTGCATATACTTTTCGAATATCTTTGAAAAAACCGAAACGAGTGCTATGGGCCTATAATTTTCCACGAAATCTTTATTTTCCTTTTTATGTTGGGGTTTTACTATATTTGGTTTTAGTGCTGTCACAAATGTGCCTTCTACTATACAAAGATTAATTATACAGCTTAAATGGGGAGAAATCAGTTCATTTACAAATTTGATAATCTTAGTTGAGAAGCCATCATAGCCTACGCTAGCTGTATTTCTTAGACTCTTTATTATATTCATAATATCTAGGGGAATACTGGGAGCCATAAACATTGACCTTGCTGGTTGCTTTATATGTCTAGTTGCATTGATGCTGGGACTAATAATTGGCTTTATTTTATCAATGTAATAATTATTAAAGGCATTGGCAATCTCATTGGGGTTCGTTATAATTTTGTTTCCCTGTATAATTTGTGTGATAGGTTCCCTCGGTAAATTTAATCTACTTCTATTAATAATTTGCCAAGCCGTTTTAGACTTATTATCAGAAGTTTTTATTTTATAATTATTTTGTGCATATTTTGTTAGGTTTATAATTTTTTTGAATAATTTTGAGTAATTTTGAAATTTATTTTTATTAAACTGTGATGGACTAGATCGATATTTCCAGAGAAGTTCCCTTTTCTTTTTACTACATACCCGTACCCCACGTGACATCCATTTTGGTCTATTAACAACTCGTACAGTAACAACCTTATAAGGGAAGCATAAGTCGTAAAATAGCTTAAAGTCCTCAACGAAACTATTATATGCGACATTTGGATCCGTGGAACTATACACTTCACTAAAAGATATATTTTTCAAGCACATTTTAAATGTATTTTGATTTTCTTTACAATAATCGCGTTGTTTTTTGCGCCAAAATTTAAGTTTTAAATGTCGTTGTACTGGTAACTTTATTAGTTGAGCGGTATGATCGGACACGGCAAATTCTAATACTTCCGTCTTACACTTCTTCCTACAATCATGTGCGATATTATCGATACATGTTTGACTAACCAGCCTCGTTGGCTGCGTAATAGATAATTTTAAGTTATAGGTCGAAAGCAAACATTCAAAATATAGCGATATGTTATTGGTTTTTAGTACATTTATGTTAAAATCTCCAGCTAAAATTATTTGATCGTATTTTTTTGTAGAAATTAGTGTAAGTAATTTTTCTAACTTGTTAAAGAATATATCTAAACAACCATTAGGAACCCTATAAATACATACAACAATTGCTTTAAGTATAGGTAATTCAACTGCGCAACATTCAATTATACTGACAAGAGTAAGTTTAGCAATTTCTGTTACTTCTTTCCATTGGTGTCCGTGCCTCACCAAGATGCAGGCTCCACCCCGTTTGTCATTTGGACGACTGAAGCAGGCTGCCAGTGAGTAGTTTGGAATGCTTAAGTAGGTCTCATATCCAGCCTTCATAAAATGTTCAGTTATGCATAGAACATCCACTTCAATGTTCCTGTTCTCGAGGCCGTCCAGGGCTGCCGTAAGTGCATCAGATTTGTTAATCAGACCCGCAATGTTCTGGTGAAGAATGTGGAGATATTGTGTCACGAAAAAATGGTGAACAATTGTTGTCTTTGTCACAGTACGTGGTCGATTCTGTTATACCGCTCATGCCATGAAGGTACTGTAAATTAGAAATGTAATTTTGAAGATTTTTTAGTAATATTCTTATTCCATTGTTATTAATTGATCCAAAATGCTTATGAAATGCAGTGTGGCGATAATTCATTAAATGTTCATTTACATCCACCATGTATGCATATTTATTTGTTTGTCCATCCATAAGTAATAAGTTATTGAAAGTCTCAACTCTTCCGTTAAACATACTCGTTCTGTTTCCCCATTTGAAAGTTGGAAGGCATATTATAATATTTGTGTGTGTAAAAGATTGAAGTTTCTTTCTGATTTCTGAGATCATATTAAAATAATTGTCCGTTTGTTTGAAGTCTTCGTCGCCTATGATGATTATACAATAGTCATTCTTAGTAAAGTCGGTCAGTTTCGCATCTAATCCTTTTATCATTTCCCTTATATTTGCATTCGGTGTAAGATAGTGACATAACCCGGAGTACCCCATCAAAGTGTTTTCTGCTATTGATAAGATTTTGTTGTACTTATCACATCTTAAAATGCATATCTTTCTGGGCGGATCAATGTTTCGAGTTGGATTATGTACCGGTACGGTATAGGGTTATATTATTTCAATATGGCGTTTGTGAAGTTTAAAATTACAAAAAGTGAGTGAAAAGTGAGATGTTAGATTTTTCTGATGTTACTAAACGCAAGCTAATATATAAAGCATTTGGAAAAAAGTTTAACTGTGATTATGACATCATATCATCAATAAAAAACCCTACGAAAAAAAAAACTATATTGGAACGTAAAATGAAATAAAAAAAAGATTGACAGTTTTAAAACAAAGTCCCGTAATTCTGTCTGTCAGTGACAATATGTGAAGTGAAGATCAGGTACAGTCATTAACAAAAAAATTGTGCACAGACGTATTTAGCTTCACGTCTGTGTTGGGTACCGTCTTTTTTATACTTACAACTAAGGTGGAAAAGCATACGACCTGCCTAATTGTAAACAGTCTTGGCTAAAGACGATGCAGATTGAGCATGAAATGATTTGAATTTTCATGACATGAAATGATTTCATTTCATGTCATGAAAATCGGAATTAATTTCACTTTCGGTCGGTAGTACAAAATAATATGATCTTCCATTCTATCGGTACTGTCTGTAGTAACTTCTACGATCAACTCGCACTGTGCTCTTCCGCTCTGCTGTTCTCTTCACTCCTAGTCTATTTCTATTCTAACATTTGTCTCCAGGATGTATATCGTAAGCGAAGACGAACATTTTTTAAAGGTGTTTACTCAGTACTTATATTATTTTTCATTGCTTATTTAAATTTTTATGTCAAAGTCTATACTGCTTTACATCGCAAGCCGATTTAATATCAATAACATCTATTTTATATACATATTATTGATGTTGATTGTACTTTAGTTTTTGTTTCATCAATCCATATTACATGCTTGTAACTAGCTAACGACTTTGACGGATTAGCGAAGAGTAACGCCTGGAGCGTATCGTGACTTTCCATCGTCGCTGACAAAATAATAATAATCGATCTTATTACTTGAGCATTAAAATCAATTTATGTATGCCAGGTGGTGGTTCGTCATAATACACAACGTTAAACAGTAGTTCAATTGATATCGAACGGTCGATTCAATTTCGACATTTTGATATTTGGTCAGGTCGTACATCGATACGGACATAAGGACGATACGCGAAACTCCACAACAATCGAACTTTATGTATTACTGTGCAGTACTATTTTTTTATTCGTATTTGCATTATTGCGCGAATATAATCGTCTAACGTGTCCATCTTCAAAGAAGTTGAAGTGAAACATAGACTTCGTCGCTTGTGCAATTACGAATCCTCAATCTTTGTCACACGTTAGTCATAAACATGACTCTATAGACCCCCTGATAATTCAGAGACGAGTGCAGATAAGAGAACGCCCTTACAACTCCGAGTAGATGAATAGACATAATCAAATTTGTCACTGGTTGTCATAAACCAGATACGAGTCTCCTCGCAATCGAAGGGGTATACTCCATTACGCTGCTCATCTGCGGGCTGGCGGCGGTAAATCTGCCACTAAGACCTCTGCCCTCTCAATGCAATGCCCTCGCCAAGCGGCTAACAGGGATCGATGGAGGATGATCGCAAGGGCAACAACCACGATGGAGAGGGATCCTTCATAGCCACAAGCACACTGGAAGGAGTGCAGCTATGAAGAAGTATAGCCCTACATAAGACTAAGAACTGTATGTGTATATTTTGTAAATTTGTCCAAGTTGTTCTCGGAATCTTCCTATACGCTACTATAATACTTACTATTCTACTTGTTACTTTAATAACGATGTTTTCTAGATTTCATATTATTCACTAATATAGCTTGTAGACAATGGCGGCTCCATAAAATGGCTTTATGTTGTAAATTTGTTACTAGTAAAACTTTGTATTTAATATAAAGCTACTCCCGTTTTTGCAGTATCTAGTACAAGCTTTGCTTAGTTTGGGATTAGATGGCCGTGTGTAATTTGTCCAGGAATATTTATTTATTTATCTCGAGCCTGAAGTCTCCTTACACTGGGAGCCCGTGGCATTTTGACCCACCTGCCACCCTACAGTTACGCCACTAGCAATCGACCAACAGTGCACATACTTTGCATTCATCCTTTCCCATCCACCTTGACCGCTGCCATACAATTACCCTCAAACACTTAATTGATGGGTGCAAGATATGATCACTGTCGGGCGTCAGTATTTCGCCAAACGATAATCGCACGACACTTTTAAGAATATTAAAATTATCGTTAAAATTACTTAATCGGCGGCTGTTCAAATTGTGTACACTCACGAAAACAAATGCACATTAAGCTAGGTTCACACACGCGCACTGTTTCGCAAGAACAACTTTTTAGTGCTTAATACATACTCGTACGTTACGCTCCGTCAATTCAATTTCATCGAATATTTCTCGATCGTTATAATGCGAGGCATGAAATTAAGTTACGATGTTTGCCCCTGAAATACGATCTTTGTCTGAACTATATAATCGATATTAATGAAATTTTGGGTATTGTGTGTAATTTGGTGCAAATGAGAGAGGTATGATAATTGTTTTTAATGCCTCCCCAGAGGTTATATAGGGGATGAAAGTTGGTATCTTTCGAATCGTTGGTATTTAAAAGTCCGCGCGGACGAAGTCATGGGCTGCTATAAGTAAGTATCTAAATATAATTATATTTTATCACCAATAACTTCACATCGATTTGTTTTAAATACAACAAGGTGATTATGGTATTTGACGAAAAAATAATAAATAAGCCATACAACGAAATCATTTTGCACAAGCGCCATGTGAACGTTGCTTAATTGGAGAGTACAATTATGTGATGTTCATGCCCGAACTTCCCAACTTCGCCAAATTAAAACAGACACGAACGTTCTATTATTGACACTAATTAATTTTTCTTCGCGGAAGTTTCAAAGGGAAGTCATATTTTTACTACGGCTTGTGCAAAAACTCAATTACATTTTATTACAAGCTTTCATTTAATTTCACCACGGTATCTGTATTCAAATCTTACAAGGTAAATTTGACCCACTTCCCAGTAGTTCCCAGTATCCAATTGAACAGTAATTTGGCGCACTCGTTCAGTTCCCGTGGTATGCGTAGCATCTACTTGGCTACGGCAACCGCTTTGACCCGATTGAGAACGGGAATTAAGTACCCGGATTGGCAAAATGGGTACTTAATTCGTTAACCCATATTTTAAATTTGTAAAACTAAACTTTGGCTTCGGCTATACGTTTGGGCAAATTTTTGAACGAAACCAAAGGCGTTTATTTTGTCGAAGATGACTAAAACCGTAGACGAAGGTTCTGTCATTATTCGCCTCCATTAAGTATCGTAGTAGTAGAACCAGCTATCGCCGCACTCAACCTTTGTATTGGGAATGCGACGACCCACCACACGCCACCTCCACCAGTTTGAACTTGAATGCTTTACTGAGCATCACAACACAATAAACGTTCATTTCCATATGTTCAGCGAAATTCATTGAGCTTATGAAATCGTCCGTTCGTTCTGTCTGTCCGTTGCCATGAAACTCAAAATTTAGAAATTCTGACTTCGGATTCGTGTAGAGCATCAAAAAGTAGTAATGAAAGTGACCTTGTTTTTCCGATAAGAATTCGGGATTTCGAAAAAAAAAGGCAATATAGGTATATATTGCCTTTGTACTAGTAAGTACTTAATGTTTTTCACTGATATATTTTTCTTTTCTTTTAGTGCAATAAAGTGTACAGATTCTCCGCCAACCCGCAGTTGAGCAGCGTGGTGGAGTATGCTCTAAACGCCTACGATTGAGGAAAGACCCATATCCCAGCAGTGCGATGAATAACCACAGTGGCTTGTCGACGATGACGATTAAGAACAGAACGAATCCTGTCCTGCCCATCCTGTTTATAGCCCGAAATATCAATGCGGTCAATCTCATCCCGATACATAATGTAAATAGTTTGTACGAATTTTATAATGATTCATATACTAATTATAATACTGTATATAAATCATACTGCGGCACATCTTCGTCAGCTATGAATTGTTACACAGAACATAAAATAACAAATTAACAATGTAAACATTAGGCAAAACACTCTCAAGAAAGATTAAATTAAACAATCTTAATAAAAAACCACTTGAGTTATAGACTTCCTTTTGAAAATAAATTAAAGTGCTTTCAAAGGCAAATAAGTGAATTGTTATGTCATGTACTACTAAAGTTTGTTCAAGACTTAAGTGTACTTAAGTCAAATGGCCTATAAAACTGAATTATAGAGTGTTTAGTTCAAATATCAAGTTTTTGAAATATCGTAACAACACAAAAATCGCATGCCATCACGAAAAGTTTTTGATGAAATCGGTCGATTTCCCCGTTTCGCTGGCCAATTACGGCTACCTACTCATTATTTTAAGAAAATATCAACTACTTAACATAAAAAATTGAGGCGAAAACGCTATGCAATTACGTGCAGTACAAAATTGCGAAGTGCATAACGTAAGCGTGGGCTCAGAGATCGCAGCGCTACTGGAAGTGGTCGGCTGCTCCAATTTTAAACCTAATAAGGGAAGGTGGTCCTAAACTGAAGTTCCATTCAAATCCCAATCCAAGTCAAAATCACGCTAAAACCAATTTATTTTGATCTGTAACTGAAGTAAATAGCATTGATATATACTGTATCTAGACTCTAATCTGCCACCAATGGGAAATTTGATTTATAAGATTGGAAATATATTACACACACATACATACACTACATGTTTTAAACTAAAGGCTCATAAATAGTAAGAATGAAGTATTTAAATGAAGGAATAAAGGAAAAGAAAGAATATTTTAGAGAGGGAGGGCATAACATATTATTTATATTGCCCGACTGGGGAAGTACCTCCACCTCAGAAAATACCGCATCCAAATAACAATTTCCTTGAGGGTTGTTGTGTATGCCTGCGAGTGAGTGAGGTCACCAGAAGGAAAGAAAGGAAGGTATAGGCTGGCAACGGATCGGTGATGCTTTGGTGTTGCTGATCTCTATTGCTTTCCATCAGGTGACCCACATGCACGTTTGCCCCGTCTCATATAAAAAAAAACATCGGACGCGCAGCATGCGCCACCATAGCGAAATTGTTTTTTTTTTTTTTTTCAAAATCCCGAATTCTTATCGGAAAAACAAGGTCACTTTCATTACTACTTTTTGATGCTCTACACGAATCCGAAGTCAGAATTTCTAAATTTTGAGTTTCATGGCAACGGACAGACAGAACGAACGGACGATTTCATAAGCTCAATGAATTTCGCTGAACATATGGAAATGAACGTTTATTGTGCTGTGATGCTCAGTAAAGCATTCAAGTTCAAACTGGTGGAGGTGGCGTGTGGTGGGTCGTCGCATTCCCAATACAAAGGTTGAGTGCGGCGATAGCTGGTTCATGTATGAACTCGTGAACGGGTGGTCGTCAGGGGGGTCTGCTGTGGCAGTCATAGTTACAAAGTGAACATTATGCATATTTCTGTATTCATGTTATACAAGAACTTCAATTTACTTGCAATATAATATACTATATCTTTGTTCTTTTGGTCAGCTTCGACCTCCCCGCGCGGCGTCTCTGCGAAATCTCCAACGAAACGCGAAAAAAGTACAAAGTTGGCCGCCGCTCCAGATCAAATGAGATGTTCCCGAGGGCGTACAGAGCAATCTAAAATACAGATACTTTACGTTTACGATCATTTGAATAATTTACTATGCATGTCCGAGCAGTCAACGACCTTGTAGAGTTAGGGATTTTTTTCTATAGAATAGCATATTGAATCTTACAGTATTGGAAGATCAATTTTTTTTCATACAATATTTTTATTAAACAAATTATTGACACATTTGAAGAGTTCAATTTTTTACAGGGTAGGCAACGCGCGTGTGATGCCCCTGGTGTTACAGGCGTTCATTGGCTACGGTAACTGCTTTCCATTAGGCGAGCCGTATGTTTGTTTGCTACTCGTGGTATAAAAAAAAATCATCATTTTAGCCAAAGGAAGTTCGCTACTGAACATAGGCCTCTTACACTTTTTGTGTTGTTTACTTCTGGTTTAATTGGTGTCCATTTTTGACGATAGCTGCAGATAAGTACACAGTTTCCTTTTTTATACCCCAAAATTTAATAAACAGACCAATCATGCGAGCAATTACCTTATTTTACGGACGATTAAAACATCAAAGGTCTGTGGCTCCGAAGGTTATCCGAGATTTTTCCGGAAGATGCCCCAAAAGAGACTCTGTCTAAACCGTTTTTTATCTCAACTCTTACGGAATATGTCAAGAAAAAAATCTGATTGTTCTACAAAACAAGAAAAAAATACATTTAAAGTACTAAGTCCTTATTAACCTTCATCACTACCAAGAAATTTGAAGATGTGTTAGGCAACAACTCAATGTTTTAGGTCCCCAAGTGTTAGTTATCCAAAAGCTTCTTACTCCTACTAATTTCTTCTGATTAAATTCGTTGTGAGTTTCAAGGCAGTCGTAGTTTAACCCCGGGACAGCAATGGACTTCACTGTTCATTGCCTTTTTGTCGCCGCTGTTAATCCTGACTACACAGGAGATACAGTGGTGGGAATGCGTGGTGGGCCCCCGTCTCGTTTACCAAGAAATTTAAGCATAAAACTACTATTGTACTACCTTATTTTGACAAAAAATTATGTTATCGGAAATACTCTGTGTCTGAATTGCAATATAATAACGTGTTTAATGCACAGAAGATATTCGATCAAGCTCCAGAGAAGCTTTGACCCCGCCCGTCCATTGATGGCAAAATCGTGTGGGACCGGTTCCACGAAAACGATACCGACCCGTCGCTTTGGTATCGTTGTTATTCCCGCAACTTGACATGTTCGAGACAGGTGAAGTTTTAATACCGAATTTTAGGGCACAGTTGTTGCCAACGGCGAAATTTCAAGTGTCTTATTATTATGTTACACTACCATTAATCTTATTTATTGTTATTAGTGGATTGTTACGTATAGCTTAGTAATTTTAAAACACATCTTTATTTCATATAACAGTGTAGGATTTATTACCAAGTTAATTTTATGTGCTAATGTTACTTAAGTTGCGTAAATTGCTAATGGTTTTTGCGTCTACTGCTCCTCGCCAATAATTTGAGCAGTATAGTGCTAGAATAAAATACATGCAAAAGTTGCAAAATGTTTCCCATATATTCAAGTATAGATATTTAAAAACCCATTTCAAAAATCTATTACTGTAAGGTAAAGGGACGTTTAGTAATGCAAAAAATATCGTCATCATTATCATCATTGCTTATTTTTTTTCCCCATTATTTGGAGTCAGCGCAGTGTCTTTTTCTGCATTTCACCTTTATCACTCGTCATGTCTGCAGTTACCGCTTTACTAGGCAATGAGAATAATATATACATATATATATTATTTATCTCTGTATTTTATAACCCTTGCACCCTAACTCCGGGCTGTTGGTATCCGTAATGGCCGTGTGGTTTCCGGCAGACTAGAATAGATTCACTCCATCTCTTCCCGTGGATGTCGTACAAAGCGACTAAGGGAAATACATTAAAAACATCGCAGCCAGGCCAGCATGGGGAGTGTAGGCCAAATCCTCCTTCTGTCTGGGACGGACGGGAGGGTCGTGTTTCTGTAGTGCAGACTAAAATTACCTGATAATGATGATGACCCTAACTCCACTCTGTGAAACTGTAATATGTTCCAAAGGTAAACTGGTCGACAATGTTTTTCAGCATTAAGTTCGCCTACTGTATAAAATACATTTGTATTTGTGTGCTATAAGATTAAATAAAAATCTATCAATAAAATCAATCAGGAAGCTGACATGATCCGATCCATGTACACCGCACACGCAACTATTTCGTTCCCATGCACCGGTAGACCACTGCGGTTTGCGGTTGCATCGCAAACGATTTGCATATTCGCTGCAATTTATATCCACCTTCAGTAATAGAGCCAGCCTTGTTCGTTTTAGCATTTTGTTTAATTATATCTTTATCAGGACCCTCTGACCCAGCTGCACTTGAGAAATATCCCGCTATTACGTGGGAATGGGTAAAATCCTTTCCAAATTCTATGCCACGTGACAAACCTTTGTGACAATTACGTTTACTCGTACTACTATTTTATTTACTCTACGTTTATTTGTTTGGCCTCAACTGCTTTGTTTATATGTAATGTCGGTATGTTATGGATTTCAAGGCAGCAATGCAATTTTCTAAAGATCTGCATGAGTTTTACTGCCTATTGTCAATTGATGGACGTCGATAATTCTACGTACAATAGAGATAAGAATATGTAGCAAGACATAGCATATATATGTATGTAATACATTTATATCATTTCCATGCTTACTTCGTTTATAATTTACCTATAGAAGGAAAGAAAGAAAGAAAAACATTTATTTGCTCATTACACAGCACTAACTATAACTATTATGTATAAACAAGACAACAAACAGATAATATATTAAAAAGAAGAGTATTAAAGTACTGTGCAATGTCGCAAAATGGTCCCAACTCAGCATAAAGACCGAAATCTGCAACAGACTCGGCGCTGATTTTCAGTTAGGACCAGTTGCAATACTATACGATGTTTTATTCTATTATATTGTTAGATTCACCAGTAACTATTTATATATGGAGACGGAGAGAAAACTTATAGGTACTACATAATTTAATACATAGAAAACACCCAGACCAAAACAAACAGACATGTTTATACACACAAATATTTGTCTTATGCGGGAATCGAACCCGCAAATTCGGAGTCAAAGTGGCTACTCGTCTACTCGTTTCTCGAGCGAATCTCGTCCAGTGGTTTGAGCTTTGCGTTAATAAATCACTCGGTCAGGAATCTTTTCTTTTTCTATATATAGATGTCATCTTTCATCGTTTCCTATATTTAGCATTAATAAATATACGGCATTTTAAATAGATAATTCAATAACCATTTACTGAAATTAATTCCATAATTGTAATGTAATTATCTAACATAATAGAATCACTTTACGTCTGCTACTTTTAAACTATGCAGTTTGGATTGTGTAGCGGTTTCGTAATTGTTTTATTAAATTATTTTTTGTAACAATGCGTATTTTTATTGTATACCAAACGAACCTATCGCATGGTTTATGACCATGCGATAGGTTGATGAGTTTTGTAAGAGTTTTAGAAATGAGTAAATTGAAATAACAGTTTAGGAGATTCATCAAAGCTTAAAGCTATGTGATGGAATAACGTTAAATTCTGAGTGCTAGTGCGAGTTATTTGTTCCCGTTCGATCATATCAACGTAAACAAACCGACCAAATAGAGAAGTATTCTTATGTTGTGAATTTATAAGACGCGTGTTATATATCAAAATTATGTGGCTTACTTGCTAACATTTTAAAGTGAGCAACCCAGCTAATTTGGATATGTAACACGCGGCTGGTAAATCTACAATTTTTCAATACTCAATACTCAATATCTTTATTGCATATAATATGTAGGTACATGTCGATCTTAAAATACATGTTAGTTTTAAGTTATTACATATTATGACCCTTAAGGGTATGGCAACAGTCTGAAGTGTACGGAACGGTTTATTATATGTCATCTAATTTATCATTTAAAAATTCGTCAAGAGTATAATAACATTTGGCTACCAGTAAGGTCTTTAATTTTTTAATGAAGCTTGCTCCTTGGTCAATATCTTTTATTTTATTTGGCAATTTGTTAAATATTTCGACGGCCATCGAATTAGGGCTAGAACTATGCATAGCAAGATTTGATTTTGGTTTTATTAGCTTGTGTCTGAACTGCTTTCTAACTTTACGTGATCTATTGATTGCTTTTGTAAAGAAGTCGGGATATTTTTTAACAAATTTACATATCTCTAGAATGTATAGGGATGTTACAGACAGTATTTTATATTTAACAAAATAAGGTTTGTGAAAGTTAGGTGTATAGATGTCGGGAGCTTTTATGTTAGCGAGGACTCTAATGCATCTTTTTTGGACAGTAAAGAGTTCTCCCACATCCACACTGTTACCCCAGAGTATGATCCCGTATGTTAACCATGAGGCGGCATAGGCGTGGTATGCTGGTATGGCGGTATTAACGTCTGTAGCTTGACGTAGTTCTCTTAATGCGTAAGAGAAACTACATAGTTTAGCTTTAATTTTTTTAATATGGTTTTTCCAGTTTATGTGTGTTACAATTTGTAGGCCTAATAAGTTTACCGTGTCAACGCATTCTAATTTAATATTGTTATAATAAAAATTAATGTCTAACGAAGTTTTTTGGTAGGGTCTAAATTTTTTTTTATACTACGTGGAGTGGCAGACAAGCATACGGTCCGCCTGAAGTGAAGCGGTTACCGTAGCCATATTATCGCTCGCGCGCCGCACCCCTGCTGCCATCGCAGCATCTCCTTCCTTTCTGGTGACCTCACTCCCTCGCAGGAACACAACGATTGGCGCTTTTTTTAAATCGTTTATAAATGAAATCCTGAAACATTTTTATTCTAATTCTTGGCCATATCTGTTGATTGTACACTCTTCACTGCTCCCTCGAGCCGACCATATACATGTCTTTTTTTTTTATTTAAGACAAACTGGGACGATGCCGATGATTATCTGGACAAATCATCCAGCAGATGAGCTTGATTATTCTTTTTAAAAATGAACTTACTGGGGAACTCTCTGATAGATCCAGGAAACGTGGTTTAGAGACGTGAAGTTTGCAAAGTAAAAGAGTTATACCATAGTATAAGTCATAGTACTCCGTACAGTATGGACACTAGTTGCCGCTGTCACGTGGCGACCTCACCTCCCCACTGAAATGAATCTGGAACAGTTTGTATGGCGCACAACACGCTCATTCACGATCTGCACAGACGTCATATTTTATGTAGTAGTTACCGACACACATTTGTATTGAATGGCTGGGGTGCGGTTATATATAATATCATTTGTTTAATGCTATATTTTACATTAAGTTACCTACTCACAATTTACTCCATATTGAGACACGTACTGCAGAAATTCCAGTGAGCCTAAACCCTTAGCGTCCCACGGCGAAGGGCTTTTTTGGCCAAATAATTTTGAACCAGTTCCTTGGTCCGTTGACCCTGCCCCAGGCGCTGGAATCCGGGCTGATTTCGGTCCGAAAATCGCACGTTGTAACGTTGTTTTTGCTGCACGCATTATTATTAATTGGATCACCGACTTGTCCAATGATGGAAATCGTTAAGGGGCGGTTAAGTAAGAAATGGAATTTGGAAGAAGGGTTTCTTGTTAAATTTTAAAATGTTGATTTATTTATTATATGTGACTAACCAAATTTATCGACATCATACTGAGGCTGTTCCGTCGACAATTTTATCATTTACGTATTTTAATCATATACAATTATTTTCTTAATTGTATAATTTCGCTTACTGGAGAACTCTCTGATACCCGTCTGGCCAGCGTGGGGAGTGTAGGCCAAATCCTCCTTCTGTCAGGTACGGACGAGAGAGGGTCGTGCTCCTGTAGTGGAGACTAAAATGACCTGATGATGATGATAATTTCGCTATTAGTCATACTTATAGGTAGGTATCTTGTTGAGAATTTCATCTTTATATTTTAACTTTTCTTTTGAAGCAGATATTTCGACTTCTTTGCATATAACTGTCGTATATGTAAGCTGAGGAAAGTTGTATTTCATTTTGGTTCCAAATTAAAAACCAGATATTTTAAGAAATCTACCCAGATTTCTAAAGCAGCAAAAATGAACCGACTCGAATTCCAAAGGAACGTTTTCATATTTCGTCAAGGACCACTAAAATCTCGAATCCAGTTTATAACCCGTATAAATCACATTGTACCCACAATGTAGGTTGGGACTGCGATTTCAATGTCACCGCTACTCGGTGGCGTAACGTCGTCAATTTGTTGAGGGTTGAATTGTGTTGGTTGGACGTGATGTAGTGCGAGCATACGTTATGGCGTTGATTTCATTTTGTCGGGTTATAAATTTCAAAACTACCCTGGCCACAGATAGGAAAATTCAGTGTACCCAGATACTAATTTTTTTATTGCCGACTTAAATAAGTTTGCCGCTTGGTTTCAGCTCTTTCTTTAATGCTTCATTGGCGTTACTTATCTGAAGATTTACCAATGTAATTTATTCCCGACCTTTACTACTGCAGGTGCATAAATAAATACTAATGATGTACATTTATTTACAGATGTCCAGAAACATTGCACGCTATTAATACAGGCGCCGTTTTACTTATCGCTTCTGTTTGTAGAGTTAATTATGGAACTAGTGCAGTGCATACTGTGTCAATTTTCGGTGCTGCTCTTTAGTATTCTGTGTCAGCGTGCGATTCTCAGAAGGTTGGTGGAATGCCGGCGGTGTTTCGTTTATATTAGCTTAATGAGTGCGCTGCGCAGTGCAACTTTTTACTTTGCTCTTTTGTGCAGTAATAAAGACCAACAGCACTCGCTCTGTGTTGTTCACATGGCCAGCGTTTTTATTATATAACAGTAAGTTATTTGTAGCATTTCGCACGTATGACATAAAATGGAATTCTAATTAGCGATGCCGACATTTTCTTATTACACAATCCCGTGGGAATTTTCAAAAATCTTTCCTATGTGGATAGTGGATACGTCATAATAGCTACGTAAAGTGAAATTTAGACCGATCGGTTCACTGGGCTTAGCTGTGTTGATAGTCACTCAAGACAAACAATTTTATGAATATATATTGGCGCGTATGAAGCCTTGAATCAAAGTTTAAAAAAAAATGTAACAGACTTTCCGAGGCATGGGTTCAGTCGAGTAAGCATTCCTCATGAATTCCCTCCGGACCACCTGACAACCAAATCTCACCACCGGCGGTTATCGGGCTATCACATGAAGGGAGTGCCGGCAGAAGTGAAAACTTGAACATTATTTTTCAATATTTTGGAATGGTTATGGAATAATTTCGCACGAATAAGCAATTCGCATTTGCTTTTGCAGTATAAAAGTACTACCATTTATGTGGTAAAATACAATATTCATTTATATTACATCAAACAATTTATATTACATTAAATATAAACAGCAGGCATACATTTTCAGCGCGCGATAGAAAGAGAGGGAGATATCACTTCCTCTCCTACGCCGCGCCGCCGGCGGTCTATGCGCCTCCGCCTTACGAATTTTCGATCAGGCCACGTGTCCTGACGCGAGTTTAACATGGTTTACCCATCCCAAAAAGTGCACAACCCCGCTAAAGAAGTTTTCACTTCAAAAATGTAACAACTGAATGAACAGGGGTTCAATCGAGAAAAACATTCCCAATGAATTCCCTCCGAATCACCTGACTACCAAATATTACCACCAGCGATCATCACATGAAAATTTTTTTTCGGATATTCGACTGATACCTAGTTCCAGAGAATAGCGTGTTCAAACCCCAATTAAACAAACTATAATTAGTAGAATATGAATAGTTTTAATATATTACGAATATAATTATATAAATAACTCAACTTATTCTAAATTACGAACAGTTGTACAATATCAATGGAAAAGGCCCTTTAGGGCGTTCTCATCAACGTTTTCGGCCGGAGAAAAAATGGTTTACTTTTTTAGGTTGCTGTCAAAAACCCTGCACTTAATATTGACTTCGAATATTGATGTAATTATCAGAACCAGAATAAAATATAAACAATTTTAGGAACCTTGATTGGGCGTACTCTGATATATCAATGTCATTCGATGAATGTCCACTGCTGAACATTGCCACAGAATACTTAAGAGTAATTAAGTTTTTTTATTTCTTTTTTAAAATCCAGATTTACATCGTCATTACAGGATATATCGCAATGCGACAACATACATAGTCGTCAACTTATATCATCATCATCAGGTCATTTTAGTCTCCACTACAGGAGCACCACTCTCTCATCCGTCCCAGACAGAAGGATTTGGCTTACACTCCCCACGCTGGCCAGACGGGTTGGGGAGGCCTGATCGATGTTTTATAATGTATTTCCCTTAGTCGCCTTGTACGACATCCACGGGAAGAGACGGAGTGATTCTACATTACATACATTCAACCACACGGCCACAACTTATATAGTAAAATACATTTTCACTATAATCGTTAAATACGAAAAGAAATCATGTAAAGTAACTAAGTCACATTAATTATACGAAATCATGTTCCAGAAATATGTCAAATAAAGTAAAATTATGTTAAATAAAATAAATTTATGTCAAATAAAATAAGATTACAACGAATAAAATACGCATTACTATAGCGTGGTGTTCGTTGCATAGTGCAACGCAATGGAGTTTCATCAAATGAAATCAAATCATATTGAATGACCTAAGTTGAGACGACGCCATTCTGTTTCCGAGTTGATGTGTGCGGTACCTTGAAATCTTTAAACGAAAATTAATAAGCAAAAAACAATAGTTCAGCGAGTACAATATATTTTTTATACCACTAAAGTGGTAAACAAGCGTATAGCGAATGGCCCGTCTGATGGAAAGCAGTGTGCTATACTATACTAAAGTAGGAAGACGTTGCGTGTTGGCACCATAGGTCCTAGGACCCGACGATTAATTTAATAATAAAAAAAAAATATGCCCAATATTAAAAATAGTTCTTAAATTTAATAAGTTGAATAAATATTACGCTTTTTATTTAATTATTACCTATCGATTTAATTTAATTAATATTAACGTTAATTAATGATAGCGGGTTCAAGTACCAAATAAATTAAGGTTAAAGCTGCGTTTTATAATAGTTGTTTCCATAAATTAGTTTATTTAATTAGTACGTACGCCATCTACCGTAACTGAATATCATTGGCGTAATCCAATTATTGGCATTTTATGAAGTACACTCAACCACAAAAGCCATTCGTAAACTAGACACCGAGCGTGCATTGTTTCCGTGTAAACAGATAGTAAAAAATAACAGTTTCGTTTGAAAATCCCGCGGCATTTCTAGACAGCTTGGTTTAGGGTTCTGGAGTCAAAAGAGAAAATCTAGTATTTATGTACGACCCGTCACTATCTGTGAAAACCTACGATGTCATGTCATGACAATTCTCTTGAGGGTTGTTGTGTTCCTGAGTGAGTGAGGTCATCAGAAAGAAAGAAAGGAAGGAGTATAGCCTGGCAACGGATCGGCGACCCCTTGGTGTTGCTGATCTCCATGGCCGGTGGTGATTGCTTTCCCTCAGGTGACCCACATGCTCGTTTGCCCCCCCCCCCCCCCCCCTCTCATATAAAAAAATATCGTGAATATTTTTCTGAATTCAGAGCGGAAAGAATTGAAATCATAACTTGAAATGTTTATAATTTTTAATATTTAATAGTCTCATTGTCGTATCTTTATTCTTTGAATTTATATATTTTAATATGTCAGTAATTTTAATTATATTTTAAATATATTAGAAAATGCTTTATGCCTTTCTCGAAGAACCCAAAACTGTAGTCTCCTGGTAAAACATTGGCGGGGAGTTCATTCTATAACTTCAGAGTTCGAAGTGGAAAACCTAACCTGGAACCGTATAGTACGCGCCCAATGTGTTCCTGAGGATGAATTCCCTGCCTATGGTGAGCGGTGCGACTATGTAAAGAGGCCGTGAGCATTATATCAAATAACTCTGAATACAACTCACTGCACAGTAGGTAGAACACGCAAAGAAAGACAAGAAGTCTCCTAATACTAAATGGCTCGATGCCTTCTGTGAGCTTGGAATCTGCCACTATCCTCAGAGCTCGTCTCTGAACACAAGATGCTAACTGGTATTTGCATGCAGAGATGGCAGCAGTACTCCATGTGAGGTCGCACTTGGGACTAGTAAAGTAGAAGTCTCATGTTTGAAGTGAATTGTGAAGTTTATTTATTTAAACCTTATTGACCATAAAATTACATAAGGGTACAAAAGGGGGACTTATCGCTTAAAGCATTCTCTACCTGTCAACCTTTGGGAATAGCAGAAATACAAGAAAGCGGTTCAAAAGCAGATAAAAAGAAAACAGGGTCTAGAAAATAGATATTCTTAATGGGTAAAAGAAAAAAAGAAAAAAATTGGTTGCCTGTAAAGTCGGTATACGGGCGAAAGTTTTACGTGACAACGACTTTGAGTGGTAAAATGTTTTCGAGTGGAAGGGACGCATGCCTTTCACTTTTTATGTCTGTCTCTCTCGCTCTTAGAAGGGACGCGTGCCTTTCACTCGCTCTCATTGTAAGCGCATAACGTGAGCCAGTTTCTTGAAGTGTCACCCGGCTAACCAATTTATAAGACGTTGTCACGTCAAAAATAAAACGATATTACTCATTCAAATAAAATAAACATACATAAGAATATATCACTATAATAATCGTACATACAAATACATGGATAAATAATATAGGAAGATGATGATTCAGTTCTTCAGTATAAAAGTAAAGCGTGGATATTCTTTTTGTAATTTAATTTATTACAAAAAGTTTTGCAGAGGTCATTGAAAAATACTAAAGTAGGAAGACGTTGCGCCGTAGCAAGTAAATACGGAACCTTCGCCCACCTAACGCTTACTACGCCACCTTATGAACTTTATTGTAAGATGATCGCGTGATCATTACCGACATTCACGATCCGCATTTTTTGGAATACGTAATACGCTGCCCGCCCGCGTATTAGTCCAAAGAAACAATGTTGCTTTGCTTATGCTAATACGTGTATTTACATTTTCATACCTTAGTGCACTTATCGGTTTGCGATTATTTCGTTTTTGCTTTAAAAAAATTTAAACCTAACGAACATAATCCGGTGCGGTCAGGCAAAGAACTTTTTTCTTATATATTAACGCCTTTCGTGACCTTAAAAGGTTGAAAAGGCTTACTGCATCCTTTATTCGTTGGCGTAGTTAAAAATTCATGTGTTTTACTTTGCATATAAAAGAAATAATTATATTCTTGCTAGCTATTCACCGCGGCTTCGTTCGCTATTAACATTTTAAAGTTCTCAATTCTCCAAATATGTATCTGTGATTAAAATATAGATTAAATTAAGATGTGTACACACAAGCAAACAGACAAGGAAGTATAGAAATAAACAAGAAGATAAGTTCTCCATTGTATATAGAGCCAAAAGATTTCAACATAGTGCAGACCAGGGATTGAAAGCGGTAAAGGTATAAGGGTATGGTACTGCTATAAAATTACGATATCGTTTTGATTTAAAGGTAGAGCCAAAACGGTTGAGAATTGTGGTTACGATACCGGTAAAACAAGAAGAATACCTTTATTTTTTTACGGTACCATTATACTTTTATATTACCAGTACCTTAACCAAAACCATTTCGGTACCGAAAAAATGATGCGACAACGACGCGACGTAGGTAGCATTGGCGTACTTACCTACCAATGCGGCCGACATTGTGGAAAGAAAACCTTTATTTTATAATTTAGATACCTAAAAAAATAACGATACCGGAATATTACAATACCGAAATTATTAAGATACCTTTACTTTAAGGTATCGAAATTTAAAGGTATGACGTCATACCTTTAACCGATATATCCAAATTTTTTCGGTTATTCAATCCCTGGTGCAGACTCCTGACTACGTGCCCTTGACTCTCTCAAGGACTGTCGGTATTTTACCCTAAACCAAAACAATGTATTTGTAAGAACCGCTAAGAATTAAATAAACTATTTTAATTACATTCTATTGCCATTCCACGGATGTCTACGAATTCGGAAACAAAAAGAAAAATAGCCAATGGAATAACTTCTTTCAACACTCCCACACGTACGTTTTGGCCACCTGCCACTCTTAGTACGCTTGGAACAAGTTCCGCTGACCCCACCGGGTTCACTGTTCCCACTGTACTGTTAAATTACCACATCAATTAGCTGACAGATAGATTTATCGAAATAAACTTAACGAGATTGAGATAATAGCATCTACTTAAGATCTGAGATCTTGACAGACATTGATCTACCCTCAACTACGATATACTTAACTGAGATTTGTTTTTTCATGGAATTTAATAAATTATCTAATGGAGCCGGGTATAGGGTTGCCATCTATCCGGGTTTCCCCGGATTTGTCCTAATTTGGAGGGCGTCCAGCCCCCTTACCACCATCTCTTATTGCGATTCAATAACTGAATAGAATGCTTATTCATTACGGACTACAAATGATGCTCCCTGCCCCCTTACCACGAGATGGTGGTAAGGCATCATTTGTAGTCCGGGGTTAAAAGTTTTAAATCACTACCCGGGGGCTCCATGCTGCGAATAACCGTCTTGTCACAGAAAAAAAAATAGTGTTAGTACAAAAAACACTGATGACATGTCCGGGTTTAAAGATTAAAAATCCGGAGTTTTCACGCATCTTGTCAAGTCCGCTTACCCCCATCTCTTATTGCGACTCAATAACTGAATAGAATGCTTATTCGTACCAATGAATAACCGACTCTATTCTTGAATATTGTTATTCTTTAATATTCTTGAATAGAGTCGCTTATTTATTGGTATGAATAAGCATTCTATTCCGTTATTGAATCGCAATAAGAGTTGGTGGTAAGGGAGCTGGTTGCTAGCGTTCAGAGATAGCAACCCTAGCCGGGTAAGATGTAACAAATAGGGCTAGAATATGGTTAGGCTACAGTATGAGTAATAGTATTTACATACAGTATGTACACTGTCTGCAACTCTTTCGTATCGATCTCACCTCATGTCTCCTGTGTCTGTTCCGTGGAACAGTTAGTTCGGCGCAACACGCTCTTTCCCACTCTGAAATCGTAATAGTTAACGAAGCGACATTTATATGAAGTGGCCGTGGTGTGGTAAAGGCCATGCCATATTACGGTCCATAAAATGATCGAAGTCTTAAATATTAACCTTAATCTCAATTGGAATGCGTGTTATGCAGTCATTCGATTGCCTCTCTCCGGATATTTTGCCATATTGCTGCCTCTAGTAATGCCAAGGAGGGGTCAAATTCCAAAGCTACCTACTCCTGCTAATTTTCTCTCCAAGGCAGCCACAGTTTATAGCGTGCCAGCCACCACAACTTTATAGTGCAACACCGCACGCAGTGAAACTGTAAGGCATAGTTTTTAAGCACTTTAACCTATTTTTTTTTTACATTTTCAAGAGAGGTAGGGAGCGTAATTGTAAGCTACCCGACTGGGAAATGTACCTCCACCTCACAGAATACCGCAGCCAAATAACGGTTCCCTTGAGGGCTGTTGTGTTCCTGCGAGTGAATAAGATGCTGCGATGGCAGCGGGGGTGGCGGCGCGCGAGCGATATTTTATGTTGCGAGCGTTAATATGGCTACGGTAACCGCTTCACATCAGGCGGGCCGTATGCTTGTCTGCCACCAGACGTAGTATAAAAAAATAAAAAAAGATTATTAAGAATAGTCCGCATCATGCATGGACAATCATTAAGCAACCTACATGTTAATTAATAAATAAATATATTCCTGGACAAATTCCAGACTGCCATCTAGTTCCATAGTAAGCAAAGCTTGTACTATGCTTACTAGATAACTGACAATATAGTTACTAATAATATATTTTTAAATACATATGTAATACATAGAAAACATCCAGACCAAGACAAACAGACATGTTTATGCACACAAATGTTTGTCATGAGCGGGGATCGAACCCGCGACACCGGAGTCAAAGTGGACATTGCTAACCATTCGACAACCGGTTTCTTCATTAATCGTAATTAATGTGTATTATCTGTCAAACATATTTTACTATAAAAAAATCAAAAATACTAGATACACTAGATAAGTCAAGGCTCTTACCATAACGAGAAAATGGCAGCCGTTATTTTTGTAATCAATATATGTACTACCTAAATCAATATTCATTAAAGCAACTCTATACTTATAAAAATAATAATACATATGCAAAAACTTACTACATCGATAAACGAAACGTTCAGTTCTTAACTCTACGGTTATACGAATAAGATGTTAAATTAATTGCATATTTTCATGCGTTCAGACAAAAAAGCAGTACTATTTAACTTCATGTCACTCCCGAGTCTACAACTAATTAAATTTCCGATGTTATCGCTAACAGATGTTTGACGGAAGCCGATTTTATCAAAGAGAATGTGTGTATTTTTGACTGACACCTGCGCCTTTATGTTAAATGACATAAAGTTAAGATTCCAATGGAAATGTGATACGTATATAGGCGTACTTATTAAACTTTACCGCATCTAAGTTAGAAATGACTTTCCAAATACCATTATGGGTTTCACTTGTTTACGAAATAATTATCTCATGGAGTTTTGAAACTCGGAATACCTATTAATTAATATTTTGTGGTGTAAAGTGGTTCATCAACATTTTTGAACCTAAGCCAACTTCACCTGCACGCGGTGCGCCCTGCTGACTGACAAACGAAGCTCTAGCGAAAAGAGAGGTAGGGTGCGTAATTGTAAGCTACCCGACTGGGGAATGTACCTACACCTCACAGAATACCGCAGCCAAATAACAATTCCCTTGAGGGTTGTTGTGTTCCTGCGAGTGAGTGAGGTCACCAGAAAGGAAGGAGATGCTGCGTTGGCAGCGGGGGTGGCGGCGCGCGAGCGATATTTTATGTTGCGAGCGATAATATGGCTGCGGTGACCGCTCCACATCAGGCGGGCCGTATGCTTGTCTTACGTAAGCACGTTTAAAATATTTTTCATTGCAAGCAAGAGCAAACGGAACTCTTATATACGCCGAATAGTCACTTGTCTTGGATGACCTATCATCTACTTTACTTTAAAGGATTACATAAAAGGAGTAGGTTTTGCCAAAAACTTTAAAAGTTTTAGCAAGACGTCGCATTATTTTATCTAAGCAACGACGAAGGGTTTTTAGTTCAACAAGGTTACGGAAAAATTGTACCAAAGTAAACTAAGTAAAGAAAAAATGGCAAAGTTTTCGAAGAAGAAGAACTCATTACCTACACTTGTGATTTGTGATAACATTTTGCAACTCTTCGAAGATGTGGGTTAGGTATTTGTCTATTTAAATATTTATTTATATATTTAGGTTTTTTTTTTGCCAGCGTATAAAATTGCAGTCACTTATTTATTATTTCAGTTTTTATGAGTGGAGGGGGGGGGGGGGGGAAACAAGCATGTGGGTCACCTGATGGAAAGCAAACACCACTGTCCATGGAGATCAGCAACACCAAGGGTTCGCTAATTTTTTTCAAAGCTTCAAGAATGTCTCTTCAAGAATCTTCCCTTAAAATAAGGGAAGATTCTGTTCTTGAAGACTCCCATATCGTAATTATTTGGAAATACCGTTGAGGGAAGCTGATTCCTCAGTTTCTGTTAAATTATTATTTAATTTACAATATACGACTAGTTTTCAGCGATCCGATCCGGTTTCATACAGTAGGTACTTTGTTTGTTTTCCCAAATCCTCTTTCATACAAATCTCCTGGTTCATTACGAATAAAACAAAAAAAAATATCGACCCGTTTGATTTTTGTATATGTATATAGAAGAGGAGCTTCCGGCCGGGGTTTTGCCAGCATGAACATCGGTTACATCGCGCCAAAAGCTAGACGGCGCGCGTGAAATATTTCATGTTTCATAATATGGATACGGCAACCGCTTCACATTACATCAGGCAAGCCGTGTACTTGTTTGCGTAATATGAAAAAAAAAGGAAATACAAACCGGGAGTCGTATAAATTCCACACTTTATTTTCTCCATTCGCACGGGGTGATAACACTGGCGCAACGCTTTGCTCTACTGACCACTGCCAAGCAAGTAGCGATAGAAAAACAAACATACACTTTTAAGCACCGCCACAATATAAGTAGTTGTACAGTATGAACAGCGCCCTTACCACCAACTCTTATTGCGATTCAATAACTGAATAGAATGCTTATTCATACCAATGAATAAGCGACTGTATGCAATTTAAAATAGAGTCGCTTATTCATTGGTATGAATAAGCGTTCTATTCAGTTATTGAATCGCAATAAGAGTTGGTAGTAAGGGGGCACGACACTCACAGCCGCTCTAACGTATCGACCTCATCTCCATCACTGAAACGAATCTGGAACAGTGTATGGCGCCGCACGCACACACACTCAGTAAAGCTCTGCACATGTTCATATTATGTCATTGTTTATGCAGTAGTTAACATCGCGACATTTGTATGGAGTAGCCAGGGTGTGGCAACGCGTAATTTGCCGGCCCGGGGCCCTACCGCCGAAGCTGAAGCCGAGTACCATCGACTATTTTGATTCTAAAAATAGGTCTTACGTTTTAGTTATTGACAAACATCTTCAGCTCATTCGGTAGATTTCCAGGGTTTCTACCAGCTAAACCAAGAACCACACCATAAATCTAAGCTCAAGTTTGATATTTGCAGTCAAAAAATCGGATCAGCTTCAGCTTAGCCCGTAGGGCCCCGATCCAGCTTTGCATAGGTCGGGCCGTTAAATGTATATATTATAATATATATAAATAAGTAAATATTAAATAAATATTTCTGGACAATTTACACAGCGCCATCTAGTCCCAAATTAAGCGCAAAGCTTGTACTATGGGTACTAGATAACTGATATTATAATTATAAACACATTTTTTTTGTAAATACATGCATATAATAGGTACATAGAAAACACCCAGATCAAAACATACAGATATGTTCAATGTTCATGCACACAAATATTTGTCTTGTGCGGGAATGGTTGGCGAAGTGGCCATTGCCAACCATTCGACCATCGAGCTCGTCGAAATATATTTAATATAGATTTTTTATTTTTACAATTTATTTCTTCAAAAATTCTTACTGTCGTGAATGTTGTTCCAATTAATATACATATATTTTTAGATCTAATAAACTGGTTTAGTATTATATTATTAATAATAAAATTATTAGTCTGTTATAAAACACGAAACTGGAAATATAACCGTTGCGTCTAGAAATTTACTTTTTACGTGAATTCTTTAGCATGGACAAGTTGAAAGCATTAAAATGCATAACACAAACGGAACCGTGTGAAAGACAGGAATTCAGGCCATTCGATACATAAATAGAGATCAAATTATAGCTGAACAAAATATTTTGAATAGCTGATTAATATAACAATAATAATAGCAATCGCAAGTAAAGATCGATAACGTTAGTTATGGCAGGCTTCCGTCCCTCTAATGTAATAGATCAGGGCTGTCCAAACCATATACAATATACAATTATACAATTGATACCCATATACAATTGACGAGCTCGGTGGCGTAGCGGTCAATGACGCGGCTTCGACACCAACGCTCGTGGGTTCGATTCCCACATAGGACAAACATTTGTGTGCATGAACATGTCTGTTTGTCTTAGTCTGGGTGTTTTCTATGTATCATAAGTATGTATTTACAAAAAAAAATGTGTTTACGTATGTTTATCAGTTGTCTAGTACCCATAACACAAGCTTCGCTTACTTTGGGGCTAGATGGCGCTGTGTAATTTGTCTGACAATATTTATATTTATTATATTATATTTAATACCGGGCCATTACAAATTACTAAATAGATTAGCGGGCCGCTAAAACAAATATCTAGTTACTTGACATTTTTACTACCTACCTTGAAAGTTTTCGCTTAGCTATAACTAGTTAGATAACTTTTCTAATAATATATAATTTTTCTTCTGATTGGTTGTACAAACCTGTATCGGTAAAATCTGTATAAGAACCGGTAAATGAAAACACGTCACGGGCCGCACAAATATAGTCTGAGGGCCGCATGCGGCCCGCGGGCCGTGCTTTGGACAGCCCTGTAATAGATCATTACCTAGTGCACCCAGAACTCATTTCCATAGCCCATATAATTTCCAACACATTATGCAATAGTCTCAATGCTTGCCGAGACCAGCTCATGGGTATATTGTCCCATTGATATATCCAGGAGCGTGTCACGGCAGGTATACAGCAATACATTAACATTCTCAAGGGGCCTCTACGCGTTGGATCGCTATCCCGTGCACGCCTATCAAATGACCGCCCTATTATGTATCTCTGTCAACCGCGACTAAAAAGAGATACATAATAATGGCAATTACTAATGGAACAACAAACAATCATATAATATTTTATATGTGGAAACATACTCAATGGCATGTTTTTGTGTAGACTGTCATTGTA
The DNA here is from genome assembly GCA_937001555.2 of Hypsopygia costalis. Lineage (NCBI taxonomy): Eukaryota > Metazoa > Arthropoda > Insecta > Lepidoptera > Pyralidae > Hypsopygia > Hypsopygia costalis. The sequence continues at coordinate 4,057,789 of OW443340.2, read as the reverse complement.
TATATCTTTATTCGTTATAAAATACTGTTTGATTGATGAAGAAAATAAAATAAAATTTTAATTATGTTTAAAAAGTCAAAAAAAAAAGGTAAAGGTAAAGGTTAAAAAGTAAGGGATTTCATAAAAAAGAGGTTTAATAAAAAAATAGTAGTTATTATCTATAGATGGGAAGACCTATGTCCAGTACTGGATAGAGTCTGGGGATGATGATAACGATCAGTCGGGCAGCTTAACATGACGATGTGCGCTATCTTTCTTTTCCCCCGTAAGTTAATCACAGGTACCTACACCACATGCAGGTGCGGTTAGCTTTGGCTCAAATATGACAGTAACTTACACGGCATGCTCAACATTTATTCAAAATAAAATATTTTCAGTCGTGTTTAATTTTTCTGTTGTCCATACGTCGGCGAACCTCACAGGGAACGCAGTAATGAATAAAGTTTTTACCCTTTTTGTCTTTGTGTATGCTTAGTGGGCTTTTTACCTCGGAGTCACTCGCCACGCTTTCACCGGGTCGCCCAGACCAGACGCCCAGACACCCACTGCTGACCGTCTATCTACTATATAAAAATAAGTCGGGTTTTCCTTCCTGACGCTATAACTCCAGAACGCACGAACCGATTTCCACGGTTTTGCATTCGTTGGAAAGGTCTCGGGCTCCGTGAGGTTTATAGCAAAGAAAATTCTGGAAAATTTTGAAAAGAAAAGCGGGAAAATCATTTTTCACATACAGCGCCATCTGGTGGCGAAACGGAGTTCGCCGGGTTTGCTAGTACATACATAAAAACAATTGTCTTGTTAACAGACTCCAAAAAACGAGGAGACTTTTTAATGTTTGTTACTTCATTTCTCCATCATTTATAAACCGATTTTAAAAAACCTTTTTTTTATTTGGAAGAATGTGTGTTTTTTTTTTATACTACGTCGGGTGGCAGACAAGCATACGGCCCGCCTGATGTGAAGCGGTTTGCCGTAGCCATATTAACGCTCGCAACATAGAATATCGCTCGCGCGCCGCCACCCCCGCTGCCAACGCAGCATCTCCTTCCTTTCTGGTGACCTCACTCACTCGCAGGAACACAACAACCCTCAAGGGAATTGTTATTTGGCTGCGGTATTCTGTAAGGTGGAGGTACATACATTCCCCAGTCGGGTAGCTTACAATTACGCTCCCTACCCCTCTTTTCGCCAGAGCTTCGTTTGTCAGTCAGCAGGGTGCACCAAACTGCAGGGTGTACTTCCAGATTGATCCCATTTTTTTTTTCATATCATAAAATTCAGTTCTGATAGTGTTATTAACTTTTTAATGGTGCTTACGTTTTTAGAGTAATTTTTAAAGTCGGTTTTTATAAAAACTATTATTGTTCCATTATTATATGTACTTACTTTTTTATTAGGTCGAATGTCAGACAAATATACCCGCCTTATGTAAATCAGTCACCGCCAATAGACGCCCATTCCTGCTGTAGCAGCACATTTTCATGTCTGGTGCACTCACTTGCAAGTAGGAACATAACCGTCCTCAACGATATTGTTATTTGGCTGCGAACGTCTGCGAAACGGAAGTACTTCCTCAGTCGAGCTCGGTATACTTTCTTCCCCCTATTTCCTTTCTATCGCCATAAAGCGGTTTGTTAATCCGCAGAGAGCCTCAAAAGACGATGACAATTCATGAACCATTTATATCCCAATTTGATACACTTTAAATTATTTCGTTAGTTTTCGGGAATATCATTTCAAAGTTTAATTTACATACTTTTTTTATTTTGTATATCATTCATAAGTCATTACAACCATCAATAATATTTTTTTAACCGAAACGAAAAATCGGACTGCAAAATTCTAACAATTTGAAATAACCCAAGTCAAGTCAAGCGGTTTAAGCCGTAGAGCGTGATAAAGAACATATATAGATACATACATACAGTCCCAAAATATAACCCTACCTTCTTCATCAATCGGGTAAAAACGTATGAAATATTTTACTCGAATGCGTGCTGTACACCTACATTTTAAAAAATATATAATTTTATTCACACAAATTGATGTCAAACCCATGAAATAATACATAAATCAAACAGCTGAATATTTTTTTTACTTTCATTCCCAATTAATTTCACTCATGGCATAATTACTGGGCCAATACGATACATTTAAATATCACATACAAAAAATATTACAGAATCGTAAATACACTTACGGTATGCAGATTCGATTAGCTCATTTAAAAAGCAGTAAATACGGACTGTAAATCAAAGCTAAAATAACACAGTAATTACCTTATTATCAGCCCACCAAAAAATGCATTAAAAACACAATATGTTTTTTTCCATACCCTCGCGACTTGGATGCCGAAATTACGGCAAACTCGTTCGGCAAATGATAAATCAGCACTTTGCCCGCGCCGTAGCCATGGCAACACAGTCTCTCGAATAATTGGCCGAAGCCCGACAGATAGCATCTCAGTAATCGGAGCACTTTGTTTTTTATTTAAAACGAATATTGCATTCCGATACCCGTACCGCGATTTCGTTTGGCAAAAAGCTCCGTATCTCATATCATTATTTATCTTTGTCATATGTTACAAGTATAAACGAGATGAAAGATAGTTTTGGGATGTAAAAGAGGTGGTCATTTTGATTTCTTCATCTGTATTGATTGGCGTGAATTTATTATGGTACCGTTGGTCCGAGCTGTCGGCTTTTTGTGGGGCCGAGGTTTTAATTGCACACATTATGGAGTGCGCGGCTCCCAGGGGGGCTGCGCCTGCGTTCGTAAGTTACATCTCTCCACTTATGATTATCACGATTGATACGTTTGATAGTTGATCGAAGTGTTTAATCCTTAATTAGTTTCCATTTTTTTAGAGTTTCGTGTCAAATTGTTATGGAGTATGCGAGGATAGTATATGATACCATACATACAATATGGTAGAAAAACACCTGATATGTTTTTCCCGTGACAGTACTCGTATATTGCCAAATTTGTCTGCCAAATTCCATACAAAATACAGTTGATGACGTAGACAAGTTCGATTCACGTTTTTCAATAAATCCTATACCTGGTTTTTTTGTCATGGTATGATATACAGTCAGATATACAGAGAGATATACAGTACAGATGTGGGCCAAATCAGTGGACTACCACCTTTATATTAACATTCGTTTGTACTTTTGAAATTAAGTAAGTCTATTTTTGCTCTCAAAAATAATATAAAATCAACCTTAGCAACATTTACGTTTGACAGGACGTTTTATCAAAACTGATATATTACTTTCTTGGCTATCCAGACGGACAACGTCTGGCACAAAATATGGCAACGTCTGACATAGCTATTTTTTACAGCCAGTAGCGGTACATTACCAACTTGCACCTTGTGGCTTGATTCAAAGGCGTGCTGTGAGGATTGTTGACGATCCCAAACTGACAGACGATTAAGAACCTTTAAGTCTCTGAGAAGAGATTTTGCGTGTCGACGGTCGAGAGGTTATAGACGCTAACCGCTTCACTTCAGGTAGATATCATAATTATGGAGTTTTAAACGGGGCGGGGGCCCACCACACATTCCCACCACTGAGTCTCCTGTGTAGCCAGGATTAACAGCGGCGACCGCCAAAAAAGACAATGAAGTTCATTGCGGTGCCGGGGGTAAGACTACGGCTGCCTTAGAACTCACAACGTATTTAATCCGAAGAAAATAGGATACCATAGTGTGGAATACCAGACATGCATATAATTCTTGTCTGGCACTCGACATGGTATAAAAAAAAAAAATATTGGCTAGTTTAACGAAGCTCAACGGCCAAGCGCCAGAGTTTAATAAATATTGCATAAACGGTGATATAAAATAAGATTTCATATTCGAAATAGACCAAAAAAACTCAGCAGTCGCACAAAAAACTAACGATTAAAATAGTTTTGCATTCCATGCAAGAATGGCCAGGAAAACGAACCCATAACACACGCGATAAAAGTTTACGGATCACTGGCCATTGGACTAATGCCTCTATATCAATATGGGTGTATTGTACTCGATAAACTCGTAAGTGCAACACTAGGTACAGATTAAATATACTAATAGAAATTCCAACAACGACACATTATAAAAAAGACACAGTGATGTGCGTGTCGGATTCACGCACTGGTGGCAAAGCAATTTTGGGCCCGGCGCTATATGTAATTTGCCGAGATTTCGTGCTCTTACCAGTTAGACGTTCCATATCTTCATACATTTAAAATGAAACAATGGACCAAGATCCTAGACCACATTATAATTGGGTACTTACTAGATGACTTATTATAACTTAAATACATTTTTTACATAGAAATCATCCAGACCAAGACAGGTATGTGACATGTGCATGCACACAAATATTTGTATTGTGCGGGGTTCGAACTCGCGACACCTCGGTCAAAGTGGCCATTACTAGCCATTCGACCACCGGGTTCATCAATCGACTATTGAATTGTAGTGTCACATGCAAGGAGTAGCGTTGTTGATATTCTATCGTGCAGTGTTTATCGAAAGTTAGACCATCTACTAAGGATTAGTGATGTGTCGTCGACGGGTTTGCTGTCAACGAAACGAGACCGTTTATCCTCAACGTTAAACAAGTTTAAAAAACAGTCTAATTTTCGACTAGTTTACGTCGTCGACTAGTGGTGGGTGGGTCGTCGACGCAACGAGACCGTTTACCGTCGACGATGAACTAGTTTAAAAAAAAAGTCTAATTTTCGACTAGTTTACGTCGTCAACTAGTGGTGGGTGGGTCGTCGACGATTTTACAGTCGACGCAACGAGACCGTTTACCGTCGACGATGAACTAGTTTAAAAAAAAACAGTCTAAATTTCGACTAGTTTACGTCGTCGTCGATAAGACTATTTCATCACAAACGATTGGTAAACGTAAACGAACGAAAATCTCATTTGTCAAGTCACTAGACGAGACGAGACGATCGCGACGCAACGGACTCATACACCAATCGAAGAATAAACTAGTTTAATCTGTGAAATGTGTGAACTGTAAACTAGTTTAATCGTTCACGCACAAAACAGTCTAAAAAAACGGTTCGTTCATTCAACGCCCATCTCTACTTAGGATAGTATCAATAGTCGTCGCCATCTCTTATTCATCTCACTGCTGGGATACGCCTCACAACTCACGCCGCTCAACTGCGGGTTGGTGGTAGCCAGTGTTTTCAAGCCGCCTAAAAGCCACTGACTTTGCTTAACGACTGTCATCTAAGGACAACAGCCGGGAAATAAGTAAACCCATCCATGGACAGCCTGCGGTTGACGTTGTTTAGCTTGCATGTTCGATTAGACTGACACGCGCAATGACGCCATCGAGCTCCTCAATCAGAAAGTGTCAATAGTATCACCTAGCAATTATCATCAGAAAATTTCCAATACAATCTGTAGTTTTATACTACTTTACCTCTCTAGATGGGCCAACGACCTTAAAAGATTGGCTGGTAGCGGTTGGATGCGGAAGCCGGAGGATCGCATATCTTGGAAAGCATTGGGAAAGGCTTATATCCAGCAGTGGGTACATACAGGCTGATGATAACGATGATGATACTACTTTACATACGATACCATTTATGATATGCCAACTATCACTTACCATCAGGTTCAGGTCGTGCTCTCTGTAGAATGAACTGCCAAGGTTTTCTCAGGAAACTACAATATGGTGTTCTTAAAGGCGAAAAATCGTTTTCACAGGGTCGGCAACGTATGAGTGATGCCTCACTAGCATTCATAGGCTGCAATGACTACTTTGGCCGTGTGGCTTCCGGCAGGCTAGAATAGAATCACTCCGTTTCTTCCCGTGGATGTCGTACAAGGCGACTAAGGGAAATACGTTATCAAATATCGATCAGGCCTCTCCAACCCGTTTGGCCAGCGTGGGGAGTGTAGGCCAAATCCTCCTTCCGTCTAGGACGGACGAGAGAGGGTCGTGCTTCTGTAGTGAAGGCTAAAATGGACCTGATGATGATGATGAATGACTACTTGGCATCAGGCAGGTAGCATGCTTAATTATTATTAAAATACTTGATGTCGGCCAACTTGCCAGAATATTATAAATATTTTTAAAACTTCATCTGCAACGATGGACTGCTATGCCTTGTTTAGTAGTGTAATACTTAATAGGTAGATGGCGCCACACTGCGACGTCGCAGCAGTAAAATATAAAATGCAAAAATTTGTCACCATCACAAACCTTCCTGGTAGCTCAGTTAGAAGAACACTCGACCGGTCATCGAGAAGTCGTGGGTTCAAGTCCCACCTACGCGAAGGGGGCTTTTTTTTTTTAATATCAGGTTTAAATCGAAGACTTGTTCGTTCCGTTAACCCTACATAATTATATCGAGAACTGCTCAGCATTGTAGCTGTAGAAGAATCGAACCGGCACTCATCGGCTTCTCTAATTAGCCACCCAAACCGGGTCATCTAACTTTAGAACCGAGAAAACTGGACGCCAACTTTTTTTTCGAGTCGGATACTTCAGTGCCTACTTGGGTATAGGCCAGAAATAGCTGGTCCTAAGGCGATGAGATCAGATGTTCTGGCGTAATATTTTCGTTGGAGTTCTTTCACCCGCCCCGGCCTGTGGGTGGCTGCTTCGTGACGGAGGACAGCTACTATAACTTGGGACTTGGGTAAATATGTTGTACCCAAGTATCTTGACTTTTTAACCGACTACAAAAAAGGAGGAGGTTCTCAATTCGGCTGTATATATATATATAAATATTAAATATACATATTTCTGCACAATTTACACAGCGCCATCTAGTCCCAAATTAAGCGCAAAGCTTGTGTTATGGGTAATAGACAACTGATAAATGTACTTATATACATTTTTTTTTTGTAAATACATACTTATAATACATAGAAAACATCCAGACCAAGACAAACAGACATGTTCACGCACACAAATGTTTGTCTTGAGCGGGAATCGAACCCGCGAACTCGGAGTCAAAGTGGCCATTGCTAACCATTGGACCACCGAGGTCGTCGATATATTAAAATTAAATTAAAAAGTCAAACCTTCCCCCCCCCCCCCCCCCCTCCATTTAACAGCCCCATAAAAGTCTCCCGGGTTGGTCCTTTCAAGAGTTGGCAACCCTAGTCTACACCCAAAAAAAATAAAGAAATAGGGTATGGCTGTGTTATAGACACGGCCATATGTTGTACGTGAAGACGTTATAAGCACTAAAATTATCTCAAAATGGCAGGGCTTCCTCCTCCCCCGCACGCGATGTTCCATAGTCCTTACTTAGCGTAACAAATTCTTTGATCCTTCATCTATCCAGTGGACGAAAATGATAGATTTGTAGATGTAACATCAAACTGTATCCCCCGATTTTGTAATCATTCGTTTTTGTGAATTGCCTCTCTATGGAAGCAATTTGAAAGACGTATGTCATGTCAAAAATCCATGAAACACTTCACTGCTACTACGTAGTACTATTACTTATACTGTGCAGCTACGTTAAATAAGCAACCGCTGGTGACTGACTATTTAATGCACTAATCAAAATCCTTTTTGCCACCAATTCGCCACATTACTTTTCTGCTTTGCATACCCAAATTATTTGTAAACGTCTAAAAGTAAGAGCATTAGGACTTTTTTTAAAGATGAAATATGTCCTAATTACACTGATTAATTACGTTATTAGCATAAAATAAGAAAATTCTAAATATTTCTAAATATTTTACGATATTTTTGAGGTTAATGCCATAAGGCGCCTTTGACCGAGTAAGGCAAAAAATGGTAATATATAACACTATAATAAATTAGTGGAGGTACATACTCCAGTCGGGTAGCTTACAATTACGCTCCCTGCCTCTCTTTTCGCCAGCGTCGTTTGTCAGACAGCAGGGTGCACCGCGTGCAGGTGAAGTTGGCTTTGGTTCAAAGATGTTGATGAACCACTTACACCCCAAAATGTCAATCCGTGTGCATATTGATTCTACTATCTAACATCTGATTTACTATTACTCTATCTAACGCAAATAAAGATTATGATTATTATGATTCCTGCAAGATTCATAAGGTTAAACGTGTTCATAGAATATCACAGAGCTGAAAAATTTAGTATAAGAGTGCGAAACGCAAACTATACTCGTAAATGCATCATCACGTCAACATAGTGATATCTGAAATTATTTATTTAAATTACGAATAAAATGACAATTCAAACTATTATACGGTGAGAGGGGGCAAAGGAGCATGAGGGTAAATTAATTAGATAAATTAAACGGGTCACTCACGTCTTTTTGTCGGGAAAGCCGACTAGTTTCGATCTCAAAAGGAGACCTTCTTCAGGGCGAATGTCCAGACACGTCCACCCTTTGTCTCTCGCGCCGGACACTGCCCGCCAATGCGCGCGCCGCACGACTGGAAAGGGTGGTGGGGGGTTGGTGCGTTGATTGGTGGAGCGCTGCCTTCGACGATGACGTAGTGGCAGCCGGTGGATCCAATTCTTCTATCTCTCCGGGCGCGTGGTCATCTAGTGCGCTTACCAGCATGAGGGTCACCTGATGGAAAGCAATCACCACCGCCCATGGAGATAAGCAACACCAAAAGGTCGCCGATCCCTTGGCAGCCTATACTCCTTCCTTCCTTTCTTTCAAAGAGGTAAGGGGGTTTTTACGTTCGCTTCTCAGTTTGTCGCTATCTCTCAAGATTCAAGGCACTTCTGTCGATACACGCATGCAATGTGCCGCTCACAGCAGGCTTTATCTGATCGGTCCGACTCTTGGGTGGTCTGCCGCTAGGTCTTGTACTCTCGACTCTACCCTAACCTACCAGGCTTCCGATAGAGTGGAAGTGGCTGTATGCGGAAAAAGGAGGATCCTGTATGGTTGAAAGCATTCGGGAAGGCCTGCATTCAGCAGTGAGTAGATACAGGCTGATGATGACTGCAAACAAACACTGTCAATTTTCCGTCTTTTGGTCACTATTCAAGTTATCGTGGGCACCCTTTCTGAAACAATCCTAATCCTCACGTTTGTGCTAACGACGTGACGAGCCAGAAACGGGACGTTGGCGTTGCTCTGTTTAGACTTGTATTTCATCAAATGTCCAGAGAGACACAAGTTAAGAAGACCATTATAACCATGCATCTCCATAGATACATAAATTTATACATACTGGCAGCTTCTTTCAAGCATTTTTTTTCCGTCAACGGTCAGTTACGAAGTTCTAGGAGATTAAAAAAAAAAGAGTTTAGATAAAAAAAAGTGCCCCCAAGGGCCAAAAAATAAATAATTATATATGTCTATCTCTTGATGTGTAACTAAATATATGTACTACACTATAATTAATAAGTTACCAGATAACTTAAAAAAATGTGACATTTAACAATAAACTGAAATTGTTATTGTTGGACGACGATGCTGAATAACAAGAGTACGACCTGGCCGATGGTAAGCAGTCATCGTAGCCTATGACAACAGAGGCACACTCACGCGGTGCCGATGCCGACCCAATACAACGCCTTTCTTGTAGAACCCCACACTGTAAAATTTCGTATGCGTATTAAAATTGGGATATATCATCAAAAATAAAAAATGTACGCAATTAGATTTATATTATTATTATTTAGGTCTCCACCTATCGCATTTATCAACAAATTTTATAAAACTCTCCACCTTAATCGATCCGACAACATTAAGATAATTTTCCAAATGAAAATAACACCTCATTACATTTTTTTTAATATATCATTACCTCAATTTGAATCCCACTGAGACACTCCTTTAATCGCCGATGGGCAATTTAAGAACTAATTATTTTTGCTTCAGTACGGTACTTAACAGCCGAACTGGCGAATATGTAGCAGGTCCGAAAGTTTCGGAAACCGTATCAAAATTCCACCGCACGTGGCGGTCGAAAATCTCGGAATCGAAATTGACAGCGTCGATAAGGGTGGATACAGAGTCTCGACTTTGTAACGGAAAAACTCACAATTTAAAATACCGAATCTTCGGAGTATTTCTATACTCCGAAGATTCGGTATTTTAAATTGCGAGTTTCTTCTTCTGTCTTTACAGAACTTTTTAAATAAATTGGTGGTCGCCCATTGGTCCAAATTCTATATATATAAAATAAAGAAAATAATATATATACGCGTGTATGTCAAATACATGGAAGTGTGTGTAATTTTTTATGCATAATTTTAAAAAGAAATATTACCATTCTGCACACCTTTTCTATATAAACTACTAGCCGCCCATCGCGGCTTCGCACGGGTGGACATAAGATTTTTTTAATATTTTTACCTTTTATTTAGCAATAAATATAGCCTATGTTACTCAGGGTGAATGTAGCTTTTAAATGGTGAATGAATTTTTGAAATCGGCACAGTAGTTTTTGAGTTAATTCATTACAAACATACACACACACAAAAATACAAATCTTTCCTCTTTATAAATAGTATAAATTTCACACTCCGTCCGTGCAATTTTCGTAAAAAGGGGTAAAGTTTTGGCTTCACGTATTAATATATAGATTAGTCTGAATGTTTATTCGTAGTTGTTTATTTGAACGCAAAGTACAATCGCAAAGTTTTAGGGTGTAAGTGGTTCATCAACATCTGTGAACCAAAGCCAACGTCACCTGCTCGCGGTGCACCCTGCTGACTGACAAACGAAGCTCTGGCGAAAAGAGAGGTAGGGAGCGTAATTGTAAGCTACCCGACTGGAGTATGTACCTCCACTAATTTATTATAGTGTTATATATTACCATTTTTTGCCTTACTCGGTCAAAGGCGCCTTATGGCATTAACCTCCCTACCTCGGAGCGTAATTGTAAGCTACTCGAGTGGGGAATGTACCTCCACCTCTCAGAATACCGCAGCCAAATAACAATTCCCTTGAGGGTTGTTGTGTTCCTGCGAGTGAGTGAGGTCACCAGAAAGGAAGGAGCTGCTGCATTGGCAGTGGGGGTGGCGGCATGCGAGCGATATTTTTAATGTTGCGAGCGTTAATATGGCTGCGGTAACCGCTTCACATCAGGCGGACCGTATGCTTGTCTGCCACCCGACGTAGTATAAAAAAAAAAACATCTCAACTTACTACGATGTACTTTTGTTTCATATTTAACACACTTGTTGTGTAAATTTTAATAAATCACTAAAGCAAACATTTGTGCAAAGATATGCTGGATATACAAATAGGTCCTCCGAGCCAAAACGTGTAATTCGGCATTGTCTGTCATCGATCTCTTTAAGATGAATGGAAATCCTAACCGTGATGCATTTTTTTTTCTTTAATTCAGTGATTATTTTTTTACTCCAGCCCCCTTACCACCAACTCTTATTGCGATTGAATAACTGAATAGAATGCTTATTAAAAACATTATATTCAGTTATTAAATCGCAATAAGAGTTGGTGGTAAGGGGGCTGATCTAAAAACAGGGTTGTTATTGCATATTTTGAAACTTTAATTTCGTCAATTCACATTAAAATTGATTAAGTAGCTCAATTGACAATAAAAAGCAAGTGTAATAAAATTAGTTTTATCTATAATATAAAAAGGAATCGCTGAATATGTTGCTAAGCGCAAATCTCGAGAACAGCTGAACCGATTTCGCTAATTTTTTTTTTTAAATATTCCTTGAAGTACGAGGTTGGTTCTTACGCAGAGAAAAAATTAGAAAATTGCGAGGAAAATAAAACACTAGTAAAAGTTTTTAATAAATTTTACATTTCTTACCGAAAATTATTTACTGTCTTCACAATTTCCTCGCGGTCCTTTTGCGACTTATCGCAGCGACATAATCGTTAATGTGAATACCTTCTCGAGTTTCTGAAAAGCGACAGGTACTGGTTTTGGGAGCGAGGCCAATAACCGGAGCACGTATTTCGACAATACAACTGTATGTATAATAAATCTGTATATATATAGGTGTAGGTGCGCGGGAGACTTTAGATACGTATTGGCCTCCCGCTAAATTAATGGGCGAATTATTCGTTCGCAAATATTTATACGTTATATATTGCCTTAAGTAATTATAAATTTAAACCATTAACAAGTTTACCTGTTCTGTTTACAAAAAAAATGATGATTAATTGTTTTTTTTTTATTGGAAAAAATGGAGGTGATGTCAGAACTTTTAATTTTAATAAAAATTTAATTTTAATAGAAACAAGATAAAAACACACTTCGGCCACTCCATACAAATGTCGCGTAGTGAACTACTACATAAACAACAACGTCTGTGCAGAGCGTGAACGAGCGTGTGTGCGTGCAGCGCCATACAAACTGTGCCAGATTTGTCTCAGAGAGGAGGTGAGGTCGACAAAAGAGAGCGGCAGGGATCTCCATACTGTACGTAGTACCTATACTGTGATAAGACTTCAAAAATGTATGTTCATTCACAAATCATGCATAGATATTAAAACATGAAATTCGATATATTCAATTAGGACAACTTACAGTAAATATTTTTATAAATTGAAACAGCTGAATATACTATTTTCTTTTAAGGCAGTTCATTGAAAAATGATAGTATTGAAATTGTATACCTACTGACACCAAATAACAAGAGATCTAATAACGCTAATGCCTCGGTTAATCGACCCAGGAAAAATTATAGGTATTTGATGTTTATTTACATCTAAATAAAATTACGATTAATACTCACTGAACATTAGAGCTACGGCAAAAAAAAAACAAAAGAGTTCCGAAATCTTAATTTCCATATTTAAATTTCATCATTATCAGCTTGTATTTAACTAAAAGTGAATAAAAACGAATATTTTTTAGTCTGTGAAACAGCTCAACAGTCAGCGTCCAAGCCGCTGCATCGTAGGTCATAGCGGAGGAACAGTACAAGTGATTTCATTAACCGACTTTAAAAAAGGAGGAGGTTCTATGTTCGACTGGATATTTTTAATAACAAAATGTTACCTGAGGGTATATAGTTGCATAGGAATAAATACGATCTGAACAGAGATTGCAATGTATTTATTTAAAATAACCTAACGCTGCAGATCATTTTGTCGAATGGTAATTATTCCTGGAATCGGTGTAGATACTTTCGTTCCATGGGTGCCAATTTTGATGGAGGCCCAATCTCACTTTGTGCAGATCTCAAACCACCTGAGTGACCATATAATTTGATTAATTTGCAAATAAACCGGCGGTTATTACCTTGTTTACGCGATTCAGCCCTCAGGTCTAAAATGAGAGGGTATTTCATTTCCTTAGAACGAAATAAAATTACAAAGAGTAGCATGAAATGACTTCATTTCATATTTGCGAGTTGTTAAGCATTTTTTTTAATGAAAATAATGGAACATTACGGTAGACTTTAGATCAGTCAAATATGTTTTTATGTAGCAAAAGATTTTACAAAATTTATTCTTCTGTCACGCTTGAGATAGACGGATACAAAAAATGTTTAAAACACCTACACAAATATAAAATAGCCGATTCGATTATAAAAAAGAAAACTATGGGAAACAGATTAATATCTCAAATTAAAAAAAAATGTTGAATACTCGTGTCATTGAGATTATCTGTATAAAAAACCGATTATATTTTTTAAAACAACTTTTGATTTGAAAAAAAAGTCGTTTGCGAAAAATTTGCAAACCCAACCCAGCGGCCTCATATGTATTATAGTTTTTATAGATCTAGACCACTAAAGAATATGCACTCACCACATAATATAAATAAGATTGTGATTAGCTTGAACGCGCTGTCTGAAATTTGTCAGTGTGCAAGTTCAAAGAACTACACACCCACATTCATAAGTCTAGTTATAATTTCTTTTTTCTGTTACGCATTTCTTATTAATGATGAATCGACTATTATTTGAATAGATAATACTGGCCAGTGAGACCAGTCAACTGCTGTATATTGTGTTTTGTTGTACAGATAATAAAAAATAGACTGGCAAGTGCGAGTGGTTCTCACGTAGTGAGGATTCAATTTTCGGCGGTTTTAGCGACAATTGCGGCCGCTTTAGTAGCGTCACTAGCGTCATCGATGTTCTTTTTCCATTTTTGAATATTTCGCGGTTTGATACGTCAATGCATGCCTCAGTGGATTTGATTCATAATGTTAATAAAAAATAAACATTGTACAAATTATGCAGTGATTGGAATTTATGATCGAACGGATCTTTTCGTGTTGTATCCAAAATCAACATTTAAAATGTTGTTATTTAGTTTTCTTTCAACAATAAAGTTCGATATGAACGATTTATATAGTATTATATATTTATTGTTGCTGCCTGATGTGAAGCGGTTACCGTAGCCATATTAACGCTCGCCTTATGAAATATCGCTCGTCAATGCAGCAACTCCTCCTTTCTAGTTTGTCAAACACGCTGTCAATTTAAATTTCTAAGCGTAGCTGAATCCTAAGTCTATGATTTCCACCAAACGCTTCAAATACTTATACACTTCTGGACACATCTATTGGCCCACCTTAGAGTTTAGGTTTCGATGGCCCCTACCGAAATATGATTGCTAGATTGAACAAAAACTATTGATGCAGTTTTAAACCTGATACATTTTACCATCTTTTTCGATCATATTGTTTTAAATTTGAATTCAGAATACCACATGACATAGAGCTACGCCTAACAAGTTGGGTATGCGCCTTGATTATGGCAGTTGATTTTTGAATAAAAAACTTTTTTTATCAAATAAAAGTTTAATTTAATAACGCGTGTTGCCTCCATGGGCATCTACCACAGCTCTCATACGATTAGGCATAGAGTTTATCAACCGCTCTATGAAATTTTGAGGGATCCTCCCCCATTCCTCTTCTATGGCAGTTTTCAACTCCTGCATCGTCTGGGCAACTGGCTGACGAGCCCTAACACGTCTTTTTAGCTCGTCCAATGGGGTCTCAATGGGGTTCATGTCTGGGCTTCTTGCCGGCCAGTCCATAACTGTGATGTTCACATCCCGAAGATATTCCCTGACGATGCCGGCCGTATGGGCTCTTGCATTATCATGCATAAAAAGGAAATTTGGGCCCACATAGTCCGCGTATATCATCACGTGAGGTTCTAAGCACTCACGAATGTACCTTTCAGCATTTAATGTTGGCAGCCGTGGTCCCGTAACAACCTCAAGTTGAGTTTTGCCGCTCGCGGATATACCGCCCAGACAGTCCATGAGCCACCGCCATAAGCAACCCTCTCTTCAAAGCAGCATTGTGCGAAACGCTCTCCCTTACGTTGGTAGACCTTCTTCCTTCCATCATTGCCATGTAACACAATTTTAGACTCATCAGAAAAGAGTACACGGCTCCAATGCTGCTGAGTCCAATTTAAATGAGTGCGCGCGAAATGAAGGCGCGCTGTTCGGTGGGCTCGCGTTAGTTTGGGGCCTTTAGCTGGCTTGTGTGGTACCATATCGCGTTCTTTTAACCTTCTCCGAACAGTTCGAGCGCTCACATATACTCCGTGGAAGTCACGAAGTTGGTTTTGTATCTCAATGGAGGTAAGGTGACGATTTCTCAAGCTGGTCGTCACGATGAATCGATCCTGCCTTTCAGTTGTGACCCGAAATCGTGGCCTTCCTTGGCGTCGAACAAAGCCGCCAGTCTCTAGGTACCTCCGATAAACATTTCGGACCGCAGATCGACTTAAATTAAGTTGAGCACTCACATTTCTTTGGCTGTGTCCGGCCTGGATAAGTGCCACAACTTGGGCGGCGACTTCAGGCGCAGTATCCATAGATTATTGATAGAACCTCACTTTAATGTTAAGAATAAGTAATGTTTGTTGCAAAACCAAAGAGAAAAATCACACTTTCAAGAATTAAATCCAAGTAAACCAATAAAATCAAGTTTTCTTAGTATTCGATTGTTGGATATCAACGAACAGGCTCCAAATTGTCTTTTGTTTCTTTAAATTCTGTGTTCGAAATTCAAAAAAAGACTATTGAATGAAATTAAGAATGTGCCAGGTTCAAAACTGCATAAAAACTTTTTGCTCGACCTAATATAAAATTTTAGCTAGGACCAAACGAAACTGAAAATGCAAGGTGGGCCAATAGATGTGTCCAGAAGTGTATTATGTGGATACGAACAATTGTATAAACACTTAAAAGTTGAAATACAACTTGATCGTTATAGTACACTTTATACCCTATCACATACTTCATAGTGTGTTATAGGGTATAAA
This sequence comes from Hypsopygia costalis, assembly GCA_937001555.2. NCBI lineage: Eukaryota > Metazoa > Arthropoda > Insecta > Lepidoptera > Pyralidae > Hypsopygia > Hypsopygia costalis. Next base: position 4,041,625 of record OW443340.2, on the reverse strand, counting down.
GTACCCTATAACATACTACGTAGTGTGTTACAGGGAACTTTATACTCTATAACACACTATGAAGTATAAAGTGCACTATAAAGTAATACTGATATGTAGGTACTGAAAACTAAAATTACTCAATAATTTTAAAATAAATTACAATATCTAAACTAAAAGTTAAAATCTATGCACAATTGTAACAAGATAAGTACATGGTAAGATACATATATATAACATTATATTTTCATTTACAATATTTATTTATCATCTTTGTAATATGAGAAGGTTTACATACCACTAACGTGAAATGCAGGCACACGACCCGCCCAATGTTAAGCCGTACGCAGCCTATACACGCTAGCAACACCTGAGGCATTGCTCAAGTGTAAAAACCCCTTCACATCTTTCTTGAAAAACCCCATACTGTAGACTCATGGGAAAAATGTATGGCATATTTTTACAACTCATAAAAGAAAATAAAAATTGTAGATACTGACGATAAAAATAAAATATACGAACAGACGGACTGACAGACGCACAAGACAAGATAAAATTCCACATTATTTATCTATGGTATACGGTACGGTGGTATACCACGGAGCTCAGTCTCGCAAGATAATTTTTGATTGACAACCATTATTACAAGAGTGAGTAGTTGACATTCGAAATTATATTTTTGTTTATCAAAGGCATATCGAAGGCTTATATATATGAAGGTATAAGAAAGGAAAGGAAGATTGGGGTGTAAGTGGCTCACCACAATCTTTAGAGCCAAAGCCAACCTCGCCTGAACGTGGTGCACCCTGCCGACTAGCGAATGAGGCTCTGGCAAAAGAGAGGTAGGGTATAACGTATTTGTAAGCGGACCGACTGTGAAATGTACCTCCACCTCACAGAATACCGCAGCCAAATAACAATTCCCTTGAGGGTTGTTGTATTCCTGCGAGTGAGTGAGGTCACCAGAAAGGAAAGAGTTGCTGCGTTGGCAGCGGAGGTGGCAGCGCGCGAGCGATATTTCATGTTGCGAGCGTTACTATGACTACGGCAATCGCTTCACAGGAGGCGGGCCGTATGCTTGACTGCTACCCGAAGTCCTATAAAAAACAATTTATACTTAAACGTGTGAGGAGTTTAGAGTTCTGTCAAAAGTACAATGAGAGCTTCATAAACCATCATGAAAAACACTTCAACCGCGCGATTATACTAATCGGCATAGAATTTATACATGTGCTATATAATAGTTAAGACGTGCACAACAGTCGAGGCAACAAAGGAGGTCGTAGGTCGAGGAGTATACATAGAGACAGTCTCATCAGATGAGGCAACAGCGGTGGCGGTTGCATGAATCTTCTGCTTCAAATAGCGGACATGGGCAGAGGTGGTTTCAAACTGACAGACGGTTTAGAACCTTTAAGCTTGAGGAGAGACTTTGTGTCCATTTACCGATCCGACCACTCTACCGATTGTACAATGGGGTGTGTTCAGAGAAGTTGTTTGACATGATGCCTACTCCCTCCTTTTACAATTGCAATGCGTCACCGACAGTGAATTCATTCTCACACATTAAAACTGAAGTGGTCATATACAGTACGTTTCCAGAGAAGTTTTCTCCCACGTACTATCAAGCTGTGGAATGAACGACCTATCGAGGTTTTCCCAAGACACTACAGCATGGGGTTCTTCAAAACGTGCGTGAAGAGGTTTTTACAGGGACGGCAACGCGCGTGTGATACCCGTGGTGTTGCAGACGTTAATAGGCTGCGGTAAAGGTTTTGTTTGCCACCTTAGTGTTATAAATAAAAGATGACCACAGTAGCTGGAACATAGACAACTACAACAGTCCTGACAGCAGTAGCGCGAACCTCCATCTACTAACGGTAGTGGCCAAGTGCCGGCCACCAGGTAGTTTGATAAACTACCTGTTGGCTGAAGCACGCCAGTATGGACAAAATTGCCTGTAATGTAACTTCCCTGGTTTGCTTTCTTAGAGTATGGTAGAACAATGCGGCACCGGTGAGAGTCACCCGCCTACGAGACATTGTTGCCGATGTGCCCGGAATAAATCACTTTCCTTGCCAACCGGTCCCGGCGAGTGGGCTTGCACGCCGACGCATACAGGGAGCTTTCATTTTGACGGCGAAATGTAGGTACTAGATGGATTTAATTGTGTACATACACGACAGCTCATCTACCAACTTATGTGTAGGCTGCCGATACTGTGATCGGTCGATGAGTGAGGTACGTTACATCTTCGGAATGGAGTTTCTTTACGGTTCATTATCATCAACACTAAAGAGCTCCACTCTTGCCGGTGTGGCTTCTGCCATCCGCTTCTCCACGAGTCTCTTCAACTCTTGGCACGACTTATCTCCCACCTTCCTCTTCTTAAAAATAACTGTATCTTCTAGTCTAGTCTTCGCCTTCCTTTATTTCCTTCTATATGACTTTCTATATCTTATTTTAATAAAGGTGACGTGTTGTATCAAATGTCCCAGCATGTTTCGATAGTTTGGAGAAGTTTCTCATTTTGCCTAACCGCACCTTTTACATTGCAGATATATGTTCTCTCCAATTAATCATCTCCATTTATCTCCTACGCCACATTCCAAAGCATATCTTTTCGGTTGTAAGTAATTATTATTTCTGATGCTGAAATAGCGTGGCTAGAAATGATTGCAGTGACTACAATAAACTACATATTTCAATTCCCGTATGCGAACATCGGGAATTGTCATTTGTCACTAGCAATACAAGGAGTATCGTCACAGTCTTCTCTTAATACTGTGGTATCGTTATGCTTTACCACCCGATCTGTGATGTAGCTACTGCACATGATCTTAGTACTAAAGTTATATACTAGGAGGGACGCAAGAAACCCTCCAGAAAATCAAAAAAAAATAAGAGGTAGGCAAACGAGCATGTGAGTTCACCTGATGGAAAGCAATCACCACCGCCCACGGAGATCAGCAACACCAAGGGGTCACCAATCCGTGGCCAGCCTACCCCTTCGTTTTTTTCTTTCTGTTATTAATATCTATTTATTAATAAATAGTGTGCTCTACGTCTCTCACTAGAGCTTCGTATGCTACCATTAGCCGTCTGAGCCTTTTGTACCATGGAATCTTCAGAGACGATAATAAGCCGTTCACGTCCCATTTAATTTAAAGTTGCCTGAATTGAAAAGTAAAACAATCTAGTTTCTGGCCGTGTGGTTTCCGGCAGACTAGAATAGAATCACTCCGTCTTTTCCCGTGGATGTCGTACAAGGCGACTAAGGGAAATACATTACATATAAAACATACTTAGATCAGGCCTCCCCAACCCGTCTGGCCAGCGTAGGGCGTGTAGGCCAAATCCTCCTTCTGTCTGGGACGGACGAGAGAGGGTCGTGCTCCTATAGTGGAGACTAAAATTACCTGATGATGAAGCCGTTTGATCGTTTCTGCTCCTATTTTTTTTTTTTTTGACATGATAACGTCTTTTAAATCAATGAATGCCGGCGGCGCGCACGAAAAGTTCCGGCTGAGCCGAGCGTGCAAGCGAGAGCTCGGAACAAGCGATAGAGAGGCACGATCCCTATGTTTTCTTATGACGTTAACAAGTCAAATTATCGTCCGTAAACCGACTTTACAGACAACCAATTTTTTTTAACCAGTTGGTCAATTAAGCAATAATTAAAATATGTAAACGGCACGTCAATGTACGTCGCCCTCTACGCGTAGGTGCGCCCGCGCCGCATTTAGTCGGTTGTGGACGAAATCGAGCTGAAATAGTTAATGTTCTTTTGATCAGTGGGCGGGGCATACGTTCACCGGTTTATTTACCGCGGGACATTGACTTCCAGCCGTGGGACTGACGAGATTTCGGGTGTAGTTTGCAAAATGGCGGCAAGATAAGCTATAAAGTGCTTTTAATAGAGTTCGTAGGTGTTTTCACATATTTAGGAAAATTTGTACGTAAAACTGTTGCTGTCAGAAACCTACAGTAGACTTGATTTACTTTACTTTTACATATAATAGCTAAGTTGATCCCATGCTGTAATATATATAAGTACATTAATAATAACTATAACTGCATTCGGCGCAGTGAAATGTTCTTTTTTTCATTTATCTATATATTTCTTATTATTTTATTTATTTTTTAATTATATATGGATTAATATATACCATATGCCTACTTGTATGTGTGTCTCTGGAAACAAATAAAGTTGTTTTATTCTAGCTGAGTCTGTACTTACCTTTTTTCTACATAAATACCACATTTATATATATATAGTATAGAAAAAAAAACATGAGCAGAGATAATGTGAAGTGATTTCTGAAGTATTGATTAGTACCCTTTTGTTTCTTGGCAATAAAGTTATATATTTTATTTTATTTAAAATATCCATAATGTGAAAGCTCGCATTATAACTCGTTTGCATAGACCATCAATACTATTTATTTTGTGCTTACGGTATTTTCAAAATCTCGCCATACAAACTCTCACCCGAATCAGATGGATCTATGTCAATTTCCTCATGGCATTCAATGAATACCAGCACAGTACTCATTGTTTTCGACGTGCATCGATCTAAAATCGACCAATTAGAGCATTCGATGGACACGCACGATTAGTCGAATATTCTACATTCATTCATACCGATGATATGATAGCACGATCACTAGATATGACATAGTAACAACGAAAAAAAATTGAGTATGGCTGCGTTATGGACCCGGCCGTTTTCAATTTGTACGGGATACGTTATATCATGTTATATGAACTAAAATTATTTCAGCGCTTCCCCCTCGCCCGCACGCGATGTTCCATAGTCCTTACTTACCGTAATAAATTCTTTGGTCCTTCATCTATCCAGTGGTGTGATTGAATTTTGGATGGAGATGATAGATTTGTAGCTGCAACACCAAACTGTATCCCCCAATTTTGTTATCATTTGTTTTTTAATTGCCTCCATATGGAAGCAATTGTAAAGACGTACCCATTCACGTCAAAAAAGCCATGGTGTTAGGTATGAGGGAGTTAGCGGTGACAGTGAGTCTGTTCTCATTTAATCCTCATAGTTTGACAATTGGAGCTAGTCTGCTGGCGAAATAACTTTTTTCCTGTGCAACCTTTTTTATATCACACGAATGGTAAAGAAACACACGGTCTGGTACTTTTGGACCTCCGTCACCTCCATAAAATGTATTAAATCAGAAATTTGTACTACGCCAAAATTTGATCGACCCTAAAATAAGTCGGACGGAAGATATTAGAATGAAAGTTTGCAGATCTATATAGTTTTGTGTATGCGATATTGTTAAATAATTTATACATTTTTTTAACATTGTCAAATAGCCTAAGATATCTAGAGGGTGAATACGGCAATGAGGTGGAGAAGCAACAGGTCGAACCCGTCATTTCATCTCACTTTTCATTTCTGTTAATGGGAATCCTTTAACATAAGCATTTAAGAAATATGCCCATATTTGCAATATCTAATGAATCGCAACCGGCCTTGTAATCTAAATTTAGTGTCACGTTTTACAGTCATTTAAACCTAATTGCGAATAAGTCTGATAACAAGACATGATATCTCTAGGCGACGCTGTTGCTAAGAGGAAAATATACTATCTTACAATAATAAACGTTTTTCTGTACTTATATTGGCAGAAGCCATGATATCTGGGTGATACATGGACGTAGAATAGTAAAGACAATACAAAATTATCCTAAAAATGAAGGGCACTATGGTGTGTAATGTGAGACACATGCTTAGTTTTAGAAGAAAATTGAAAAGTGCTTAATGACATTCGTCCATTTATTTCTTTCAGTAACCTTATTTACTTGCTAGTAAAGCGTGATATATTCGGATGAAATAACATTATCGTATTTAGATATTTAATACTGATGTTGAAAGTAATTAAATTAAGCCTACCGGGTGACCCTGTTGAAGAATGTTCATCAAACACGCAATCTCCTATTTTGTGCTCTGTTCAACCAACTAAGCCACTGACGTTGAAGACAGCTCATAAAATAAGCAGTAACCCTGTAGTATGTTGAAGAATGTTCAAACACTTCCAGGTTATGCGGGTATGTTCAGCAAAAAGTTTCCAGTCTTTGATAGTTCGCGTTTGAATCTGTTACCTTTAGCTTTGACCGGCCGTCAAGAAATATCTTGTATTGCTGCAGTGTCCACTATACATCAGGCGGGTCGTAGGCTTGTTTACAGCCGACCACGTAAAAAAAAGCTCCTACTCTGACGAAGAAACAGATGCCTGTGTGATATTTCTAATCATTTGCCCAGAAGGCCAATTCTCGTAATTTTTCTACGAACGCAGATTGAAAGTTGACCGAATCGAGATTGAATTGTGAATTGACTAAAATTATATACTTGATTTCATTAATTAATTATTATCAATTCTTGTTGTTGGCAAAGTAACATTCTTAGTTTGTTTAATTTTCACTCATATTTCGATATAATCCCGCTTTAATTTAATTTTGAAGTTACATAGTGTGTTACGAGAATACCAAATAGTGAGATCGAGACTGGATCAAAACCGAATTTTGACTATATTTTAATTACGAGAATTGCCCCTCTGACATTAAGTTTGCTCAAGATGGTTTCAGTAGCTCGGGACTACATACAAAACATACAAATTTTCCAGGATTGTAGAAAACCTATTTTAAAAGAAGGTACCTATTGAGATTACTATTCCCATTTTCGTAAGTACATCCCCACTCTGTCCACGTCTAGAGATAAAACTATATTTTTTGCAAGTCGAAATGTCAAGTGCGATCTGTTTTGACGATAGTACACCATCACGCAAGGATCGTAAACCCGAAGAGTACAGTTGGCATTCAGATATACACACAACCTTACAGTTCTATACTACTGGTACAGTACTAAATTTATTTAGCAGTATGTAAACTTCTTAAACATCAGAAGAATCGACCATTTGTTAAGAATCATAGTTATATCACAGTATTATTATTAGTACTATTTACAGTATGGCCTCTCCCTGCCGCTCTCCTGCCGTGTCGACCTCACCTCCCCTCTGAGACAAATCTGGAATAGTTTGTATGGCGCCGCACGCACACACGCTCATTCACACTCTGCACAGACGTCATTGTTTATGTAGTAGTTAACGAAGCAACATTTGTATGGAGTGGCCGAGTGTGGTTATATAAGACGCAACCATCACAATCCTTCTTTATTGTCTAAGAGGGAATAGGGAGGATCTATATTCTGCAAAATGACCCTAGATTAAAATTATTATAAAGTTTCGGTTCTCACCATCCAAGCTGATTGGAGACACACATCTCAATTTGGTTGTAGACGTTCGAATTTTTAGAGTAGTGCCACAATCTGATCTTAATAAAAATCTAAGGGGGAATAGGGATAGTATGTTCAACATTTTGGGGTGTACGTGGTTTATCAACATCTTTGAACCAAAGCCAACTTCACCTGCACGCGATGCACCCTGCTGACTGACAAACGAAGCTCTGGCGAAAAGAGCGGTAGGGAGCGTAATAGTAAGCTACCCGACTGGGGAATGTACCTACACCTCACCTCACAGAATACCGCAGCCAAATAACAATTCCCTTGAGGGTTGTTGTGTTCCTGCGAGTGAGTGAGGTCCCCAGAAAGGAAGGAGATACTGCGTTGGCAGCGGGGGTGGTGGCGCGCAAGCGATATTTTATGTTGCGAGCGTTAATATGGCTACGGTAACCGCTTCACATCAGGCGGGCCGTATGCTTGTCTGCCACCGGTTCACATATATTATGTATTTAGTATAATATACTTACAAACTTTACATTCGCCTCGGCTGTATCTGCTAAAGCATAACAAAATGAGCACTCGTCCGAACTTTCGGTAAATATGCTAGTTTCAAATTTGTTGTGAAGCAGTCGCCCACTTGTACAAAATTTGCTTACTCCTATATAATATATTTTTGGCGCCCTTCCGAACGCATGAGACTATAAATAAATAATGGACATCTCCGTGCATGTGGCTGATCGGAAACCCAGGCAGATCTCGGGTATTTCGTTACTGGTAATTTACAAAGTGAGGGTCCTTGGAAAAAGAGAGCCGAGACAAACTCTACGCCACCTTTGTCTACATATATACGTTTTCTTTGTCGAACTTTTTATAATTCAATATCATGTTCGTCTTGGGAGCCTTTCTGATTTTGGTTTCATTGTAAGCTCGGTTTCCCCGACATTTTGTCTTTGGGTTTTTGTATGGCGGTAATTATTTGTTTATAAGCGAGTACCTTAACCTGGACTAATGTAGTATTGTAATTATTTGTGGCTTGACCTAATAATTCTCAGCCATTAGATCGCTTCGCCTGCTCATATGTTCTTTCTTAACTGTCATATTGATAAGATAATATCCTTCAATGTACTTAGTCACTTTGTTGGTTTGCTGCTATTCATTTTTTTAACACAGCTACGACATAATGAAGAAAAGTAAATTTACGTACCATTATATCGCTTTTACAAAAAAATATATTATGTAAAATTTTTCATGGTCTCAGCATGTTACCAGAGTATAAGTATGCACCATCTGCAGTCAGTTCATTCATCGCAAGCTATCAGGATGCAAAAGAGCGACCTGTCAGGACAAAATCAACTATAATGACGAGTATTTTAATATTCCAGACAAAATTATTAGTAAGTTACAGTTTAAATAACTTAAGCAAGTTGCCTTACTTAAGTTTTTATTTTTGAATGAACTATTCTGCCAAAGTTTTACCAGGAGACTACAGCAGGATGTATTAAAAAAAGGCGAGAAGGAATGGCAGATGGGAGAGGAAAATCCTGGATTGCTGGAAGCGGACGGATGAGGAAAGCGGAGGATCGCATATAATGCCTCTATGGCCTAAGGCCTCTATCCAGCAGTGGAGAGCTATAGGCTGATAATGATGATGATGATTATGACATAATAGGTACATAAAAATATGTTATAAAGGCGGACTTGTTTCTTTTTTTATACTACGTCGGGTGGTAGACAAGCATACGGCCCGCCTGATGTGAAGCGGTTACCGTAGCCATATTTCGCGCGCCGCCACCCCCGCTGCCAACGCATCATCATTTCTGGTGACCTCACTCACTCGCAAGAACACAACAACTCTCAAGGGAATTGTTATTTGGCTGCGGTATTCTGTGAGGTGGAGGTACATTCCCCAGTCGGGTAGCTTACAATTACGCTCTCTCCTCTCTTTTCGCCAGAGCTTCGTTTGTCAGTCAGCAGGGTGCACCGCGTGCAGGTGAAGTTGGCTTTGGTTCAAAGATGTTGATGAACCACTTACACCCTTGTTACAGATGGGAATCTCTTCTAGACATTCAACAATTAGATAGTATGTGTATTAATAAGATACTCGGGCCACATCCAGTCATTCATGATCAGTGTCTAGTAACATAACGAAAGATCCGGTTTGCATGAGTCAGTGTATGATAGATGTTTTAAATCAGGTTGTCGAGTTAGAAGCTTTCATTCAAACCGAGTGGGCAACATGGCGGCAGTTGTATTTCTTGTATGACACATGTATTGTCGTCGCGGCTGGGATTTGGGCGTGTCCGAGAACTTGAGAAATTTCATCAAGCGTGCTGAACTAGTTTATTTTTTATTACCGATAGAGTTCCGTGTTGTAAAGCTGGAGAAATGAAAACCTTTTATCATTTACTAGCTGTCCGCCCCAGCTTCGCACGGGTTTGAAGTGGTTTGATCGTTTGTAACTCTTTATTGCACTATAATAGTAATACATAAACTATATAGAATATTCTAAAAAAATGAAATCGGTTCAGCTGTTCTCGAGATATGCGCTTAGCAACACTTTCAGCGATTCATTTTTATATTATATAAGATATGTGTTACGACTTCTTTTATCCTAACATTATTCAGTCCTAACGTCACTTCCCATCAAAAAGACATATAAATATAAATATTTCTGGACAATTTACACAGCGCCATCTAGTCCCAAATTAAGCGCAAAGCTTGTTCTATGGGTAATTAAACGATAACTCATATTATACTTAAATATATATTATTTTTTTGTAAATACATATAATACATATAAAACACCCAAACCAAGACAAACAGACATGTTCATGTTCACAAATATTTGTCTTGTGCGGGAATCGAACCCGCGACCTCGGAGTCAAAGTGACCATTGCTAACCATTCGACCACCGAGCTCGTCAACATAACATAAAACATACAGTCATCTTGATGAGAAGCGATTACTGTGTGTCTTTAAGTTGAGACGCTTGCAAGGAGCTCGCATGTTACGTCTAGTGACCTCACTCACTCGCAGAAATACAATAACTACCAAGGGTATTGTTATTTGCACAGAACATACAATAGATCAACTGTGTTATGTTATGTAGTTATTTGATTTCGGTATTCAAGATGGACATAATTTGGCAGTTGATACCTACCTCATTTGTTCATTGACAGGGTACACAATGTTCTGATGAGATGGACTTTGGCTTTTAAAATTTTATTTTTTGTTTAAGCATCTCCTAACCCAATACTTTCAACACACTGTGTAGTTCCAATGCCTGCTAAGACCTGTTCATGGCTATATCGCTCCATTGGTATATGCTAGAGCGGGCCATGGCGGGTGCATAACATTCATCAAACTTCTCAACGAGGTCTCTACGAGTTGGATCCACAGTACCGCGCCCACCTATCAAAAGACCGGGTTAAACGCCTGTGATTTTAAAGAGATTAATAATAGTATTGCAATGGAAGCAGAAAAGTTTAACAAACACAGTCATACTCGTAGATGGGATGCAACAATAACTGAAGTCGGAAATGAAATGCTATATACTAAAAATATATACATAAAAGCCTAAACCAGCTACTGTTCGGGAAACGGAAATTGGAGCCGAAATTGAGATCAAAAGAAAAGTTGGAAGGGTCAAACGGCATTCCTCTAACAATCCGGAATGCCGTTACAAACAACTTTTCACGCCGGCAAATACTCGCTATTTGTAAACTATAATACAACCACAGCACTGAGATATTTAATAGTCCATCATCCTTACAACCGAAACAGGGCCTACGACCGAAACTGAAGCCAATTTCCCATTGAAAATTTTGATTCCCAAAGGCAGGAGTGAAACTTGAGTTATTGAGAAATATTTTTGGTTAAAACGTAGTTGAAAAAGGATAAAATAATTTTGAAACCCCCGACTAAAAGAATTTATGCTATGAACTTAATAAAAAAAAATTCCAGAGCATGTGATGTTTCTCGCCGGCATGAATTGCGAAACAAAAATAAATTACTTCAGGTTCCATCAAAATTGGCTTTGCATAGTACCGGACCCTACTCCATGTCCATAAAAATTTATAATAAACTACCGACGATATTAAAAAACGAAATAAAAGACATGAAATTCATACAAACTTTAAGACAATTCTTAATTGAAAAAGCATATTGTACCGTAGGCGAATATATGGATGAAAAATGGTAGGACATTCAAAGTTTATATTATCATAATATCAAACCAGTAGTCATGATTCTTTAGCTGTAACATAATTGTAACCCTGTAATATCGGCCTCTCTCTCTTCCATACTATTCCATACATTGCTATACCTATCAAGGTGCATTATATTTATATGACACTACTATAAGATCTTGAATTTGTTAATGACATAATGTGATGCAATAAATGAATAAATAAATAAATAAAAACCCAAGAAAATCCGTCTGGGGCTGCTTTCAATGTAAATATAAATAAGTATACAAGTAACTATGAAACTGCCAAACTAGTTCATTTAATGGCAGCCCCAACGGATTTTCTTGGGTTTTTTTATTAAGTTCATAGCATAAATTCTTTTAGCCGCGCATCTTCCGGGGAATCCTAGCGCATTCTGGAGAATTGCCCTAGCTACTGTCGGCGCTGCCTGTGGAATCCGCGGGAAGTGGCGCGAACGTGGAGTCTCGGTCGGGTTGGTCACAGCAATGGAATACGCTCGCATTCCAACGAATTCGCGCGCATTCCAGCGAACCTTCTCGCGTCATGAGGCAAGATTGACGCTTCGATTCAATTCCATTCCATTCCACGGTAATGTAAATTGAGCCTCATGATCAACTTTCGGTCGAAAGCTCGGATTGCCTGCTTCATTGCTGTGTGCTATTATTTTGTAAACCAACTATCGTGTTTTGGACCATTCTCTATAGTCAGTAGAGAATGCGTTTTGGCATTTTGTACCCTTACTCTTGTTGGCCGTGTGGTTTCCGGCAGACTAGAATAGAATCACTCCGTCTCTTCCCGTGGAGGTCGTACAAGGCGACTAAGGGAAATACATTAGCAAACATCGATCAGACCTCCCCAAAGCCGTTTGGCCAGCGTGGGGAGTGTAGGCCAAATCCTCCTTCCGTCTAGGACGGACGAGAGAGGGTCGTGCTCCTTTAGTGGAGACTAAAATGACCTGATGATGATGACTCTTGTAGAAAGTTAAACTTACGCAGACCATGGACGTGTGCAACACCAGGTACAAAATCACTCGTTACCGACCTTGTAAAAACCTTTAAACGCCCTTTTAAAAACCTCTATGTATTTAACTAGCGACCCGCCCCGGCTTCGCACGGCTGCAATGCTGATACTAAATGTACTACAGAAGGTCTTTGCGCTTTGTCCTATCCAGTCCTTCCCCAGTTATAGGCACACGCCGCCGGCTCCGCGGCCGGTACCGCCACAGCCGTTATGTCCCTGCATTTTAAATGTGTAATATCTTCTAAACTATTCATTTAAATTACATGCTGTGAAGGGCCATATTGATCTATATTAAATGCGCAATGTATTTAAGGTACTTAATTGGATAAGGATTAATTCTGTATTGCTTAAAATCGCTTCGTAAATAAGGCATTATTTCTTGTAAAAAGCAAAGGATAAAATAACGGTTATTGTGTGTTACCACTAAGAGATAGACATATACCATCGCGAACTTTTTTGTAGACCATTTTAAGGTGAACAATACTGTACTACATTATTTTGATCTATCTCGTTGGGTTCAGCCAGCGTTTGCAATGAAAGAGCAAAAAAATGTGTTTATTTACGACATCACATTAGAAACCTCTAAATTATCAGTAATTTTCTACTATGTTATGCATATATTATACATATAAACTTTCCAGTTGAATCACTCTATCTATTAAAAGAAACCGCATCATAATCCGTTGCGTAGTTTCAAAGATTTAAGCATACAAAGGGACATAGGGACAGAGAAAGCGACTTTGTTTTATACTATGTAGTGATAAACAGATCGATTCTGCCGTTTGTATCCATTCCTTCGCATACTACAAGGTATATATAGGGCACCGCTCGAGCAATTTTCCACAACCCTCAAAGTCAGTCAGGTACATCGAATTATTTCTATTAAAATGTTTTTTGGGCATCCTGACTTAATAATCGTCAAATAAAAACGACAAAACGGTCCCTTTCGGGATTTTACGACTGTTTTTAACCGACTTAAATCAATTAACAGTCGAAATTATTCAAATTAACTTCATGCGCGCATGCACAGGAGTAAAATACAACTCAAATATGTGATGTAATTAAAAAAATACACTATGAAATGTGTAGTTTAGCGATACTTAACAGATTCTTAAAATTATAATTGGTGAATAAAACCACGTGTTTATATAAATCACATAAACACGTTATGGCTTTACATGTATGGTGTATTTGTACTTGCGATTTTTTGGGGTCCGTACAAAAAATTATTAGGTAAAACAGCCAGTGTTGTTGCCTCCTGCCGCATGGGACCGATATTTTCGAGGAATAGATTAGTATTAGTTTTATTTTTAAGTAGTTTTATGATTCGATTATTTTCATTTACTATAGCTAGTTTAGTTGTATTTTGTTGTATGTATATTTCTTATGTAAGATCACTAAGTTAGAATTGTATTAAAAGTACATATTTTTATTGCATTAAAGCACATGTTAATAAATATCAATTCAAAAATAAAAAAAAAAGGTAAAAGAACTTGCTGGCAGATCGGTCCTAAAATTTTGTACGTTCCTCTACGGAGAGCGTTAAAATTACAGCACCTCCGTGAAACCTAACCTAATAGGTGTCAAAAAGGTTCAGTAACGCGTGAATGATTATTTTTTTAAACAAATAGCTTTACGGCTCTGAATCAATGTCCATTGAGCCTATCTTTCTATTATTTCTTTATCTCACTCCCTGCTTCAGGGATATGATATAAATCTTATTGTTCCTCCTTTACTTGTAATAAGCTAACAGTATAAACCGATAGTGCAGTTTTTCACGACTTCTTAGAATGACTCGGCAGCCTTGATTCAAACACTTTTAATCAAAGATTCTACTAATTTTAAGCACTCAAATGATTACTTGCACCATAATATACTATCTCTATTATGAATCAACATCACCATACATTAAAATATGAAAATTTGTTTAGAAGCACAACCGCGTTCACCAAGTTCGCGCCTAAAAATATACGTGAATGATGCGTACTGTTTCAAACGTAGTAGTACACGTTTAGCCTGACTGGAGCGGACCTTCACAGAAGACCGGAGTCAAATAACATAATACCTACCTTTGAAGATTGTTGTGTTCTCGCTAGTTAGTAATGCTAGAGTAACGTACCTACAGTCAGACAAACAAACAACAACTAAAAAGATAATTGTTTTGCAACCATTCATATTTATTTTTTCTTAAATTTCCTCTTCGTACAAACTTTCGTTAGAGCTTTAATAATGTAAAGAAGTGTAGATTTATCGCAATGTTATAATAAAACATTTGTACTGTTCCACTTAATTATGTGGAACAGTACAAATGCTTTACTATAACATTGCGATAATAATGTTAAGTGCCAACAAGCAACAGTATCAACTTTGTGTAAATTTATCTGAAGTTACTGAAACAAATTTTCGTAGAATTCCTCCAATAATAAATTAACCTCAATCCTTTATATAGACACTTAAAACATCAGAGGTTTGTTGTATAAAAGCTGAATAGACAGGAATGTTAATAATTCCTATCGCAACAATATCCAGAAATATTTGAGATCACAGAATCTCAGGCATCGAGCCGAGGTCTAGACGTCTGATTTCCAAGAAATGTCTACCTAAACCGCTCAGGACTTCTCAGGTCTGCGAAGTTGACTGACATTTGCGAATTAGCACTAATGCATTTTTTATTACGAACACACCGCCACTCAAAATACAGTGTGTCCAGGGATAAAGTGTAACACTGAAGACGTAATTAATATGGAAAAAAAATATCGAAAAATATTAAAAATAAATTAAAATATGTTTTCTATTTTTTTTTCATGAATTTATTTTTCACTAAGGATTTTATGTAAAATATCGATTTCTTTCAAAGTAATCGGTGGATTTTGTTGAAATAGAAAAAATAATCGTGTCAGTTAGTAAGCAGTAAGAAAACGATACCAGCCAGCAAAAAAGTGACTGACAGTACCTAAACTGTGCTTTTAGTCATATTTTTTTCCACTGAATTTTTCAATATATACATACATAGAGTACTTAGTAGAAAATAAAATCTTAATTCGTAAAAAAAATAAAAATAAAATATTTTTTTTTTCTATATTTTTTTGTCAATATTTTTTATCCATTGTCAGCCTCATTTAAGGTTGCACTTTATCCCAGAACACTGTATACTTCACAGAGTCTTGGGTTTGCGTAAGGCCTCTGGCGATTCCACAATCATCTTACTACTATTATGCGCCTAGGAATTGTTAAAAACTGCGGTGTCGGCGAGGTTGTGCTTCCTCCCTCAACCAAGCTTATAATTACGCTGTGTCCTGCCTCTAATTTACTAGAATCAGCAGGGTGCATACAGGCGAGTTTGGCTCAAAAATGATGGTGCTACTTACACCTCAAACTAAAATAGGTAATTGGTTAATATATTTATTATATATATTAATATATTTAATATATTAATATATTTATTAACCAATTATTTAAGTTTGAAGAGGTTTTTTGCCGAATTTCAATGCGTAGTAACGCATTGATAACAGCAAAAGACTAGAAATAGCAATTGCGTTATGCGTTTTTATTACTTTCTCCTATGTATGTCTTGCTATGCAATCGGCCGATTATAAAGGAAAATAATACCGCATAGCAATAAAATATTTGTAATTATTTTCTTTATAACAGCAATGCTTTTAGCGCCAGGAATGCCTTAAGATTGAGGCGTTGTATTAGGGTTGCCTACTCTTGAAATAAAGGATATTTTTGCCGGCATGTTGTTCTACACTACTTAACGTGCCTCCACCACAAGTTAGTTCATTCAAACTACTATTTCTAGAAATAACGAATAAAAAATCGTTTTCTTTTTTATAACACAGACTGATGCCAGGTACTTAAATAATTATGTAATAGAACAAATTGAAAATCTTAGCAATGGAGACACATTGCAGGTTATTTTAGCATTGGAGAGTAGTTTTTTCAAAAGATAAATGCTTATTCCAATAGAAATTTGATTTCGGAACAATTAAATTTCTATTGGAATAAACATTCATCTTCAACTTGAGATTTGATTCGGTCCAGGGAAATCTTTTGAGCTGCCCCCTTATCACCATCTCTTATTGCGATTCAATAACTGAATAGAATGCTTATTCATACCAATGAATAAGCGACTCTATTCCATTTGAAATAGTCGCTTATTCATTGGTATGAATAAGCATTCTATTCAGTTATTGAATCGCAATAAGAGATGGTGATAAGGGGGTAGTAATCCATCATTGGCAACCCTATAGCTGCATGGTCGTTGACCGCAAGCATAGCAGACCTGTCCCAAAGCTGTAAAGTGTGACATTTCACCTCGATTCCCAGTATCGATGAGTACAGCTATCCATAAGTAATTTTTGTCTTCTTTGTACAATACGTACTAATAAAGAGCCTCAGCTTCACCTAGGGATGGAACAAGGCAGGAATGTTTTGTAAAAAGCCTTTCAATTGATTCATATCCGACATTCAAAGATAGACAAAGCAAAATTATCCTTCTTTTATTAATGCTTAGAAATGCCTCTCATACTTATATCGTGAGAGAAAGATAACTTTGGTCTCGTAGAAACCTTTTTATGTTATATGTTATGCCAAACAACCATATCACCTGCCTGATATAAATCGGATAGCTTGCATTATAAGGAGTATTGCTCGCACGCTGATGGGTGTTCTAATGTTGTTTGGTATGTTCTCCATAAAGACTGATCGATCTAGTAATAAAACGAATCTAGATGAGTTATTTGATAATAAATCTATTTTGTTTTTGTTATCCACGTGGATTTTGGGTCTAGTAATAAGACATTTTCGCTTTTTATACTTTTTTATCTAGAAGACATAATCTTTGGTCAATACGATAATACTCCACTTTCCCATGTTTTAAACACTACCGCGGCGTATGTTACTCAATTGATGCTAACCGCCCCGTTAAAAACCACGCTGTGGTAGAAAATACTTGATCTGTGCCATCCACCCCGTTAAATTACGGGGTCGGCACTACCGGGGTCGATTAAAATTTTTCCCAACCGTCCCGTTAACAGGCGGGACGACCGGGGTAGATAGTACCGACCCCACGCAGACTTTCCCGCTGCTAACGAGACATAATTTCACTCATTCGCAGGGACACTACTATCCTCAAACTATTATTTAGCTGTGGTTTTTGTGACGTCGTGGCAGTTACTTGTCCAACCATACTGGAGTGGGAGTGTAAGTGGCTCCCCCCTATCTTTAGACCAAAATCAAGCTTCTTCTTTAGTTAGTGTACTCTGCAGTCTAGGTAAGGAGCACTTGGCAAAAGAGAGGTAGAGCATATCGAGTATATAGCACAGAACAGCGTAACCATAGGAGGATAGTTGTATTCATACGAGTAAATGAGGTCACCAGATACGAGGAGACGCTCTGTTAGCACCAGTAGTGCAAGCGAGGGAGTAAAATAGTATCCAACCCTTTCTTATCTTGCGACTGCCTATTTGCAGCTCGAAGTTGTATCATTTGCAACGACGCTATTGAACTCCTCATTTTTTTTTAATGGGACACGGCATGTGACGTCCAGTGACTACCGCAGGACACTGGAGTCCAGGAACGGAAGTCACAAAATCGCATGCATTTCATGTAGGGTTACCATCGCTAAAATCAAGTCAAGAAGCGTGAAGACTCGGGATTTTAAAGCTTAAAACCTGGACAAACGCTAGCGCCGCGCGGTCGTCAGCGAGCACTGCCATCGGTGGTGATTCAAATGTTTTAAACAATTAACCCCTGCAAAATCCCGGATGCTCCCCGCACGCCCTTTAAACTAGGACAAAATTAGGGAAATTCGGACGGATGGCAACCCTAATTTCACGTCACCTCGTTGCGTCAACTATGCCAACTAGTGATGAGCAAAATGCCGGCCATATAAATTAAATGCCCAAATAGTACTTATATATTCCCTATTTATGCCCAAAACTAGGCATTTATTGGGCATTTACATGTACTTAGTGGGCACTTATTGTAAATGCCTCGCATTTTGCCCATCTCTAATGCCAACGTAGAATCATATGCATCATGTATCATAAGCTCTCGTTTATTATCTATACAAAAGTAGTGTTACTTATTCTGTATCAGTCGGAACTTTCACTTCTATCTAATCGAAGATAAGCTGTCGATATGATGTTGCGTGAGTGTAGTTCGTCATTACTGGCCATGACGTAGGTAGAGGACACTACGTAAACCGATGAGCATTCAATACAAAGGGCGTGGGAAGAGTAAATTAGGTGAAAGTATGCAGAATTATAATGACTGATCGCTATTCTACGGAAGAAAACTTAAAAAACTGCGAGACCGACTCGCGCCCAAGCGTTCCGTATCATTAGAAGTTACGGGACGGGGGCCCACCACACATTCCCACCACTGTGTCTCCTGTGTAGCCAGGATTAACAGCGGCGACCACCAATAAAGGCAATGAACAATGAACTCCATTGCAGACCCGGGGGTAAGACTAAAGCTGCCGTGGAACTCATAACGAATTTATTCAGAAGAATTACTTACATGTTCACATATTGTACGTAAGTTTCAAATTTATATATAGGTTCTTCATTTTCTCTTCCGTGTTGCGGATTAAAGAAATGAATTTCACGCAGCCGAAGTCGCAGCTAACTACTACCAGAAACTAGTATAATAAACGTGAGTTTCATTCGTCAATGTGTCACGCAGTAATAGTCTTATAATAACGGTTAAACAAAGCGTATACGTCACGTCATCGTGATAGTAGCATTTACATGTTATGTCGGTCGAAGAGCCGCCTAGCTAATACGGCCGACTATAAAAAACAAGTCGTCGAGAGCAAGTCGGCTTGTAGAATTAAGATTTTTTATACTACATTTCGTGGTAGACAAGCATATGGCCCGCCTGATGTGAACCGGTTACCGTAACCATATTCCTTTCTGATTAGCTCACCCGCAGGAACACAACAACCCTCATGGGAATTGTTATTTGGCTGCGGTATTCTATAAGGTACGTCCAATTCTACTATTTTCTTGACTATGCAATAGATGATATGGGCAATTTCCTAGACATTCGCAATATTTACTACGAGTACCCTAAGTGCTGTCTAATTTCAGACCATTACTATACCTACTATAGCAACAGAATAAACAAAAATACAATAATTAACACACATAAGCTGTTGATTTTCAATGTTTGTATGAAGTTGGTGACTGTTCTATACCACAATGGGAATCAAAAACACCTGCTGCTTAATCATTTGTGCCAACTATGTTGTGCCCGTATGCATGTTTGCCAAATTATCAAGACCTATATATCTATAGGTCGTACGTAGCTAGTATCCTAGCTACGTACGCCACACACTTCTCTTGCGCGTTGGCAACCGTGTAAATATCTCAACACGGCCTTTTGAAGAAACCTTGACGGGCAAAACATTTCAGGATATCTGCGCGTATGCTGTGACTATACATTCTATACACACAAATACATTCGGGGTACACGTGTATTTTCAAATATTCATAAATTTCGACATTCCTTGTGAATTAAAGATATTATTCTAATCGCGTAAAATGTCGTTACATGAACGCATGCATACACCCTTAATTTTTAATGCTTTCTAACTTCTAACACATCTCAAAACCATTCCTAATACATCTCTAAACACATTCGAAGACAGTGTATTTGGTATATTAATATTGATAATGTTTTTTTAAATAAAAAAAAATATTTGACACACGTGTCCACAAAAACACAATCTAGAATAAGGGATTAAAGTGGACACAAGATCCATCAAAGATCTAGGATATCTTAGTGGACAAAGCGGTAGTGAAATTACTATAGATATTAGTTAAAAAAATAGAATTATTAGTCGCTAGCAATCCGCAGACAGTTTCCTTGGAGCAAAGGCTTTCTTTAATATTCCAGAGCACGGGAATGCGGCCTGCGATGTGGGCACCGTGCCAAGGGGAACTAATAATGGTTTTAGTTTAATTCCTAATTAATACTATTGTATACTTATTGTTAAAAACCGTCATCTTTATCAGCCTGCGTCTGTCTGTTCACAGCCTATGCCAATGATACGCGACCCTCCGCTTTTCGCGTCCATGTTTGAGACAATCGAGCCGTCTCCAGAGGGACGTTCAACGTTTCATCGTCCCGTACGCTTTCTCCACTCTAGGATTTTTCTTCTCCTTCCGCCCTTGCTGACTCGCAGATGTTGGCGGCCCACTGGCACTTTAGCTTACGGACTCGGAGACTTATGACGACAAGACTACAGCCATCCTCACTTATGAGTATTGTCATGTGACTGCTGTCTTCTGTAAGGTGGAGGTACATACCTAGTCAAGCGCAATATGCCCTACGTTTCTATTGCCACAGCCTCTTTTGTTTATTAGCAGGGCGCACAACTTGCAGGATAGGTTGGTCTTGAGCCTAAGGATAGTGATGAACCACACACACCCCAAACTAATTTCACAAACCACCAAACCAACCTACAAAACTAGTTTTACAGCACTGACCGCCGTAATACATAATTCGTCTTTAATCTATTCAAAGTAATCTTTCCGTTTAATAACAGGCCAGTTCTTTTATCCTAAACAAATCCAGTTTACATCAAATAAGACTAGCAATACCACTTTCTCTTATTCAATATGTCAGTTGATTCAGTCTAGACGTTTGACGTGTACCAGCCTGGGGCTAGGTTCGTGCCTAACACACTACTTATGTATTGCATTAAATCATTTGATTGCACAACTTGGTATTAATTACAAAAGAACTAAGTTGTTTAAATGTCAGATATCTGGGTGGTATTTGTGACGTACTGTTATAAGTAGACATAGCATAGAAAAGTTTAGGTATCGTCTGTTTTTTTATACTACGGAGGCAGAAAAACTTACGGCCCACCTGATGCGAAGCGGTTACCGTAGCCATATTATAATAATAAATAAAATAAATAAATAAATATTTCTGGAAAATTTACACAACGCCATCTAGTCTCAAATTAAGCGAAAAGCTTGTGTTATGGGTACTAGACAACTGATAAATGTACTTAAATACATTTTTTTTTGTAAATACACACTTATAATACATAGAAAACACCCAGACCAACATAATCAGACATGTTCATGCACACAAATGTTGTCTTGTGCAGGAATCGAACCCGCGACCATTGCTAACCATTCGACCACCGAGCTCGTCACATGTCGCCACCCCCGCTGTCAGAGCAGCAACTCCTTCCTTTCTGGTAACCTCACTCACTCGCAGGAACACAACCCTCAAGGGAATTGTTATTTGACTGCGGTGTGAGGTGTAGGTACTTCTCCAGTCGAGTAGCTTACAAAATACGCAGTGCAGTACCCTAACTCTTCTTTTCGCCAGAGCCTAGTTTGTCAGTCAGCAGGGTGCACCACGTGCAGGTGAGGTTGGCTTTGGTTTGGTAGTAACCGAAATTTAAACACAATCCCACTAAAGTTAGCCGTTATGTAATGTGGCGGTTCTACGAATTGACTGCGACATACAACATACCAGTATATAATAAATTGATAGTGACCACTGCATCGAGGACGATTATAATAATTATCCCATTATATGGTTTTTATCTTAACTGTGAAGTATTGGGAATCCGGATGCTCGCATATGTTTTAAGACAGTATACCAGTGTCAGCTATGAGAGATATATATATATATTAATCATATTAATTACAATCTACAGACCCCGGAGCCATTTGTTAACAATCTTCTATTTTTATCTCATAATTTTTTTACAATATATTAATCGCACGTCGCTAATATGCTAATAATCATAGTATTGTCTAATACTACTTAACCTAAATCCTCCTATTTTTTACCTTGCAACCGATTAAATTAAGAATATCACTCATTTTACCACTTCCTGTCTGATAGTGGCAATGGCTCGTCAAGGGGTGGACCGCCAGCGCCAGCGCTGCGCTAATAGCAGTGATGGCGGTCCTCACTTTAGTCTTTCTTCACTTGTGCTTTTCATCAGGCAAGGTGGAGATAAAAAATGGTATCGCCACTGCGTTCGCAATCGCGTTTGTAATATCAGAGGCATCATTCATGCGTTGCCGACCCTGTAAAAAATACTTTATAAAATAGAACTCCAGCAAACAGACGAGCGAGAAGCGGAACGTGACAATCTTTAGAACCTTAGCGAACCTCACCTGCACATGGTGCATCCTGATGACGAGATTCTGATGAAAGAGAGGTAGAGCATGTATAGCCCGACTGGGAAATACATTTGAGATTACGTCTGTAATATAGGTTTACCTTAGCCTATAGACGCTTACAATGCAAGTAGTATTCATCGCGCATCTTTACATCAGGTGAGCCGTACGCTTGTATGGCTCACGCTGTAGTTTGAAATAAAAACTAGTAGTGTCAAAGCATACTTAGCGCGTGCCCCCACTCGGTATAGCTACTATGGTAGCTAATACCACCCGAGTGGTATAAAAGGATACAACAAAAAAATGCACGCAATCAAATTCTAAGAACAGGTGAAGCGCTATTCATGCTACGTATTCAAATCAGTTTTTTTCTAGACGCTACTATAGACAAGAGGACGTATGAATCGGATGATTAATGTCCACACTGAGTGAACTTTAAAATGATTTATGTAATGTTATTGTGTGTAAATTATGAGTGCTCGCGAATTGTATCACTATCGGTTACAGATAACACTCATTTGTTGAACCTTTCACAAGCAATAGACAATGGACTTGTTATCGTAGGGAGTCCTACATGGGTGATATGTATTAAAGCTTAGCTTCGAAACTTTCCAATATATAAAAATGATAAAATGTAATGAAACTATTCAGATCGTTTTGATTGCATCATGTAATATTACGGATACTATATACTCGACGAGTTTGGTGGTCGAATGGTTAGCAGTGGCCACTTTGACTTCGAGGTCGCGTGTTCGATCCCAGCACAAGACAAACATTTGTCTGCATGAACATGTCTGTTTGTCTTGGTCTGGGCGTTTTCTATGTATTATATGTATGTATTTACAAAAAAAAAATATTTATGAATTATATATCTATAATTAGGTATCTAGTATCCATAGTACAAGCTTTGCTTAGTTTGGGACTAGATGGCCGTGTGTAATTTGTCCAAGAATATTTATTTATTTATTTATACTTGAATGTTTTTATTTTGTATTGTTTTTTATTAGTCCTCATAAATAAAAACACGATGTGGACAACACTGCGACATTTTGACGAGCTCGGTGTGTACTTGTGTGTATTAAAATATGTGCTTGTCTTGATCTGGGTGTTTTCTATGTATGTATTTCTAAAAAAATATGTTTTTTAAGTATATTATATTAGTTATCTAGGAGAAATAGTACCGGCTTTGCTTTGTTTGGGACTAGGTGGCGATTTGTAATTTGTCCAGGAATATTATTTATATATCGTATTATTTATATACTTTACCTTCTGCCAAATAAAAAAGTATTAAGTTCATGGATTTATGTATTTTCTAAAAACCTATTATTTGTTACCTTGTATACGCCGTACCACAGTAAGACATGTAGCAATATAGCAACACACTGCTTACATAGGACAAAGCTGTTAATATGATTGTCTGAACCAAGAGCTATTCGGAAGTGACAATGATAAACTGTCTTAAGCTTCTTATTTGCCAACAATGGATTTTATCGACGATTTAGTATAGCTTATTATCGCATTTCGTTGGACGGAAGGTATTAAATTCCGACATTGACAGCAACCTAATTAAGTGGCAAAGTTTTGCAAGCACGAAAGTCACTGGTGCTACAACTTTTATTTATCTGTGGTGGTACTTTCAAGAGTCATAAGGCGATATTTACGAAAATGTCAGAGTTTACTTAATTCTGATGGCTTGCAATAAATTCCGATGCGTATTGGTCGTTCTGTCGATATTTTATCCGTTGTAACATAGCTATTAGTGGTTTTTTGGGTTATCAAATTTTCCTTAAACTGTTACTTTCTCTTCTTACATGGCCATCATTTTATACCGCAATATTGCAGTTATTGGTACCCGACAGACGATGCTACATCATACGCAATTGCTGTCACTGTAGAAACATCCAAATTATTCGTATCTCATGGACATGGACATCTATCCAATTATGTAATATCCTAATAATAGTATCAAATTTTTTTTTTTTTTACTGTAGTACAGAAAGTGTCAAACAAGTATCCGGTCCAAACGATATTCAAGAGTTTAAGGATTTGTCCTTTCCGTCCGTCACAGATCTGGTGTTATGTCGAACCTAAAAAGTCGTATATATATTTGGTGGAATCATTTGTAGACTTGACCCGTCAAATATTCGGACAACATATTTCGTATATCTGAACAAACTGTTATATACATAGTTTACACTATAGCAACAAGGGAGAATCACCAAGCGTTCAGACGATTTTGCAATTGACATTTTTGAATCGATGTGTTAGGTAACAACTCAATGTCTAGGTCCCCAATAGTGTTAGATATTTAAAATACGTGCTGCACGGCAGTTGAGCTTCACTTGACTATCCATCTCTTTAGGCTTTTAATGCCTTATTTGCCATATTGCTGTCTCTCACGTTGCCAAGAGGGGAAGTCAAATTCCAAAAGCTTCCTACTCCTACTAATTTCTTCTGATTAAATTCGTTGTGATTTCCAAGGCAGCAGTGAGTTCCGTAGTTTTCCCCCGGGACTGCAGTAGACTGCATTGTTCATTGCCTTCTTTGGTAGTCGCCGCTGTTAATCCTGGCTACACAGGAGACACAGTGATGGGAATGTGTGGTGGGCCCCCGTCAAAGTATACACGATACATCTTCGATCGGAGACAAGCGAGTAGACAACCCAACTATCCATTCCTACTGGAGCAGTAAATACAAGGTAGGCCTATATTCAGCTGAACTGACGATAAAATATAGGCTGAATAATATCATCTATACTTACCAATTAATAAAACACTAGAACAGAGGTTAAGTCAATGGCATATTTGTCATAATATGTGGAAACAACAACACGCTTACAACTTAACACATGTTCAAATATCGTCCTGGCTTTACATAGCTAATATTACGTGAGTAATTCACGACGTGTATCATATATGTACCTATATAATCAGTCATCGCCGGTCATCGCTCTAGGAAAATTGATTTGCGATTTTTTTTTTCAGATTAAGCGTCGGGTGAACGAACGCTTAATTTTAAACGATAAGACTTTAGCCGTTTGACAGACAGTTCAGTTCGCTAATCTTCTTACAATGGTTTTGTATCTATACATATAATAAAACTATGTATTGTATATGTATGTATCTTACGCATGTACTATGTAGCCAATAATATTTTACACGCATCACACGGACTACTGCACGAAATTGGATGTGGTTTTTACAGTTGTATTGTAGGACGTCTACGTCGGTGCCCTAAGATAACTGACCACTTTGCTATACAGGGGCCCTACCGGCTAAGCTGAAGCTGATTTCCCATCAGATTTTTTGATTGCGAAAATCAAACTTCTACTTAGATTTATAGTACTTGTGTTTAACTTTAGCTGGTAGTACTTAAACCTGGTGCTCTACCGACTAAGCTGATGTTTGTCAATAACTTAAACTTAATGCCTTTTTTACCTCATGTTCAATATGGTAGGGTGGTCAGTTATGTTAGGGAACCGGCTGTACCTATTGACCCAGCACAAGTTACAGAACCACTCAATAAAAATCACAGTTGGCATACGCACGTAAAACCGAAAAACATTTCCGTCTTCCGGCCTATCTCAATCCTTCCTTTCCTCCCCAAGGTTCGAGCACTTTGTGCATCGACAACTAACTGGTCATCTGCGGCAACATAAGCTTTTGAGCCAATTTCAGTCGGGATTTCGATGTGATCATAGTACTGTCTGCTCTCGTCAAGATAACCGGTAATGTAAGGAGAAATATACACGACACACTTCTTACAATATTCATCCTGTTGGACTTCTTCGACGCTTTTAATATGGTCGAAGACGATAGTTCTCCACCGAATCAACCTTTCACCAATTACACTTGCATGGTTCCAATCTTATCTTGGCGATAGATCTCAATTGGTGAACATCGATGGCAGGAAATCAGATAGGTATGGGCTGTGTTCCACAGGGTGGTGCGCTTTCACCTGTGCTTTTCTCCATGAGGGTACGGCCAGCAGATCAACTGGCTGTCGATTATGCAGCATCGTAACATCCATATCCTCATTTTTCTTTTTAATGTTCTATTTAACCTCTCAGCTCTCTTGTATCTTGGAGAAAGGTTCAGTTTTCGTGATTACATGAGCGACTAACTGTAAGCCGCTGTTAGTTATACTCACCTGCAGCACCAAATTACTATTTGATAGCGCGGCTATGGAACTCATTACCTCTAGAGTTACGACTGTCATTCTCTGAAGACTCCTTCAAGATACGTCTTAACAAATTCTTTTCCACGAACACGACTGTCTGAGCAAATCCGACATGACTATATGCTCAAGTATAATAGTAGTGTTTGACCTATGCATATTCTGTATCATCAGCTATATCATAATGTATATGTACCTACAAATGATAATAATATTGTATAGACATTCAAACATTTTTCAGTTTCATATTTTAGTATTTTTACGTTATTAAATCGCAATCATTATTATGTAACGGTCAAAAAGCTTTAGGCTAAAGCGTCTGAAAAGGTTATTTATGATACATTTGCCAAGACTTTCGTTGTGGTAAAGTTTAGATAAGTAACGTAAAAATACTTTAATGTCTGTGAAATTTAATATTTGGCAATCTTTGTTGACAAAGCTTTTATTTAGTTTTACCCGATGTCCAAACATTACAAGTTAAATTTAACAATCTTCCCAGTGTCCGATTGAGCTGAAATGTTGTACACTCGTTATTTTCTCGCCGACATCATATTTCAAAATGCCGCCACAAAATGACGATTTCATTACTCATCAATGCCTACGATATGAGTATCAATTGTAAGGGCTTGATGAGCAAACCACAGTAAGTAAACATTTTAGTACTTTTTCTTTTTTTTTTTTTTCTTATATTTATCATCGTTTGCGAACCAGGATTTTTTTTCAGTGGCGCTGGTTAGCAACGCTAATTACCTTAACCTTCAGATAACAACCCCAACGTTCCGGCGACACTTGAACCCTGTTATGCAGTATAGATCCAACCGACATTCTGTTACTTTTAAGCAAAAGCTTATAACTTTTGGGAAGCATATGTCAAACAAACTGCTAGAATCTGTTTCGAATATATAAAACTCGATTTGAAGTTTCTCGCTATGTATATTTCTCAATTTGGCATCGTTTGTCGGTTGGATCTATTCTGCATAACAGAGTCCAATTGTCAATGGGAAAAGTAATTCACCACACCAACTGTTTAAATTTACTAAAGTCTATATTGATCTCTAAATGGTGCTTAACATAAATTTGCTATTAAAACTGGAACATTAAGGTGCGTTATCGTATGCAGGAATCCAAGTTCATCGATGATAGGTTACTTAGCCTGTTCGGAGCAGAGGTCGATTTGTCCTCGTGACATTGGATTAATTGAAAAATGACTTTACGTCCGACCTCCAAACGAGCTATTCAACCGTTATGAGACATGCGAAGTCGATGTGGGAACGACTCGAGAGGCTTATCATATGCCGAATAAAACTATTACTTCATGCCGAAATGTTTATTTACTATCATAATCATAATCAAATTCAATAAAACAATATATATTATTCAATTATACAGATTCTAATTTCAATTAAACAGATTGCATAATCAAATTTTTCATCTTAAAAAAACTAGAAAGCAACCCCCGGGTATTGCCATGCATATACTAAAACTCGAATTTAAGCAATTTGATACTATTTAAACCTAAAATCAAGTTTTATGGAGCAAGGCGTACGACAATTATTGATCTCTACGTACATTTTATGATAATTATTAATTGTATATACAAATTGTTGAAGTAAACATTTCAAAATCAATTCATCAATATAACGCCGTCAATAAAGCTGTTGTCTAAATTCTGAGCAACAACAACGGAAATTAAATCTATACAATATTTAACGTCATGCACACTCGCGAGTTGAACTTGTAAAATAATAAGTCATGCGTTAGAATGTTTAGTATTTGTTAGTCATATAATTCAAAACACTAAATATAAATATATATATTTTCTTTTCAATAATAATGTATAAAATAAAATTATAAAACATAACGCGCGAAGATCTCGAAGGAAAACGAAAAAATGGTGCGCGAATCACAATTTGTATTGTCATGGAACTTATAAACTAACGGAGCATTTTTTCGATTCCCTCCAAAAACTTATCAATGTAGATGGTATATATAACAATAACGATTACTCGCGTGATAACATTGTGCTGCCATATGTTACAAAATCAATTTCGCCAATGAACAAAATAAACTGCAGTGAAAAATTATCACGTACGTATATAGATGACAAGGAAACAATTAAAGAGTCCAAAGATAATTGTAGACTGCACGTTTATAGTATTCTAGATGTTAGTAGAAGTAGACATAGAGATAACTGATAATTTCATTGTAACATAAAGAGCTAATAATAGTGGTGGAGTAGGATGACCCAAGGAACAGCTTCATCTTAGTAGGCTCAGCATCAGACGTCGCGTTGTATCTGTAACAAGCATTACCTATAATTAAGAATATTGTTCTCATTTAGATCCAATTAAAAGTAAAGGAAATAAAGTAGTAAGTTATAAATTTATTGCTTTTATATTAGGAAATATTAAAACCGATAAATAACGACCACGACAATAAAGATAAATACAGCATTTACAAATCGATAAAACTGAATCCTTGGAGGAAGTCAAGATAAAATCCATAAAACCGACCGTTGATTTACAAGGCAAAGATAGTCGGTAACTCACTCATACAATAGACACGATTAAATAATAGAACGGTGTAATAATGCCATATTTATTCAACTAAATAAACACCGTCTGTCAAGAAAGAAGTAAGTGCGTCAAATGGGAGTCAATTAAATTTTAAAAGTGCATAGTCACGTGACAATATTTCGAAAGGACAAGTACTCGAAAATGATGACGAAGCAACAACTATTACATTGAATACATAGCCGCATTGTGACGATGTTAACAAAGACTTGTGGAGCTACGAATTTTCGTGCGAAACGCATTTTCAATTTGATCAAATTACGTGACGAATCCCGTAATAAATCTAGAGGGGTTGAGGGCGTCAGAGATTAATATACGCCGGATGACAGTACGTTTTAAAGCTTTTAAGATCAATTACAGTGGAAATGAATGAAATAGTGAATAACAGCGTGTGTCAAAGTCAGTGTTACTTCACTGTGGACCAGATGCATTAATAAGTTTTGTTGCTTGTCATGCATTCAATACACACTACTTACTTGACAGAAAACTAAGAATTTCTTTGAAATAGTTTGAGGTATTATACTCAGAAAAGTGTAATGTGTTAATGTTTCAACGTTTACACACGTGTGGTGTTTTATAATCTACACGTCTATAGAAGAAATTCGCAACGAATCAATGACCTTTATCAATGGCTTCTGTAATTACTCTAAAAATAAAATCGCGAGGGAAATCACTGGCACCCGGTTCACCATAGCAACAGCGATAGACACGGTTATCAGAATTTGTTGGACGTTATCAATCAATGTTTCGTCATGACCTCGATTGCGCCCACGCCCTGCGGTAATCTTAACGATTTACCCTATTTCTTAATCCTACACATGTCCAATGTAGCAAGACCTCTAATTCAAAATGATTATACATAAAACTGAGTTCTAGTTAATTTATCCTTTCGACCACCACAAACAGCCAGTTCAAATTGATCTTCGTTTCTATAGAATTTGAGAGCTCGCCAGGCTCTCGTTAGATTACCCTAATAGCCACTAGCGCTGAAACTCCTGTATTATTAGTAGTTTATTTACAAATCGGGAGCATTTGAATTGGTTCAGAAACAGTAACGTCTGCCAAGAAATATCCCTTTTCCCTTCCATCTAATTTGACTTTAATATCCGTCTGTGCCCTCAATAGCTATTGTTAATAGGTATTTCAAATTCTATTGCTTACAAATGTATTAGACATAAAAATGTTATCTTGTAGTTTCACCACGGAATTTTTACAGTTTCAAAAAATACTGAAGGCGAATGTATTTAATTTTATACAAACTAGCTTTCGCTCACGACTGGTACGCACGCATTGTTTTTTGAAATATCTTTTCTTAGCGAATATCTACGTCATAATAGCAACCGGTGTACCAAACATACTAACAAGTCCAGCCCCCTTATATCTTATTGCGATTCGAATAAGCATTCTATTCAGATATTGAATCGCAATAAGAGACGGTGGTAAGGGGGTAGTGGTTTGAGCCGTGCGTTGAGCGAACAGTTAGCCAGTCAGTGTTTTTTTAGTTAATGATATTTAAGAATTCGCATATATCTTTGTAGGTTGGTGGGTCATCTTCATCGTATTTTATTAATCTTAAACGGAACTAAGGACGAACTCTTTCGCGTATAATGTCACGTTCACAACTAGCCTCCTCATTGCCAAAATTTTCAGTTTCTCAGATGTATTTCAGAAAACACCTCTTTTGCAATTAACCGTTCGCGTGCCGCCGTCCCATGGTGGGTACAGAATTAGTACCTACAGCACTTGGTAAAGAATTGACACGCGAGGAATTAATTCATCATCATCATCATCAGGTCATTTTAGTCTCCACTACAGGAGCACGACCCTCTCTCGTCCGTCCCAGACAGAAGGAGGATTTGACCTACAATCCCCACGCTGGCCAGACGGGTTGGGGAGGCCTGATCGATGTTTTATAATGTATTTCCCTTAGTTGCTTTTTACGACATCCACGGGAAGAGACGGAGTGCTTCTATTCTAGTCTGCCGGAAACCACACGGCGCAAGGGGAGGGATTAATTAATGGTCGTCAATTCAACATACCTGTTGTCGCCTATTATATTTAAGTTATAAACTTTAAGGGTCCACAGGAACTTGTTATGACATTACAATCAGATCCCGAACTTCCCGTCAGTTCGTGTATGAGCTCCATTTGAATTTAAACAATATTTAAGTATCCTTTGTCTCGTATGCAATTATATTGACTATGGTCAATGTACTCTCACATTGTTTGTGTGTAAATTACATTTGTATATACTGGTCATGATTAAAATTTATTTTAAAGGGCTTCATTGACATACGACTTCGACCACATACAGAATTGACAGCACAGATGATAATAGGCTATTTGACCAACATTTTTTTCGGTTTGATATGTAGGGACGTCTGAATAATATAACCATAGGTAAAAGAATTACTTCGACTGCACAAAAATCTCTCGAGATATGTTATAATTTGATAATCACAATTTTGGACTTTCCCAAAAACGCTCCATACAAAAGACTACTGAGTTATGACGTCACAGGTTTGTATTTTGTATGCATCAAATCAGAAATTTGTAGGACAGCTATGTTAAATATTACGTTTAAGTAATTAGTATCATAATAAAAGTTATAGTATTCTTTATTGCTTCTCCAATGGAAATATACATATCAATACATATAATTTTTAATAATTTCATACTTTTAAAATGGACTCTCCCGCCAAACTTTGATCGACCCTAAAATAAGTCGGACGGAAGATATTAGAATGAAAGTTTGCAGATCTTTATAGTTTAGTGTAATTTACGATATTGTTATATAATTTATACAATTTTTGAACATTGTCAAATAGCTTATTCAATGAAGCTCGATGAGTGTTAGATACATAAAATCCGTGGTGCACGGTAGTTGAGCTTCACTTGGTTAGTCATCTCTTTAGGCTTTTAATACCTTATTTATTTGCCTTTATATATAATGCCTTTAGTGCGATATTGCTGTCTCTCACATTGCTAAGAGGGGAAGTCTTTCGGGGTGTAAGTGGTTCATCAACATCTTTGAACCAAAGCCATCTTCACCTGATTGGTTGACGAACGACATCAACGTGCTCGCGTTTATATAATAACTGAAATTTTCATTATTATTTTCTTTTTAAATGTTCATTGTTTACGTCTTTTTACACTGCTTAATTATGCAACAAAAAATTTTGATAGGGTAATTCGCAATGAAGTATTCAATTTTACTATCAGAAGAACACAACAATTGATATTATTGTATGTGTATTAGGTAAGATTTACTTCTCTTTTCTCATCGTCATTTTTGTTCCACCTGCACGTGGTGCACTACTGGTTTACTAACGGGTGAGATATGGCATAGCGTAATTATAAGCTACCCAACTGGTAAAATCAAGTATGAAATATCAATCCCGAGAGGGTTATAGGCGAAATAGGCGTCCTGGTTACCAGGAGAAAGGAGTTGCTGCTATGGTAGCGGGGGTGGTGGTATTTTATGCGACATTTCATGTCGCACACGTCACAGCCGACGGGCCGTACGGCCGGGCTTGTCTGTCTCACTCGACGTAGAATAAAAATAAAATAAATGCGAAAATTATACAAGAAAAATTAAACCTTAGGAAAATTATATTTCCTTACTTCGGAAGCTTCATTATTAATATGACTCATATACAAACAAGCGTACGGTGTACATAGTGCATGCTATGAGGTAATTAATAAACGATGTTTATTAATTATGCAATCACGACGAATGGCCGCAGGTGTATCACCTCATACATCAGAATTTTCATCTCTACAATACAAAGTTCGTTTTCATAACGAAAATTTATTATCGTAACAATGATGTTTTATTGTTGCTATGGTGTCGTGTGCCAGTAATTTTCCTGGCATTTTTATTTTTAGAGTAATTACAGAAGCCATTGATAAAGGCCAGTGATCTGTCATAAATTTCTTGTAATGACGTGGAATACAGTCTCTCACGCGTAGGAGGCCAAGCGATCGATCTTGATCTACCGGTTGACCGCAGCCGTTGGGCCAATCGATCGAATGATAGACATTCATTCATTGGATTTTTTTAAAATTGACGATTTCAATCTATGAAGAAATATCGATTATGATTATGGAGATGACACTATAGTAAAATTGGTTATTTTTAACCTAGTTTTGGCTTAGGAGGTCAATCGATCGAATGATAGACATTCATTCATTGGATTCTTTAAAATTGGCAATTTCCTATGAAGAAATATCGATTATGACGATGGAGATGACACTTTAGTAGTGGTTACTTTTTAACAGACGTTTATCATGTATTTTGGGGTGTAAGAAGTTCCTGGGGTGTACATACAAAGTTCATAATATCTATGTATTCATACTATCGATCACCATCCCTACTGGCAAATCACACAGCCATATTTTAGTTAGTAAACTCCTCTCCATGGCCGTCCATCTCCGTGGCACCATTTTATGGAATGAAGAATAATCTTACAGGAAATTTCATGAACATTATCATGAAATTTTCGAACAGAGGATCATCGAGAAATTACTGTATATAAATTTATTACGAAAGTACATCGTTATTGTAAAGAATTGGACCTAGTGACACGATTTTTTTTAATTTAATTGTTACTGGCTTGTTCTCGTTGGGTCTGTTGTTAGATCTGCAGCTGTGCAAATCGACGACGCTGTAACACATCGTGGGCCTCAATGTATGACGCAAGTGTGTAATTACAATGAAATTTACGACATTTTAATTTCCATTATTGTCTAGCACAGTATTTTTTATACCACGTCGGCTACAAAACAAGCATAAGGTCCGCCTGATGTAAGGCGGTTACCGGCCACTATACAACTAAAGCAGCATCTTCTACAGTCTGGTAAACACACACGCTCGCAACAGAGCAAAACAAGGGGTATGGTTATTTGGTTGCGGTCTTTTGTATGGTGACGGTCCTTCCCCGGTCATGTCCTACCGCTCTTTCACCACGTTCAGGTCAGGTCAGGTGTAAAGATGGTGGGCCACTTACACTGCCTAAATATATATTAATAGCTACGAAAATATTCATTAAAAATTTATATCCACACTTATGTCAAATATAAGTCTAATATAACGAAACATATCAGAAACAGTATATGTACTCCAACTACCCCATGGCTCCACCGAGCTCGCGGTCATATGAGCACTCTGAGGCTGTTGTTTGAGGTATGCACAATCTGTATTTTTTCTCTGTGTCGCTCGTCCCATCCCACCCGATATGTTTTCCGATTGACGAAGAACGGAAGGTGGTTTTTCGCGAGTAGGAATGTATGTATATTTCTTTGGCACGCCCTACAACCTAAATCGCTTGGCAGATTTCAACATGGGGTGTCATTCGATTTGTCTCCGCTGTGAGAATGACATAGAGTATATTATTTCAATATAGCGTACGGGGGAAAAAGTAAACGATAATAACAGAAAAAAATGTTAAAATTTTGCTGTCGGGTTTTTTGTCTCAGTTAATAATGTCTTATTTGTTCGTTTATTACTGTTAAGAAATAAGAAGCAATATGAACTATGTGTATGGACCAAATAAAATAACATATTTATCAGCATGATGTGCTTAAAATAAATTATTATCACAATTTTCGTTATCTCTGCACAATTTTAAAGCAAACGTGCGACTCCTGTATTAGGTACTTGCATTATGTATGTATGTATGTATGTACGTAGATAACAAAATTGATACTTTGAAATAACCTAATCAACTAATACCTAATTGATATTATATCACATGGATTTTACTGGAAATTTCCTATAATCTTTCTTATGGTCTAAGATAATGTGACACATATAACGTATTACACGCTCTCGGGTCAAAATTTGGAATGTAATTAAACACGTCATTGGTCAAAGAGTACTTTTTATCAAAACAGGTTCTCCACACATTCCGATCGCTGTGTCCTACCCTCGCTATGGCCGTATACAGAAAGAAAGCAAATAGTCTACGCCGCTGTTGAGGATTGAGGAAGGATGAAAGTTACTGTGTTCATGCGAGCGAGTGGTTCGCCAGAAAGGAATGGGGTGTAAGTGATTCATCAACATCTTTGAACCAAATCCAACTTCACCTGTACGCGGTGCACCCTGCTGACTGACACACATGAAGCTCTGGCGAAAAGAGAGGTAGGGCGCGTAATTGTAAGCTACCCGATCGGGGAATGTATACCTCCACCTCAGAGAATACTGCAGCCAAATAACATTTCCATTGAGGGTTGTTGTGGTCCTGCGAGTGAGTGAGGTCACCAGAAAGGAAGGAGATGCTGCGTTGGCAGCGGGGGTGGCGGCGCGCGAGCGATATTTTACGTTTCGAGCGTTAATGCGGCTACGGTAACCGATTAACATCAGGCGAGCCGTATGCTTGTCTGCCACCCGTCGTATCATAAAAAAAAAGGAAGGAGTTGTTGCGTTGGCAGCAGGAGGAGGCAGTGCGCGAGCGTATTTCGGTAACCGCTTCACATCAGGCGTGTGGTATGCTTATCTGCCACCCAAAGTAGTATAAAAAAAAATTACGCGGCTGAAGCTGCGACCAGAAAGAAGTTAGTTTTAAATAATCGACCGTTAAATAATAATGAAATGGGCAAGGCTATTTACATTTGTAATTATTTGGTTGTTATAATTGTACGAATATTAATTGGAGTTACCACGATAACGTGTCCTTATCTAACCTTAGAGATCAAGGTAATAACTGTAACGGTGTACATAGTGCATGCTATGAGGTAATTAATAAACGATGTTTATTAATTATGCAATCACGACGAATGGCCGCAGGTGTATCACCTCATACATCAGAATTTTCATCTGTACAATACAAAGTTCGTTTTCATAACGAAAATTTATTATCGTAACAATGATGTTTTATTGTTGCTATGGTGTCGTGTGCCAGTAATTTTCCTGGCATTTTTATTTTTAGAGTAATTACAGAAGCCATTGATAAAGGCCAGTGATCTGTCATAAATTTCTTGTAGTGACGTGGAATACAGTCTCTCACGCGTAGGAGGCCAAACGATCGATCTTGATCTACCGGTTGACCGCAGCCGTTGGGCCAATCGATCGAATGATAGACATTCATTCATTGGATTTTTTTAAAATTGACGATTTCAATCTATGAAGAAATATCGATTATGATTATGGAGATGACACTATAGTAAAATTGGTTATTTTTAACCTAGTTTTGGCTTAGGAGGTCAATCGATCGAATGATAGACATTCATTCATTGGATTCTTTAAAATTGGCAATTTCCTATGAAGAAATATCGATTATGACGATGGAGATGACACTTTAGTAGTGGTTACTTTTTAACAGACGTTTATCATGTATTTTGGGGTGTAAGAAGTTCCTGGGGTGTACATACAAACTTCATAATATCTTTGTTTTCATACTATCGATCACCATCCCCACTGGCAAATCACACAGCCATATTTTAGTTAGTAAACTCCTCTCCATGGCCGTCCATCTCCGTGGCCGTGTGGTTTCCGGCAGACTAGAATAGAAACACTCCGTCTCTTCCCGTGGATGTCGTACAAGGCGACTAAGGGAAATACATTATAAAACATCGATCAGGCCTCCCCAACCCGTCTGGCCAGCGTGGAGAGTGTAGGCCAAATCTTCCTTCTGTCTGGGACGGACAAGAAAGGGTCGTGCTCTTGTAGTAAAGACTAAAATGACCTGATGATGAAACTCCTTTTCAACCACCCAAGAGGTACTTGGCCGATCTTACCAAGTACCTCTGGCCTAACCTAATTGATGAAATGTAACATTTCATATCATAAGCTTGTTTGCATTGTGTGCATGCAATGTGGACCATAATAGTCTGTCCATCCGTGGATGGGTTTATTTTTTTCGCGTCGGATCGTGAGTAGCGATCTTAAGCCATCGGTCCCAGCTGTTGCCATTGATGACAGTCGGCCCTTGGGCAGCTCTGAAATCGTGGTGTAGTGGAGTATGGAGTACAGTCACGTACTAAACCCCTTTAATTGAAAGGAGACCTATAGGTCTCCTTGATAATTGGGTTATAACTCTTTTCGGTGTAATAATCAATGCATTTTCATCCATTGCTTCCTATCCATATTTCTTAATATTCCTGTACAACAGGGTTCCCACCATTTTAGTCATCATCGTCATTATCATCAGGTCATTTTAGTCTCCACTAAAGGAGCACGACCCTCTCTCGTCTGTCCCAGAGGATTTGGCCTACACTCCCCACGCTGGCCAGACGGGTTGAGGAGGCCTGATCGATGTTTTATAATGTATTTCCCTTAGTCGCCTTGTACGACATCCACGGGAAGAGACGGTGTGATTCTATTCTAGTCTGCCGGAAACCACACGGCACTATTTTATGGAATGAAGAATAATCTTACAGGAAATTTCATGAACATTATCATGAAATTTTCGAACAGAGGATCATCGAGAAATTACTGTATATAAATTTATTACGAAAGTACATCGTTATTGTAAAGAATTGGACCTAGTGACACGATTTTTTTTAATTTAATTGTTACTGGCTTGTTCTCGTTGGGTCTGTTGTTAGACCTGCAGCTGTGCAAATCGACGACGCTGTAACACATCGTGGGCCTCAATGTATGACGCAAGTGTGTAATTACAATGAAATTTACGACATTTTAATTTCCATTATTGTCTAGCACAGTATTTTTTATACCACGTCGGCTACAAAACAAGCATACGGTCACATCTTCTACAGTCTGGTAACCACACACGCTCGCAACAGAGCAAAGCAAGGGGTATGGTTTTTTGGTTGCGGTCTTTTGTATGGTGACGGCCCTTCCCCGGTCATGTCCTACCGCTCTTTCACCACGTTCAGGTATGGTCAGGTGTAAAGATGGTGGGCCACTTACACTGCCTTATATATGAATAGCTACGAAAATATTCATTAAAAATTTATATCCAAACTTATGTCAAATATAAGTCTAATATAAAGAAACATATCAGAAACAGTATAAGTACTCCAACTACCCCATGGCTCCACCGAGCTCGCGGTCATATGAGCACTCCGAGGCTGTTGTTTGAGGTATGCACAATCTGTATTTTTTCTCTGTGTCGCTCGTCCCATCCCACCCGATATGTTTTCCGATTGACGAAGAACGGAAGGTGGTTTTTCGCGAGTAGGAATGTATGTATATTTCTTTGGCACGCCCTACAACCTAAATCGCTTGGCAGATTTCAACATAGGGTGTCATTCGATTTGTCTCCGCTGTGAGAATGACATAGAGTATGTTATTTCAATATAGCGTACGGGGGAAAAAGTGAACGATAATAACAGAAAAAAGTGTTAAAATTTTACGGGTTTGTCGGGTTTGTCGGGTTTTTTGTCTCAGTTAATAATGTCTTATTTGTTCGTTTATTACTGTTAAGAAATAAGAAGCAATGTGAACTATGTGTATGGACCAAATAAAATAACATATTTATCAGCATGATGTGCTTAAAATAAATTATTATCACAATTTTCGTTATCTCTGCACAATTTTAAAGCAAATGTGCGACTCCTGTATTAGGTACTTGCATTATGTATGTATGTATGTACGTAGATAACAAAATTGATACTTTGAAATAACCTAATCAACTAATACCTAATTGATATTATATCACATGGATTTTACTGGAAATTTCCTATAATCTTTCTTATGGTCTAAGATAATGTGACACATATAACGTATTACACGCTCTCGGGTCAAAGTTTGGAATGTAATTAAACACGTCATTGGTCAAAGATTACTTTTTATCAAAACAAGTTCTCCACACATTCCGATCGCTGTGACCTACCCTCGCTATGGCCGTATACAGAAAGAAAGCAAATAGTCTACGCCGCTGTTGAGGATTGAGGAAGGATGAAAGTTACTGTGTTCATGCGAGCGAGTGGTTCGCCAGAAAGGAATGGGGTGTAAGTGATTCATCAACATCTTTGAACCAAATCCAACTTCACCTGTACGCGGTGCACCCTGCTGACTGACACACATGAAGCTCTGGCGAAAAGAGAGGTAGGAAGCGTAATTGTAAGCTACCCGACCGGGGAATGTATACCTACACCTCAGAGAATACCGCAGCCAAATAACATTTCCATTGAGGGTTGTTGTGGTCCTGCGAGTGAGTGAGGTCACCAGAAAGGAAGAAGATGCTGCGTTGTCAGCGGGGGTGGCGGCGCGCGAGCGATATTTTACGTTTCGAGCGTTAATGCGGCTACGGTAACCGCTTCACATCAGGCGGGCCGTATGCTTGTCTGCCACCCGTCGTATCACTAAGAAAAAGGAAGGAGTTGTTGCGTTGGCAGCAGGAGGTGGCAGTGCGCGAGCGTATTTCGGTAACCGCTTCACATCAGGCGTGTGGTATGCTTATCTGCCACCCAACGTAGTATAAAAAGAAATTACGCGGCTGAAGCTGCGACCAGAAAGAAGTTAGTTTTAAATAATCGACCGTTAAATAATAATGAAATGGGCAAGGCTATTTACATTTGTAATTATTTGGTTGTTATAATTGTACGAATATTAATTGGAGTTACCACGATAACGTGTCCTTATCTAACCTTAGAGATCAAGGTAATAACTTAATGTGTTATTACATATATCTAGTTCATTCGCAATAAAGTATTTAGCAGATTTTTTACTCTACTTTATACCTATGCAAGGCCTTTTTTATGTCGTTTAGTTTCAAACTAAACGACATAAAAAAGGCCGCCTAAACCTAAGACATGTATTTTCTACTGAATTTTCCTATAGATCAAGCTAGAGGGTTGTTGTGTTCCTGCGAGTGAATGAGACTATAAAGGAGCTGCTGCATGGCAGCGGGGGTTTTTTATAATTTCCTGGTAGCTCAGTTGGAAGAGCACTCGACCGGTCATCGAGAGGTCGTGGGTTCAAATCCCACCTAGGCAGGGAGGTGAATTTTTCATTTTATAATATTCTGGATAGTTGGCCGAAACAACTAATTAAATTAATAATAACAGTGTAACTGGTTAGGACAGACTAGAATACGGGACGCGGGATATACTTTTTATATTTCAAGCTTCTATAGTTTACGCTCGCCGCTTCACATCACGCGGGCGATATGATTGTCTGCCACTCGATGTATTAAAAAAAAATTTAGGTCAACAACCTTCAAACAATCAAAATTTTACTTTTCACCAGGTGACCCAGATGCTAAGTTTTTGATTTTATACTACGTCAGGTGACAAAAGAACATACCGCCCGCCTGATGTGAAACGGTTACCGTAGTCATATAAACGCTCGCAATGTTAAATATCGTTCGCGCGCCGCGTCTTGGTTAACTCCATTTGCCTACCAATTATAACGTGTCCCTTTACACACAAATTAATCCTGCCATAAAGCACTCATACGTAAACTTCCATTTTACACCATTAAGGTGACAAATAAGCATATACCCTTCCTGATAATAGTGAATAAACGGTATACTGCAGACTATGGGTACTAGCAACTGCCAGAGCCCGGAACATCACATGCGCATTTTCGACGTTTGTAATCATCTCTTCATGAGCGATATTTCATGTCGCGAACGTTTATATGGCTACGGCAGCCGCTTTACATCAGGCGAGCCGTATGCTTTTTTGCCATCCGACGCAGTATAACTAAAAAAAAATAGTTTTCGAAGAACCTCATGCCTCGTTTATAGGATAAACATTTAATTATTCTGTTTATTTAAAACACAAAAGATTTTTAATATTGCTAAGATCGCTATAAGATTTTGTTAGGTTAGCTAATTACGTAATAACTGAAGACAGAAGGTCCCTTAAGATTAAAAAGTTCAGGGACTGGATAAATTAACCGACTTGGTATTACATGGATCTCATAACTTTTTACGGTAGAAGATCTGAGTTGCGAGACTTGGTTTTTTTACAAGTTATGTTTTTGATGGCATTACTTATTCTGTGATACCGATAGAACATCTCCCTGGAATCGGCGCCATAAGCGAACATTTCAAAAGTATAAGGATAAATTCTCTACCGTTATCAAGGGCCGTGTTAGTAGAAGGCCGTGGCCATCATAAGCCTAACGAAACGATTAGTTAATATTAAATACTTATTAATTTATTGCATTTTATTACAACCGGCATAAAGATTAGATACAGGCTTCTACCGGATTTCTCAAGGTAGCCACGGCTACCGTGTGGCCCCATTTATCTAGCACTAATCTGATAAGTTATCCCATCGACAACCAAGGACGCTATAAGTATTGATAAATTTATCGGATTTCAGAGCTACTTTCAAGATCACGACTGCCTACACTATCTTTATATAACTTTATAAAGATAGTAATCTTTCTAATACCATTAGTACTATCATAGTTAAGATATCTTCAAACCTTGTGTCCGTTTGTTTCTTTACAATAAACATGTGGATTATTAGTAGGGATGAGTAATGTAATATGTGTACTGAGTAATATTAACATATTATAAATATTTTGAAACTGGAAAAAAATCACCTCCCCCGCCAAGGTAGGATTTGAAACTCATTTACTGTTCGTGCAGCACTGCTCTGGAATAAATTACCAGTGGAAATACGAGACAGTATCACTGTGACCACTTTCAAAAAGAAATTAACAGAGCATTACTTAACTCAAATTAGTTAATTATATTTTGTATGTATAAATCCATAAAATGTCAACATTAGCATGTTTGCATATGTCGCCTTAGCCAAATAATATTTCTATACTATTGTTAAGGTTGGCTGGAAGAAATCTCAAAGAGATAAGCTCGCCCTTGTACACCTAGTTTACACTGTTTTTATGTAACAATATTATATGCAATAAAGAATATATATATTTGAAACCACGACCACTCGATTACCGGTCGAGTGCTCTTCCAACTGAGCCACCAGGAAGGTTTGTGATGGTGGATAATTTTTGCATTTTATATTTAGCTGCTGTGAAGTCGCAGTGAGATCACAAACCTTCCTGGTAGCTCAGTTGGAAGAGCACTCGACCGGTAATGGAGTTATTGCGGGTGGACGGGGAAGGCGAATTGTAAAATTTTTGAAATATTTATAACATTTTTTTTATACTACGTCGGGTGGCAGACAAGCATACGGCCCGCCTGATGTGAAGCGGTTACCGTAACCGTATTAACACTCGCAACATAATATATCACTTGCGCGCCGCCACCCCCGCTGCCAATGCAGCATCTCCTTCTTTTCCGGTGACCTCACTCACTCGCAGGAACACAACAACCCTCAAGGGAATTGTTATTTGGCTGCGGTATTCTGTGAGGTGGAGGTACATTCCCCAGTCGGGTAGCTTACAATTACGCTCCCTACCACTCTTTTCGCCAGAGCTTCGTTTATCAGTCAGCAGGGTGCACCACAAGCAGGTGAAGTTGGCTTTGGTTCAAAGATAAACCACTTATTCCCAAATTCTGGCAAGTTGACCGAAATCAACTATTTAAATAATAATATTATTGGTTGGGTTTGGTTGGGGGTGATTTGGTAATAAACCATAATAGTTTACGAGCATAAACAACAGGGTTGACACCTTAAAATTAGTTTTCATCAACTGTCAAAACAGGGACTATGAAAAATATATCGAAAGGGAATGTAATAAAGTTGGTATATTATGTTTTATTGTTGTTTGTTTTTATCTACAACTGTAAAGGCTCACTCAAACAGCCGCGATGGCGGCGGCGGTGGCGGTGGTGATCTGATCGCGCGATCACTTGTACACAGACTGCCGCGGTGGCGATCAGGGGCTATTCACTTGAAAAGGTTTTTGAAGTTATCGTTTGTAAGCGGAAACAAAACGGAAAGATTTTCTATCAAGCTGCGAGTGGTATGGGTAAGATGTGATCAATTCACATGAATATATTACTTA
The DNA here is from genome assembly GCA_937001555.2 of Hypsopygia costalis. NCBI lineage: Eukaryota > Metazoa > Arthropoda > Insecta > Lepidoptera > Pyralidae > Hypsopygia > Hypsopygia costalis. Next base: position 3,998,393 of record OW443340.2, on the reverse strand, counting down.
TTTATAGCGTAAGAACTGTTCGCTTATATATATTTGTAGAATAAGTATAGTTAATAGAATTAAAATAAAGCGACTCTATAGTAGAAAAAATACTTTTTACCCCCAATGGGGGTGGGGGGGGGGGAATTCCAGGATAAAAACTATCATATGTCCTTCCTCGCGTCTTAAACTATCTCCATACCAAATTTCATCAAAATCGGTTCAGCGGTTTTAACAGACAGACAGAGTTACTTTCGCATTTATAATATTAGTTTGGATATTTTATTTTTAATTCTATTGTTTTTATAGTCCGCGTGCGATGTATCGTATAGAACTGGGTAATTTCTATTAGTTGTTCCGTTTTGTCCGCAGCCATTTTGAACTTATGTGACGCGATCAGTTGTGATTATTTACAACTGAACGCCACCGTGATCGCGACCGCGGCCGCTGACACTACAAACCAACGCGGTGGCGATCAGGGCGTGGTTTGCGATGGCGGCCAGCCGCGTCCGGGCCGCGCGGCGCCCGCGCTTGTTTGAATGTTTTCTTGTATTACCTAGCGGTACAACTGACCGCCATCGCCACCGCTGATCGCGGCTGTTTGAGGGTGCCTTAAAAGAAGAAATTGATTGACATAACAACGCACAACGCAAACCGCTGGGTCTAGAGATTCTAAATTTGGCACGTAGGTTCTTTGAGGACTAAGGGTGCACTTAGAAATGATTTTAAAAATTCCCATGGGATACAGGGATATGAAGGTACAAAGTCGCCGGTGCAAGCTAGTAATTCATAAAATTACAAAAAATCTAAACGAGTCGAAGTTTCAAAATGTTTTGTGACACTTGTTAATATTCCATACAGTGATTATCGTGTCTCACATTGGTACAGTAGACCAAATATGTGGTCTATCACCTTTAGATTGACTTTTGTATTAGGACAAATTTAGAAGGTCCAATTTCGCTCTCAATAATATCAACCTTAGCAAGGTTGGCGTTTGTTAGGAAATTGTGTTAAAATCGATAGAGCACTTTCTTGGCCGACCGTACATTGGATGGATGGATGGCTTTATGCTCGATGCATACAAATAAGACATGGCACCATCAATGTTAGTAAGTATGTATACATATTTATGATTTTATTTTTCGAGTAGTATTAATAAAATATATAGATATTCAAACAAATGTATACTCACCATTGTTGCAAGTAGTTAAAATAGACGCTGGGTTCATAGATGTTGAAATTACCTGGAATGAAAAACATGAATTTATTATACTGCACATCTTCTCTTTCATGAATATAAAACTGATCAGTTTTTGGGACGAAGATCCTTATCGCAAGTATAACATGCAATAAAAAATATTCCTTTGACAAATTACACAATTTTATATTATACACAGTTATAATATTATAAGAATCATTATTATGTACATATAGACATAGATGTGTACCCTAATCCTGAATAATAATTGAATAATAAAAAAAATACTTACATACACTACATATTATAAAATATATAATAAATAAGTAAATAGATAAATATTAATACAATAAAATATCAGTTTACTTGTATTTTTTTTAAATACCAATAGACTTTGCAGTTCTGACAGCTACAAGTAAGGTATTCCAAAGTCTGATAACTTGACAGTTAAAAGATTATTAATATTTATTAAAATTGATAGCTTGAAAATTAAAATATTACAGGTAGTGGTACGTAATATTATTTATCCACCGTGGTATATCTCTAAATGTCTAAAATATCAATAGATGTATTGTATTTTATCCCTAGGTACCTACTACGAGCGTCATAAACACTACTCTGAACTTCGATATAACAAACAATAGAGAACAATCGCACACACACACGAACACGCGACGTGCATAACCGTGCGGCGAAAAAATCAATAGTCGGCAGTCAGACCTCAGCTCAGACTGCAAATATAAACAACTCCATTCATAAAATATACCTACAATGCACCCACACAGCCGCGCATGCACTTTGCACCACTACAAACGTAACGCTCACACGCAAACACCGACAGAACTACTACGATAGTACGATAGAGTACTATAAACGGCGCTTCATTTTCCGACTAACTTTACAGCCTATATTAAACTGTCACGAAGCCAACGGAAAATCAACCCAACACCTATTGAAATACAATACAAAGTCGTGCAATATAGCGTTGCAGTTGCAATGACAACTTTATAGGTATAACATTAAGGTCGATTCAGACGCGTGGTTATGCAGTAGTGAGATGTCTGCCGAGACAACCGTTCTATTTATAGATATGGGATGTTACCGATTAACTTAGCACGATGTAGTTTATGCAGTATCGACACCGAGTTGTCGTAGTCCTCTGAATGCGACGAGCGCTGCTTGATTGTTTATTTAGTTAGCACGGAAACTCGGATAACGAATAACTTATCTGTGGTAACTCGATACGTACTAGCGTTGAAACTTTGGGGTGTTGCTGAAAATTGCTTTAAAACTGTTCATCTACATATTAAAGACGAACGTATACAACTGGTTTGAACTTGGTGTGAGAAGACATTTTTTTATTAATAATTTAGCGTCTTATGTTTTGAATGTTATTAAGGATTTTAAAACGAGTCTCGTGTTTTTGAGTATGCTATATTAGTTACTGCACTTAAAAATAAGATCATTCTTCAGCCAGCCCAAGGAGAAGTATAATTTGCAATAGTCTGGAAAACCGCTAGGGACCGAATGACACCTAACTCTGCTGTTTTATTTAAATTAGACAACAGAGTGTTTTACAAGAAAATAGGCTTTAATACAGTTTTTACGTTGCGTAAAAAGTGTGGGAACGAAAGCGAAAAATAACTATGAGATACAAAGCAACTACAGACAAAGTGCCGCTCTATCTCAAGAATATAATATACAACACAACTCCCTAACAATGTTTCAAACAAATATTTATGCCACCGCGTTTACACGTCTGTTGTTTATTGAAGGTAATTACTTTTTTACATGTAATCACAATTATGTATCACTTATTTACATTATAATTGTATATGTCGATGCGAGTCGTGAGGCGCCAAGTAATGATAAGGTCGACAGAATACATAATCATCAGTCAGTAGGTAAAGGAGGAATTTTACCGTATCATACTGATATTTAGCACAATTTTACATAATAATGGACATAATGTATGTTCTAATAATAGCTGATGGAGGATAGTGCGTTGAAATAGATGATTGCGATAATTAATTTGATACTGATACTATCATTAAGTACGACAATAAAAAATCAATTACAATGATAAAACTGCATTCATTTTTCAGAAGTGAATCTAAAGAAATTTCTTTGATAATGTAAAAGGTTAACGTCATATTAGTTAGAATATATTGGAGAGATATCATACATATAACTGTTGTAAAGAGAAACTGGACTAAATTCGCTAACCGGCAAGGTGCAACTGTGGTTTTAGATAAAAAAAAAGTCGGTTTACGGACGATCATTTTACGTCATATGATAACGTCATAAGAAAACATCGGCTGATAGAGTGGAAGAGAGATCGTCATAAGCCGAACGCTTAGGCCGATAGTGTCTCTCTATCTCTTGTTCCGTGTTCTCGCTGGCACGTTCGGCTGAGGCGGAACGTGACAATGACTCATGCTTTGTTATGCGTGCAGCCGGCGTTCATCGATTTATAAGGCATTATGACGTCAAAAATTATGTGGTGAACCACGCCCCGGAAATTGATGAATGACCGCAAACAATTTGATCAATCTGATAACCACTCTATAATGAAGAAAATATAGTAATCACATAGCGATAGCGTTTGGCATGATAATAGAATTCAAAGATACAAAATTATGGAGACAGCGCTATCGAAGGATGTGATGTTAACATAATAAAATGGCATAATGTATGTAATGAAAGAAGAGCAAGCGCCGGCGCCGACTCCGACAATGTAACAACCATTTAACCGATAGCGTATGGTTACGCGTTTACCACGTCACGGTCGCCTGGCCGCAGTAATACGCGGTATCCAGCGGATAAAATCATATTTTACTACGTGTACAATGAAATCAGTGCGTGAAACGAATGTTTGTTTAATTTGGAAATAGTTTTAGGATAAGCTTTTGAGTAGTTTTGACATTGTTTTGTTTTTACTGTTGACGTAAATCACCTCGCGGAGACAACCGATATTTTATCCCTTCACTTTTACAACCATTAAAACGAGCTACAGTCGACACTGTTTAACTTCAAGATTTACTCACACAAAATCAGGGTTTGTTTGGTAAAGACTTTCTTGTACTAAAAAAAATATTAACACTGTGTGTATTACTTTTAATACACACAGTGTTAATAACATTTTTTGTACAATGGCGGACTTATCCCAACAGGGATCTCTGCCAGTTGGCCATAGAATACCCGCAGGAAACCGAAAGTTTAGCAAGGCAGATGAAATTAAGAACAATGAGACGAGCTCGGTGGTCGAATGGTTAGCAATGGCCACTTTGACTCCGAGGTCGCGGGTTCGATTCTCGCACAAGACAAACATTTGTGTGCATGAACATGTCTATTTGTCTTGGTCTAGATGTTTTCTATGTATTATAAGCATGTATTTACAAAAAAATATGTATTTAAGTACATTTATCAGTTGTCTAGTACCCATAAGACAAGCTTTGCGCTTAATTTGGGACTAGATGGCGCTGTGTAAATTGTCCAGAAATATCTATCTATAACTATATCTATGTGTAGATAGTTAGATACATACATACATATAACACATACAAAATCATTTAAAAGTTCATGTCTAAAATAGAATATAGATTTCAAGGATCGTGAAAGTTTTAGGTACAGCTTCTATCAATATTTAATATAGTCTGATATTCATTCATTCATATTCAATTCATTTGCACTAACAACACTAAGCAAAAAATTTTTACAAAATTGAAATACGAAAAAATACTAATTTACATTCACACATCCTCCCAAGTAATGTATGCCACAAAATGTTAATGTACATTCCGAATACAAATGTAAACAATAAAGACTTGTATAAATTTCACATTTAAAAAAAGGTGCATAAATGTGACAACTACAGAAATCATATATTACGCGGATCATTACCTACTTGCGAAACCTTTTGATGAAATCGTAAACATTTTATTCAAATTTTACAATTTGGATTAAAATACGTAAAATTTAATTTTATTAATGCAAGTTACAAAACTTGTTGAATTTCATTACTGGGAAATAATTTTTATATTCTTACCGAGGTATAGTCATAAAGCTTTTTATTGAACCAAAAATTAACTTTCAATATAAAATGTGACACTTCATTTAAACAAATTCTTTAACAAACGGGACATAACATAAAAACTGCATCCTGTTTTTAAAACACGTCACGTATTTAATAAACTACGTTTACACGCAAGGCATAAAAAAATCATTCATAAAATAACACATGGGAGTGCGCCTTCACGATCTTATATCATCAAACTGTCATCTGCATGGTGGTCTTTGAGAAATGCAATAAATCTGTCTTCTACTATACAAAAAAAGTATCCACTTAGCACTTATATGCATTGACTAACACTACCGAGACATTTTAACGATCCCGACACTTGTCGCTTATCTGTCGCTGCTTCTGAATGAATCCCCTTACTATCTTTACTCACTACAACGTAATGTAAATGGTATTATATATTAGTTTTTGTTGGTATTTTTTACGGAGTACGAGGTGCAGGTTATTAACGGTTCTGGAGTGAAAAAACTCATCTCACGATTGCCGACTGATTGGTGGCGGGAAAAAAACGTCAAGAACGAACCCTGGTTTAACGTGGAAGGATTCGGCGAGTTAATAATAATTTTACGACGGAATTATTCATCTTAAAATGTTCTAAAAATAAGTCCGTGATAGCATATGTCTATCTTTTAAAGTTGGCTCACCATATATAACCTTTCAAATGGTAATCTTACGCTTCACTCTCAACGCTCTGTCACACGCAGACGAAGTTGCGCGAGTCAGCTAGTAATAGAATATAAAGTAAACAAAGTAACAGACAAAGAAAGTGAGCGGCTCAAATCAGAATAGAAAGTCGTCAACAAAGTCCTTAACGGTCCCAATCATAAAGTAGTAGATGGGTTTTTAAGAGGATGCAGTGTAAATAGGGAAAGACAACAGATCCAGTTCAAAAGGGCGAGATGTGAACAAACCTGTTAGTCCAGTAGCTTTTGACCAGAAAATATTTGTCGGGTCAACGTATGAACAGTTGATAATAATAATGAGAAGCGCTTTACATTGTATGAATTGCAAAACAATCTGTAAACATCAAATTACGAACTAAGTAAAACATAAATAGGTTGTTTTTTCATACATAGTAGACACTCAAGACTGATCAAGAATTGTTTCGCTTAGTGCTATGTCTTTAACATTCTATGAAAAAGATATCGGGCCAGGAGAAGCGACGGGATTCGCGAGAAATGTTGACGCAGTTCAGTATATCAAAACTTTCATTTTTAGGGTACCGTACGTACCGTACGTACGTAGTGCAAAGTGCCAGCATCACATAAGCACCAAAAAACCAACGCCCAACCGTTTTAAAAATGTAGGAAGTTAAAACTTAATATGCATTTTTATACTATCTTCGAGACAAAAACCATTTTCCGGATGTTCATTTGTTCCGAATATCTTAAAGTCCAAAATATACTCTTAACTAGAGGCCCGGTTAGAAAAAAAAATGGCTTTTTCGACTCTATAATTTGAAGGATAATGTATGTATTTTTGCACCTACATTTTTGACTGACAGAAGTTTTTTATTCTAATGGGGCAACTTTCCGAGTATACTGCACATCAGAAACATCCTAAGTATAATTTGCATAATTGCATACTCTATAGAGGAACAACAAAAATAATTGATAAACTTAGTACACGTCTATCAGAGTTGACAGAAAGCGCGCGCTCTAAATTTTTTTTTATACCACGTCGGGTGGCAGACCAGCTAATCGCATGCCTGATGTGAAGCGGTTAAATATAGCTTTCGCGCCACCACCCTCGCTGCGAACGCAGTAACTCCTTCCTTTCTGGTGAGCTCACTCATTCGCCGGAACACAACAACCATCAAAGGGATTGTTATTTGGCTGCAGTATTCTTTGAGTAACAGGTACTGCCCTAGTCGCGCACCTACCTAACAAATACGCTGTACCTTACCTCTATTTCGCCAGAGCCTCTTTTGCTAGTCGTCACGGTACACCAGGTGCAGGTGAGATTGGCTCTGTCTCTAAAGTTCGCAATGAGCAACTTACAACCCAAATTTTATTTTACAAAAGTTATTTTATATGACTACTCACTAAATATACTGCGCTAATACTGCTCGCACTTGGTCAGTTTTTATTTTATTATACAGCACGCAGTTTTTCTTTTAAACAACACTTCACTTTTTTAAACAGGGAAATTGAGGAAAAATCATTAGCTTTTTCTATTTAAGTACTCGATAAAAAACGTGCAGTTTTTTCATACGACTTTTATAAGCCGAGTAAAATGCTCGCGTTCTGTGGAGCCCCAAAAAGCCAAGAAAAAGATAGATACGGGCGACTTCTCGGAAGCGAAGGCGCTCGTGATTGAATCTTCGATCGCAGACAGAAACACTGAGATGTTGTTATTTGTTTTTTTTTTTATATACTTCTGCAGACGCTTGTTACTTTTTTATTGAACAATTATATTATCTATCTATCATGCATGTGTTTAGCTTCATAGCAGGCTTTTAAGTGAGTAATTTAGTGCATGGTAGTTGGGTAAGAGTTGATTTAGTTTTTTTAGTATATTTCCTAGCAATAACGGCTGACCTGTAAGTAACAATGCAGACATTGGGTAAAATTGCCCTAAAACGCTAGTAATAATGTCCTGTGAGAGTAACGTATCTATTAAGGACATTAATTCATTTACACATTTCCTAGATCGAACCGTTATTGCTATGTACTCGTTTGTTAGATTGGACTGCGTCTTAATATACTTTATATGAATTTTATAGAGATTCTGAACTCTCATATTCCGGTAAGTTTATATAATAATCGAATTGCACCTATCAAATACAACGCTATAATAATCTTACATTGCATACATTCTTAAATATCACTATATTATCATTCAACCCGTCCCACTATACTTGAGCGGAAATTGAAAGATATCACAATAACGTTTTGCAACACCTGTATAATTTATAAGGACCCTCGCTCTACAATTTAAGTATATCAACTTTTGAAACCGGTTACGAGAAAAAATGGCTCAAATTCAATCCGTTTAATAAAACATAAACTATAACAAAACGCGACTATAGGATATCCGGTTTTTTAAATCGATTCGATGATCCCACGCCTACGTAGCTACCTACACAAAACCGCTTTTTTTTCCTCAACAATTTGACAAAATTAAAGACGTGAACCTTAAACCTCCATCGCTTAAAGGGCGGGTGCGGTACCATCGGAAATAGATCTTATCGGATTAAACTACATTCATTTACAATTGTGATGTCTTCGTCTCGAAAAAAAATCTAAAATGTTACCTGGAATTGCACAAAGTGATGTGAAAGCAACGCGCTGTTATGTTAGTGTGGAAATTTAATTTTACCCGAAACCGGACATGGCATCCGTAAACCGTTTGTGAGATGCGCGTTTATCTAACGCCGATTGTCAAAACACGAACACAAATCAAATTTGACAGTGGCCACACGATACGCCAGAATAGGACTTCCGTTCCGGAAAAAATATCGGACAAAAACGATTACCGCCGACCCACGAAAGTAGCCATATGTTGCGGTAGGAGCCTATTGTTACAACTTCTTTGTTGTTATTAGGTGTGAAATGCCGCCTAATCCGTTTTAATGACAAACCACATAAAACCAGCTAGCACAAATGTTTCTGTCGATTTAAAAGCAATAAAATTCCAGAGTTATCTCGGCTATCAGGCTGTGATGAAAGTCAATATATGAAATGCATTAAACAGGTTCTGATAACACAAGTCGGTGTAGTAACGTGTGTTGTGTTCGTACCTACTCCCTTTCGAACTTTCACACGGAGTGCACATGGAGTATACATCTTGTACAACGGATGTCGTCGCAATTACGACCGGCCGCGATTATTATTGCATGGTATTGTACGACCAAATTACAGCATCTCGGCTTCCCATCCGGTCTAATAAAATCGCCGTGTTACCGTATGAAATTGAAACTTATCACTCGATAATAGAATTGAATTTCAATGGGAGATTGATTGTGAAGAACGCAGCATGACTACACGACCATTTGAGATAGACAGCAGCGTCTACAGGACGCGACGAGGACGCGGTCTGTCGCTATCGACGGACCAATAAAGGGATGGACAAATCGCAGGTGAATGAAAGCATAATCGGGCGTGCGACAATGGACGTCCTGGAGAGACGGCACCGCGTGGCCACCTGCGGGCACGTGAAAAGATGAACTTGTAATTTATGGATACAAATGTAAATGCAAGGTTTAGATGTGCACCGGTGAAAATTGCGCCTTTCTACCGTCACAAAGGCTGGAACTAGTTCTGCGATCAATGGAACCATCCGACTGAGAGGACGCTGATATTGTTTTCGAATAATGGAAACTATTGAAGCGGCTATACAAAATGTTTATGAAATATTGTTTGCGACGTATGTTACGAATTTCGAAGAAATCTTCCTTTGACTTTGGGAGTTTGTGCAAATGTGTATTTAGATAGAACACCTGCATGGATTTATGAATAGGATTCCTCATTTTATTAATAAAATGAATGAAACGTTAATTCAATTAGATTTCGTAGGAATTGTAAATAAATACTTAATTAGGTGGATAAAATATTTGATATTATTATTAAATACACATAATTTCTATGTATATTATTGCGTGTGGCTGGTAGCGATTGGATGCGGAAGGCGGCGAATGGTGGTAAGCATTGAGATAGGCCTAAAATCGAGCAGTGGGTAGATACAGACTCATAATGACGAGTATTAGATCTTGCTAATACTATAAATATATATAAAATACGAACGTTTGTGACGATAGATGTATAGATATGTATAGAATATAGATAGATACTCATTATTTTTTCACGAGTAAACGACTAGACGAAATGTAACGCATATCTATTATTTATATTTGACCTAGGATTTCTTTTATCACAGTCCTGTGTTCACACGGAAAAAGTGCTGATTCGCTGACTTGTCAACTACTAACTCCAAAACCATTGGGCCTAGGAAGCTGAATAACGGAGATTCCCTTTCCGACATAGTCAAGGAACATGAAGATACAATATGTATCTTCATGTTTTATGATGGTTTCTTCGATACAAAAAGTGTGTAACACAATAGAATGGGCAAAGATAGAAAGATGGCTGTATGGAAAGTACAGATTGTATTGGTGACTTCATTCACAGACAATTGAGTTCCTTGAAATAAGACCTTCGACGAACAGTGGGCACTTAAAGAAGAAATAAAATAGATATTATAGACAACCCCGGTGGTCGAATAGCTAACCATGTCCACTTTGACTCCGGGGTTGCGAGTTCGTTCCCCGCACAAGATAAATATTTGTGTGCATGAACATGGTCTTTTTGGTCTAGGTGTTTTCTATGTATTATATGTACGTATTTACAAAAAAATGTATTTAAGTATAATACCAGTTTGGGACTAGATAGCGTGTGTAATTAGTCCAAGAATATTTATTTATTTATTTTAAGACAGGATTTTTCATAAGGTACACATCGATACGCTTGTATGAAGAATTTGACGAAAGCTAATATTACCCTAGGGTCTATAACCTAGTCATTTAAATCCAATAATAATTCCAAGGCAACATCCACACATCGCATTAACAGAAACGGTATTTTTCATCCAAAGTGTTATTTTAATGTATTGTATGTGTCATTTTAAATGCCATCAGATAACATTAACCTATATTAAAAGACTTAACGTGTCAATTAACGCTGGTCTACGTCCAGTTTGGTGTATCAGGCAGAAATATCTGCATACGAGAGCGATCACCTCTATAGTACAAGGTACGGTCCCCGACGCATTCATGAGTCACGGCCCTCAGTGACCCGGTTCGCACGGAGCGGCTGCAACTTAGCACACGGTTATATGACGCGGAATTCCTCATGTTTATTCCTAATACATATTATTATAAATTTACGACAAGTCGTCCTACTCGAATAGAAATTAATTTCCTATTGTTTGTCCTATTTTTTGGGTCACAAATAAATTTACACTATATTGATTTCGTTCTGTCTTCATCTAATATGAAATATGTCAGCCCTGAGACAATCTACGTCAGCGTTTCCTAAACTTTTGTTACCCCTATGTCCAATAAAGGAAACTGATTTTACCCCCTTAAAAAAGATCTTACTGGTTTACAACTAATTTGTTATCTTTTGTAAGCTTTGTTACTCCTACGAAAACCCTGTTTTAGTGATCACAGGTCTACGAAGATAGAACTTTGCATGGTTAGGCAAAATCAGTTCGCTTAATTTATACTTATTCTCACTCTATTACTTAGTTGTTTTTTATTAGTTAACATGTGCGCGAAATTGCAGGACTGTTTGTTGGTTCAAGAATCAGAATTTGAGAGGAGGGTGTTCTTCCTTATTGATATAAGGTAGAGCATCCTAATCATAGAAATTTACATTGCTGAATAGCTTCTTCTTGATTTGACTGATTTCGTCATATACATACTTTCCGGGATTCACATAACGCCAATCGTAAAAATGTTTGAAACAAACTTACTGTCAAGAGAATATAACATTTTCTGTCCATTGTCCAATTAAGCTCCATAGCTTAATTGGACAAAATATTGTTTTGTCATCCTTGTAATATTATATTTTCCTTAATAAATATTATGGTCAAATAACATCGATGGTCATTATGTGCTAACAATATTTTGTAGAAAGAAAAAGCAACTGAGAAATAGATGCCAGGCAATAAGGATACATGTCCATGATGCGTAACAACAATAAGCAGACCAAATTCTTGGGGAGATGTCGCGTCCTTTGTCAACGACACGGCATTGTTTATGAATGACAACGCACGTCACAGTGTCAGTAATTAAGCAAGTGAACTATATAGAAGTCTGTCTATACTGGGCTTAACCGTCGAAGCTGAAGTCGATTACCAGGTCTTACGTGTTAGTTATTGACAAACATCTTTAGCTTAGTCGGTAGAGCTCCTGGGTTTCCACCAGCTAAGCCAATCACCAGTACCATAAATTTGAGCTTATGTTTGATTTTCGTAATCAAAAAATCCGTAGGTATCGGCTTCAGCTTAGCCGATAGCGCCCCAAAAGAAACTTTGCGAGAAGCCGGGTCATGATGAAGCATAGCTTCAAATTACAGCACCAATACAAATAGACGCGATAGTAACAGCATTGACAGTTAAGTATCATAATTGGGTCAAGAGCTAGATAATGTCAGTGACATATTGACATGGCGATAAACCGAGTTGTTATTTTGGTACGTATAGTTTTGATATGCGTTTAATGGGCATATTTTGATGATAAACAAATTGGTTTCGATAGTCTCACAGATGGTACATAAAGTTTAGAATAAAAAGCTACGTCTCCAACTCGATCAATTTGAATGGTGCAACTTTGTAAATATGCATCCTTTAATTATTCTCATCAATACTAATGACATTCAGATATTAGATATTGATTCATCAAAACATGTCTAAATGCCCACAATGACCCAGTGGTAAAATATAGAATTTCATTTCCGACTTCACTTCAGAGGTATTATAAATAAGCAGTGGAAGAGTATCTTTCTGATAAATTAATCCTTTATTGCTCAGCAATAATAATGGCATTCAGACAGAAAAAATCTCTTGCTAAGTTACAGTCTTACAAAAAAAAAGTCGAAGAGCTGAAATTTAATTTTATCGAGACAAATGTAGAAACCTCAGCCATATTTGTGACTAACTGGAGATAGACAACAATAGACACTTCGAGTACCTACTGTTACTTAAGGACCAAGAAATGATGCACAGCTCCAAAAAGAATTTACATTTTGATACTAAACTACACGCTTAGCTCTGTTGTAAACTTTGTTGGTTACAACAGAGTATATATGACTCTGTTGATTATAACAGATATAACATTTATTAAAATGTTATATGTACCTATCTATGTAATAAATATTTCATTGTCAAATGTTTCTGCTTCATCTAATAATAAAAACATGCATCGACGTAAAATTTTTGTTATATGCAAGACGAGGCTAAAAACAAGGTTAAGAGGATAATCTGAAAGATGGACGCTGGAATAATGTCCTCATACCACAGAATAAGTAATAGTACTACGTACAGTATGGCCACTCCCTGCCGCTCTCTCGTGTCGACCTCACCTCCACTCTGAGATAAATCGGGAACAGTTTGTATGGCACCGAACGCACACACGCTCATTCGCCCTCTGATCAGACGTCATTGTTTATGTGTAGTAAACGACGCGACATTTGTATGGAGTGGCCGGGGTGTGCTCATACGTCAAATAGTTTTCTACTTCCCCATTCACTTTGATCGGAAGAGCCGTTATGTAATTATTAAATAGTCTATTGACATGGTCGAAGAAGACATTAAATTACATGGTCAATGTTTCCTTATTATAGTACAAATCCTTAGGATATACACTTGTGAATGCAAGTATTATAAGTATATTCTTGAATGTATGTCGTTTATTTATGAGTGCTTGCCATCGACACTCTTAGATAATCTTCGTTGAATACAATGTAAGGAAATTATTTACTGGTCTATCAAGAATAAGTAGTTTTAAAATGTTCATAAAGTTCATAATCATTACAGTACTGACATTAACTGGAGATGTGACAATATTGTTATTATCGATATTGTAAAGTATGATATTAGTGACATTATTAATAACTATAGCGTTCGCTCGCGATTACATATGCAGATAGTTCTCGTGAGAATTTCGTAACCAGCGGGTATACGGCGTTAAAGCAGTTCGTTTCGAATCTAACTCATTCATGTTAACACTAAAAAATTGCACATTGTGTATAAATAAACTCAGTTGCACTGTTCCTGTAAACTAAATTTATTTTTAAGCACCAGTTTCTTCTTACGGCATTATCAGAATCGTAACCTATTTGTTTAACTAATGCTATTATTAACCGGCTGGTAAAAAAATATTAAAAATTTTAAGTGGAACCGTACAGATGGTTTTCTTTATATAAAACTAATTTCCTCCCACGGTTTCGCTCGTGTGTTTGTCAGTTTTTTGCAGCAAACTTTTGTACATCCCTCGGGCATAGCTCATTTTTCGAGATAAGAAGTATCCTATAATTCTGGATTTCTAATAGATGTAGGCAATAATTTCATGGTAATCAGTTCAGTAGTTAGGGTGTGAAAGCACAAACTCAGTTTTGCGTTCATAATATTAGTCATCATCATCATCATCATCAAGTCATTCTAGTCTCCACTACAGGAGCACGACCCTCTCTCGTCCGTCGCAGACAGAAGGAGGATTTGGCCTACACTCCCCACGCTGGCCAAGGTTGGGGAGGTCTGATCGATGTTTTATAATATATTTCCTTTAGTCGCCTTGTACGACATCCACGGGAAGAGACGGACTGATTCTATTCTAGTCTGCCAGAAACCACACGGCCAACGGAGGAAAATTCCACCAAGGGCCAACACTCAGCAATATACGTTTAAAACCGTACGCGACTATATTGTAAGGCATGTGAGCCGAGCCGCGGCTCTGGCGCAGCCGGCGTCCGGTCGGGCCAGTCTCGCAGATGCCGCTCCGGCGACCTTGCAGCGACAGAAATGGCGCGGATATTCCATAAGTTAAAGGCTTGTATGTATCACTCTATATGAAAGATATGCATATGTTGATGTAATCCAGTGGTTCGCAAACTATGGGTCGCGACCCGCTACGAGCGAATATCAGGCTTTGAAATGTAAGACGAAATGTAAGAAGTTTTGCGCGTTAAGCTGTCAATGGCGGATAAATTGTCAATAGATACTATGGTTAAACCAAGTCTTCAGGAGGCTTGAAAACACCAACCCGCAGTTGAGTAGCGTAGTGACGTATGTTTTAAACCCCGTCGATTGAGGGCAGACCCGTATCCCAGCATTGGGATTAATAAGGGTTGACGACGGTAAAATAATTCCGTGAAAGGGGTAGGTATAGTGGTAATGCTTAGGTTAAGCCTAACAATTTATACCCATTTTTCTATCTAAGACAGCCAAGAGGTGGGTTCCAAGATTGTTTTTTTTTTGTTAGATGGTTCGGAGCGTAGTTAAGTTTGGGGACCAATGATATAATTATTATACTGTATAATTATACAGCAGCTACAATATGTTTTTGATGGTAAACATCTAATAATGCGTCAGGTTGTTGGTGTCGCGTCAGCATGCGCCATCCTTTATGCATATCTTCTATACAAAATAGTTTCGATGTTTCACATCTACCAAACGTCCTGCGATGGTTATTTATTTTTATCACAAAAAGAGCAAGCAAGTACGGCCTACCTGAAGGTAAGTAGTTGACACAGCTTAAGGACATTTGGAACACCGGGGAATCTCCAACTCAGATGCCCAACAGGGGAAATGCCTCCACCTCACAGAATACCGTAGCTAAATAATAATTCTCCTAAAGGTTGTTCTATTCCTGCGAGTGAGTGAGGAAACTAGAAACATTTGTTGCGTTGGCAGGTGAGCTGGCACATATCATATTGCGAGCATTTGAATGGCTACGTTAACCGCGTCACATCAGGCGGGTCGTATGCTTATTTGCCCCTCGATATAGAAAAAAAAAAATGGGCGGAATGCAATATGATGGTTCAAGTTAGAAATCCTAATGCACTTTTAGTATGAATAATTATACGCTTAATACATACAGCCTATTTTAAAACAGCTCAGTAAATAAGTAGATGAATATAAATATGCCCTTATATACAGACCTGTCGAGTCAACCCGTGATGGATGTGACCAGCGGCGTGAGCTATGTGCGAGTGAGACTATTTTGTCGTTAGGTGAACGGCGATTAAAATTAGTTAAGGTAACGTTTGAAATTAGTTAAGGCTAAGCTACGCCAACTATTTTGAGGTCATCGGTGAAAAGACAAAACGACTGGTAGCAGATTCATTACTACTTGACAGGTGCAAGCGAATTCTGTGTGCGCTTTTGCAAATGTTTGTATATATATATCTCGTATAAGTGTCAGCCGTAGGGTTGGAGACATGACATGTGCCTTCGTATTGTCATGCCTTCAACTTAGTTATCTGTGTTCACGTTTCAGCAACAGACAATTTGAACATTATGTACATATGAAAAAGAATCAATAAGAAGGCGCGCGTCTCAAGATGGACCGACAACCTTAAAAAACGGCTGTTAGCTGTTGTATGCGGAAAGTGGAGGATCGCATATGGTGGAAAGCATTGGGGAAGACAATATCCAGCAGTGGGTAGATACAGGCTGATAATGATGAAGATGAATGTTGATCAATATGAATTACAATCTGGACTTAAACATTAGTTATGTACAGTTTGTTATGTGTGGTTAATAAATGAATAAAGGTTGGAGGCGGAA
This sequence comes from Hypsopygia costalis, assembly GCA_937001555.2. NCBI lineage: Eukaryota > Metazoa > Arthropoda > Insecta > Lepidoptera > Pyralidae > Hypsopygia > Hypsopygia costalis. The sequence continues at coordinate 3,981,846 of OW443340.2, read as the reverse complement.
AGCGGAGGATCGCATATGGTGAAAAGCCTTGAGGAAGACCTAGTCCAGCAGTGGGTAGGTACAGGCTGATAATGATGAAAAAACTTCGTAATGACATCACGTCTATGGTTACCACATTTTTATCCAACATGCCCTCAGTCAGTCATGGCATTTTGTTAGGGAATACTGAACATTTTAAATGAAAGGCAAAAAAAAAAACCGGACAAGTTCGAGTCGGACTCGCCCACCGAGGGTTCCGTACGTAGTATCAATATTAAATTTGATATTTTTCATTATAAATAAGAAATAATGCGTCGAAAAAAATAAATAAAATATATTTTGCAATGTGTACATCAATCCCTTTCATATGATACCCCATTTGAACTAGTAGTTTCAATTTGAAATTTCGACACCCTATAAAAAATATAGACCCCCTATTTTTTAAGATCTATTTACAAATGTATAGTTTTGAGATTTATTCCTGTACTTGTAGTCCATAACGATGTTACTTGCCAAATTTCATAGTTCTAGGTCAACGGGAAGTACCCTATAGGTTTTGATTCCCTTGAGAATGTCGAAATATGCGCTTTTTGCTGAATAAACGGCCGTAACTTTTTTTTACGTAAACTTCGCAGTTTATTTTACTACTTTATGGGACCGTAGACCTGAGTATACAGTTCAAATTTCAGCTTGATACCTCCACGCATTCTCGATGTAGAAATTCTTGACAGACAAACAGACAGACAGACAGACAGACAGACAGACAGACAGACAGACAGACAGACGGACAACAAAGTGATCTTATAAGGGTTCCGTTTTTCCTTTTGAGGTACGGAACCCTAAAAAGGAATAAAACGGATATTTACGCATATGCGATGTCAAAGATTAGACAAGCCCAGTGGTGAAATCGCTAGCAGCAATGACTTTTGCCAGTTTTGCCACCGAGGGAACTTTGCTTGAATTGGGAATGGTTTCTTTTTTTTTTATTTATATTAGCTCAGCATATTGGCTCCACTTCGCCTGATGGTAAGCGAAAAGAGGAGCCCCATCGCATCGGCAACGAACAAGAGACCTAGATGTCTTGTCAGTTGACGCTGCCATGCTGGCCTACCAGATGCTTCTTCACGCTTCGCTTGAAGGATCCCATATTGTATGATTGAGGATATACATATTATATACGTTGTTCGGTTATGTCTAATTTGTGCAGAAATACAATCTATAAATCGCTCCGGCATATTTTTAAAACTCTCAAAACCTGCATATCATAGATAACATTAAAAAAATCTTACCAACTTAACTCGAAAAACATGACCCACTGAACTCTCGAACACCGACTCGAACATTTCAAAAATAACTTCCTCTTAAGTTGCAAACTGTCATTGGATTTGTGATTAAAGGAGCCGAATCTATGTCAAATACAATTTATTCGCTTGAAATGTCTAAGTTGAGTCCTTTGGCATACTTAGTAGCATTCGATAAAGTTATTAATCAGAAAATACTGTAATAAAACATATATAAAGAAGTTTAGTATTTTAATGTAACCAACCTTTAGTTACTCGAGTTAGACAATTTACCGATTACTGGGGTCAATCTGACCCCAATGTTAAGTGGTTAGAAAAGCATACAATGTAAAAACCAGACGTTAATTGATTACAGTTATATGAAAGTATAACTTTACTAAGTACAAAGTGATCACTTACGAAACGGTGGGTTTTGGTTGATAGCAACAAGAGAAGCGTGTGTTCATTCGCTAGTCCTTTAAATGGAATCTACATATTTATATCATCACAGCGCAAACACCGCAAACTTTAAAAACCAATGTCTTCAACCAGTGCATCCTCCTCGTCATTTCTTTACGGAACCGAACATAGCTCTCAAAATCAACAGGGCGAAGTGATTGGGGACAAAAGTCCTAGATCGGAGACCTCCTATAGGTCGGCCAAACCCCCCCCCCCCCTCCCCCCATTAGGATCGCATATAGCAGAGGGCATTAGGGAAGGCCAGCAGTGGATGATATAGGCTGACAATGATGATGATGATTGTATTTACGTCATTTCACAAATAACTACCAAAAACAATTGAAACACTTGTTTAGTGTTACGAATACAAAAATGCGCCTTAATGCATCTCTGACATGAGAATTTAAGAAACACTCGGGTAAAAGTAGAAGATAGACATTTGAAAGTAATTTCCGTAATGGCTTTGTTTACAAACAGTGCGGTGAGCTCGTTCTATATCGGGTTTTAAGGTTTCCCGAAATTTGTTTATTTACTTTGCAAAACTACATCTTTTGTTATGTGTTGGAAACTTCAGGATTGTTATAAATTTTGGCATATTTAAATCACGGTTACAAAATATATGTATGTTATGTAATGTACGAATAATAACAGACGCTACTCCACTACGCTGGTCATATGCGGATCGACGGTGGCCAGTATTTACAAGCCGCCTTAAAGCCACTGGCTTTGACGACTGTCATCTAATAACAATAGCCGCGACCGACGCTTAACACTACGTGTAGCACGGAAGAGCTCGAGATAAATTCGTGAATATTTAAAAAAAAAAAATCTTTCATAATTAGAGAAATCCTTTCCATATAATCAATCAAGTAAGTTTCATAATTTTTAGAAAAAATAGATTCAAGTCTAAATGGATAGAGAGTTTCAAAATCACTTATACGCTTTTCACGATACACTTTACCTAGTCCATAATAAAATTTACGTAATCGAGACTGATTATCCTTCACAACATACGCTAGATTTTGATGTTTACGGCAATCTGGTTATAATCGATACGACTCAACAGCTAAAGGAAACTTTTTAGAGTACGACGTCCAATGTGTTTGAATATTCAGAAGAATAGATAAACTCACCAGAAAAACCGCAATAGCGTTAGGGTCACGGACTGGGTGGGCTTATACAGACCTCTCGTTTGTATAAGCCCACCTCTCGTCAAGTAATATTAACGTAGGTAAGTTAATTCAGGCACTATGGCTTTAAACAATTATGGTTTCACCAACAACCCATAAAAACTATAAATAGTTCGAAGGATTAATGTAATTGGTGCATATCAATGTTACAAGACAGCCTCAGATATAATAACTGCACTATCTCTTTTCCTCTCGTCTCCGGCTATAAATGTCATGGTAAATATACTTTCATAGTAAAATAATAACAATGCGGCAGCCACTAAAAATAGGGTTGGCAATTTGTGAAAAGCAGCGATCTCTTAGCCAAAGTCAACCAACAGCCGAATTGCGAACGACTGAAAGTCTCGAAATCTAAGGTTCTGTCAACAAATTCACACATATAGGCATTTTATTTGAATACTTGACATTCTGATTCTCATTTAGTTCGAAACCAATGGGGTTGTCGATCCGTTGCCAGCCTTTTAAGGGAAAAAATTACTCTGTTCTTGAAGGCTCCCATGTCGTATTTATTTGAGAATACTGTACGGAACGGGAAATTGTTTCCACAATTTCAGTTAGTGGTAGAAAATGTCTTAAAAAGCGTACTGTGGTAGATCGCCAATTATCAAGATGATATGGATGAAAATTTCATAATTTATAGTTGTATGATAGTGAAACTCAGCGGTAGGTATCAAATCAAATAGCTCTACCGTCCTCTCCCCGCGGTATATCTTATATAGAAAGTAGAGATGCAACATCTCTCCAACCAATAAACTAGAGGGCTAGCAACCCTATCGCATGGTACAAGAACACATACCTACCATAAAGTATTGGCTATAATTGGCAATAATGGACCCTAAATGTCAGACCACAAACAAAATGCCGCTGTATAATGCGATGCGGTTTACGAGGTAAGAGTAATCGAAAACTTTAATTATGACCTATTTATTACTCGTATTTTAGTTTGTCATCATGTTGGGAGTGCAAGTTAGTAAATCTGCATAATGGCGATATAAAGTTTGATAATATTTTCTAATGGCAACTTTGTCTTCCATTACATAACATTCTATATTCACATGTTATTCGTCCACAATAAAATTAAGAAATAGTGTTCATTTTTATCAAGACTACGACATCTCTCTCTCTCTCTATTACTACCAAGACTGACTAAGATTCTCTGGATTACTTGCTTAACGACTAGCAAGTAATCTTCACAGAGTTTTTTAACTGTTACACCACGTCGTTCAAGTAAGAGCAGTAACACACATACGCATTTCTACCCGCAACATGAAATAAACTAAATATTTTGTCATGAAGGGACAGAAAAGAAAGGCATATGTTTAGTAAAGTTAAATTAATAATATTTGGAGTTTTCATATGAATATGCAAAACAAACTGGAAGGCGTCAATATTTTGAATAAATCTATTTACCATAATTTTTGTTATTATATATTATTTATAACTAGCTATGTAGCTATTACATAAACGCAATAATTGTCGCGTTTATGTAAACGCAATAATTATTAGCATTCGTACAAATTTATGTATTAATGCATAAGGTGTGAATTCATATCATAACTCAGTAGCCTTTTGTATGTGTAGCGTTTTCGGGATTGTCCAAAATTATGATTTTCAAGTTATCATATCTCGTGAAGTTTTATTTATTATTTATTACTATTGATGTAATTCTTTCACTTATTATGAATATTATAGCGACATCCTCAAATAACAAATAAAAAAAACCGTCATTTCTCATTTAGCTATAATAAACATACATGAAAATTTCATTGAGTCCAAACCTAGCAAAATTTCTTACTGAGAAAATAATAAATAAATAAATAAATATTGTCAGACAAATTACACAGCGCCATCTAGCCCCAAAGTAAGCGATGCTTGTGTTATGGGTACTAGACAACTGATAAACATACGTAAATACATTTTTTTTTTATAAATACATACTTATGATACATAGAAAACACCCAGACTAAGACAAACAGACATGTTCATGCACACAAATGTTTGTCCTATGTGGGAATCGAACCCACGAGCGATGGTGTCGAAGTCGCGTCATTGACCGCTACGCCACCGAGCTCGTCCTGAATGAATTGTTTGTTTTTAACGTTAAAATGTAGCTTGAAATATTCTAAATCAGATATTGGGAATAATAATATTACCTACAATATAACATACACAAAATAAAACCACTTCAAAGTTGAAATTGAGAACAAGCAGAATAAAATTTAAATAACAAAAACAATGACGACAATGTTCTTAACCATAAAAGACTAAAAACAGATATTACGCACATATGGCTACCAGTTGATTTCAAACCACATAAGACAATGCACTAAAACAGCAATATTTATTTGATACCGGATGAGAATACGAAAAACAACGAAAAAACGTCGTAAAACGTATTGCACTTTTGAATGAATGTTTATGTATGGCCCAAGAGTCACCTTCCCAGGCCAAAAACATCGTATTTGAACTGTTTTATGACAACACGTGGGCTCTGGGCACCACTTGGTGTCTAAACAGACTACTGGCGACTTCATCGACGGATATTGTATGGACTTTGATCTGATGACTCACACAGTTGTTCAAACGTCTAGTTTGCAATTGATTACGTCGAACTGTTGCTTCCAATGTTAAAAGCCATAGAGCTAATAAACCATGTAGTACATCAATAAAACTTTATTCATAGATTGCTTTTGTGGTAGTTAAGTCGTGAATCTTGAATCTTGATCTCAATATAGCGTTTATCTTTGCAGTCGCATTATATATTTTTATTTGATTATAATCTGCCTGAGTTATGAAACGCTTTGATTTTCTAAACGTAGGAATAAAATAATTTAAAGATTGAGTATTATTCTATGTTGTATACTTGTGTAGTATATCCAAACGCAAATTGGCATTTAATCAGTTAGCTGAGCGTCGTCTAGCTGTACTGTTAAACGTTGTGATCAGGCACTCATCTAAGCGACGTCTAGACATGGCTTTGTTCAATGAAACAGCTAGCGGTTCAATTGCATGGCTATTTTAACCAGTTGGCTGCGACACGTGCATCATATTGGAAGTCCAGAATAAATAATAGGACACCTTTTATGCCGAAAAAATGCGCTGAACTCAAGAGACGACCAAAATTTTGTCCTTTTGGCGCGATAACCGACATTTACACGGACGTAGCCGCTGATAGTGTATAACATTTTTGTTACAAATCTTAGTATTCTTAGCTGAAACGACTAATTAAATCATTGGTTCTCTAATTAAAACACTATTCGCACTTATTTATTGTTGGTGTGGTGAGAGGTAAGATTAGTTAGCTGTTACTGTCGAATTTTGAAATCTAAAATTTAGTCGAAACTCGATGTTCTGCATTTTGGCACGATCGTAAACAATTTACAAGAACCAAACATGGAAATTTCTGTGATATCGAACGATCAAATTGAAAAATAATAGGAAAATTGATCGTCACCACCAAAACAATGAGTTTAAGGATGACTCACCATCGTTGCTGTTAGGGTGGTTCACAGGGAAATACGTCGGTGACTTTTTCAGGAGTGACGTAAAGGTTATGAAACCAGAATTCTACTAACGTTTTCTGTATCAAAGCCTGACTCATAATCTTAAGAGCAAGATGTGGGATAAGTAATGAAGTTTATTCAGTATATACTTGAATAGATATACGATATGATAAAGCGAATGACGTCAGCCTTGTGGTATTTTGAAAATATTTCCTGTGCCTGCTCCCTCATTGTGATTTTGTATACGATTTCCATTATATTATATACTAGCTGCCCGCCACGGATTCGCACGGGTGGTGTTTTATTTTCCTCGCAATTTTTCTCCATAAGAACCTTCCTTAACGAATCCTTATATTATATACTTTAACGAAAATATTAAAACAAAAATTAGCAGAATTGGTCGACCCGTAGAATCTATATCGCTTTATTTATAGATGTTGCAAAGCGAGATGGGCTAAAATTGAATTTTTACATGTTTGTGTATGTTGAAAATAACATCGGAAGCAAAAGTATATCAATCAAAGTCTAGCGCTGTTTTTTTTTTATTTGACTTAATATTTCAAGTATTTATTTATAGGCTGCATAGTTTTTTTTATAAATTAAGTTCGGTGTGAGACAAACATACGATCTGCCCGATGTGAAGCGGTAACCGTATCCTACAAACGCAACATAAAGTATCGCCCGCATGCTGCCATCGCAACAACTCCGTCCTTTGTGATAACCTCACTCACTCGCACGATTACAACAATCCTGCAGCCTTCTGTGAGATGAAGGTACTTCGCCAGTCTGACAGCTCTCTTTCGGCAGAGGCTCTTTTAGTTGATCAGCAGGTTGTACCACGCAAGAGAGGTTACCAAGATATTAATACATTCGTCAGTACTTTTTTGCAACTAGATTTTTGGTTGACTGACTTATTTCTATTGCGGACACTAGTTGTTTTTGTTTTGAAATATATTGGCCTTAAATCGGTATGTGCCCTTATCATTACGTGCCTTTAACTGACTTCAAAAGTGGCTTTAGCGCGGTCGCAAGTGGCGGAGTACGATCTTAATAAACTAGGTTTTTTATTCTGAGCCTGAGTCGTAGAAGTGCGACTAGTATGGTGTTTTTATTTTGTATATACGGTTGTTGTTTTGTATATATGTTAGCGCCGCGAATGGTGTCGAACTAGCGTCTTCAGTTTGATTTACTTTGAATGGTACGTAGGTAACAAAATTATTACATTCATTGTTCATCGAAACTGAAAGAAAATATTTACTTATTATAGCTAAATGTAAGTTCAAAAAACTTAACTAAATAATTATTTGTACTTACATGCATGTGTGGCCAGTCGTAATCGACAAACAAACCGTATTATCCATAGAAATAATATTACTACGTATATTATATGTTTACCTGATCATTATAAAACTATCACTTGTTACAGTGGTATCATTACGTGCCAAATGTATCAGGAACTTCCAGCGAGCGAACAAAAAACCTTAATTCTGATGACTTTTTAATTTATTTGGGACCTGTCCTCGGAAAGGGCTAATGACGAAAAAAGGAGGTGAAAAAATGGATAACGGGATCCGAGACAGAAACGAGGCAAAAACTTGAAACGGGTTGCGGCGACCATAATTCGAAACAGTAAAACAAGGATAAAGATGGCAATGCTATTAATACCAACCATAACTGTTAATATATTTAAACTGACTACATAAATACTTCCAAGTTTTTATAGCACGAGACAGGCCACCTGAATTTATATTAAAAAAAAAAACTATAATTTGATTATTTTTAAACAATACAATACCGTATAATTTGGGAGACATCGCGCTACCTTTCAAGGACCCTCCTTGGCGCTAGACAACAACATTATTATTCAAATCACATTTATCATGTTAATAATGTAATAAAGAAAAAATATGCAAAATCATGTCATAATGACAACTTTAGAGCGGAACTAAGTTACACCCTTGGGGAACGCCTGGGAACATAGCGGCACTTATCTCCTCGTTTTTTTTCGTTTTTATCCACATTCACGATGTTTTTCTAACGTCTGTTCCCGTCCATTCACCAAATACACCCTAGTTTATCTATTTACATCGAAGTCGAGGGTCGCCCTTCGCGGAAGCGGCGCGGGTTATCGAGCGTCGATATCGAATGCCGGTACAGTACACTACACTAGCTGATAAAGAGTGTGAAGAGTGCCGGCGAGATTTGAGTCTAGTTAACTAGTTTTCGCTGAAACTAAGCAAGAAATTGTAGGATCACATAGGTTAGTAGGCGGCTTCACTGCGCACTTGTAGAAGACAAGAGTGAATGGACCATGAATTAGCCGTTTTATACAGAGGTTAATCCGTATATACGGTTATATGTAACACTATAATATCATAATAAAAAAAAATATATGTAGTATTTTTAACAAGGCGTCTCATATCAAATAATTGGATTAATTTTATGGAAATTTGTGTAATCCAAAATTTTGCATACAAATATGGTTCTGATTAATCCACTATGGGTTGCAATGGCAAACGTATTCGCACTGTTCGCCCACATAACCCTTAACTTAATGGTGTAATCTCGCAACCATGCACTTCTCAGAAATTTGCAACACAAAGTAACATTTTTATAGATGTAAATTAAGGTCCACATATGATAAGGAAACAGATTTAACTTGGACTTTACGATGGGAGGAGGACATAACGCAACTGAAGCTGTGTTTCCGTGGGCTGATTCTCCTGTTCCAAAATTTCGTCCTAAATACCAAAGTCACACCCCGGCAAATCCATACAAATGTCGCGTCGTTACTATTACATAATAAACAATGACGTCTGTAGTGCGTGTATGCGAGCGGCGCCATACAAATTATTCTAGATTCGACTCAGGGGGAAGATGAGGTCGATGCGAGACAGCGGTAGGGTGTGACCATACTATACGCAATGCTATATATATATACACTGTGCCTAAGTTAACAAATATAAATTAAATTTATAAAATCGTTCCAAAACTCCAAAATTTATGCGTTTCCACTTCCAATGTTTCACCAACGTGTGGTACCAAGATAACCAACCAACCAACCTCGCACGGGTGCAAGTCAAGAGGACTTAGTACAAGACTTAGTGATGTGCGGCGATCGCAGATCGCAACCAACACTACTTTTCTACACGAATTAATTTCACAGAGATGCACATAAATCAGTCGAATCGCTTACGCTTGTGCAGCTACGATTTGTGACTATCGCCCTTTTCAGAAACCTTTAGATTAATATAAACAAACTTCCGTAAAAAAAAAAAAAAAACAGTATCAAAATTCGTCCCATGGAGAAGGAGTTAGCGGTTAAACAGACAGATAGACACTTTGACACTGAGAACGACTGAGGAGTCATATTTTTCTGATCTCCGTGCCGATGAAAACACACCATAAAACCTGTACAGAAACATTAGTTTGGGTAATGAATAACACCTTGAAAGGGTAAGCACATTTTGGAAGTCCACAGTAGCTGGTTTCAAAATCTTCCCTTCACCAGGTAACGAATGGAAATATGTTTCTGTAACCGAGACCGCCGCGAGATAGGACCTTGCATGTATCTTCTTAAGGGGACGGTAGATGCCAGACGATTTGAAGAGTAATTGCCCTAACATTTTTTTCATAAAACATAAATTATTTTGTTTGATTTTTTATATAAATTTATAGAATACTATTTATGTAATACTTAGTCATAAGTTAAGATTAAGAAGATATTTTTTATTTCCTGAGATCCCTACAGAAGATTCTAAAGGTGGGTCTAATCTAGTTAGCACCAAAAATCCAGTTGTAACCACGCGATTTGTAAACGAGTGTATTTTTTAATATTATTATTATTTGTATTACGGAATAAATGTGTTCAACTCGAAAGACTTTTTTTAACTCCGTAAAATTAATGATTATGAATTTTGTCAATATACACATGCGTCTCGCAATGAATTCCTCGCACAAAATTGATTTGACTGCTGGCGTACCTTTAATGAAACTAGCTATCGCCGCTGACTCTGCTTAGGTAGGTTTTAAATCCAGACGGATAATATAAAACGTTTAGTACGAATTTTACGAATTTGGGTACTTAAAATATTGTACGTTTCAATTACAGAATATATTTTATATAGGCAGACCGGTGGCAATATATTAAAAGATTGAAGTTAAGCTTAAAATATAAAAAAATATAAAATTAATCAACGCAACGCTATGGCAGTATACTCGCAAACAAAGAAAAGTATTTTCTAAAAATGTCCTGGTTTATTTTTACTTATTTGGTCACTTTCCTCGGAAAGTATGCGAACGAAGTTTAAACATTATAATATAAAAAATATAAAAAGTTATTTTTGGACAAGGTTTAAAAATATAATATTATTATATGAAAAGAAATAACATAAGTTGTACAGTTCAGAAAATGTTCTTTGAAAAAATATCGTCAATTACTCAGCATTCATTGTATCATCACATACATAAAATTGTCGCAGACAATTTCCGGAGCGATTTTTTACCTCAAAATAAAATATAAAAACCGATCGCATAAAAACAGGAAAACTATATTGAGTATATAAATAAATATGTGTACTCACTCGAATTGAGTCATTAACCGCCATTTTGCTGTTTGTGAATCAATCTGAAAAAAAAAAAAACAAAATTGTTAATAACATAATTACAGTTAAGTTAATTAAATATTATTATTTATTCTGTGGTTAAAGTGCAGTGTTTTCATTTTGTACATTAGGTAACTATTTCTATTCCAAAAATATGTAGGTTAAAGAACAGATTATTGAACGACAGTGTAATTGTGGTAAGTCAATGAATGAAGATGTTAAAAGATGACAGCATAACAGAAAATGAAAGAGTAAGAAGATAATCTGGAAGACGATTTGAGATGAATGTTCGAATGCAGGAACAACAGAAGCAGAAGAGAATGTATGTAGATTCTAAACAGTCCGTGAAAAACGACAAACGGATGTACATGATGTATTTTTTGTAATAAGAGTTATTTATTATATTTAAGTACGGTCAAACATGTAGAGCGATATTTCTAACGTAGTGCTACGTAGCTACGATCTTATACTGGAAATATAACATTCTACTCTACGTGCAATTTAATGTCTTACTACTAACATATAATTATGCAATAGTACTTAGATAATAAAGATTAACAGGCTGCAGCAGCTGTGGTCAGGCCACATAGCACGTAGAACTGACAGCCGTTGGGTCAGAAAGGTTTTGGAGTGGCGTTCAAGGACCGGCAAACGGAGCGTAGGACAGCCCCCCCTTGTGAAACGGACAATCTAGTCAATATCGCAAGGAACCAATGCATACAAAGAATCGAATCGTTTATACATGTGTGGTTCATTCGAGGAACTGTTATTGTGACCTACATTGATATTACGGAAAAAATGATATTTCCAATACAAACGGAAAAAATATTTAAATGATATTTCCAATACAACCGCTCGAGTATGGAAGGGGTATGTAAGTAGTAAAGTAACTGGTGTGAGGTGAAAGTCGCTTACCATCACCTTTGAAGCCAAAACAACCTTACCTGCGCCCTGCCTTTTTATTAGTTTAGCAAACAAGGCTCTCCAGAATGCGATGACAGGTACAGACTGACTCGACTAGGGAGTATAATAAATTTCTGGACAATTTACACAGCGCCATCTAGTCCCAAATTAAGCGCAAAGCTACAATTACTAGTACAATGGGCACTAAAAAACTGATAAATGTACTAAGCACATTTTTTGTAAATACATACGTATAATACATAGAAAACATCCAGACCAAGACAAACACTCATGCTCATGCACACAAAGACTTGAGCGGGGGTCGAAGTCAAAGTTGCCATTGCTAGCCATTCAATCACCGGGCTCGTCAGTAGTAACAGGCGAACGCTGCCAAATAACTATTCCCGTTAGGATCTATGTTCCTGAAACTCTTGCTAGTGAGTAAGGTCATCAGAAAGAAGAATGTGCTAAGAGAGGGCTTCTTCGAGTCTAACTATCAGCAGGAGATAAGAGCTAGAAGCAAAGATGGAACTGAAATGTTTCGGCTGAAAATGCGGATTTCTCATACGTCTTGCTGTCTACTACAAAATTAATATGAAGCTTTGATATTACATATGATAATCATCGATTTAGAGAACGAAGAAAGACGTTCATGTTGAAAGTTTGGAATTTTATAAACAGCATTTGCTGTCTTATCGGTCGGTATTTCATGGAACTGTTTTCCATATAGAACCATATAATTGACGTTTACAAAGCTCAGATTTTTAACACTTCGAAGTTTCTATGCATTAGAATTTGTAACCATGGGAGAGTACAATCGCCCCTTGAAGTTAGGACACTGATTAAAATTTTTAAACTGCAGCAATGTTTTATTTCAATTAACCATGGTTTTACCATTTAAATATAAACAATTTCTTTTTCTACATAATGCCAAGATAACGTATAGAGTTGGGCTGTCAAAATATGACATCTACCTATAAAAAAAACGTGAAGTTCCAAACACGTTAACATAACTGCCACATAAAGAACATACCTTGTATTATTGTACCATGTCTTTAACAAGATACGAGGATAAAATTAAATTTTATTTATTCATACTGAATTCTAGGTAACCAGATACCAAAAGTGTTCTCACTGATCAGTCGATGGATTGACTCATTCGCATGGGCAGTTACACACACACTGCGACCGTGAGTCACGAATTAATGGCGCTTATATAAAACTGCATAACAATCGTGTGATTAGTTTAGATAAAGCGTTTATTAATAAACATGCAGTAATCACCCTCTTTTGGTACTAGCTTGACGTTGACTTCTCATGTTATTTGGGACGTAATACCACGTAAATTGGGAATAAATAGCTTCGGGAAATAAAACTAGAGATTAAGTAAAGGATTAGGGCGAACCCATCTTTCAGACTAACTTTTTGATTCCGAATAACTGAGTCTCTCTCGAATTATGAATCCCTCTGATTTGTTAGTCTCATATATTGATGAAGGAACAGATGACACAGATTTACTCCCAGTATTCCAATGGATCAACTCACGCCAATATTTAATTTTACTTTCGTGTCAATTGACCAATTGCAAGGGTCAATTAGGAGTTCATTAGACAATTTCACTACTTGTTTTTATTCTACTTGTATTTAAAAATTAAAACACAGTCTATGGATGCCTTTAACTCAAGGGGCATCACACGCGCGTTGTAACAATACGTTCTGTTTGACAAACCCTTTACCGTCAAACTTACACTACGGGCACTGAACCAATAATAACCCTGGACGTAGGTCTCAGCCAATCAGAGCATTGCAACCGCAATATTTTTTGGCGTGTAATTTGTCAAACTATATTAGATTACAATCAGAACTCTACTGAATCCTGAACGCCCCACATATAAAAATAAAGATTAATTCCAGTGATCTAACGGCTAGTCATGGCTAGTGCCGAGGGCCACGGATCGATTTCCGCACAAGACCCGTGAGCCTGGCGTTGTCTGATGATCTTAGTCTGGTTCTGGTTTTTATGTAGGTATTTTTAAGTTTGTATTTTTTTTTAAATAAGATACTATATCAAGACTACGAAAAAAATCCGCTCTAAAGTGTGCGAAACAAGAAAATTTTCTTGTAAACTTTCTAATAAAAATGTGGGCCGCCAAAATGTCTCCACCTCGCCGTGATGGAAAGAGCATTTGAAGACCAAAAAATGTAACAATTTTATGTTATACAATAAATAAATAAACATTCCTGGTCAATTTACACACTACCATTTAGTCCCAAATTAAGCAAAGCTGGTACTATGGGTACTAGATAACTGTATAATGTATGTATTAGGTATATATAATAATTAGTGAAGATCTCATACCGGTGTTACCCCCGGCCGTTTTCTGACATTTCGGGAATCTGTGAGTGGCAGCCGCAAATAACTATCAATAGGAGCAGATATGTGGCAGGCCTCCGTCCGTCTGTAATAGCCCAGCCTTTAGTTCACCCAGATCTCATCTCCATAGTCCATTTATTTTCCATCACACTTCGCAATAGTCTCAACGCCTGCCGAGACCTGCTCATGGGAATGTCGTTCCATTGACATTATCCTGGGGTGGGTCACGGAGGGCTTAAAACACTACATCATACTTCTCAAAGGGGCCTCTACGCGCTGGATCCATATCCCCGCGTAAGCCTATCAAATGACCGGGATTAAGCCCGTGAGTCCAAGAGAGATAATAGCGAAGATAAATATTATAAAACCCATAATATTTTTATTCCAAAGAAGTAAATAAAGGGAATAAGGGAATACCTATTTACAACGTAATAAAGTATACTTCATCGACTGTATCAATGAGATTTAAATCACAATAAATAAAGGTCTTGTTACACTTCCTTAAATCTAAATAAACAACATTGTAAACATAGTAAACCAGTCTTTAAATGACTATTTGTATAATGTACATAAATAAACAAACAACACAATAATGTTTATGTACATAATTATGTCACACAAAGACCATATCTGTTCAAAGATTATAAAGACATACGCAGCGGAACCCTACGCGCAGTAGTCGAGGTTTGAACCTGTGACCTCGCTTCCGCAGCCGGCTTTTTGGCGGGCCGCGCTATTCCGGCCGCGTATTTACAAACTATATACTGATACAGACTTGCACTGCTCTACCAGTGACCGCAGCTGCTTTTAAAGCAACTTGTGAAGAACATACCGCATGGGGTCCGCATGTCAATACAAAGAGTGTCTGCATTGAAACTCATTTTGCTCCAGAGTATCAGAACAAAACACACTCACACTATGTATTGTTCACAAACACATATCTAGGGTCTAATTTCGGGGTGTAAGTGGTTCATCATCATCTTTGAACCAAAGCCAACTTCACCAGCATGCGGTGCACCCTGCTGACTGACAAACGAAGCTCTGGCGAAAAGAGAGGTAGGAAGCGTAATTGTAAGCTACCCGACTGGGGAATGTACCTCCACCTCACAGAATACCGCAGCCAAATAACGGTTCCCTTGAGCGCTGTTGTGTTCCTGCGAGTGAGTGAGGTCACCAGAAAGGAAGGAGAGGCTGCGATAACAGCGGGGGTGGCGGCGCGCGAGCGATATTTTATGTTGCGAGCGTTAATATGGCTACGGTAACCGCTTCACATCAGGCGGGCCGTATGCTTGTCCGCCACCCGACGTAGTATAAAAAAAAAAAAAATTCGGTACCTATTTCGAACGCAGAGCCGACATGCAAAAATAAATTTAGGAAGGTATTTTATTATTGCAAGTTGCATGGAAATCTGTGCAAAAATGCTTTTTTGGTTTCGGTTAGGTTTACTTTGTTGTCCTGCAAACAGAAATAGAAGCTCTGCTTCGGGTTAGTCGGCTTAAGTTGATACCTTCTGCGAAAGTGGTGGAAACGTGTGAGTGCTGGTAGAATAGAGCAAGAATACCTTATTCTCTTCTTTGACATTTATTTTCTACGCTGCGATAAGATTTTTTGTAATCAATATGACATGTGATTGTTGTTCATCATATCACTTAACAGCGAGGCTGTTATTGCTGTTGCTCCTCAAAATACCATGACAGCTTGGATCATGTTATACAATGCCTAGACAACCCCGGTCATCCTCAAAATGTTTTATAATAATAGGTAAGTATATCATTTGTTTTACTTCACATTAGCGAATTACATATATCTGCACAGACTGCTCTGTAGAGACTGTACTCGTATATAATTTGCTTTAGTGCGTTATTGATTTTTATGAGTTTGAAGTAATGCAGTAGCTATTATGGGTGTCTATGCTAGTATACAGTTTGACAATACGCATTCCGGCTGACCTATGGACCCGACAAGCATCGGACATAGAAACGCCGATTCGATTCTGAGAATGAATATGTGGCGCATGATTCATAGGATAGGAGGAAAACGAACTTAACTATCATGTCGGTTAGCTATTTTACGATAGTTATGAATGAAAAACGCATTAACCTAACGGTTAATTTTGGAACCTTTGGAACCGCATTTACGAATTTCTACTATCACCAAAGGTTGACTGGTAGAGAATGCTTTTAACGTTAAGTCCGCCTTTTCTACCCTTATGTAAATTTGTGGTCAATAAAGTTTCAGCATCAACCCCGGCAATCATCCCACAGTTGGGATACGGGTCTCCCCTCAATCGATGGGGAAGAGCATACTCCACCACGCTGCTCAACTGCGGGTTGGCGTAGGTTAGTGTTTTTAACCCGCCCAAAGGCCACTGATTTAGCTTAACGACTGTCATCTCATGACATAAGCCGGGCCGACAGCTTAAGGTGCCGGGCACCAAAGTACGCAATAGATTTTGAATAAACAAATAAATAGGTTAAACCAAAACACGCGTAGAAATTCGCGGACGTGAGCTGGTACGTAGTGTAATGCGTAAACATCATATCCTAATAACTTTACAACTGGTGAGTTTCTAAAGGGCACCTAAACTCAAATGATAGTTAGAATTAGGTACCCGAAAAGGCCTCGCAAGTCATGACCCGTCTCTAGTCTATATATAGAGCCAGCGTCGGCGAGTACGATTGGGGGTACAATAAAATTTTGATTGCTCAGGTCTGAGACGACCTTGCCACTGCTTGGGATTTCGGCCTGTGTGAGTCACACGCCCACCAGCGCACTCCGTGCGTGTGTCACCTAATATGTAGATTATTGTCGGTTGGATATAGGTATTGTAGGTGCTCGTGTACTCAGTCGCGCCAAGATAGATATTGCCATTTATGTACAAACTGAGTTGCAAGGTTGAAGATGATTTTCTTTCACAAAACTGGGTTATGAGTCTTTTTCAAACACGAGCGCTACCGCCGAAGTTAAAGCCGATTCCCATAGGATTTTTTTGATTCCATAATTTGAGCTTAGGTTAAAGTTTTGACAAACATGTTCAGCTTAGACAGTAGAGCTCTAGGATTTCTTCCAGCTGAGATAAACATAAATTACAAATAATCTAAGCAGTAGTGGCTTCAGCTTCGGCGGTAGCGCCCCTGCTTTTTGAACAGGGGCTATAGCCCCTATATATATAGGCTATAGACGTTATAACGTCTAAGCTGAAGCCGATTCCCATTGAATTCTTTTAAAGCACGTTTAAAGTTTGAATGTTAATTATTCAATCAAACACGGCTGATCAGATTATGATAAAATTTTGCACAAAGATAATTTACAACTCGGTTTAACACATATGATACTACTAATCCCGTTAAAGTGTTTACGGGTGGCAGCTAGTTAAAAAAATAATAATGTTGGCGGGAAAATTGTAATCGTAACTGTTTTCCATCAGGCGGGCCGCATGTTTCTTTGCCACCTTAGTGGTAGAAACGTTCAATGACGTGGTAGAAACGTTCAATGACGTGGTAGATACGAGTGTCTGGATTCCCACTGGGAATACACAGACGGATAGGAGGTGTGAACTAACACACCATCTAATTGTTTATTTACTTTGTACGACAATCGGTGCGCGACGGCCAACGAAACGAGACAAGATAAGAAGACGCCCATCCATTGAGATAAAAAAAATGATCATATTTTTAGAAAGTATTCGTTTTTGGTTCAATTACAGGTGTTGGTTTATCATCATCTTTGAGCCAAAGCCAACCTCACCTGCACGTGGTGCAACCTGCTGACGGATAAACAAAGTTCCGGCAAAAGAGGCTTAATTTTTTCCCAATGGTGTCGTGTCCCCTCCCCTGCTGCCAACGCAACAAATCCGTCCTCCTGGAAATCTCACCTTCAATTCACATAATAAGTATAAAAAGAATCACAAAATGTTCATGTTGCAAACGTTAAAATGACTATTGTAACCGCTTCAGATCAGGTGGACCGTATGCTTGTATGTATGTTCAACCTCCAGATAAGCTTACCAAAATCAAACTGTTAGGGCTAACAGAAGTATAATGAACGTATGTTTAACTGTCTTAGACACAAATATGTAAGTCACGTAATTGATATTGGCTTCTAATAGTTCTAATCAAATCAATGTACAAATATAGTAATTAACACTTTACGGGAAAGAAGGCTAAATCCAAATGTCAGAGGTTGTCACTACAACTTTCCATACAAAAAACCACTACATTTATAGCCTAAATAGTGCCATACCAAACTACGTCAGTAACTACGGGCATTACCGCTATACGGAACAACGGCACTGTTATTATAAGTAGCAAAGTTAAGGCGTCAAGATGGTCTTTTCCAGTCGGCGCGACACTGACTTGGTGATTCTATGAATTCTCTAGGCAAACTAAGCCGTAGTGTCACTATATCAGTCACTTTTTTGTGTTTCTATGCGATGTAGAAATGTATATATTTTAGATCATAGATTTGACAGTACAAAGAATTGATTAACTTGTAGGTAGACAGTAAATCTTGTTGTTTACAATGATAGTATGAGCATAGCGCGGTAAGCACCGGTGTGCATTATACACTATTTTTTGTAGTTACTGCGATGCCCGTAGTGTCAAACTCCTGTTTTATCAGAGCACTGGTATCGCCGTTACTGTCCTGTAAAGTATTAATATCACTAGATACCGTTAATTGTTGGAACTTTATCATGTGTTTTAAAAGGTGTGCCAAAATAATCAAAGCACGTCACATCTGCCAACGGAATAATGAAAGTCACGATCACTTATCAAGACGTTCAAAAACTGTTGAAGAACAACTGTGTGTGTTGATGATCAAATTATACGGTACTAGAAGATGATGCATATTGCATAAGTATTATTATATTTGGCAGACCATACAGCCGCAAAACCGACAAGCGTTAGGGGAAAAAGATTCTCGTGTGTCACAGTGTGAGACGACCTCCCACTAGATGGGGCGACAAAATCAAGAAGGTGGCAGGGAGTCGATGTGTGCAGGTCGGTCAGGATCCAGGCATGGAGCTCTCGAACGGGGAGGTATATGATGAAGCTGAAGATGATGATAAGGATCTCATTCGTAAAACCGTTTGACAGAACAAAAAACAGAAGACCGACAAAAAGCATACTCTGAATCTAGACATCATACAGACGACATTTAAATATTTCTCAGTAAACATAAATTGTGAATACAACAAATTATTTTGGCACGCGGTAGCAAAAAATCCGAAATCAAAATATGGCGCGGAAATACATCGCAGACGCAGAGTAAATAAAGAAAGTAAAAGATGGAGTTTGTGCCAAGAGGATATCCAACGTCGTCACGATCAAAGGCGGTGTCATGCTCATGCTGCTCTAGTCATCAATCTATACGTCTCGGGAGCTAGTTACGCAAACGGCGCAAAAAGCGAAAGAGTAACGACCGACGGACGCCCATGAACTTGAAGAACACGTGCCTACGTGGTGGACGGACCGGCGGGCGGACGTAGTGCCGTGTCATAATTCATCACATACCTACTTAAAATTCTATACACATCTCCGAGGAAGTGGTAAGACATTTCATGATTATATTAAAGCTCGTCCATCTTTGTATGTTAGTACGACTCGGGCAGGATGACTCCTGCGATCGTTCAAATTGTAATGTATGAGGTAATTTACAGTTTAACAACTATGATATGCGTAACATCATGTATGTACACATATCTATACATATAATAAAACAGTAAAAATAATGTGTCTGTACATTGAATATATTTACAAAAAAACAATTGGAGGCGATGGAGATATAGTAATAGAGTATGAATTTTAAAAAAAATGTCTGTCTGTTTGTCTGTTTGTCTGTTTGTCTGTTTGTCTGTTTGTCTGTTTGTCTGTATGTCTGTTTGTCTGTTTGTACACGCTAATCTCTGGAAGTACTGGACGGATTCGAATGAAACTTTTTTTGCTATATAGCTGTTAAGCCTGGGCAAAATATAGGGTATAATTGATTTTGGAAAGTGGAACACCTGATGCAGCACCACAATGGTTCAGGTAAAGTATAAGAAATATAAAAATGATGCCTTAGCAAAAGTTGTTCAACCTGAAGAGCATTTTTTGTTAAGGTATAAAAATCCAAGATTTGGAACACCTGATGCAGAACCATAATGGTTCAGGTAAACTATAAGAAATATAAAAATGACACCTTAGCAAAAGTTGATCAGCTTGATGAGCATTTTCTGTTGAGGTATAAAAATCCAAGATTTGGAACATCTGATGCAGAACAATAATGGTTCAGGTAAACTATAAGAAATATAAAAATGACGAATTAGCAAAAGTTGTTCAGCCTGATCAGCATTTTCTGTTGAGATATAAAAAGACAAGATTTGGAACACCTGATGCAGAACCTTAATGGTTCAGGTAAACTATAATAAGAAATATAAAAATGACGCCTTAGCAAAGTTGTTCAATCTGAAGACCATTTTTTGTTGAGGTATAAAAATCCAAGATTTGGAACACCTGATGCAGAACCATAATGGTTCAGGTAAACTATAAGAAATATAAAAATGACGCCTTAGCAAAGTTGTTCAATCTGAAGACCATTTTTTGTTGAGGTATAAAAATCGAAGATTTGGAACACCTGATGCAGAACCATAATGGTTCAGGTAAACTATAAGAAATTTAAAAATGACTCCTTAGCAAAAGTTGTTCAGCTTGATGAGCATTTTTTGTTGAGGTATAAAAATCCAAGATTTGGAACACCTGATGCAGAACAAAGTTAAATTTATTTGCATAAACAACACGTGTTTACAATAACTTATAGTTTTCAAAAAACGGAAAAAAAAACACGTTATAATAGCTAATAGAACTAAAAATTTTTTTAAGTAACTTTTTTAGTTCTATTTGCTATTATAGCGTGTTTTTTTACTTTTTTTAAATCTATTTATTATAACAATAAATAGATTAACAAAATATTGAATGTATTGTAAAAAAAAAACCGCGTGGTGCTACTTTTATTCTTACCTGCTACAAGTTAGACGCAATCGTTTTATTTTATTTACAAAGGTACCGTGGTCTATTTAGTCCGTTTATTATAGACGTGTACGCTAAAATTGAAATGGAACGATTGGTATATATTCGCACAAACCAGAAGAATACGTGCATTTGCGGGACGCTATGTAGCAAGATGAGAGTTTATTTGATTTGGTGGTGGAAAGTGTTTTAAGCGACGAGGGGAAACTGTTTTTCTTAGATCCTTCAGGAGGGACTGGAAAAACATACCTGACAAGAGCAATCCACGCTGAAATCAGGCGCCAAAATAAGATCTCGCAGAAGCATCGCCAAGTATTGCAGCCACATTACTACTAGGCGGAAGGACGCAAATACAATGTTCAATATCCTACTCGATTTAAACAGAATTGAAACACCGACATGCTCTGTGACACGAAACTGTGACAAAGCAAAGGTGTTTCAGGATTGCTGTCTAATCGTTTGAGATGAATGCGAAATGGCCAACAGTAAGGCACTAGAAGCTGTAGATAGAACTTTACGTGCCCAAGAGTTTTCAAGAATATTATTAAAATTTGGGGAAGATCTCCTTCCCGAAGTAAAGTCAATGGCAGCGCAATATAATTGAAGCTGAGATTCTCACTGGGAGTGATGCCGGTGAAACTATATTTATTCCGCGTATACCACTCTTCTCCAAAAAAAATCCATTTTAATTTTAAACGTACGCAGTTGTCTGTGACCTTTGCTATGACAATAAAAAAATCACTAAAATTCGCTGGTGTCAAGCTTAGGACTGGTCTTTTCATATTAGCTCCCGAAGGAAAGACTCCCTTAATTTTTTTTAAACTTTGGTTACAATGTTAAACAAAAAAAAATTTTTCACTTTATACGTATAACAAATATTTTCTTATGTATCTACATTAGTTCGTATTTGTATTAATACGGCGGAATCATAAAGTCCACGCGAACGAAGTCGCGGGCATCAGCTAGTACCTAATAGAATTGTAACCGATGTCTTTATAAGAGCCAAAACAATTCTTTTTTTATTTTTTCTGAGTCTATATGTTTGTACGCGCATCACGGAACAACTGCTAAAACACGAAATTAGATGCGATTTTCACAATTGTAATTCCAACTTAAAGTCTGAAGGCCAATTCTTGTAATTATTTTATGATCACAAAACGAAAGTTGGCCGAATCGAGATTGTGAATTGACTAAAAAATATACACTTGATTTCATTCATTAATTATTAACAATTATTATTATTGGCTAAGTAATATTCTTAGTTTGTTTAATTTTCTGTCATAATTCGATATAATCCCTCTTAAATAAAATTTTCAAATTTCATATTGTGCTAAGAGAATACCAAATTTACCATTTGTGAGATCGAGACTGGATCGGAACTGAATTTTGACTACATTTTTACCGCTCTGGCAATATTTTTTTCCTTGATACGTCAAATAGAAGAGGAATGATCGACTATGATTGCCAATTTTCTGCAGTCCACGCGCACAAAGTAGCGGATGATGAAAATATGATCTGAAGATCATATTTTCATTAAATATTAGCGGCCATACGCTATATAAATATTTTTTTTCAAATCGTAACTTTATAAAATTTAATAAATCTTACAATTGAGTCAGATCGTTGAAACTGTGGAAAGCTATTTCCAAGCTCAACTACATCATGATTATTGCGAGGAGAATTTATAAATGAATCATGCACCCCTAAATTCAACACCAGCTGAGTGAGATGAACTTTATTACTGCGAGTGCGTCCCGACCGACCTTGAACCCTGCTAGATTTAGAGTTGGCAACATATACTGAAGAGATAAAACATCTTTTTCACTGTCGACTGCGTTTTCGTCCTCAAAACTGACACAATTAAATTTGATATCCCGCGCAACGAGAACAGAGGTGGCTTAGTGCGAGTTTCTTCGTTCGCGTTCGGTCATGTCAACGTAAACAAACCGACCAAATAGAGATGAACTCTCACGTTGTGAATTTATAAGACGCGTGTTACATATCAAAATTATGTGGCTTACTTGCTCACATTTCGAAGTGAGCAACCCGGGTAATTTGTATATGTAACACGCGTCTGGTAATTCATAATATGAAACTTTTTCATAATTTGGTCGGCTTGTAAACGTTAACACGTTCGAAATGCACTCGACGGTGTAAATGGGTCACTACCGTTTTTTTTTTTTTTACTATGTCGGGTGGCAGACAAGCATACAGCCCACTTGATGCTACGGTTTCCGTAGCCATATTAACGCTCGCAACATGAAATATCACTCGCGCGCTGCCAACCCCTCTGCCAACGCAGCAACTCCTTCCTTTTTTTCTTTCGAGACAGTCTTTAGAGACAAAGCTAACCTCACCTGTACGTGGTGCGCCCTGCCGACTAAAGAAAGAGACTCTGGCGTAGGTGAGGTAGGGTACAGCGATGCTGTAAGCTGACCCACTGGGGAAATACCTCCACCTCAAACAATACCTCAGGCATATGACAATTCCCTTGAGGGTTGTTGTGTTCCTGCAAGTGAGTGAGGTCAACAAAAGAAGGAGTTGCTGCGTTGGCAGCGGAAGTGGCGGCGCGTGAGCAATATTTCACGTTGTGCTCGTTAATATGGTTACGGTAATCGCTTCACATCAGATGGGCTTACGTATAGTCTGCCACCACGTGTAATAAAAAAAAATGCGACGTCACATTGTTTGTTTAATTTTTAAGATATGTTGGCTAATCTTCTCAGTCATTATTTGCTCCGAGTTCATCAACCATTATTTCTACAAACTGTCAAAACGGACCCCATCAAAAAAACCACAGCATACGTTAAAACATAGAAGCGTTAATTAAGCTAAGTGTACATTTACACCATAGAAAAACTGTCCGTGTTAGCAAACTAGATATAATTTTTAAGAAGTGACAAATTCCGAAAACATGTTTATGGTAAAAGTTAATTCATACAATAAATTAATATATACGCGTGAAAGCAAAATGCTTATCTACCTGCTGCGTATGTGTTCCTGCGAGTGAGTGAGGTCACCGGAAAGAAATGAAGGAGTCTATACTCCTATGCTGCTGCTATATTGCTGATATCTATAGGCGATGGTGATTGCATTCCATCTGGTGACCCGCATGCTCGTTTGACCACATCTCAGATAAAAAATAAAGCTACAATGATGCTCAGACCAAGACAGAAAAAAATATTGGTATAGGTAATGATGGATAAAACTTCACATCCAATTTTTTATTTTATTTGACGAGATCGGTGACGTAGCGGTCAATGACGCGGCTTCGACACCAACGCTCGTGCGTTCGATTCCGACATAGGACAAACATCTGTGTGCATGAACATGTCTGTTTGTTTTGGTCTGGGTGTTTTCTATGTATCATAAGTATGTATTTACAAATGTTTATCAGTTGTCTAGTACCCATAACACAAGCTTCGCTTACTTTGGGGAAAGATGGCGCTGTGTAATTTGTCTGACAATATTTATTTATTTATATTTATTTAGTCATAATCCCAACCTCGAACGTAATATATACAAACGTTATACTGCATTTTTTATTTTTATTATTTTACAGCATTTTGGCACCTGGGCTCCTACCGCCGAAGCTGAAGCCGATTACCGTGGATTTTTTTTGTTCCAAAAATTAGTCTTAGTTTAAAGTTATTGACAAACACGTTCAGCTTAGTTAGTAGAGCTCTAGGGGTTCTTCCAGCTGAGCAGAACATAATTTCCAACAATCTGAGTTTTGGCATTAAAAAAATCCGATATCAATCGGCTTCAGCTTCGACGGTAGCCTACCCTACCGTCGGCCGGCCCTGGGCCTCTACCGACTATGCTAAAGCCAATGCATAATGAATGTTTTGACTGCGAAGATCAAACGGAAAAAAAGAGCCGCTAGTGATTCTGAAGCTTCACCGACAGACCTGAAGATAATTGTCACTAACATACTAATCGAAATGAAAAATTTCTAATTTCAATTGGCGGCAGGGCCCTGATTGTTTCAATATGATGGAGTTTAAGCGAAAATGCAGTCAGTTCACTGAACACACAACTCATACACAAACACTCGGAGATCTTTCAATGGACGGGAAATTCTTAATTTATCATGTGAAATGCGTTTCTGACACATACTTGTTTATTCCATTACTTCTGACCATGAACAGAAATTTGTTAAGTGTCAGTATCTAAGCATAACATTTGAACAGCTGCTACGGATCCTTGTCACTAAAGACTTTGTCAAGTTTGGAATTCTTTCGTCAGTTTACTCGAAACCATATTTTGAATAACGATTTTAAAAGATCCTCCTTGACAGTCTAAATCTGGGGAAGATTTGAAAGTTTTCCAACGGTAAGAAAGAAGGGATTCAAAAGTTTCGACATCGCTTACCCGTTTAAACTTTTTATAAACTTTATAGCTGTTGCAGTGTTAAGGTGTCTAGTTACTTCGTAATGCCACCGATCGCATTTGTTATCATTTTTTTTTTATTAATTCTTTTAATACAGTTCTAGAATTATCTTAATTTTTAGGGTTCCGAACCTCAAAAGGAAAAACGGAACCCTTATAAGATCACTTTGTTGTCCGTCTGTCTGTCTGTCTGTCTGTCTGTCTGTCTGTCTGTCTGTCTGTCTGTCTGTCTGTCTGTCTGTCTGTCTGTCTGTCTGTCTGTCAAACATTTCTATGTCGAGAATGCGTGGAGGTATCAAGCTGAAATTTGAACTGTATACACAGGTCTACGGTCCCATGAAGTTAAAAAAAAATCAAACTGCTAAGTTTACGTAGAAAAAAGTTACGGCCGTTTATTCAGCAAAAAACGCATATTTTGACACACTCAAAGGAATCAAAACCTATAGGGTACTTCCCGTTGACCTAGAACTATGAAATTTGGCAAGTAACATCGTTATAGACTACAAGTACAGGAATAAATCTCAAAACTATACATTTGTAAATAGATCTAAAAAAATAGGGGGTCTATATTTTTTATAGGGTGTCGAAATTTCAAATTGAAACTACTAGTTCAAATGGGGTATCATATGAAAGGGCTTGATGTACGTACACATTGCAAAATATATTTTATTTATTTTTTTCGACGCATTATTTCTTATTTATAATGAAAAATATCAAATTTAATAATGATGCTACGTACCTACGGAACCCTCGGTGGGCGAGTCCGACTCGCACTTGTCCGGTTTTTTTTATATCACGTCAGATGTCATAAAACCTAATACGACATGTCTAATCTAAATCTGTTACCGTAGCGTCTACGAGTAATATTGCTCGCGCGCTTTCATCGCTACTACATCTCCGTCTTCACATACTCGCAGGAAAACACCAATCCACAAAGGTAGTGTTATTTGGCTGTGGTCTTCTATGTGGCAGCCGAGGATGGCGTTGCTCTAAAAAATTTACATTAATTTAATTTAAATACAGTGGGCTATCCTCTGATTTATTAATCAATTTGTCCTGAAAAAGGTGCTAGCACTGAACTCTGGGATACAATTAAATGAAGTGCGTAAGGTGATAGGATATGCCAGCGAAATAGCCCAGTTAAATGAAAACAGCGGTACAGTCGCGGACTCTGTAAAGGCTCTGAGACAGGGAGCAAAAAAAGTTGGCCTAAGAATAAATATCAACTTTTCGTTTGTTAAGAAGTTTTGTCTAAACTGATAGACCACTTTTTTGGGCGACCGTATTGAAGGGAGTCCCACGTCTATGCCAGTTTAAGATGGTGCAGCGCGGAATGCGAATCCTCGACTTTCGATTAAATTTTAGGTTTCAAAATTCGTATGCTACAGCTGTCTTCCTCTAACCTCATACAAGGGGGCCAACCCTTCGTTTCCATCACCATTCACCATGACTGGCTCGGCAAATATGGTCGGACAACTGCCACTGCAGCTTGCTTATTCTGAGACTGTCGACAGCTTTGATTTTCCGTCGAATTTCTTCGTTCCGGATTTGTCCCTTAGAGAAATGCCGAGCATAGCTCTCTCCATCGCTCACTTGGCTTGGCGAGGAACTAATTCATTGCATAGTACAATTGATCATAAAAACCTTATTTTTCACAATTTCTGTTCAATTTAAAAATATGAAGTAATAAATGTCACATCACTAATAAACGTCCGACCTTGAACTCTGGATCGATAGGAGAATATTTTATTATATCGATTCACGTGAAGAAGGCGAGGTTGTAAAAACATTTTTCATTACAAGGTCGCGCGAAAATAGCCCGGTTTAGCTCCTCGCTCACTGTGTGTTTTGATTAGTGTTTCGGTGTTAATAACTTCTTGAGTGATTACATTGAAGATATTAGCAAAACCTAATTTTCCACTGTGTTAATAATAAGAATGATAGAGAAAAATTACATGCCAAGAAGACCTAGGCTAAATCACGACTAGTCAGTTTGCTACATCGTCATTAGTTTCGTTCATACAGCTCTGTAGATAGCCTAATACCAACCCGTCTCTTGTGTACTTTTAAGCATAACATTGTCACGCTTAAAAGTACACAAGTTCATCATCACCTACCTACTGCTGATGGTTACAACCAAATGCGATCCACCGCTCTCCTCATCCAGCCACTTCCAGCTTCTTAAAAATGCTAAATTAGAACAGTTCGGTGCATGGAAATTTATTTTTATACCACTCGATCGGCAAATAAACATATGGTCCCTATATAATGTATAGCAGTTACTGTCACAGAATATTACATGTTCTGTGGTTACCGTAGCCAGTAAACCCTTGAACCTTGTCCGAGCCTCAGTTATCATCGTTGTCTACTCTTACTTATTCATCCCACTACTCGGATATGGGTCTCTGTTCAATCGTAGGAGTTTAGAGCGAACTCCACCACGCAGCTCAACTGTGGGTTGACAGAGGCCAATGTTAGCCATCTAAACGCGACTGACTTGGCTTAATGACGCGGGCGGTCATAGAAAGAGTACAGTCCGGGACCATCGAAGCCTCAGGTGTATCTTGTGATAATACATCCCATATTTATGTTAACTCAACGGTCACGAGATAGCCAGTTAACTAACTTTAAGAAATTACCCGCTAATGTATCTTTCGTAGTCTCTTCATATTACCTATATTGGGCTCAAATTTAATGTGACGAGTATTTTCACCCATCCAATATGATTCTATCCCAATTGCAAAAGTTTTCATAATAGCCATATAACAATTATCACAAGCCATATCGTTCAATTATATGAGTCTCTACGAGTACGACTACTATATAGGCGTTATTATACTTCAGTTAGCAGCTTTTGTGGTAGTTCGAATCGAATATTCTCTAGATGATTGTCACTTTAATGTGATCTCCAATTTGAATTTAGTTTGATCCAACATAAACACGTAAACCTCAGTGTGTTTTCAAAAATTGCAGATATCATTACCGAAATAGCAAAAGCTTAATGACGGAATATGGTTATTAACTTATTCGGCTATTAACGTAGTTTGTACAATCGTTAACAAGTGTCGTGCAGTAGTAAGAAGTCGTAAAATTCCAGTTCCGATAGATAGGACCGATTTCATGAGTAGGCCCGCTGGTCATAAATTAATTTATAACGCGGTGTGAAATTACATCCATTTACTGAGCACAATGTTCGCACCCAGACAAGCGTGCTCATACAAGTTTATGAATAACTAGCTATCGCCGGCAACTTCTAAAAGCGCGTTTCCCGGTATCCCGTGATAATAGTTTTTCTATACCATATTAGGGTCCGGACCAGTGATCTTGTATGTTCAAAGATTAATCAATCAGTCAAGCATCTTTTCCTTTTATATATTTAAAGCCACGTCAACCTATTTCCAAACGCCGATTCTAAGAATCTAGTGATCTAGCGTTCGCTATAATTTCCGCAAGTGACAAACACGTTTGACAAGCATGTGGTCATTTCGTTTTGCATAAATTATGACATAAGTAGTTATTTATATTAGTAGACAAAATGACAACTGTTAGTAAATGTCAAATGTTGGATTGTAATTGGCTCACCATGATTTTTAGAGTGAACCGCAAAGCAAAGGGCCCGCTTAAGCTGAAGCCGATTCTGAGGGAATATTTCGATTCAATATCAAACTTGATCAAGGTTTCATTTGCAATTCGGCCATGAAAATGCTGTCAACAATGTGGGCCTGCTTCTGCAAGACAAATCAAGACTGCACAATCAAACAGATCACACAAAAACATGTGAAGAGGTAAGTTAGTAAGTACGTAAGTCCGCGCGCGAGTTCTGAGTATTCGAATATCATTGATCAGACGTGGTGACGTATTTCTGACGATTTCCCAGACCCCAATTATTATACTACTAATTAGTACTATTAGTACATAGATTAAATACAAAATCCATCGACCGTGAATCTAAGATCATCATCAGGTCATTTTAGTCTCCGCTACAGGAGCACGACCCCCTCTCGTCCGTCCCAGACAGAAGGAGGATTTGGCCTACACTCTCCACGCTGACCAGACGGGTTGGGGAGGCTTGAACGATATTTTATTAATGTATTTCCCTTCTACATCTAAGATAAAGTCCGGTTATTCAGAGCTCGCGCGCGGACTCCATTACTATATCTAGACGAGCTCGGTGATCTAATGGGTAGCAACGGCTATTTTGACTCCGAGGTCGTGGGTTCAATTCCTGCACGAGACAAACATTTGTGTGCAAGAACATATCTGTTTGTATTGGATATATATATATATATCAGTTATCTAATACCCATAGCACAAACTTTGCTTGGTTTGGGACTAGATAGAGATGTGTAATTTTCCAGGAATATTTATTATTACTTTTTAGTATTCTGTGTTGTATTCATAGGAATTTTTTGACACAAAACCTTCAGCTTCCTACAAATGCATTGCTCGTAATCGGTGGCAAATTATTCATCGTATGTTTCCATTTCTTTGGAATGGAAATGATCGCTTACTGCTTAATGTACCCTCCGAAGCAAGGAGCTCTAAATAAACTCGATCACTAAAGCTAAGCAATGCCGACCGTAACCTGTCTTTGGATGGCTTTATCTATAATATAAAAAAATGAATAGCTGATTGTGTTGCTAAGTGCATATCTCGAGAACAGCTGAACCGATTTCACGAATTCTTTTTTTAGAATATTTCTTGAAGTACGAGGATGGTTCTTACGCAGAAAAAAATTAAAAAAAATACGAGGAAAATAAAACACCACTTTTTACCCGTGCGAAGCCGGGGCGGGCAGCTAGTTTATCAAAACTACGTACGAGTATACTATTTTTTTATTCTATGTTTAAAATATTTACCATCAAGAGAGCCATATCATTTTAATGATACAATAAAAAGACCTCCTTTGTATCCTGTCATGTCATGTCAACATCACAACACATGGTGTGACCTGACTACCATTATCCTCGATGTACGTCAATGGTTCTGTAATGGTCTCCTCGGCCTTGGCCTATGTCATACAAGTCCATACAACTATGACGACTTACGGTGGAAGTGGATGTCCGTTTACTATTTATAGGAAGTGCTTTCGTATGGGCACGCCATATCCGGGTACAATTACAAAGCTGTTTGCATACTTACAATTTAATAGGTACGGTAGGGAAGTAGTCAAAGCTAAGGTGGCAAACAAGCATACGACCTGCCTGTTAGTAATCAGTCATCGTAGTATATGGACCCTCGCAACACCAGAGTCATCAATCACGCGTTGCCGACGTAGTAAAAACCTTTTCACACCTTTCTTAAAGTACCCCATAATTTTCTCTTCTTAGAACCCCATAATTTCCTCTTGGGAAAACCTCGGCATTTCATTTCACAACCTGAAAGTTATCAAACAACTCTTCCGAACACAACCCATTATACAATCGGAAGAACACATCAAGGGAGGTCAAGAAAATTAAAATATTGTTACTTTTGCCCGTAAATTAAAATTAAAATATTGTTACTTTTGCCCGTAAATTTTATTTCCAAAAAATAACACCAGAATCAACTATGAATTAACTATGAATCATGTATATTAAGTGAATATTTCTGCGTTTATTCCTATGTTAATTCCAAATCCTTTAAAGAAGAAATTCAATCAGAGGAAATTAGTAGAAGATTTTAGCTTCTCCCCTTGGCTATTTGAAAAGCAATATGGCAAATGGGACTTTTTATAAACGGGACGGGGCACCACTACACATTCCCACCACTGTGTCTCCTGTGTAGCCAGGATTAACAGCGGCGACCGCTAATAAAGGCGATGAACAGATGAAATACATTGCAGTCCCAAAGGTAAGACTACGGCTGCCTTGGAATTCACGACGAATTTAATCAGAAGAAATTTGTAGAAGTAAAAAGCCTTTGGTTTAAGACGCATTTGACTTCTAATATATAAATGTGGCATTATAAACTTAAATGGCCTTTTAAGATACACCAAGGAATTTAGGTATCTAACATATTGGGAACGTAAAATGATGAGTTGTTTCAGAACCCATCAAATTGGGTTGTTTCCAATGTTTAAAAATTGTACAAATAAATTAACAATATCGTAAAATACACAAAACTATAAAGATCTGCAAACTTTCATTCTAATATCTTCAGTCAGACTTTTTTTAGCGTCGATCAAAGTTTGGCGGGAAAGTCCATTTTAAAAGTATGAAATTATTAAAAAATAATATTTCCATTGGAGAAGCAATAAAAAATGCTATAACTTTTATTATGATACTAATCACATAAACGTAATATTTAACATAGCTGTCGTACAAATTTCTGATTTGATGCATACAAAATACAGATCTGTGACGTCATAATTCAGTAGTCTTTTGTATGGAGCGTTTTGGGGCAGTCTAAAAATTGTGATTTTCAAATTACCATATCTCGAGAGATTTTTGTGCTATCGAAGTAATTCTTTCACCTATGGTTATATTATGGAGACATACAAACAGAAAAAAATGTTAGTCAAATACCCAATTAAGATCGTATTATCATTTATGAAATGAAATGAAATAAATTTATTGCGAAACACACACAAGTAATACCTTAACAATAAAAAACATCACTTAAATAGATACAGACAAGTTTGTAGCAAAAAGGCATTGACTCAGCTATATGTTGACCAGTGTCTAACAGGCTGCCGACACTAACCAACGCTGGTTTTCAGTCAGCCTTGTACAAATAAAATTGCCTATAATGCGGGTTTACACAAGCAATATTCTGTTTTACCTTAGTGTCGCCAAAGATTCTACAACTGTTGAACTAACATATACGGTTATATATGTCAACCCAACAGCCGCCAAATCCCCGGCGACACCAAGGTTTAAATGTGGTAGTTCCCTCGTCGCCACCGAAAGAACAGTATACTATCCCGTGTATGTACGTGTATAGTCATCTAGTAAACAAGTCGTTTCGTGTAGTATACCACAACCCGGCCACTCCATACAAAAATGTCGAGTCGTTTACTACTACATAAACAACGCCGTCTGTGCAGAGCGCAATGAGCGTGTGTGTGTGTGCGGCGCCATACGAAATGTTCCAGATTTGTCTCAGAGGGAAGGTGAGGTCGACACGAGAGAGTGGCAGGGAGTAGATGGCCACTCCCTGCCTCTCGATACTTAGTACTATTACTTATACTGTGAGTATTCTCTAGTACTTACATATTAGTTAATAGACAGTGGCGCTTCGAGTTACATCACAGTATACCACAATTGCAACATCAGATAGTCGGTGTCACCCATTACTACGCCACTGGCTGCCATACCAAACCGACCATAAACTGATATAGGGTTGTCACTTGCCACCCGTCTTTCCCTGGATTTGTCCTAGTTTGGAGGGCGTCCGTAGAGCGTACGGGCGGGGTTTCATTTGTAGTCCGGAGTTAAACGTTTAAAATCACTACCCCCCGCTCGGTTCAGACGAGTTTGCAATTCATATTATTGGAATCGATGTGTTAGGTAACAACTCAATGTTTTAGGTCCCCAATAGTGTTAGAAACTTAAAATCCGTGGTGCACGGCAGTTGAGCTTCACTTGACTAGCCATCTCTTTAGGCTTTTAATGCCTTATTTGCCATATTGCTGTCTCTCACATTGCTAAGAGGGGAAGTCAAATTCCAAAAGCTTCCTACTCCTACTAATTTCTTCTGATTAAATTCGTTGTGAGTTCCAAGGCAGCCGTAGTTTTACCCCTGGGACTGCACTGGACTTCATTGTTCATTGCCTTTTTTGGCGGTCGCCGCTGTTAATCCTGGCTACACAGGAGATACAGTGGTGGGAATGTGTGGTGGGCCCCCGTCCCGTATCACCGCATCTTGTCCTGGTTCAGAGATGGCAACCCTAAACCGATACGAACTTATCGAAACAAAATCAAAAAGCAAACAACATGTCAAATTTAAAAAACAAAGACATCGATTATGGTAATGCACGAAAATTACACGTACCAAATCAGATACAAAATTATTAACTACTCGTTAATAATTTCATACAGTGTGCGTGTAGGCGTGGTGCGACTGAGACTCGCGGTGACACCCGCTCGGTCAAGGTCAGTCGCTGACCGCCGAGGCAAGGTCACTCGACCCGCTCCCTCCACCGGGACAAAATATGGGAACATTCCATTTCCGACCCCCGGGAAATTTGAATATTTCTATTCAAAATGTTGCCGCGGTAAAATATTATATTCTTCTGTGACATTTTTGTCTGTATTTTTATACTACGTCAGGTGGAAGACAACCATGCCTACGGCCCGCCTGATGTGAAGCGGTTACCGTAGCCATATTAACCCTCGCAACATTGAATATCGTTCGCGCACCGCCACCCCCGATGCCAATGTAGCAACTTCTCCGTTTCTGGTGACCTCACTCACTCGCAGGAATACAACAAATATCAAGGGAATTATTACTTGACTGCGGTAATTTGTGAGGTGAAATTACTGTCACCTCACAGAATACCTGTACCTCCCCAGTCACCCAGACCGTTCAAAAACTCGCAGTACCCTAGCTCGTCTTCACCAGAACCTCTTTCGCTAGTCGACAGGGTGCACCCCGTGCAAGTGAGGTTGGCTATGACTCTAAAGATCGTAGTGAGCCACTTACATCCTAACACACTGCGCTTAATTTATGCCACGCAAATCGCAAATTTATATCAATGCAGAGGTGTCAATTGCGCGTCGCCGACCCTGCAAAAACCCCTTTATGCCTTTTATATATGTCACTAAGGTGGTAAAGAAGTATACGGCCAGCCTGTAGGTTATTTGACCGACGTTTTTTTTTCGGTTTTATGTGTAAGAACGTCAGAATAATAAAACCACACGTGAAATAATTACTTTGATAGCACAAAAATCTATCGAGAGATGTTAATTTGAAAATTAAAATTTTGGACTTTCCCGAAAACGCTGCATATACAACAGGCTACTAGGTTATGACGTCACAAGCAAGTATTTTGTGTACAGCAAATCAGAAATTTGTACGACAGCTATGTTAAATATTACGTTTATGTAATTAGTATCATAATAAAAGTTATTGTATTTTTTATTGCTTCTCCAATGGAAGTATTATTTTTTAATAATTTCATACTTTTAAAATGGACCTTCCCGCCAAATTTTGAACGGCCCTAAAATAAGTTGGACGGAAGTTATTACAATGAAAGTTTGCAGATCTTTATAATTTTGTGTATGTATTTTACGATATTGTTAGATAATTTATACAATTTTTGAACACTGTCAAATAGCCTCTGAACCCTGTATATAGGCCTCCCTCGATATCGCAACAATCGGTTTTATACCGTTTATATCTACCCAATTCATACTTTTTAGGGTTCCGTACCCAAAGGTTAAAACGGGACCCTATTACTGAGGCTCCGCTGTCCGTCCGTCCGTCTGTCTGTCACCAGGCTGTATTTCATGAACCGTGATAGTTAGACAGTTGAAATTTTCACAGATGATGTATTTCTGTTGCCGCTATAACATCAAATACTAAAAAACAGAATAAAATAAATATTCTCTCTCTCAGGGTGCTCTCATGCAACAAACGTGATTTTTTGGCCCTTTTTGCTCGATATTGATAGCGGCAACAGGTAGAGGCTTGAAATATTCATAGAATATTTAGTTATATATTCACTTTAAAAATAAATAATTAAATTAAAATAAAACAAATATTCAAGGGGCTCCCATACAACCAACGTGATTTTTTGCCGATTTTGCGTGATAATGGTACGGAACCCTTCGTGCGCGAGTTCGACTTGCACTTGGCCGGTTTTTTTTTGTATACTACGTGGGGTTGACACACTATCTAATCGTAATATCTACCATAATAAAAAAAACACAAAAAAAAGAATAATTATTTATAAAAAAGCGTAAGACCGAATTTATAAGAGAGCGTAAGTGTCTAAACACACTATACCGAAGGTGCGACCGAAGTTCGGCGTCATTACGCCTGCAATACCTTTTTCAATGACTATGGACACATTTGGCCAAAATTACATTGCGTTTTTTTACATACCAACCTTAATCACGCAGAATTTCGGCCGTAATTCGGCTTAGTGTGTCGACATATTTTATATCTTGATTCGAATCTTCTCGTCAAGATCCAAATATAGAATTGAAACGGACATGATATGGCTTTCCTGCGGTATTCATCTGATTAAAAACAAAAAATACGCTATGCCACTATGGTGGCTCACTATTTGACTGAACAAGAGGTTGTTATTCGGAGAAGTTGATTGACAAGATGCCCAGGTTTCTTCCAACCGCTAGTCACTCATAGGGAATTCACCTTCACACATAAGAACCGAACTGATCGAGTAGTGTGGTTTCAAAAATATCAATCAGTATATATAATTAACAATGTGGGTTCTTCAAATGAGGATTTAAGAGGTTTGCAAAATTTGCTAGCATTGTAAGCTGCTATATTGTAAGCTTGTTTAATAAGCAAAATTAAGGGTGTAAAAGGGTAGAAGTTCATCAAAATCTTTGACCCAAAGCCCTGCACACTACTCACTGACAAAAGAGGCTCTGGCGAAACGAGAGGTAGGGCATTGCATATTTTTAAGCTGCCCGACTGGGGATTACCTCCACCTCACGGAATACCGCAGCCAAATAACGATTCCCTTGAGGGTTGTTGTGTTCCTGCGAGACACTTAGTTCACCAGAAAGAAAGGAAGGAGTATCGGCTGGCAACGGATCAGCGATCCCTTGGTGTTGCTGATCTCCATGGGCGGTGGTGATTGCTTTCCATCAGATGACCCACAAGCTCGTTGGCCCCCTCTCATATAAAGCCCACCAGCACGCAACAAGTGCGTCACCGCACCGACAGGACCCAAACACCTGCTACGTGCGGCCGTGCCGACGACGTTGCTGTATGTGTCCCGCCTGCATTACTCTACAAAGGACGAGGAGATTGTAGAGTACATCCGAGTGAAGACCAACTTCAATTGTAGAGTCGAAAGGTTGGAATCGCGCCACCGAGTGAACTTCAATTCCTTCGTGGTGAGGGTTCCAACAGAACATCTGTCGACCTTCACAAAGGAAGGAAGGAAGTTCTGGCCGAAAGGTGTTTT
Source organism: Hypsopygia costalis (assembly GCA_937001555.2). NCBI lineage: Eukaryota > Metazoa > Arthropoda > Insecta > Lepidoptera > Pyralidae > Hypsopygia > Hypsopygia costalis. Next base: position 3,945,069 of record OW443340.2, on the reverse strand, counting down.
GTTCCGACGCTTTCGTGGTCGGTTACAGAACATCGTCCGGAGTAAGCTGACAGTGCCGACTATGCGCGTTTAATTATAGATTTATATAAATATATATTTTAGTTTTAGGTATTTGTCATATGGACTTGTTGTGTTTACACTGCAAAATTGTCTGAAATAAATGATTATTATAATAAAAAAAAACATAAAGCCACATTATTCCTGATTGTATCGATGCGGTATAATAATCGGTTCGGTATATTTATTTACAGCGTCTTTTCAGTGTGCTTTCGGGGCAGTTATCATTTCGGGTGAAATCGTCGCGGTCGGCAGAAAGTCAACCTTTGCGAACGTGTTAAGTCAGTAGGACTTACACCCTTTGAAGGGCGCGTACTGACCTGACCTCGAGCTGAGACGCTCTTTGCCCGGGTCGGCATCGAGGGCGTTAACCTCCGAAACACTGCGCCACTGCGCCTAGACGGGAATCACGTCTGTACCGAGATCCTACATACAAAAACTAAACCTGAGTATCCCGATACCACGCCGTTTATATATATGCGATTTGTAAGAAAATCTATACACAGTACAATGATGCACAGATATCGTAACGGCCTTATCGGAAATAGACCATAGTTGAGCGAGACTTAGGCAATCGATAACGAAATAGATCTCATCTCTAGCCAAAAGAACTAGTCATCGCGCGCTGATGATTTCCGCCTAAGATACCGAAATGTAACAAATATCGGTTTGAACAGGGCATTGTTAACTATACCCTCCTTGTTATAGCTTCCTTTACTCCCCGGATACCTACGCGACTGGACGATGTTAAGACGAATGCACGGCGGACACTAATAAAAAGTACCATATAAAAACAATAGTGTACAGAAAGAAATATTTGTTTAAAGTTATTTAAAGTTGGCTTTGGTTCAAATATGTATATTATAAAAACGTTCCTCTTTATATTCGTTTGGCATCAGTTAGCGTCTTAATAAGGTGCTGCGTCAATGGCAGAGGTGACAACACTTCGCTAATTACCCCGATAGAGACCGTAGAGGTCCGACCGACTGATTTTCAATATCATAGATTAAGTTTGAATCCATTTCAGGTTAGATAGAAAGCCCTATTTGTGAATACAGAGGTGTCATATCAAAACCTACCATAAAATGTACCAAAAGCTCTAAATTATTTCAAAACGCTTTAGGATTTTACTCCCGAAAATCTGTAAAATAAGGTTTTGGAGCATATAAGCGAAGTCCATGAAAACAATTCTGATTATAGTTACACTTAACTTTGGAACCATTGAAAAAACAACGAAATCTTAGATTGGACGGGAATAACGAACAATCCAATTTGAATGAAATCTCGAGTAATAATAAATATCCACTAAGCCGACTGTGGGCAAACCTTTACAGCCCAAACACCAATATTTGTACTATGCCATGACCGAACCACCCGCCGTGATTTTGCATTTATTCCGTTATCTCAGGGTTGTCCCTTTATGATTTATTGATATATCGATAGTTATTGTCACGACCAAAAAGGACCATGACATATTACTGTTGCAATTTTTTTATAATTAGAATACCACCAAGTGAACAGCCAGCAGTAATGAACTTGACATGATTCAAAAAGTAGTATAAACGCTCCTAGTGACAGCAAAGCAAAAAAAAGATTTTTCTTATGTCCATACCATTTTTGTTAAATTTTAACAACTGATTTTCAAAAACACACTAAGGTACTAAATGATATTATGAGTACGTACGTATAACGAGTAGTACAGTCATTTGGTTCGAAAAATAGTGGTTACCTTGAAAGTTTTTCGGGAGTTTTGAAAAATGGTAATTTTATAGATTTTCATGTGCTCTTTCCGAATTAAAACTTTGCCACCTCGTATTTTTGCCGCTCGCGCCGCCATATTGAAAAAATGGTGTCTAAAAGCAGTTTTTTGGCAATATTTCCTTTCCGACTCATTTTACGATAAAAGCAGTTATACAAAATGAAACCAGAGACAATTTTCTACAATTTATGTATTAACCTTTTTTTTTTCATAAAGCCAATAGTTTTTGCATACGAGCGCCACAAAGTGTGACTGCGTGTTGGAGTAGCACGCGTTTTGGTCATTACTCATATACACCTAACCTGTGACATTTGACCTGTGACAGAAATTACCCCACTCTTGGTTTTTTCCATCACCATTTTTCTGCATTTTGTTCATTCCTATACCCTTGCTGAACCTGGTAGGTAGGTTCGAAACGAATTTTGTCGTGCTGCTGCTTCTGTTGGTGGTAGCGACGCAATCTTAAATTTACTTTTAAATAATGATGTTGTGAAGCATAAGTATTTATAGTTGTTTAAAGATATTTTTTTCATTTTATTGCTATAATTTACAAATATAATCAGTTAAAATTAAATGTCACAGGTTGGATGTATGTATATGAGTAATGATCAAAACGCGTGTTGGAGTACACTTTGCGGCGCTCGTACGCCAAAACTATTGACTTTATGAAATATAAGGTTAATACATAAATTGTAGGAAATTGTCTCTAGTTTCATTTTGTATAACTGTTTTTATCATAAAATGAGTCAAAAAGGAGATATTGCCAAAAAACTGCTTTTAGGCGACATTTTTTCAATATGACGGAGCGAACGGCAAAAATACGAGGTGGCAAAGTTGAAATTAGGAAAGAGCACATCAAAATCTATAAAATTGCCAATTTTCAAAACTCCCGGAAAACCTTCCAGTTAAAACTACCAAATGACTATACTAGAGAATGATATCTTAATTAATTAAGGATTTATTAGATGACGAGATATGCAGACTGTCTGTTATACGTTCGCATACACTTTACGACACTAGCGAGATTGTGCCATGTTAGATTGTCTGAAAACTAAATAGATAAAGTAATATCGACAATAACATTGATTACATTACGTAAATCCATAAACAAGTGGACATACTTGTAGGCACTAATTAATGATCTAACTACAAAGCTATCTCCTGGCAACCCTAATCGCAATCTCTCATTTTGGCGGGGAGATATCTGGCGAATCAATCGGCGGGGTCGCCGACCGCGTTGATAGATAGCAAGGAGATTAGACACTGTATTGTGGTGACGACAAAAACTGCTGTCGGCGACAATTAGGAATGGTTTGATCATACGAGGTATTGCTATGAAGCTTGTGTGTGAGGTAGGTTACATTAGATGTCTGGCGTTAGTCTGACCACAGTCCGGACTGACGGCCGACTAATGAAACGATGACCGCAAAGAAATTCTTGTCTGTCCATCTTTTTTTTAACAGACATCCAAATTCTTTTATCTATGGCATTTTTAATCGCAGAAACCAATTGATACGTATATGTACATATACCTACATTACCTACTATGTATTTAGCTTATGCTTTTGTTACTTCATACATTTTTGTATGTCGCATACCAGCTCTATGACAATCGCCACAGTAATGGTGTGGCGAATGCCATAGAGCAGGTTAAACATGTTAAATTGGGACCATATTGTAGCAACATATTCATAAGAGATATTCCGACTAGTCGCTACAGCCGACTGTCCGGGCGCTCTTTTATTACCCGGCTTCTTACTTTGTATGCATTTTTTAATAAAATGCATATAGGAATAATAATTACAATTTTTTTTGGTCCAACGTTTAAAGTATAACGTTTGGTCTGCTATTGACTGCACTACAAGACAAACTCGTGGTTAAAACATTAGTATTTTTGCGTAGTCTAATTGCAACATTTGACAAGCTCGGTGGTCGAATGGTTAGCAATGGCCACTTTGACTCCCGAGTTCGCGGGTTCGATTCCCGCACAAGACAAACATTTGTGTGCATGAACATGTCTGTTTGTCTTGGTCTGGGTGTTTTCTATGTATTATAAGTATGTATTTAAAAAAAAATGTATTTAAGTACATTTATCAGTTGTCTAGTAACCATAACACAAGCTTTGCGCTTAATTTGGGACTTGATGGCGCTGTGTAAATTGTTCAGAAATATTTATTTATTTTATTTATTTATTTATCATGATTATAATAAATGTACGTACAATGTTTCATTGTAGATTTTTTTTTCAGGGTTACCACTTGCAAGGTTTGTAATTGCTACCGTAGTTACCTTCTGACGATGTCTGGAAAGACATAGCTCAACATAAGAGGATATTCCAGTTAACGATCAAGAGCTTCTAAAAAATTTTGTTTATAATAAATGAAGTCGAAAAAGTGTACTTTCTTAACTTTTTTACTTTCGAACATTAACTATGTTACAAAAAATGTTCGCATGCAGTTTAGGCACCTACAAATAAACACCCAAATTTTACTAATAGTTTTAGATTTTATAAATTCCTTCGTATTTTACGTGTCCCAAAAGGAGCGTGATAACTTATAAACATTGTGTTTTCAAAAGCGATTTACTTCTTAATTTTAAACCATTTTTATATAACTGTAGTTAAAACTTGCACTAAATCTGTAAATTTAGTCCTACAAATCGCGAGCGGACGCTAAGTTGCTAATAAAATTTTGCGTCCGTTCGCGATTTCGCTCGCTAATCACCGAGACAAACATTGGTCTAAGTTTTAAAGTATAGACTAATCTGCATTTCAAATCCAACCGTTTTAAAGTGAAAATGCTACAAACACACAAACGCTCGCATTTGTAATATTAATGTTATCATGTGATGTGAAAAGTCGGCACCATAAAACCTAATTACACAGTTTTAATGTAAATAATACTAACTTAGCATTTATTACACATGTGTTTTACCATAGAATACGTAAGCAGCAAATAAAAATAAATCAGTGAGTTGGCCACTTGAAAACCGGAAACAATAAAAATCATGGGATCATAATAAGCACTTATAAATTAAAAAGGGAGTACGTCAGGGCGTGAGTCGTAAAATCCGTCTTTGTATATGCTTATGAACTCCACAAACGTTGCGTAACGGAACGGAGACATAAAAAATATAATTGTGGCAACCCTATGTGTCATTTAAATATGTCATAGATAAGTAATTAACAGACATTACACATTCTAAAACCATTAGTGTTAGTAATTATTTGAAATAATATCGACTCCGGCGGTCGAGTATCTTACGACACTGAATGCGGCTTCGAGTCCTAACTTTCGATAAGAGAAATATATTGCATGGGTAATTATAATTATATCTGATTGTCTATTATCTGATGTATTATATACAATCTGTGTATTAATATATAGCTTGTAGTTTATTTATATTAAATATATTTCCGTACATGCTTCCAAACGCGGCATCGTCACCTCGTTTGAACACCGGTTTAAAAAGTATCTTGTATATTACTTTCAACTAATAATGTCCAGTTTTGTTCAAAATGCACGGTGCATTTTGAACAAAACTGAAAACAAAAAATCTTAAATGGCTGAGAATAATAAATAATGTTTAATGTTCTCCGATTGACACAGCATTGTTGTTGGTTGGAAATAGGTAAGGAGGTATTCCTATTTCTTTTAATCAAGAAATCTCTGATAATTAGTATAACCTTTACATTAAGCCACATAATTCGAACATTTACGTACTGCATACTACCTATATTACCGGAATCTTTTCAATAACAATATGTGACGATTTTGGAATTCTTTCTGTTTCTCATTTGCGGTTAGTGATGAAAAATACCAATATTTTTCGGTTTCGGTTAACAGGAACATTTGGGTTACATTTGATTCGGTAACCGATTCTATCGATAAACGTTTTATAACGGTAACAATTTATTTCGGTTAGCCGACGCCTGATTACAATATTCGTCCGGCAAATAAATCGTGTCGTGCGATACGTACCTTCTGGTACGTCTACTCACATCACTGATAGAATAATTGAAACTATAACAGTACGTTAAAGTATATATTTTTTAAGGATATGGTACGACAAAAAAATTTACCGTGTGGTCGTGATCCGCCATCTTTAAAACAAATTACTATTAACACTCGCAGCCCTGCTACATGCTTTTAATCCGACAAGTTTGGGTAAAACCACGGTAAATTCTTATGTTAATAGAATAAGCTGAGTACAACATGACAGGCGGTATAAAATAAAACGCGTGTCAGTTTCATGAGTACCAAATGATGAAAAGTGATAAAGCATATTTAATGCGGTTTGTACTTAAACAAAAAATACCCCGAGTCAATTAACGGCATCAAAATGGAGGAGGTTCTGTTCAACTACACCACGTTTATTATATGTTAGGTATCTGTGTATGTTTTATTATACCACACGAAAGCCTAGCGTCCACGGGTAGAATAAATTTGGTCGAGTGCGAGTACATTGCGGAGCTAACAGCACGGACTATGTTATTAGAATTACTGACAATGAAGTCACCAGCCAGTGTAACGCTACTCGACCGATTTTACTCTACCCGTGTACGCTAGTCATAATTTTTTTATTCAACTGCCGAAGGAAGGTAATTTATTTTGTATAGTATGGATTACGTCGAAGTTAATAAATAGCTTTTTGATAATGGCGTCACTTTAGCAGAATAATTGGCAGAAGCAAAGACACCGGTATTTTTTTTGACGACTAAGGTGGGAAATAAGCATACGGCCTGTCTGGATAGAAAGCAGAATGAACAAGAACAACAACCAGAAGCATCACTCGCGTGTTTGCGACTCCTAAGAGCCTTTTCACGCCCTTTTTGAAGGATCACATGCTTTTAAGGGAATGGTTTAGGCTGTTTAGAGCGTCACGCTGCTCCGCTGCTGCGCTAGGTTGGCAGAAATAACCATAATTATATTTTACTCTCAAGAAGAAAGTCTTTAAACCAATGTGTATTGCCACTGTAGCCCGTGATGACATACGGCAAGGAATCTTTTTTTTTTATACTACGTCGGGTGGCAGACAAGCGATGTAAAGCGCCGGCCCGCCTGATGTAAAGCGGTTACCGCAACCATATTAACGCTCGCAACATAAAAATCGCTCGGGCGCCGCCACCCCTGCTGCCAACGCAGCATCTGCTTCCTTCCTTCCATTTGGTGCCCTCACTCACTCGCAGGAACACAACAAGGGGAATTGTTATTTGGCTGCGGTTTTCTGTGAGGTGGAGGTACATTCCTAGTCGGGTAGCTTACAATTACGCTCCCTACCTCTCTTTTCGCCAGAGCTTTGTTTGTCAGTCAGAAGGGTGCACCGCGTGCAGGTGAAGTTGGCTTTGGTTCAAAGATGTTGATGTACCACTTACACCCCCTGTCTGTCTTTTGGCTTCAATCAAAAGCTCAAGCGTAAGATCGAGAGAGCTATGCTGAGTAATGAGTATCCGTAGCACAACTAGAGTTACCGACATAGGCCTGAGGATCAGCAGACTGATATGGCAGTGGGCAGGCCACATAGCAGATGGGGCAGGAAAGTTTGGAGTGGCGCACGTGAACTGGACGATGCAGCGTAGGAGGGCCCTCCACTAGATGGGCAAACGATAAAGATTGCAAGATTCAAAACCGATCGTTATGGAAATCTAAGAGAGAGGCCTATGTTTAACAATGGACGTTCTTTGGTTGAAATGATGGTGATGATCATCATTGATCTTCTACTGTTATTCATCATCAGGTCAGTTAAGTCTCCACTACAGGAGCACGACCCTCTCGTCCGTCATAGACAGGAGGATTTGGCCTACACTCCCCACGCTGGCCAGACGGGTTGGGGAGGCCTGATCGATGTTTTATAATGTATTTCCCTTACTCGCCTTGTACGACATCCACGGGAAGAGACGGAGTCATTCTATTCTAGTCTGCCGGAGACCACACGGCCAACGGCTACTGTTATTACATAAAGCAAATCACTATTAACCCTGCATTTCCCGCACGCAAGCCGCTAAAAACTCAGCGCGCTCACAACAAAAACACGTCTGCTCACTAATGAAGAGCTTTAAGGGCATATATTAATTAGTTGGCGCTCAGCGGCGCGTGCGCCGACGCCGGTCTGACATTCCGACGGCACTATTCTAGTCTCGATACGTCGTGCGTTATCTAAGCAATTTTAATAGATCTCCGACATAGATTTCTTTAAAGCCACCGCTTTACGACTATGGACTTACGTGTCTGACATTACAGATGTTTTATTAACTCTAATCAGTACTTTTCGACCACTTTAAGCGAGCACCGCGGCCTGTGAAACACATGCAAAACGTGTTTTTTTTATATTAGAGAGGGGCCAAAGGTGCATGTGGGTCACCTGGTGGAAAGCAATCACTATCGCCCATGGAGATCAGCATCACCAAGGGGACGCGGATCCGTTGCCAACCTTTTAAGCTTCCATATCGTAATTGTACGAAAATACCGCTGAGGGAAGTTAGTGGTATAAAAAGTCTTAGGAAACGTCAATCGCCATTACCAAGATGATATGGATGAATTTATGGCGATTAATTTATGTTCGCGCGTCAACGACACTGAGAAACTTGCTGGTGACACTCGCTGGAAGAAATACCACTGGTTTATAGGCACTATAAAATGCCATATATTCTAGCTACTGCCGACGGCTTCGCCCGTAAACATTGTACCGATATTTGATATACAAAACGATACTTAATTGTAGCTCAGAGCGATTAAAGTAAAATCATCTTCGAGCCAAACTTAGCTGCACGTGGTGAGTCTGTTTACCACTCCCTTACAGAAAATCACAGCTAAATAATAATTTCCTAGAGTTCTAGAGTGTTGATGTGTTTCTGCGAGTGAGGGACAAGGAAAGAGTTGTTGCGTTGACAGCGGGGATAGCAGCGCGCAAGCAATATTTTACAAACGTATATAAGGTACGATCAACGTTTGACATCATGCAAGCGCCCTATGGTTTACCACCCGATATAGTATAAAAAAAACTTTCAAATGTAATACACATCTAATTACAGATTTAAAAAGTTGTTACAGCTTACGTAATAAAACAGAATATTGTAATTATACGTCCTATAGCAGAATATCGTAACTATACGTCCTATAGCAGAATATCGTAACTATACGCCCTATAGCAGAGGTCCGTACTTCCGTAACCAAGCACCAACTTACTAGGTTTGGGATGTTGTTACTTTGGTCACGCTCTGCTAGTAATTAAATATCGCTGTTATATCCCAATTAACCTGTCCGACGGTTGTAAATTGAATATATGATTTTGTTTTGACAACCACAACAGTTGTAATTCACAACTAATCCATCACTACAACTACTGTGACGCACAGTAAGTCTGCACGGAATTTTTAGAAGAAAAAAGGTTTAGTACATAACTTTATCTAATTTGGTAACCTAAATTCGTAAAATATAATAGAGCTGAGGGGCAATTCTCGTAATTAAAATGTAGTCAAAATTCAGTTCCGATCCAGTCTCGATCTAAGAAATGTCAAATTTGGTATTCTCGTATCACATTATGTAACTTCAAAGTTTAATTTAAGTGGGATTATATCGGAATATGAGAATTAAATAAACTAAGAATGTTAATTTACCAGCAATAAGAATTGATAATAATTAATTAATGAAATCAAGTATACAATTTTAGTCAATTCACAATTTAATCTCGATTCGGTCAACTTTCAATCTGCGATCGTAGAAAAATTACGAGAGTTGGCCCTCTGGTATCGTGTACAGTAAAAATGTTGATAATTATCAACATAACATTCTGAGATAGCAAGCTGACATGGGAGTGGACCGGCCATATCTACCGAGTCAGTGATGGCAGGTGGAAAAACCGCGTGTGGAGTGATGAAGCGTTGGACCATACCCCAGCCACTCCATACAAATGTCGCGTCGTTTACTACTTACTACATAAAGAATGACGTCTGTGCAGAGCGTGAATGAGCGGTGCCATACAAACTGTTCCAGATAAGTCTCAGAGGGGAGGTGAGGTCGGCACGAGAGAGCGGCAGGGGGTGGCAATACAGTACGTAGTGCTATTACTCATACTGTAGTTAGACGCCGAGTTCTGAGAGCAAGGGACGTCTAATGAATGTGATAATATGTAAAGTAACCACAATTTTGACCCGGTTCACCGAATCATTATAACATAGTATGACATTGTATATAAGAATGCATAAATTATAAAGTATGTATGCTTAAAAATCCCCTGAGCAAGGAAAATCGAAAGGTTTTCCTCAAAAAGAAAACATACAGGGCGATTAGTGAATACAAAATACGGACGTGACAAACATTCAAATGACTACATTATTTTTAGATACAAATCTGTTCAGGTTATACTTTGATTATTTACGGTAGATCACTGACAGCATAGATCGAGCAATCAATACTCGATCATTATTATGACGATTATTAATTTTTTGGTCTTAGAAGGAAATAATACTTTTTCAAGGTGAACATGTGGTGATGACTGATGAAATTCGACAGAGAAGTAGTTAACACAGCTCACAGAGTTCACAGAATATCAGCCGAGTCGGTGTTCGCAGATGGGGAGGGAAAGCCCGAGAGTAGAGAACGAAACGTTGACCAGATACACCGACAACCTAAAAAAATGAGGTGAGGCTGTGTCATGGACACGGCCGTGTGTTGTACGTGAATACTTTATATGCACTAAAATTATCTCAAAATGGCAGCGCTTCCCCCTCCCCCCGCACGCGATGTTCCATAGTCCTTACTTAGCATAATAAATTATTTGACCCTTCATCTATCCAGTGGTGTGATTGAATTTTGGATGGTGATGACAGATTTGTTGTACCTATCCTCCGATTTTGTTATCATCAGTGATCGGCGTTAGTAGTGCCATTTGGGGTCAATGGACTTGAATGTTGATGTCAATATGGATATGACTACGGGATTTCGGGATTACGTTTAGTCTAGTAGTACATTATATTTTTCAAGTTGTCGCTGTATCATATATGTATGTTAAGAAAAACAATAAAATAAAAGTTAAGTTAAATAATAGCATGGTAAAGCATATAAATAGGTACGTAAAATACAATTAGTACTAAAATAATTAAAAGTTAAATAAAATTGTTTAATGAAAATGCCGGGTTGTTTAATGAAAATGCCGGGATTTGGGAGGCATATCCATATTAAAACAACGGTCACAAATCCCGCGTAATGGCACTACCAACGCCGATCACTGGTTATCATTCGTTTATTTAATTGCCTCTCTATGGAAGCAATTTAAAAACGTATTCACGTCAAAAGCCATGGAAAGTGGAAGATTGCTTTAGTGGAAAGCAATGGGGACGGCCCACGTCCAACAGCCTCATGATGATAACAAGACTAGACTTACGACTTACGAAAAACATTATTGTCACATGCCTTTAGCTCGAGCACTTTATTATACTGTCAATATGTAGCCCGACATATTCCCTGTTACCTCACATTAAGACCAGAATAACACTGCTAGTCACAACACAACCTAGGTGTGTCATCGCACTCGTTGCCCGCAAACAGACAATTACAGAGAAAATATACCATTTATGAGTATGCGGACTATGCGGTGAATAGCTCCAACGCACGCGCCAGGCAGGACCACGCGCGGGACCGTGAACTAGAGGTGGGCGTATGAGAATGATCGATCATTCAATCGATATCGACACAAATTAATACCTCACTTATTATAGAATGGTAATCATAGATAAAAAATGGCCCCACGAAAGATCTGTCAAAGGAGGCGAAGTGGCTTATACTCGTCACGAATAGGTGTGTGTTGGCGATCAGGTGACATCACCTAAGTCACAAAACCTTGCGGACAGACAAAGCTAACGTAACAGAAATATAATCTTAACAACGCACATATTAAGTACCTACAGGCTTCTACCAGCGACTTCACCGCAGTTCCTGGATACAAAATATATTATATGTAAATCCAGAGCATAGTCTATATGTTTGGCAAACTTCATCCAGATCTGTTCAGCCGTGTTTACCCGTGAAAGAGTAACAAAAATAAACTCATAGGTATATATATTGTCAGAAACTTTTATATTTATAATATTAGTAGGATAGGATTACTATGAACGTCCTCAGAATAACAAACCAGATCACTAATGGTTGTATTGATCGTATGTAATTCAGGCCGCTAACTGAAAGGTGCCGTTTAGTAAAAAGGCTAGGCCGTTGATTAAAAGACTAATTAAAACTAAAGATTAATTAAATCAGATGGTTGAGTGTGATATACACGTTTCACCTGCCAGAAAGAAAGTCAACATGTTCTAATTTATCATATGAATCATGTTCCTTAAAATGAAAAATCATTTCAATACTGATATGAACTCGAATGACGAATGAGCGTTAGATAACTGTATCAAATCGATTCATTCAATTATTTCGTATGTAAATTTTGGGAACTATCGCCCATCCCTACGTGAACAGGTTCGTTTCCCAGGTCGACACCATTGCTAGTAAATAATACGAGTTAATTATATGTTTTATTCCAAAACAAACACTCTTGTAATTAGGTATATTTAACACCTCTCATTTATTTTGTATATTTAATTCCCTCGTATCGCGTGTTGTGGAATTATGAATTTTAATTACGGGTTTGTGTGAGTGTCTACAGTGATTTAGAGACAATGTTCGAAGGAAGTCTTGCATAAATTATGTAATAAAATTTTATAATATAATTTGCATTGTATCTGAGAAGTTAATTATATTGTTATGGCTCGCGTACCGCCACCCCCGCTGCCAACACAGCTTTCCCTTCCTTTCTGGTGACCTCACTCACTCGCAGGAAAACAACAACGCTTAAGGGATTTGTTATTTGGTTGCGGTATTCTATGAGGTGGAGGTACTTCCCCAGTCGGACAGCTTACAAATACGGTGTTCCCTACCTTCCTTTTGCCAGAGCTTATTTCGCTATTCGGCAGGGTGCACCACGTGCAGGCGAGGTTAGCTTTGGCTCTAAAGATCGTGGTGAGCCACTTCCAAAAATAAAACCCTTGAGGAGTGTTGTTTTCTTGCGAGTGAGTGAGGTCACTAGACTTAAAAGAGAAGCTGCTTTAGCAACGAGGGTGCCAGCGGTGCCAGTACCTACTGTAAACGTCTTACTAAACATTACTACAACCGATTTACAGAATCGAAGGAGTTTAAAGCATACTCCACCACCCTGCTCATCTGCGGGTTGGCGGAGGCCAGTGTTTCCAAGCCGCCTAAAGACCACTGACTTGGCTTAACGACTGTCATCTAATGACATCAGCCGGCACCTACGGCTTAACGTGCCCTCCGAAGTACGGAGAAACTCGAGATATTAACCCATCCATCCAATCACATCCAAACAGGCAACGGTCGACGTTGCTTAACTTGCGTGTTCGAATAGACTGACACGCGCAACGACATCATCGAGCTCCTGACTATAATACAAAAACATATTTGTTACGTTAAAAATATTTCATGACCTAAGCACACGTTTCAGTTAAGTACCTATGAATACAGGTATTAACTTACAATACGTATTATATGTAATATTATTTGTAATAACACCACCGGAAGTGTCAATATCGTGATAGTTGTTACCGGCAAATAGGTACTATTTTGTAACAACTAGCGGTTAGCACATTCCAACGTCAAGTAGTGCATAATTATTATTTGCAGTGCCTGGCAATTTACTTAGTATATACTAACTACTCAGTTTTTAACCCAAATTCCCAAGTTATTCATACAATTGAGCTAATTGAAGGAATGTTTTTTAATAACATTTTAGAATTCTAAGCCTCGTTAGGAATAGTTTCTAGATCAAAAGGAATTTCTATACTTATAAAAAACTTTTGAAGTTCAGATGAGCTGTTTTCTTTTATTATTTGGAGAAAACTGATTGAAAGGGGGGCAGCAACCGAGCATGTGGGCCACCTAGTTGAAAGCAATCACCTCTGCCCATAGAGATCAGCAACACCAAGGGGTCGCCGATCAATTGCCAGTCTTTGATACCTGTTACTCAGTTCCACTATCGTACAACTGGCCATAAATTAAAATTCCATCAATATCATCTTGATAATTGGTGATCTACCTTTATAAGACATTTTCTACTATGAACTGTGAAATTGAGGAATCAACTTCCCTCAGCGGTGTTTCCAAACATACGACGTAGGAGCCTTCAAGAACATTCTTTGAAATCGCTGGCTTGGAATTGCTGATTTTTATTGACGGTCGTCGGATCGGATAGACAGCGATCTCCTGGACGCTCCTTGGTAGGAAGACGGGCACCGTCCACAATATACAATCCTCCGCTTTCAGAATCCACTCGCTTCCAGCCACATTTTTGATGTCATCGGTCCATCTAGAGAGGGCACCGAATGCTTCGTTGCGACATACAAGGCCTCTACTCCATGACTATCCTCCCCCATCTGCCATCGCTGACTCGGCAAATGTAGCCGGCCCACTGCTAATTCAGCTTGCTAATTTTGAGAGCTATGTCGACCTTGATTCTTTGTCTGATTTCCTCCCTGATTCGATCCATGAGAGAGATTTCGAGCATAGCCTAGTATTATTAGCCTATACTGTACTGCCTATAATGTACTGTAATGTACGTAGTACTATTACTTATACTTTGGTAAAAAATCTACTTCAGCTTAGGCGATAAGTCCCCTGCTCTAGTAATCCGAAAACAGGGACACACAGCTGTAATGTGTAACTTGTCAAAAAGTTTGAAAGCAACAAACTATTCGTCGGACGTTTTTAAAACAATGTCCATGTAACATCTCAACATGCCCATTTATCTCGGCATTACGCAACAGGATGCACACAATGGATCGTCCGTGCACGGCAAAGACGGCAACGACCCATCCAGATTTAGAATTGTCGCAACAAAAACTATAGGAGCAGGCTTAAATCCATCTCCTACCTTAATCACACCGAAGCGTAACACGACATAGTAAATACTAGGTAATCTAGGTGACTTTCCTCGATTGGAGATCGATGGCGTAGTTACGCGTATTAGCGTAATCGAGCAAGTTAAGCAAGGTTCTGCAAGGTAGCCTGCCTATGGATGAGTATATTTATCTCGAGCTCCTCCGTTCTTCAGAGATCCTGGAGCTTTAAGCTGTCGGTGCAACGTGTAACGGTCATTAGATAACAGTCGTTAAATCAACAGTGGCCTTTAGACGGCTTCGAAACATTGGCCTCCGCCAACACGCAGTTAAACAACGTGGTGTAGTGCATATTAAGTCTCCTTCAATTTAAGTGTCCCAGCATTGGGATGAATATGGGTTGATGCAGGATATGACTTTGCTCACGTGAAACTGAATTACAGCCACTAAAGCCTAAGTAAACCAATTACCACAAATTTGGTTCTGAGATGATCTTTAAAAGTTTAAACAGATTTTTATTTTTTTTACGATTTTTGTTGTTGTTGTTGTAAGTATCTTTATAGTACAAAAGTTGCGGAACACAGTAGATATAAAATGATTACACAAATTTGTACAAAGGCGGACTTATCCCATGGAGGGATATCTTCCAGCCAACCTCTGAACAATTTTTACAATTTTTAATGAGATCCGCCAAGTGATGTTGTTACCTTGCCTGGTGGCAAGCGAAGGTGAAGACCGGCACTGCGATTAGCGCTGAATTGGCGTTACCCCCTTGACGGCGTATAAAAATATTTCGTCACGCTTCGTCTGCTGTTTTCGTCTTTCTCTTAGTAGGTGCTTATTTTTATAAAATACATATATGACAAGTTATTCCAAATAAACTTAGTAGTTTAGCCGTAATCACACGATAATTATCACATGATAATTTAATTACTTTGTATTTTGTATGCAAAGAAAACCGGCCCACTGAATCAAATACATAATTCTCTTTTCGAAAATATCTCCAGGTTCCGTTTTAATTTAACATCTAGTGCATAAAAATATATTTTTTTATTTGAATATACGCATAAATGGTGTGCTAAAAGCAACATCATCCTCATCGTTTTAATTAATTAAAATTAATTAAAGAATAATTTACAAAAAAATAGCACGCTGTAATTCGGCATGGCATTTATCTACGAGTATATTTCTTTTATATACAATTATACATACCAATATTTCCTGTTATTAAGTTATAGAAGGAGATTTATCAGAATGATGCGGTGCAGTGAGTTCTTTCTACAACCTGACATCTGGGTTTCCCAGGGGTTTAGAGTTAGGGGTTTTTCAAAAAGGGCTTTTACAGAGCCGGCAACGCGTGTGTGATGTCTCTGGTGTCGCGAGGGGCATTATACGACGATGACGATCAGGCAGGGTGTACGTTTGTTTGCCACCCGCGGTATAAAAAAATAATAGACATAAAAGGCTTGTGAATGATTGAATTAAGCGAGTTAGAAGTATATCCCATTTAATACAAGCTTAGATATTATGTCTTCGGTTTTAATTTACCTGTACTCGCGCAATTCGTAAGCAGCGAGCGAGAACCGCGATTAATCGCTCCTTTATCTCACTCCAGACAAAAACTGGAAGCAATAAAATAGAAATCAATTTACTGTCTATTGTATATTATATCAAAGCGTAACAGCCTTCGGTTGATCGTCGTTAAAAGTAAAATCTTCAAGCAATCTAAAAATAGCCCGTTTTTAGGGTTCCGTGCAGGAAAGATAAAAAATGAACCACTTTGACCGTCTCATATATATCGCATATTGTCGCATATTGATTTCTGCCATATGTTATATTGCGTGCAGAGACGATCCCTTCCTTGTGCATTTCCGTAAATCGAGTAAGCTTCATGTATCATTATCTTGGTGGGTACTTTATTGGGTCCTGGAGCTAGTAATTCTTCTGTAGGACTCTTGGGTACTTTCGGATTTTTAGTCTTCTTTATTTGTAACTCAGGCGCCGACTGCATCTCGATATCTGATCCGTCCGACATCTTGATATGTTACAAATCTTTTTCCAACGAGCAAAACAAACTAATTTAAAATATAATTTACTAATATAATGCTTGCGTGCCTTTATTGCAAACCAAAGAATTCAAATTTGTTAATTTTTATAAAAATATAAAAAATTGAGATAGAAATTTTAAGCGAAGTTACTAACTAGTCTAATATTTTTTTGTAGAATAATTCCTACTATGTTTGAATATTTGTAAAATACTGTTTGGATTAGCTCTTTATAGTAATGCGCATAAGGACATTTAGAGCGGCAGCGAAAAGGTGCGATGAGATGGTAGAAATGAGGGAATATGACAGTGTCTTGTGTGATGGGTTCGACTCCAACCCATATATCCCACTGCTGAGATAAAAGTACCTAGATATCTACATTAAATTATCCAGCTAATTATTTTACAGTAATTTTTAACCCACCCCAGTGACAAATAAGTAAATATACAGTCCCACATGTGAAGGAGTTATTAAAACTCATCCCTGATAAACCAGCGCGCAGCTGTAGTTTCTTTTGAAGCTATGTTGAAAAAAGGCGATACATCGAAACATTTTTGTTTCCAATACATATTTTTACATGGCAATTTGAACAGGAAAGGATTGCTTTTTCATATTTAACGACGGAACCTTCATTGCTCGAGACCTACTCGCACGTGAGCGGATTTTTTTGTTGTGCTATATTAGGAAACTTCCTTACTTAGACTTGGGTAATTTGAAATAAAAAAAAATTGGGTTTGTTGACCATTTTAGATAAATGACATAACGAGTTGAAACATCAAATCAAAACAAAAAACAATAATAACATTTTTTTCTTAATGGGTAGCTAAACCATAGATGATACCACACTGATAAATTTTGAATCAGCCAGGACAGACGCAAACGTATGAAATTCAACCCTAGAGAGGAGGCCGCGTATAATAGATCGATTATCAAACAAACAGCAACAAGTGGCTAGATGCTGAAAACTAAGGATAGTGAAAAGCGTTGAGGTAGGCCTATAACCAAACAGTCAATAGATACATGTTGATGTTGATGATGATGATGCTTAAAGAATACTGAGATATCAATCACTGATCTCAAAACATACGTACAATAACTCTTAAACAATAACCATAACCCAGTTAAACCATCAATCACTGCGGTCGAAATCCAATCAATTTCAGATAATGCAAACTGACAATCCATTTAGTTTTAAGTAATTACGTACAAACTTAGATAGTTTGGTCTGATAAGTCAATAAATTAAATAATTGTACTTGGACAGCTGTAAGTGTAGGGCGTGGCGAATCGGCATTTATGTTTTTATACGTGCTACTGACCTGGGAATCAGCAGCAGTGACACGAGTGATGGTTTTATAAAGATTGAAGTTACTGTTAAGTGCTATAAAGTGATGATACGTAGATGTATCGTGTCATATAAATCTCACGAACGCAATCGTGCAAACGTAGAAGAAGCTTGTAAAGATATTTTCTTTCTGGGCAAAGCCCAAAAGGATGAATTACGCACGAATAGATTCACAGAGTCCGTAACTGAAAAATAAAACAAAAGGAATACAATAAAAAATGCACCTATAACAATCAAGACTTGTTTTAAAATGAAATTACAGTTCTGTAATTTGATAGACAGGAGAATGTTATTCCTTCAAATTTACACAAGTTTTGCTCCTATTTGCTAACGCAAAATTCCATTATTCTGCACGAGGACACAGTGACGTTGATTTTTTTTTTATACTACGTCGGATGGCAGACAAGCATACGGCCCGCCTGATGTGAAGCAGTTATCGTAGCCATATTAACGCTCGCAACATAAAATATCGCTTGCGCGTCGCCACCCCCGCTGCCAACGCAGCATCCGAACTCCGTTATGCAGAATAGATCCAGCCGACATTTTGTTCCTTTCCAGTATAAGTTTTGGGAAGCATATGTCCCCTAACTGCTAGAATCTGATGCAAATAATATAAAACTCGATTTGAAGTTTCTCGCTATGTATATCTCTCAATTTGTCATAGTTTGTCGGTAGGATCTATTCTGCATAACAGGTTCCATTTCTGAACAACTCAGATTTAAGATAAATCTTGACAATTTTGAATTATGTAGATCTCAAAATGAACTAAATGCATTCGACCTTTACCAACAATGCATCATATTGAAGCAGATGAGATTGACATTTCTGAACAAGGAGTAATTTAATAGTAAATCTAAGAATACTCTGCAATAAATTGTTGCTGTATTGTCTATGATGACCGTCTGTTCATATTTCAATAGTAAACGTAATGTTGCTCTTTGTGTAAAAGCTGGTTAAAAGATAATCTCTGAACGTAATAGCTAAAATATTATGAAATTTAATTAAAACTCGATGGAAATTGATACTTGAAACTATTATGTTAAGAAATTACTTACTTTATTAGGTACTTGACTGAATCATAAATAATGTTAATTAAACAAAGCTAAAACAAATGTCATAATATATCTCTAAAAATGTTACTCCTCTAGCTTTCTATTGTTACTTGTCAGAAATGTAATTAATTTATTTATTCAAACTTTATTGACCACAAATTACATAAAAGACCAAACGGCAGACATTATCTACTAGTCAACCATTGGGACAAGCATAAATTTCAGAATTCATCCTGGTCTGAAGGAGAAAACATCAGACTTCAGTAATAAGATACCGTTAAACAAATGTAGTAAAAATAAAAGTACTTTTCTGCTTTGGTTTACAGAAGTGAAGAAGTAAACCAAACATGTTATTATTAAATGTCATATTTATTTTTAGTACATTTTTCAAACTTATTTGATTGTGGGGTTATAATACCCAATTGCATGCCATAATGAAAGCACACACAGACATGATATAGAGACTGCCTTATCCGCTTAAAACATTGAAATATATCTATGGGTCTCACGCCCATTCCACACATTTCGTTATCTACTAGACGAGCGCTGAGCTTTAATTGGATATAAAATAAACAATTTTTTTACTCACTAGATTTCTTTACACCCGAGATAAAATTTAAGCATTGAGTAGTTACGCTCGTTTTCCCAATGTTATTTTTGCTGTCATAATTTATTTTGCATATGATATACTATTATTTTGCTTATGAGAACCGAAACATTGGTCGTCTCTCATCTAGATGGGACTTAAGTTGATTGGAGAGAAGAGGCTGAATGTGGAAAGCATATGATAGAAGGCATTAGGGAAGAAGTATATACAGTGATAGATAAAAGCTAGCATTAATGAATTTATATAAACAATAAGAAATCCCAAAAAATAAAAGAAAACATAATGTTTATGTTGACCCTAAAAACAAATGAAGTAGCTACATTTACAGATCACATAGCTACTTTCACTAAAGCCATGAACGTAAAAGAACTTAAAGTTACGCCACCGTATAAGAGAAGCCATCGTTAAATAGCCAGATATTTCTGGACACACGACACCCAACACTGACATCGTAATAGACACCGTACAGTGGAGGGGACACTTGACTTATATGGTGGGGAGAGATTACGTCACCGATTGAAACCCGAACTCAACCGCGTAAATAAACGGCGTGAGAAATTGAGTGAAATATTTCACGACACATGAAACCTACATAATAGAAAAGGTAATCTTTTCCTTGATATATAAGAAGTAGTGTTAAGAAATTTAAGAGAAAACTCATACGGATAACTTTCAGACAATTGTCATACAATGGAGCGGGTCATCTTCTCTTAATCTGCTTTAACTCCTTTTAAATTTGTTAATTATGCACCAAGCCATCACCTTGACCTCGACGTATAAGAATGCAGACAGTGAACGACCGACCTTTACTTCGAAAATCATTGACAATGACATTAGCGTACGTTTGTTTTCGTATGATTATGCCAGCTTTGAAGTTTGTCTCGTAATAAATGGCGGGAACCTTGTATATACACACACGCTTGCTAGATTTTTCAAGCTTGATACAATCTACGAGCAGTATCACGCACATCAATAACGAACTCTATAAATAAATATTTGGTTCAAAATAACAAAAAGGGTAATAAAGAAAAAAAAATGCTAGACACAAAGTGGAAGTAATTGAGTTAACAAAGAATATATAAGTTTTCGTGCAGACGTGCAAAAATTTGAAATTAAGTACATGCAATTTTATTAAAAAGAATTATGTCTATATATAATAAATGATATGTATTATAACGTTACAAGGAAACGTCAATTAAAAATTAATACATTTATTTTTGAAGGTAAAAATTAAAAAAAACATCAAATAAAAAAAATAATAATATGAAAGTTCAGTCCGTTGCAGTCGTCAGTCGTCTTCACTAATCGGGTAAAGTTCAAAGCTTCGAGGAGCAGCGCCAGAAGTGGTCCAAACACAAGTTGATAGTTAGGTCCTGTTAGTGTTCCAGCGGGCAGCCAGCCCAGCTGGACTGGACTGGTAGGGCCGGGTTTGAGATAAACCCGACCAGAGCACGTAGTAGTTGACCCCAATGGAGATAATATGATATGATGAGTGAAGAGTGAAGAGTTAGATCAGGGGTCTTCGGGGTATAGATGACCCCTCGGACAGAGCTCTCCACCAGGTGGGTTGGGGTGCCACCCCTAGAGAGGCTTAGAGTGACTGTGGCTTCTTGACGACTGTTTCTTGACTGAATGCATCTATAAGGGTGATCCGGGTTATATAGCAGGGTCGTGTGTTCTGTTCTTCAATCTAAAATATTTAAATTTTGAATTAAATTATTACAGTTTATTTTTCAGTTGCTAGTATTTTAAGGACGAAAATCCATAGATCACAGTGATATTTTGAACAAATCTATGGTTTTGGTAGTTAAAAAGTAAAAATAAACAAAACGTAAATTGTCATCTGTCAACATAACCAAAAGTTGAAAATATTAAATTTTATCAATAAATAAAGAAATTTGGAAGGTTTAGCGAGTGAAAATGATAAAAGAAATTATAAATTATCAATTAGAAATAATAGTATATAAATTGCTACGGTAAGAATCACAATTTTATGTTGAGAGATGCGTAGAGGAAATCTATACATTTTTATGCAATTAGGTAATTAAACACTTTTTTACAGGAATAAACAGCAAAAACATAATAACTAGTAGAGAAAAGGAAATTAATATCTGAAGATACAAGGTTTATATAAGAAATAAGAAGTTATATTACATTATCCCCCCCCTTACGAGAAAAAAAAAATTACTGACAAAATTTTTTCACAAGGTTAAATAAAATAAAGTAACAACAATCCTGTCGTTCGTCTATCATTCATAATTCCCTAACACACGTCTATCATACATAGCTAGGGGTAGGGTTCACATTCAATGACGCCTACTCCAATGTTAATACTTGAAACGTGACAGCTTGGCTTATTTTTGAGGTGTAGTCAACCGCACCTTTATAAGACCCATATGAATTAAAATATGACAGCTTGGCTTATTTTTGAGGTGTTGTCAACCGCACCTTTAAGAATGGAATTAGCGATATGTACAATGAAAAAGAACTTCTCTTTGTAGAAGAAGAAATTGGCCTTTTAGAGGTCAAGAGTTAATACCTTCACTATTAGTTAGTGAGAGTATTAGAAGAAGATAATGTATTATTAAATACATCATTGTAATAGATGTATTTGCGAAGTGCAAACACATTTTAGAGGAAAAGTATAAAACTTTAAAAAATAATTATTCGATTTATAATAGGCCAGGAATTAAATCGAACTTATTATGATGGTATAATTACAATGAGGTATGAATGACGAAGATATATAAATAATATTAAAGTTAAATAAATATTTACAGTTTTATATCTTTAATATGCCATTTGGCCCTAGATCCATCAGGATCTTCAAGAACATAAACCAAAGGTGATAGCTTTTCGATTACTTTAGTTTTGATAAATTTAGGTGCTAGCTTTGCACTAAAGTAACAACCAGCATTGCTCAAAACATAGTTCTTACGCCAAATGACGTCACCGACATTAAATGTTTTAAATGTGTGTCTAAGATTATATCTCGAAGCATTTTTATCATGAGCAACGTGCAATGCTAATTGAACTTTATCAAATATATTAGAAAGTAAACCCAGATTGCTTGTATAAATGTCTCTAGGCAATACGGTAAGTTCGTCTAAGTTTTGTATATTAGTATATTGAGAGCCACAAGTAATAATTTCTCGACCAAAAACTAAATAAGCAGGAGAGAAACCTGTTACTATATTGACCGAATTATTTATTGCAAATTGAATTTTGGGTAAGAATAAATCCCAAGTTCTGTGATCGTCTCCTACGAGAGAAGCTAATGCCGTGATAATAGTTCTATTGTAACGTTCTGTAGGGTTAACTTGCGGACAATATAATGGAGAGTAAGAAACAAATGGAATATTGTATTTTTCTAGAAAATTATGGAATTCACGAGATTGGAATTGAGTACCGTTATCCATTATAATAGATTGTGGAATTCCATGTACTAAAAAGACGTGATTTTCAAGATTTGATATAATGTTGCTAGTTGTAGCACGCTTAAGAGGAAAAATTAACGTATATTTAGTAAAGAGACAGTTAACGACTAAAATATATTGATTCCGACGTCTGGACATTGGTAAAGGACCCATTAGGTCTAACGATAACGTTTGAAAAGGTCTACTGCACACTTTTGGTTTACCCATTAAACCGTAAGGCGAGTGATTAGGATGTTTATATACTAGACATGTTTCGCAATTAGAAATTATTTTCGCGATATTTCTGAACATATTTGGCCAGTAATAGTGTAAGGATAGTTTCTTAAATGTTTTAAATATTCCTAAATGAGGTTCATTATTAGAGCCATGATTAGCTAATATTATAGAGTCTCTATTGGCAGGTGACGGTACCTCTTTCCAGTCAAAATCATTTGTAAGGTTTTGTGGAGAATGTATATATCGATATAGTTTATTGTCTTTAATTGTATAATTAGGATAACTATCTGAATTATTTTGACAGCCAAGAAAGATTTTGTTGTAAATTTCTAAGTCAGAGTTTGCTCTATTATTATTATTAGTTGATATAGGGTTAACGAAAATTGGAGAAGATTTGTCACCTTCTACTGGCGAACGTGATAGAAAATCTGGTACGATGTTATCTTTACCCCTTTTGTGTTTTAAAATAAAATTAAAACAAGATAGTCGGAGACCCCATCTAGCGAGTCTACCTGAAGGGTTGGAAAGATTAAGAAACCATTTAAGTGCGGCATGATCAGTGTAAACTGTAAACGGTTTGCCGTTATCAATGTAACAACGCCAATGTTCTAAAGCTGTTATAACCGATAAAGTTTCTCTTTCAGTTGTCGAGTAATTTATTTCGTTTTTATTAAGAGATCTGCTCATGTAAGCAATGACAACTTCAGCGCCTTTCTGTATTTGTGTTAGCATCGCCCCTATCCCATAACTTGAAGCATCACAATGAACAGTGAATGATTGGTCAAAGTCTGGACAAGCGAGAACAGGGGTTGTTATTAAAGCTTCCTTGAGTTTTTGAAAAGCTATGTCAGCATCTGGATTCCAACAAAATTTAGGGGCATTTTTGCCCGAAGCAGTTAACTTATTTAGAGGTGTAGCAATAGTGCTGAAATTAGGTATAAATCTACGAAACCAGCTGCAAGTGCCAAGGAAACGGCGAACTTCCTTACGAGAAGAAGGAGTAGGGTAATCTAGGATTGCCTGAATTTTGGAAGGATCTGCTCTAAGACCGTTTTCATCGATAACATATCCTAAATATTTAAGTTCTTTTCTAAAGAACTTACTTTTCTCGAAATTAATAGTTAAATTAGCGAAAGTTAGTTTTTCGAGAACTTTAAGAAGAAGAGAGATATGTTCCTCGAATGTTTCCGATATAATAATTATATCGTCTAAATAGCAGAATACTTTATTGTCAAATTCGGGTGTAAATAACGCATCCATAAGTCTTTGTTGAGTTTTTGGAGCGTTTGTCAAACCAAAAGGCATGACAACAAATCTATACAATCCTCTACCTGGTACGTAAAAGGCGGTCTTATCCCTATCAGAATCGTTAAGGGGGATCTCCCAAAAGGCTTTAGCGATATCTATGCTAGATAAGAATTTTGCATTTTTAAGACTATCGATTATTTCGTTTACAAATGGAAGGCTATACGCGTCTTGTTTTGTTATAGAATTAAGTTTTCTACTATCAATGCAAAAACGCCATTCGCCATTTTTTTTCGGAGTAATAATTACTGGAGATAACCATGGGCTTTCACATTTTTCTATAACATTCCATTCAATCATTTTATCTACTTCTTTAATTAGAGCGCGTTGTTTTTCAGGCGAAAGTCTATAACATCGTTGTTTAATAGGTAGGTTATTACCGGTATTTATATGATGAGATATTAAATTTGTACGGCCTAATTTGCCTTTTAGTTCATAAGAAATATTTTTAAATCTATCAATAATATCGTTTGCAATTATTTTATGAGAATCAGACAAGTGATCTAGAGTAAAAACTTTGTTTTCTGAAGTTAAAGAAAAGCATTTTTTAGAATTGAAATCTAAAGTATTAGAAAGAATTTGAGGTAATAAGTTAAATTTTTTCCAAAAATCAATGCCAAGTATTAGAGACGGAGTTATTTTTTGAAAAACGTAAGCTTTAATTAAATGTGTTTGTTTATTAAAAGTTATAGGTAGGTTTATATGACCTAGAGATTTTAATTTATCATTATTGGCAGTAGAAATAGTTATTAAATCAGACTTCGATAAACTATAACCAAGTTTTAACATTTCAAGGTATGAGTTATTACCTAAAATTGTTACTGAACTACCACTATCTAATAAACCCGAAAATAATTTGTTATTAATAGATATATTAATAAAAGGTCTTTTATAATCTTTTTCGTCGTCATAAGTGATAGAAGTAGTATTATAACATTGAAAAAAGTTTCGTAAAGAGTTTAACCAATTTTGCCAATCTATAGGATCAAAATTTTTATCGAAGTCCTTTTTTAGTTTTTTGAATTATCAGTATTATTAGAATTAGTAATTTTGTATTTATTAGAGCATTTAGGGCATTCAGGAGTTTTAACGCCTTTTAAACCACATTTAAAGCAAATCAAAAATTTTGGTTTTCGGCAATTATTAAGTCTATGGCCGTATATACGACAACGTACGCAAAAATCATTTTTGGTAGTATTAGGACTTTCTTTAGATAGAGCGTTATTCCAATTATAATCAGGTTTCGAAGAGTTTACTGGCTGACTAGAACACGGTTTGGATTTATAATTAAATTCAGTCGTTAGTGGATTAGGTTCAGAATTAGGTTCTCGAAAATTGCGATCTTTGTCTAAGATTTTTTCGTAATTATGACAGGCGTTAATCAAAGAATCGATATTATTGATTTCATTTAAGGCTATGAATATAGAATAACATGGACGAATATTCCTAAGTAAAATATCTAGTTGTTCTTGCTCTGTAAGTTTTTTTGAAAGTCGAGCAAACATTCCATGCATTAAAGAAATATAAACTACGATAGATTCATCTTTTCCTTGAGTTCTGTTTCTAATAGTGTTTAATAATTTAAAATCATAGTCGAATTCGCCAAAATCACGAATTAAAAGAGAAGATATTTCATCCCAGTTAAGATTATTATTTCTCGATTTTTGGAATCTAAACCAATGCAATGCGTTATCAGTAAAAATTTCAAAAGCCTGTTGTATCAATTGTTCCTTTTTGATATTACGAGAAATTCTAAATTCTTCTATTTTTTGGAGAAATGATCTAGGGCAACTTTTCCCGTTAAAAGCAAATTTTTTAATTTCTAACATATTTCTATCGGATTGAATAACATAATTACTAGTTTGAGGTTGTTCTGAATTAGTATTTTTTTCTAAATTAGATGAAGGAATCTCCTGTTCTGAGCAGGATTGATAGACTTCAGATTGATCTATAAAAGACTCCATACGATGTTCTAAATTTGAAAATTTTGTTTGAATTTCTGTTAAATTATCTTTAAGTTCCGGAGCTAAGTCAATATCAATTCGTTTTATTCTATAGAAGAGGTGGTTAAGAAAGGTTATAACTTTTTTTAAGTAAGTATGGTTTCCTGATTCAATTTGTGCGACTTTAACTTCAAGATATTTAATTGTATTTAAAATTTGAGTTAAGTCGTCTTGGACTTCAAAAGGAGATTCAGAGATATTTTGTGGAGGAGAATAGATTTTTGAGAGTTGTTTTTTTAGTTTTAAAACGGAATCAGAAGGTTCTTCTAACCGAATTTGAATTTCATACTGAAGTTCAGCTTTATTCAATAATTCGTAAGAAATAGGTCTAGCCATAATTAGTTTTAATTTAAAATTAGATTAACCGACTTTGAAGTTAATATTAGTTTTTTTTTTTTACCGACTACCTAACCGACTTTGAAGTTAATATTAGATTATTTTTTTTTTTAATTACTACCTAGTTTTTGGTCAAAAGGAAACAGAAAAGAAAAAAATTACAAACGCGTGAAACCCGACAAGCAAACTTGGTTTACTAAAAGTGTCCCCCTAACTATAGGTGTATGTAGGCTAAAGGTCCTGAGTCCACCCGTCCAGACTAGTCGAGTAGAATACTCTGCTGGTTAGGAAGCGCACAGGATTGAGTATTAAGATTGCACAGTATATTCTACTGTAACAATCAGAATGACCTGTCCAAGACTTATACTGGTTGGACGCTTGGCGCAGGTTTGAGTAAGTGTTGTACCCCCCACCCAACGAGTGTGTAAATAACTACTGTAAAGTATACCTAATCGAAGAAAAAGTTAAGAGGCTGAAAAAAATAATATATATATAGATTAGATAGTTAAGGTATGAGATGAGAAATGAAGTGAACCCTAAATTGGAGTGATAGAGACTAAAGGTAGGGTCAGGGTCAGAAAACTATTGGGCGCCAAACTATAACGTTACAAGGAAACGTCAATTAAAAATTAATACATTTATTTTTGAAGGTAAAAATTAAAAAAAACATCAAATAAAAAAAATAATAATATGAAAGTTCAGTCCGTTGCAGTCGTCAGTCGTCTTCACTAATCGGGTAAAGTTCAAAGCTTCGAGGAGCAGCGCCAGAAGTGGTCCAAACACAAGTTGATAGTTAGGTCCTGTTAGTGTTCCAGCGGGCAGCCAGCCCAGCTGGACTGGACTGGTAGGGCCGGGTTTGAGATAAACCCGACCAGAGCACGTAGTAGTTGACCCCAATGGAGATAATATGATATGATGAGTGAAGAGTGAAGAGTTAGATCAGGGGTCTTCGGGGTATAGATGACCCCTCGGACAGAGCTCTCCACCAGGTGGGTTGGGGTGCCACCCCTAGAGAGGCTTAGAGTGACTGTGGCTTCTTGACGACTGTTTCTTGACTGAATGCATCTATAAGGGTGATCCGGGTTATATAGCCGGGTCGTGTGTTCTGTTCTTCAATCTAAAATATTTAAATTTTGAATTAAATTATTACAGTTTATTTTTCAGTTGCTAGTATTTTAAGGACGAAAATCCATAGATCACAGTGATATTTTGAACAAATCTATGGTTTTGGTAGTTAAAAAGTAAAAATAAACAAAACGTAAATTGTCATCTGTCAACATAACCAAAAGTTGAAAATATTAAATTTTATCAATAAATAAAGAAATTTGGAAGGTTTAGCGAGTGAAAATGATAAAAGAAATTATAAATTATCAATTAGAAATAATAGTATATAAATTGCTACGGTAAGAATCACAATTTTATGTTGAGAGATGCGTAGAGGAAATCTATACATTTTTATGCAATTAGGTAATTAAACACTTTTTTACAGGAATAAACAGCAAAAACATAATAACTAGTAGAGAAAAGGAAATTAATATCTGAAGATACAAGGTTTATATAAGAAATAAGAAGTTATATTACAGTATATTACATATAACAATTAAAATAAATAGTATGTATAACATATAAAATTACGTTAATGTTAAGCTAAGTCTAAAGTTAAGGTATGACTTCACTATCTATGCTTAGATGAATATACAGCATATTCATCTAAGCGTAGATAGTGAAGTCATACCTTAACTTTAGACTTAGCTTAATCTACATATTTTAATAGGTAGACTTACACGTATATGTATAGTACCTAAGCGATATTATAGAAAAGGAAATCCTAATCAGTCCCTCAGTAAAACAATGTCTCCCATTTTTAAATAATTTTGATTAATAAATAGTGAATGTACATTTTTAAAGAACCCAATTAACCTCTAAAAATCCAAAAAATTAAGATGAAAAGTTCAAACCAATCAAAACACCATTACAAAAAATAAATACACCTGATATTTTATTAAACGAATCCGGAGAAACAAGAAAAAGAAAAATCTTAAAGCAACAAATCTTAAAATACCACTGACGGCTTAATAAGACATTAGCTAAATTGAAAGAGGGCGAAATGGCGAGCATTCAACTCAAAGAGAAGATTTCACACAACGATCGCTGCTATCAGAACATCGTAACAAAGTTCCGAGAAGTAATTCTAATGTTTTAAAAAGGGAGGAGGGTTAGCCCTAAGGGTTGCTAATCACCTTATTGTTCCATCGAACGATAAAAAAGCGGGCATGATATTTTAATCGTTGCAAAATATTCGCTGCGTAATTTCACCTACCCTAGTTTTTGTTCTGCTCCTTGCAAAAATACAGCTGATTAAATTGAGGAATCTGTAAAAACATCAGATGTTATGGAAGCAAATATAACTTGGAATAATTTCATATCGCCGATAATATCGGTTACGGATGTATTGTTAAATATAATGATTTGAATTGCTAAAGCAAAGGGAGCACATTTAAAGCAATTTTTGAAAGTAATATCACTATAACGGTTATTTTAATACAGAATATTAGTAACTCACAAATACTAAAAAAGATTTATTGTTACGAAAGTATTTCGAATTCCAATTAGCAACACAAATTACCATTTACAATTTCCGTTCGAAAACTTAATATCAATGATTGACTTGAACAAACGACGCCAAGGAGCATAGGTTGCCAAAGATCGAGTTTGGAGTTGCACCCTGCAATTATTTGCCCATCAATTTTCGATCAAAGACTTCAATCCGTCGAAACACACTCGCATTCAACTTTTTATTCATGGTGCCTCACAAGTAATTAATCATTCAACAATACTTACCACACTTTAAAAATTCGATTTCATTTTTTGTCAATTCTCTGTGAGTGTCCAAGTTGTGGCGTGAATGAATCGAGTCAAAATTGAAAAATAACAACACGACGCGGTGTATTACGTAAGTAAATATCCCAAACCAAACGCATTCATAGCCGATAGCCAGCGCCAAATTGTTATTTCAATAAAAAAAAAGATGTGGGGTTTTTCGAAGGCGCCAAAAAGCCGCCGTCATTCTTAGAATGGGAATCAATGAAAAAAGCTATAAACCTAAGCTGCGCTCGGCCGACAAACGGTTTCACGAGCCGATGCACCAAAATTGTTGAAGGTTTAACAATTTAACGATAACAAGAACATTTCTTTTACCTTTTTTTGTAAACTTAAGCTTATCTTTGTGAAGTTTGCTCTGATCGATTCCGACAACGCACGGTGCTTTTGCGACAGCAAATAATATATTATATCACTATACAAAAGACAAAACGATTGAGGATATACATGTGTGAAATAATTTGTATATCCTACGTCAGTATTAGAATACCTACTACATATTTTAATTATTAAAAAATACAAAATGATTAGGAATATATCGTCTGCGTAGGTGGAAAAGTGACTAACTACGATTTTGGCCAAAATCATTTTTTGCCATTTTCGTGGCAACAAATTCATAGCGCATATTTCGGTCTGACAAGCATGTTTATACCGCTTTCCGTTTCAGAAATATCATCATTTTTCTATTACAAATGGAAAAATGAATACTTACTTTTCTATTTTTTATTTATTTGTACTTTAAAGAGTTTAGTTCGAATGAGTAATAAATAAAGGACAAACTGATCCAAAACATATGAAATTGCCGACAGTAAAATTGTCCTGTAATTAATAATTATGTGTCAAAAATGAACAATGTACTCATACCTACTATTTTAATTAGGTAATGTAGTGTATTGAAATAATATAGACACTGATTATAATAACGTTTGTATTTTTATTTGCACGCTTTACAATACAATTTTGGTTACATGATGAACTGTGTAATAAGCATAGAGATACATAGAACCACAAAGCGCAGTATACAAGATAATTTCAGTGATACAACAGGTAAGATCTTTTTTTTTTAAGTTTTGTGAAATACCTTATGTTTCAGTCGTAATTGTGATTAAAGATTCTGAACCTTTTTCAATGCAGAATTGCAGAATAAATGACTCAATGAAATAAATCGTTTTGATTAGCAATCAGACATGATTTAGCACTAACATTGACAATGTCAAATCATTTGATGCAATAATTCGATTCATGGAAGTACGAAAGGGTAAAAAGAACAGCTCGTTAAGATTTATTAGTACTTACGGCAGCGCATATCAAATGTTCTTGTTTACTTTTTTTTAAATTAATCAATTTAAAATAAATATCCTAAAATTAATAGACAATTATGAGCACCAGTGTCCTTACTTGGCCGAACATGTTTAAAATGTTTATCAAAAATAATCAACAAGTCAATTTCCACCATTATTAAAAAAAAATCCATTAACAACCTACTCTAAGAAAAACCCCCACACAAAAATTTCTTACACCGGCACATTCTCCATCTTTTGTCGGCGGTGAACATTGTTCTCAAAGTAAACAATAAAAATTTATTCATCAGAAATAACAAAACCGAATTCTCTTACCGGGAAGACGCGTTTTCTAAACTACCCTCAAATGGTAGAGAACAAAAGAGGAACGGGACCCATTGTTGGATGTTCCTTTATTTAGTGTCTTTAGTTGTCTATGGGTGGTATGCTAACGCTCGTTTTTAAGTAACAATTTTTAGAAAGACAACTAGACGTCCCGTCATTGTGCCTTGAAGGGCAAACATTATGTGTAGCGTCATTTATAACACTTCCCATTTTAATGATGCCAGCTGCGTCCCTGCCCGGTAAAGGTGTTACGATGGTAAGGTGACTCGACTGTGGCTTTGTTTCTCTATTCGTAATAATTGGTATCACCTGCTTGGCGCTTCCTTGTAAAATTATCTTTGTCCCCACCGAGGCATTTATTTTGATAGTACGTGTTTCTTTGCCCATATTTGTATCCTGCAGACTTAATTATTGTTTGGATTCGAAATTGATTATACTTTTACGAGTACTTATTTTTGGGGTAGATATATCTAGATATATCCATTTTTTTTTAAATTAACTATTTGAAATGGAATGATATTTTCTTTTCACGCCGATTTTAGTTGACATAAAAATAAAAGCTTCTAGAATAGAATTTATAGAGGAAAAAAAACGTGTTTTAGGTACTTAAAATGCAATCTTTAATTATCTTCTATGTGGATAACGGTGTTGGCCGTACAATATCATAATATTTCATTATAAGAACACAGTGTTAATTAATATTTCATTTCACTAGCTGTTTGTTGTCCTGAATTGTTAAAAATAAAATTATCCTTCTTTTCCGTTTCCTTCCTTTATTATATTTATTTTATATACAAAGTTTTTTCTTTATTTATTATACAGAAAATATAAGTAAATTCATACACACATACCTTCATACTCGTACCTTACATGAATGAACTATGAATTGAAATGAACGATTGAGTCCCTGGCGGACTCTGATACACCTCTTTTTATAAATCAAATTCCTAGTCTTGTCCATTATTGACGTTGTTTCTTTTATTTAGTTTGGTAGGCCTACCATTTTTTTTATACTATTATTCGAAAACAGATAAAAGACATTTTGTATGAATGAATTCACTTTACGGATAGAAAACATGATTACTCGTATTGTTTGACCTTTTCCTTCGATATAACTTGAAACAATCCTATGTTTCTTGGAATCCACCTCTTCAAATAAGCGACGCTGAAAGAATAAATTTTAATTGGCCTCCGTTTCCGACACGACCATATTATATTAATCGTGACGTGTTTGGATGGCAGGTGACCGCTGGATGCTCGTAAATTTTGACTGACTTCTTCTTCACCGTTCGTCCCGCCTCTTCCCTAATAAGCTCTAAACATTTGTTAATACAGTCTCAATGGGTTTTTGATGGCCGCTTTTTGCTGCTTTCCCTTTTTGTCAACCGTAGATGGTTTGTTAATAGGGACGTATGTTATGTGTGATGGAAATTAGTTATAATTCGGGCAGGTGCTTTTACAGAGTTGATATTATTTCTTAATAAAATCTCCAAATACAATTTTGTTTTATTTATTCAGTGAAAATTCTTATCTACAAGTTTTAAAAGTACTTTTCCTCCCATTTAACTATTTGGGAAAAATGTTTAATGCGATTAACAGTTCGTGGTCGTCAACCCTTATTCCTTATGGAATACGGGCTTCTCCTCAATCGAAAGGGTTTATACTTCACCACGCTGTTCAACTACGGGTTGACAGGGCCCATAGTTGTCAAGCCGCCTAAAGGCCACTGACTTGGCTTAACGACTGTCATCTAATGACTACAGCCGGGACCGACGGCTTAACGCGCCCTCCGAAGCACGGAGGAGCTCGAGATAAATAAACCCATTCATGGACAAGCTACTCTCGACGTTGCTTAACTTGCGTGTTCGATTAGACTGACACGCGTAACGACGCCATAGATCTCCTCCTATTTGTATTGTATCTTTAGGGATAAGAAAATGCCCGTATTAAGTGGCAAGTTTCTTCCGCCATATTTGCTTAGCCAATGGCATTTTTCCGAAATCCTGATGAATGAAAAAAACATTAATAACATAACATTCCGAAGCCCGATCGTAGAACTCATCATCAAGTAGAATCACATCATTCAACGTTTGATCTTCATGTAATAGTGACATTTCATGGAATTGTTATCCATTTTTAACTACGACTCCAACAAAGTAGGAGGTTCTCAATTCGGCTGTATTTTGTTTTAATGTTTGTTACTTAATTACTCCGTGATTTATAAACCAATTTAAAAAACTTTTTTTATTCGAAAGAGTATACTTCCTGATTGGTCCCATATTTTTTTCATCATCATCATCGTCATTATCAGCCTGTATCTACATACATAAATGTAGAGTAATGTTTGGAGTCGGTTTTTTTTGTTAAAATTATCTTTATAAATCAATTAAACGACAATGTAACAAGTGATATATTTATACCACAACAAACCTTTACTTTTATTTCTTTTAGCTTAACCCGCTCATAGTGCACCCTACATATCCACTGACGAGGCTCTAGTACAAAGAGAGGTAGAGCAGTGTCATTATAAGCTGTCCGACTGGCAAAGCACTTCCACCTCACAGAATCTTCTTTAGGGTTCCGTACCGAAAGGGTAAAAAGACCCTAATATTAAAAAACTAAGTTAAGGCCATTGCAGCCAAGTAACAAACCCCCAGAAACGCCTCTAAGAGCATATACAACAAATGTTAGTAATAAAATAAATATGAACGAAAGCACACGATTTCGTACATTAATTTTAATTAAAGAAAAACGTTTAAAATACTCAATGGCACCAAATGAAAACAAATAGACTTATAATAAGTAAGAAGCATGTTTGTCCAACCTACAATTTGTTTAACTACACCAAATGTGTCAATGCCCCTTGTCATGTTTCCTTAGACCGGTTCCCTGGGCAATGTTGTTGTTGACTAGTTAGAATCAGACATATCATAATACGTCTGGATATTTCACACAAATTCAGTTCAGTAGCCTAAGGAAAGTAAACAAATAATTGTTTACTTTCCTTAGGCTACTGAATTGTAGTTGTGTGAATGGTTTTGGTTTATAAAAATCATCGTTAAAAAAGCGGGTAATGATGCAATTTAAAAAAATCGAAAAAGGAACATAATAAACATAAAATTAAAAAAGAGATCGCATTTTACCTTTGTATGAACATCATTTATTTAAATTTCGAATCCTGAAAGCCGTTAAGGCATTTATTCTTTATTGCATTCCGCGCACCTTTTCTTACAACAATGGAATTCGAACGTATACATTTTCAAGTGAAAGTGAATGTCAAAATAGGTTATTATCCACTTCCAAGAAGATTGCACCATCTCGAAAAACTATTGTACATATATTTTATTGTATTTCAATTTATTATGGATATAAGGAGGATATAAGGAATATTTCTCCTATCAAACCTCTTGGGCATGGGTAGGGTAGTGTTATATTGACTACTGGTTTCATTGTTACTATTCGTTGCGTGCTGGTAACTCCGAAACTTAGCCCTGCATCCTGCAACGTATGCTTAAGGCTTGGTATCTACAAGCTTCGTGCAATTACTTGCTCATTCCAAAAGTGAAACTTGGACTGCACTCATTCATTCAGACATTTTAGACAGCATTGAGCATATACGATATTCTCAATCCTTTCCATTCAGGTTTCCGCCCAGGCCATAGCACGACTACCGCTCTCATGAAAATCACCGAAGATATCCGGTCGGGTATGGACAATGGAGACCTTACTGTTTTGACTTTGCTGGATTTTAGTAACGCATTTAATACGGTCGATTTTGATATATTGTTACTTCGACTGCGTTCTATCAACATATCTCCTACGGTGATTGATTGGTTTCGTTCTTACCTGTATGGACGTCAGCAACGGGTGCGTGTTGAGAATACATTCTCTACCTGGTGCCCTACTACGACTGGCGTACCTCAGGGTGGCGTGTTGTCTCCTCTTTTATTTGCTTTGTTCATTAACTCCATTACATCTGAACTTCGCTCCTCTTGCCATCTTTATGCAGATGATTTACAAAATTATACACAGGCTCCTTTGATGCAGCTTCCAAATGCCATATCCTCTATTAACGAAGATCTATCACGTATATCTGTCTGGAGCAAGTCTCATGGCCTTATTGTAAATCCTTCGAAAACGCAAGCCATTATTATAGGTAGTTCTCGACAAATTTGTAAAATTGATTGGAATCATATCTCTTCTGTTACATTTGATGGCACCCTTGTAAAATTTAGTAATAAAGTGAGAAATCTCGGAATTCTTTTTGACAGTACGTTTTCTTGGTCAGCACAGATTGCTGACGTCAGTAGAAAATTATTTGCCGCTTCCGCTTCTAT
Source organism: Hypsopygia costalis (assembly GCA_937001555.2). Classification (NCBI taxonomy): domain Eukaryota; kingdom Metazoa; phylum Arthropoda; class Insecta; order Lepidoptera; family Pyralidae; genus Hypsopygia; species Hypsopygia costalis. Next base: position 3,909,174 of record OW443340.2, on the reverse strand, counting down.
TAGAAGATTGCGAAATTTTTTGCCCACTGACACTAAAATTGCGCTTGCACAATCCTTGCTCCTCCCTATACTAGACTATGCAGATTCTTGTTATCTTGATATCACCGAAGAGCAACTAAATAAACTTGAGCGTCTTCAAAATCTATGTATACGGTTCATATTTGGACTTCGCAAATATGACCATGTCTCTGAATTTCGCCTTCAGCTCAAGTGGCTCCCCATCAGACTTCGCCGTAACTGGCATATACTTACCCTTCTTTACTCTATTCTCTTTAATCCTAAATTTCCTGTCTACCTAAAAGAACGTTTCCTGTTTCATACCGAAGTGCAGGGCCGCGCCTTGCGCAACACACTTTTGCTCCGCCTCAAAACACCGTCTCACTCTTCCCAATTTTACTCCAATTCTTTTTCTGTGCAGGCAGTGCGCCTTTGGAACGCGTTACCATCTCAGATCAGGAATGCTCAATCGCTAGCTTTGTTTAAAAATCTTGTCAAAAGCCACTATCTTTCTCTTAATGTTATCTAATTTTCATTAGTCACAATTTTAACCTCTACCTGATTAGACTCATTAGTACTATACTAGGTTTGTATAATTTGTGTGTATATGTATGTATGTATATGTATGTATGTATGTGTATGTATGTGTGTATATGTATATATGTATGTATGTATGTGCATATTTATTTATTTATATAATTAAGCATGTATGTAAGTATTTACAATTTATTACTTATACTAATTAATAATATCTGCGCCACCTACCCTGATTTCATATTATTTGTCCTCTACCCTAAGGTTGTCTGGAAGAGATCGCTCGACGATAAGACCGCCTTTGTACTAGTACTTAATGTTTTCACTGTATATTTTTCATTTATTTTGGTGCAATAAAGTATATTGTATTGTATTGTATTGTATTGAGGTTGTTCGAAGTATTTATATATATAGCAGTGGTGATCGCTCTAAAGAGGTGTCCAGCTAGCGTTCCGATCTTGGTTTAGTTAGAAGAATTAACAGCTGTATAAGGGATCAATTCTGTCCATTGCTCGAATGCCGAAAATAAATCTTTTTATTACGATGTTACTCCCTAATCCCATTTTATGTTCGTACCGCAAGCTAATTAGAAAATCACTTCTTAAGGAGTCAACCCCAAAAAATAATTAACGAAGCAAAGCCATATATATACCAATTTTATCTGTAGTTTATAGATAACAACCCACTGGCCGTTTGGTGAAATGCCCGTTTTTACAATTGCACTACAACAAGCAGTCTAAAGTTCTTGACAAACGTTTGATTGGTTAAATACTTATAATTCTGTAGGACAGGATCTCGTACTAGGTTTATGATGATGTTTTGATTGTATTAATCGAATAGTAGATACAGTCAACAGAGTGTAAATCGTATCACTATCCAATATAAGAGGGTCCAAATGCTAAGTAATTATGTAATACTGGGAATGTTACGTGGTCAGTACGGTACAGTCTACAAGCAAGATTACTCTGTATGTCATAGTAGTATAAATGTGATGTTATTCAAAGACTGTGTAGTGTACACGTATCACGTATGGGAGAACATGTTTTATGTAATTTTTTGAGATTCAAGATTTTAATTTAAAATAGGTTTATTAGTTGGAAACTGATATGCATACTAGTCATTCGACTTAACTAGTATATGCATTCGTCATTCCGCATATATATTCATCGTACGGACACAGTACATAGGTATATAGTATTAATTCTTATTCTGTGGTACGGATCCCGCTACGCGCGAGTTCAACTCGCACTTGTCCCGGTTTTTATGAAAACTTGGTAAAACGTCCACCCTTACATTTAATATCATTCACTAACTTCACCTAATTGGGTATATAATATATAGAGGATAGCGTGATGACCACACCTGACGGGCGGCCAGCCGGCCATACAGCAATAATTACAAAATACACGACAATTTCCCACAAAAAGCGACCGATAAAAAACCAATCGTTCCGAGACAATGAGTGCCCACCCAGTAGTTGATTATTATCAATTTTGGACCACTCATTTCATGCTGGACCGTGAGTAAAACGGCCAAAACGTCGACTTAGTTTAATATTTCGTAAGTTTGCGAGCGAGTTCAAACCGATCCTTCTACTGATCTCGTACTAATTCTCTTCAATCTTTCTAAATCTATGCACATAATAATATTATTTTTTGTACTGTCCGATTAATATCGTTTTAATCATCATCACCATTCGCTTGTCCTTCTCCCAGTATTTAGGGACCACGCAGCACGTCTTTTTACAAATTTTTATTTAGTTACCGCAGTGTCTGTAATCAAATCTTGCGAATTACGAGTAAATTTGATTTACTTCCCAGTGTCCGATTGAGTTGAAATTTCGAATATTCGTTTGTTTCATGTGACTATGTGTCAATCCGCCATTTTTCATTCAATATTCAATGTCGATGTATAATTTCCACTTATGTCGTTTCAATCATAGGTTTTTTTAACCCTATGATTTGAGTATCAAATGAAAGGGATTGATGAGCGAAACACATAAGTTCCTTTCTTTATCAACATAGAAGCTAATAAGTATGAAAAAAAAACTCGTTTTCTTCCATATATTTTTAACAGCCGTCATTTCTACCTCTTTCCTATCTACCTTTCCTCATACAATCCTTTTTTTCGGTTTTCTACAAGCTAGACTAAAAGTCTTTAAGAGAACGACTTATTCTATTTACACAGATTTTTAAGGTCTCCGGACAGGCCTCCTACCACCTAGCTGAAACTGATTTAGATCGAATAATTTGTTTTTTAAGGCTTTAGAATTAAGGCTCTTGTAGCCGCGAACCTGGCGCTAACTTTACGACTACAAGTACAAAGGCCTTAAGACAGTGACCAAGCTTTGACGGTAGAGATCCAGGATTCCTACCTGCTAAGCTATACACAATTACTACTAACATAAACGGAAGTTTAATTGATTTTTGCATTCAAAAACCCGATGACAAGACGTCACCAATTATGCGGACCGCTCATCGCTGTAACCTATCGAGAGCCTCGAGGAGATACTGGAACTATGCCAGAGATGGGAGCAGTACTCCACGCCCGAACTTGAGTCTTATACAAAAGACAAAGCTGGTCCGGCGCGAAGAACCACCGCACCCTGTTCAGGATCCCGACTTACTTGGAAGATGTTGAGATGAGGCTCTCAATATTCCTTTGGTTAATTTTTTTTGGGAATTACATGATTCTACAGAAATCATGTAATTCCCAAAACATAAAATTATTGCTTATCCCTTTACATGGGGCAAGGCCCATATATTTTGTGGAGAACTTATGAAAAATTGCAACAATGTGTTGTTGCAATTTTACAAGGAGACATTTTGAGCAGGACCATTTGCACCAAAGGAAATTATGCGCCCAAAGGCATTCGCATACTAAGGAGCGGACTTTGAACGCTACACGTGCCTTTAGGTAATTGACCTTAACGACAAAAACAAACATGCCATGCTCAAAACCAGTAGTACATAACGCTCTATTCTATAGATTAAGATTCAAAATCGATGGCACGCCACATAAAAGGGGCACCTCTTAAATGGCTCCAAAATAATATCCGATCAAAAACACGATAGGAACGTTAATTGCTTTGACAAATCAACTCTCAACCTTACCGCTCAGGCAATTGGGTTAAAAATTGTGATAACTGCAAACATGCAGCGTTGCCCGAAATTAATTTCTCTCAAATTTTAGGGAGTGCATAATGATATATATAAGCAGTAATTTCGAGTAATACTATGGTTGTTTTTGTTACAATAACGCTTTTTAATTACAAACAATCGGTGTAATTACGTCAGTTAACGCACGTTAGTGTTCAATTACAAAAATCATTTTTTCCGTGTAAACTCGGAATCTTTTTAATCTATCTACAATTTACGTGATTATTATAGATTGTAACTACAAATTACTCAAGACTATGTTTATGTTATTAGTATTTCATAACATTGATAATTTCATGTTATTTTCTTGGGTAGCAGACAATAAAATTTCAATCTGTTTCCCTTTTTTCGATTGTAATCTTATCTTTTGTCGACTATCCCATTTACGCTATGTTTACTACACGAACGAAATTGGTTTTGTGACGATTATTTTAAAAAGAAATAATAATATTTAATTTAGACACGCAAGTAATAATAGTCCACAATAATTGTTAGTAACAATGACGAGCTCGGTGGTCAAATGGTTAGCAATGGCCACTTTCACTCCGAGGTCGCGGGTTCGATCGCCGCACAAGACAAATATTTGTGTGTATGAACATGTCTTGGATATATTACATGTATATTTACAGAATAAATGTATTTAAGTAGGTACTATATCAGTTATCTAGTACCCATAGTACCCAAGCTTTGCTTAGTTTCTTACTAGATGGCCTCATGTAATTTGTCCAGGAATATTAAAAAATATATATTTATAATGTCGGGTAGATAAAAATTACGCTGCGCCCTATCTCTCCTTCGTCAGAGCCTCGTTAGTCAATCAGCAGGGTATACCACGTGCAGGTAAGGTTGGCTTTGCCACAAAGATTGACGAGCTCGGTAGTCGAATGGTTAGCAATGGCCACTTTGACTCCGAAGTCGCGGGTTCGATTCCCGCTCAAGACAAACATTTGTGTGCATGAACATGTATGTTTGTCTTGGTCTGGGTGTTTTATATGTATTATAAGTATGCATTTACAAAAAAAAAATGTATTTAAGTACATTTATCAGTTGTCTAGTACCCATAACACAAGCTTTGAGCTTAATTTGGGACTAGATGGCGCTGTGTAAATTGTCCAGAAATATTTATTTATTTATAAAGATGGTGGTAAGCCACATACACCCCAGATGATAAACATGATACCCTGATGACTAACGAAAAAATATCAAGCATTTTCCTATTGTCTCGGGCTGCCGGAATTAACATCTAAAAACAAATCACTGCACTCAAAATCCGCTTTCTTAAGTAAAAAAAACCGGACAAGTGCGAGTCGAACTCGCCCACCGAGGGTTCCGTAGGTACATAGTAGCATTATTAAATTTGATATTTTTCATTATAAATAAGAAATAATGCGTCGAAAAAAATAAATAAAATATATTTTGCAATGTGTACATCAAGCCCTTTCATATGATACCCCATTTGAACTAGTAGTTTCAATTTGAAATTTCGTCACCCTATAAAAAATATAGACCCCCTATTTTTTAAGATCTATTTACAAATGTATAGTTTTGAGATTTATTCCTGTACTTGTAGTCTATAACGATGTTACTTGCCAAATTTCATAGTTCTAGGTCAACGGGAAGTACCCTATAGGTTTTGATTCCCTTGAGTGTGTCGAAATATGCGTTTTTTGCTGAATAAACGGCCGTAACTTTTTTCTACGTAAACTTAGCAGTTTGATTTTTTTTTAACTTCATGGGACCGTAGACCTGAGTATACAGTTCAAATTTCAGCTTGATACCTCAACGCATTCTCGACATAGAAATTCTTGACAGACAGACAGACAGACAGACAGACAGACAGACAGACAGACAGACAGACAGACAGACAGACGGACAACAAAGTGATCTTATAAGGGTTCCGTTTTTCCGTTTGAGGTTCGGAACCCTAAAAATGACACGGACACCGTGGCGGACGAAAATAAATCAAGTTAAGTCTCCGCCCTATTGTTTACACGGCGTTGAACCCGCGACCTTAAGGACGACGAATTAATCATTCATATATTCATAGTGTACCAACATTAACATATTTTAATGCGTTCATATATATATTTTTTTTCTTTGGAAAACAAACACCAATAGCTAAGGAACAAACTTATTAGAAAGGGAAAGTGAGGTGTTGTATTTATGATACGAAATAAAATTTGTTGCGGAAATTAAGAGCAAAAGTGCTGTTCAGGTCGCATCGCACATTTTCAGCGCTGTTGTCTCCTATGAAACGAAAGTTATGCCTCATTGGACAAAAAATGTATCGTAGCGTAGAAGATACATATATTATATCAAAAAAACGTATGCTCAGTTTGTTACCTAGACAATACGTAACGTAATAATAAAGGCATTGTCATTTCGAGGGCCCATCTAGTGAGTGGCAACTGGCAAGCCACCGCCTGCCGCAAATAACTAGCAATAGAAGCAGTTATGGCAGGCATCCGTCCCTCATCTGTAATAGCCCGGCATTTAATTCACCCAGATCTCATCTTCATAGCCTATTAAGTTTCCATCACACTTTATTTTGTAATAATCTCAACGCCTGCCAAGACATGCTCATGGGTATATCGTTCAATGTTCGTATCATTGATATATTCTGAAGCGAACGGGTCACGGCGGGCGTACAACAATACATCAAACTTCTCAAAGGGGCCTCTACGCGTTGGATACATATCCCCGCGTACACCTATCAAATGACCGGGTTGGACCCGTGATAAAAAAGATAAGGTATTGTTATTTGGCTGCGTTATTCAGTGGGACGTAACTTCTTCAGCCGAGTTCGATATCCCCTTTTACGTCCATAACGTTCAACATCTATTCGTCCTTTTTATATCTACGGGTCTGAGTACACATGTAACTGGTTCCAATCAATACTATCATTACATAGTAATCAATAGTTTACGGATCTCAAGAATGCAATATGCACAGAGACCGTTAAAAGTACGTTGAAGGTAATATCGATGGAATTTATTCACCCCATCGCCCCACGAGCTCGCGCCGCCCGAGATCGCATTTCCATTCACACGCCAAGGGGAAATCGTTCAGTTTGAGTAAATCGATACTTGATCACTTGTAATAATAATGAGTCGCCATTCTTCGGCATTCCATCATTTTCGCACGTAGCGGAGTCGCCATTTCATTTATTTTCGCACATCTTAGCGTCATGTTTCATAGTGGTTGGGGCACAGTCAGGTACAGGCACGATTAATCGATTTGAGACCAGCACTAGATTTTTATTTGAGATCTATAAGTACCAGTCATTGAAATCAATCTGTCTTAGAGGCATGATTAAAACAGGGATATTATTATCAAATCCCTAAACAGGTTTAGTGAAATGTTAAGTTTTTACCGTGAAAAGCCCAGCGAGTGAGACTCGATTAATTTTCGAAAGGGGATGGATACCTATCTCACCTCTCCACATCACTCGCTATTGCACTAGACTAGTTTAGGGATTTGTCATATTTTTAGCAAGAAGATGTAATAAACATGAATATTCCTTCATCAAACGTGACTTCGCCAAAATTCTGGTATTATCATTTCACTGTCACATGTAATTCTTATTACGAACATGACCTTTTATTTATATTGATTAAGAATATACCTGTCACATTCTCAGGGTCTATAAACTTTAATGTAAATAAATAAAATCCCACACATTTTACACTTCAGCAAACAAACAATAATAAAGAAGTTGTACAATAAATGCATCGATCAAACATTATCTGGAATATTATCAGAGAAATGCAGTGATTTCAATGTGTGGGAAGTGGAAATTTTAGCATTTACGATAACCATTGACAATTTATCGTTAATGCTAAGATTCCCACGTTGTGGACCTAAATATTTTTTTAACTAGGACATCCATACATAAAAAATAAAAAGATTTATTTAAATTAATTGGATACTTATTATCGTTTAGTGCTTACTTCCCACACAAAAGCTATGAAAAAAATATATTTAGCATAAGGAAAACGAGCTATACAACAACAAATAATACACAACAAAAAGAAATAAAAAAATACTATATAAAAAGCTGCATTCATAATTTAATGAACCGAAGAAGCGTTTGACTTCAATGAAATACCAACCAACTATGTAAACGTTCGAAAAGAAACTAAAAAACATTTTGAAAAACCCGAATCAATTGTTACGAAAAAGAAAACTTCAATACATTAAAAAAATACCGTGTACAAATTTAAATACGGTATATCGAGTCCAAAAAACGCTGGTCGATACGATAGTCTTTGTATCCATGTTTATTTTTTATTTTTATGAGATTACAATGGCTATAAAATTGGAATTGAATCTCATTATTTGCTTCCAAAAGATTCCAAATTGAATTCTATACAAAATCTAATTCGAAAATATTATATCAGGTCACCACGGTTCATAGCTTACATTATTAGTTATACAGGATGTAGGCCAAGTCCGATAGAGATTTTGAGCTCGGACTCCATCAAAACGGAGTTACTCGGAGATGTACAAAGCGCAGAAGAGAATAGATGCTTAACAGCAATCGAATCCATCGAATGCTTACTGCCTACACCGTAGCAAAGATCAGTGGAGGAAACTTTGTCACATCTCGCTGTACTCCGCTGGTAATACGACAACAAATATCTACGTTCATCTCCGCTTCTGTGACGTCCGGGTTTGCCTACGCTGCGCTCTGTGCTACCTCTGCATGCGAGGCATAGTTCACGTCTCTGCTTTGCACTAAACAAATATAAGCCATCTCTACTAGAAAGTATTACTCCATTGGATACGGTTGAGCAGAAGCTCAACCGTATCCAATGCTAAGCGATGAAGCTAGAAAATGAAACCTAAATAACCAAATTATTTACCGCACATCCAATCCTCTGATGTCTGCTTTGGGGGAGCCCGTCCAGGTCTTATAATAATTTCCATCGGAGACATTCGATTAGTGTCCGAAAAAACGAGAGTAAAAAATACAAATACGGATGTGAATAGTGTTTAGTGTCAATGTACGTCGGTTGGGCCTTGGCCAAGGCACCAAGGTGTACGTATTAATGTTTGTCACCAACGGCAACAATAACCGTGTTTAGTTACGAATCATTGGGCAAAGATCAAAACACAGGCGGGGCGCGGTGGCGCGTGAAATTCCGAATTCTGCGAATCGGCGCGAACGGGCGCGACGGCGGCGCCGGCAGCGATAAATAATAACATGCTGTATATAAACTATTTATGTGTGTCCGATTGGAAAGATAGACGTAGTAACTCGAAATAGCAGTGTTAAATTAGGCAACCTGCAACATGGCACTACGATACAATACATACACGGACAGTAATGGATCACTTAGTATCTAAATTTAGTCGACTGCAGTCTCTTGGCTTGTACCTAGCTCTATATATAATATATATATATAGTTCGGTTTGCTTGCATGCCTCATTTTCGTATCGAGAAATTTAAAGGTTTATCTTATTACGGGTCGAAGGCTTCATAGAAAAGCCTTGCTGGCAGTGCTGGCACGTCCCTTTTGGATGTTTTGTGTACACTCTTTTTTAAAAATATAAGTCTGAAGTTATTTATCCTCAATCCTCATCCACAAGATTCTGCCAAGAAGCTGATTAGGTCCATGAAGAATCGTCTTCGTGCTGTAATTAGGGCTAGGGGAGGTAACACTAAATATTGAACAAAAATGTTTTATCCCAAATAAAGATTTTCCTCTAATTTTTTTTTTTTTAATGGTTCCCGTTTCCTCATTCCTTCATTTTTCCTTACTCTTTCACTTAAACAAGGACAGCTCCTGAAATAGGGGTCCGATTGAAATGAAAATGGTATCGATTTAAAGTTTACAGAATAACCTTTAAAATTATACCATATTCATTAATATTCATTAGTTATTTAGTTCTTAAAATCGCTCGTAGCAAATCGCAAGTAGGTGATTCCAAACTTTTGCTCGCGAGTGTAGTATTTAAATATCGAGTCACAACTAATATGAAATGTATTCACTGTTCCTCACTATTCTACGCGAACTATTACGTGACTTTTGTAGATACAGGGGGTTTATGTTATTGGGTCTTATTTGCACTTAGTTACCCGTTCCTATTCCGGGGTCCTGTCATGCTTTGACAGTTGGTGATATATTGTGAACGATTAGATTTATAGGATTTAATATCGTGGACCCTTGATCTTGGTAGGGTTATACTAAGAATATATTTATATAGTTTATTTTATATATGGTTGTTTTCAGCCTTTGTTCTCTGTATGCTTAAAACGCAATTGGTCTATATCCGGAGCAGTGTCTAATGCGTATAAACTCTAAATCGCATTCTGCCTAACTTTCAGAACGCCGGCGGCGCTATTCGACTAAAATGCATTAATACTAAAACGCGTTAGGGCTAATTCGCATTAGGCCTAAAACGAGTATTGACTAATTTCTATAATATATTTATTCGTTTAATCGAGATAAAACTGCAAAGTGGTCCATCAGTGGATTTCTACAATGTATTTTAGTGGACCTAGTGTTAAAACCATAGTGGTGGGACCACGGGTTTGTATTGATTTCCTTATTGTGAAATTATGAAGTTTAGGCAAACCGCGACTTAGTCATAAGGCGAATTAGGTTCAATGCGAAATAGGCATATTGATAAAAAGTTCAATAGCCACTTAGACAAGTAACTACTTAGTCCAAACACGACCAAAAAAAAATTGTTAGGCAAAACGCTACATAGACCAATTGCGTTTTAAGCATACAGAGAACAAAGGGTTTTTAGCACTGTTGTTTACATGTAGGTGCAATAAGTTACAATGTCTTGTTTATTTACCTGTTGTTTTTTTTTTTCGTTAAAAGTGGCAATTTCGGTTCCCGAAAACATGCACAAAATCTGGATGTTTTCCAATAATTCCTATACAAAATTTTCGCCTCAGGGAATATTCCCGCTATTAGTTCTATTTAAATCCACTGTAGCTAATATAAAACTGCACTGTTCTTCAAAACAACTAGGTGTTATATTTAAAATAGTGGATTATACTTACAACTGACTACGACACACTCTTGAACCCTGAAAACGTACCCTTTTTAGGCTCTTCTTCTTCTTTCACACAAGGACATGAAATTCAGTAAAGCAGTAAATCTGCTTGTAACTTTTTTATTTATGATTATTAGCCGCCCACCACGCCTTAATCTGGTTTAAACTGGCTAATGGTCCATCTAGTTAGCAAACTGTATACATTTCAAATGGTGAAGTTTTTAAAATCAGCGGTTAGGGAATTTATTCTCCACATAAGCTAACACAAAATTCGTACTCTCTCTTCTGCTAATATATTATTAACACACCAATTCTTGAATAGTATATACCATTGTATATCTTTTTCTTATTTCAAGAAACCGCTTGTGTAGAAATAGTATGCTGCGAGTCATATAACAAAAAAAATAATCACAAAAATAAAACACTACTCGACAGCAAAATTCGTAATATGTCAATTTATTTTTTGTATTATCCGCCAATATTTTTCTCGCGGTCGCTATATTGAAATTATATGTAATATCCATCTACAGCTGATAGGCATATAATGACAACTCATAATAATATGTTGAAATCCTTTAAACTGTCTAAGCAGTAGAGCATGCCAAAGAATTAAGACAAATACACACTTGCATACACGCTCGGAAAACATTACCCGCTTCTGCGACAGTCGGGTAAAAAGTCGCCAAATCCGCTGCGTCTCATGTCTTCCGCAGCGCCCAACAGACTCCATCCATCATGCCACGAACAATAGACCGTGAACGGTTAAAATTCGCAGCCACCCTGATTTATAGCTCCAGATAACAGCGATTGGTGAATTATAACAAAAAAAAAATCCTTTTAAGCGTGTGTTGAACAAGCAACTTAGGGTTCCCACGAATTATGTAGGCCAATTACTACTTATCTATACATATAATAAAATTGTAACTGGACGATGTTTGTATTTAGTAAAAGAAAATAATAATCAAAACAATTATTTCTTGAATGATTGTTGATGTAGTATACTGAATGCAACAACGGCAGTTAAACAAATACGGCAATACAAAAAAACAGAACGTCCTTCACGACATCCAGGGAATCGTAGAATTAAGAGACTATGATCGTATCTCAAAGAACAGACCAATCAGCACCACCCATGGAAATTAGCAACACTAAGGGATCGCTGATCCGTTGCCAGCCTTTTAATCTCTTCAAAATAAACCAAGTTTTGCAAATTTTCCGATGGGACCCTAATAATTGAAAAAATACAGTAACAATTAAGCCATTGAAGTATCGTATGCCTGATTTATAGGCTGATACGCCCGCATGGGACCCCTGGTCAACAATCGATTACTTAGAAAAATATTGTCGAAAGTCCTTTTGTCGCGAAAATTTATACGTACAAGTTATGTACCGCGACTTCTTACGATTCAGTCTGGTCGCACGAAACTTTCTTTACGACTGTCTACGTCATAACAGCTATAGCCAAATTTCAGCCCGTTCAGTCCAATAGTTTGAGCTATGTACTGATATTGCAGGCAGCCCGACAACTTTTAATGATACATACATAATATTGAGTGTTTGACTTAGATGATAATGAACTTAATTCTTATGTAGATGAACTGTTGTTGCAAAATAACGTAAGTAATTTTTAGGGTTCCGTACCCAAAGGGTACAAAGGAACCCTATTACTAAGGCTCCGCTGTCCGTCCGTCCGTCCGTCCGTCCGTCTGTCACCAGGCTGTATCTCATGAACCGTGATAGTTAGACAGTTGAAATTTTCACAGATGATGTATATCTATTGCCGCTATAACAACAAATACTAAAAAACAGAATAAAATAAATATTTAAGGGGGCTCCCATACAACAAACGTGATTTTTTTTTGCTCGTTTTTGCTCGTAATTGATAACGGCAATAGGTAGACGTTTGAAGTACTCACATAATATTTAGTTTTATATTCACTTTAAAAATAAATAATTAAATAAAATAAAACAAATATTTAAGGGGTGCTCCCATACAACAAACGTGTTTTTTTTTTGCCGTTTTTATAGATAATGGTACGGAACCCTTAGTGCCCGAGTCCGACTCGCACTTGGACGATTTTTTTTTTATATGAAGAGCGGGGCAAGGGAGCATGTCGGTCACCTGATGGAAAGTAATCACCACCGCCCATAGAAATCAGCAACATCATGTGGTCGCCGATCCGTCGCCAGCATTTTAAAGGAAAAATTGATTCTGTTCTTGAAGGCTCCCATGTCGTATTTATTTGGGAATGCTGCTGAGGGAAGTTAATTCTACAATTTCACAGTTCGTGGTAGAAAATATATGATCCTAGTAGCTTGCTCAAACATTATGTTTGGGAGGATTTTTCATTAAAAAAACATTTTTAGCTTAGATGCGAATGTACTTATTTGTTATGTAGATGAATTGTTGTCTCAAAATAATAATGACTTAATTAATCATAAATATAGATCTCCACCAACCCGCAATTGACCAGCGTGGTGGAGTATGAAGAAGAAGAAGAAACATTTATTAACCCATAAATAACACACAATAAAGAAAAAAAAAACACGTTCACCATAAACTTATTCTAATAAATACATCAAATATGGGTTGGTTAAAAGGCCTCAACTCGACATATACGATAGTGTGGCACTATCGTGCAGCGCCGATTTTCAGCTGAAACCTGCTGTAGTGACTCACGGACGACCATAGTCACAAAAATAATGTTGAAATTATTTTTTTTGCTGTCGTATTAATAATATTAATTATATTATCCCCATTAATGCTTTAAACATCTTGGATTGATGGAAGATCTGTATCCCAACAGTGGGATGACTATGGGTTGATGCTGTAATAGAGATCAGTACTAACAAGTGGGTTAATACTAATTTAATTGTTAGATATTTTTCTAAAGCAATGTATGTGCTAGCTACTAGGATACGTTTTAATTAACCGACTTCAAAAAAGGAGGAGGTTCTCAATTCGACTGAATATTTTTTTGTACGTATGTTATTCTATATCTTTGCGAATTGTGAACCGATTTTCATAATTCTTTTTTTATTTGAAAGGGTATGATTGCAAGGTGGTCCCATATTCACCAAGTCAGGATCTGATGATGAGATGCTAGGGAAATCAAGGAAAACCCTTAAATTTTATAAGCACGTATGGTCAAATTCATTTTTTTTATTTGAAAGGGTAATTGCGAGGTGGTTCCATATTCTCCAAGTCAGGGTCTGATGATGAGATCTCAGAAAAATCGAGGGAAACCCTTAAAATTGCCCTATGGTAGCCGGCAGAATAAAATTGTGCCACTCCATTGCTCTGCGCTGGATGTCGTACAAGGCGACTAAGGAATCTTGTGTCACGCGATAACTTTTCTCCCGGAAGACGGGCAGCAGCGTCTGCCGGGGTATTCCACCAATAAGCTGCGCTCTCCAACTGAAGTCGGTTTCAATTTTTTCTAAATCAACCTTTTTTTTGTTAAAGTTTCCTGTACCGTAGGCAATAGGCCAATTAAGCTTACAAGGACAGTTGTTGTAGCCTACGACAGACAGCGTATAACGTTTATGAAACAGACAGAGAGACGCACAATTTTCCAATATATATAGAATGCGAGAGATTTGTAGAGACAACAAACTACACATGTCAGATATCAAACTGCACATACTGCACATGTCATGTCAAGTCAACATACTACAAGTCATAATATTATTATGTTGTCACACCACAGTTTATGATAACATAATATCTTTTAAAAGTTAGAATTACTACGAAAAATAAAATTACTATCACCACTTATGATAGCAAACATTGAAAATCACTTATCAGACACAAGATTGTTTTGTTACCATAGAGAATAAAATAACAGAATGCACTTGAAGAGTTCTTACCTTCATAACGACTAACGGGTCGTTTATTAATAAAAATTTAAACCAAATACAAACTAATCTAACTAATGATAGTTATGTTTAATTATTAAGGGCCACTTTACGAACTTACGTCGCATGAAACAATAAACTTTAAGGCGACGTAAGGTCGTAATTTCGGATTTATAAACCAGGTTTATTCGATAACCATATATTTACTGCAGCATTGAAAAAAAAATGTTATAATTGAGCACCTGATATATATTATACCTCGATTCGTTACATGATTAGCTATACTTTGCTTGATACAAAAAATCGCGAACATAGGTCAACTTCAAAACTATAAAAAAATGTATGAAAATAATTGGTATTACCTGTACGAGATAATCTGGTCGTCAATTTTTAAATCAAATAAATTTTCGTCGCTAGGTTACGTAAAAACCTATAAAAAAATACGTGCGCGCTCGTAGAAACCTACAAAATCGGCCCACGCGAGCGGTGTCAACGGTGTGTAAACCAAAACAATTCCAGTATTTAAGATGGTTTTGGGTAGCCACGTGTAGTATTAGTAAGTAAGCACAACGCCGCCGGTCCCTAATAACCAGACTTGATCATAAAGCGATTTAGTCATATCCAGACTTAGTTATAAAGCGATTTAGTCATACCGTGCATCTAGTCTTATCGAGAAGTAGTCCTAAAGGTTCTAACCCAATTGAACGTGTTACAGTCTAAAAGCGATTGATTATATAAATAGCCCAAAATATAATTTGGATGATATAAGAAAATTACATACATTGATACGCGCGAAAAACGTCCCGTCTAGAGTACACTATGTTTCTCACAATGACATGTATGATATCACCGTGGCAACAAGACAAAATCGGTGCAAAAAAAAAGATAAATTATATTGGCAGTTGGCACTCACCAGTTATCAGCGTACTTATCGGCTCCTGAACCCAGACCTGTAACAAGCGTGGTGTGTTACTAATCGATCATGAAGGCATATCTGACGGCAGCAACAGTAAAAAAAAAATTATCTAACCGCCAATTTATCGTTTAAATATTTGACGATTAGGATTAATCTTGATTAAGTTGTTGCGTAAGTGTCACGTGTGTTTAAAATTGTGCGTTTATTTGTCGTCGGTAAACTGTTACAGAGTTTAGGACATAATATTCAATGTCATTAGGGGCCGTCCATTAATCACGTGAGGCTCGAAAGAGGGGGAGGGGGTTCGGCAAAAATCACGAAACATCACAAGGGGGGAGGGGGGGTGTAGTAAGATATCACGTGTATTTATTTTTTTAAGTGCTTTTCATCAGGCGGACTGAATACTTGTTTGTCACCTTAGTGGTGTAACAAAAATCCTTATTAATATTCTGAAAAATTTAAGATTCTTTGTAAATACAAAAATACACGTGACTTGAGGGGGGGGGGGGGGGGGGGTTAGCCTTACACCTCACCAAGTATCACCAAGGGGGTGGGGGGGTGTTAAAAATGCAAAAATAAACCTCACGTGATTAATGGACGGTCCCTTAGTTTATTGGCCGTGTGGTTTCCGGCAGACTGGAATAGAATCACTCCGTCTCTTCCCGTGGATGTCGTACACAGCGACTAAGGGAAATACATTATAAAACATCGATCAGGCCTCCCCAATCCGTCTGGCAAGCGTGGGGAGTGTAGGCCAAATCCTCCTGTCTGGGACGGACGAGAGACGTGCTCCTGTAGTGGAGACTAAAATGACCTGACGATGATTAGTTTATTAAGCTAGAAATCTATATACTCGTATATATAAATGAATCTCTATTTCCCTTGGTCATCGCATCACATGTGAACGGATGTAACAATTTCGCTAATTATTTTTATGTTGAATTTGTTATTGTCAGGAGAAGGTTCTTGATGAAAGAAAAAAAATAAGAAAATTGCACGGAAAATTTAAGAAAATTGAACGACCATATTAACTTTTCTAATGTAACTTTATGTCGTTTGACAGAACTTTCAGTCATTTGACAGATTGCGCGAAACCGATTCGAATTCAATATTTATTGTTAAGAAGAGAGAACACCGTCTGTCGGGTCAGCTAATAAATAATCTAAATGTTAGTTACCATACTGCTCCGAAACAGCTTGACCGATTTTTATGAAATTTTGTGTGCATATCGGGTAGGTCTGAGAATAGGTTGTTATCTATTTTTTATGGCAAAATAACGTTTGCCGGGTGAGCTAGTAAAACTGTAAAGATCGCTCCATCGGTTGTTTAGTACTGAAGGAAAAAGGAACGTCTCACAGAAAATATTGTATTTAGAAAGACTAAATTTGTATGAAATTTGGAAACCAATGACGCGACATTGGCGACGTGATATACGCTTTTTTAAACCACTAATTGATTGATTGATTGATACACTATGAAATTGTCAAGTGTCCACCTATTACGATTCGAAAGATAAAACACTGGGCTGGATGGATACAAATAATTATATTTTGCCACCCTTTGGCACCTTTTGGACCTCAAAAATGTATCAAAAATAAGTACTAGTTTCGATAACTATTCCAATAACATCGTTTTTTTTATGTCTCACACACTCACACGTCTCACGTTTTTAAAACATTTTTAAAACAAACAAGAAGATGGCACTTAAAGAAGAAAGATAATATTTTTTTAATTTGTAATAGGTAATGTATTACAAATTAAAAATCGGATGAAGATCGGCAATCATCAATGCAATCTGTACTTTGGATACAGCTGCCCAGAACTGGAATCGTGTGCTCTTTTTATATACCACTAGCGGCCCGTCCCGGCTTTGCACGTGTGGACATAAGTATTTTTTTATATTTTTACCTTTTATTTAGCAATAATATAGCCTATGTATATCTAGGCGAATGTAGCTTTCCAATGGTGAAAGAATTTTTGAAATCGGCACAGTAGTTTCTGAGTTTATTAATTACAAACATAAACACACACAAAAATACAAATCTTTCCTCTTTATAATAGTAGTGTAGAAGTGAAGATTGGCGTAAGTTTTTCAACCATGATTTGCTATACTGTCGCATTGAGCTGAAAGGTCTGTAAAAATAATTATATATGTGGATGGAATAAATAAATAAATTGTGTGGTAAGACAATTTGACAAATTTTTTGTATGTTCGTTTTTTGACGCTTAGTGTAGAAATAGTAGAACTATAGAAATTTATCATGTCTGATTGTGATTTTTTCCAAATCGGATAGAATAGTGAGGTATTAAGTACAATAATGTATTTTCCGAGAAATAATTTTTATTGCAGACTTAAGTAATTTCCATTGGACAAATTGATCATATATATTTGGACCCTTTTATGCGGAAGAGATCCAACCGACATTTTGTTAGTTTTAAGTTAAAGCTATTTATGTGTTATCTGTTTATTGAGTTCTTTGGTAAACGATTCTCAATAGTTTTTTGTGTAGTGGCAATTGTTTCAAGAGGAGACAATATTAGACCAGGATCACTATCGTAACTACACACCAGGCCTGCTAGTTGCGGCTTTTAAATTATTCAATCATGTCATTGGTTTTATACCGAATTGACGTTCAGGACACAAAAAAAACTTATTTCAAACATCCTAAAATCGATATTGTACACTATATCTAAAGCGAGAAGTGAAGTTTTGTTGTAATGTGATGTTCTGATTCACGCAGTGTTGCTTTTCAATTTTTTTTTTTATATTGAAACTATAAATTTAAGAGAATACAAGCATCCCTTGAATTAGTTTTTATGCAAATATACAATTTGGCAACCTGCAATTCGCATAATGATTTTGCGATATTTTGATATTTTGGCGCTTCAAAGTCACTTATAAAACCAACATTCAGTTTAATAAACATATTATGAAGAAGATAAAATATATGGCGCTATTCGTCCTTAATTTGACGCTAAATAATGTTCATCAAAATAAAAAAATAGTAAAAACAAAGATTGAATACTCCACCAGGCTGCTCAACTGCGTGTTCGGGGAGGCCAGTGTTTTTAAGCCGCCTAAATGCCACTGACTTGACTTAACGACTGCCCTCCGAAACACGGAGGAACTCGAGATATATAAACCCATCCATGGATAGGCTACGGTCGACATTGCTTAACTTGCGTATTTGATTATACTGTCACGCGCAACGACGCCATCGAGCTCCTTTTGTAACTAAGGTGTTACAAAGCAAATATACTCGTTAATGTAAAAGAAATAAGGACAGCGCCAGATGTTAATAGGAGCTTTAACTTCTAATTAAATATTATTTTTGGAAACGTAAAGCACTTAAAACAAATTAGATATTTTATGACCCAGATTTTACGAGCGCAAATATCTTAATTTAGTTATTTATATGCCAATTAGTAGAGCAAAAAGTTCCACGCAAAATATATTCCACTTTTTATACCAGGGAGTTTGTTTTTTGTTTGCAGATTTGACACTTTTATGTAACTTGATTAAGTATGAAAATCATCTCCAATAGCTAATTTAATCGTAGTAATAAATAACCAGTTATTGTTTATGATTGTTGTTCTTTATATTATGATACAGGGACAGGCCATACAGCTGGGCCGAGGTAATTTCGACATCAATAGATGCATTCGATTTGGAAAGCTTCGGCACATCCGTACCGCAGATATACCCCAATGCTTGAACCTCAAAATAGTGGCGGAAAGCATTAGGAAAGGTCTATATCCAGCAATGGATAGATACAGGCTGATAAAGATGATGATGCCGATATTCGAAGCACACGATCAATTTAATAACGAATAGTGATTAGAGGCCAGCGCGGTTTAGTCTCATAACGTTCAAGTTGTAGAAAAAGCACATGGTTGCAATACATTTTAATTTCATAATATCCAAGTCTCAAAATCTTCAAATTGCAAAATATCTACATCTCATAAACGTTAAGTTGCAAAATAGTCAATTCTCAAAGCATCCATGTCTCATATAATTCATTTTTAGGGTTCCGTACCTCAAAAGGAAAAACGGGACCCTTATAAGATCACTTTGTTGTCCGTCTGTCTGTCTGTCTGTTTAGAATGCGTGGAGGTATCAAGCTGAAATTTGAACTGTATACTCAGGTCTACGATCCCATGAAGTTGTAAAAAAATCAAACTGCTAAGTTTACGTAGAAAAAAGTTACGGCCGTTTATTCAACAAAAAACGCATATTTCGACACACTCAAGGGAATCAAAACCTATAGGGTACTTCCCGTTGACCTAGAACTATGAAATTTAGCAAGTAACATCGTTATAGACTACAAGTACAGGAATAAATCCCAAAACTATACATTTGTAAATAGATCTTAAAATATAGGAGGTCTATATTTTTATAGGGTATCGAAATTTCAAATTGAAACTACTAGTTCAAATGGGGTATCATATGAAAGGGCTTGAATCTACACATTGCAAAATATATTTTATTTATTTTTTTCGACGCATTATTTCTTATTTATAATGAAAAATATCAAATTGAATAATGATACTACGTACCTACGGAACCCTCGGTGGGCGAGTCCGACTCGCACTTGTCCGGTTTTTTTTATATAAGTGATGTTATTATTATTTTACATGACGCAAATTTTAATTTGTTAAGTGAGTAAATGTTATGTAAATAATTCTTATTCGATGTATAAATAGTAAACATTCTTTTCTTATACTTTTATTCTAAATTAGCGTCCTTATAAACATGATTAGTAAAATAATATTAAAACACATTATATCAAACATCTTACATTATCATAATTCTTTTAACAAGAAATTAATTTAGAAAACATTTTTAAATAAAAAAACATGTTCATGACTTGACTTGCTTATGTCTTTTCAAACATATTGGTTGAAAATGTAACGCTTGTTAATGTGTTTTTGATATAAATATTTAAAAGATTTGTGTATGTTTTATGTTGATTCTGATTTATTTAAAATGACAGTGACAAATTAAGTAAAACACTGGCAACTTATTCTTGTGCTGACTTGTAAAAATAACAGTATAAAAAATAGTAATAAAGAATTTTCTTTACTTTAATATATACCTACTCATCGATTCACTCATACAAAGAATTGAATATTATGAGACATTGATGTTTTCATATTCTGCAATTTGAATGTTTTGAGATGTAGGTGTTTTGCAAGTTAGAGGTTTCGAGACTTGGATCTTATGAGATTTGAACGTTTTACAACCATTTGTTATTTTGCAATTTGCATTTTATGAGACTAAAGGACCAGCGCACCTACAGATTTGTTTTCACACTATCATGGCTGTGACAGACATGCATACGGTTTGATGATAATTATTCAGATGGGATTTTGTGATTGTAAAAATCTAATTTCGATACAGGTTAGGGGCCATCCATAAATTACGTCACACGAATTTCATGATTTTTTTACCCTTCAGACCCTTGTAAGTAAACCACTAAGCGTTACTGGTTAAGCTGAAGACCTAAGGAGGTATACAGCTTAACCAGTAAACTGTGATAAACTTAATTCAATTAAAACAACTAATTTAAATTTTATTACCATAATTATTATTGCATTACTAATAGTTATTTTGAACTTAGTGTGATGGTATCAAAGCGAACCGTCTGTATGTACCGACAACAAAAAAAAGTTTATCTATATCAAAACTGCAGTGCATTGACCCCGATGCCGCCGTTGCTTTTTCAATCGCGCGTGCTTGTACAATCAGCAGCTAAATAATTTAATTTACATGTACTCGTAAATTGTATTGGTAACTTACATATTGGAGTGAAAGTCTAGCTAGTAATTTTCTACTTCACTCACCGGCAGGAACACTCCGATAGGGCAGAGTTTCTCAAACTTATAAGTCCTGCCCGGCTCACCATGATGCTTTACCAATCGTGATCCTCATGTCTATAAATACTAAAGATTACAAGCTAGCGACCGCGACTTCGTACGCGCCTATCCCGGTATCGCAAGGGAATTTACAAGAATCCTTTCTTAGCACATGTCTACGTCATAATATCTACCTGTATGCCAAATTTCAACTCGATCCGTGACCTAGACACTTGTGCGATGGACTCGACAAAACAATAGTGAGTGATTACTTTATAGTTATATACTAGTGTCAACAATCCGTCCAGTGACCGGACGGTATCGGTTCCATTCTTAACACGACAGGGTACTCAACAAGCTTAGGTTGCCTTGAACTCACAGATGAAGAGAGAAGAAGAAAAATATTTGAACGACCACACATGAAAGAGATACATTCTGAAAGCAATAAAAAGATATTAATACTTGTCTCCCTCCGTCGCTGAATATTATATTATCAAAAGACCACATTCGTATACCACCACATTGTGTATTGTCTATGTGTCGCCAATATGGTTCCACAGAGCTGAGCATGATGAGTACAGTTTGGGTGGGACCATATTGACGGCATGATAAATACAAACGCTGTGTCATATGCCACAGGGCTGGTATTCCTCATGCCGGTACCATGCCATGCCATGCGCTGTAGCAAAGGCCATACCTCTGGTATTCTGTCGAAACAGAAAGATGACGGTGGATCACTTATCTTTTCAACCTAAAGTTAATAATTCAAAACAAGATTGTTCCTTTACAATACCTACTAGCTTTTGATTTGTGTAAGCTTTTATACGACTTAATATGTTGTAAAACTATAAAACGAGGCACATTTTTAAATTTTCATTTCCACATTACACGGTAACTGCAAATATGAAAGAACTACATAAATTTAAAATTTCTAAAAAACCAGCTCGCGTTTGTAAACAACATTGTGAGTGTTACATTGATATAATTTCAATAATGGCATGCGGAACTGTGTAAGTAACGAGCGATTTCGTGCAATCCTTGCCGCTTTTGGTGCAATGCAGACGGCCTGCGGACGTGTTTTTGTCCAATGCGCCAGACGTTGGCTTTTGTGAAGGCGGCACTAGAAAATCGAGTTACATCACTTCTGCATTGAAGGTAACATTGTTGAAATTACATTTGAAGAAGTTGAGTAGCTCGATGTCTTTTCGGATTACGCAAGTCAAGCAACGTCGACCGTATCCTGTCTATGGACGGGCTTATTTATCTCGATTTCCTCTGTGCTTAAGAAAGCACGTTATGTCGTCGGTCCCGGTTGTTGTCACTAGATGACAGACATTAAGCCAAATCTTTGGGCAGTTGGACTAATTCGCAGAGGCGGAGTATGTCTTAACCCCTTCGATTGAAAGGAGCCGTATTGGAGCCGTAACTCAGTATTAGAATGATTATGAGTTGATGCAGAAGTAACAATTTTGGCGGGGAAACGGGTGACTGAAGTGTTACTTTTATTCTTTTTTGTATATTAAAAACACATAACTAATGTAGTATACTAGTATTAGTAGGGTTTTATTTGTAAAATACGTAGCGTCACTTTTAAAAAGAGTTGTTCCAATATGTGGGCCATAACAAAATATTAAGATGCCACTAGCACATTGAACAAGAAAGTAGCCATGTTATGCATCGATCGACGCTCGCCTTCAAAAGTACATCAATTTGGTAAAATTGTGCGCAGTAAAGCAAAGAAAATCTACGCGAACATTTCAAGGTACAACTTTTACCTTTGAACTCCCTTTGAAACGTTTCTTAGAAAGAATTCATAAATAGAAGCAATAATTTAATTACGTTCAAAAACTGCGCAACAAAATTTGTAGAACACCTCAGACAGCCACTTAAATGTAATAAAAAGTAGCATGCAAACAGTAATATCAGACGAGGTGAACAAAGACCGAAAACTATGTTGTTTTAGGAGCACGCACCAGACAATTTCCCGCGTGTAAAGTTGAAAAATCTAATTTATACAGAGGGCGATACCAAGGTGGGTGCGCTGAACTTTGATTCTACGAAAAACTAGACAAAAACCGTTTTGGCAAGCTCGCGTGGTTCGAATTAGCATGGAACGACACTTAAAAAAGGAGTGGTGAAAATTACTAAATCAAATTTTGGTGTGTGCTTTACGAGCAGTTGTGGTTGTTTCAAAGTTTACTACTAAATATTTTGGTGAATTTTTTTGACACGAAGTGTCTTTATAGTGTAAATTTAAATGTTTACATCGAATTTTTAATTTAAGACTTTGAATACCAAACATTTGACATTAACAGTATTTGAATCAGAAGAATATAAATATATTTACTCAAACATTTGACATAACTGTAGTATAAATAGAGTATAGATATAAAGTTTTTTTTTATCACCAGCGCATAGTGTGAGATTTGGCCGCGTTGCAGCCATGTTTTTTTATGTGATAACATAAAAAAAGGAAATCACACAGTGTAGCGTGACAAACAACATTTCGACCTGCCTGATGGTAATCATCGCATCGCATCCATGAACGGTTGCGACACCAGTAGCATCACTCACGCTCGACTCTGTCAATCTCCTTGCCTTCCATGAAGAACCCCATACTAGTCTCCTGGTTAAACCTTGGCAGGGAAATTATTCAACATATTTATCGTTTTTATGTCGATGGTGACATCCGGACAAACAGTAATTATCACATAGCAGTATACTGCGCACATCCCCTGGGCATTGTACCGTGTGACCTGTACTTAGTATTCCGTGCGTCACAGTCTGGAATATTCGGGCATCGCGTCTGATTTGTCATTTACGTCACTTTACATTAATGTCGACCTGGAGCTAAATTTTATGGAAATACAAACGTTTTTCTGCCATTTTATACAAACTTGATTGCTTTACCCTACTTGTTCCAGGTAAAGGAGACGTTTTACGCCAATTCAGCTACTCCGATAGTAAACTAGAAGCTTTGCTACTTCTCTCTACTTAAGTTCTCTCGCAAGCATCGATGTATATATACCTACACCTATCAATATACCTACATCGTCGTCGACAACCCTTATTCATCCCACTGCTGGGATACGGGTCTCCCCTCAATCGAAGGGGTTTAGAGCATACTTCGCCACACTGGTCAACTGCGGGTTGGCGGAGTATATATACCTACCTACATATATATTATATTTTATTTAAATCAACATTATTTCAACAAAATTAACATTAGCCAAAAAAAACTGACCTACAGTTTAACGTCTTTAATGGCACGACATGATGGTCTCAAAACATGACGCATCCCACTCTGTACAATATGGACATATCTATGGTGTCTACTTATTTTGGCCGAGCAATACGTTATGAACAAACCATGTTCTGGCAGACGCCTAAATAAAAGTAAGAGTCTATGTAATAGCCAAAATAACATAATAAAATAACTCACTAGAACACAATCTAAACTTAAAATCAGCAATCATATTAAATCAGGCTATTATCAATACAAAACGGTTTATTGAAGAGCCAAAGACAACAAGGGAGACTATAAAGCGAGATGAAATCACCAAAGTTAATAATATCGCATCCATATTTCATGTCGCTGTGATGTATGGACCAGAATCACTCGCTAAAGGTCAGGGAAGGCGAGGGACGTGAATTGACCATGAAATAACTCAAGGATTATCACATGCACTCTATAAAGATGATCCTGCAATATTTAATTTGATACAATTTCTTTCGTTACCTATTTAATTTGATATAACAGTAAAAATAAAAAGTTACACGCTTTTTCTATTAGGGTTGTCTGTAGACTAAAGAGAAATCTTGCGAATGTTTGCCGATAAATGAATTGGGAACAAATTGGAACAGAAAAAAAATAATGTCTCATTATGTATTGGCATTTATAAAAATAAATTTAATTAAATTGCGTTGATTTAATTTAATTTAATTAAAATGCTCAACCCCGTTTCGCCAAGACATCCAACGACCTCTTGTTAAAGTTAAAAATATCATGCATCTCAATAGAAAATTTCATGATAAGTTACATGGTATATATGTATATACCATCGTCCTTTTACTTCCCTGCCTCTTTGTTTCTCTGCAGCCCTGCTCTACAACTTTTATAGATTACAGTATCTTTTCCGCACGCTTCCTCCTCTTTGTAAATTTGTAAATAATGTATCATGTATCCCCTTTTCATGTTTTATTACTACGTCGGGTGCCAGACAAGCATACGGCCCGCCTGATGTGAAGCGGTTACGCTACGTTTACTTTTTATGTTGCGAGCGTTAATAGGCTATCCATATTAACGCTCGCAACATAAAATATCGCTCGCGCGCCGCCACCCCCGCTGCCATCGCAGCATCTCCTTCCTTTCTGGTGACCTCAGTCACTCGCAGGAACACAACAGCCCTCAAGGAAACCGTTATTTGGCTGCGGTATTCTGTGAGGTGGAGGTACATTCCCCAGTCGGGTAGCTTACAATTACGCTCTCTACCTCTCTTTTCGCCAGAGCTTCGTTTGTCAGTCAGCAGGGTGCCCCGCGTGCAGGTGAAGTTGGCTTTGGTTCAAAGATGTTGATGAACCACCTACACCCCAAAATCATCATGTATTTTCACATTCTTCACACTTTACCACATATACCTACGGTATCTATCAATTCTCAGCTTGTGAACTGAAGCATTGTTTATTCTTTGCTAATTTTATTTGCTTCTAAAACTAAAATAGTAAGGGCTTCCAAAAATTGCTATCCCCTCTTCTCTCAAATCTTCTTTTATCTAAATTTCTTATTTCAAGCTACAATAGTATTAATTCTGCTTGTATTAAGTACTAAATTTCAACACCCTTTATATTGAAAAACAGTTTGGGCTCAAATGCGACCTTGGGAGACACCAAAGAGAATTGTCAATGAAAAAGAAATGATGGCAAGAAAAATGAGCAAATCGTTATCCTATTATTTTAAAGTGTTCGAACAGCCTAAGGTCAATGATATGCAGCAGTCGCAGTTAACTGAGACTTGTAAACAAGGCAGACGATTTAATGTCGTCATTGAAACGAGATCAATGTCAAGTTTCATATGGATGATGGTAAGCATGGGTGGAATTAGTTATGTCCTCTGGTACTTGGAAAGTAAAATTACTCGTAGATGACTAACTTCAGCACAGTAAACAGAGGGGCATTCTCGTAATTAAAATATAGTCAAAATTCAGTTTCGATCCAGTCTCGATGTCATAAATGTCACATTTGGTATTCTCGTCACACAATATGTAACTTCAAAATTAAATTTAAGCGGGATTATCTCGAAATATGAGTGAAAATTAAACAAACTAAGAATGTTACTTTGCCAACAACAAGAATTGATAATAATTAATTAATGAAATCAAGTATATAATTTTAGTCCATTCACAATTCAATCTCGATTCGGTCAACTTTCAATCTGCGTTCGTAGAAAAATTACGAGAATTGGCCTTCTGATATATCAGTAACATATAAACTCCAATGTCAGAAATCGACGCCATTTCTTCACACAGATACACGCCGCGGCGCCGTCCGCTATGAAACGATATCGTATATGCAGCACATTGCAAAGAAACAGCGTGTACGCTTGAGTGCGTCGATTTCGGGTTTCGTGTACTATTCTTATATGTTTACTGTGACATCAGTCAGACAGTGGTCTTTTTACAATAGCGATTAGAAATTGGAATATACATTTAATACGATTGAGAGAGAGGAGCTCCATGGCTTCGTTGCGCGTGTCAGTCTATCGAACACGCAAGTTAAGTAACGTCGACCGTAGCCTGTCCATGGATGGGTTTATTTACCTCGAGTTCCTCCGTGCCTCGGAGGGCACGTAAAACCGTCGGTCCCGGTTGTTGTCATTAGTTGATAGTCATTAAGCCAATTCAGTGGCTTTTAGGCGGCTTGAAAAGACTGACCTCCAAAGTTGAGCAGTGTGGTAGAGTATGCTCTAAACCCCGTCGATTGAGGGGAGACCCATATCCCAGTAGTGGGACGAATAAGGGTTGACTACGATTGAAAGCACGTCAACTTTGACATTTTGACATTCGTAACCTAACCTAACCTAAATGCAATCAAAGTAAATGATACACTTACATGTAAATACTGCATGTTGAAATACAATCCGTAACATAACCTTATTTAATTTTTCTAATGTCTAAGTTTTTTCCTACGCAGTGGTTCTATTTTTACAAAAAGATACTAGGTGTCAGATGCTGTAATAAGATCCTTTCCCCTTGCAGTTTGCAACCTAGCGACGTAGACAACAAGAAAACAAAACCAGTAAATAGGTTCTGCGGTTTCCTGCTATTTCTCCAGCCTACTGACGTTACAGCCACCGTCTTTACTTGTTACTTTTTTAATTTAAAGCTAGGAGTATGGCGCGGACATAAACCTAGCGATTGATTTGTCAAGTCAAATAAGATATCTTAAAAGTTACTGAATCGCCAGTAATCCCGTGTATTACGAGTATGTTTATAATTCTACAAGTTACATCAAATTATTTTCGAAAATACATCTAAATGTGACCAAAGAAATGTATGATATTAATTCTGTGATTCTGTTTTAACATAGACATATATACACATAGACATTTAATTCGTGGTCGCATATCTTTTTTTGACGAGCTCGGTGGTCGAATGGTTAGCAATGGCCACTTTGGCTCCGAGGTTGCGGGTTCGATACCCACACAAGAGAAATATTTGTGTGCATGAACATGTCTGTTTGTCTTGGTCTGGGTGATTTCTATATATTATATGTATGTATTTATATTAGTTACCTAGTACCCATAGTACAAGCGCTTCTTAGTTTGGTACTAGATGGCACTGCGTAATTTGACCAGGAATATTTATTTATTTACTTCAGGAAACAGCATTAAACTTTGTCTGGATAATGTATTATGACAATCTTAATAATAATACAAGTAACTTTTGCAATCTACGAGTATATGTTATCGACATCTGTATAATCCTAACATTTTAGACCTTTATTTACCCTCAATCGGTATAAGCCTTTAAACTCAATCAGCTTTAAACTCCTTAAGCCTTTAAACTCAATCAGCTTTAAGCAATAGACAATCGACGAGACAATATTTATAGTCCAATTTATGAACTCTATGGCACCTACTTAGACATTTTAATTAACGCGGCTACAACCTCCCTTTGCGCTTTAACAGAAATAAATTATAGACATGAAACAACAAAATTTGCAATAGACAATCAAAATATATTTACAGTCCAATTTATGAACCACCCTTTGCGCTTTAACAGAAATGAAGTAAGGACATGATACAAGAAAATTTGGAATAGACAATTAAAGAATATTTAGAGTCCAATTAGAAGAAAAGAATAATTGGAGTTTATAACTCTACGGCATCAAGACATTTTACTCGTCGCCAATTAGACCATCATTTACAATACAAAAAGATTCATTAAACGTATTACCCTTTAATAAAATATTGCCTCTCGAATATTTTGAATCCAATTTATAAACTCTATGGCACCTAAACATTTTAATTGCGTGCCAAAAGGATGTAGTACAGATTATACGAGTACAAGAAAACTGTCAACGAAACAATATTTAAAGACAATTTATAAGCTCTATAGCACCTAGACATTTTATTCATTGCGAATTAGACTTTCATTTACCCTACAAAAAGATGCACTAAACATGTTAAAAGTGCTTTTAGCAACAGACAATCGAAGAGACAATATTTTGAGCCCAATTTATGAACTCTACGGCACATAGACATTTTAATCATCGTGAGGACCGCAATACATTTAGGAATACTCGGTTTATTTACCTCTCCTGTTGAAAGGCAAATAGAAGTGACATTGTGCGTCCTCGGCCCGGCAGACAAGCCTGCTCATTTAGATTTAGGAGCGGGGAGTTCATACGAACTGGCTTATCCAGTACATTCAATGTACGCTTTATCGTGATTACCAACCTTAGGACTTTGTAAACACGCCTGGGAGTAATCTTGTAATTTGGCTTTTGTTTAGGTTCTGTTTGGAATAGATTTCGTTACACATTTGAAGAGCTGTTTATGTAAATCAAATGGTTGTTTTCAAAAGGAATAAATGAACAAAAATTTCTGGGCAAATTACACATTGCCTTAGTCTCAAACTAAGCAAAGCATCCTTGCCCTGCCGGCGACTACGACACCGGCTGCCGTGCCGGCAGAGGCAGTCGCATATTTCTTCTGTTTCAGATTTTGGAGTCACAGAGGCGACCACAGAATCTGGGGCAGAGACGAAAAAAACAGCCACGGCAGTCGCATGCATCTAACGGTAGCGGTGAATACTGGTCGGCATTAGTTTGCATGAACTATGTAGCGGAAGCACGGAAAGTAGTATAGATCAAATAGCCTGTAAATTTGACTTCCGCAAAATAACACTTGAATCAATTAACCATCAAAGCAAATTTTGTACTGTGGTACTAGATATGTAATAAATATACTTAAATACATTTTTTTTAAATAGGTAAATAGGAAAACATCCAGACTAAGACAAAGAGACATATCTCTTGACGTCTTTACGTACACACGATTTTACACCACTTTTTTTTTTTATACTGCGTCGGATGGCAGGCAAGCATACGGCCTACCTGATGTGAAGCGGTTACTGTAGCCATATTAACGCTTGCAACATAAAATATCGCTCGCGCGCTGCCACCCCCGCTGCCAACCAGCAACTCCTTCCTTTCTGGTGACCTCACTCACTCGCAGGAACACAACAACACTCAAGGGAATTGTTATTTGGCTGCGGTATTCTGTGAGGTACTTCCCCAGTCGGGCAGCTTAAGAAATACGCTAGGCCCTACCTCTCTTTTCGCCAGAGCCTCTTTTGTCAGTCAGCAGGGTGCACCACGTGCAGGTGAGGTTAACTTTGGTTCAAAGATGTTGATGAACTACTTACACCTCACTAGGATGGAAAATAAGCCTGATAGTATTACTTCATTCAATTCATTCAATTCATTCGCTAATCACGTGTCGATGAGGTTGGCTTTATGTCAAGAACCCATTAAAAAAATATATATTCAAAGGTGACATGAAAAATAATTGATTCAAAGAGATCAAAGATATGTTTAACATAAATCTCAAACGTACGTGTAATAGACGCTTATATTTTTAATGAGGTCGACTTACAATGTTAAAATTTTATGAGATTTTCTTCTTAACAGGGAGTAATTTAATTTTAGAAATGAATTACGTCAACATTGAGATTCAGAACCAAAAGGACCATTATTTTAAAATCAAATGAAAAATTCACGACAGAAATTGCGCAAAGACTACATTCATAACGACATTTTGGAGGTCAACTTTAGGAGCAAGTAGATGATAACTTCCCCACTTTATTGTTCGTGAATTCAATGATGAATTAATTCCAAGGGGGTCTAAGAAGTAATTTTGATGCTATTGCGAGTTATAGAGAACCTCTCTCGCGCGACATCTTCTTTTTAGCTCTCACTCCCGCTGTCTATGACATCATAAAGTCGTGACGTCACAAGAGAGGTAGAGCACAGCGTAATTGTAAGCGCCCTGAGGAACCTTACAGAACACCGCAGCTAAATAACAATTCATAGAAACTTAAAAGGTTAAGGTTGTTGTTTTCCTCCGAGTGAGTGAAGTAAGTGAAGTACGAAGAAGGAAGGTTACATAGTTAATGCTGAAAGCAAAGGCTATGGAAATCACTTTACATTAGGCGGGTTGTATGCTTATCTACCACCCGAAGTAATATAAAATAAAACCGGCCAAGTGCGAGTCGGACTCGCGCACGAAGGGTTCCTTACCATTATCTATAAAAACGGCAAAAAAAATCACGTTTGTTGTATGGGAGCCTTAAATATTTATTTTATTCTGCATTTCAGTATTTGTTGTTGCAACATAAATACATCATCTGTGAAAATCTCAACTCTCTAACTATCACGGTTCATAAGATACAGCCTGGTGACAGACGGACGGACGGACAGCGGAGCCTTAGTAATAGGGTCCCTTTGTACCCTTTGGGTACGGAACCCTAAAAAAGCGACGAGGAATCCAATCCACATAGAACCCACTACCCCACCACCCAGGAACCACCGAAGAAGGCGTTCGAATCCACGTCAAAATATAGAAGAAGCCCGCTCTATTTCGGATTCCGGGCTAGTTTCAAACCTTTCAACGAAAGCCATAAACTTGCCTTAATCTTAACATAAGTGAACTTTAGGCAATGACGGATAACTGGTCTATTCATCATCGCCGCGTTATCGGTCGTCGCTCGAATGTTATCGGGCACTGATACGATGGGGGGTCACGACACGCCGACGCGGGAAAATTACCAAAGAACACCCAACACCATAAATACTGTAATCTATATTGACAACCAAGTTTGTTTACAAATATACATTGAATATTTACCATAAACTATGGTTTTTATTGTTGTTGTTGTAAGTATCTTAATTGTAAAAAATGTTAAAATAAAATGATTACACAAATTTGTACAAAGGCGGACTTTACATTGAACTATTACTCGTAGTAATAACAGCTCACTGGACTTTATCCCATTGAGGGATCTCTTCCAGCTATAACCTTTGAGTACCTGAGATGATATAGTTTACAAAGTTGATACTGGCACTTGGTGGAACATTATTTATCATACTCGTACTGATATATTTACCTTGATAATGCTTTAGCGGCGAAACCGGTCGGTAAAATTACATAAGTACGTGGAACAGTACAAGTGTTATTTTATTACATTATGATATAGAATAATAGTGAAGGTAGGTGCACAATGATGGTGGTTTTTAGTAGTTTTCCTGACGTTCTGATTCTGTCCAACTGAATGATTTTACCAATATGGGTGCCAAACAAGCATCGGCCCTCCTGGTATAATTCATTTGATGGTTATTGTGTTCCTGTGAGTGAGTAGCGTTACAGTTAGGAAGGAGATGCTGCGTTGGTAGCGGGGGTGGTGACGCGCGAAACAATATTTAATGCGAGCGTTGATTTGGCTACGGTAACCGCTACACATCAGGCGGCCCGTATGCTTGTTTGCCATCAGACGTAGTACAAAAAACGCAGAGGACCTAAAAAAAGAACCCTAAACACTCCGTAAGTACAAATAAAAATTAAATATATTAGTTGCTAACGGTCATAATTGCAATAAACAATAGTCAGACCATAAAACAGCAATGCAAATGTGCGTCAAAAAAACACAAAGATGAAGGCGCCTTACTCAGAGACTTCGTGGTGGTACATTTTTTTCGACACATCTCACTAATTGCAGTTTCGCAGAAGGCCTGTGTTGACACTATGGTATTATACGTTTCCGGTTTAACATTTTTTCTTCTACGGTTACATTTGCTTTTGGCACGATTCCCTTTAGTAAATTCCCACTGGAGCGCCAGATTCCTCGAAACTGATCGAAAAACTGAGCTTTTTACATGTATATAAGTAAGAACAATAGATTATGGATTTTATCTTTGAAACAGCGTAAATGCATACGTTGCAAAGGGTACGAATAGAACAGAAATGGCATCAGCTCTCTAAGAAAACACAATACAAATTAATTAAGAAAAAAAAATATCTAATTGTTACACTGGGGAGCTCGATGGCGTCGCCGCGTCCGCGTCGTTGTGCCTGTCAGTCTAATCGATTACGCAAGTTAAGCAACGTTGACCGTAGCCTGTCTATGGATGGGTTTATTTATCTCGAGCTCCTCCGTGCTTTGGAGGGTACGTTAAACCATCGATCCCGGGTGTAGTCGTTAGATGACAGTCGTTAAGTCAAGTCAGTGGCCTTTGGGCGGCTTGAAAACACTGGCCTCCGCTGACCCGCAGTTGCGCAGCGTGGTGGAGTATGCTCTAAACCCCTTCGGTTAAGTGGAGACCCGTATCCCAACAATGGGATGATTATGGGTTGATGCCGAATTGTTACACCATAATTTCCATTTCCATTTGATTTCATTTTCATAGTAATTATAAAGTTGTTTGTATGCACAAGGCGGCCTATTGCTAAATAAATAGAAGAGTAAATTTACACCAATTACATATTACATTTACATCAGAACGAACAAGAAAAACATAATTATCATCAATAGTCTAGGTAAAGATATAAAAAAAAAATGTTAAAGCTCCACAATTCTCAGAATGTGATAAAAAGGAGCGTAATAAATATACAAATAAATAACAAATTACGGCTTCTATGATCTGTTCTCGTTATTTATTTGTATTGGCATTTAGGGTTCCGCACGAATGCTACTTTAGGTAAGTATGAACATCTTAATTTTGTTGACGAGCTAGTCACCAAAAGGGATTATAAATACTTGAGTAACTAACTTCCTTCAAAAAAGGCGTAAAACTATGTTTATAGGATCGGCAACGCGTGTGTTATATATGTAACCTCTGGTGTCACGAGCGTCCATAGACTGCATTATTAGCATCTACTGCGTCTTAACAGGCGGGTCGCATGTTTGTTTATGCATCTTAGAGGTATAAAAAAATAAGTAAAAGCAATATAATAGCTGAAGAGGATGAAAAGGACAAGTTGGATTGAAAAGGTGATAATCGACGCCCGGGTTGAAAAAGGTTGTTGATACCCATAAATAATTAGGAGGATTTCATCTTTTATGGCATAAAAACTTTATAAACAATCTTGGAAACAAAACGGAAGGTATGCTGACTAAAGGAAAAACATCTTGGCATCACGGTCACCACGTAAATCATCGAAACAAAGACTCTAAAATAAAATAAAAACTTCCATATATACATGCAAATGTGTACTGTACAACTTAATCAAAGTGATTAAATTATTATTATTTTTAGATGTAGTAGAGTTAATGTACATTTCGTATTTAAATAATAACGTCATAATCTAATTTTGAGACGCTGGGGTCTGGGGTCGTCGATTTATTGGTTGACATGTTGCATAAAGGTACACAATAGGGTTGACGTGTCTAAATAGGTATAAGTCCCTAAAAATATTAATTATGTCCACCACCTGTGCAAACGAGTTTTTTAGTTATAAACCAAATAACAAGCACCTTTCCTAAGGAATCATAACATCACACACAAATACATCATACGGAACTCTGTGGGCGCAACTCGCACTCATACTTCGTGACTATTTTTTTTATCCTCTTCATGCCCAATTGTAGTAATTCTCAGAACTATCTATTTGGCAAATTAAAGGTTCCTTTCATGGGACATAAAATGTACAAGAAATTATGTATCTTTCGTTATGGACCAGAAATGTCATTACTATTTGGAAATACATAGAACATGATTCTATGAATTTCAAAATATGACACTTGATGAATGATGATGTACTTATAAATTTTGTAATAAGTAAATAAATATTGTAACCTAATAAGTAAATATAATAGGGTTTTTGCTGTTTTTGCTCATTATAATTAGTTAAAACCAAATATAATATTGGACTATGGAAAAGTTAAATTACAAATTTTGTAATAAGTAAATATTTTAGTGAAATTACATTGTATTATCAATAAACAAACCGAACATTAATTCAAGCACTATATTATAATCAGTTTTCACCCCACAATTTCCCCCCCTGAGTGGGCGAATTATAAACTGCCCTCATAAAGTCCAGTTGCAATTTTGCGATAGGGGCTGCCCGGTTGACTCATTCCTAAATTATTATTTTGTACTAAAATGATCTTCGTGACGGCGAAATTACGAAGAACAGTTGCATTCGAGATTTTATCGGCATTTTGTTGCAATTAGGCAGTTTTATCAAGTCCATAAATGATGTTGATGACGAAGAGCTCGATGTTGTGCGTGTCAGTCTATTCGATCACGCAAGCAACGTCGACTATAGTCTGTCCACGGATGGGTTTAATTATAGGCAAATTTATCTACACTACTTTGCGTGCTTCCGCCACAAATTAGTTCATGTAAACTACTGCCGGCCGGCACCCACATACTACCGTTAGTAGATGCTTTTGTAGGGTTTATTTATCTCTCTTCCGTGCTTCGTAGGGCACGTTGAGCCGTCGGTCTCGGCTGTTGTCATTAGATGACAGTTGTTAAGCCAAGTCAGTGGCCTATAGGCGGCTTGAAAACACTGGCCTCCGCCAACCCGCAGTTGTGCAGAATGGTGGAGTATGCTCTAACACCAGGCCTGTGTCACTCCGCCATTCGGCCGAGTTATTTACCTACAAGCCCGACGCTGCCGGCAGCACAATTTAGTCGAGTGTCACTCACGCGCGCTCTCGCCCGCGCTATGCGACGCGACCAAGATGGTTAAACAAAAGCGTTACTGTTCTGCATTCGGATGCACGAACACAAATTTTAAGCAGTGTGTGAGTGCCACGGGCGATCACTCGCACCTGTTAAAAAATGTACGCTAATTGATCTATCGGCGCGCGAGTTCTGCTGACATTATGACTTTAGTAGATTAGAGATTTAAAATACATACCTACACCAATGTTACAAGTACTTTCCGTGTTAAAGATACATCCGAGCTATTATTGGGACAACGTATTCACGTTGTAGTAAATCTGATCTGTAAGTACATACAGTCATGGTTCCTGTTAAAACTTACACTAAAATTATACATTCGATCAGTGTCAACATTATTGTTAAGTACCCACCTATGTACTTACTTAATAATCACAGAGTATGATATAGTAACATAAGTAAGTACAACATAAAATAGGAATAAACGTACACATACGTAAACCTATTGCAATTTTTGGTAGTTTAAGTATATGTATTTTATTGAACATTAATAAACAAGCGTATGTATTTATACCTATCTACGCGGCTCGGTCGCGAGCGTTTTGGTTCAACCCTATGAGCGACACGCTGCCGAGTTACTTCAAGGCCGAGACAAACCATTTTGTAAAAGCAGCGGCTGTCGCGCGTAACGCGTTAGATATAGGGGTTACTTTCGATTGTCCCTGCCGCTGAAAGACTCAGGTACGAGTACAGCTGCAGAATTATTTTGGACCGTATTAGCGCGTATCGAAGGTTGATATTTTAATTGTGATTATTTCAATTGTGTCGGAAGTGAAACTTCTGTTAGAGTATATTATTCTGTGCTAACACCTCCGATTAGAGGGGAGACCCGTATCCCAGCAGTGGTTTGAATAAGGGTTGACGACGATGAGTTGATGACGAAAATGAATCCGTGCATGGATATATTTATATATTCCTCTTGCGACGTATTGAATAAGCATTTCCTTAAGCGTCCAGAATTACGAAAGGAATGAGGTCAGGTTGTGAGCTAACTAAAGCTAGTAGAAGTGACAAATACTAACAAGGAATTTAAATTGGACAGGCACGATTCTCTTGTTAATCGCCTAATTACGTTAGACATACGAAAATAGACAAGCCGAGGCAAACGGTGAATGTTTAAAATGGAAGGAATTGGTTTAGGCAAATAGGATTACATTTGATTCACATAAATCTTAGATTTATACCGTTTTATTCTAAGTATGGTTCGACGATAGGATAGGCTTTAAAGTACCATTCGACCAAAAGAAAGGACATATATTTAAATGTTATGTATTGTATTGTAGATCTTTAAGCATCTAATTGTTCACATCCGCTAATAACCATAAAAAAACCGCTTTACATCAGGCGGGCTGTATGCTCTCTTGACACCCGACGACGTGGTTTTTTTACCACGTCTTCGGGTATGTTGTTCAGAGAAAGTAAAAATAAAATTATGATTTAACTATAGTCTCGTTTTAAAGGGCTACTCGACCAAAACAATTGTCGTACATTAAATCTACATATACCGACGGTCACTACGTATAAAGCGACATGTCAAAAATGGCAATTTTTTTTTATTGCATAAATTGCTATAGATTGCACGTAAAAAACATTTTCTTTTTTATTTTATTGATTGTATATATAAGAAATTAACTCATTTGTCAATAATAATATTCTTTAATTACTATATCGTAGTAAAAGCAGACATGTCTGAAATGACATGTCGCTTTATACGTAGGGACCGTCGATACGTAAAAAATGTGTTTATTGTTTTAAGAGAATTAAAAAAATAACAATGACTTTTGCCTTCATACGGGCATCACTTGCATAATTTCAAAATATTTACCAATGCATCCCAAAGACACACAATATCAATTGAACAAAACACGCTAATCTGTGTCACCCCCACCGCGGCCCGAGTGAGTACAAATACGGGACAATTGCAGTGACTGGACTGTTATTAAGTCATTAATATACACAATAATAAAAGTTGGACCCGCATGGGGCGCACGCGCCGCTAACGAACGACGTCGGACCCTATAATGTGTATTTTTTCACCCTATAAAAGCTGCGCTGGAGGCCAGCGAGCACGTAATCGAACATCGGATAAATTAGTGCCGTAGTGATTTTGAAAACAAAAAATCATAGAAACCGACTAGTTTGAAGTTTTTGTTTTATTTGATAGATTGTATTTCACCACTTTTAAGTACGGGGTGGTACCACTCATTACCACAACTGTGTCTTCTGTGAAGCCAGAATTAACAGTGGCGACCACCGAAACAGGCAATGAACAGTGAAATCCATTGAAGTCCCGGGGGTAAAACTACCGCTGCCTTGGAACTTACAACGAATTAATCAGAAGAAATTGTAAGAGCTTTTGGAAATTAACTTCCGCTCTTAGCAATGTGAGAGACAGCTATATGGCAAATTTGGCATTAAAAGCCTTAAGAGATGACTAGTCAAGTAAAGCTCAACTGCCATGCATCACGGATTTTAAGTATCTAACACTATTGGGAAATACCACTTTACGTAAGTAATGGAATTTCTTCAGATTATATGATCATTAAGATCTAGAGCCCTACTGCCGAAGCTGAAGCTGATTGCCATTTGATTTTTTGAGTGCGAAAATAAAACTTCAGCTTAGATTGGTGATAATTGTGTTAAAAGCTTAGTTGATAGAGACCCTAGAGCTCTAAGTTTGACATTAACTTTATCCTAAGACTTATTTTTGGAATCAAAATATTCGATCGTAATCGGTTTCAGCTTCCCTAGACCCCAGATCATGTAATCTGGAAATATTCGATTGAA
Organism: Hypsopygia costalis; assembly: GCA_937001555.2. Classification (NCBI taxonomy): domain Eukaryota; kingdom Metazoa; phylum Arthropoda; class Insecta; order Lepidoptera; family Pyralidae; genus Hypsopygia; species Hypsopygia costalis. The sequence continues at coordinate 3,870,804 of OW443340.2, read as the reverse complement.
TTTATATGGAACCAAACAGAGGCCCTATTTTCGAACACAAAAATAGTAATTAATTGTTTTGTTTAAATAAAGTTATAAGTAGTAATATATAATGAAGTACATTCATAAAAAAGGCAATTTAAGAACGTCTGCCTTTTTCCAACGGTTAAAAACGAACAGACAGAGGCAGAAAGTAGCCTACTCAGGATACTCAGGCTACCAATGTCTCTGCTTACGTAAAAGGCTCAAGCATGTTGGGGACCTATGAGTTCCCTACAATGTCTATAACACCTCGTTGGAATCGATCAAGGGCATAAAATGGCGGATTCGTCCCAAAAAAGGGAGCAATTAATACTTCGACATGAGCGGACATGTGCCTTATATAAGTCTTGAACCCGTGACAGTGTTAAAGTGTCCATCCCTAGCCACACAACTACTGGACTCATTAGATTAAAATTTCTATTTGATAAAAACCACTGCTTATCTCCTATTAAATGTACGTTATGTCTGCATGCGGCGTGCTTGTTAAATATCAGATTACAACTTTTGTTACTATGAAAGATGTGAATCCAGATAACATCTGCTACGTGGTGTTAAAGTGAGAACTGTACGTGAGACGCAAGTTAAAATAAGGGTTTCAGTTTTATTGGTTTTTCAATAATCCCATCCACGACATTGTATGAAATAAGTATAATAATAACAAAGAAATAATAAGTAGTAAGACGAGGCTCTGGCGAAAGGTATTGAGTTTATTACTAGCGCCTACGTTACAGTAACTGCTTTACATCAGGTGAAATGCATGTTTGCTTGGCGTCCAATGTAGTATAAAACAATGTAGAGCATCAAAAATCCCAGTGCGCGAGCAATATGTCGTGTAAACGAGCTACGACAACAAATTTAAATCAGGCGAATCGTTTCTTAATTTTTCCAAGATTCAAATTATGGCAAAAATTATGATTTCGTCAACTGACATAATTGTTTATGTCAACTGACGAAATCATAATTTTTGGCGTTCACCGCAAAAGCGGGACGTTCCGCAAAAATCGGGTCGGGTAAAACCTCTAAATGCATGTAGCGAAACAATAAACCCTATCTACCTCCCATGACTAATATGACGTGGGCATAAATCAACTCCCTACATAATGAAATCCGACGTAACCACCTCAATCTAAGACGACAGACTGCTGGTTCTAATTTCACGCACAGATAATAAATTCGAGAGGGTACTTAACTGTGCAGCTGGAAAAAGTAATTAATCACCATCTACCATCAACAATGGGTATGTTAATGGCGGTCGTCTATAATGCCTACTCACTCACTGTTTTACAAAAGATTTCCCTCATAATTTATTTTTGACTTTTTCTCGAATGACAATAGGTTTATGTTCAGGTGCGCGCGGGGTCAGGGCTTGCATTTCACTGATTTAGAAAGTGGATGGTTTGTTTGTTTTAATCACAAAGGATTTCGAAGAAATTCAAAAATAACCATAGTTTAATCTAGAGTTGAGATAGAATCTATTACAGTAGGGCTACATAGAGGACATGTTGTTTTTTTTTTCATAAAGGTAAATGTAAAAAAATACACCTGCCTAGTGGAATAGAGGAACAAACATAAGATGTGAAATGAAACCGAAATTGTATTACATAAATCTGTGTATTTATGTGTTTGTGTCAGAGATGTGTCTCAGCGCTATTCATTCATATTGACATGAATAGTTGTAGATAATAGACTCATATGAGATGGGACTATACACGGGTAAATTTAAAAACGAAAATTCGAGAATAACAAGAGACTCAGCACTCCCACGGGATATACAGATCTAAGTCGACAGCTTGAGATTATGGATATAGTCTATGATGACATAGATTATGATATAGTCATTTCGGCAATTCAGATATCGAAACTCGATTGTGAAGACCGACCGACCGGACACTGACGACAACTCGATTGTCAATGATCGCTGATGGAAGACGATATCAAAATCGACAGACCCACAAAACAGAATTAATTAAAGGGTCTGAAGATCGTCAGAACGATTGTTCTGGCGATCTTAGGTGATTACCTAGTATTTAAAAAATAGTATGATGTCCTACAACTACATGGAAAATGCTGCTTTGCCCAAAATTTGACTGTATTATCTTTTCATCAGTGCATAAATACATAAAATACATGCAAAATGACATGTATTTTGTATAACAATCGATAATGGGTGCCCCGAAAACCCAAACAAAAAACTATTAAATATTCAGAACTGGCGCTAACGTCGACTCAAAGGCGACTTATGTAAAAAAAATCCGTTAAACTATTAGAGAACAACGATTTTCGATTGTGCTGATGACAATGGCAGGGTATTTTTTCCAATATTGTACATCATTTGTCACTAGACCTCTTTCGGAGGGGCGGAACTGGAATTGGCAACGACAGAGTGTGGTTTGATTGAAAGGCTGAGGCGATTTGGAATAGCACTTTGGAATGTTAAACTTGAGCCAATTCGCAGTCCCGCAGTAGAGTAGCGAGAGACGAAGTAATTGAAAGTAAAATATTCCAGCAATAGTATCATTATTATTTATGTATTTATGACATATACTTATTACTATAAAATATCAGCCGTGTAAAATAACAGCATACTAACGTTTAGAATTTACGTGTACGTTTTATTAATATTAATTTTTCTAACTCAGATAACAATCATACAAACTTCAAATCAAAGTATTGTTTATTACTGAATCGTGACTCCTACAGCTCGTGCGGCGTAGCATGTTGCGGATGACAGCTGACTATTTAGAGTCTAATTTAATAATGATAAGTAAATATTATAACTATTACAACAAATAACTCTAAAAATAATTAAATTTAGTAAGATCTTATTTTATTTCAGTCAAATCTTCTAGAGAAATATTCAAAAATAATTTGACAAGAAAATATTCTGATTCCATTCATTCATTATTTATATTTATTTTATACAATTTTAATATACCTCCCTACAATATAAAAAAGTCATAAAATATTGATTATTATTATTATTAAGTAGGATTGAGTTTGACTCTCCATAAAGTGAACTGTCATTCGCTCCATATCCATACTAAAACGTATGGAATGTACTCGCCTATGACTTAACCCACACACGGCAACTAGAGCAACATCCAAGCGACCGCTAAGTAGTGGATTTAGCAACCATTATACTGTTTCCCTGCGTTTACCATGATTAATGTCGGCGGCCAATGCAACAATCCACAGTAATTTGTGCATGTTCGCCACGCGTGAAAACCAAACAAGCCCGACTTATTGTTACAATGCCTTACAGTTACATACACTTTTTAATGTCACGTTTGACTAATGGTTGCATTTTTAATGTGAACCATCATTCGTGGAACGCGACCTTCAAATTACAGAAGGTATAATTACGTTTTATGTTACGTAATATTCAATATTTGTATCTTCCAAAAGCTTCCTACTCCTACTAATTTCTTCTGATCAAATTCGTTGTGAGTTCCAAGGCAGCCGTAGTTTTACCCCCGGGACTGCAATGGACTTCATTGTTCATTGCATTTTTTGGTGGTCGCCGCTGTTAATCCTGGTTACACAGGAGACACAGTGGTGGGAATGTGTGGTGGGCCAAAAAAAATTTGTATCTTCTTCTACTAATGTACTATTTTAGGGTGTAAGTCGTTTATCAACATTTTTGGACTAAAGCCAACCTCAATTGCACGTGGTGCACCCTGATGACTTAAAAACGAGGCTCTGACGAAAAGAGAGGTAGGGTACAGCGGATTTTGTAATCTGCCCGTCTGGGTAAGTATACATGCCTCCACCTCACAGAATATGGCAACCAAATAACAATTTCCTCAACTAACCCAACCCTTAAGGCTAGTTCGCATTAGGCTAGTATTTTTGTCTAGAAGCGAGTAATTTTGTAACTAAACGTGTTTGAACAATGAAAATTTAGTGGAGTAGTTTAGCAAATAATTTAGTCGAGTCGATCCATTTCATTCTATTTTAAACGGGCGAGTAGTACCTCCCACCATGCGTACGTTCACTGGTTCACTAACTAAACAAGTTCGAACCTGCTGAATTAGTAAAGTTCCTTAGTAGTCTTGTGCTTAATCGGACACTCTTATTAGTACTCAGAAATTTAGCCGACAATATAATCATGTGATCAATGTAAATTTGGTAATTACAAGCACTATACAGCGCTGTATAAGATTTTATATGAATAAAACACACGGCGCTGAAAGCGATTTATACCAGTGCAGGGCGCTTACCTCCTATCTCGCTTACTCTTACGATAACATTGCGAGACGCTTTATTCTTGGTCTCTCGGACAGACCACAGACAGACAAGTGTTTCGGGCTTGGATAACCTAGTACACTGTACGAGTGTACGAATAGTCCGATTAGTCCGAATAAGAGTTCGCGTTCGGTAACGTTTCTTTTAGTACAGTGTCAAGTACCGTCACCTATTAGTACATGGTACATGTACTACTCAAGACTATTCCTTAGTCGCCGCAAAAATGTTTCGTTTCGTTTCCAATGGTAATTCCTTCAGAAGACAATCAGTAGCTCCTAGTTTAACTCATGTATCTGACCATTTTCGTACACATAGCTTCTTTTTATTAAACCTCTTCTAAAATAGAAATTACGATTAGCTTAATCAGTTTAGTTATTTTATTGCGTTGTAGGCTGTTCATCTTCCAAAACACCAATCACTTGTGAACTGTACTAAAGCAAAGTGCGAACGATTTTTGGGCAGAAGCGAGTATTTTAGTTACTAAATTACTGGCTACTAGACTAAAATAGTTACTAGCCTAATGCGAAATAGGCTGTTAGTTACTTGTAGTGTTCCTGCGAGTGGCAGGCTATGTTGCGAGCTTTAACATGACTACGATAGCCGCTTCACATGAGACGGGCCGTATGCTTGTCTGCCCACCGGACGTAATTTAAAAAAAGTAACGGCTACGAAATCCTTTCAGGTCATAGATTCCTCCTGGTCAATATGTCATGCGCATGACAAAAAGTCACCAAGCAAGTAAGCGATGATGCTGTAACTGAAAAAAAAATAAAGATCTGTTGCATTTGTTTTTCGATTAGATTTCTAAAATGAGCTAACTACACTACATACTAGTACACATCTGCGCGACGGATTTTGATGGGGTTCGTCGACAACCCTTATTCATCGAAGGGGTTTAGAGCATACTCCACGCTGCTCAAATGCGGTTTCGCGGAGATGTGCTTAATCACTACCACTTAGAATTGTCAATTTACAATAAAGTTACAATAAAACGGAATCCTAACAATTTTATGTTCTTTATCAAAAAAATCTCTTTATCAAAAATGTTTTTTAGGGAAATCGCGATATTATCGGTTATTATATTATAACTCGGCTGCTCAGCGTTAGGGCATATCTTCCCGTCCAAAATATCTCAAAGCGTGAAGACTACAGTCTACGAACAGTGCCAGTGATGACATCAGAACTGAGATGTGGTGTTCATCGTGGGATTATACTTAATTTTAGTGCCATACATTCAAGTATATATATCTGGGTTTTAGAAGACTAACTTTCATCTAACAGATGGACTGGTGGGCCACACATTCCCACCACTGTATCTTCTATGTAGCCATGATTACCAACGGCGACCACCAAAAAAGGCAATGAACAGTGAACTCCATTGCAGGTAAAACTAAAACTACGGCTGCCTTGGAACTCACAACGAATTTAATCAGAAGAAAGTAGTAGGAGTAAAAAGCTTTTGAAACTAACAGATCTAAAATGCTAAGAAAAATCTCTATTAAACCCTTTTAAACCAGCTTTCATACAAAAAAATACATCTCGTTCGCCCGTTTGCCAGCTACCCCGTCAAAAAGAGAAAGAATAACACCCGTGTATTTGGGTCGGAGGTTAAAAATACAGTTTTGTTACATATTGGACATAGGAATTTTTCCTTTATTTTTTATCAGTATTTCCTTATAGTAGGTAGCGTGCCATGAATTAAACATAATATCCTTATTTGTAAAATAGGGTCGAATACATTTTATCTGTGTTGTGAAATGCGTAAAACACAGTATGCAAAATACATATCAGTGTTTTCCTCCTTTTGTTACTCAATATTTACCTAACAGTTTAGTTTTCCTTAAGTCTTTTGAAGTTTAATTTCATTTATCAAGTAAAAAGTTTCATATTTTAACTAATTCAGATAATCAACTTTATACTATTTATATACTAAAAATAGAATGAGGTAAATACTAAATGTTAAAAATAAAGTATATTACGAAAGTATCTTCTTCTGCCAAGCCTTAGTCCATTTATTTGGCGTCGGCCCGTCTGGTCATTCTTCGCCAGGACGGTCTGTCCTGGGTCGTCTGGGGGGCCGACCAAGGGGGGGTTAATTCGGCGTTTATATAACAAAAGTATCTATTTCAAAAATACATACTCATATTTTTACGTTATAAATAGAACAGTACTTATCTAAATTTATTATCTGTGGCAGTACTCTGTACGAGTATATAGATTACGATATCAAACGCGGAAAAATAGACATTTCCTTAATACGTCGTTATTAAACAAATAAAACAAACGATGTAATAATATGTTTAATTGTAAATACATTGTAACTCAATGTTACGGAAATCCATTCGAGTATTTTTTTTTTTTTTTTGTAAATACCCACAAAACTAATTGGATTTTTTTTTTCTGTGTGTATTTGCAATCAGTCTTAAGACTATGAGCGAATCTGTTTAGTGAAACTGTCATGCAGAGTGGCTTCCCACTAGAAGCGCCTACTCATCCGCTGCCCAGAGCTACTGCCGGTCTTCTAGCTCTAGGATATAATTGGAAATAGATAAATAATAGGACAACTGTTGAAATGATAGGTCAAGACATTTAGATTGATTAAGTGAAGCCAACTGGTCCTAACTGAAAACCAGTGCCGAATCTGTTGCAGATTTTGGTCTTTATGCTGAGTTGGGACCATTTTGAGACATTGCATATTATACTTTTTTTTTTCTTATATACTTTGTTAGAGTTGTTTATACAAACAGTGCTGGTTAATGAGCAAATAAATGTTTTTCTTTCTTTCTTTCAAGGTTGGCGATCATTAAGGCTATTTTGAATGAGACGGTTGCCCTAAATAGGAATCTGGTACTTAGCAAGAATCAATCTCTTAGGTCTATGGCCCTCTATCTCTCCCTGGATTATAAGCTGCAAGAAGTCGTATTTGATAAGTGCCCCAGGTATTCTAATTTCCTGATTTTTAATTTGAATATCTTATTTCTAAAGATTATATATTAAAAATATTGCACCTTCGGCCCAAGATACATTTCTTAACGATATAAATAAGCGTGCCAAAAACATTTCTACGGAGACACAAGGGAATGCTTGGTGGAGCCGAGCTTTTAATACAAAGCACTGCGTCAAATCAGAGAAAAAAATATGTGCGGTACATACGTGTGTTGCCAAAACGCTGCTGGTCATACTGAATACTTTATACGGCGCGGAGGTATAAAATCAGGTTTATTTATTCATTGCGGTCACAGTTGAACCGAATGCAGATGCCGCAATGGGAAAACATACACGTTAAAGGAGGGAATTGAGTGTGGTGAATAAGGTGAAATTGTGTTTTTATACACGTACATACATTCAGGGTACAAACAAGCGTATAGCCAATCCACTTGATGAATGCTAGCTACTACTACGTACTAGGAAAGCAGCGCCTTGTCGGAGACTGTTGGGACAGTGTGATCGGTAAGTACACTCAAAGATTTCAGATTACAATTTAGGAAAAAAATATCATCATCATCAGCCTGATATACCCACTGCTGGATATAAGCCTTCCCCAATGCGTTCCACCAAATACAATCCTCTACCTTCCGCGTCCAGCCGCTTTCTTAAGGTCATCGGACCATCTAGAAGGAGGGCTATAATAAAAATAAAAATTTCGATGATATTAGCATTCGATTCAATAATCGTATTGCGTGAACATCATTAATATACAGTTTACGCATAAAACATAAAACGTCATATGAAAAGCACTCGGAATGAGCAAGCATGAAGAGGTTGCTGAATGAAATGGTATGGTGGTGATGAAATATATAGACTGTTCCATAGTGACTGACTGGAAACAGGCGTGATGATAAGTACTAAGGAAATTATACCAAGTAAAAATTGGAAATTTTGCAATAACTTAAAGAAATACAATTGTAACTAATTAAGGTTCCCGCGACATAGTATCATATACCATCAGATATCCGTGGTAAATCTCAAATTTCACAGATCAAATCTTAAGAAAAGACGTAACCATATGCCGTATTTTTTATTTCCCGTAAAACGAAATGACTTTTACAACAATTATCGGTCATAATCATAAATCTTTTTACTAGCGAAGACACTCTCGGATTTTTATATTTCTCACTACCAATAAAATACCGTATAAAAATTTAACACCAAAGTCACGTTCTTGCGCAGCGCTGAATGCAGAAATGTTACAAGAAATATTGCTACGGCTTTTCTTTGCGAAAGCCTTGGAAGATTTTCTTTATTTACGAAACCTAGGACTGCAGGCCGAGAAATAATATATTAGAGCTAGATTCTATTTTCAATGATAAGTTTTGTACCGTAATTCATAGAACAGTGGAAGTGAAATACGACAGACATTAGAGATACTGAGCAAACGGAATAAACAAATGAACATGAATGTTAAAGATTCTACTTACTTTACTACTTTAGATTATACTTCATGGTATCAAAATATAATACTAAAAATATTTTTAAGTATTACTTTTTCATTTTTCTTCCTACAATGAGTACCTACCTACTAAGATATCGCTAAATTTGAAAATCCAATATCCTTTCAGGTTTTATATGGTTGACTGGAAGAAATCCCTAATGGGATAAGTCCGCCATGGTACGATAAAATCTCTTCTATTTAAAAAAAAATGTAATTGAGCTTTTAACATGCTATAGTATAAATTAACTTTAATTAATGTATTTGCTGTATTTTATAATTTTTACAGTACGTACTAATGTGTCTAATCTAAGAAAGGGGTAACTGTAGATAATGACGACTGATAAGGGTGAATGGAAGTCAAAGACATACTGCGCTGACCCCAATAATGGGAAAAGGACAAACCAATGATGATATTCTAATGTGTATAATGTCGAAAATACATACAAAGTTGGATAAATGGTAAGAATTGAATATTGCTGTCAACAGAGGGCATCTACAGACACAGTTGCACGGGTACAGATGTAGACTATTTATGAAGTAGTTTTTGTGTGGAGTGGCCAGGGTGTGCTAAAGGTATACTTACAGTAATTATGTCTACGCGTGAACCTACCATATTGTAGGAAGCAATACTAATCGATATAGCGCACTGCTGTTCCAAGTCCTAAATGAGCCAATAGGCTCATTAGGTAGACATTATGAAGCGATTCATTGTATCGGGCATATGGTCCATTAGACCAAGCTTGTTTGTTATTAGTTAGGTTGCTTAGGTTAAAGGGACTAATGATCTTGGACTGCGATTTATAGAACTTAACGTTACATTAATAAATATTCCTGGACAAATTACACACGGCCATCTAGTCCCAAACTAAGCAAAGCTTGTACTATGGATACTAGATAACTGATATTACACTTAAATACAATTTTTTGTTGTAAATACATACATTCAACCACATACCAACACAAACAGACAGAGATTTTAATGCTCACAAATATTTGTCTTGTGCGGGGATCTAACCCACGACCTCGGAGTCAAAGTGGCCATTGTTAACCATTCGACCAACGAGCTAATCTTCAATGCATATAGTCGGCAAATGGCGTGTCAATTCTGGACTCATACTTCAACGCCAAACACACAAACTTAATCACACTACGAATGAGAATACCTTGAAACGTGGTAGTTATCACCAAACATACACACTATTACAAACCACGATTACATATAATTGCGCGACCTTATAATGATGGGAATACAGTTGATGTTTGTGTAAAAAATTGTAGGGAAGATGTAAATCAGTCGACTGAACACATTTCATGAATGATTTGTACTTGGACTACAATGCTGTTATTACTATAGCGTTTTCATAAACAGCGGGGTGCCATTGTAAAATCACTCATACAGTATCAGCGTAAGATTCATTGTAATTGCTTACGTTAGACTTGTGAACGATAAACTGTTATATGTCAAGGACTGTATAGGTTTGCAGTTTTGAAGGGTTAGAATACAAGCTGTAGCGATCACTCCTTCTTTCTCCATCGCTAGTCCCATTATTTGGATCGGGCCTTACTTTCTTGCGCCAGATTTTTTTTTATACGAGAGGGGGGGCAAGCATGTGGGTCACCTGAAGGAAAGCAATCACCACAGCCCACAGCAACACCAAGGGGTCCTGATCCGTTGCTAATCTAATCTATACTAGGTAAGTTAGCATAATCTATCCTAGGTTAAGTAGCATAATCTATCCTAGGTTAGGTAGCATAATCTATCCTAGGTTAAGTAGCATAATCTATCCTAGGTTAGGTAGCATAATCTATCCTAGGTTAAGTAGCATAATCTATCCTAGGTTAGGTAGCATAATCTATCCTAGGTTAAGTAGCATAATCTATCCTAGGTTAGGTAGCATAATATATCCTAGGTTAAGTAGCATAATCTATCCTAGGTTAGGTAGCATAATCTATCCTAGGTTTTCTGCTCGGGCATCTGGGCTTGCTTGAGGTCTTCTATTTTTTCATTGATGGCCGCCGATCTGCCTTTCTTTTGTTCTGGTAGGTTTACTCCTAGTTGTCCACATGGGCTTTGATTCTCCCTTTAACATGTCCATACTTTCTAATGCGATTCTAGGTAAGCTTTTCGGTGATTGGTTAAACCTTAAAGCTGCTCCTTATATGTCCGTTACGTACTTCATCGAGACGCGTCACACCGGCACACCTTAGCATTTTAAGTTCATTGACGTGCACTTTCTGCTCATGGGTCTTCTTTACTGTCTCATGGGTCTTACTACCCCACAGTCAGATCCGTATAATAAAAGGTTTTATGGGCATTCTAGGATCACACAGCACACTCACCAATGAAATCAAGTATGTAATTTTTAGTCAATTAATAATTCTCTCTCGATTCGGTCAACTTTCATTCTGCGATCGTAAAATAATGACGAGAATTGACGTTCTGTCTTCCAGTCGTGCGTAATGGGATGTGTAATTGAGAATTTGTTGATGACCGAAAAAATAAAATAAGACACGATATAAATCATAAAAATATTATTATTATTTGCTTGCAATAATATACATAAAATGATATCATAAGCTCATGTTTTGGACCACCGACGAAAAATAGTGAGAATGCGTGTAAATCACGTAGTAACAGTCACCGTGATGATACAAATTTAACATCTTTTTTGGAAATAGCATAACGTTGGTTATATTTTTATGCATGCTCCGGAAAAACGTTATACTATTATAGAAAGAGAATTTGCCCATTACACAACAGTAATAACAATAACTACTAAAAAACCGACACAAAAAAAAAGAAACAGTGTCGCAATTGAACCTGAACCAGCATATAAACCGAAGTCACTAGCAGGCCCCGCACTGATTTTCAGTTAGGACCAATTGCGACACCACGGACATACAAGCAGAAGATAACAAATTGCCAATCTAGTATAGAGGTGTAAAGACTATATTAAATGTATACAGCCTATAAATCTCTAGTACAGAGATGTAAAGGCTGTATAATTTGTATCCAGCCTTTAAAACTCAATACTAGTATGTGGGTATAATACAGTTAGAATTGTATAACACGGTATAATACCGTGTTAAAAACAACAGTATTCTGACAGTTACCACTGCTATGCTTGCTATGCCGCGAGGTGCTTTTTTTTTGTACCACCAGTGTGGAAAACAAGCATACAGCCCGCCTGATGGCAAGCAGTTACCGTAGCATATGAACGCCTGTAACACCAGAGGCATCACACGCGCTTCTTCAAGCTTCATATTTGGATGAAAAGTGGGATAATTTAAATACTGTTTTGTCACCTAAGACTTTTTATTCCGGTACTCCGGTTACACGGAGGAAAGTCGCGGACAGATGTATCTAGTTCTAATTTATTTATATATTTTATTTAGGTCAACAAACAATGACACAATGTAAGTATACATAAAACATATTGCAATGTGACTAATTGTGCCACCAATACCGTTAACAACAGTTTACTGTATGGACATTTAAAAATAACTGAGTAGCTAGTCAGTTAAAAATATAATATTTAAATATGTTAGAAAACGAATACGTATTATAATTAATTAATTACTAAGTTAATATAAGACGTTATGTGTTATTTAAACAAAATTGGAAATAATAATTGAATACCATTTTGGGTGTAAGTGTAAAAATCAACATCTTTGAACCAAAGCCAACCTCACCTGTACGTGGTGGACCCTACTGCTGACAAACGAGGTAAAGACTGGCGAAAAGAGAGGTAGGGTATACCCTACCTAGCTTAAAAATACCCTATAGGGTATTTTTATGCTGCCCGACTGAGGAAGTACAACCACCTCACCTCGAGCGTTGTTGTGTTCCTGCGAGTGAGTGAGGTCACCCGAAAGAAAGAAAGAAAGAACGGAAGGAGTATAGACTGACAAAGTATCGGCGACCCCTTGGTGTTGCTGATCTTCATGGGCGGTCGTGATTGCTTTCCATTAGGTGATCCACATGCTCGTTTGCCCGTCTCATATAAAAAATAAAAGAAAAGAACTAACAAGTACCTAAATAATCAATATACGATGAAAACTGCACCTAATTATGCAACTCGGTTTTACTTTATGAAATATTTTCAAGCAAATGGATTTCCCTATAGAAGCACTATCGTAAAATGTTGCGGTAATACCTAGAAATAGTACTTACGAGATTTATTTATAGACGTCAATATTTACCTGAAAAGGCCGGCAATGGATCAGTGACTCTTTAGTGTTCCTGATTTTTATAGTCAATGGTAATTACTTCACATCAGGTAACCCATATGCTCGCTTGCCCTCCTTGTATATTTAAAAAATATATATGTAATAATAAATCAATAACTTTTTACCAGAGCAGCTGAATTCCTCAATAGAAATTATATTAGTCCGTGATATTACTTAATTATATTTAATTAAAATTTCGACATTGTAATATTATTGTTTTTTTTTTATATTAATTTTGACAATGTAATATTTTTATTTTATTTTTATACATTTTGACATTGTAATATTATAATTTAGTTTTTATTGACTTTGACATTGCAGTATTATTATATTGTTTTTATTAATTGATTTTTGAATAATTGTTTGAATGATTTTGATTACGTCATATTGACTAATGTTAGTAATTTCTAAAGTTAATATATTTTTAATAGGTGACATTATTATTTGTAAATTGTATTTTCTCAGCATGAATAATTAATGATTTGCTGCTGGAGTTATGTATCGTAAAATTAAAACTCTGTAATGCTCGTAGACGCTTGTAGTCAAGAGAAACATTCAATGAAAAAAACAAAATGGCCCTGGTTCTATTTGCAGGACAACGGAGGTGAAATGACTAAACACTGAATGCAATTGTTTTTCAGTGAAAATATTTAAAATAGTTCACAAATGAATGGCCCCAATTTACATTATCGAAGCAAGCACCAACTTTATTTGCGTTCCAAAAAAAAACTAAATCCATACATTGCAAATGCAATATAACAGGAAAAAGAGCTTCATCAGCATCATTATAAGACTGTATCTACCGGCTGCTGCCTTTCCCCAATGTTTTCCACCATATGCGATCCTTCGCTTTCCACATCCAACAGCTACCTACCACTTTTTTAAAGTCATCGGTCCATCTAGAAGGGGCACCCTACGCTTCGTCGCCCCATATGTGCCCTTCATTCCAAGACTTTCCTCCCCCATCTGCCATCGCTGACTCGGCAGATGTGGCCAGCCCACTGCCACTTCACCTTGCTGACTCTGAAATCTATGTCGACAACTTTCAAAAAGAGTTTGGTAATGTAAAATTGTTATTGCTGCAGCGCCACGATCACAACGTATGGAAAGAAGTTTTTGGAACGCAAAAAAGGTTGGTAATTTTTGTCAGTGTCCTTTTAGTCAATGGTCAAAAGGGGTAACCAAGAATATTGAAAAGGTTAGGAAACACTGGTCTAGACTTTATTAAAGACTTGTTACACAGCGCCATCTAGCCCCAAACTAAGCAAAGCTTGTACTATGGGTACTACATAACTAATATATGTACATAAATATATATTTTTTGTAAATAATTACATATTATACATAGAAAACACCCAGACCAAGACAAACGAACATGTTCATGCACACAAACATTTGTCATGTGCAGAATCGAACCCGCGAGTAAAAGTGCCCATTGCTAGCCATTCTACCACCGGGCTCGTCAAAATACATATGTATATATTTTATACGTAGGTATACAAACTTTTAAAGTACATAAAGACTATACACATCGCGCACAATAACGCAATCCAGTCACAGCTAAGTGTCCTGTGTCTAGACCGGATACATGTGGGACAATTAATATGTCTGCTCCGGGACATACGAGGGTCATGTTCTGATGACATTAACGGTAAGGTTGACATGGGATTAGCTACAGATAAAACTATAGTTTGGGAATATGTAATTCACTATCAGAGACAAACCCAATCTACCCGGTGGCCCTACCGCCTAAGCTGAAGCCAATTACCACCGGAATTTTTGATTGCTAAAATCAAACTTCACTTTACATTAGTGGCAATTGTGTTTAGCTTATCTGGTAGAAACCATGACGCTCTGCCGAGACAGCTAAAAATATTTGTTAATAACTCTCAAACCTCATATATTTTTGGGGATCAAAATATTCGATGGGAATCGGCTTATTAGACGGTAGGGCCTCGGGTACTGGGTAAAAAAAAGTGGTATTAAGGAGTTAAAATACTCGCACACATTATACCAGTTTAACTGTGCATCTTAACCAACACTTATTCATCCCACTGCTGGGGTACGGGTCTCCGATCAATCGAAGGAGTTGAGAGCATACTTCACCACGCTGCTCAACTGGGGGATGGCGGGGGGCAGTGTTCTCAAGCCGCCTAAAGACTTAGCTTAACTCCTGTCATCTAATGACAGCAGCCGGGACCGACGGCTTAACGTAACGTGGTAAAGAACGTCCATCCACAGACAGGCTACGGCCAACGTTGCTTAACTAGTGTGTTCGATTAGACTGACATGCGCAACGACGGCATTGAGCTCCTGAAAAAAATGTGGAACGCATCACCATTTTGCGTGTTATCCGTGCGCCATTCTGATGTTCTCTGTATCTAATTTTAGTATATGTAGTGGTGAAGCAAGTACTGCCAAAGTAAGTAGGGGTGCACCACAACAGTACACACCTACACACTAGATAATTCTCATTTCGATCCGACCTTCAATAACGTAGGGCTGCGCTAAATTGACTTTTCACTTAAACGTGATCGACATATCAAAAATGAAAGAGCATCGAAAAAACCTGATTGAAAATCTATTTAGAAGCACAATTTAGTAGTTAATCCATTTGAAATATCGCTCAGCCTCCCCTACTGTCATTAGCAAACGATGCCAAGATACGGCCGCAGATAACCCCCGTACAAATTGGCTTGTGTCATCGATAACATGGCTCGCCAAACGCTATAAAAGGAACCTAATCATATTTTGAAAATGTCCTTTTTTAATGGGCAAAATTAAGTTTACGTCGAATGCCCATGTCCCATTCCAGTAGGGTTGCCATCTCTAAACGACCAGCAACCAGGACAAGATGCGTGAAAACTCCGGATTTTGAATCTGAAAATCCGGACAAGTTATTAGTGTTTTTAGTACTAGTACTATTTTTTATTATGTGACAAGACGGTTATTCGAAGCATGGAGCGGGTGGTAGTGATTTAAAAATGAAACGCCGCCCGGATACTCCCTGGACGCCCTCCAAATTAGGACAAATTCGGGGAGGGTTTCGCCGAATTTGTCCTGACACTTTGGATCAATCTAATACTGTTGGTCCTAGGAATTTTCAACAACTTCGAAGATACAGTTCCCACTTGTGACTGGAATGTAGGGTGGATGGCAACCCTACATTCCAGTCACAAGTGGGAACTGTATCTTCGAAGTTGTTGAAAATTCCTAGGACCAACAGTATTAGATTGATCCAAAGTACGCAACAAAATCCACGATGAAGTAAACTATTGACAGGAAAATTTCCTTCAAATCACTACTTGAGTTTCAATTTAATACTCAAAGCGAACTGGATCATTACTGGTAGTTTGTAACCGGTGTAATTTGGATCAAACTCGATAATTATCTTATTTATCCGAGGAACCCAACCGTGAGATGATAGGACAGTGTTACAAACAGTAACAAATTTCCAATATCAGAGCCGAGATTTCTAACGATAAAGTAATAACACTAATAACAATACAATCTATGTCCTTTAAAGACCTATTTATTGGTGAATAAATATTATGAAATCGGATGAGTACTTTCGAAGATTTACCTCCTACATCGAAATATACAAACTTCATTTGCAGATAGAGCCGTGGGCAAAGTTAGTATAATATAAAAAGTTGCCGGTAATGAAAACAATAAACTCATACACTGTTTAACCAATCATCGCGAAAGTTTGAATACCTACATGTAGGTGTTCTAACTTTACAAGCGATTTTGTATGGCGTATATGTATGACTAGCAAAGTACCCGTGCTTCGCTACGGGAACACTCCTGATGTGCGTCTATTTTTGTTAACATTCCAGATATTTCATTTTTTCCCCATAAAGGACTGTTTCGTATTGACCATTATTACAAACATAGACCATTTAGGTTAAGACGTCCCGGTAAACAATATTTTTGGCATTCGCACCAGGAGCCAAAATTGCAAGGCTTCCAAAAGAACTTACTCCTGAGCAAGCTACATACAACTGATCATGAGAGAAGCAGTCCTGTCTCAAGTCAACCCCAGTAACCTTTAGAGACTGCCTCTGAGATTTGTTAAAGGTCATAGCGAAGCATATCTTTATGGGAAATTGAAGTCTCTTAAATTGAACGGGGTAGTCTGATGGAATAATGGGAATGCGGGATATAAAGAGAGATTCCTCGACAGCGCATCCCTTACTGTCCTCACTCAACAACTCATCGTTTCAGTTGTTTAATACGTAAACAATGGAGGCACGAACCTCCTGATGATACACCTCCGTTCCATGCAAGTGGAAGGAGATGGAGCGGAACAGGCCAGCTCCATCACCTTCCGCAGCTATAATGGTATGGGGCATCATCACACATTCCACAAGTATAAATTTAGTCAATCTTGACGTCATTATTTGAAAAATACCGAAATTCTTATATCAAGTAGATATACCCCATATAGTCGGTACTTAGAATAAGGCTTTTCAATTAGATTTCGGCACCAGATGTAACTTCATTTGAAGAACCCAGCTTTTTTACGCCCTACGCGCGCGATGGATAACCTCCGGGGGTAACTACTGGGATGAGGTGAGCGATAAACCGTCACGGATAACCCCATGGTTTGAAATAATCTCTCGTATATACCCTTTCGTTAATAACGAAACCATAGCAAGCTGTACAAATGCTAGGTATAGCGCCATCTAGGGATGAGTTAATTAAAATATAAATATAACATTTTTAGACATTTCTTGGATGGGCGCTGGTCAAAAGTTAATCAGTTACCCATAAACATCCCCTATTTTTATGAACAACTATTCCAGTAAGTCTCAAAATCGTAGGTGAATCGATTTCCAAAAAGAGGGTTTTTTTTCAACCCCCTATTTTCAACCTCTTAGGGGTGAAGTTTCGGAAAATCCCGTCTTAGTGTGCGCTTACATTGTATAGGGAACACATATCCAAAGTTTCAGGTTTCTAGCTTCAGTGGTCTGGGCTGTGCGTTGATTAGTGAGTCAGTCAGTCAGTGAGAACAAAAGCCCTTTACTATCTAGCTTTTCCCCGCGGCTTCGCTCGTGTGAAATTCGCGCATTTTAGATTATCCAAATCAAGTCTAACACGCAACGCAACCACCATCATGTAGTACCTTTAATTGTACTAAATACGGATGCAAGAACTTTCCAGATAACTACTACACCCGTTCCGCCCTATACAAATTTAAAAACCTATTATTTAACACTTCAGTCAACACACAAGTCTTATTGCATCCGCTTAAAAAGGATAAATCAAAGTTTAAAAAAATTACATGATGATGGTCACGTTTGCCACGTTGAATTTTAAAATCGTTGTTGTTTTCGTAGTCAGCGACCCGATAAAATATAAAAATCCTTGATGATTTTCAGACTTTTTGACCCCATTTTACTCCTTTTTTTTTGGGTTGAATTTCGAAACATACTGAAACACGTGTTTATCTATAGAAGTACTCGTGTAAAGTTTAGGATAAAATAGTCCAACTAATCTCGTTTCCCTATACAAACTTTGGACCTCCGTTTCACCCTCTTAGGGGTTCTCTTTAAAATAAAAAAAATCCTTTTAAGTAATTTCGTATCCACTATGTTATATTTTCAAACCGATGCCATTTTCGTAATTGACGTCCTAGAAAACCTTAGAATCAACACCCATATTGATATTATGACATTTCAACCCCTTCGCACCCCCATAGGGGTGATTTTATGTCACGTCGGCTATGTTAGATTATAAAATAGTTGTTGTTTTCGTAATCAGCGATTATCGGGTCGCTGATTACGAAAACAATACCCATGACGATTTTCAGACTTTTTTACTCAATTTTACCCCTTTAGGGGTTGAATTTTGAAAAATCCTGAAACACGTGTTTACTCATTTATATTTAGAAGTACTCGTGGAAAGTTTCGGATAAAATAGTCCAACTAATCTAGTTTCCCCATACAAACTTTGGACCCCCGTTTCACCCCCTTAGGGGATGAATTTTGAAAAATCCTTTCTTAGTGCACCCCTAGACGTCATAAGGAACCTACTTGCCAAATTTGGAATCTCTAGACCTAGCGGTTTGGGCTGTGCGTTGATTAGTCAGTCAGTCAGTCAGTCAGTCAGTCAGTCAGTGAGGACAAAGCCTTTTATTATTATAGATATATACTCCATTCAAAAACGCTTATGCGTCGACACCCTTGCGTAAAGGAAAGAAATGTCAGGAAACTTACTACCTTACTCACAGGCAGAACCTCATCCTGCCAGTGAACTGTCGTGTAGTACTTCTCCTGTGGAGTTGTTCCACATTCAATATCCCATCTCTTTATTACGTTAGCTAATCAAGAGGGTGCTCCACATGCAGTTGAGATTGGCTTTGGCTAAGTGGATGATAAGCCAGTGCACCCCAAAAAACGAAAATGTGTTAAGATTTACCTACAGGATTTTGTCAGACGATTTTCTCTCGTAATTCTTTGTACCCTATTTGTGCATTAATAAAAGAGAACCCACTAGGCGTCATAAAGTAGGCCCATATGGATCCGTCACCCTGCCCTTTCGTGGGCGAGTATAATTTGGTGGGACTACAGATATTAGATCTGCAAATTGGTCGTGTTATCTTCCGCCCTCAATGTGTACGGTGGCTACATATTATGAGGAAATGGGGATTTTCTATAAAGCAATGGTTCCTTACTATTCTCACAGGAAAGCTCAAGTTTTTTTTTTATATACCACGACGTGTGGCAAACAAGCATACAGCCCACTTGATGTGAAGTGGTTACCGTCGCCTATAGACGCTTGCGACAATGAGTGTCGCACGCGTGTTGCCACCCCCGCTGCTAACGCAGCAACTCCTTCTTCTGGTGACCTCACTCACGCGCAGGAACACAACAAGACTCCAGGGAGTTGTTATTTGGCTGCGGTATTCTGTGAGGTGGAGGTCCTTCCCCAGTCGGGCTAACGTTGTGCCTTACCTCTCTTTCGCCAGAGCCTCGTTTGCTTATTGGCAAGGTGCACCACGTGCAGGTGAGGTTGGCTTTCGCTCTTAAGGTGTTGATGAGCCACTTACACCCCAATTTTGAAGTTGTGCAGTTGTAATGGAGAAAGCACTGTTCGAAGTAGGTATCCGCGATAAACTCAGGAATGAGTATTTCTAATATACCTACGATGTAGAACTAGATTTATCCAAATTTTGCTCTTATAGAATAGAAATAGCAAGCGGAAAGGACAGTAATTAGACCACATAGCTCGCAAAGCCGATGGCTGTTATCGCGGGTTCTAGATAGAATAAAGCCAATGGATGCAAACAGTAAATCAATCTGGTGGAACAGTGCAGGCATATGTTTTGCAGAGAACATCTTCTGGCTAAAATTATTATGATATGGTAAGAAAAGAAAATTACATAATATTACAGTAGAACTAAGAAAAGCGAGCTAATTCTAAGTGTGTAAATGCACTAAGGAACCGCTGCATGTGTAACAACAAATGTCTGAACAAGTCCGTTATCAGTTGTTTCGTAATAATTACATAGCTATAGTGGAGATGCCCTAAAAAGAAATTAAAGCAAAACATTAAGAAGTAAATAATCAAATAGGTTCAAAAACATTCCTAAAACATTGGACAGAATTAAATGAAAAGAAATGTAGCTTGTACAGAATTTTAGTGGTTTAAAAAATGGAGCTGTTTCCGAGGCTTGCGAATATCTTCACGAATATTATACGTAAAAATTCTCATATTTTCCCTAACTTATGGGGAACGTAGTCCGCTCCCCTCTCGGAGCTATCTGTAATGGCCGTCGCAGCGCCGTCTAATAGCTTTATTGACCCTTCTTGTATACTCCAATGCCTTTCCATCATATATAGTATGTACTTGAAAAATAAAGGACGAAAAAAAAACGCCTTATTTCATTTCGGGGCTTTTATTTTCCATTAGCGAATTTCCGCAAGATGGTAACTAACTTTAGCTCGCAATTACCAGCACCTCTTACGTCTAACATTATTGCTTCGTTAGTATTGCTATACAGCTTTAAACTTTTGATGCTGGGTTTCATGCATTTAAAGCTCGTATGGCGTTACAAGTTCAGTACATCTTCGCTTCTCTGCTCTTCACCTTAATATTGTTACCATTCGCCGTTAACTTAGTGTTTCTCAGTTGTGGTAGATAAGTGGGGTATGTGGAGTAGCATCAAGTGGTACGTGCATGATTCTCTTATCTATCTAATCTCTATCGATCTAATAAGATCAGTAAAATACAAATACTCATGCAACAATGCACGCGAGTTTGAGCTTTTCTCGAAGAAAACTGATTGGGAACCACTGATTAAGCCAAAGTGCAACCAGCGTAGAATCTTGTATTATTAATCAAATATCACATGACTACAAAATAGATATAACAATAATACCGAGTACCGACGGTCCAACGCATGCTCACTATAACGATGCTCCAACGTAACAACAGCCATGGCGAATTGCTCCGGGCTGGGTAATTAATGGTTCCATTCAGAGTATTTTAGTATCACGTGACCGCAGCAGCCCTGCAGCAACAAACTATATCAATCACCAGTAGCTGAATTCGATACGAAAATCCAAATTAAGGTAAGTACCTAACCTGTAACTAACGAATAAGTGTTAAGATGAAATAATCATAAACCATGTCAAGTTTTTTATCGAGTGAGGTAACCAGAAAGAGGAGGTACTGCTTTAACAGCGGAGTGGTGCTTTCTGTGTTGTAAGAACGTATAATTTATGTAAAATACAAGGTGGAAAATATTACATTATACATTGTCTGTAACAACGTTTTTTGCACATCATTTTGACAATAAACACGTCGTGAATCACATGATAGTTACCAGTCTAGACATTATAGGTATTCATCGATATAAATTTTCTTTGAACAACAATATTCATATTCCGATTAAGGAAAATAACTTTTAAAATTACGTACGATTGTCTTACAGCTTACAAGAATGCATCGATCGATTTGATTATTCAAGCAATTTGATTACATTCATTGACTGTTTAAAATGATGATCACTGGCAGACATAATGCATAATAAAATATAATATGGACACCCGCATGTACCGAGGTGCGCCAGCGACTTATTGCTATACTTCCTTTGTTTTATTGGGTACAATCCAAACGAAATTCGATAATATGGCTATGAAATGAGGCATACGAGCCTCTTCTGAAAGCTAAATTGTCAAATTCTCGTATTACTTTACTGTTTTGTTACGTTTATTAGGACGGCGTTGCGTCATATGCGCGCACGTAGGCGCCGGCGGCGCCGGCGACGCATCTCACATCGCGGTCAGTGTGCCGCGCACGAGGCTAGTCACGCGGTTAGATTTACTGCACATTGCACTCGTTGCGATAGTAGATGTAGGAGTGGAATGTACACTGCGTCAGTTTCTTAGGTGAATGAATTTTGACTCTAGAAAAATAGACGTTTGGACAAGTATATCGGAATTTCGAACTATTTATTAGATTCACTGCACATTGCACTCGTTGCGATAGTAGATGGTAGGATTGAGAGGTACTCTTCCTAATCCGAACGAAAGAATTATTTAATCATCATCATCATCAGGTCATTTTAGTCTCCACTACAGGAACACGACCCTCGCTCGTCCGTCTCAGACAGAAGGAGGATTTGGCCTACACTCCCCACGCTGGCCAGACGGGTTGGGGAGGCCTGATCGATGTTTTATAATGTATTTCCCTTAGTCGCCTTGTACGACATCCACGGGAAGAGACGGAGTGATTCTATTCTAGTCTGTCGGAAACCACACGGCCAAATTATTTAATAATTGCTAACTATTCTACTAAGTGTAACAGAAAAATAGAAGATTGTTAACAAAAGGTAAATCGAAACGCCGAATTGTTTGCTAGATTTACTGCGCATAATAAAAATAGAAGATTGTTATTAAAAGGTACAGACCTCGGGGTCTATAGATTGTAATTATGTATTATCAATAAACAATTCTATTATTTTCGCCAATAAACGTTGAGCGAGTCTTTCACTTCGGCAAGGAATAGCCAGTGAATACATAAACAAACAATATTGAGTCAAAAACAGTATGTCATTAGTCACTATGACACATATCACAAATATTAATTGTGATGCATAAGTAAGACAACAACTGAATCACTTAAAACATAAAATATTATCACTGATGAAAGATGAAATTTTGCACATTGTGTGTAATTTGGTCCAACTTGGGATAGTTTTTGTCTAAGAAGTTAGGAGATAAATGGTGACAATAATGAAAACAAAATCATTGTATCCTTAATACACTACTATTCTGTACTTCACTTCCATATTTTACGGGAAACAGTTCTAATTTCACGTTTATTCAACAATCAGTCTACTGTCGCGCCGCTCGCCATCAACAGGGAATTCATCCTCACGCATTAGAACCGAAGTGGTCACGTACTGTGCGGTTCCAGAGAAGTTTTCTTCCACGTACTATCAAGCTGTGGAATGAAATGCCTGTTGAGGTTTTCCCAGGGGACTACAGCGTAGGGTTCATCAAAAAGGGCGTGAAGAGGTTTTTACAGGGTCAGCTCGCATCTGATGCCACTGGTGTTACAGGCGTCCATAGGCTACGGGAAATGCTTTCCATCGGGAGGCCCGTATGCTTGTTTGTCACCTTAGTGGCATAAAAAATAGGCAGTCATCCAAGGTAAAGATTAGTTACCGCTCAATAATCATTTAATTTACGTCGTAATACCAAAAGGCAAAACAAACTATTGCACAATAATAACATTCATAGCGAAACAAAGAGATATTTTAGTTGCGAGCGCGGCCATGACTTGGCAAATGCATCAGAAATACTATCAGGCATTAATAATTCTAAAAAAAAAATACAAGATGCGAAAGTCTTCGTCATATGCCTCAAATAGATAAAGCTAGATCATTCTGTATGACTTTAAAATACGACACCTAAAGATATTAGCCTAAGAGATACCTATAGCTCTACAAATAGTACATAAAACAAGGTATTCTCTTCCCAGACCTTGTCAAGACTACATCACGAGTTTGGTAAAAATTTGACAGCTCATGACATTATTGTCTAGTCCCAATCACACTATCTATGACGGGAAATATAAAATAAGGACCCCCACACAATCCCACCACTGTGTCTCCTCATCTCCTGTGTAGCCAGGATTAACAGCGGCGACCTTCAAAAAGGCAATGAACAACGAAGTCCACTGCAGTCCCGGAGATAAAACTACCTTGGAACTCACAATGAATTTAATCAGAAGAAATTAGTACGAGTAAGAAGCTTTTTGAATTTGATCTATCACAGAAATAACATACCTTGTTTTATTGTACCATGCGCTTGCAACCTATAAGTACTTTATCTAACGAACCTGTGTGAAAATTCCCCTCTAAGATCCACCCATGCGATAAATAGTTTGTATTCGTGTCGACAGTCACGATATCATGTGCAAAATCATCAGCACACGTGAAACGGAACGGTGTACTTATATCAGTATGTCGTAACGTCAGGCGACAGGCGCCTACACTGGCGGGTCATACTATACTACGATACTATTGCTCAAACGATGTCTAGAACGAGTTCCTTCATAAAGTTGATACTGTTGATTGTTGGCACTTGGTGGAACATTATTATCATAATGTTATAATAAAACACTTGTACTGTTGCACGTAATTATATTTAATTTTACCGACCAGTTTCACCGCTAAGGCATTATCAAGGTAAACAGATCACTTCTCATATAGATCATATAGATCACAGTTGCCTTAGCAGTGAAACCGGTCGGTAAAATTAAACATAATTACGTGGAACAGTACAAGTGTTTTATTATAACACTAGCTGGCACGGCGAACTTCGTATCGCCTTTAAATATTTTTAACGTTAATTTTTCCGATGAGTTCAAGCTATCCTATCTCTCAATTTGGATCACACTGCACACACTGTGCAAAATTTCATTAAGATCAGTTCAGTAGTTTAGGATTAGATCGCGGACAAACAACGTGACACGAAATTTTTACATATCGTCGTTGTCAAACCAAAATCTGATAGTAGCTTTTTAAAAAAAAACATTTTGACAATTACGACTGGTAAATGAACCAAACCATCGTATGAAAAAACTGCTATGTGCTTATAAGTACTACACGACGTACTGTGACAACTATTCAGCATTCAGCAACTAGCAACGCCTGTGGCGCCACTCGTGCCAACTGTTTTTCCGTTTGAATCTCCATAATCGTCATTGCTTGTTTTTCGTACGTTTCGTACGTTACTTTATGTAACAAAATACATACCAACAGGATTACCATCTAAACTAAAAACGATTCTCATCGGACATCGATCAATTTTTGAATACAAAATGATTATTGATAATGATGATTGATGAAACTTTAGATTATTGGTAATTGTGTTTAGCTTAGTTGGTAGCAACCCTGGAGCCTATCAACTAAGCTGAAGTTAGATTTTCGGAATCATAAAAATCGATAAAATCGGGTTCCGCTTAGGCGATACGGCGCCAGAGCCCAGGACGGAAACCCAACTGTCAATTTAAAAAACCAATATAAATTAGTTAATTGGTTCTCACATGAAATGAAAGAACATAAATAGAAAGAGGCAGAAATATGAGATATATATATGTATATATTCACAATGCGCCTCAAAGCGATTCCATTTGAGTTCAATATACGTTTTTTGTACTGTCTTAAAATCTAGACACATTATTTTGTCTTAAAATAAATAAAATTATTTTTACCTTAAATAATTTAACAAAATAAATTTAATTAACTGGGAAAGTCAAAGTAATTACACTTATACAAAATGTCTACAAAGTTCCAACAATCACCATTTATCAACAACTTACACACTAACTAAAAGTTAAGACTGAAAGTTTAGATGTCACAGGTCACAGACAGACAAGGTTTAACATCCCTCTTTTGGTTTGGGCGACAGTTAATTTAAAATATATATATATAAGATACGGAAGAAAGCGTGTTTTATAATGTTACATATATGTACGTCATTAGATAATGACAATGACCTCGAAAAAACCTTGTAGCCGAAGCTATAAGTGCAAAAAACTAAAATTTTCCGTTTGACTTTTATAATAGCAAATGTTGTCAAACTTTTTCACCACCGAATATAATTGATGATATATATTATATATATATATATATATATATATATATATATATATATATATATATATATAATGAAAAAAAATTGATCAAAAAAGTAGATTTTACTCGACAATAATAAAACAAATAAGTACCGATAATTAATTAAAACGTCGCAAAAAAAATAACACAGGAGATGCCTAAGTCTTCTTGATGAGCAGTACTTGTCTAAGTAAATCATAATAACTTTACCCAAAAGATAAACCAAAATAAATTATTAAAAACTAAAATCATGACGTGATGTGATAAAAGTGTATATCGTAGAAATACTGGACAGAGTAACGAAAATGTTTGTGGCTCTCAATTGAAAATTGGAGATATAATGTTGAACACATTGTAGAGCATGATAACACCTCATCAAACATCACACTAGAAGAAAAACTAGAAGGAAAGGAAAAATAGAACAATCTAGCTTTCGCCCGCACTGAAAAATAAAACCTTTTCAAAAATGTTTAATAATAGCATGCCAAATTTCAATCCCATTAGTCGTCTAGTGGTTTAGGATTGCTATATCTGCCAGTTGGACAGCGACACCAGTCCATGACCATTTCTATAAAATATAAAATGCGATATAAAAAATATCTCACTGTTGTGAGAATAAAAGAAAAAATAATTTCCTTACAGTTTGAGAATCGCTGTATTAAGACTATAGATTTTTCGTCGTCATTAATATCCCCCTAAATAACATTCGCAGTAGATTTTCGTTTCCGTACGCTTGTATCTTTCTTTTTATATACATATATTAAAATGAATGAAACAGTAAATTACTACGTTCAATGTCGCGAATTCAGAACTGTGCCAATTTTATAGGATTATTCCAAGGCCCGGCAGACGCGTTACTAGAAACTGTGGTACTACTTACGTACGAGCTTTCTGATGACTAACTAAAATAAATTTAAAAGCCAGTTGAAAAATTTATGGCAGCTATTTTCAAGCCTTGGGCGATCACTGCGTTCTACTAACTTACAAATTGAGGTGGCAATTCTCATAATTGAAATGTTGTAAAATTCAGTCCGATCCAGTCTCGGTCTCACAAATGTCAAATTTGGTATTCACCATTTGTATATATATCACAATGTGAAATTTCAAAGTTTAATTTAAGTGGAATTATATCGAAATACCTATAACCGAAAAATAAGTATGTAATTTCGTTTGCAAAAACAATTGATGAATGAAAACAAGCGTATAATTTTTAGGCAATTCGTAATTCAATCTCTATTCGATCAATTTTCATTCTGAGATCGTCAAATAATTACGAGATAGAATTAAATAGGACGATCGGCAGGGAATTCTTCTTCAGTAATCCTTTTAACTCCGAAGCGAAATGAACGCGCACTATACAGTTTTACAGAGGATTTCTCCCGCGGACCATGAAGTTGTTGAAATACTCTCCCTGTCGAGGTATTTCTCGGATATAGGGTTCTTCAAAAGGGAACTAATGATGTTCTTACTAATCGGCAACGCATAAGTAATGCCCCTGGTATTACACGTGTCCTTTAGCTCCTAAGTCTCTTTGACACAGGAAGAGTAAAATCAATACAGTAGAGTTATATTGACTTCTAGCGTCATTGTTACTATTCTTACTGTACTGGTAGCTCCGCAATGTACTCCTACTTGCCCGTTTTTACTCTAGCTGTGTACGCCAGGCTTTTGGATCTACAAGCTGAATTAACAGTGTGCAGGCAACATACGAGTAAGTAGAAGAACTGAAGGCCAATTCTCGTAATTATTTTACGACTGCAAAATGAAAGTTGACCGAATTGAAATCGAAATATGAATTGACTATAAATTATATATGTACTTGATTTCATTAATTAAATTATTATCAATTCTTATTGTATCTATTGGAAAATAACATTTTAAGTTTGTTTATTTTCGGTCATATTTCGATATAATCCCACTTAAATTAGTCTTTAAAGTTCCATATTGTATTCATCATCAGGTCATTTTAGTCTCCACTACAGGAGCACGACCCTCTCTCGTCCGTCACAGACAGGAGGATTTGGCCTACACTCCCCACGCTGGCCAGACGGCTTGGGGAGGCCATATTGTATTATGAGAACACAAAATTCAGCTGAAGATTATCATTGGTTTTTTTGATTCCGAAAATTGGTCTTAGGTTAAAGTTATTGACAAACATCTTCAGCTTAGTCGGTAGAGATCTAGGATTTCTTCCAGCTGAGCTGAACATAATTAGCAACAATCTAAGCAGTAGTTTCATTTTCGCATTCAAAAATGCCGATGGTAATCGACTTCAGCGTCATCATCATCTCAGCCATTGAAAGTCCACTGCTGGACATAGGCCTCCCCTCTAGATCTCCAATAAGACCTTAGACCTTATAACGACTTCAGCTTAGGTAGTACTATTACTTATACTGTGGCTTAGGCAGTAGGCCCCCTGGTAGATCGATCACTATTAAATATTGACAGAGCGCTTCACGCTATTTGATTCTTTATGTTGCATCAGTATTATCTGTGGTTATGTTAATCTAGATCAGTGATTTTCAATTGATTTCGCGACCCCTTTAATTACAGGTTGAAAAATTCTGGCGACCCCCTTGTGCTATAGACAGACAAAGATATAATTTATAAGACTTTAATGTTTTTTTTACGTTTACCAACAAGCCCTTCTAATATATAAACCCTTCTAATTATAAATGTGTTTTTATTGTATTTATTGTAGTGTTGCCTTTTTCTTTTTGCTGGCGACCCCCCGAGTCTGGCTTCGCGACCCCCTGGGAGCCTCGGCCCACAGATTGAAAAACACTGATCTAGATCATAAACAGTGTTATTACAGAATATGGTTTAACGAGCCTCGGTCGGACATTAATAACGCGTGCCTGCATTATGTATGTGGAGATAATTTTCTTTTTGCTTACTAACACATACAGCTCCTGCCGGCGGCTACTCCTGCGTGAATTCATAACAGAATCAAAATAACATAACTTTGTCGAGCCCGGCAACCACCCATCAGGCGGGCCGTATGCTTGTTTGCCACTCTAGTGGTATAAAAAACCCAGTCGAGGGATGGCTAGTTAACGTTCTGTGGTGGTGGAAGTATCAGAAATAACAATGCCATGTTCCTGCAAGCGAGCGAGCGAGATGCTACGTTAACAGCAGGGGTACCATTGCGTGAGCAATAGTTCTTGTATTCGTCGTCAACCCTTATTCATCCCACTGTTGGGATATGGGTCTCCCCTTATTCGAAGGGGTGTAGAGCATTCTCCACCACGCTGCTCAACTGCGGGTTGGCGGAGGTTCAATGTTTTCAACGACTTAATGACTGTCCTCTAATGACGGCTTAACGTACATGGAGGAGATTGAATAAACCCATCCATGGGCAGGCTACGGTCGACGTTGCTTAACTTGCGTGTTCAAGTAGACTGGCACGCGCAACGATACCATCGAGCTCGTCTATGTTGATATGATATCTATGTTGATGACATAGTTCTTGTATTGCGACCTTCTATATAGCTATGATATCCGGAATACATCAGGCGGGTTTACGCTTGTTCGTTGTTGTGACCTGTGAATGTACCTCCACCTCACAGAATACCGCAACCAAGTAACAACTCCCTTGAGGGTTGTTGTGTTCCTACGAGTGAGTGAGGTTACCAGAAAGGAAGGAGATGCTGCGTTGGCAGCGAGGGTGGCGGCGCGCGAGCGATATTTTATGATGCGAGCGTTAATATGGCTGTGGTAACCGCTTCACATCAAGCGGGCCGTATGCTTGTCTGCCACCCGACGTAGTACAAAAAAAATACTATCCATCCTCACAAAGTTTCGTTTATACTAGTACGTTTCCACGAAAACGTTTATACCCGATAAATAGATGCCGGGCAATGAAAACAAGTTATCGCCTGTCCTAAAACGGCACTAATACATTACGCATTCGTCATATAAAGTGTGCGTACGTCTGTTTGATATGCATCAATAAAGCCCGCCTATTAGGGTGCGTTTACGATCTGCAGTCGGCACACTGCAGTCGAATTTATGAATATATCACATCGCATGTTTGTTTTGACGTACATAGTACATTGCAGTTGTAAATTATGCAGGCAACGGTGTTGTCTTGTTGGTAGTTGGCACTCGTACTGGGTCAACAAATTAAATAATAACTAAGCGACCCGCCCCGGCTTCGTCCGCTAAATGTTTACCCGGCGCATGCCAGTAAAACCTGGTTCGGCATGATTTTTTGTCACTTTATTTCAGAATTTACATAAGTATTAATTAATTAAAGGAAAATAATAGAGTAAGCCACAAAAAATACTATACGGGCCACTGAAATACTAGGATAGGTTAGGTTTGGTATGTTTGTTCCAACTTTAGTCGCCAAGTTAGTTTAATAGTCGGGCAACTATTAAACTAACTTGGCGACTTTAGTAAGTTGGAATATTTTTTTTATAACTTTAGATGCTCGGTTTATTACATAACACTTCACAAACCTTCTTTGTGAAGCTCCGTCCAATGGCATAAACCATATCAAAATACGTTCGATAGTTTTTGATTATATCACGTTCAAACAGACAGCTATGTCGAGGGAATGTAATGAGTGAACTGAAAATACTCATAAAATTGAATGAATCGTACGGGGCACACGCATCGGATGCATCGCACGGAGCATCGTTCTTAGAAAAATCTTGAAAAAATATGAATACAATAAAGTGCGAGTGATAAATAAATTTCAATAGTGAATTCATTTCGAATAGTGTAAAATTGTAAGAGCACCCTAAAATTATCGAGGTATATAAATCGCACGAGATGCGTTGCGCCCAGTATTTAATGCGTCAGAAAATTTATTGCTGCAAACCGAGCAATAAACTCAAAAATAAATCGGGTGCCGTCGTAATAGACTAGCACTAGCAGCACTACTCGGTCATTTTAGCGTTCCGTGCCGAAACGAAATATTTTGTAGAGTAAAATAAAACTAAAAAAAACATTTTCAGTTCCATTCAAGATTTTTACCCACTCATTTTATTCATAACAAGTAGTGTTCTCTGAATGAATTCACAAAAGTAGCGCTGTTCGTATTAAATAAGTAACAACTAATTATGACAATCCTGATAAAAAAGGTTACTATTGTATTATGTTTGACACCTGTAAAATAGCTGTAAGAGTGGAAATAATTAAATAAAAATAAATAATTTCAGGCAGCGTCTTTCTTCTACAGCACTAAATATATATAGTAATATAAATTATAATAATTATAGAATCACCTGAATAACAAGAATTTACGGTGAAATCCGTTTTTTTTTCTTTCAAAAGACAGTTTAATCTATAGTTTAAGGATAGTTTCGGACCTATCAATAGCAGTACTTGACCAAATGACAAAGGCATATCTACATTATTCTGTATATTGCCTACTATAATACGAGTATATACATGCATTTATTTTTACTTTACAACTATTTCAAATTCTGTGCTTTAACTACATAATTGAGTTTATTCAATACGATCGTATTCTGTAAAAAGAGGAAATAATCCGATGGAAGTGAACATTTTCATATCATACGTTAAAAAAATGCAACTTCCCAACTTAATTTACTTACTTAAAACAAAACTCCAAACGCCTTATAAACAATAAAAAATCTTCAAAAGAATGCATAAATATGTTTCGAAAATATAATTCCGTATGATACGGAACACACTAACCTACTTGCGCACAACGGACTCTTTCAGAATTCGCGTCCCGAGCGGGAGGCGATTCCTTTTCGAATTTATTGTTCGCACGCAGTTTTCGCATCGTTTCGTTCAGAGTTATTGGTTATTGTCATCGCGTACGTATTGTTCGCCTCAAGGGGGGTTACACGGCAAACGTTATCTTCAAACGGCAGTATATTTGAATAAATCGCTGTGTGATTGCCGTCGTTCGGTTAAGTATCAACGTTGGTACCTTATTTAGGGAGTACAAAGGCCGATAATGAGCTATTTCACTTGTTAACAGACTGGAGACTAACCATCTCATTAGGCTTTTAATCCTTTATTTACCATATTGCTATATCTCAGATTGCTAAGAGGTGATGTCAAATTCCAAAGGTTCCTACTCCTACTAATTTCTTCTGATTAAGTTCTTGTGAGTCCCAAGACAGCCGCAGTCTTACCCCCGAGACTGCAATGGACTTCATTGTTCATTGCCTTTTTTGGTGGTCGCCGCTGTTAATCCAAGCTACACAGGAGACACAGTGGAGGGAATATGTGGTGCCCCCGTCCCGTTAAAAAGACTGAAAGCTTAGTATCTAAATCGAGCCTCTACAAAAAAAAAACCATGTCTGTTCTAGTAGTATCTCTCAGTAGATTTACGCGAGGAGATCTGATTACGAAATTGGTCTATGCTACGGCTTTTTCTCTCAGTTTCTTACAGCTCGCCACTGAACAGAATCACAAGTTTTCGAGCTGATATCTGGGTGCTCCTGCCCAGAGATGACAGAAGCACTCCAAATAAGGTCATATTAATGCTTTGTAAAGCAGAAGTCTGCCGTGAGTTCACATTGCTTCTCTCTATTGATTACATCAAAATTTTTCGGCGTCAGCATGCTCTTCTATTCTCAACTGATGGAGAATAATCATCACAGCACATAAAAATCCGCAAATATTAAGTAGTCGCCGATCCGCAGCAGCCATTTAAGGGAAATATTGACTCTGTTCTTGACGGCTACCATGTCGTATTTGTTACTTTGGAAGACTCTTACTTAGGTAGCTTCGGAAATGGACGTCGATCCTATATATTAATCCAGATATATTTACATGTATACCATACTCCGCCAACCCCCAGCTGAGCAGTGGTGGAGTATGCTCTAAACCCCTTCGATTGAGGGGAGACCCGTATCCCAGCAGTATTATGACTAAGGGTTGACGACGAGGATACCAAAACTTCCCCCAAATCCGTTTACCGACCCTTGATTAAGGAACACGGATTGTGTCTACACTCACGCACTTTAATATTTATAATATACTAGCTGTTACCCGCGGCTTCTCCCGCGTAGTCCAGGGGTGCAGGATTATCCACTGGGTCAATCTAAAGATTGTCTGAAAATTTCGTTGAAATCGGTCCAGCCGTTTCGGAGTCTATACGGAACATACATACATACTTTCTCTTTTATAGGTATATATAGAAGATAAGGATTCGGCATTACCAAACGCTTCATCTATAACTATTACCAGACCGTAACATAGAAGTCTTAAAAATGAATATTAAACACAAACCAACAGTTTAACACGTTGAATTTCTAGTTAGCAACAAAACCATCTATAAACATGAGCTATAATAAACAGTGAAACGTTACATTTGCATTGATTTCTCATTAAGTACAACATAATATTTTGACGACTGCTAGTCCATTAGCAATTTCATTGCGTGTGCATTAAGTCTGGGATGCGATTAAGTCGATGCATCGCTGCGTTTTATTTACATTATATTGCTATTAAACATTTTATGGCCTCTCCGGGGGCTGCTACGTGTTCAAACCCACCCCTACTTCAATAAACATTTGAAAGTCAATTGAATGTTAGACATAATGTTTACGTTGGTAATGGTCTATGTTTTATTGAATTCGATAATGACATTTTTATTATAGAAATAACATTTTTATGATCAACGTAATGTAATATGTTCCTATAAGGAATAGTTCGCGTATACGCATTGAGAGATTATAATTTATTCACTTTGTTGGAGGATTGTCTTGGTCAAGCCTTATTCATCCCACTGCTGGGATACGGGTCTCCCCTCAATCTATGGCGTTTAGAGCAAAGGTACTCCTCCACGCTACTTAACTGCGGGTTAGCGGAAGTCAGTGGCTGATTAAGACTTTCTGAGGCCCTAAGCATAGAGCTCATGTGGGCCCTCTGTAGCTTGAATTTGGAAGATATCGGATATATATTAGATGGAATCCTTACTAATATTATAAATGCGAAAGTGTATTTGTTTTTGTCCGTCTCATTTCTCATTTGTTCATGGCTCAACTTTTTAATTAGTATTATATAACGTGGATAGGGGCCCCTGGAAACCAGAGGCCCCAAGCACGTGCTTATAATGCTTATACGTTGATCCGCCACTGGCGGAAGTCAGTGTTTTCAAGCCGCCTAAAGGCCACTGACTTAGCTTCCCGACTGTCATCTAATAGCAACAGGCGGGACAGAGAGCCTATCGTGCCCTTCGAAGAAGACGGAAGAGCTCGAGATAATATAAACCCATCCATGGACAGATGGACGATTGTACTTTATGCTAATTTAAATAGGGGTGTTTTATAGCAAGTGTGGATTAAAATAATCCACATTAATAAGAATGTTTAAGAAAAGTACTCGATATAATTCCCATATTGTAGAAAGGAGGAATCACATGCCGGCAAGGAGTTCCACTTTTTAATGGTGCGACAGAGGTAGGAGTTGCCAAATATTATTATAGTTTTTTTAATAAGACAACCCATAAAACAAGTTAATGTATACAGCTCCAACGGCGATTTATAGCCTAGAAGTGTATCTTGTACTACTTAAGTAAACAATACATTACACTTTATTGTACTCAAGAATATAATGAAAATAGTAAGTGCTAGAACACAATACGTTCTTATTGCCAAGCAATATTCCAGACAACCTTAGGGTAGAGGACAAATAATACAAAAACAAAATAGGTGACAGATTTTAGCATTATTAGAGGTCACGGGGAACATACTAGTATATTAAGGAGGAAAATGTATTTCATTATACATTATGGGCAATATACGAGTACATAAAAGTACATATATACATTTATGTAGCACTAGCTGACTCGCGCAACTTCGTCTGCGTGAGACAGAGCGTTGAGAGTAAAACGTAAGGTTACCATTTGAAAGGTTATAGCCAATTTTAAAAGATAGACATATGCTATCACGGACTGTTTTTTAGAACTTTTTAAGATGAAAAATTCCGTTGTACATATTTGTTCCGTAACTTGATACGTTTACGCAGCGCACGCAACTGAAGCTTTCAAAAGGAATATTTTTTCCCCATTTTTCCAACATTTTTCATTAGTGCTCCGCTCCTATTGGTGGTAACGTGATGTTATATAACCTATAGCCTTCCTCGAAAAATAGGCTATCTAACACTAAAATATTTTTTCAATTCGAATGAGTAGTTACTGAGATTAGCGCGTTCAACCATCAAGTCATTAAATACAATAGACATTATTATACTATATATTACACAAATACTAAGATAGTAGAAAATGGAAGAAATTGAAATAAAAGTATGTAAATGATACAACAAGAATTTTAAAAGCGTACCCTTTAACTCTTTTTATGCTTTTCAGTACATTAAGGGGACCATAGACGTTAATGTGGAAGTGGTATGAGGTTTAGTCCTAACATTCATAATATTTTTTTTCGTAACATAATATATAAATAATTTTGTTATATTAATTACAGGATAACAGCTATGTTAGCACGGGCATCTCGACTAGTCGTTTTGGCTGTTTTTCAGAATAGTTCATAAAATAAAATTTAAAAAAATCTAGTATCCAATTTGGTGTAAATAGCATCAAAAATTCGGCTGTAACCACGCGATTTGTAAATTGCTGGAATTTTGAAAATGGGATGTTGTGGAATAGATGTACTCAACAGTTATCTAGAGTCTAGAAAGCCATCTTTCCATTTATTTTAATTCGCTAAAATTTAACATTTATGAGACGTTTCTTGCAATTTACGTAGACTACGCGACTCACATCAGTTTCCCTATACAAAATTTTGATGGAGTATGTAAACTCCTTAAAACACTTTTAGAAACTGTTCCAGAAAGAGACGACATGAAAATTCTGTTCGTAAGAAAGTGTTTCCATGCACAAGTCACAGATAAATCTTCGTCAACTAAACGTTTTCGTAACAACCAATTAAACTCGCAAAAAAAAAATCGCTATGAATTCTCAAATCGCCGCAGTCCACACCCATAAACGCACAAACGTTAGCACGAATTAGTAATAAACGTTTAATACACACGCAACATACAATATATTTGTCTAGTTGCTAGGCGCACGACATGCCAGTCTAAAACAGAAAGTGTTATAAATCGGCCGGTGGGCGGCTGCACATGACTCACCCGGTTATTCCCGACATCCTGCCCCAATTACAGGCCGCCGGTTAAGGGGAGGCGTGCTGAGATAAACCGGTTCGAACCGGATCAATAAAATTAATGAAAGATGTTAGATGTAGCTCGTGAGCGGGTGATATAATACTAGTATCATTTCTTATTTCGCCATACGTACAAGCATTTCTTTGGGTTCATTACCGGTTAAAGGGTAGACGCACTGTCAAAAATAGGTTTTAACCGGTTGGGTAAATAAACGGTCAGTTTATTCTTACATCAAGTTCTTCCTTATTGTTTATTACCGAGATTTACGGAGCCATAGACCGACGACTATGACAAACCAGCTACAAAATAGCTAACTGGAAACAGTGTAAAAGGAGATGAAACATAATAATGTCATAATTTCACAAGTAGCCAGTTATTCCAGACATGTTACTCCAGTTACATGCCGCTGTTCTTAAGGCGTAGTATATCGCTGAGAAATCCACACCAAAGAACACCACATAGAATCAAAGATTCTATACCCGGGAAATAGAATGAGGTTTAAGCGACCCACCACAGAAATCTAAATAACAATTTATTATTTAATAAATAGTTATTTACATTTCTCACCACCGGCATCTTTAGGTCAAAGCCAATCTCATCTGCATATGATTCACATTAGCATGTAGCAAACAAGGCTCAAAAAAAAAATTACACCCGACTGTAGAAATATATCCTAAACGCAGAAGACTAACAACATTTTGTAATGAATTTCCGCGTGCATGCAATTTTAATGCATAAATGAAATTTTCTGAAAGCTATAGGATTCAATTCTACGATAACTGCTTTCCATGTCGGGCCGTATGCTTGTTTGCCACCTTAGGGATAGAAGAAAAAATCAAGGTATAATATACATACCAAATAATAGGCTTGTTGCCCATGTCACAAAATTATAAAAACTCTCTATCAGTAACGTAAAATACATAAAACTAGAACGATCTGCGATCTTAAAATTTTAATAACTTATGTACGACGTGTTTTATGTTCGGTCAAAGTTTGGTGGGAAAGTCCATTTTAAAGGTATGAAATTATAAAAAATAAATATTACCATTGTAGAAACAATAAAAAATACTATAACTTTTGTTACGGCACTGGCTACATAAACGCAATATTTAACATAGCTGTCGTACAAATTTCTGATTTAATGCATATAAAATAGTACGGTGTGACGTCATAACGTGGTGGCCTTTTGTATGGAGCGTTTTCGGGATAGTCCAAAATTGTGATCTTCAAGTTATCATATCTCGAGAAGTTTTTATGCAATCGAAGTAATTATTTCACCTATATTTATATTATTGTGACGTCTTTAAATAACAAATCGAAAAAAAAAATGGGATACAAGCCTATTGGACAGCTTAACGTCACCCAAAAAAAAAACAATTCAAGAAGGAAGGAGAAAGCGAAAAGGGATTTTTACTGAAGTAGCAATGCAAGTGTGATGCTTCTGGTGTCACAAGCAGATCCACCATCAGGCAGGTTGTTTGCTTCTTTGGCAACTTAGTCATATAAAAAAATCAATATCATTATTAATCTAAACTTCCAAGAACTTGCCCTTAAAACTAGAGCACGTGGGTGCACGATTAACTGGATCTTTATTGAGCAAAAGTAAAGGAATGCGGAATAAAAGCCAAGTAAAGCACTGACAGCTGACCAGGAGAGATCTACACCACAATTGTGTTAAATAGTCAATGTGATTGCAGTGACGTGGTGAAATGTGTACGTTGTGTGAATGCCCACGAGTATTTGAGTGACATTCGTACGAGCTTCCGCTTTGGATTCGGAAGACGCATGATATCATCCCATTGCTGGGATACGAGTTGAACGGACTTATACGTTCACCAACAATTCCTTATGTTTAGGGATCCCTTAAGCGGTATTTAGGAATCTCCTAACATGAAATTAATTTTCCGCAACGTTTAGGTGTTACCTTATATTGCCTTAGAGGACTGCTTATCTTTAGGGTCCCGATTGTTCACTTCATAACATCGCATAACTAGGTGACAGTTATTGTATAAAATTTTTGAGTTGATTTTGCCAAGAAATCAAACATACTACATAGACTTATTAGATTAAATTAGACCATATAGACTTGATACTGTTGATTGTTGGCACTTGGTGGAACATTATTATCAGTACCATCTGTTTACCTTGATAATGCCTTAGCGGCGAAACCGGTCGGTAAAATTAAATATAATTACCTGGAACAGTACAACTGTTTTGTTATAACATTAAGGTTATAATATTATATATAGACTTAAGTCAGTTTGTAGTTATATCAAATATAAATATAAGCAAAATATAGCAAAATTGATTTAATTTTTATTCAATAATTATGAGAATTCAAGTTTCCCGTCAAAGTGAAGTATCAACAATCAACTTTATCGTTATGGAAATGAAAGTGTCTTTTTAAACGTATTTTGTATTATTCTATTCTATTCCATTCCGTTCTATTCCGTTCCGTTCCATTCCATTCTAATCTTTGAAAAAGTCGGACAACTGTCACGTACTTAAGAAGGAGCCCCTTAGTAGGTAACACCTAGCATGATGAAAATGGATTTAGTTAAGTATTCGATTTAAGGAGCCCTTTACTTAAAGAGACTCCTACTTAGGGAAGCTTTAAGAATCCGTTGGTGATAATGGCCATTAGAGTACTGCACCACGTATTTCAACTACGGATTGATGGAGGCAGTGTTTTCAAGCCGAAATGCCACTGTTGTCTTAGCTTAACGATTATCCTCTTATAAAAATAGCTGGGCTTAATGTGCAAAGGAAGACAGAGCTTGAAATAAATAAATCCATCCATAGACAGGCTACATCATGATCATCATCATCATCAGGTCATTTTAGTCTCCACTACAGGAGCACGACCCTCTCTCGTCCGTCCCAGACGGAAGGAGGATTTGGCCTACACTCCCCACGCTGGCCAGACGGGTTGGGGAGACCTGACAGGCTACAGTCGACTATAAATAAATATCAAAATCGCATACACTGCATGATATAGATAATATTTGGTCCATTTCATAGATTTTTATAGAGCGATCAGATTTTCGACATCAGATTCCTTATAAAATAGTGCATACCTATTACAACTAGTAGAAACCAAATCGACCTGTAATATGGAACTCCAACATTCCGTCAGTCCACTGAGACGGTTCGGGCACAGTAACTATAACGAGGAGTACACCACCTCGATATAAATGTCCAACGGAAATAGACGTTTTCATTTACATAGTCACTCTCCGCAATACATGCAGTGTATGCGTAACAGAGACAGGCAGACAATTACTCAGTTTAAATTCAAATACTAATTAGGTATATTGATATACAATATTGACTGAGTATTGATACCCTGTTCACGTATGGAGAAATATGTGTACGTGGAGGGTTGAGGGATAGAAAAATAAAAGCGGTAATAACCGTTGCGTCCTTTTTAATAAATGCGATCCATGCAGGGGCCGAAAAAACTGGACATAAATGCGAACCGATTTAGGTCCAGTTTTTTTGACGTGACAACGTCTTATAAATTGGTTAGCCGGGTGACATTTCAAGAAACGCGCTCACGTTATGCGCTCACAATGAGAGCGAGTGAGAGGCACGCGTCCCTTCTAAGAGCGAGAGAGACAGACATAAAAAGTGAAAGGCATGCGTCCCTTCCACTCGAAAACATTTTACCACTCAAAGTCGTTGTCACGTAAAACTTTCGCCCGTATACCGACTTTACAGGCAACCAATTTTTTAATCCAAAAATCGGACTTCGGTTTAATTTAGTGACAAATGTTTTTAGTTTCATCGGTAGAATTACGGGATCGCAGCAGGTGAAAATCAGATCCAAATCGGCTTCAGCTTAGGCGGTAGGGTCCTAGGTCACCGTAATGTATCCTGGATAACATTAGTGATTCGCAAATTCACTCGTGATGTTTCTAAAAGGAAATCGGGGATTCTGTTTAGGGCATCTAATCAGTACGATACTTTACCGGAAAGACACGCAACTACATTTCTGACCCTGTACCTACTGCTTAATATTATGTACTGTGATTGCAGGCTCCGTGGCGTCCGGGGCCCTTTTAGTGCGGTTCCAGTGGAATGCGTTCGACAAATATTTGCGTAGACCATTAGATAGATCGACCATTATCGACCGCCGGGCGTGCTCACGACCATATCGATCAATATTAGGAGTGATCGCCGAATGAATTGTAACACGTTATTTCATTGTTCAAACAGGTTAGAAAGAGGGTTCTACAAAGTCGGCAAAGCCCGAGTTTATACCTCTGATAATTCAAGCGAACCAGCTAAAGTTACGAACCTGGGGTTAATAATTCAACGAAGGGGAAACATTGATTCTATATGGGTAAAAAAGATAATTTGATTACATAAATAAGACAGAATCGAGCGAATCATGTCTATGTCGCTATGGAAAGGATAACATAAATTTCCCTTGGTTCATAGACGGCTTGGAAACACTGGCCTCCACCTACCCGACTTGCGACTTGCGCGTGTCAGTCTACTTGAACACGCAAGTTAAGCAACGTCAACGGTTATTTACTCGAGCTCTTCCATGCTTCGGAGGGCAGGATAAGCCGTTGGTCCCGTCTGTTATTAACAGATGACAGTCGTTCAGTCAGTCAGTGGCCTTTAGGCGGCTTGAAAACATTGACCTCCGCCAACCCGCAGTTGAGCAGCGTGGTGGAGCATGCTCTATACCCCTTCAATTGAGGGAAGACCCGTATCCCAGCAGTGGGATGAGTAAGGGTTGATGACGACGATGTGACGTAAACACATTTCATTTTCTTAATGATAATTTTGTCTTTTAATAGTTCCATCCTTTTTATAGTTGGCGCCAATTGTTTATTTTTTATACAACTAAAATGTAAAGCAAACATATAACTCGCCTGATGGTAAGCAGTTAGATCTTTCGCAATACTATCTACAAAAGGCGATTCTCCGCCTAGAAATAAACGAAAAACATAAAGAAAAAACGACACGACATCTAACGATCCCGAAAATCGGCACCAAACATTAATCGAAGTACTAGATCATTTTGAATTAAGGGAAAACAACTTCACCCCCGCTGCTACCCTCTGTCTAGACAATCAAATTGTTTATTTTGAATAATAAAAAAGATTTAATGCGTCCTCTTTGCTCTTCGGAGGGGAAAGGTGAAAAGTACGAATAGGCAATACAAGAAGTACATTAAAACCCACTTCATTCAATATAATGGCGAGGGAGACAATTGGCAGAGTAGATGACGTATAAGCAATTATGTTTGAAGTTTACGACCGCTTAAAGTATTAAGATGTCTGTGTTAGATTTAGTGATGTGATTGTTATTGTTACAGCTGAAATGGCTTTAGGTTTTGTCACAGATCATAGTGCTGGTTACGGATAAATAACATTTGCCAATTGTAGACTAAAATTCGGCAGACTAGCGGGGCACATAGTAACGCCATAACATAAAATTTCTTTATTTGGTTTACGTCACAGATTATATTGCTGGTTACGGATAAATAACATTTGCCAATTGTAGACTAAAATTCGGCAGACTAGCGGGGCACATAGTAACGCCATAACATAAAATTTCTTTATTTGGTTTACGTCTCAGATTATATTGCTGGTTACGGATAAATAACATTTGCCAATTGTAGATTAAAATTCGGCAGACTGGCGGGTCAAATTGGCTTGAGTTCTAAATATGTGGTGAGCCCTCATGGGCTCACCACATATTTAGAACTCAAGCCAACCTCGCCGAAACGTGTTGCACCCTGTCCTGTCGTTATACAAACGAGGCTCTGACGAAAGAAAAGTAAGGCTTATCGAGCCGGCTGGGCAAGTATCTCCACCTGAATACATATAATACTGCAGCCAAATAACAAAATGCCTAAGGATTGTTGCGTTCATCATCAAAAACAAGCAGTAGAGTAGATAACGTAACGCAATCGATCGCATTATTCACATACCGCCATGCAGCAGTAAACTCAGAATTGTTTTCGTCAATCGCAACCACGAATGGCAGTCAAAGTTTGTTTGAGCTGTATTCACAGTTATACACACACCATAAATTTTATGCTTTCGATAGTTAACGAGTTGTTTGGAGTAACAACTTTGATATACCGTCGAACCCTATCCATATCACATACTAGCGACCGTCCAAGGCTTCGCGCGGGTGCAATCAAGATTTATGCTATATTGATAAATTCTGGATAATATGACCAGTTGTTAAGGTTAAAGGGCTTTTTGACTTCCCCTCTTAGCAATTGAGAGACACCTATATGGCAAATAAGGCATTAAAAGCCTAAAGAGCTGACTAGTCAAGTGAAGCTCCACTGCTGTGCACCACGGATTTTATTTATCTAACACTTTTGGGGACCTAAAACCTTTGAGTTGTTACCTAACACATCGATTCCAATACTATGAATTTCAAAATCGTCTGAACGCTTGGTAATTCTCCCTTGTTGCTACCAAATCAGAATAGTATACTAGCCCGGATGCGACATGCAACGAATTCAACATGTCATCCCGCTCCCGCCGCCAAAGATCGCACTCCCAGAGAATATAGTGTGCTGTTTGATCAAATTCATGATTTGCATTAGAACATTCGCATAAGGGCGACGGCACTAATTTAAACGAAAAGACTTTAGCCTTAAAATTGCCGTGCCCAGGTTATAGGGACTAACTTGGATAATGGCATGAGATTGAATAATATAACAGCATGTAGAACGTCTAACACACTATTACACGATCAAATTTCATCACAATTTCCAAGTTAAGTAAATAATAAATAATATTCTTGTACATATTACTCATCTAGTTCCAAACTAAGCTAAACTTGGGTTATAGACAACTGATACTACTAGCATACATATTTTTTTTTTAATTCATACATATAATACATAGAAAATACCCAGACCAAGACAAACACACATGCTCATGCATATATGTAAAAGTTTGTCATTGTGCGGGGATCGCCGCAACCTCTTTTTTTTTTATACTACGTCGGATGGCAGACAAGCATACGGCCCGCCCGATGTAAAGCGGTTACCGTAGCCATATTAACGCTCGCAACATAAAATATCGCTCGCGTGCCGCCACCCCTTCTCGGAGTCAAAGTGGCCATTCCTGGCCATTCGACCATCGAGCTCGTTAAAGAGTTGAGTCGGAGACT
The DNA here is from genome assembly GCA_937001555.2 of Hypsopygia costalis. NCBI lineage: Eukaryota > Metazoa > Arthropoda > Insecta > Lepidoptera > Pyralidae > Hypsopygia > Hypsopygia costalis. The sequence continues at coordinate 3,827,470 of OW443340.2, read as the reverse complement.
CGGGGTTGAGTTGGATAATGCGATAAGGGATTAAACAATTTTAATTATTATTTAATACATTTTAAAGCCATGATATCTTTCGAATATCCAGTCGGAATTTAATAATTCAAAAATTCATATTCACATTGGATGTGTTTATCGTGCCATAACTCCGAACTGGCGTCATTGCAGACATTCCTACTAGATTAAAACATCGGATCCTTTACTGTCCATACGTGATCAGACTGTGAATAATTCTTTAAAAGTGCCCGCTAATTTCCTTACCCACGCAACGGACAGATGTGGGAAGAAATTTAGAGCATTTCCATGATTTATAACTCAATTTTGAGTTTAATTGTCATTGCGTCATGGAATACGGGGCTATGTTTAGTATACTACGCGGATATGTAAAAATAGTGTACAAGCTTCGAAATTGTACAAAGATTTTCGTTGCAAGATGATAATGGAACCTGTATCAGTGACGAGCTCGGTGGCGTAGCGGTCAATGACGCGGCTTCGACACCAACGCTCGTGGGTTCGATTCCCACATAGGACAAACATTTGTGTGCATGATCATGTCTGTTTGTCTTGGTCTGGGTGTTTTCTATGTATCATAAGTATATATTTATAAAAAAAAAATGTAATTACGTATGTTTATCAGTTGTCTAGTACCCATAACACAAGCTTTGCTTACTTTGGGGCTAGATGGCGCTGTGTAATTTGTCTGACAATATTTATCTATTTATTTATTTATCAGCATCAATCGGCATCAACCCACTGTTGGGATACGGGTCTCCCCTCAATCGAAGGAGTTTAGAGCATACTCCACCAGGCTGCTCAACTATGGATTGACAGAGGGCAGAGTTTTCAATCCGCCTAAAAACTTGGCTTAACGACTATCATTTAATGACAACAGCCGGGACCGACGACTTAACGTGCCCTCCGAAGCACGGAGGAGCTAGACATACAGAAACCAATCCATTGACAGGCTACGGTCGACGTTGTTTAACTTGCGTGTTCGATTAGACTGACATGCGCAACGACACCAACAGAACCTGTATAAGATCACTCATATAATAAATACCCTGTCAGATAGCAAGCATTTGAAATTTGGTACAACAAAGTAATCAATAAATAATCAATATGATTCTCACATATGCCAATACCAAAAAAGAATGTGAAATAAATGTTAAGAAAGTCATAATATAAAAGGAAAAAAAACAAATGTGTCTTAGTATGTCATAGGCATTTGCCTAGTACACATAAAACTCACAAGCTTCCTTTTAAAAAAAAAAATGTATTTAAGTACATTTATCAGTTGATAAATGTATGACCTCGGAATCAAAGTGTTTATTTTTCGAGTCCCAAATGTAGAGATCCTCAGTAGTCAATACCTACTATGAACTATAGTCACTAAACTAACAACTGAGGTAAGATGCCTTGCAGCTAAATAAAAAAAAAACACTAGGCCCACAATCAAATACCCATTGTACTTATAGCAACGGCAGAAAAGCCACCCTTATAATCCAAATCCGAGCGATTCCCACAGCAAATTCTCAGAAAAGTATAACGCTTATAGAAAATTTCAATTTGCCTAAGAATCGCAGAATTTCTCCGCACAATGCATCCGAGAACACAATGCAAGTTACAATGGATGCGATCACAATCAGTTCGGGGCAAAAAAAATTGGATCTTGGGTGAGATGGCCAATGAGGGAGCGGATAGCAACAGCAACAATCCATACGACGCACCCGGCGCTATTCGCCTCAAGTTAATGTGACCAAATTATCTCGCTTCCCCGGACAATCCCTCTTTTTAGTGCACTAATTTCGCTCCGACACGAAGCGATAAATATTTCAAGACGCGTAATTGAAATCTGTAATGATTCCAATGATAACATTAAACTTGGTACAGATGGTTGTAGAAGTGAAATATGTTAAGTTTTAATAATTTCAAGATTTTATTGCACTGTAAAGTTTTATTAGCGCAGAGACGAAAATGTTATGAGTTAGTGTCCTTAATAAAAAATAAGTGTTACAGTTAATAAATACATCACTTAAACAGTCTAAATGCCTCTATTTGTGTATTATTCTACAACTCTTTATGTGTTCTTAAAAGGTAAATATACATTACAAGAATGATTAATGTTAATAACTTTGCAATACGTACTTACTACGCAGGTACTTATTGCTAAAATTAACCATTTTTAGGTTTCGTCAAAATATTGGTAAAAAAATTATGTAGTATTAAAACCCTAATAGCAAATACCTACCTGAGAGAAATATCTCTCAGGTAGGTATTTGCTATTTAGAACAATAGCTCTCCCAATTACACGAAGTCATAATAAAATTGATTTATTCTTTACTGACGATGAATCATTGCAGGTTTTTAAAACTTTTGAAATTCAACCAAAATAAAATATTGCACCCTGGCAAAAAAGTATATGATTAATGAATTTATGTACTTCAATAAGATTCGCAGGTAATCATAATGTAAAATTCATAAACAACAACGGTCATCAAAGCATAACGCCTAATAATGGCCTTCTGACAACATTATGACAATTTCAATACAATCAATTAATAAGAAAATACATATATTAATATAAGTAGATATAGGCTCTTGTTGCCAACGATTGATGGAACTAATAAGACTATACTGTGACATTTTTTTTACAGCAGGAAACAATTCGACCACGCATTTTTTTGTCAATATGTCCCAAACTATTCGTGCATCATGCTCAACCCACAAACCAGACCAAGTATCTATAGCTCATATCAAAACTATATCGAACAAAGGCACCAGGGACGTGTAATTTCCCGGGCAGCACGTGTTGCGTCTCTATAGCGCAATTTGATGGCAAAAAAAAAAACAAAGCACCTTTCGTGTAGCTATACATATGGACGAGCCAACTGTTCTATTCGGTTTATGTCTCCAGGCAGTTTACAAAAAACAGATGAACAGATAATATATTGATATAAAAACAGTGATCATTGTGATGTATTTCTTTAGCATAATTTACCAGATAATGACAGGAATGGCCGTATGGTTGAAATGGGACGGTAAGTATGACGAATTGGTGTATGGACCTTCTACCTAGTAACAGGGAATAATCCTGTTAGAAGTAGAAGTTCCAATTCGAAACTACATATTTAAAAAAAGCCTCTGGAAACGGGAAAATAATTAACGAGTTCGATAGCGTCTATGCGCGTGTCAGTCTAATCGAACACGCAAGTTAAGCAACGTCAACTGTTGTCTGTCCATAGATGGGATTAGATAGCTTTTCCGTGCTTCCTAGAGCACGTTAAGCCATCGGTCTCTGCCGTTGTAATTAGATGACAGTCGTTAAGTCAAGTCAGTGGCCTGTAAGCGGCTTGAAAACACTGGCCTCCGTCAACCCGCAGTTGAGCAGCGTGGTGGAGTATGCTCTAAACCCCTTCGATTGAGGGGAAACCCGTATCATATCCCAGCAGTGGGATGAATAAGGGTTGACGACGACACTGCTATATATACACTTTTGATAATAAATTATATTTTAAGGTAAAGTCCAAGAAATTCAAACACCTTAATCGGGCTATTAGTGCCTACGATAGAAAAGACATGGAAGAACTGGCATGAATATATTTTTAAAATAAGGGAATACATGCTTCTCACCTTCGAAAGTTTAGTAGGATTCGACTACTCCAGAACCGAGTTCTTTAAAAAGTGTGATGACGTTTTTACAGAGTCCGTACAACTCGAGTAACACTTAGTTATGATGTTATGAACCTACAATTCAATGACAGTTTATTTATTATCAGCCCGTATTCAATCTTATTCCATAACTTAAAATTTACTATTACATTTTCGTGGCTATTAAACTTTGTTTACAGAAACACGGTATAATCGTTCTATTTTACGTTTCTCGGTACGCGCGGGCGGTGAGCAAAAAGGCGATTTGCAACTTTTTCAGAGTAGTTCATTCACATTCCCGCCGTAATTTGAACCGCCGCCGCCGGGAGGGGTTTCTCACGCGCCGTTTTAGGACTCAAGTTTCGGAGATTGCGTTCGAATGAACGCTGGGTGTGTCCTCACTTATAGCGATTGTAAAATAATATATTATTTTATAATGAAGGTGAAGAATTCGGAGCAACAAAACGTTATCAACGCCCTCCCTGCATCACAGAAAGAACCGAAAGCGCAGATCATCTGATTAAACAAGGGCCAGCAATTTACCCCAGCCATGTCTTCATAAATGCGCTAATATTAGTCATGCATTGTTAAATAGTTACAGGCTATGCAAATAAAAGGCTTGAATAAAAGATTGTCCGTGAAGAGTAGAGATTACATACAGCAAAGAGTTATTCAAGAAAGACGTCGAAACGAAATCAGGGTTTTACAGTCCTTGGCTTGGCTCGAGATGAAAGGACGGCGCCGAACGGAATCGGAACGATTTTAATAATGAAAACAAGAGAAAACCGGAACAAAAATTGGACTGACCAGCTGGTAGAAATGAGCCATGAATGGGACAAACGGTTTTCATTTATTATTATAAGTTTTACATAATTATACCTATATATTCTTTTCTTATTCACGTCCCGACTACAACATACAAATACCGCAACTTTAATGCCCACTACTATTAAATAATTACAAATAAATAACGTTTGTACAAAGTGTTAATGCATGTGTGCATGCGACATCATACAAACTGTTCCATTATATGCATAATTGGTATGTATTGTCCAAAAGGGTCGACGTGCCACCCAGGCTTCTATGAGGAATCGAACCCATATAAGATAGGTACATATTAACGATTTTATCTTAATAATATGTGTTATATGTTGTGGAGTGTAATAATAAATGTATTTCTTCTTCATTTTCTTCTTCCAGGTTCAAAACAAAGAGGGGAAGTGAGATCAACGTTAGAGAGCAGCAGATCACGTAAGTACTACGACTTACTATTTTTTTAATACCACTAAAGTGGCAAACAAGCATACGGCCCGCCTGATGGAAAGCAGTTACCGTAGCCTATGAACGCCTGTAACACCAGGGGCATCACACGCGCGTTGCCGACCCTGTAAAAACCTCTTCACACCCTTCTTGAAGAACCCCATGCTGTAGTCTCCTGAGAAAACCTCGACAGGCAGATCATTCCACAGCTTGACAGTACGCGGGAGAAAACTTCTACTATACCGTGCTAATACACAATAAGAAGCTTGTCCGCTCGCACTGCGACGTCAACCTTACAAGTCAATCATCGCAAGGCAATATTAACAGGCCATTAGCCTCGCTTGTGACACGTTGAGAAGGCGGCGGCAATAATTACAGATGCAGGTGAATGTGGAATAGCCCTGGACGAGATTTTCTTCTAAAAATAAGGATGCAGCCCGATTGCTCACGAAACCCGTAATTGCTTTTCAACTTGCACGAGACCTCGTTTCCGACGATGTGATAAAATTCATTTATTCGGTTTGTTCCCATATGCTCCCTTTGTTGGGAGCATATGAAACTGGCGAGTTTAGTGGGAGCCTGTGTGTTCAAAAGGTGTGAACAATGACTTTTAAAATAGCTTACTGAACTGTGATATTTAATACATAAATGTTTAAAATATTAAGTAATAAGTAATTTGAGATAACAAATTTATTAAAAAAAAAAATTTATACCTTTATTATTCGTCAGATTATTTAATTATTTCAAGAACATTAGATGAAATTTGTCTTGTTCAAACGAACTACGATACAATCTTGAGTGAGTGGCAACCGACCGCTTAGTCCCGTCGACCGGGAACCGCGTCTTTTCATACCTAAAGTGCGGAGTGATACAGGCCTGACATTACTTCGGTTCTCCTTCGAACTGCGTTCTACTATCGTTTCAATTTTGATCTAATTTTGACTCTAAATAAATTTATTATTCTGGGGCCCTACCGCCGAAGCTGAAACCGATTACCATCAGATTTTTTAAATGTGAAAATGAAACTACCGCTTATATTGTTGGCAATTATATTTAGCACAGCTGATAGAAACCCTAGAACTCTACCGACTAAGCAGAAGATGTTTGTCAATAACTTTAACCTGAGACCAATTTATGGAATCAAAAAACCCGATGGCTTCGGCGGTAGCGCTTGTCTTAATTTCATTTCTTTTTTAATTAACTATTATTTACTGAATAATAATATCCAATAAATATGATAAATTTTCTATATTAATGGTAATAAACTAAAAATTGCGTAATTAATAATAATCACCAAAAATAAGCTATGGAAGAGCGGGGCCCTCTAACACGAACAAAACTTGCTCAAAAGAAAGACTCCCACACCACACCATAAATATATGTATTAGGAAACTAAGAAAACGAAACAATTTACTATTATTATTATTGCTCGTTCTAAATTCAGTAAAAAAAAACCCCGAGCATAGCTCTTCATTATTATTTAGCCTGTGAACCAGCCCGATGATCAGCGTCTGCTATAATTATTAATTAAAATTCTTCTTTCATCTTAATATAAATTTACATACCATAACATAAATGCTATAATCATTAAATATTTATTACATGCTGTTTATCTACCAGCCTTTCAATCCAAAGAAAATAATTACTTAATATTTTCAGGGAGAATTTTCCCAGAATCCATTTAAATAGCTATTTCATGTTATTCCGGTAACTACATGAATTTAATTAACATTTACATTGTTATTTTTTACGAAAACCCGTGGCTTATTCTAGAGGTCTACATTAGATATTAGCTTGCGCCTGCGGTAACAAACATAGGCTTAGGTAACAAACATACACTTTACACTTACAGATAGGTTCACTTTCTCATTTATAATATTAGTATGGATATTCTTTTTCTTTCTTATTCTTGGAAGAATTACACACTGCCATTTAGTCCCAAACTAAGCAAAGCTTATACTACGGGTACTGGATAACTGATATTACACTTAAATACACTTGTTTTGTGAATACATACATATAATACATAGAAAACACCAAGACCAAGACAAACAGACATGTTCATGCACACAAATGTTTGTCATGTGCGGGATGGAACCCGCGACCCCGTAGTCAAAGTTATGGTTAGCCATTCGACCACCGGGGTCATGTCAGTCGGGTCGGGGTAATGTATTTTCTTCATCAACATCTTTTTAGTGAAACGACATCCATAGCCAAACATAGGTGTACCAATATGGTTGTTCTAAATATAACTATCACTGTTTACCATCCGGCCGTGTGTAATAGCGTGTATACGTGATCGTCTGCCGCGGGTTCGTTCCCGCGGCACGTCAAATATTTGAGCACGTAAAACAAGTGGTTGTTTTGAGTCGGAGCGGTGTTATGTCATTATCGTGTCAGTAGAACAATGCAGGCGCCATGGGGAAAAAAACTAGACGAGCCTCTATCCCTCGTATACGGGATTCCGTACATTGTTATTCAGTATCCCAACTGTTATTTGATTCACTTGTTTTGCTGTATACAGGTTGTGAACTTCCTGCCAGGATTTCCCAAGAATCTACAGTATCTGGTTGATAAAGAAATGCGTATGTTTGTTTGCACTCTTAAAAACTAATTTTGCGTTTTAAAAATCTTTAAGCGACTTTTGCGTTTTAAAAATGTAGTTTTTGAGATATCGAATCCTTTGAGGGTTGTTGAGTTCCCGCGAGTGGGTGAGGCCACCAGAAAGAAAGAAAGGAGTTGGTGCGTTGGTAGCGGGGATTACGAGGCGCGAGCAATATTTCATGTTCCGTTATTACTTATTTATTACTATGTTAATATGGCTAGGGTAGCCACTACACATTAGGCAGGCTGTATGCTTGTCTCGACGTATTATAAAAAAAAAATAAAGAAAAATATTCGGGACGTGTTAGTTCGCGGCGACTAACTACTTAAAATGTATTGTTTTACGTCTTTAGATACGCAATCGAAGACGTGAAAGCCAAGAAAATCGTTAAAAATTGTACTTATTTCATTGAAACAGTGACTACCGCCTAACTAAGCTAAAGCCGATTCTTCGGGTTTTTTGATTGCGCAAATCAGACTTCTGTATAAATTTGTAATAAACATCTTCAGTTTAATTGCTAGAGTGTCTTGTCCCTACCGGCTAAGCTTAATATAACTACTTATTAGCTGAAATTTAAGGTGAAGTTAGATTTTCGCAATCAAAAAATTCGATCGTAATCGGTTGCAGCTTAGGTAGGCGGTAAGGAAAAATTGGTCTTAGGTATAAGTTAATAACAAACAACTTCAACTAAGTCGGTAGAGCTCTAGCGTGCTCAGCCAGGCCTCCGTCACTCCATGTACTTGCGCGCTATAGTTACCTACCGGCCGAGCGGCCTCGGGCCGTTTGCGGACCAAATTCAGGCCCTGCGATTGCTGTGGGATCGCGCGGTGCGAAGCAATCACAACTGTACGCTTGAGCATTTAGGCACATTTCAGCATGCAGCGGTTGCTGACGCGACGGAGTAGGCTATTATAGCAGTAGGTATTGGAAATTTTCTACTGAGTGAAATATCTGTTACGTAGTAACTATTATGCAATCTGTGGCTCAGCAGCTATTATAAACATGATTACCAACAATCTAAGCAGAAGTTTTATTTTTGAGTCAAAAAATCCGATCAGAATCGACTTCAGTACAGGGTCCTTGCTACCGAACTGTTAGAGTGGCTGGTTGATAAAGGTCGTCTTGTCTGATTAGTTTACTAAGCCAGAGAAAGGCAACTCTGTAATATCATTATCCCCAGAAGATCGGTGCACGGGAGAGCATTAGGCTAAGTCTGCAATTGCATCACACGAGTTCGCTTACTATAAGCCACCTGAGTGCTACAAAAACACTTGGAAACTACGAACCACTAAGCGAATTGAGTATGCATAAGGTATCGAGCAATTAATTTCACTACCAACTGGTTCACACTTCACTTAGCATAACCAGTTTTTACCCTCACTGCCCGGATTAGACGACAAGGGGAAGAGAGCCAGATTTTATTCAATCCATAAAAACGGCTTTACAACTTCCCGTCTAGACACACTAGCGTGTTGCTTAACGATCGTTATTAATATTTAATAATCTGCTACATAAATATTTAGTTTTACACGGAACAACAACCGTCGACTTCTGTAATATCCGACGGGTACACACGCGAACAATATCGAAATATTTTTACATACAATCAAGTACTACGGTCAATCAACTGACTTTAATTGCCATGGACAAGAAAATATTTAGACGTAACCTTATTATTATCCTAAAAATAAACTTTATGGTCCGTGGCCGCGACGATAGCGTAATCATAAATTACATTACACTTTTTGTTAGGTCCCCATTAAGATAATTAAATTTTTATACAAAATGAGGTTATTCGCTGTAAATTGTTGTGTATTTCATAAAAATACCTACTACTACCGTATTGATTCTGAATCAATACGGTAATACAAATGCTTGGAAAACCGAGCATCGGTCGAAGCTACTCGACTTAATAGTGCCCAAGTAGCCTGCTTGCAGGAGAAATGGGAGTAAGACCAATCAGTAAGATCAATCTGCTTGAGTGCCTGGATGGTTTACTGAGCGAGAGACTGTAATCCCGTAATATAACCGTAAGGTTGGTGCACAGGGGAGCATTAGCTGCAGGCCTGGCCCGTTGTCACTAGTCCGATACGTATCATGGAGATGGCACCGGTGTTTGGGAAACCGAGCGTCGGTCGCCACCAGCTACTCAACTTAAGAGTACCGAAGTAGCTGCTTCCAGGTGAAAGGGGAGTAAGACCTGCTACTAATCTGCTTGAGTGCCAGGATGGTTTAATGGGTGATAGATTCGCAATCCTGTGATATAACCGTAAGGTTGGTACACAAGGGAACATTAGCCGTATGCATAGGGTCGTTGTCACTAGTTCTTCTTGATATAATAAAATCACTAGTCACTAGTTCACTCAGATGAGCGCTAATTATGAGTGAGCTCACTTATTTCACGGTGGAAAGGACACATTACGAGCTCACGCTATAGTCAGTCAGTAAGTATAACCAACGATTTAGATCTTTGAAAAAAAAAGCGCTATTTCCGGAAATAACCGCCTAGTAATTATACGTTTTTCAGGCGTATATGTTACCATAATGTATAAAATGTCGATTTGTCTGTGAGGTTCGCGCGTGCAAAACAAAACATTTAAAATATTCAAAGATTGCAAGCATGCATAAATTGATTCAGTGATTCTAAAACTGTTGTGAATAGAAATATAAGTGTATTTTTTGTACCTCTCTTTCATTTATGCCATATTGTATATGGGTTCTTGAATAAAAATGTTCGCTATTATAATAAGAGTGACAATACCTTTGCTATAAGTAATTACGCCGTTTTTCTAACTATTCCGAAAAATGTTGTTTCTAAGCCGATTCTAATATAATATGACAATAGTAGTTTTTAACAAGAAATCTCATGTAGATAAATTTCTTTTATTTACACTACTACACTACCTAAGAATTACATGATAAATATAAAAAAAGGCGCTTCTCGCAACGTTGGTTATTTTTTTTAAGTAGGTATGAGTCGCTCGCGTGTGTGAACGACATTACCTACTTTGTTAGGTATCTTTGTCAGATAGTGGTGGTCCGAGTAATTCAAAGTTACCGAAGCGTTGTGACAATAAACTTCTAAAATGTCAGGTATAATATCAGACTGTTACTAATAAGCTGCATTTTCACAAGGCCGGTTTTGCGCCACGCTGTTGAGACGCGGTGGTGATTTAAACCCGGGCAATAGCCCGGCCGAGCGGTTGTTTGTCATGCCTGGGCCATTATTAGCATAATAGACTAATACCAAAGAATAATATCTAATACTAAATAGTTTCTCATTATTTACCTTCATAAATAGGTGCTCGGCTCATTTTTCTGTAATATTTTGAAACACTAATAAACGAAGTTATCGTTTACATGAAAAAATTATTTTATTTAATTTTCTTCGGAAAACAAACAGTACACAAAAACTAAATACAGTATTAACGATTCGACTAACGAGTTAAATCGTTGATCAAGCATGTGTATACGAATTACATACCTTTGGAATTCGAACGGCATTTAAAAATCTGTCAATTTTGCAGACAAAATCTATTGTGGGGGATTATAGACAAATCAGAAACCGCAGTCAAAATTCTTAGTAGATTTTGCATCGGCGGCCATGGGCCCCACGGCCTAAACTGAAGCCGATTTTCATCAGATTTTTTGAATGAAAAATCAAACTTCAGAATAGATGTTACCGTGTTTAGCTTAGTGGGTAGAGCTCCAGAGTTATCACCAGCTAAGCCAAACAGAATTACCAATAATCTAAACTGAAGTTTGACTTTTTTATTGCGAAAATCAAGCTTCAGCTTAAATTTATGGTACTTGTGTTTAGCTTAGCTGGTAGAAACCCTGGAGCAGAACCAACTATACCAACTAAGGGCGCCTTCACACTAGCATTTGTCCAGCGCATGCGTTCGATGGACGTATGCACGACACAGCTCACTGCTGGTGCACATTGAGTACGCTGCGCTATCGTTGAGTACCCGCGTACGTACTCAAATATAATAATAATATCATATAAGTAATTACAATATTTTATTCTAATAATAATGTTATAATAAAATAATAAAAATATTCGATGGTAGGCTTTAGCTTCAGCGGTAGGCCCCAACCCCCGGTCGAGTCCATCGTGGAAGTGCGGCTTAATAGAATACCCAGTTTTTTATTGGTTTTGAAATGATATTCTCAATTGAAATGGGCAAGTATTTTTTTGTAATTCTTGAAGCATAACCCCGGCAGATTTGTATGATTATATCTTTATTCAAAAGAATACACAATAGAATCTCATCACATATCATTTAAAAACCCATAAATATGTGCGTCGTAACTAATGTACATTTCATGTTTACTCTATTAGTTTTACTCTAGCTGTAAATGCATATTTTCTACCCCTAAGGTGGTCAATAAGCCTATGTACAAATGTCATCCCAGAGGCATCACTCACCCCTTACCGACCGCGTAACGACCCCCTTACACCATTTATTTTATTAAATTTATAATTAAGTTAAACGGGTCCCTCACATATTTTACGTATGGTGTTCGTCGCGATAGATAGAGGGAGTGAGCGTCTGGACATTAATCCTGATGAACTCGAAATCACGTATTTTGGTGAACTTTCCCAACAAAAATATGTGAGTGACTTCTCAAGAGATTTTTAATAAGGTTATTTTATTTTCTGAAGATGTGCCTGAAAAAGACATTATTACGATAAAAATATCTCAAAAGAAATTATCATTCTTTGAGAAGCGGTGGCCTTATACTATCACACCAACATTGAGCGGATGAGCTTAAAAAGCTGCACATTAATCAACGGCTTTACAATGTTAACCGATGCGATTATGTGAAGAAGAACAATTTGCTTGCTAGCTCGCATGTCTACGCGATATTTTGAGTAAATTGCTTAAGAGTTATTATGTTAGCACAAATCTACATGATAATTCATAAAAAGCAGGGCGGTAAATATCAAAATCAAACGGTTCAATTATAAGTCTAAAACACATAGGGAACATAATAGAAATGCTAGCAATAGCTATTCGTACTATGACTCCGAGCTCGCGGGTGTTTTCCCCGCACAAGACAAAAATTGGTGTGCATGAATATGTCTGTGACTTGGTCAGGGAGTTTTCTATTTATTAGGTATCTAGCACACACAGCACAAGCTTTGCTTAGTTTGGAACCAGATGGCACTACGTAATTTGTTCAGTAATATTTATTTAATTACTTATAATGAATGCTTAGTCATAGAGATCAATTAAATTGGACTCGGCTTACTTATTACATTCACAAATTGAAATAAGTTCAGAAATTATTTAATAAATAGACATATGTAATAACAATTTAAGTAAACTCTACTAATACCTATTAATTATAATCTAAAAACAATAATAATTAATTAATAATATTATCTAAAATTTAATCAATTAACAGTAATTGAGAGCGTCGCGTGCCCGAACGATATTATAACTGTCTTAAAGCGCCTGGTACTGTAATTTAAGTAATTAAACTTTACCTAATCACTTTGTTAATAAAGAAAATGTCAGACTCGGCAAACGATCGTATTCTTGTAAAAAACCGGTCAGATGAGAATAAAACTCTCGTATGACGATTCCGTATTATACAGATATAGATACTTGAGTTTAGCTTAACTGGTAGTAGCCCTGGAGCTCTAAATATACGTTGGGAATCAGCTTCAGGCCTAGTTTTGTCAAATTAGTACTGTAATAATAATGTGAAAACCAACTTAACATTACAGTCGAGAAAAATGTTATTCTATTCGCTATGCACTAATGCGCGCTATGAGCGAAGTGCACGGTGGATAAGCGATCGCAGCGCATGCCATGTTAAAAAATTTGCAACAATTCGGAAGTCTCTCAACAAAATTACTTCGATATTTCATAACATACTTGTAATGACAAATAATAAAAAAAAAAAAGATAAAAGTGCGCGTGCACTGGCAATAACTAATAAGTACTAAATGTGATAACCACATCAAAATCTGTTGCGCAGTTCAGAAGAATTGCACAAACAAACGAAAGACAATAACAGCGACAATGATATTAAATTTACAAAGTTTTAGTAAAGTACTTTAAATCTGGCAACTGTATTAATTTCTCATATATAACACCTCAATTGATCACGTCCGAGAAAACATTTAAACATTGAATGAACATTCCCACAATACTACACTCATCAAACGTCAACGACACAATACATTCATTCACGCCGTCATTCAATCAAAATCTCCAAAAATAAATTCAGTCTGACATGTTTGTACGAGTGTTCGTCGTGCCACCATTCGATCAAGCAAATAGGTTAAATTTATTAACCGCCGCGATTTATTGTTCGCTTCGCTTCGATTTTATGACGTATTTCGACGCGTCGGGTGACGAGAAGTCTACGGGGTAAGTGATCAATGGATTTTATACTGATGAAAATTTTAATGAAGCTTTCGAAGCGTTACTTAATAAAATTTTGAATTTATTATATTAATTTATGAAGCGAAACGAACAGACCTTTTTTCTGTGTGATTTCTAACTTTTTTCTAAGTCATTGCGTTTCCGGATCTGGACTAACCGAATCTGACCCTCTAAAGGTTTTTGTACTCTGCTCCGATTTTTTACATATTTATAAAAATATGGATTTCAAATGTCTGACTTAAAAAATAACACGGATACACCAATTTTATTATATAAGCAATTTCAGTCCGTATTTTGACGAATACGAAAAAAGCTCAACCAGTGTACAAAACTGCAAACATTATAAGACATTGTTTTGATGACAATTCTATGTAAATAGATGAAATCTATAGAATCTATAGTCTAGCTAAATGGACCGATGACTTATAATATAATATAAAGTCAAAGTCAAAGTCAAAATATCTTTATTCCTTGGACTTTATAAAGCACTTAGAAACGTCATACAAACTAAATATAAGAAACATGTGTAAATCATTACTACTCTAAATCCGCAGAGCTTAGATTCACTTTCATCACACTATCTTGAATGTGAAAGTGAATTTAAGTGCCAGTTCCGGCGACGGGGCTTCTTGAGAAGAACTGGCAAGAAACTCAAGGCCGACTCTTTTAATTGCCAATATCGTTACATTAAATACAAATACAATCATTAATATAACATAACAAGAGCAATTCATTTCCAAATACTACAATATAATACAATAAATACATAATTATATTAATTTATAGTAATCCTCTTCGCGAAAGAAGAACGGACGAACACTTCCGCGCTTATAATAAAATTACTACTAATATTTAATTGTTTGTTACAATAAATTGTAGAGTGAGAAAGTGTTCGTTTCTTCTTATTTCACGAATAAGATTAATATTAAATCATAATATTAACTGTAAGTGTATTTTTTATACCACCTAATTGGTAAACAATTATACATCCGCCTGATCGCCGCAGTCAATTTACTACACGGACAATTATTCGTCCGTAGCGACGTATCAGATCTATAAAATGTCAAGTCTAAGTCAATTGATAATACAGTAATTTATTTGTTACAGAAACTTGTGTTAAAGTTCTCCAGAAACTAGCTAAGTCTTTCTTCACTAATTAATAGCATAATATAAACATGACAAATAAGTTTTAGATGCTTTCTCCAAGAGATTAAACGCCATTAATTAAAATAAAAATCCTCTGTGTAAAATTATACGACCGAAAAAACTTTACAACAACCATAAGGCAGATGTTTTTCGGTTTTACCGGATAACATTGTTCTCGAAATAGCGCCTCGGAAAACTCCCCAAAGGGTAACTCCGAGTTAAAGCTCAAAGTTTGTGAATAAAATAATCTTTGACGCGTATTGTTATTCAAAAATTATTAAATAATAAACGGACTCTGAGTACAAACAGAGTATAATCTGAATAAACGTATAAACGCGTCACGCTGGGCTGTCGCTTGACATTCGAAGCTTGTCATAGTAAAAAAGCTATTAAAAATCCGAACCGGCACGCGACTGCGCTGAACGCTGTGCCCCGCTGCAAGCAATGCCTTCAACATGCACCGTTTTTTTCAAATCCCCCTTCTTAAGACGTTTTTGTGCAAATCTCGCATTGTGAAACGAAACGAAACCGAAGCTCGAATGAACAAAGATTTGTAAAAAAAAATAGAGCTCGCACCTGGCGGGAAGACGCCGATGGCGCGACATCGAAACGCGGCAACCGCCAAATCCCAACACACATAAATCACCACTATTCTCACTATAAATAAAGCCTTAATTGGTTTATGCGGAACTACGCTCGTAGAATGATCAGCTGTGAGGATAAAAGCACAAGACATTGAGTAACGAGAAGCGAAATACAGTAGGGGATCTATTTTTTTTTTATGATCAGCGAATGCAGGTGATGTTACTGTTATAGAAAACGTAAAATTCAATTATTCGTCTATTGACAATGCGAATTTGGAGCATCTCAAATGCTGTATCCGTGAAGGAACGGCTGCACGGACATTAGAAAAGGCAGCCTTTGTTCCGCACCTATTCGTTTTCTTTGAGTGTCATAAAACGGCCACTTTTACAAATTGGTCGTAAATTATTTGAGTAAGTGAATATATGCAACCGATGAGGGGCAGACTCCATTATAGCTAGGTTCGTAGCAATAAAATGCCCGTATAAGTGCACGCACATATTTAGGCGGTATTGTGGCGGAGTTTTATCACTTGCATTGCAAAATGAAAGAATGATAGTGAATTATTTATTACCACTATTTGTTAGCTCGTAAAATTCAAGTCGAATTCAATATGAATTAACAACGAAAACATACTAATCATTTGAAAATAAAATCTGGCATTAATACTACCATAGAAAGCCATAGCATACAATTGGATTCCATTGATTTTGTATTCTTGAATACTTTTAAGTTTTAGTTAGATATCTATTTTTATAAGCTATCATTTAGTTTCACCTGAAATTTGGATCCGCGTGACCATGAATGCTCACCTAAATGTCTTTTTTAATCCGATATGGCGGCCGCCACAAAAACTTGTTCATTAATAAATATGACTTTATTATAACATAATCCACGGACATAAATTCCCGACTAGAAAGACAAATCCGTTAGTTTTTTTTATATAATATAATAATAATGATAAATTAATGAGACTAAAAGTTCTATGGCGTCGTCACTCATGTCAGTCTAACCGAACACGCTAGTTAAACAACGTCGACCGTAGCCTGTCCATGGATCGGTTTATTTATCTCGAGCTCCTCCGTGCTCCGGAGGCACGTTAAGCCGTCGGTCCCAGTTCTTGCCATTATATGACAGTCGTTAAACCAGGTTCAGTCTAATTTAAGCGGCTTGAAAACACTAGACCTCCGCCAATCCGCAGCTGAGCAGCGTGGTGGAGTATGCTCTATGCCCCTTCGATTGAAGGGAGGCCCGTATCCCAGCAGCGGTATAAATAATGGTTGACGACGATAGTAAAAAGCTCTGGTTCGGCATCGATTCAGGATAACCAAACTCCGGTCACTCCATACAAATGTCGCGTCGTTTAGTACTACATACATAAACAATGATGTCTGTGCATAGCGTGAATGAGCGTGTGCTTGCGGCGCCATACTAAGTGTTCCACATTCGTTTCAGAGAGTGAGGTCGACACAAGAGAGCGGCAGGGAATAGCACATATACTGTGGTATAACCAAAAATCTTAACAATTTTAAATTATTCCTGCTGTTGAAAGGAAAATGTTACTTATTGAAAGTGTTTACCATAATTAAAATTCTAATCATTAATCGACTTGACCTTCCATGGCCGACCTGAAGCGTCGAAAGTCAAAAACCCACAATTACTACAATATCGATTGAATTTTGAGCAGTTCACGTTTATACCCACTTCCTCCGGGCATTATCCGTTGTCGGACACAACATCCGGTGTTGTTCGCCCGAATAATACTTTGTTTGTAAATATAAAACGGTTTAAATGTTAAAAAGTTGAACGTGAGTCACAATTAGGGTTGTCGACGACACGAAATTACCTAATACTTTTTTTTATATGCCAAACAAGGATGATAAGGTATTCGATGGCATCGGTATGCGTGTCAGCGTAATCGAACACGCCAGTTAAGCAACATCGACTGTAGCCTGTCCATGGTTGGGTTTATTTATCTCGTTCGTTATTTAATTCCTCCGTGCTTTTGAGGGCACGTTAAGCCGTCGGTGCCGTCTGTTATTAGATGATAGTCGTTATGAGAAGTCAGTGGCCTTTAGGCGGCTTCAAAACACTAGCCTCCGCCAACCCGCAATGGAGCAGAGGGGTGGAGTATGCTCTAAATCCTTTCGATAGAGGGGACGTCCATATGTCAGTAGTGCGATGAATAAGGGTTGACGACGAAGAACCGCGACCAACAGCGTAACGTGTCCTGCGTAACGAAATGTTATGCTTTTCAAGTTCAGTAATTTCTTCAAATGGTATTTTTTTTTAATATATTAATTTAGATCTGGCAACCCTAGTCACAACGCCGGGGTTGGTCCGCGGCGCGCATGCGGCGCGCTACCACTTGCAGCGAAAGGGTTATATTTTATTACACTTCATTTTTATAGTCCCATTTTAAGCTCCATGTTATAAAATAAAAACTTAGAAATTCAAAACTTTTTTAAAATGAAAACATTACAGTTTATCATCAGATCTTCCCAAAACTTGCAAATTTTTATGATACCAACTGATACTAATCATTAGTCACAACCTAAAAATCGATTACGTGTAAATACCTTTTTTATGGCACGTTGGGTGACAAACAAGCATACGGCCCGATTGATGTAAAGCGGTTACACTATCCTTCTATAGAAACCTTATGTAAAGATATCCTTAAGTAAAAAAATAATTATCCTTCAATAAAAAATGCGTTTAATTTCTTCATTATAGTTTAATTGAATTAAATATTTACTCACTTTCGTCCTATTTAATTTACATATCTACTGTTTAAGTAAAGATGAACTGACAACTTCCTGGTGTATATAAAGTCTGTTAAAAATACAAATACTCAAAAAAAATTACAAGATATATTTCGATCGTGTACCCTAAACAATAAACGACGCCTTAAATCGGTAGTCTAAAATAAATCGAAAACAATTTATTATTTTAGCAACTAATAAAATAATTAGGCATCAAATTGTTGATCGAAATTTTGGAAACGACAGCTAATAAAAGGGCTAATAATTACGCTCGAAAACTAAATTTAACGGATTTGAGTGTGAAATCGGTCACGCTGAAACGGGATTGGGCGGAACATAGCTTATTATAGGGTTGAGAAAACAGGAGTGGTGCTACGAAAAGTGCTTACCAACAAGCAGGTCGAAAGCTTATTTTCACCAAAACTATATATAGGTATGTATACGGGACGGGGATCCACCATATATTCCCACCGCTGTATCTCCTGTATGTATAACGTTTAATGAAAAGTGGGAAACCATGGTCGATACCATCGATTGGATGGTGAGTTATTTTTTGTTTAGAGAGATAGCATTTGGTAGGACGAACCAGAGTAGCGTGGAGTATGCTCTAAACCCCTTCGATTGAGGAGAGGCCCGTATCCCAACAGTAGGACAAATAAGGGTTGACGACGAACCAGAGAAAAGGCAGGCTTTGCTTAATATGAAACGTAAATTTAAGAATATAAATATAAATAAATAAATATAAATATGGCCCTCGTTTAAATCGTCTTCATCGCAAAATGCCTACTGGTCGTAAATTATTTCATAAGATGTCTCTTTCGCGGAATGCGCCGTTCGTAGAATTCCTCTTTCGACAACGCGACATTTTGCCAAAGAGACATTGTGCGAAAAAAAGGCACAGAATGTGCCTTCCGCAAAAGATAGCTTTAAATAAAAGAGACATTACGAGAAAGTTATATTTTACAAGGAGACATTTCGCGAAGTAAACGTTTCGCGCCGGAACAGGTTAAATCAATAAATATGTCCTTAAATTTACGAGTTCCCATATTAAACTATAGTTTAAATTCTTATCTTAAATATTAAAAAGATACCATCTTTGTGTTCACAAATAGTTAGGCTATTACTTTGAAATCAGAATGGTATAAAATATAAAAAAACACATCACATATTCTCAAAGTGTAATAGAAAGACCATAAAACCCCAGAGATCTTAGATTACGACAAATTATTGTAACAAGTCACGGAGAACATGTGACTTATGTATAAAATCTATTTGGTTGAATATAAAAAAGTTTGTACAGGCAATTTTGGAAACTTTTACGAGAGTTAAACGTTATTTTTACGATGAACTGCCTTTACAATTCATAAAACGTTTGTTTATTTTGTTACGACTTGATTATCTGATCTCTTTGGCATGTGAATTTCGTATCCGCTGTCCTCTTTTATCTATAATATTATAGCTAACTAAATATACTTTGATAAGTTTTATATAGCGATCAGTTAACTGGAAGTATTTTACGAACCGTATGCGCAAAAAAAAGTTACAAGGTATAAATTTATACTGTGTAAATGACATTTACATTTCGACGTGTAATATTTAATTAAGGCATTTAATTCACTTCATAATATTACACATTTATTGGTTGATGATTACATACTCACACATGCCTTGTGGCACATGAAAATTTTTGTTAATAATTTCAGTTTTAAATTGTATTTATCTGTACTTTTTATCGTGCAATTAAAGCATATAATTTGTTATGTTATTTTATTAATAGTCAACCTCATGTTTAATCCACGATTAATAAATACATTTTGATGGTTCGTTATGTTTGTTATATTGTTCGCGCTGAACTTTGAAGCTATAAGAATACATTCAAAATTTGACGAGCTTGGTGGTCGAATGGTTAGCAATGGCCACTTTAACTAAATTCAATAATGAATAGTGATTATAGGCCTATATAATCGCGGGTTTGATCCCCGCACAAGACAAACATTTGTGTGCATGAACATGTCTGTCTGTCTTGGTCTGGATGTTTTCTATTGGTCCCAGCTGAAAATCAGCGCTGGGGTCTGACATAGTCAGACCACAGCATAATGCCGAGTTGGGTCCAATTTATGGCATCATGCAGCACTATTGTTTCGTCTTTCTGTATTACCTACCTTACCTGTAATCTATGTAATAGTGTTGTGTCATGTTACAATAAATGTTTCTTCTTCTTCTATGTATTATAAGTATGTATTTACAAAAAAATAATATTTAAGTACATTTATCAGTTGACTAGTACCCATAACACAAGCTTTATGCTTAATTTGGGACTAGATGGCGCTGTGTAAATTGTGCAGAAATATTTATTTATAAAATATTTTGTATTTTCAGAAGTACTAGGCAGTTCTTTCTTAGTGCATCAAATGGCTTTTTGTTAATTGTTTTTGTGAATCCGACGTAAGCGTTATATAAACTAACATACACTTATTGCGAACGATTCTTAATTGACAATATAACTCTGAAATTTCCCTACATTTAAGGGATGTTCCGCCAGCGCTGCGCTAATCGCAGTGACGGCGGTCCTCACATTTGGTCTTCTTCACCTGCGGTTTCCATCAGTCAAGGCAGAGGGAGACATTTTGACCGACCACATTAAAAAAAAATATGTCAGCATTTACAGGTTTTCTCAAGAGACTACAGCATGGGGTTCTTCAAAAAGGGCGTGAAAAGCTTTTTACAGGGTCGGCAACGCGCGTGTGATGACCCTGGTGTTCATAGGCTACAGTAACTGCTTTCCATCAGGTGGTCGGTATGCTTGTTTGCCACTTTCATCATCATCATCATTAGGTCCATTTTAGTCTCCACTACAGGAGCACGACCCTATCTCGTCCGTCCTAGACGGAAGGAGGATTTGGCCTACACTCCCCACGCTGGCCAAAGGTGTGGGGCAAGCCTGATCGATATTTGATAATGTATTTCCCTTAGTCGCCTTGTACGACATCCACGGGAAGAAACGGAGTGATTCTATTCTAGTCTGCCGGAAACCACACTAGTGCCACTTTAGTGGTATAAAAAATCATAATCAGTTATCCAATAGCACCTACTCATTAGTTTTAACAGTAATACTGTGGGAAAATTCATGCACTCGTAGGAATTTAATGAACGCACCGATCGCATATCAACGCGTTCTTAACTAGAAAGTTACCTTAACGCATTCAAATAAGTTACCAGAACACTAAATTTCTAAAGTCGATACACGCCTGTGCGGCCCAAGGTCGCATTGACGATTGCACAACTCAACGAAATACTAAATTAACGTGGCGTGAAAGATAAATTTACATTATGTGGTTTTATTCAAACACGATAAGGGTTACCAAGAGAACGGAATTTTGTCCGGGCGTATTCCGGTTATCGTAAAAAATGCGGCTAGTGAATTGATTAACGACTACGTCTACCCCGGGAAGACCATGCCTTTGCTGACATAATTTCATTCAACTGAGAAAAGAGATTGATAATTTCATTCAACTGAGCTGCATTTGGAACGCTTCCATACATCCTCACCGCTCAGATTCCCAATGCTTGAAGACTATCTTCTTCAGCCAGTGCGTCTTCGCCAGTTTTGGTGGATTTTGTTGGTTTATAGGCCAAAATAGCATGATGAGTGATAGAGAGACTAGGCTTAGAGTTTCTCTAAGGCAGTGTTTTTCGAACATGGCGCGAGTGCCTTAGTATGTAAAAATATTTTGCGACGTACGTATTTTATTATTATACTGTACGTATTATATTACAAATATGGAATTTGTAGAGTTATATTTATTTAAGTATCGGTGAATTAAATACAATAAAGAAAACAAATTAATAATTAACTCTCTAAAATAGACATGGATTACGTTCCGAAATTAACATTGTCTAAACAAAAATATCTCTTTGAACGTTTTTTTTAAGCTCGACTTTCCGCGACCGGAGTCGGCTCGGATATTCGACATAGAACGGAGGTTGTTGATGTAGCTCTCAAAATCGTTAAGCTGACTTAGCAGTGGTCCGGCCATATCTGTCGAATCGGTGATGGCCAAACGGAGAGGAAGGCCGTGTATGGGGTGACAAAGCGAAGCTGAAAGTGATGCGGAAAGCGGAGGAAGCTGCCAGGAGATGGTAGATACAGAGTAATAATGATGTTGCATGAACCCATATTTATCCTAGTGCTGCGACACGGGTCACCCTACAAGCGAGGGGGCAGCTTCTCCCCGAGGAGTTTAGAGCGTACTTCCTCCATCAACTGCAGATTTGTGGAGATGATGAGTAGTGGTGTAATACGGGCAGCATTTAAGATTTTCGCGAAATGCGATTGGCGACGAGCAAAGAGCGAAGTGCGAGATTTTTTTATTAAATTTTTAAGGACTAAAATGTCTAGACATTTTGAAATAACCAGCTATATTTTTAATAATAATAATAATAATAATGTCTGTGCAACGCCTGTCGGATCAAGTGAGGGCTATTCAGCGATGTCGCTTGCTGGATGAACCTACACTTGAGCGACTTCGCCAGGAAACGCGCTCTGTTCATGGAGTCGACGAGGTAAGTCAAACTCTCCCTGCTGCGATGCCGAATATAGTGCATTTGGCAACGACGCAGGCGGAGGATAGACCAATACCAGACGACTACGTGAACACAAGCGCGAATCTAACCCAGGATAATGAGCAAATGAGGAGAGCATTGGACGAGGCGATCTCTATGTATCGCTCTACACCAATTGCAGAAAGACCGCGTTTACCACGTTTGCCCGTGCATAAACGAAATATGGCGCTTGTGGGGGCTATAGACCGATTGCTAGATCCATATTTGGAATCTAGCCAAAACCTAGCTGATACTCACTCGATTCTCTATTGCGCGGCCATCGCAGTTTGTCGCGTGGCTCGGATCAAATTTCCGGATTATGATCGAGCCCCGCGACCTGCTGCCGTACCCGCGTGGCATATGAGAATCGAGCGGCGTATCAGCGCGGCTAGGGCCCTCATTGGCAAGCTAATCTGCTTTAGGTCGGGGAATAATCGCCCGAGAATTATGCGCTTTGTGCACCAGGCATTCGCTGGGACCAATATAAGGCCCCAAGACTACATGTACTGGGTCACAGAGCGCATAGACTTCCTAAAGCAGAAAGTGTATGCATGGGCAAACCGTATTCGTCGGTACAGGCAGCGTGTAGATAGGTACCATCAGAATCGCCTCTTCCAATGTGACCAAAGGAAAGTATACCGAACTTGGGAGAGACCCACCAGTTGTGTGGTTGATGGACAGCTTCCAAATGCTGATGCCATGACACAATTCTGGCAAAACATTTGGTCGATGCCTGTCAACCACACCGAGGGTACATGGATTGAAGTTGTTGAGCGGGCGTGTGAGTCGATCGGAAACATGGAGGCTATATCCATTAGCCCTCAAGACGTTAGTTGTGCAATCCGACCTGCACATAACTGGAAAGCTCCAGGACCGGACGGATTGCACAACTTTTGGCTTAAGTGGTTCCGTCACTCACATGCCCTCTTAGCAACTCAGTTCCAAGAAGCTCTCGAAACGGGCTCTCTACCAAGTTTCATGACGACTGGTATTACTTTCCTGCTCTATAAGAACGGCAGTACCACGGAAGCAAAAAACTATAGACCCATTACGTGCTTGCCAACAACATACAAGCTCCTTACATCCATTCTGACATCAAAAATTGCTAAACACATTGACTGTAATAATGTTTTAGCCATTGCTCAGAATGGATGTAGGGCTGGGTCTCGTGGTACTAAAGAGCTTCTCCTCATTGACATGACCATTTGCCAACAGGTTCGCCGAAACAGGAAGAACCTGTCCGCCGCCTGGATTGACTACAAAAAGGCCTATGATTCGGTGCCTCATTCATGGCTAAGACGGGTCCTAGAGTTGTATAAAGTAGATACAACTTTATGCACCTTTCTTAGTTCGTGTATGGGGCAGTGGACCACAGTGCTTTGTCAACCGGGGGGTGGAGTTTCTCCTGCATTGGCGAACCCTATAAGGATACAACGTGGTATTTTCCAGGGTGACAGCCTCAGTCCGTTGTGGTTCTGCCTAGCCCTCAATCCACTTAGCACTCTGTTAAGGGATTCAGGGTTGGGCATTCGACTTCATAGAGGGGGTGAGATCATTTCTCATCTGCTGTACATGGATGACCTCAAATTGTTTGCACCAAATAAGCCAGACATTTTGGAGTTACTGAGAGTAACTGAAACTTTCAGTGGCTCCATCGGTATGGAGTTTGGTGTCGACAAATGTGCGGTCATTAATGTACAGCGGGGTAGGGTTGTAAATTCAGATGGTTTACAACTCTCTGAGACAATGTTCCTCAGGTCCCTCTCTGAAGTCGAAACCTACAAGTACCTTGGTATGTCGGAGGCTTTGGGTATAGCTAGCGGGGACATAAAACAATCGGTGATGGACCGATTCTTTGGTCGCCTGACAAAAGTACTGAAAAGTCTTTTGTCAGGTGGTAACAAGGTTCGGGCTTTCAACGGTTGGGTTATGCCCCTGCTGATATACACCTTCGGCATACTAAGGTGGTCTCAGACTGAATTGGACGCCCTGGATGTAAAGATCCGAAAACTACTTACCACGTATCGTATGCATCACCCGCGATCGTCGGTGATGAGATTGTACATCCCGCGGAAGTGTGGGGGCCGCGGCTTTTTAAATGCCAAAAACCTACACAACCGTGAGGTGTGCAATCTTAGGGAATATTTCCTACACTGTGATAGCGGGATGCACCGCGACGTGGTAGCAGTTGATAAGGGCTTTACGCCACTATCCTTGGCAAACGAAAACTGGCGCAAACCATCTGTACTTACTACCCAGAGCCGCAAGGATGTATGGAAGAGCAAGGAGTTACATGGGCGGTTCTACCGGGCTCTCAATGGGCCTGATGTAGACTCGTCCGCATCGGTGGCCTGGCTACGTTTCGGTGATCTCTTTGGAGAAACTGAAGGTTTTGTCTGTGCAATTATGGACGAAGTTATCAAGACGAATAACTACCGGAAATATATCCTGAAGGACGGTACGGTCGACATCTGTCGAGCATGCCACCGTCCCGGAGAATCCCTCAGGCATATAGTTTCCGGTTGTTCTCATCTTGCTAACGGCGAGTACTTGCACAGGCACAATCAAGTAGCTAGGATTATACACCAGCAACTTGCTCTTAGATATCGCCTTGTGGGCTCTGAGGTACCATACTACAAGTATGTACCTGCGCCAGTTCTCGAGAACGGTAGTGTCACGCTCTACTGGGACCGATCTATTATCACTGACAGGACTATTGTTGCCAATAGACCTGATATCGTGTTAATAGACCGGGTGACGAGTCGTGCAATTCTCATTGACGTCACCATTCCCCATGACGAGAACCTCGTGAAGGCCGAAAAAGAGAAACTTTCGAAGTACTTGGACTTGGCCCACGAGGTTACCGCCATGTGGCATGTGGACTCAGCGATAATTGTACCGATAGTCGTAACAGTGAACGGACTTATAGCGAAGAGTCTCGACCGTCATCTCGAGAGGCTCTCGCTTGGCAGTTGGGTCAAGAGCCGGATACAAAAAGCGGTTCTTCTGGACACGGCCCGCATTGTGAGGAGATTCCTCACTATGGAGCCCTAACCACCGGTAGCTTGGGTCTTCGCTCCGCTACCGGCGGGTGCCCCCTTTTTTTATATATTTTTAAATGTACTTTTCTTTTTTATCTGTATATTTAAAAATGTTAAAAATTGAGAAAAAACATGAATAAATGAAATAATAATAATAATAATAATTTATTTGCGTAAATAAGGTACATACTGGGGGTTGTTCAATAAGTCATAACAAAGTTTCTCTTATTCTACCCTTACCGGGCGTGCAAATTAACATAATGATTTAGATATTTACTGCCTGCAGGTTCTAAAGTGGTCACAGTAAAATTGCAATAATGTCATGTGTCGCTTATAGTAATAGCATCAAAAATAAAATATGTTAAATTATGAAAATTGTCAAAGTTTAAATTCAATGTCACAGTGAAATAAAATTAAAAATCCATATCATACCATTACAACAATAAAATTATATAAAATTAATTAGATTTTACAATATATTATTATGTATGTAATGTCAACGCCTGTTTTTGATGTCCAAATACTCCCGGATAGAATAGAAACATTTGTCCATTAACCAGAGGTGCAATTGTTTCTTAAAAGATCTCACGGTCAGTTGTTTGAACTGTTCCGGTAAATTATTGAATATTTTAATAGCCATACAATACGAATTATTTTTGTATAGTGTCAGCCGAATATTTGGCAATAGTAATATGTTTTCATGCCGTGTCGGCTTATTTTTGACGTCCCCTCTTGTAACAAAGTATTCGGGATGTTCTTTAACAAGGATGCATAATTGTTTAATATATAAACAAGGCAGCGGTAGTATATGCAATTTTTTAAAAAGAGGTAGGCATGGTTCTTGAAAATGGGCGTTGCATATAGCTCGTATACACTTTTTTTGGGCTTTAAAAGCTCTACTTGAATCTACCGAGTTTCCCCATAATAAAAGTCCATATCCAAGTACTGAGGACACATAGCCATGATAGGCATTTAGAGCTGCTTCTATAGATGCGATATTTCTGAGCCGTCTTAGTGCGTAAACGAATTTGTCAATTTTTGAACATACTTTATCTACGTGCGCCTTCCAGTTACAATGCTTATCCAGAGTAAATCCTAGAAAGTTAACTTTGTTCACTATATCAATTTTACTATTTTCATATCGAATGGATAATGTACATGATTTCGATTGAGTCGTTTCAAATTGTATTACTTTTGTTTTATTTATATTAATTTTAAGGTTGTTCTGATTTAACCAGTCAATTACATTCAGTAAAGTTCTGTTAATGTCCGCATTAAAGTCATCAGTTGTATTGTTTTTTATTACTATTGTTGTATCGTCTGCAAACATGAAACACCTATGTCTGGTAATATTGGGTAGATTATTTATATAAATCAAGAACAGCAATGGCCCAAGAACACTGCCCTGCGGTACCCCACAAGTGTTTGGTCTATATTTAGATCTATAAATATTTTTTTTTGTTCCAGTTATTTTGGATATTTCTGTACATTGTTTTCTATTAGATATGTAACTTTTTATCCAGTTATAAGCATTTCCTCTGATACCATTTTTCTCTAATTTGGATAAAAGTTTACTATGTGAGACAAAATCAAAAGCTTTGCTCATATCCAGAAGGAGTGCAATTAACGGTATTTTATCATTCATACTATCTATCACAAAATTAATTAAATTAAAACACGCCAAGGTAGTGGACTTCCCTTCTTGGAAACCAAATTGTTCGTCTTTTAATAGTCCATGTTTAATAATAAATTTGTATATACGTTTATACATAACCTTCTCAATTACTTTGGATATTACCGGGATAAGAGTAACCGGTCTGTAATTGTTCATATCAGTTTTGGAATCCTTTTTGTGTAGAGGTTTTACAATTGAAAATTCGAGAGCCTCTGGGAAGTGTCCTTCTTCCATACTTAGGTTTATAATATATGCCAAGGGTTTACATATAAATTTGGCACATAACTTTAAAGCATGGGTGCTGATGTTATCGTAACGTCGTACGACTTTCCCAGATTGACCGAAAAATAACGCTTTACCTATTTTCTTTTTTATACGACTAAGATGACCGACAATCAAACGGTTCACCTGATGGTAAGCTTCTGATAGTAATGTCTTTTTTGCGACAACTTCGTTCGCTATTTGGAAAGGCAAGTAATCACACGGGGCAGATTGCCAACATGCAGACGAGGTTGGCTTTAGCTTCCAGATAGAGGAAATCCTTTTTATTGCTGTAGCCTATGCAACATTGGAGTTCTTGGAGAATTAAATAAAATAAATCAAAGCTCCCACATTTAGTAGACGTCCGAGTTACTCCTTATGTTATATATCTATCATTCTACAGTCGACCTGTTACTGAAAAGTGACTAAATATAGTATATACTAAATTCGTAGGTTCGATTTGGTAATCTCTCTCGTAACAATATGTTAAGATAATATAAAAAAAATAATAAGTATTGGTTTTATTTCTTCCATCGAGTCTCTGTCTGATTGAAAAATCAGCGGTAAACTGCTGACTTTTTTCGCATTGCAGCAAAATAAATTTCGTTTGTTTGTGGCAGTAAATATTCAATTTGCAATATAAATTAAATATAATAAATAAACAATATGGTACACATAGCGACATCTAGGTTAGCAAACGCTCAACTATATTCGCCGCTACTGGATGGTAGATGTCGCTAGTATACGCTTCGACACAAAAAGCATTGAAATATAACTTACCAATGCCACCTAGCGGCGAGTAGCTGAACAAGTATCTCACTTGCTTTACAACAATTCCAACAGCGCCATCTAGCGTAGATCACTGCATCCAATTAAAACACTTCAAAACACATTTTTTAAATTCTTGACGTTCACTTTGCAATATCACTTTTTAATCTGATCAGCTACGCAATTTAATATCTTATAATCTATCACACTAATTACACAACTGCACTGGGTATGTTGCATCAGCTGTACATAAATCTGAAACAAAACAATAAAAAGATCAGAAAGTATTTAAAATGTTTACAAATAAAATCATTATGGTATATGTTAAGGTACACAAGGTTCTAAGTATAAGTTTAATTTAACGATTATATACCTAATATAATTATTAAATTTGACAATTATATTTTTTTGACCCTGTTTAGTTAATTTTTTTCTTTCTTTCTATAGGTATAATAATATAAATTTTAAGATTAGTTTATTTTTAGGTACTTTAGTTTGTAGAGTAAATTTATGTGCTAATAATTATATATTTATTATTTAGCATTTTATTCTATTATTAAATATTTTTAAATTTTTACTTTCTTAGCAACCTGCTCTGGCTTTGTCTATATGGCATAACATACATGTATTATAGTATATAAATTTACCAGAAAACATTCTCTAAATGGTAGTAGCAGCAGTAGGTAAAACTTATCATAATTCTCCGCACAAATAAAGAAGAAACAGAAAGCAACTTTGTTCTATTCAGCGTGTACTTTATTGAACTATATTAACTACATAATACAAATTTGAATCGTTTAACTTGAACAAAAGATATAACACAAAATATGTGATAGTTATGGTACTAAGTACGAACTTGTAGTAATACCTCTAAATTCATGATTAAATGATATTCCAACTATGGTTTCTGAACTTGATTAAGGAATAAATGGATTTCATGGACACGCTTTCTGTTTGTAGAATAATTTCAGAACTTTAATTGCGCATTAATATAAAAAAAAATGTATCACTACACTAAGCAAAACAGCTACTTACTATGTAATCAGCTCTGAACAACTACCTCATAATCAATTATGATTAAATTACTTATGATTAGACATTAATTACTATTATAAATACATAAAGTTTCATAAATAAGTATACAGTAAAAAGATATTTAAAAATCTTATAAGTTGTTCATGCAAATGCAATGTGACATGTGGTTTAAGTGATGAAATTATTTGAAATATAAGTATAAATATCACTTATCTAGTCTTATTCATAGAATAAAAGGACTAAATACTATACTTTCAAAATATGATAACAATAAGAAAAGGGTATCCATCCCTAATTTTTACATTTATGAACACTTTGAATTCTACAGGAAAACAATTGTTTTGATGGGTGAAACAATAAATATTACATTATATTATAAATACTGTTATTTCATGAATATTAAAATATAAGTCTATTGCTTTATGACGTCCCAATGGTAGATTTTCCAATGATAGACATTAATAAAAACCACATGAACTGAAATGTTTCTAGAGACTTCATGTTATGGAGAAATTTATAAATTTAATCACTAAAATGTTATAAAAATGTATTATACATACCACTAACACTTCATCCAAGTATGCATTCCACAGATAAATAGATTCCATCACTATAACCTGTTCTAATAACCAATTTTACTATCAAAACCAAATCAACCTAAGTTATTACGAAGCACGTTTTTAACCAAAAAGCGGAAAGTCAGACTAAAGGCAACTATTAACGAAAGAGAATCCTTCGTATTAAATATTTACCGATAATTTACACCACTTTACTGAAAGATTTATGCCTGAAAAGTGCAAGCACGTGCACATAGAAATGCAACTTTATGCACTCTGCTAACTTCGTCCTGAAAACTACTTTTGCGCAAGAGATAGATTGGATGCGATAGAATCACCGAAATAAACAATTATCAGGGGTTTTACCACGAGAACTTTATAACCAATTCGAATTACAGCGGCTGAAAAAACTACACAAAGAAAACATATGATCGATCGTCGAACTTGAAGTGCACATGGACTAGTCTATGGTTTCTACTACTGTCATTTCTCCCTGTCATTCACGAAAAAGTGCATTACAGAGGGCGTTAGTGGCGTTTTGTCTTTGTATCTTTGAACGTATTTGAACTTTTTAGGATTTCAACTAATATTACCTAATATTATTTACGTATTTTCATAATATTATTTCCTGAAGGTTTTCCAACTGCGTAAATAACAATTACATATTCATAATCTGTATAAATAGCTAGCATCACAAATTGACATTTCCACAGTAAGGCACATAGAATGAGCTAAAATCAAACTGCAATATTTAAGCATGGCTCACTGTATTCTTTTGTCAGATCGAAAAGATATTGAAAGTAAAAATAAATAAAATTTTATTTGTGACTGTTTAAAAATATTTGTTAAGTATTTTTAAAATGTTTAAATCAAAATAATATCACAAAATACAGAGAGTGTTTTGTGATATTATTTTTAGATTAGATTAGAGTCTCTGTGTTTTGTGATATTATGATTATTATGTAAACAATAAAATATGTACCGTAACATTATATTTTATTTTTTGAGACTAAATATTAAAAATAATGTTTTATTTCGAGTAAAATTTCTTACAATTCGGCTTAAATTACTTGGGCATTATACAAAGTTCAATGAAAATAGCTTATTAAATGATAATGCCGGTAGACGGTAATATATCTACAGTTTGGCGAACGGACAATGATTTATAGGGATTTCAAAACGGACCTTAAAAATACGATAATTATAACAAATAAACACCGACCTTTAAGGGTTTTCCACAAAAAAACCCGTATTCGAAATTCCTGGGATTTTTCCTATTATGTTTTTCCCACCGCTTATCTCTACTCGCGGGACTGGTCTTTGTATTCATATGTCTTAAAAAAGTTAATTCACAATCATGATAGTGTACTTGAGTACAATTTTTAATACCTATTATTTGTTTATTTAAACGTGTCGCCGAGATACAAATTAATGATTTCGAAAAACTATAGGTATCTAATCAATAAACAATTCAAGGTCAAAAATACGGTTTGAAATAGTAACTTACGTGCACTATGTTTTATACATATTTATTAAAGTTAAATAAAGTTTTATAGTTCGCTTTGAAATGTAGGTAGGTAAATGATTTTTTTTCACATTAGTGAAAAAAAATATATACCACTAACGCAATCAAACGTACGATTTTCTTGATGGTAAACATACAACGCAGCCTATACATGCTTGCGAGTTGCGATATCGGAGGCATCACAGTCTGTAAATTACGCAGTGAGCCCCAGGTTCCTCCATATACTTAATGGCTTCTGTGGCTAAATACCTTCTGTGAGCTTGGAATCATTCGTTATCGAAAGATCTTGTCTCTGAACCGAGTCACAAGGACCGCTAGAATGGGACCGCAGGTCTTGCGGTCGCTTGCCATTTTAATGGCGTATAGAAATAACAAGTGTTTCACTAGTTAATTATAAATTCATTACCTTTGGTGTGCAATCGATGTGACAATTTAGGTTGTGGATCCTGAATCTGGAAAAAATGGTATTAATTTTATATGGTTTGTTATTTGTTACCTAATGACAAATGAAAATATATAAAAGTCATATGATCGTCTACAAATTGACATATATATATTACCGGTTCATTCACCCACAGACTTTCAAACTCTTTTTCAAACTTTGCTACAATGTTTGGATGTGAAGTAACAATAACGCTCTCGTGGTTTGAAACCATTGCTTGAGTGGACCAATTCAACGAGCCAGACATGACAAAACCTTTCACTTGTTTTGGTTTCGGTAGTTGTTTTGTGTTATTATTAGTGTATTGTGCATGCACATTTAATTTCTCTGCGTATGCTTTCAAAATGTTCTTTCGTTTTATCGCTTTAGGTCCATCTATGATGCAGAATTTATGATGCATAAGTATCGTTTTTTTATTGGTTTGAATATCGATGAAACCTGTAAAACACAAAGAAATTGTTTAGGTTAGTACTTTTAATTGTAATTGTGCACTAGTCAAATATCGTCATCTCCCACAAAATGAACTTACGATTCTATCTATTACTTATTAGAAGATACTGGTGTGACAATAGAAATATTAATTAATGAGAACTAGTACCAGCAATATACTTACTGTATCGACTCAGTCTCTCAATTTGTGATGGAGGTTTATCTGACATATCGCTGTCAACAATTATCCTTACTAAAATGTGCTTTTGTCCGAGCCTAATTATTTGCTCTGCGATTTCGCTGCTTGTAATTAGATACATGCATACATCCAACGTTTCACGAGCCGATTTTAAATACTTTATTAATTTACCACAGTTAAATTCTCTGCTTTCACACACAGTAATATTTTTATTTTGTGCTACTCTGATGGTGTGTTCGACAAGATCGTCTGAGAAAATTATCACATCATTTATTTCCCGATTCTTGGTAGCAAGCACTTCAGTACATGTGTCCTCGTTTTTTTTTACTTCAATTTCCGGTTTCTTTTTCGAGATCGCAAAATACTTATACAATTTCTTTACTACTTGAGATGCTACTACAGCCGTAGCTGTTGATGCTAAAAGAATTTTCGCACTTTTCCAATACATTTTTCTTTAAACGTGTCACAAATTATATACAGCCCACCATGTTAATCACGCATCAGCTTATAGAAATGCGTTTTGTAGGTACCTAGGAAAAATATTTTATGCGCATACCTACCTCTACCGTGAAATATTTCAAATTGAAATAATCTAACTCGTTCATCTATATCGTCTGTGAATAATATTGCCTGACTTCAATAAAACAGACAATTGCACAACGTATCAAATTTACGTTATGCAGGAATACGAGTTTTTATCGCAACTTATTTATTTTTCTTCATACGTTAAATGTTGACAATTATTACGGATTTGAAAAGTATATTTAATCTTGCGTCCATCTGAGTTAATAATTAAAATGTAATAATAAATACATAATTAAAATCTAAGTTAAAATAATTGAACACAAGAAAAGAATAAAAGAATTTGTTCATTCTTTTTTTTTCTTTTCACTTACAAATTTAATTTCACGTGCTAATTCATTCAGTCGCAGAAATCATCGGTCGCCTCTAGTGGTGGGTCGTCGACGATTTTACAGTCGACGCAACGAGACCGTTTACCGTCGACGATGAACTAGTTTAAAAAACAGTCTAATTTTCCACTAGTTTACGTCGTCGTCGATATAACTATTTCTTCACATAAGCGATTGGTAAACGGAAACCGTTTACGTCTAATTTTCGACTAGTTTACGTCGACGACGACGTAAACTAGTCGAAAATTAGACTGTTTTTTAAACTAGTTCATCGTCGACGGTAAACGGTCTCGTTGCGTCGTCTGGGTAAACGAACAAAAATCTAATTTGTCAAGTCACTAGACGAGACGAGACGATCGCGACGCGACGCAACGGGCTCATCAACCAGTCGAAGAATAAACTAGTATATCTGTGAACTGTAAACTAGTTTAATCGTTCACGCACAAAAATAGTTTAAAAAATCGGTTCGTTCATTCAACGCCCACCTCTAGTCGCCTCTTGAATTCTTGATTGTCGATGTCGCGTTCGCGTTGTTTGTTTTGAAAAATCCATGGAAAAAATAATGTCTGATTAGCAATCTACTGGGTTGTAGACTTGCGCAAAACAGTTCACTGAACTGAAAAGAGAGATGCAGTTCTTTTGACGCAAATGAACTATATCACTCATCTAGTTCATTTAGTTCATTTAGTTCAATTGCTTCTGTAGTTCTTTTGACTCATTTAGTTCGTTTAGTTCAATTGCTTCTGTAGTTCTTTTGACTCATTTAGTTCGTTTAGTTCAATGTATCTTTGATTCAATCGACTCAGTAGTTCTGTTGACTGATTCCTTCTACATTCTTCTATGTTCTATTGCATCATTTTGATGACATTGTATTTTTGTATTAAATAAGTAAGTAATTAAATATTTTATAAATTTCCTTCCAAATATTGATTTTCCTTCAAACTTTTCACAGGCTTAGGACTGTCAAGCTTGAGTAAAAAGAAATTATTTAGTGGTTAAAATAATAATTAATATAAAAATTGAGCCTTGTACTACTACTATAGCATATTTTCGCTAACAGCTTATGGTTCTTATGTCCTTAGCCTTAGAGTTCTAATTCGGTCAGTCAACCACGCACGAAACTATCTGTCTCGTTTTATCACGAACAATTTCAGAATCTTCCGTCCTTTTCGCTCTCTATGAGCAATTTTGGCATTACAACGTATATCTCTCATTCTAGCTCGTACGCTTTATGTATTTCCGTTCTTTTTACTCTTTGTCACTCATTGAACTAAATGACGCAGTGAACTACATGGGACAAGAAAGAGTGAGTGACAAGAACCGGCTTGTATGGTGAACTGGTACATTTGAACTACTCACTCAGGAACTACACAAGTCTACTGGGTTGGATAAAAAAAAATCTGCTGTAAACGTTAGTAGTGATAATGGTTTATGTAAAGAAATTATAAATCTAGAATTAGCTGAGTTGATGTCGCAATTGCGTCTGCAAAATGCCGAAAATTCCTTATAAAGCGGAAAATGCCAAGGAAGACGATGAAGATTACGAAATTGTGTCGTTTGAGGACTTCTGTGATAAGTCGCCGGGGTCTAAAACTGATTTATTGACCCTAAATGATAATATTAATTATCGTCTTTGTTATGAAAGTGATAAGAGCTCCAAATTCGCTGGTGACCAAGGAGAGTCTTCTAGGGATACTGAACGGCAGACGGAGACGTCTTTAAATGGTTCTAAAAATGTTACCTTTAAAAGGAAACTGTCCAATTCGTTTGCTCCTTTTGGAAGGTCCAATGGGAAACCTCTAAGGGGGCCTTTGTTTAGTGGAGTTATCCCCAAGCCAAGAAATGAGGGAGAATCCACATCAAGAGAACACAGGTATGTCATATCTGTACAGGTATTTTAATTCTGTCATAGCGTTTACAAAGACCTCTCGTCTTTGTAAGGCATTAAAAGGAAAATGGATTAAAGATCACCACCAAATAATTACCTATTCATACAGATTACTTGAATATATTTGAAATACCTATAGATGTGGGTCGATTTTCTTAGACAAAAGCTGCTTGATTTTGAAAATGAGTGCTTAATATCAGGCGTTGTCAGGCGAGTCATATGCTTGATTCTTATATGATATGAGAGATATTTAATTTCAGAGCAATTCGACAAGAAATTACAAGAACACCCAAAAATAAAATATGTAAAGCTTTCAGGAGAATGTAATTAGTTATTACTAATAGCCTAAAACTACATTCAGCGAGCAGAAAACTATTTTGTTTTTGTACTATGTTGGGTAGCAGCCAAGCATATAGCCTATCTGATGTGAAGTAGACCAGATCCCTTAGAGTTTAGACACTTGTAACAAAGAGTATAGCTCATGCGCCGCCACTTCTGCTGTCATTGCAGCAACTCCATACATTCCCGGTAACCCCACTCACTTGCAGGAACGCTAACAATTCTAGACCTCTAGAAAGTTATAATTGGGCTGCAGTATTATGTGAGGCCGTGTGGTTTCCGGCAGACTAGAATAGAATTACTCTGTCTCTTCTCGTGGATGTCGTACAAGGCGACTAAGGGAAATACATTATAAAACATCGATCAGGCCCCAGATCCCCAACCCGCCTGGCCAGCGTAGGCAGTGTAGGCCAAACCCTCCTTCGAGACGGACGAGAGAGGGTCGTGCTCCTGTAGTGGAGACTAAAATGACCTGATGATAATGATGATGTCAATGTGAGGTCCTACCTCAGTTATGCCATTCAAAATTCCCCTATGCTCTTTTGCCAGAGCCTCGTGTTGATCTGCAGGGTGCGTCACATACAGGGGAGGTTGGTTTTAGTCACCATTATAAATCAAAGTCAACCTGCGCTGTAAATGTTTAGACAAACATGACAATTTTTTTTTCTTATTATCTGCAACATGGCAGTCTAGGGACAATAAGCCATTCATCTATTTAGGTCTGTTATTTAAATTTCTGTAGAGCTTTCCCATTGGATGGATTTCCATCCAGTAGCTTTCTATCTTGTTGACAATCTGGTACTGAAGCTTAAAATGTCCTTTCGTTTCAGTCTCATGTGTTGAAGTCCTCCCTGATCGGTCAAGGACCGACAAGACAAAATGGCAGAATTTCTTTTTTTGCAACCCGCAGTTGTGTGACAGCTATGGAAATCATAACATACAATTTATAAAAAAAAATTAAACGTTGTAATGTCCTCCATATTTCTCATACCATGGATAAAATATTCTTCATATTATAAATGTTAACTATTACAATATCCTTAAATACCGAACAATAAAATTTATTGGCATATTTCAAATAAACATTATGTTAGTATTTTCTTCAATATTCCTTTAGTAAACATTCTTTCAGTAAGAACTGTCAGATAATACATAGCTATAGAATTTATATTTACATGTTACTACAAATTTTTTGTTGTATAATACATTTTTTGTTTCACATTGAGTTACAAATAGCTGCCTTTGATATACTTAAGAGGGGGTATAAAGGCAAATTGACAATTTTTGATTAGATGTATACCGTAAAACATAGGCCATTAATTACCCGAAAAAAAAATACAGATATTACAATATACTTAAAAGGGATTGGTCTGACTGAAAACATAAAATATGAATGTGTTATCGATAGAAATAAATCACGAAGTTACGTCTAATTTTCAACTAAACCTAACTTTTCATCAATATGGTTCGTACTAGCGAGCCCATATTTTAATACGTAGTATAAAATTATATTACTAAGCGATTTTACTAGCGATTTTTTTTAAAGATGTATATTTTACGCGCAATTAAAATAAAACGAATTCGGCGCTTACTACGTTCTTATTTGGCTCAGAACGCTCACGTCTGTCGCACCCGACCTACGGCGACATGCATGTTTTATTTCATCTATCAGTTGTGATCACTCCGTTGAGACGAGAAGACTGTGTTTCTGTACTCCGGACCGAGAATATACTTCGTTGAAAATATGGCAAACAAAAAAAAAATTTATACTACCTCGGGTGGCAGACAAGCATACGGCGTAAGCATAGGCGGTTACCAACACCCAACTAATAATTGAAATATTGAGAGTAATTGTAAACTAATAAATAATTATTCTTGCAAATAATTAATATTGAATGTGAGATTGATTATTGTTTCGTTGATGAGAAGATTAACCTTGAAATATCGACCCTTGCGCGTCCGCTTTAGAGCTCACAATACAATGCACAAACGGTGGACTAATGTCGGTACGAGTAGTATATGCAAAACAAAACGATACTTTTGACCACTCGAGTGCTGGTGCCCGTATGTATTCACGATTTTTACAGTAACTTATACAGTACATAATTTAAAAAAGAAAAACGGGTTGCACTTCGGTAGTACAGGCAGAAGCGAAAATATTAACGTTCCGCATTTTTGAATATTTTGGAATGGTTACGGAATGTCTCACGAATTGCTTTATTTATCAGTGTAAAAGTATGGACTATCATTTATGTGGTAAAACACAATATTCATTTATTGCGCTATCGTACACAAACATGACAATTTATATTACACTAGCTGACTCGCGCAACTTCGTCTGCTTGAGCTGCGTCACTCAACGCTCTGTGCGTTGAGAGTGAAGCGTAAGCTTACCACTTGAAAGGTTATGGTGAGCCAATTTTAAAAGATGGACACATTCTATCACGGACTTTTTTTTAGATCTTTTTAAGGTGAATAATTCCGTTGTATATAATTGTTAGACAGTAGTGGAGACTAAAATGGACCTGATGATGATGATGATGATATAATTGTTGCGAAACTTGAACTGTTTACGCAGCGCACGCAACGGCAGCTCTCAAAAGGAATATTTTTTCCCATTTTTGCAACATTTTTCATTGGTGCTCCGCTCCTATTGGTGATAGCGTGATGTTATCTGTTATAGACTTATAGCCCACACCTTTCTTCGAAAAATAGGCTATCTAACGCTAAAAGATTTTTTCAATTCGAATAAGTAGTTACTGAGATTAGCGCGTTCAAACAAACAAACAAACTCTTCAGCTTTATAATACCTCAATATTACCTCTTCTCCTACGCCGCGCCGGCGGCCTACCCTCCCCTCGTCTTACGAATTTTCGATCAGGTCACGTGTCCTGACGCAAGTTTAATATTTTTTACCCATCCCAAGAAGTGCACGACGCTGTTAATGCTACGTACGACCAATGGAGCGATAGAACTCTTACAGTCATATATGTTATTAACGGATCACTCTCTGTTGCGACTTGAGGAGACGTTTTCAGAGTAAAAGTTGTTTACATATAAATTCTTCAACACGTAAATAAAAACCTTTAAGAATATCGTGATTTAAAAATAAAATAATAGAAGTAATTTCAGTAATTATAAATAAATCCAAACTAATATTATAAATGTGAAAGTGTGTTTGTTTGTTTGTCCTTCTTTCACGTCGAAAGTAACAAACGGATTGACATGATTATTTTTTGAGATAGTGACCTGGAGAGTGACATAGGCTACTCTTTATAACGGAAAAACATCTTATTTCCGCGGGAAAAAATAAAATTTATAATCATTTGTCCTTCCATTACGTCGAAAGGAACCCATGTACCTA
Source organism: Hypsopygia costalis (assembly GCA_937001555.2). NCBI lineage: Eukaryota > Metazoa > Arthropoda > Insecta > Lepidoptera > Pyralidae > Hypsopygia > Hypsopygia costalis. The sequence goes on along the minus strand of OW443340.2, from coordinate 3,788,024 downwards.
CATATTTTTTTTAACAGGGATAGGTTACGGCCTGGAGAGTGACATAAGCTACTCTTTATCTCAGAAAAACACCACGTGAAAAAATATTTTTTTTATAAATATTTGTCATTCTTTCACATCAAAAGAAACTTAAGTGCGGACATGATTTTTTTAAATGGGGATAGCTTACGGTCAGGAGAGTAATACAGACTACTTTTTATCCCGGAACAATATCTTATTCCCGTGGGAAAAAATAAACTTGGTAATCATTTGTCCTTTTTTTACGTCGAAAGAAACCTAAATGCCGATATGATTTTTTTAACAGGGATAGTTTACGATCTGGTGAGTGACATAAGCTAATATTTATCCTGGAAAAACATCTTATTTCCATGGGATTTTTTTTACATAAAAAATTGTCCTTTCACGTCAAAAGGAACCGAAGTACGGAATATGATTTTTTTAATGATATCCTCATTAAAAAAATCATATTCCGTACTTCGGTTCCTTTTGACGTGAAAGTATACGGTGTGGAGAGTGACGTAGGCTCATTTTTATCCAGGAAAAACATTTTATTCCCACGGAAAAAAATATAGTGTATAATAATTTGTCCTTCTTTCACGTTTACATACATACATACTTACTATGTTTTGTGTTTGATTTTAAATCCTTCGTCGTCAGAGGGCGTGGGTTTGATCCCCGCAGAGGGCAAACATTTATGTGGTGAACAATTTTTATGTCTTGAGTGTGGTCGTTCCATCCATACTAATATTATTAGTGTTAAAGTAAGTAAATTCGTTTGTTTGTTATTTCTTCACGCCTTAACTATGCAGCCGAATATCATTAAAATTCGTACATATTGGTACTTCTTTTTATCCCACGAAGTAAAAAAATTACAACAAGAAAAAATATACACACAATGGCAGTCTCCCTAGACCACGCGGGCGAAGCCGCGGGTAACAGCTAGTAAATAAATAAATATTTCTGGACAATTTACACAGCGCCATCTAGACCCAAATTAAGCGCAAAGATTGTGGGTTCTAGACAACTGATAAATGTACTTAAATACATTTTTTTTTGTAAGTACATACTTATAATATTTGTATTATATATTATTATATTATAATATATGTATTTAAGTAGAAAACACCCAGACCAAGACTCTTGTTCTTCACACAAATGCTTGATTTGTGCGGGAATCGAACCCGCGACCTCGGAGTCAACGTGGCCATTGCGAACCATTCGACCACCGAGCTCGTCAAATTAGGTGCTTATATTATTTTATTGTTCTTTTTTTTTTCAGATCAGCTTCTAATTTAAAGAATATTTCGGCAACTAATGACTATGAAAGTTTGGCACATATCAATTCCACTAAAAATCGTACATAATAGATGAACCGACTCGCACTTAGCCAGTATTTATCTGATTATTTTAGGTATACTGTGCAAAAAAACGCAGGGCGGTGCGGGGAGACCTTTTCATTCCGAGCGACGGACGTGTGCGGGACGTATGAAGCGCGCGGGTGAAATCTGATATTTTTCTAGCTTTATGCGCGCTCTTAAGCTATATTATTTAATCTCTTTTTTTTAAGCTTTTAGTTGTTAGGTTTTGAGGCTTATACTATACCAGCCTCTTAGGGAATATGATTCTCTGCTCGGATAGAGAACACCTTATTGACGAGTGACAAAGAGGTAAAGTAATCTATGTTGTACTTACATAGTAATTTACGATATTATTAAGATAGTGATTCTGAACATTCTATGTATATTAAAATGGACCTGTATCACAGTATAAGTATATATTGTTAGAAGTTTACGTATATTGTCCAGTATAGATTGATGAATTTAAGGAAGAGATCTGTTAGAGGGTTAAGTCTGCCTTTGTAGGGCTTTAATTAGTGTTTTATTTAGTACAATAAAGATATTACACACAATCAACCAAACAGACCATTGATTATGCTATGACAATATTTTCTTTGTTCTGTCCTGTCTCATTTCCTTTTATCTTTCTAGCCATACATAACAAAATGTTATGAACATTGTACTGTAAAGGCTTGGTCATACTGCCTACCACCTTTGCTTTTTATTGTGATTTTTTTTTGTTTTTGATTTATTATGTGAGAAAATCTTTTATACCATACTTGGCCACTCTGGGGAGCAGTATAGTAATGTCCAGAGCTTGCAGTGGTCATACAGTGGCAGTTATACCCATTTAAAAGTTCATCGCCGCCTCACCACCATATTACGAGACCAAACTGCAGCTGGCCAGTATTTGTTTCTGAAAACCCGTATTTCCCCTCTCCTCGACTAGTGGTGCACCGGGAGAGACATACGTCACGCCGACAGCAAGCAACAATGAATTCTAACGAGGTTTTCTATTCACAGCTTCAATCTAGTACTATTTCTAATTCTATGCCCCAGAATATCCCACACAAGACACTGGAAATCACACCTGCATTATGCACCTCAGCGTAATCTCTTCTAGTTCAGATCCAAAAGTGTGATCTGGACTCTGGACTACGTTTTTTTGTCCTTGTTAGAACAAAGGTTGAGATAATTCATTATTAGTTTTTTTTATGAATGAAAATCAGTGTTGCTGGTCTACTTCTACTGAATCGGAATCCCTTTTCACTTCCACAGCATTAAGGTACATTAATTTGATTATAGACATTGTCATAATTATAATCTGTGACTCATGTGTATGCAATACTATTTTTGTTTTTCATGTTTTTCATCTGTTACTGCTATGTTGTGGATAGATGAAACAAATATTCAATTTGAGTTTAATATGCACACACCTTAATAACGCAATATAAGCAACAAACTATATTATTAGCTCAGTATCTTGTTTACCTTAGCTAAGTATAAATCAATTTGTGACTAATATTTATTATTCAGTTATTACAATGACTCACAACAGCAGAAAGGGGTAAGAGGAAATTGCACTTATTGTCTTTGTGTGTATGTGTTTGTAGATTCTCATTGTACTGTGCTAGTGAGTGATCACAATTAAGTGAGCGTAATGTATTTTTGGTACACTATAAAAGTATGGATATGCCATATTGGTCACGGGATTTTCGGGATTGATAAATGAAATAAAAATCGCAATGCGGTGTGCTGTGGTACTTGCAAGGATCCAACTTTCGCGTTAGGGATGGGTGGGTCAATTATCAGACATGACCTTGGGTACTTGTACTATTGTATGGTCTTTATTTATACTATTTAATAATTCTACTAAAATATCTTCACTGTAATTTATGCCGATTTTATTCTATGTTTTAAAGTATAAAATACCAAAAAAGATTTTTTTTATGAATAATGAATACACTTGCAGTATTTAAATGTAATTAAAACAATCATAATGTAATTCACATATCAATTCTATCATTTTTTGAGCTTATCAATACTAACATCGACGTTGTTTTAGGTCGTTGACCTGTAATAACCGAATTCTGAAAACTGATAACAGTTAAAAAAAGCATTTTCTATATTTAAAAGAACTTAGCAGGAGAGGAATATTGCACTGGCATTTTTTTCTGATTATTGTTCAACTCTTGTTTGTCTTGTCTTGACTTGTATATAATATATTTACAGTCTAAGAGTATGTCAAGTTTGACACTTTCACCTTACAGTCCTTATGCAGCAGGGAACAGAATCTAAAATCCAATATTAAGCCGGATGTACATATTCTGTACGCAAAAGGTGTCAATAGGATCCTTCTACTAAGGCTCCACTGTCTGTTCGTTTGTCTTTCACAGGGCTGTATCTTTTAAAGCATTATAAGTAGACTATTGAAATTTTGCACCAATTTTCTATCGCAGCTATGTCACTGGAGCTGCGATACCAACAACTAATAATATAAAGTAAAAAAATTAAGAACCCTTATACAAGAACCGTGTTTATTGCTGCGTGTTTTCTTCAATGTAGTTAAATACTGTACGGTGATATGGAAGGAAGGAAAAAACCATAATAAAGGGTAACAACATTTTCATAATAAATAAATAGTTCATGACAATTTACACAGCGCCATCTAGTCCCAAATTAAGCGCTAAGCTTGTGCTATGGGTACTAGATAACTGATATTATACTTAAATACATTTTTTTTTGTAAATACGTACATATAATACATAGAAAACATCCAGACCAAGACAAACAGACATGTTCATGCATACAAATATTTACTTTGTACGGGGATCGAACCCGCGACCCCGGAGTCAAAGTGGACATGGTTAGCCATTCGACCACCGGGGTCGTCAATACTAATAGCAGCGTTTTACCTGAAATAAAACGCATATTAAACTACTTACCTTTATTAGAAGCTTATAATAATGAGATAGGCACTTCCGTTTCCGTTACATTTGACTTCCTTTCTACCCATTGGCCGAGGCTATAGCCGTCCCTTTCGCACCTTCCCGCCATTTTTCGCTAGGCGTGGGGGGTCTGTCGAAGGTTTCGAGAAAGCGACAGAGCCCTTGTTCATCATTGTGTCAAAATTATTATGCACCAGGCAGAAATAGAAATTAAGCTTCTAATAAAGGTAAGTAGTTTAATATGCGTTTTATTTCAGGTAAAACGCTGCTATTAAACCACTTGACCGTTTATTAGAAGCTTATAATAATGAGACTTGTTTGTTATCGCCTGGTGAAAAATACACGCCAATGTGACTGGTTTAAGTCATCTTAATAGATAGTTAACTAGATTAAAACAAAGGTAGCTTAGTAACGAATATAATAAATATTTTAATTGCCTAAGTAGGTACGTATTTATAAAGTCAGGTGCGAAAGAAAAAGGGAACACAGGAAACTAAAGAAAACTTTTTGTTTACTTTCATAATCAATATAATAATATAATATAATATAACATTTAGATACCAGTATGGAAACATGGTAAAGTTTAGATACAAATTAGATAGGTATCTAATTAGAAAATTACATTTATTCTAGTTGATAGAAATTTGATTCTAGCCCACAATCACAATCGAAAATGTACAGAGCGATTATACTAGAAAATAAGTTATGTTTTGCATCCTGTAACAGCATGTTAATTGTCATATAGCATAATTATATAAATATTCTTAGCCATTAAATTAAGTTTTGAATCTGGCTGACAAAATAAGAAACACTTCTATAACATTTCAATCAACATTGTTGATTAATTAATCTCGAGATAATTAAGTAATTGGATTAAAAAGTCTGGCGGTACCAAAGTTAGTGGAAGTAGAAATCATCACTTCACGACGATAGAAATTTTGAAAGGTCTTTACCGATTTCCAGTTGCCTCTAGCTAGAATCTCATCTAGAGGAAAATTATTAACCCAATTTCTAGAAGCTACAGCGGAACGTACGCTTCCTGGAGTTGCAGAAATGCCTGCTTCCTTCATAAGCGTTTTTATCCAACCCGCTATTACCGTACGAGAAGCTGGAGACGGCTTTCCTCTTAAGTTTATGAATAAATTATTTGAACCAGCGCTGACACGTCTTTCGTTTAATAATGATATAGTTTGATTAACCCAGAACACTGGGTTCAGATTTTGACATTCTGAGTTTACTAAGATCTTCCATCCTGATTGCCTGTATTCACTACAATCTGTTTTTGATCCAAATTCTGGCCATAGTATTATAAAATCATCATTAATTATGCAGTGTTTGCTCTCTACTCTTAGTAAGGTAAGATCATGAATCCTACGGCCTGAACAGAGTGCTAACAACGCTGCTGTATGGCGAACTGTTTGAAAAACGTTATCAACCTTCACGTTGTAAATTCTTAGGTAATTACTAAGAACCAACATCCCAAATAGGTGGTTTAGGTGTTTTAGGCAATTTCAAGGAAATTGACTTTAAGATGTGCTTAACTATTACATCCTTACTTAATAAGCCAGAAGATTCTGAGTTGCAAAGCGTTGCTACTACAGATTTATGGAGAAGAATGGTGTTATATGATAAATTATTGATTAAATACAGATCTGCTAAAAATCGAGCTAACTCTGACCCATTAGGGTGCGTTGGATCTACACTATGCTGATCTGTCCATGCTACCCAACGATCCCAAGCCACCTTGTACGTTCTCATTGTTGAGGGACGCCAGGAGGATTTGAGTAACGATTTTTGGTCATGAGTCCAAGTTCCTATTTTATCTGACCACCCCCACATTTCCAGACTTCTAGAATTATGTCTTGAACTTTCGGCGGCGGCAGACCTGTTCTCGTGTCTATTAGAAATTGTTTCAGGTTTGTCAATGTGAATGGTGGTGCTATTGCTCGCGATTTGAGATCCGCTCTCCAGTAAACCTTTTTCCACAGTGGAACCACTATCAGGTAAATTCCTGTGGCCTGATTCAGGTGCATTAGAACCCGAGGGATCAGAGACGGGGGAGGAAATATCCAGGCCAATGGGAAGTTCCAGATCACGCTGAAGGCATCGTGGAACATGGCTCCGTGATCGCTGAGATCTAGAGTTGCGTACATTGGTACCACTTGAGCTGTCTTCGAAGCAAACAGGTCGATTACTGGTGTCCCCATTTTCGTAAATACCTTCTCCGTACAATCCGGGAGCAAATGCCATTCTGGGATTTGGCGGTGCCTGGAGAGGCTGTCCGCGTAATTGTTTAACTTGCCGGGTAGATGGTAAATTCTGAAGTTTATCTGATGTTTGTCGATTAACTGAAAAATTTGATGCGTAATGTTCATGAGCGATTGGGATTTGGTCCCCCCCTCGTTGCGGAGATAGGCTACTGCCGATTGATTGTCGGACTGAATCAGAATTGATGCCTGCTCCATATTTTGTACATGTAACTGAAGGGCTTTCAAGATGGCTAGCAATTCTTTTACATTGCAGTGTGCCTGCTGTTCCTCGAGATTCTAACTGCCGGACATTGTGATATTGTTGAGTTGCGCTCCCCACGCTATGCCCGAGGCATCGGTGGTAAGAAAATGAGTTGGTGGAGGCACATGAATCAATGTTGAACGGTTGCAATTTTGAAGCCACCAGTCCAACTCTTCTTGTACTTGTGCTGGGAGAGAATATTTTGCCGTCGGTGAGTGAATGGGCAACCTGTTTAAGAAGCGGAGAGCCGCTCGATGGTTCAATCTTCCTCGAGGTACTGCAAAACTTGCAAAATTCAATATGCCTATAAGACTTTGTAGGCTTTTTAACGATATTTTGCCGATTTGTAAAGCATGAGACGCTTTTTGAATTATAGCAGCCGATTTGTCTGCAGGTAGGCGTTTGCAGTTTACCCACGGATCCCAAATTATTCCTAGAAAAGTCATACGTTTCTGGGGCGTTAAAATCGATTTCTCGTAATTTATCTGGAATCCTAGATGTTCCAAAGTTTCTACCAGTAAACTCGCATGATTTTTTACAGCCTGCTGATTTTGATTTGCAAGGAGATAATCGTCGAGGTATACGACTACCCTTACGCCTTGATCTCGTAAAGTTTGCGCAACCCAGTTCGAGAGGCATGCGAACACCTTCGGTGCCGTACTCAGCCCGAATGGCAGACACGTCATCTGCAGCATTTCGTTTTTGTATATGAGCCGTAAAAATGGCCTTTGCGACAGAGCTATCGGTAGATTGAAATACGCTTGGGAGAGGTCTACCTTGCACATCCAGTCCTGAGGCTGGAGAAAATCTGGTATGCGGTGCATGTTTATAAGTCGAAAGTGATCTGTCTGTACATATTGATTGAGTATACGTAGGTTGAAAATTGGACGATTCGAACCATCGCTTTTTGGTATAAGGAAGACCGGAGAAATGAAACTTGGCGAGAGAGCAGCCGGTTCTAGGACACCCTGGAGCTTCATATGATCTATGACTGATGTCATAACATCGGACTCCAGTGTGCGATGCCGATCGCTCTTCAGGTCGGGTGTTTTCAAAGGTGGCTTCCTTTGGAATGGTATGCGATACCCTGTTATTATTTTTAAAATAAAATCTGGAGCACCCATGCTCTTCCAACGGTTGGCATAATGTACTAACCGGCCTGCTTGAAAATGTTGGTAGTCAATATTTCTGCCTTTTGTAGTTTTTGTTGCCATAGGGCGAACCTGAACGCTTCTGCCCCCTTTTCGGTGCTGACTTCGTCCTTGATCCGCGAGATCGAAAGGAAGAACCTCTATTGTTAGAATTATCATTACGATACTCTTTATTTGCATTGCCAGATCGGTAACCACCCTGCGAGGATTGATTGTGGTGGCAATGATGTGCGCTTTGACCGGGTTCGTAACAGTGGCCGTTGCCCCATGTAGTACCACGCGATGGTACATTACGATGAGCATGCCCCCGCGAGGGGCCTCGAGCAGCATTATTGGGTTTTGCTCGCGAAGCATTCCCGCTGCTAAACCCTTTTATCGGCCAGAGGGCCTTCCTCACTCCACCTGCTCGCTCCAGAACCGCCATAAGAGCCTCGAGGAGGAATTTTGTTAATAGCACTCTTTATTAGTGGGTCCCGAACACACTTGAGTACACTGTCCCTCCTCATTTCTATAGCCTCCGCTCTGTGTCCGCAAGCCATTTGTAAAAGGTCCGCGGATACTTTATGAAAATCGCCTTTGAGAAATAGTTCGTTAATTTTTTCATCCAAATGAATTAAGGAGGCGTCGGACGACCTAGATTAGGCTACGTAAGCTATTAAGAAACACTTCTTTTTGTTTTAAGATACAAAAAGTGATAGCGGCATAAGACTTATCAGAATAAATTAAATGGCGGGTATGAGCATCATAGGCCTTCAGTTCTTCATTTGTTTCGAGCTCAGTGAAGCCCGGTGAATGATTATATAGTTTTTGAGTATCCGAGTACCGCACATCGGACCACGCATTACTACCGAAGCGTTGAATGTCATTTAAAGCGTTTAAATATTCCTGAGGCGTTGCTGGTACAGCAGGAGCTTTAGTTTTAGTTTCTATATTAAAAGTTAAATTCATAAGATCAGAGCTCGGCCCTTGTTCACATGGTGCTGAGAAACCTTCCCCAGAATCGGGGGCATAGCCGTTATTATAAAGATCGCCACTAACGTCCGAAATAAACGAATCATTATCATTTTCAGGGCGACTATCATATTTAACCATATTTCTTAATTCCTCAACTTCTTTCGATAATTTTTCTAAAAGACGGTGTTCACGTTTTTGTTTTTTGTGATGAGAGCGACGTTTTCGCTTTTTATTTTTCCTCGAATCCTGCGGGGATTTAGAGGAACTCGAGGACGAAGACGAGCTACTACTACTACTACTACTGGAGGATGTAACCCTCGGCCGCGACTCACGTGAACGCGATTTATCGACTTGAGTTGGTTTACAGGCTTTCGCGGCATTCCCGGCATATTCACCTTCGTTATCCATCACGAACTAATTATTAGGTACTCTTTAAAATACTTAAATACAGTTCTTTACTACACTAGAAAAAAAAAAGTAGGGTAGAAAAAGGAAATAAAACATCATTAATAAACGTTAACTATATCCAAAAGGAAAGTATTAGCATCGAGAGGATGATTACTAGTTAACGAATTTATAATTAAATGTCATTTCTTAACGAACTAAGAAATCATGTATTAGTTTTAATAAAAACAACAACGAACGGTAAAAACCGTTAAAGAAAATTGTGTGCAACGTACGTGGTTTTAAACACTTTCAATAATAATCACTTATAAAAATTATGACCACTTATCAAAGTAACGATACTTTGTAGATGTTATCGCAACGGAAAATTTCACGCCAATGATGAACAAGGGCTCTGTCGCTTTCTCGAAACCTTCGACAGACCCCCCACGCCTAGCGAAAAATGGCGGGAAGGTGCGAAAGGGACGGCTATAGCCTCGGCCAATGGGTAGAAAGGAAGTCAAATGCAACGGAAACGGAAGTGCCTATCTCATTATTATAAGCTTCTAATAAACGGTCAAGTGGTTTAATATGTATTTTTAATAATAATTATGTATTTTGCAGGTATCAGCGTTTCTCCGAGCGGCGTAATATTTGTCACCGCGCGTGGGAGCACATGTCGGGCATGGGCGCGGGCGCGCTGGGGCTGCTGCTGCTGTGCGCGCTGTGCCTGGGCGGCTGGTGGCTCGCCACGGACGCCGTGGGCGGCGCCTGGGAGGAACAACACTACAAGTACGTGGGTTTGGACGTCATCACTACACAACACATACGTATCTAATAATAACTTTTAAACTTTCGCGTTGCATGATTGAAATTATACTATTAATTTATATTATATTAATTATAAAGTTAATTCCCGTTGTTATTATAATTTCAAACATGTATCTAATGTTGAATATGACATGTACTCATACATGTACATATTAAAAAGGTCTAAAATATATTTGCCGTATGTCACTCTACTTGAAAAACTACATTTGATTATATACATTTGAGCCGCTAGCAGATTTTCAAAGAGATATGTTGTTACCCCCGCTGTCAACGCAGCAACTCCTTAATTCCTGGGCCCTCACTCATTCGCAGGAACACAACAACACTTAGATAAAAATAAATATTCCAGTGCAAATAACACACCGCCATCTAGTCCCATTATTCAAAGCTACGTTAGTACTATTACTTATACTGTGCTTGTACTATAGACACTAGATTACTGATATATTATACTTAAATACATTTTTTTTGTAAATGCTTACATGTAAATTATTTAAACAACCAGATAAAGACCAACAGATATTCATGCGCACAAATGTTTGTCTTGTGCGGGGATCGAACGCGAAACCTCGGAGTCAAATTAGCCTTTGCCAGCCATTCGACCACCGGGCTCGTGCAAAAGATGTTAATTATTGAGAAATTAATTGTGTGCGGTATTCTATGAGGTGGGGGTAGTTCCCCCCAGACGAGTAGCGTTTAATATACGCTATGACGTAAACGTCAGTCAGTCAGCACGGTCCACCACGTGAGGGTGACGTTGGCTTTGGTTCAAAGATTTTCCTAAACTACTTACACCCCAAAATTGATATTGAAGAATTGTCGAAAGAAATAGCCACCCGTGCGAAGCTAGCACGGATCATTAAGTGTTAAATAAATTGAAATGAAATGATAAAATCTTGATTTTAGAAAATTATGGGAGCGAGCACATCCTGACAATATGAAGAAGCCTCCAGCCCCACTCATGTTTGAAAAGGTAAATATTTGTCAAAAATCACAAATTGGTGACTAACACAAAATAGTTTGACTGTGGATTATCCAGTTACATGTTTCACATTAGCACTATATTAAGTCAAGACTCGAGACAAATATGATGATTATGTTAAGTTGATGCCGCACGCACACGCATCAGCATCGTTGCCAACTGGCTTTAGTTTAGGTCAATAAAACTGCCAAAAATGACAAATGGTTTTGTTTTTAGTTCCATTCAATAACTTCTAGCTATAATCTTTTGCTTGTAGCATTTATTTACTTATAGTTTCGGAAGGGTTAATTTTTATTGGGTCCCAAAACCTATTTCCTAATTGGATCTGTAAGATTTAAAGTCCCTCGTCATTTGGTTCAATTAGGCTCTAGACAGACGGACTGCATTTCAACTGCAATTCCACTGCAAATTTGCAGTTTGAACGCAGTTAGTACGACTGCAATGAAACTGCAAACCAACCGTACAGCTCGATTGCAGTCGGTATGCAGTGGGCGTGCAGTTCCAACGACTGCATGCTGACTGCAAGCTAGCTGCACGGTCGACGTGCGGTCCTAATGCAGTTGGACCAATTGCTTTAGAATAGTTAGCTTTAATTTAAATTGGTGGAATTTAAATTAAAGCTACAATTTATAATATCTATTTATTTACATTTTTTCGTTTGTAGGGTGTGTGTGTCGTTGGTAAGGTTCGTTCACCCTACCAGTCCATTCGTCGGTTGTCCATTGTCCTTCCATTATCTTTTTAACCGACACCAAAAAAGGAGGAGGTTCTCAATTCGGCTGTATTTTTTTCCTAATGTTTGTTTCTTAATTATTCCGTGATCTATAAACCGATTTGAAAAAAACTTTTTTATTTGAAAGAGTATACTTCCAGATTGGTCCCATATTTTTTTCATCATCGTCATCATCAGCCTGTATCTACATACATAAATGTAGAGTAATGTTTGAAGTCGGTTTTTTTTTAGTCGGACTCTTAGTGGCCAGTTGCGAAGCTGCCCACTAAGAGTCCGCAACAGGAGCAAAAACTGTGATTCAACGAATTTTTAGGATCAAACAGAATAAACATTCAGACGCATCTAATCGTTAATTATTTCATACAGCCAGTATCAACCGATACCGGTTACCGGTACCACGACCACAACAACCTGAGCACGAAAAACAAACTGAATGCAACAGAACAAGTACGGAAGAAGACAGAACTCACCAAGAAGAAATATCCAGAAGAATCTGCAGAATTCTTAAAGGAAGTGTGCGTCAAAGTGACGGATAATATGCGGTTTGATTGCCACCCACAGAACAATGCTAATGAGAACGAGTGTATTAACAGAGGTAAGCGTTTAGTCATATAGCGCGGGGTCAGGGGCCAGGGGTTCGATCCCCGCACAAGATGAATGTTTGTGAGCATGAACATGTCCGATTGTCTTGGTCGGGAAGTTTTCTACGTATAATAATATGTATGTATTAAAAAGTATCTATGTATATTAGTTTTGGTTCCCATAGTAAGTACAAGCTTTGTTTAGCTTGCGACTAAATGGCGATATGTGGTGATTTGGGGTGTAAGTGGTTCATCAATATCTTTGAATCAAAGCTCTTCTGGCGAAAAGAGAGGTAGGGCATAGCGTATTTTTAAGCTGCCCGACGGGGGAAGTACCTCGACCTCATAGATACCGTAGCCAAATAACAAATATCTTGAGGGCTGTTGTGTTCCTGCGAGTGTGTGAGGTCACCACTGTCACCAGAAAGAAAGAAAGCAGGGAAGGAATATAGGCTGAAGGGTCGGCGACCCCTTGGTGTTGCTGATCTCCATGGGCCGTGGTGATTGCTTTCCATCAGGTGACCCGTTTGCCCCACCTCTCATATAAAAAAGAACCTTAACAACTCCATACAAAAAACAACAACAGAATTAGACCGCTTAGAATTTGATATGGAGAATGAGAAAAGTAAGAATTGTAAGTAAAGTCGAGAGCTCATGAAGCTTTTCACAGTACGAGCCTTAAATCTACAGCGAGTGTAATAATAACAGTACAGAGTCCAACGTGTAAAGCTTCACGAGTCTTGACTGTACAATAAATAGTCCGCCCCTGCGCGTAACCTAGAGTCGATGGATAAGTCCTACAGACAGCGTGCAGTGGTCCAATTCCCGTAATGTTCAAAAATGAACCACTTTCACTCCAAGGTCGCGGGTTCGATGTTATGTATGTATGTATCCTATTTACAAAAAAAAATCGAATCGAATAGTATTGGCACGAAAGTAGCCAAAGGGCTAAGATATAACGAATAAGTGGCTACAATATCATAATGATTGAACATTACGTAATGGAATTGGACCCCAGGTTTCGTAATAGTAGTTTATGAAACTGTTGCATAATAAGGGTTATTAAAATACGAGTGTGAGTTTATAACATGAACCGAAGGCGAATGTTATAATAGACTACACGAGTATTTTAATACCTAATTATGTGCAGTTTCATACACTACTTTATCTAATCTCATGAAATATATGATAATAATATTTTAAATACAACCATGAAGTTTATTTAACAGCTTTATTTCTTACTTATAAATCCATTTGTAGATCGAGCATGCGTAGTGCGCATGCGCGACGCGCCGCGCAGCGCCGCGTTCACAGATTATGTAGAAAAATTTTGCAAAGTTGCGATGTATTTGCATTGCAACCTGTTTAAAATACCTGTATCCAGGGCTGAAGCAGTATCGAAATAAAGTTATTTTTCGATACAGTTGTCCATACGACAACTGTATCGAAAAATAACTTTTTAAATTTATTTTGATAGCTTGTGCATAAAGACTGTCATTATGATACACTGTTTAGTTTTTTAATGTGTAAATTTCAGTATGAGATTAGATAAAAGAAAAAGCTGCCATACATTAGTCAACATGTTACCCGTGTCGATCACGTTGCCTAACAATATATCTGTGTATGGTTGTGTTGTCAAACATGTTGGCAGATATTTTAATCGACGACAGGTCCATACACAGCTAAATTGTTAGACAACATGACCAACACTTTTTTTTTTAATACTACGTCTGGTGGCAGGCAAGCATACGGCTCGCCTGATGTGAAGCGGTTACCGTAGCTATATTAACACTCGCAACATAAAATATCGCTCGCGCACCGCCACGCCCGCTGCCAACGCAGCATCTCCTTCCTTTCTGGTGACCTCACTCACTCGCAGGAACACAACAACCCTCAAGGGAACTTATTTGGCTGCGGTATTCTGTGAGGTGAAGGTACATTCCCCAGTCGGGTAGCTTACAATTACGCTCCCTACCTCTCTTTTCGCCAGTGCTTCGTTTGTCAGTTAGCAGGGTGCACCGCGTGCAGTTGAAGTTGGCTTTGGTTCAAAGATTTTGATGACTTACACCCTAATTACACTGCTAACATGTTGGTTAATGTATGGCAGCTTTAAGGTAGAAGATTTAGTTGACAAAATACTCTTGTAGCCAAGTATAAAATAATATTTCTAAATAAAACTTGTTATAGGTTGTTGTTGGAGAACACCTACGACCAACATAAGCAACATTCCATACTGCTTCTACCCGCCACAGTACAGCACTTTCAAGTTCCTGAACATGACCGAGGACAAGCATTCCGTGTGGGTGTACTACGAGAAGGCTCGTCCATCAGGCTACCCTGATGACTTCGAGGTCGTACTACTGCATATAAAGTCTGTTTCTGATGACACTGTCAGGATTAAGGTAAGGTGAAATAGCACTTGGCCAAGAGACTAGCCGAATATTCGGTATTCGGCTATACCGCTATTAGTGACATCACTAAGTTATATCATGTAAATTTAATAAGTACATTACTTATTCACAGTATTACGACGCTCTACGTAGAAGATTCGAACCTCCGTTCCCAGACATATCGCTATCGTCTAAAAAACTCTCGTCAGACATAAAGTACCGAGTGAAAATACCCGAAGATGGCTCTGGAATCGGGTTCAAAGTTATCAGGAACAGCGATAATGTTACAGTGTAAGTACCTATTTAATAAATAAATAAATATTTTTGGGCAATTTACACAGCGCCATCTAGTCCCAAATTAAGAGCAAAGCTTGTATACTAGACAACTGATAAATGTAAATACATATTTTATTTTTTTGTAAATACAATTATAATAAACAGACATGTTCATGTATACAAATGTTTGTCTTCGGTGCGGTGGTGCGGGGATCGAAGCCGCGACCTCGAAGTCAAAGTAGGCATAGAATGGCTAGCACATTCGACCACTGCGCTCGTCTATTTACATCATCTTATCTTGTATCTGTAATGGCCCCACACTAGCGGCTAACGTCAATGCCCATTAGCGCGATAATTATTGCGATAATTTTTAACGCGTTAAAATGGGTGGTTACACTTGAACGTGAATGCCCATTGGCGATAAAGCGGCGTTAATTTTATTTGAATTCAAGCAAGATGGACGTTGACAGAGCTCTCACTGTGCAGAACGCAAAGTGATGCTTGGCTTGGATTCTTGAAACTTTTGAGTTTTTGATCCCACAAACATGGTTCTGTTTGCAGAATCTCAAGAAAAGCAATTAATTATTTTCTCGTTACTCCACTCCATAGAAATAGTACGGATTTCAAAACAAAAACATGCGATTTAAAGGCAATCACGTCGTACAAACATATGCGATCCCGTCGCGCTCTCGACGCACACTGACAATACGTAGTGTGGCCGCCGTCATCGCATTAATTCTCGCGTTAATCTCTTTGATGTACCGCCACTTGAGCTATCGCCTAACGCCAAACGGCAATGTTAATGCCGTTGTCAAATTATCACATTAAGTTGTGGCTACACATACGGTTAACGTCCATTATGGCGATAATTAATGGCATTTCTCGTTAGTGTAGCCCCAACATTAAAGGGCAACCGTTACCGTTAGGTTACTGACCGATCTATCAATGCATAGCTCAAACCACAGAACTGATAGTGTTGAAATTTGGCATACAGGTAGATATTATGCCTACGTCATAATACACAATGCGTTTATAATATACGGCAAAATGTTTTTTTCCTCTTAAATAAATATCTTAACCTATTTAAAAAAATAGATTGTCAACTTGAAATGTGTGCTTAACAAAGCTACATAGAAAATTGAGAGGATTGAGAGCAATTTCTCTTTTTTTATTATTTTTTTTTATTTTATTAAATCAACTGGAACCATTCGTGTTCGGCAGTAGTCACAAAATTGTCTGTCTTTCTGTCTGGTTTTTGTTTAGTTGGCTACTTTTATTTTAGAATAACAATTAATCCCTCAAGTAACTCGCGTCAGGACACGCGACCTGATCGAAAATTCGTAAGACGGAGGGAGAGTAGACCGCCGGCACGTCGTAAGAGAGGAAGTAATATCCCTCTCGCTTTGTACTGGGAGGCGAAAATGTATGCCTGCTTCTGTTGTTTATTATATAAATTGTCATGTTTGTGTACGATAGCGCAATAAATGAATATTGTATTTTACCACATAAATGATAGTACTTTTATACTGATAAATAAAGCAATTCGTGCGAAATTATTCCCTAACCATTCCAAAATATTCAAAAATGCAAAACGTTAGTGTTCAAGTTTTCACTTCTGCCGGCACTCCCGGATTGCAATCCTTTTTTTTTTAATAAATAACACGCCGAAGTCGCGGGAAACAACTGAACTAATTCGAACCTCCTTGTGGTTATTATACCACATAACCGCAATCGGCAATACAAGAAGATAACAAACCTCGACTAGTCTATGTCGCTATTACATATACTTGTACTATTTGTAGATGCCGGTTTGGTGAAACCATGTTGTAGTTTTCATATAGTGCTTAACAGTGGCACAATGTTGGACTTCGCAAAAACCGGCACGCGAACAAAAAATCGTATATATCGGTCTCGTTTCCTTACATGATGATAGTGTAAATTCTTCTTATTAGGGTTCCGTAGTAGGCAAGAATATATATTTTATTTACCTTTATAGTTTCGCCATGTCCAACTGTATGTCTGTCCGTCCGACCGCGGCTCAGCTGAGAAACCATTAGTACAAGAAAGATTTTTTATTAATTTGATTGAATGCGATGAAAATCTATCTATCAATTTATCATTATCTAAAGATTTTCATATGCAGTATGAAAACCGGGCTTCGATGACGTCACACACGCAAGTAAACATAATCTTTTTTATTCACACTCGCCGGCGGTGCATCAGTATACCAATTTTAAAAGCTTTTTAGTTTCAAATCAAATCATGCAAGTAAAATTTGACCCACTTCCCAGTGTCCGATTGAGTTGATACTTTTCATACTCGTTTATTTCCTGTGGCAATGCACGATTACCAAAATGCCCCCATTTAATCAATTATAGCGACCGCCACAAAATCGAGATTTATAATTTCCGCTTTAACCCATAAGGGTTATCAAATGCTAGGGTTTGAGGTTAATTTTTTTTATTTACATTTGACCAACTCGGTGGTCCAATGGTTAGCAACGGCCACTTTGCTTCCGAGTTTGCGGGTTCAATCCCCGCACAAAACAAATATTTGTGTTCATAAACATGTCAGCTTGTCTTAGTCTGGGTCTTTTCTATGTATTATGTGTATGTATGTATTTACAAATATAAAATGTATTTAAGTATAATATCAGTTATCTAATAACCATAATACAAACTTTGCTTAGTTTGGGACTAGATGGCCGTATAAAATTTATCCAAGAATATTTATTTATTTAATAAGAGCTTTACAAAATAGAAATGTTTTGTTCATTCTTATTTATTCTTGTTTTCAGTTTCGACACAGTGAACGTCGGAGGTTTGATTCTGTCAAACAAATTCCTGCAGTTATCTGCAGTGATCTCCTCGGACCATATCTTTGGTTTGGGCGAGAGACGGGCTCGGTTCATGGTCGATATGAATTGGAAGACGTTCGGCTTGTTCAACAGGGACAGGAAACCTGTCGAGAACGTATGTATTAGGAACTACCACGTATAAGTGAAGCGATACAGCTACCTTTTTTATATGAGACGGGGGCAAACAAGCATGTGGGTCACCTGATGGAAAGAAGTCACCACCGCCAATGGAGATCAGCAACACCAAGGGGCCGCGGATCCATTGCCAGCAATGCCAGCCTATACTTCTTCATTTCTTTTTTCTGGTGTACTCACTCACTAGCAGGGACACAACAACCCTCAAGGGAATGTTATTTGGCTTCCTAACTAGGGTTTTTGGACTTGAATGAATGAATTTATATTGCAGTATCGCCATGTAGGGTTGGTATATTTGAGATTTATTAAAACAATGACTGCTCGTCGAAAACTGTCTTTATTACTTAAACTTACTTATTGTATATTACCTTACATCTACAATATGTTGCACTTAAAAAAAAATGTGAACACTGTTTAATTGCGCTGGAGTACGCTCTAAATGCTTCTTGGATTGAGAGGAGACCAGTATCGCAACAGTGGAATGAATACAGTTATACGATCCGCCTAATGTGATGCGGACATCGCAGCCGTATAAACGCAACGTGAAATATCGCGCGCTGTCAACGTCGCTGCCAACGCAGCAATTAGGGTTCTAGTCTTTAGTCAGTTACCGCTGCAATTTGGGCTCTTCTTTTTTCTTACCGTTTATATCCCTACTTAATATTAGATTGGGTGATTGTGAGTTTGTTTGTTACGTTTTCACGCCGAAACTACACAACCAACCATTACGAAACTTTGTACACTTATTGTCTCGAAAGGTATTAGGCGCGGGCGACGCCGCGTGTGTAGTTAGTATGTATATATTCATAACAATAGACACTTAAATATCCTTAATATTTGTCAATCATTTCCAGGCTAATTTGTATGGCACCCATCCATTCTACATGGCAGTGGAACCCGACGGAAAGACCCACGGAGTGTTGTTCATCAACGCCAACGCCATGGGTACGAACATGTGATATAATTTATATGTTTAGCTATAGAACATCCGAAAAGTGAGCCAATTGTCTTACGTCACAATAGGCTAGACGACAATGATAAAAACATATATAAAAAATACTTATCAGTGTCATAAAATATACAAAACTAGAACGATCTGCGATCTTGAAATTTTAATAACTTATGTCCATAAGTTATTTTTTTTTTAGTTTTTAGTTTTGTATGGAGCGTTTTCGGGAAAGTCCAAAATTGTGATTTTCAAGTTATCATATCTCGAGAAGTTTTTATGCTATCGAAATAGTTCTTTCATCTATAGTTATATTCTTGTGACTAGCTTACATAACAAATCGAAAGAAAAAATTGTCGTCTAGCCTATTGATTGAAATATTTTTAAAATGCCTAATATGTTGTTAGTTTATGTTGATAAAGTAATTGAAGCCCCTTAGCCATATTAACTCGCAACAAGGAATATCGCTCGCGCGCCGCCGCTCCTGCTTTCAAGTCGCAACGCAGCCAAAGTGACTTTCAAGTCCTTTCTTTTTGCTAAAGTGTACCATAATATTTGATTTGATTTGTATTAAAGTAATAAATATATTAATTGTTTATACTAGATATCGTCGTCCAGCCAACCCCAGCGATCACATATCGCACCATCGGCGGCATCCTAGATTTCTACATATTCATGGGGCCTACTCCTGCTAAAGTGATGCATCAGTTCACCGAGATAGTGGGGAGAGCGTTCCTGCCTCCTTACTGGGCGCTGGGATTTCATCTATGTAGGTTCGTATACTGTGACGTACGTGTTTTTGATTAAAATAGCTCACATAGGTAGGCAATTCAAAAAAACCGAATAATAACAAAGTCGGGTGACACAGTTTAGTGTTAAAGTCAAAAGTCAAAGTCAAAAACTCTTTATTGCATAACTAATGTTTTGTCTACATTTATAATAATGATTCTTATGACTATACTTCTAATTTTTCATTAAATTCTTTTGATTTGCGATTCCTGCCCACTCCATGCACAAATTCGTTACCTTAAGGTTGCGTTGAAAAGATTGCTCTCAGCAATAAGGCCGCCTTATTGCATATATACAAGTCAACTGTCTGTAATAATTTTTTGATTCACTGTACTTTAAATTTGTATTATGCAAATAAAGCATATTCTATCTTCTATCTATCTCTATCTAAGTGTACATATGATCTTAGATTTGTTTACGCACTTACAACTAGTCACCTTTGTCAGGTGTCGCAAAAGACTGTAGGGGCGCGCACGACTACCTACTTATATCAGTACGGTAAGCATTTCGTCATATAATTATAGGAACTTATTTGTAAAAATAATATTTTCAGATACAATTTTTATTCGTTCATCGTTATTTCATTCAACTATCATTATTTACCTTTCAGTGTTGCACGGGATAGATGAAGTATCAAATAATTTAGTACGCTAAGTAAGGACTATGGAACATCACGCGCGGGGGAGGGGGAAGCGCTGCCATTTTGAGATAATTTTAGTGCATATGACGTATTCGTATTCTAACACATGGCACTGTCCATGACACAGCCACACCCCTTTTCAGAGGAGCTCGGTGCAGGTGTCATTCCTTCTGTGTGCTTCGGATGGCACGTTGAATCGTCGGACTCGGTTGTATGTCATTAGACAACAGTCATTAAGCCAAGATAGTGGCCTTTTTTATATCTTTATACTACGTCAGTTAGTAAACAAACGTACGGTCCGCCTGATGTGAAGTGGTACCTATAGCCATATATCTCGTTACATGAAATATCGCTTTCGCGCCGCCACTCACGATGCCAACGCAGCAACTGTTCCTTTCTGGTGACCTCACTCATAGTAACACAGAAAAAATCAAAGAAATTGTTATTTGGCTGTGGTATTCTGTGCGGTGGAGGTACTTCACTAGTCAGGTCAGCTTATGAATACGTCGTGCCTTACCTCTCTTTCTGGCCTTTAGGCGACTTGACAACACTGACCTCCGCCAACTCTGCAATTGAGCAGTATCTTGATGGAGTAAGCTCTAGACCCTTTCGACTGCGTCATCACTATTTATGTACCAAAAAACCTTTTTTAATTTCATAACACACCAATTTTTTAGTCCTTTTGGAACAGCAGTTTAGATATTCATTAATAGTTATTAGCATTTCCGGTTTTAGCTATTTATGACGTGATAATGTCATTTTTATCAATAGTTTTACGGCCCTGGATACGTGTTCTTTAGAGTCCGACTTTTGTTTTACTTCTTTATGTTATTCCCGGCTTCAAGGACATGCCGAAAAATATTACAAAGAATATTATTGTAAATCTTCTTGCAAATCTATGAATTGTATCTAGTTTTACAGTCGCAATTCATAATTGATTCCTCAAATATGATTTTGAAAATATCCGTAAACCCCTATTCATATTTAAATTATATATTTTTTTGTATCATCTAGAATAGTTTTCCTATTTTTATATATTATTTATTTTTATATGACTTTTGCAAGTTATATCTCTCTTAATTCACGGGTCAAGCCCGGTCATTTGATAGGCATACGCGGGGATATAGATCCAACACGTAGAGGCCCCTTTGAGAAGTTTGATGTAATGTTGTACGCCCGCCGTGACCCGCTCCAGGATATATCAATGGAACGATATACCCATGAGCAGGTCTCGGCAGGCGTTGAGACTATTGCGAAGTGTGATGGAAAATAAATGGGCTATGGAGATGAGATCTGGGTGAACTTAATACCGGGCTATTACAGAAGAGGGACGGACGCCTGCCATAACTGCTTTTATTGCTAGTTACTTGCGGCAGGCGGTGGCTTGCCACTCACTAGATGGGCCTCCGAAATGCCAGGAAATCGGCCGGAGGCAATACCGGTGTGAGTGACTCAGGGGTGTCGAGAGGTGTGCTGCGCTTTCTCCGAAGTTACTCGCGGCGTGATGCCCTTTAACACTTCCACCCCTGGAGCATATAGCTCTAGCGGCTCCTCTCTGGACGGCCAATGAAGGCAAGCCAGAGCTGAGAGTCCTGCGGGCCTTCTTGTGTTTACACTCCGACCGATGAAGACACGCTGGAGACGAAGGCCCTGACCGACTCTCTGGAGACTCGGGTCCGTGGTGTCGCTACTCACACAACAGCTCGCCACACAAGCTGCCCTGCGGACCCAAACACGCGACAAGACAAGTTATATTATTATTAATTTGGTCAAGACACAAGAGTGGCCGAGCTCCCCATAGAAATGTGTTCATTATGCTTTAATAACTTATTACCAATTTTTTTACAGGTTCAACTACAAGACATTAAATGAGACTCGTGAAATATGGAAGAAGAATAGAGAAGCTGGTTTGCCATTTGTAAGTAGTACATTTTTATTTTTTATCACTTGTTGGAGTCCACTTTAAACAAATAAATATTTCTGGACAATTTACACAGCGCCATCTAGTCCCAAATTAAGCGCAAAGCTTGTGTTATGGGTACTAGACAACTGATAAATGTACTTAAATAATTTTTTTTTTTGTAAATACATACTTATAATACATAAAAAACACCCAGCCCAAGACAAACAGACATGTTCATGCACACAAATGTTTGTCTTGTGCGGGAATCGAACCCACGACCTCGGAGTCAAAGTGGCCATTGCTAACCATTCGACCACCGAGCTCGTCGACTTTGGCACGACTGTCATAATCCAGCATTGGATTTGTAGGATCTAGGACCCTACAAGAGTCTCATTAATGTTAGATGTTGAAGTTGATTGATAAGAAAGGTTACAATTCATTATTAACATAGTACATTATTGCAAAGGCCGTGCCGCATGCGACGACTTCATTGATTCAAGACAGGTAATTGCTACATCCGCCGAAACATATATGTATAGTCCCTATTTCGATGCCTATGAATGTTATTACAGAATAGGCTATTTGACTAACATTTTTTTCTGTTTGATATGTAGGGACATCTCCATAATATAACCATAGGTGAAAGAATTACTTCGATAGCACAAAAATCTCTCGAGATATGGTAATTTGAAAATCACAATTTTTAGACTGCCCCAAAACGCTCCATACAAAAGACTACCGAATTATGACGTCACAGGTTTGTATTTTGTATGCATCAAATCAGAAATTTGTACGACAGCTATGTTAAATATTACGTTTATGTTATTAGTATCATAATAAAAGTTACAGCATTTTTTATTGCTTCTCCAATGAAAATATTATTTTTCAATAATTTCATACTTTTAAAATGGACTTTCCCGCCAAACTTTGATCGACGCTAAAAAAAGTCTGACTGAAGATATTAGAATGAAAGTTTGCAGATCTTTATAGTTTTGTGTATTTTACGATATTGTTAAATAATTTATACAATTTTTAAACATTGGAAAATAGCCTATTCTAAACCAACAAAAAAATCGGTTGTCTGTAAAGTCGGTTTACTGACGATAGTTGAACGTGACAACGTCATAAGAAAATACTGATGGAATGTTTGCATTTTTCAAAAAAAAATTTTAATGGAACGCCTCAGAGCGAGGTAACGCCGCATACGTCATGTTTGTTCGTGCGTGCAGCCGGCTCCATCGAATTATAAGACGTTGTCACGTCAAAAATATACCTTCTTTCAGTCGCATGTTTATTGAAAATCATGCTCCATGTTTTGTTGAAAGGACGCGCAATGGAACGACATAGACTACATGCGCGACCGTAACGACTTCACGTACGACCAGGACAAGTTCGCCGGCCTGCCCGAGTTCGTGGACGAGCTGCACAAGGCGGGCATGCACTACGTCATCATCGTCGGTAAGGAAATTTTAGGGCTCTTCAACAATTTTTACAATGCATGCGTAACATTATAATCATGACACTGAAATAGTTTCGTGCCTTGCGCATTTTTTTTTAATAAAACTAATTTCACCGTGTAAACGCGACGTTTTAACGACAATTTCTAACAACAAACGTGGTCATTTTGAATTAGTTTCAGATGCTTCATCTAATTACATGATTTTTTTTTATCATAGATGCCATTTTTTTGTAGAACTAGTGCTCATTTATGGAAATACAAACATTACAAAATTGGAAATTTGAACCATTTTGCAGTAACGTTTTTCGAGTGTATGTATGTAATTATTTGACATGTTCTACACATCCTAAACTGCTTGACGGATTTCATCACATGAGGTGTCATTAGATTTATCTCTGCAGCGAAAGTTTTTTTTTACCACGTTGGGTGGGAGACAGAATAATTTGTCGTTGAGAAAGTCGTAAAACATTGAAGCCATATTGTATAGAAAATATGCCTGAGCGAGAGAGAAGATCGCCGAGCCGATTGGCGAGGTTTTAGACCTACGAGCGTTACCACGACAATAACCGGCCTAACCCGTCGCATTTGATGTTTCACATCAAAATCCTCTCACATGGTAAACAAGTATACGACAATATCAGGAGTGTGGGCTGATGATATTTTCCAGATCCTGGCATCAGTGCCTCTGAGAAACCAGGCACGTATCCCCCCTACGACAGAGGATTAGAAATGGGGGTGTTCATAAAGAATAGTACTGGACAACCATTCATTGGGAAGGTATGTGCTTATCAAAATGTTGTTTTGAAAAAACTGTTCCACTTTTCACTCTAGTAGATTAGACGTTTTCATGGACCAGTTGTAAATAGTAGTAATAACAAGACGTGTAGGCAAATTACTACTAATTTCCACCAAGTGGCTATAGTCGCTGGCGGCAGTTTGGTGATAATAGTGACCCACCACACTTCAGTAACGAACTAGGAATTACGACTCTTTACGATTTAACCATAACTTTATGTTAATAAGTATGTAACATAACCGACTTGAGATTCATCAGTAGTGGTGGAACCATGAGGAAAAGCAGTGTTATTTCTCAAATAATAAATGTCCCCCCTCTACCAGCACAGCAACTCCTTCCTTTACAACACAACAACCCTCAAGGGAATTGTTATTTGGCTGCGGTATTCTGTGAGGTGGAGGTACTTCCTCAGTTTGGTAGCTTACAAAAACGCTGTACCCTATCTCTCTATTGCTTACTACGCTATGTTGCCACCAGTTACCGGTGGCGGAAGCACGCAAAATAGATCAACCTGTAAATTTGACTTCCGCAAAGTAACACCTAAATCAATTAACCAACTACATAAAACTATTTTATCTTTCAAATTGGACCAAACTACACACCTGTGCAAAAGTTCAATAAAATCAGTTAAATGGTCTACGAGTTTATCGCAAACAAACATCGTAGCACGTGATTTTTATATATACAAGATGATATTTCCTTATTATGGTATTGATTACAGGTGTGGAATCGTGAGTCGACAGTGTACCCAGACTTCTCCCATACAAACATAACCGCGTATTGGGTTGAAATGCTCACCAATTTCCACAACAAAGTCGCATTTGATGGGCTATGGATCGTAAGTACTCACAATCCAGCAGTTATGTTTTAAATCGTATAGCACACCCCGGCCACTCCATACAAATGTCGCGTCGGTAACTACTACATGAACAGAGACGTCTGGGCAGGGCAAATGAGCGTGTGTGCATGCGACGCCATACTAACTATTCCAGATCTGTCTCAGAGGAGAGGTGAGGTCGACACGAGAGAGCGGCAGGGAGCGACCATACTGTACGTAGTACTATTACTTATACTGTGACTATAGTTACGGCATACTCATACTAAATTGTGTGCGAAACGATTCCTGCCCTCGGAGATCTATTACTATCGCTATGCTTATCATCCCGG
The DNA here is from genome assembly GCA_937001555.2 of Hypsopygia costalis. Classification (NCBI taxonomy): domain Eukaryota; kingdom Metazoa; phylum Arthropoda; class Insecta; order Lepidoptera; family Pyralidae; genus Hypsopygia; species Hypsopygia costalis. The sequence goes on along the minus strand of OW443340.2, from coordinate 3,762,254 downwards.
CGCTTTAATATGCTTGTTATCTCCTTCCCTTGCTGAGAACGTAATCGGTGCAATGTCGTCTTTTTTCTTGCTAAAATATGAAATTAACCTAAAAGACGCGTAAACATCAAATATTATTTGTGTACTTTATTATAATATATGATCCCTTGGGCTTTATTACCAACTTTAATTGTGCAAAAATTCTATTTAATTAAAGTATTCAACAATTCATTACGTACATAATGTAAATGATACGCATTCCTCATTAACTTTCTCGATTGCATATAATCCCATGGAAAAAACTCGCCAAATAATATGTAAAACCTTGCAGGATATGAACGAACCATCAAATTTCGTGGACGGAACCTTAGTAGGTAACTGTGCGCCGGAGGACTTACCGTACATGCCTCATCTAGTAGACCCTCAGTTGAAAACGCACACGTTATGTATGGACGCGGAGCAATTCGTTGGACAGCACTATGATTGGCATAATTTGTATGCGATTGGAGAAGCTATGGTCACGCAGTTGTAAGTATAAATTATTATATTTTGCTAAAAAAAAATACTTGTCCTCTATCCCAATGTTGTGATGGTGGATATTGCATGTGGTAATTATAGTATACATAATATTTATTGGATCGCAGCTTCGCACATGTAAGTATAAGTTGTTTCGTTTGGTTTCGATACCTCAAATATCTGTAATACCGATTTATTTATCGGCTTATTTAAACTAAACTAAAATCACTTAGGCATCGAACGTTTATGGTACTCGGTTGCTAACAACAGTAACAACTAAGTAATTGAATAAGATAAGTCTGATCTAGAAACCTGTCAACTGTCTCGACTTTTGGCGGGAACTTGTTGAGTGCGGTTGTGCAGTGCTTCTAATCAAATTTTAATTTATTTTGATATTGATTCATAATAGAGATAGTGTAATAAGGTATTCATTGGAGTGCATGAAATATGAAATTTGTGGATTTTAATTAAAAAGTGTTTAAATCGCCGCTTTCGAAATGTTCAAAGATGTCGTATAAAACAGCAGTAAAATTAGTTAAATTATATTATCGGTTTTGCTGTTGATTTATTGAGAAACTAGTAGATACCAGACGATATTTTTCGGCATATTCCGGAACCCAGGAGGATTAAATTATACTATGTAATTAACTAGATACTGGCCAAAATAATCTTTGACTGAAGAGTGATCGCCAAAACCAAACAAAATCCTAAAATAATACATTTTGTTATGCTTCCTCTCATTTGACGTGACCTATCATAATAATGCGTATAGCATACAAAAGTTATATAGTAATGATGTTTGTATCTGATCTAATTTACGTTTCGAAATAACCCCTTCCCAGAAGACGAAATGTAAAAATTCGTCACCATTACAAACCTTACCGGTAGCTCAGTTGGAATAGCACTCGACCGGTCATCGAGAGGTCGTGGGATCAAATTCCACGTATGTGGGCGAGGTGAATTTTACCATTTTTAAAAATATTTAACAAATTTGTAATTTTTAAGGTCGACAGCCTTGGTTTTATTGCTTTATGTGGTTTAATCTAGCTAAAATACCTACAGTTTCTACTGTAAATATGGTAGCATCGAGAAAAGGATGGTACGGCCGTGCCGCTTTTTGCTCGACTTGGCGGGGTACTGCCGTGCCCCCAGATAAGGGTATATTTTGTTACCTACACGTGAGTTCCGCATATTATCCAATATTGCATATTAAAACACTCGAGTCAGTGAAAATCCGTATGATTTATAGATATATTGTTGTGTTCCAGCGCGCTGAGCGAGATCCGCGCGAAGCGTCCGTTCGTGATCACGAGGGCGTCGTTCACGGGCCTGGGGGCGTACGCCGGCCACTGGAGCGGGGACATCGACAGCGGCTGGCACGACCTGCGGATGACCATACCAGGTACACTACTGGTACCAGGCACTATCGAGCTGTGGAATGACCTGCCTGTCGAGGTTTTACCAAGAGACTACCGCATGGGTTCTTCAAAAGAGTTTATATATATTATATCACACCTGATGCCCCTGGTTTTGCAGGCGTTCCTATCAACGCATTTGCTTCCCATCAGGCAAGCCGCATACTTGTTTAACATCTTAGGGGTGGTAAAGAAACTATAGGTGGAAGAAATACTTCGATAACATAAAAGCTTCTCGAGATATGATAACTTGAAAATCACAATTTTGGACTATCCCGCATAGATATCTCGGTAATAGCAGACAAAAGTTAGCTATACAAGTGAAAAAATTAAACATTAAGTTCAGTAGGACTCTAAAGAATTAGCATCCGGGACCGGAAACTGTTAATAACAATGATACTTTTTGTCACCCCACCCCGGACACACTCCTTACAAATGTTGCGTCGTGAACTATTACATAAACAAAGACATCTGCGCAGAGCGTAAATGAATGTGTGCGTGCGGCGCCATACAAACTGTTCCAGATTCATCTCAGAGGGAAGGTGAGGTCGATACGAGAGAGCGGCAGGTAGTGGCCCTACTATGTATGTACACTATTACTTATACTATGGTCACGCTCCCAACAAAAATCGACTTTGTTGCGAGTTTAACTACCCTTTACGAGCTGGACAGATAAAACAAATATTGTTGTTATTTACAGAATTGCTTAACTTCGCAATCTTCGGTATCCCGATGATGGGTGCCGACATCTGCGGGTTTGCTGGCGACACCACGCCTGAGTTGTGCAAGAGATGGATGCAACTCGGGGCGTTCTACCCCTTCTCGAGGAACCACAATGACGATACGTCCAAAGTAACTAGTCTATATATTTAAGTACCCATACTAGTGTTGCTGGCGGCCATAGGCTGCGTTAACTGCTTTCATCTGCAAGGCCCTATACTTGTTTTTCACCTTAGTGGTAAAAAAAAACCACAGCATTTTATACACCTATATATAAAATTAAATTATTAATAATTTAATTTTATATCCATAAAATAGGCATGTATAATCCATTAGATGTTTACATATAAGTTTTGCTGTGCCCTACCAGGGTTCATGTTTGGAACTAACTACATATTGTGAGAACTGATGTACAACATGAAACGCAAATAAAGAACTTGAACTTAATTGAACACCTTTCTTGTACCCTCGCATCAAAAAGAATCACTCGTACTCTCATATAGGTTTTAAAAAACAGCTTGTCAATGATAATAAAAATTAAAGGATTATAATGCCACAAACTTATCTGACCCGGTGGCCAAATTTAGAACTAAAGCCGCCATCTTGAAATGTCATTCGCGAACGAGTAGCTACTGCTACAGGTTAGTATTGCCAGGTACAATTAATTTATTTACCACGTATACATTCCATTGAGGTGTATTTTTTTAAATACATATATATCTTTTTCTATACATACAATAAAAAAATCGTCAACGAGTTGTTTCTGTGCAATATTATAACTCTCTAATATTATAATAATAGCTATGATCGCGACTTAACGTGGTGCATTTTTAAAACTAATCAACAAAAAAATAGAAGGAAATTGACATTTAATTGAAACACCACACAACACAATTAATCAGTATATCAATGCTGTTATTTTAACAGTGTATATACACTTCTGGACACATCTATTGGCCCACCTTGCATTTTCAGTTTCGTTTGGTCCTAGCAAAAATTTTATATTAGGTCGAGCAAAAAGTTTTTATGCAGTTTTGAACCTGGCACATTCATAATTTCATTCAATAGTCTTTTTTTGAATTTCGAACACAGAATTTAAAGAAACAAAAGACAATTTGGAGCCTGTTCGTTGATATCCAACAATCGAATACTAAGAAAACTTGATTTTATTGGTTTACTTGGATTTAATTCTTGAAAGTGTGATTTTTCTCTTTGGTTTTGCAACAAACATTACTTATTCTTAACATTAAAGTGAGGTTCTATCAATAATCTATGGATACTTCGCCTGAAGTCGCCCAAGCTGTGGCACTTATCCAGGCCGGACACAGCCAAAGAAATGTGAGTGCTCAACTTAATTTAAGTCGATCTGCGGTCCGAAATGTTTATCGGAGGTACCTAGAGACTGGCGGCTTTGTTCGTCGCCAAGGAAGGCCACGATTTCGGGTCACAACTGAAAGGCAGGATCGATTCATCGTGACGACCAGCTTCAGAAATCGTCACCTTACCTCCATTGAGATACAAAACCAACTTCGTGACTTCCACGGAGTATCTGTTAGCGCTCGAACTGTTCGGAGAAGGTTAAAAGAACGCGATATGGTACCACACAAGCCAGCTAATGGCCCCAAACTAACGCGAGCCCACCGAATAGCGCGCCTTCATTTCGCACGCACTCATTTAAATTGGACTCAGCAGCATTGGAGCCGTGTACTCTTTTCTGATGAGTCTAAAATTGTGTTACATGGCAATGATGGAAGGAAGAAGGTCTACCGACGTAAGGGAGAGCGTTTCGCACAATGCTGCTTTGAAGAGAGGGTTGCTTATGGCGGTGGCTCATGGACTGTCTGGGGCGGTATATCCGCGAGCGGCAAAACTCAACTTGAGGTTGTTACGGGACCACGGCTGCCAACATTAAATGCTGAAAGGTACATTCGTGAGTGCTTAGAACCTCACGTGATGCCATACGCGGACTATGTGGGCCCAAATTTCCTTTTTATGCATGATAATGCAAGAGCCCATACGGCTGGCATCGTCAGGGAATATCTTCGGGATGTGAACATCACAGTCATGGACTGGCCAGCAAGAAGCCCAGACATGAACCCCATTGAGCACATGTGGGACGAGCTAAAAAGACGTGTTAGGGCTCGTCAGCCAGTTGCCCAGACGATGCAGGAGTTGAAAACTGCCATAGAAGAGGAATGGGGGAGGATCCCTCAAAATTTCATAGAGCGGTTGATAAACTCTATGCCTAATCGTATGAGAGCTGTGGTAGATGCCCATGGAGGCAACACGCGTTATTAAATTAAACTTTTATTTTATAAAAAATGTTTTTTATTCAAAAATCAACTGCCTTAATCAAGGCGCATACCCGACTTGTTAGGCGTAGCTCCATGTCGTGTGGTATTCTGAATTCAAATTTAAAACAATATGATCGAAAAAGATGGTAAAATGTATCAGGTTTAAAAGTGCATCAATAGTTTTTGTTCAATCTAGCAATCATATTTCGGTAGGGGCCATCGAAACCTAAACTCTAAGGTGGGCCAATAGATGTGTCCAGAAGTGTATTTCTTTGATTTTAATGTTTCCTCTAAAACGGGCGGTATTTCGTTTAACAGCAACACTTAAGTCGATCGTACCGCCCCCGCCACCGGGCCAGATATGTTTGTGGCACTGTACTTCAAATGACAGTATTCTTATTCTTTTCTCTATTTTTAAGTACAAATCCTTCAGAAATTACCATTAAGGAGAACTGCCGAGTCTATTCCAATTACACCGTAACGTTTTAATTAATTGTAAATATATTTTAGCCGCAAGATCCATGGAGCATGGGCCCCGAGGTGTTGGAAGCGAGTATTAAATCGCTCAGGCTCCGCTACCGACTTCTGCCGTATTACTACACGTTGTTCTGGGGAGCACACTACAACGGCGACACAGTTATTAGACCGCTGTTCTTTGAGTAAGTCATATTTTATAGTTGCTTTTTAATCTAATTAATAATAATCGATGTTAACTCGTAAGTAAGTACTGAGGAGCTCGATGGCGTCGTTGTGCGTGTCAATCTAATCGATCACGCAAGTTAAGCAACGTCGACTTCAGCAAAGCTTCTTCGTGCTTCGGAGGGCACGTTAAACCGTCGGTCCCGGTTGATGTCTTCGTCGTCAAGTCAGTGCCCTTTTGACAGTTTGAAAACACTGGCCTCCACCAACCCGCAGTTGAGCAGCGTGGTGGAGTATGTTCTAAACCCCTTCAATTGAGGGGAGACATGTATCTCAACAATGATTATGGGTTGATGCCGTGCTGTTAATTCGTAAAGTAGCGTGTAATTGTTGTTTACACACTATGGGACGTAAGGTACAAATTACATCACGAGTGAGCATTTGGAAGTCGAGCTGCAACCGAGACTTCTAATTGGCCACGAGTGATGTAATTTGAGCTTACCACTGAATAATGTATATACGTTTTATACAACGCTTGCAAAAATATAAAAGAAAATAATTGCACATATTGCCGAGAACATTCACCTCACGAAATCAGTTTAAAATCAAAATAGAAAGAAACATCTTGTAATAATTTAATGTCAAATATCAAACTTACCACAGTGTCAACCCGGTGTTTTATGTTATTTTATCAATGAATTTTTCAAAGCGACAATATAACGTTAAAACGTCTTTTAGTGGTTTATGAAACTTTTGTGAAGACGAAACTTAAAATCGACTTAATAATGTCTTATGAGTATTTTAGTTATATATAGGCTATATTTTAATTTCGAAAAAAATAGGGATCCGTAAGAAAATTGCAATATTGTAACACAAGGTAGAGAACAAAAATCTTTCTTGACGTGCGATGTGAAAACTGTTGATGTTATAACAAAACAATGTATTACGGTTCATTATATATATAAATGACCTACCTAAATACGTTCGACAAAAAATAGTCTTATTTGCTGATGATAGCACAGCCATAATTAAATGCAATAATTTAAATGACTTTGAAATTGACATAAAGAATGTTTTAAGTGATATAATACATTGGTTAGACGATAATAATTTAAAAATTAATTTACAAAAGACTAAAATTATGCAGTTTTTTAACAGAAAGTTGCCCCTTTCACTTAATATAAGCTACAACGATCAGAACATAGAAGAAGTGCAATCAAATAAATTTCTTGGCATTACGGTTGATAGCAGACTAACTTGGACGGCACATGTTGACCAAGTTTTTAAAAAACTTAGCAAGTCGGCTTATGCGTTATTAAAGTTGACAAAAAAAGTCACATGTGAAGTGGCATTAGTGGCTTATCATGGTTTAGTTACACCACATTTAAATTATGGTGTTATATTTTGGGGTAACTCAATTGAAGCTGACAAAGTGTTTATTGTGCAAAAAAGATGTATACGAGCAATGTGCGGATTAAAATCAAGAGACAGTTGTGTGCCCATTTTTAAGTCACTTAAAATACTTACTCTACCAAGTATTTACATAATGGAAATATGCTTGTTTGTAAAAGCAAATTCAGACCTATTTGTTAAAACTACTAAAATAAAATTTCTGGAACTAGAAAGAGTGCAAAGGCATATGCTCAAGGTCATGTATTTCAAACCTTATAGATTCTCTACTTCAGAGCTATATAAGGAATGTGACCTTCTTACAGTCAGGAAACTGTACGTTTTAAATACTATATTAAAATTTCACGATACTTTAACATACGATCCTGATAAACTGACTAGAAGACGAAATCACTCTGTGGCTGCGATTGGTCATTATAGGTCAAACTTTGCTAAGCGACAGTTTGCTGGTCAAGCACCGTCTCTCTATAATAAAATAAATAAAACTATAGACATATATACAAAGACTTCCTACTGTTGTAAAAAAGCACTGTCATCATATTTGGGAACGTTGAGTTACGAGGAGACAGAAGCTATATGCAAATAGTTTTTGTCCTATTTAAAAGTACACTGTAAACATTTTAAATTTATATACATACTATCATAGTTCTTGAACATCATACGTTATAAATTTATATATCTCATACACCACATATAATACATACAAAACACATACACGTTTGGTTGAGCAACGTGATTTTATTTTCCTAGTTTTATATAAATAAATAATCTTAATAGGTACTTACCAACACCTAATTGTTATGGAGGAGCGGAGTTTCCTAGCACAAGTATATATATATACTTAAAAGGAGCTTCAATCACAAAATATTTGTTCACAATATTGTACCAAATAAAGATATTTGTAAATTAGCAGAAAGAAGAAGCAGGCCAGTTCAACTTAGGTCACAATACAAACAGAAGTTGGCATATGGTGGACATAAAACAGCTTTGTTGAGTAAAAATGTGACTGGTATGGCCCCCATTATTTTTAATAAATTACCAGATAGTTTTAAAGTTTTCGATTTTTTGACATTTAAAATTAAATTGAAATTATTTTTGACTAATAAATGCTATTATAATATAAAAGAATATTTGGACGATAATGTGACGGAATTTTATTGACATTTTAAATATATATATATATATATATATTTTGATTATGTAAACATGTAAACATTTATTAAATTATTGTATGTCCTTAAGGACAGGGCATAGTGATACACTACTTGTAACAATTGTTAACCTTAATACCTGTGTTCCACAATAAATGCATTTTGATTTGATTGATTTGATTTGATTACGGATTTATATGCCTTAATAAAATCTACAAAAAAAAATCGCAAGACTATATATATCCAAGACCTATATTTAAGTCACAATAAGAGGTTTTGTGTTCTATTTTTCAATTAATGTTCCAACAAAAACAAAAGTGGATCAAATTCCTCTCAAGATATTTACCCTTATCCAAATATATAGTTTTATCATCAAGGGTATCTATCTAGAAGTAAAATCCTTTTTAATTCATTAAAATCGGAAGCACTGTATAAAAGTTGTGACGAGAATTGCAATATTGTCTAAGTAAACGCCTAAAGTATAAAAAAATCAAATCATCCTTTGCTGTCGCTGCAAAAACTATTGATGATAGTACAATATACTACTGCATATTGTAAAAAAATGTAAAAAATAAAAAAAATATGGCTACCCGTGCGAAACCGGGACACATTGTATTTTTGTATGTTTGTTACGAATAAACTCAAAAACAACTGGACGGATTTCGATAATTCTTTCACCATTTGAATGCTACATTATCCCTGAGTAACATAGGCTATATTTTTTACTAAATTGTCCACCCGTGCGAAACCGGGACGGGCCGCTAGTATCAAATATTTTTCTTTTCATTTTGCCGGCAACAAGTATTCTATTGTAGCTCTTGCCGCATCTTGAATTTCAGGTGGCGTTAAAGTAAGTTCATTACACTCACTGTCTTCATTTGAACTCGTTTTAAGTCAAATACAATTACTTTACAAAATCAATGATGAACAACGAAATAGTAGTTTATGAAACTGTTGCATAATAAGGGTTATTAAAATACGAGTGTGAGTTTAAAACATGAGCCGAAGGCGAGTGTTTTAATAGACCACACGAGTATTTTAATACCTAATTATGTGCAGTTTCATACACTACTTTATCTAATCTCATGAAATATATGATAATAATATTTTAAATACAACCATGAAGTTAATTTAACAGCTATAATTCTTACCTATAAATCCATTTGCAGATCGAGCATGCGTAGTGCGCATGCGCGACGCGCCGCGCGGCGCCGCGTTCACAGATTATGTAGAAAAATTTTGCATAGTTGCAATGTATTTGCATTGAAACCTGTTTAAAATACCTGTATCCAGGGCTGAAGCTGTATCGAAATGGTAAAAAAGTTATTTTACGATACAGTTGTCCATAGAAGAGCTGTATCGAAAAATAACTTTTTAAATTTATTTTGATAGCTTGTGCGTAAAGACCACAGAACAAAAAAAAACAGTTAGAAATCGTATGATGACCTATTAGTATGAAAACCTTTGTCGCCAAACTCAAACATGTAAAGCAAAATATTAACGTGTTACTACATGCATGTTTGTGCTGTGATTGGTCTAAAAATACTGTAAAAAATGACATATATACAAAAAAAAAAGTTCAAATTCAACCTAATGCAGTTATAACACGGTTCATAAACAATTGAATCCCGAACAAGCATCTAGTGAGCAATAGCTGTACTTCTTATTATGTCAGATTCTAAACAGTATAGCTACTCGACGCTAGGTGGCGCTACTCATATTGATTTTAATATTATGACTTCTATCCTTGACTTAAGGCCGATATTTGAATGACTGTACTACACGAATGTCGATGTCACTATTTTCGATAGTGATGTACTAACGAGGAACACCAAGTAACACCGAATACTACTACCGGAGTAATGAATATCTACCTATTTCAATTTTTGGTACCATAAAATTGTATATTTTTACAATCTTTTCTTCAACTTACAATGTATGTATGTATATGTCTATATGTATGTCAGTGTGTAACAATGTTTGTTCGGGTGGAATCTTGCAACTCAATTTTGAGACAGATCTTCACGGATTGAGCTGAAATTTTGTAGTACACGTTTAGTTTGGATGACAATGCATGATAAACGTAAAAGCTGTCGTAGAAGCTTGTCCCAAAAATGATTTTTTAAACAAACTTATTAATTATGATGATTAAAGGTAATACTTCACACTAATATAATAATAATTTGGGGTGTAAGTGGTTCATCAACATCTTTGAACCAAAGCCAACTTCACCTGCACGCGGTGCACCCTGCTGACTGACAAACGAAGCTCTGGCGAAAAGAGAGGTAGGGAGCGTAATTGTAAGCTACCCGACTGGGGAATGTACCTCCACCTCACAGAATACCGCAGCCAAATAACGGTTCCCTCGAGGGCTGTTGTGTTCCTGCGAGTGAGTGAGGTCACCAGAAAGGAAGGAGATGCTGTGTTACGTAAGCAGATTTTTCCAACCGCGGCGTTTATTCTGCATAGATAAGAGCGTTGGGTGTAAATAATTGTAATAACAATTATTTACCCCCAACGCTCTTATCTATGCAGAATAGCAAGTAATCAAAGCTCTTATGGATATTATCGGAAGTAGTTAATAGTGTGCAGTAATTCGAATTCGAGTTATATTTTATTTATATTATGTCAAAGCTACAAACTACTAGCGTTTCGGAACAACTACTGATGAGATGAGAAGAAACGCCGAAAGAAACTCAGTCAGTTCAATATCGGTCCCTACCATGCCTGCCTATATTTAACATTTCTTACAATTATACTATGTTCATATGATATAATATTGTTTTCACAATTATAAAATTATACTAATAATCAAGTAAATAAATACTGACGATACATGAGTCACATCACTAATCGATTAACGCTAGAATGTTCTAAACAAGCGAAGTGGAGTGCGTTAGAAATTTGACTTTAAAAATAAACACATAAGGGTTACTTTAGTTTGTTCGCATTTGTGCATTTTAATGAATATGCTTAAATTCTATTAAATAATAAAAATAATGAGAAATATTACTTACCGATGGTATGAAATGCCACCATTAGACACATTATTTTTGCTACTATTATTCTTAAACGATATTATGGCACAAGAAGGCATTTTTATATTTTTTTTTGTTTTTTTGCTATGATTGTTTCCGCGGCTGTGACAAATGACGACTGAGATATGCGACGATCGAGATATGCCAAATTGGAGTATATTGACCTACGCGGGTAACGCCCACTAACTAATTCTAGTGTTTTTTGTGTTCGGTGGTAAAGACTGTCATTATGATACTGTGTTCAGTTTTTTAATGTGTAAATTTCAGTATGAGATTAGATAATAGTAGTTTATGAAACTGTTGCATAATAAGGGTTATTAAAATACGAGTGTGAGTTTAAAACATGAGCCAAAGGCGAATGTTTTAATAGACCACACGAGTATTTTAATACCTAATTATGTGCAGTTTCATACACTACTTTATCTAATCTCATGAAATATATGATAATAATATTTTAAATACAACTATGAAGTTAATTTAACAGCTATAGTTCTTACTTATAAATCCATCGAGCATGCGTAGTGCGCATGCGCGACGCGCGCGCGGTGCCGCGTTCACAGATTATGTAGAAAATTTTTGCATATTTGCAATGTATTTGCATTGCAACCTGTTTAAAATACATGTATCCAGGGCTGAAGCTGTATCGAAATGGTAAAAAAGTTATTTTACGATACAGTTGTCCATAGAAGAGCTGTATCGAAAAATAACTTTTTAAATTTATTATGATAGCTTGTGCGTAAAGACTGTCATTATGATACTGTGTTTAGTTTTTTAATGTGTAATTTTCAGTATGAGATTAGATAAACCATTTTTCACGCGCCAAAGGGTTCATTTGTTTTTTTTTTTTCCATTATCAATCAGGTTTCTTTTTGCAAACCAGTTCGAAATTTAAATAAAACTCTGATAAGTTGCCTCCTTAGTTGCCATGTTTTGGAGTAACAAATCGTTCCATTTTTAAAATACACGATAGACATGAATTTACATGTATATTTATTGCCGGCCGCTGCTCGCATGTATTTGGTCAGTACAGCAATTTCGATTTATCTCGAGGAAGGTATAAAAATAATACACAAATTTCCAAGCATGTTTGAGAAAAGGGATTTTTATGAATAAGACCTTAAAGGTGAAACCGCACTTAAGCGACGCGGCGCGGCGCGACAAAATATTCTCTCGGGAGCTACTCTGCCGTGCCGCGCCGCACCGCGTCACGCTGCTCCGCTGCAGTACCGCTGAAGTGCGTTTTAATTCATAAAAAATAGTGGAAATAATATTTTTTGAGCAGCGCCGCTCCGCTGCGGTGTCGCGCCGCGCCGCTTAAGTGCGGTTTCACCTTAAGAGTTTATAGGCTTCACGTGGCATACTTTGGACCGCAGATGGCCCGAGATCGCGGCGCTGCACGCCATCGACGACCAGTTCCTGGTGGGCCCGGCGGTGATGGTGGCCCCGCTGCTGGCGGCCGGCGCCAACCTCACGCTGGCCGTGTTCCCGGGCGACGAGAGCTGGTACAACCTGCGCAACGGACTCTTCCTCGCGCGGAACGAGACTCGGCCCGTGCTCGACTTCGAGACCGTCGCCGTCAGGGTAACCGCACTCTTTTAAATCGACGGTCCCTACGTATAAAGCGACATGATGTCAAAAAATGGAAAATTTTATTGCATAAATTGCTATAGATCAGCGTTTCCCAACCTTTTTTACATCAAGGCTCCCCGGATCACAAATAATATTTTCATGTTGTGAGTTCCAAGGCAGACGTACCCCCGGGACTGCAATGGACTTCATTGTTTATTGCCTTTTTTGGCGGTCGCCGCATTTAATCCTGGCTACACAGGAGACACAGTGGTGGGAATGTGTGGTGGGCCCCCGTCCCACATTCCATTTAATATTTCATACGAACGAATAGTTCGCACATCTGGTGCAGTATACTCACAACATTTGGACTTAGATCGCTTATGATTGTAATAGGAATATATATATTTATTTCTTATAAATGTAGAGATTATATTTTCACAATAGTTATCACTATTATTATATTTTGTTTATAGTAAGATAAATAAAATTGAAAACTCTCAGAACCGAGCTCACGCGGAAAGCTCCCACACACAGTATTGTGACGGTACAATCGTCACATTACTAAATATGTAATTGTAATACTTGAATCAGCTACATGTAGATCATCTTATCCATTTTGATGCTAATAGCGAAAAAACCACAATTTCGAACTATCACTTTCTTCGATCATTAAAGCTAAGCAAAATAATGTCCGCAGTAGGCAGAAGATGACATAAATCCTACTTATTTATGACCAATATTAAAAGAAACTACATATAATATGCATTGACAATTCACCTTGAGGATGTCGGTTTAAGATTTACAATTCAGACTAGGTCATTTATATAGAAACAAGGTTACTATTATATTAATTATAATTAACAAATTTACGGCTCTGGAAATTGTCCTTTAGAGCCCATCTTTGTATTATTTTTTTCATCTTATACCTGTCTTCGGGGACAATAGGCTAGACGACGATTTTTTCTTTCGATGTGTTATGTAAGGACGTCGTTATAATATAACTATAAGTGAAATAATTAGTTCGATAGCATAAAAACTTCTCGAGATATGATAGCTTGAAAATCACATTTTTGGACTTTCCCGGACACGCTCCATACAAAAGGCTACTGAATTATGACGTCACACTTAGGTATTTTCTATACGTTAAAACAGAAATTTGTACGACAGCTATGTTAAATACTGCGTTTATGTAGCTAGTGCTGTAACAAAAGTTATAGTATTTTTGATTGTTTTTCCACAGTTAATATATATTTTTTTTTATATAATTTCATTCTTTTAAATTGGACTTTCCCACCAAACTTTGATCGACCATAAAACTAGTCGGACATAACTTATTAAAATTTCAAGATCGCAGATCGTTCTAGTTTTGTATATATTACGATACTGATAAATATTTTTTATAATTTTTGATCATTGTCGTCTAGCCTATTACTTGTAACAACTTAATAGTAAAACCGACAGTGCAATTTTACTGCTGTATTGCACGATTTCTTATAAAAACTCAACAGCACGATTTAGATGCTTTCAATTCAAACATACCACTAATTTTATGCACTCTAATGATCGCTTGCACCATAATACACTATCTATATTATGAAGTAACATTGTTGCCACATGTCTTCTGTCGGGTACGATAAACTTTAATACAGCGCCCGCTATAGGCATGCCTAGATAGGTGAACTTTCTCCCACCCGAGAGGTGGCGCGCTATATAAGCGATAGCGAGGACAAGGCGACCCTCTTTTCACCGTGTTGTGGTCGCAATAAAAATATCTAATATAATTCCTTTTTCGGGTTCCGTACCCAAAGGGTAAAAAGGAACCCTATTACTAAGGCTCCGCCGTCCGTCCGTCTGTCACCAGGCTGTAACTCATGAACCGCGATAGTTAAACAGTTGAAATTTTCACAGGTGATGTATTTCTTTCGCCGCTATAACAACGAATACTAAAAAACAGAGTAAAATAAATATTTAAGGGGGCTCCCATACAACAAACGTGATTTTTTCACTTGTTTTTGCTCGATATTGATAACGGCAACAGCTAGACACTTGAAATATTCATAGAATATTTAGTTATATGTCCACTTTAAAATAAAGAATTTAATTAAAATAAAACAAATATTTAAGGGGGGCTCCCATACAACAAATGTGATTTTTTTGCCATTTTTATAGATAATAATGGTACGGAACCCTTCGTGCGCGAGTCCGACTCGCGCTTGGCCGGTTTTTATTTTCTTCCAACGCCGCCTAAGCCGCCCCTTGCTTCAGTGTTAACAAACATCAATATACATTAAATTAGGATAATTTGTTGAGTAACACAACCAGACTCAAAAAGCTCCCGTCAGTAAGTCCCAACTTCATTTGTGTTTGGTGTGTGTCCAGGGTGGTTCAGTGCTGGTGCTCCAGGAGCCGCCGGCCAGCGGGCCGGTGACCACGGCCAACACGAGGAGTTCGCCGCTGCAACTGTTCGTGGTGCCTGACAAAAACCAACAGGCTAAGGGACACTTGTTCTGGGACGACGGTGAAAGCCTCAGTGAGTACAGTTTTAGTGAATAGGCTAGTGAACATTTTTTTAGACGTCTTCTTTTGAACGAGCATACGGCCCGCCTGATGGAAAACAGTTACCGTAGCCTATGAACGCCTGTAACACCAGAGGCATCACACGCGCGTTGCCGACCCTGAAACGTCGCAGTATATTACTATAGGTGAAGGGGTTAAGCTACCCGACTGGGGAATGCACCTCCACCTCACAGAATACCGCAGCGAAATAACAATTCCTTTGAGGGCTGTTGTTTTCCTGCGAGTGAGTGAGGTCACCAGAAACGAAGGAGATGCTGCGTTGGCAGCGTTATTAATATGGCTAGTGTAACCGCTTCACATCAGGCGGGCCATATGCTTGTCTGCCACCCGATGTAGTATAAAAAAAACATAGGTGAAAGAATTAGTTCGATAGCTTAAAAAATCGAGATGTGATAACTTGAAAATCACAATTTTGGACTATCCCGAAAACGCTCCATACAAAAAGCTACCACGTTATGATGTCACACCTTGCTATTTTATTTACATTAAATTAGAAAATTGTATGACAGTTATGTTAAATGTTGCGTTTATTTAGCTAGTGCCGTAACAAAAGTTATTGTATTTTTTATTGTTTTTCCGATGGTAGTATTTTATTTATTAATTTCATCTTTTTAAAACGGACTTTTCCACCAAAATTTGATTGACCATTAAACACGTCGGACGTAAGTTATTAAAAATTTAACTAGTGAGCGCAAAAACGGTAACCCTCATTAAAATACGTGGATTTTGAGTGATGAATGAATGATATAATTTAATTTCAGATACATTCTATGAGAAGAAATATTCCAACATCGAGTTCAAGATGAACCGTACAGAACTATACAACGTACCACTATGGTGGGGTCACGGAGCACCGCCAATCAACAAGATCACCATCGTGAATCTACCACAAGTGTACCACGTCACCGTCAACAGTCACCAGTGCAGTAAGCCTAGATGTTCGTTTGAATATTTTGAAAACAGGAAAGTGCTCGAAATAAATATTCAGAAATTATCATTAAATAGACAGTTCTTCGTTGAGTGGTATTATGATAATGAAGTTGAATCAAAAAATCCTTACACTTATAGGGAATATGTTCCTAAGGATTAATTTTAGGGCTGTCTTATTGTTATGAGTATACGCTATGATCCAAGACGTAGTCCCTCACTATCGTCCAAGTTCTGGGTCCTGAAGTGATGAAAAATGGTAGTGACCTCAGAGGAAATTGGGGAATGTAGTGGTCAATGTGGTTCTTTTTTATATGTTTCTACCTTCTAATAAAATATGCAATTTGTTATTAAGTCCCTTTTATAAAAAACTAGTTTGTGATTTAGATTTTATGTGTTGACTAGAGAGAATACTGTTACCAAGTGGACCGGTTTTGTAATTTTGTCTCTCGTTTATAACTTCCTTTTTACTTACGAATTTAACAAGTGTTTTATTATAACATTATACGAATTTAATGTTTTATAGAAGTCATTGCGCGGACTTCAAACTGTTACTGTTTCAAAAAAGAAGCTTCTCAATTTGACAGATTGTAATTTGTATTATGCCATTGTCGTCGTCGTCACCCCTTATTCATCCCACTGCTGGGATACTTGCCTCCCCTCAATCGAAGGGGTTTAGAGCACACTCTGCTCATCTGCGGGTTGGCGGAGGCCAGTGTTTTCAAACCGCCTGAAGGCCACTGACTTGGCTTAACGGCTGTCATCTACTGGGCAACAGCCGGGACCGACGGCTTAACGTGCCCTCCAAAGCACGGAGGAAGCACGAGATAAATAAACCCATCCATGGACGTCGACGACATTGACGTTGCTTAACTTGAGTGTTCAATTAGACTAACAAACGCAACGACCCCATCGACCTCGTCACGCCTAGATTACAGCATAATTAAACTTAAAAGTCAACAGATTCCTGCCTCGTATAATGAAAATTATTCATTTTCTCGAGTATTTCAATTCAGATTTCTGCCTTGTTTATATGAAAAGGTTTCAAGTATTTAATTTTCCAACGCATGACGAAGTCAGCTCTAGGATCGAAAACACTAACCGTTAACGTGTAACGTTATGGGTATCCGATATGGTATGTTATGGACTTCGAAGACAAGCCAAGCTTGGCTGCTACGTTTTGGGTATCAGTATTACTTATGATAAATAAGGCTTTGTTAAAAAATACTGAAAAGGCCAATCTTTCGGACTAGTCCAAGCTTCCTAAAGTTACCCAAACTTCTCAAATGAAGAGAATCCTGTAGGACATACTGCCATATTGGCTGGCGTCTATTACCGAAACTTAGTTTGGGTGACGAATGTTCCGATATTTCAGCTTTTTGACGGAACGAATGAAAAGTGAGAGCAATTATTGCCAATTATTTTATAGATATAAGTTTATTTGTACAGTACAAAATATTGAATCATGACCCACTAACACTTTTAAAGCGTAATTAGGAAATCAGATACTTGGTGGCCGCGTGTTGCTCGAATAGGGTTGCCATTCGTCTAATTGTGTAGTGGTTATAGCATAAATAATATCTCTGAAAATATAACTAGCTTTTTTAAATTATAGAATTATGAATTTGGAAACACAAAATACTACTAGGACTACAGCTACAGCTGTTTCATTCGATTATTACACAGTGTTTCCTTATTACAGCTGATAAAAAGTACCTACTATTTTGACTAATATCTCTACTACATACAGTACTGTAAGTTACTATCCGGTCGCCGTTATTTTGTCAAATACTAAAAAAAATAATGTTTATTTATTCTCAATGCATCCGTGTACCGCACATCTGATTGCAATGAAGCTTGTTGGGTATGCCTGGTAAGGTTTAGGCAGGATAACGTCGTCAGCTTGTGTACATTAAATCTTGATTTATACATAAACAATTGGCCTTCAACTTTTACTAATATTTTATATATTTTCACGTTCTGGCTTCCACATCGTCTGTCACACTTGCCATTAAACGCAGTATTATAAAATCTTCCGAAGGTGGGTCATGTTTCAAAATTATCGTTTGTACGCATTACGTCTAGTCATAAGAATAACTTAATAATAAAAAACTTGACGCTACTTCTTAATTCGATCATGCCGGACCACGAACTCTGTTTGTGTTTTTTTTTTTTAAGAAATACAAATTTTCCAGTAACTAGGAAAAGAATTGAATTTATTTATTTTTTAGTGATAAATCAGTGATCAGTGGTAGAGTTGAATTACATTAAGAGGCTTAGAGGCCGACCCAAAAACGTAGTCAAAAATAGGGACGCCCTGAGATTTTTTACCTATACATGTGTTTTACCTGCCTCCAATATGACAAAAAGCAAGCCGCGAACGACATTAATGCTAATCGAAAACGATTCATATGTATTCACGTTCTTTTCCTTTCTTTGCGTACTGCGTATTATAAATATGTAGGTGTTCAGTAAGTCAATTTTTCAAGTATATGGCCTGTCTATGTCTACATTGCAAATGTCATAGGTAGCGCCACTTTCTTCGTCAGAACAGTTTTCATATGGCAACCCTTAAACATTTTTACATGGAAAAAAGTCAATGTTGCTAGTAATAATAAATTTAGTAATTTCCGTTTCTACTCTTTTCTGTTGCATTGTACATACAGTAGTACTACTCTGGGTTTTGAACTTTTGAGATTGATGGTGCCGAACCGACTCGATCAGGAAGTGGAGTTATGTTCAATTAATTTAAGTTGATGTACTTTAAATATGTGTGTACTTTAAATGTCATAGACTGTTTGAAATTTTATCTAAGTACATAATTTTACTTGTGTGTTTATTTTAATGTTTTATATGTCAGCTATTTTTAGAGTGCCGCTTTTACAGTTGATGAATGATAGTGTTTAAAAATGCAAAAAAATATTTTACAAAAGTTCACGATGTGTGTCGCGATATCTTCGGGTTTTCCCGTGGAATCAATACCTAAGTACTACGCACAATTGGAAGATTTAAGTGACCTAGGAAACGTCAAGGAAAATTAAAACTAATATTATCCCTATGACATGAAGCTCGTATATTAACAATTTTCACTTCATGTATATGCGGTCAGCAGCCTAGGGGACTCATAGATCAGCCGGGGAGTCCCTTTCACATAGTTACCATTTGATATCTATAATTCTGTAATGATGAATCCCTCGCGTATCGCGACCTGTCGATTCTGTACCAAGCACTGTACCAACGCTGTACATGGAACACACCATGGGATCGCGGCACGCGAAGGATTCATTAAGTTAAACGGGAATGGTAACCTTTTATTAACTTTAGAAAAATGCAAAACGTTTTGAAAATGCGACGGAAGCGTTTTAAATAAATGCGAAAATAAAGTGAAATAGTTACATTGTAACTTGTAACGCTAGTAAAAAATACTAAGTATAGTCCTATTTTTTGGTAGATTTTTTTTGATGTTATGTAGTCTCTCGGATTAATTAATATTTACCAAACAACTGTCATAATGTGAATTTCAATTTTTAGGTGTTAGAGATAAGTGTAATTATCGTATCAAAGATATGACATTGATGCTGTGTGACTCAAGCTTGCTTGGAGGTGCTGGTAGTTAGCACAGAAATAAAAAAACACGTAGAAATCGTATGACGACCTATTAGTAAGAAAACCTTTGTCGCCAAACTCACACATGTAAAGCAAAATGTTAACGTGTTACTACATGCATGTTTGTGCTATGATTGGTCTAAAAATACTGTAAAAAATGACATATATACAAAAATATGTTAGTTTAAATTCAACCTTATGCAGTTATGACACGGTTCATAAACAATTAAATCCCGAATAAGCATCTAGTGAGCAATAGCTGTACTTCTTATTCTGTCAGATTCTAAACAGTATAGCTAATCGACGCAAGGTGGCGCTACTAATATTGATTTTAATATTATGACTTTTGTCCTTGACTAAAGGCTGATATTTGAATGACCGTACTGCACGAATGTCGATACACTACTTTTCGAAGTGATGTAGTAATGAGGAACACCAAGTATCACCGAGTACTGCTACCGGATTAATGAATATCTACCTATTATAATTTTTGGTACCATAAAATTGAATATTTTTACCATCTTTTCTTCAACTTACAATGTATGTATGTCAGTATGTAACAATGTTTGTTCGGGTGGAATGCATTCGGGTGGTGCAACTTAATTTTGAGACAGATTTTCAACCGATTGAGCTGAAATTTTGTAGTACACGTTTGTTTGGATGACAATGCATGATAAACGTAAAAGCTGCCGTAGAAGCTTGTCCCAAAAAATATTTTTTTGAAAAAACTTATTAATTATGATGATATATGATGATGATAGGTGAAATCATACTTCACACTAATAATTATAAATGCGACAGTTTGTGAGGATGTTTAGAACTTTGTGACTCGATCAGACTAGATGAAATTTTGCACAAATATAGATAGTCTGGATTAATATATAGGATACTTTATATGTGACAACGAAGTGCTACGCGAGCGAAGCCTCGCGCTACAGCTGGTTTCTTATGCCTGCCTATATTTATTTATAATTTATAACATTTCTTACAATTTATTATATTATGTTCATAATTATGATATAATATTTTTTCATAATTCAAAAATTATACTGTTTCAATATCGTGATGGGAGTAAATAATCAAGTAAATAAATACTGACGATACATGAGTCACATCACTAATCGATTAACGCTAGAATGTTCTAAACAAGAGACGTGGAGTGCGTTAGAAATTTGACCTTAAAATTAAACGCATAAAGGTTACTTTAGTTTGTTCGCGTTTGTGCATTTTATTGAATATGCTTAAATTCTATTAAATAATGAAAATAATGAGAAATATTACTTACCGATGGTATGAAATGCCACCATTAGACACATTATTTTTGCTACTATTATTCTTACACGATAATATGGCACAAGAAGGCATTTTTATATTTTTTTTCTATGATTGTTTCCGCGGCTGTGACAAATGACGACTGAGATATGCGACGATCGAGATATGCCAAATTGGAGTATATTGACCTACGCGGGTAACGCCCACTTGTTATTTCTAGTCCTTTTTTATTTCTGTGGTAGTTAGTATGACAACGCGTGAGTGATACTTTGTTGTTCTTTTGCTGTAATGGGAAGCGATCTTTGCAATGCGTATTGACATGGTTGTTCAAGTTTAAAACACTTTGTCACATTGGAATTTTTACGGGAGAGCATATAAGCATGACCTAAACTAATTTAAAACATACTTAGGTAAATAAACAAATAGAAAGAAAAGTTGTCTATTTTCAATTGCAGCAGCCGAATAAAAAACTTACACGGGCATGCAGTTTTAAAGTACTCAAAGCCACTTTGTATAAACGTTCACATCACATCGATTTCACATAGCAAATTACAAGTTACAATCTCGTACAGTTTCACACATTTGCAAGATGACCGCAATTTTTTATAATAAGGTATTACTACGTAGAAGGGACTTCGACAAGCTTGAGCCACGTGGTTTATATGTTTATTGTTAAGTAAGACCTGCTGCATTATGGTTTGTCGCGTAAGCGTGTAGTATACGCCTCTTGTATGCTGCATGGGACTGTGTATAAGTCTCAAAAAGTAACACACGACTCCTCATTGTCCTTTCATCGTCGCAACACGATACTTCATTATATATGGTGTACGAGTAGGATGACGCGACAAGCTGTGTGTAGGCGCTAGATAAACTTTTTGATCGTCTGTAAATATTTGTTAGACATAAATTACCATCTCGACAAAAAGACTAGTAATAAATCGTTTTTTTTATTGTTGTTAAGTGCGCCCCGGAATTCAATTTATGTATTTTTACCCGATTGCAGAAGGGAGGGTAATATTTTTCAACAGATATGGTATGAATCGTACATAGGTGTAATGCGCACAATAAGCAGATACGATGCACTGGTGTATGCGTGTAAAGTGGCATCTCTTGTCTCGCCTATAGCAGTGTCTCGTAGTGCGTGACTTGTTTATCCCGGTACACAATCCAGTCTCAATCAGCGATATTTAGCACTAGAATAAAGATGTTCAGAGTCTCATGTGACTTGAGACGTTGAGGCAGGGGTGTCCGTAGCTCGGCCCCGGGGTGTGTGGTCTCGGTCGGCTTATACTTATTCTTTCCATGTCTACAAATATATTTGCTTTTTCTGGTATAACATAGAAGGAATGAAATATACGTATTTCCATCTTCATAATGCAGGAGATCATTCAGACGAAGCGTAAAGAAAACCTTATATAGGTCGTCATGGGGTGGACCGCCAGCGCTGCGGTAACCGAAGTGATGGCGGTCCTCGCATTTAGTCTTCATCGTTCGTTCGTCAGTTCGTCATCAGGCAAGGTGGAGACATTTTGAACGACCACATTAAAAGTATGTTTTTTTTTTTCGTATGGCAACAAATAGTTGTTTATTGTTAAAAAAAATTTGAATTAACACGTATATATTATGTATTTTTTTTTTGCAAATATTTATTTTGTTTATATTGCATCACATAAAATTAAAATGTATACAGAAAATGAACGAAGAACATTTGTTTATAGCCTATTAAATACAGGCCCTAAATATCTGCGGTCTGGGCAGCCCTGCCTGTTATAGGGGAATAAATAGCAATAATATAGAACATCAATATTTAAAAAAAAAATGTTTTGTCAATTGAAAATTATGTATGTATATAGTAAATGTAAAACTCATATCGTCATAATAAACACACTTTTGTAAAACGCACAGAGGATAAAATTACATGTATTAAATTATATGTATGTAGGTATGTTATAATTATTGCAAAGGGCATAGTAAAAAAATAATAGTAATTCATGTTCGTTCATACCATTTCCCATATTCTTATACTAGTGCGCATTATCCATACACACATACTCTCTCAATGTACGATTCTGTGTAATAACTTTTAAACTTTATTTCAAACGATTCTGCATGTTTGAAACCGTGGTGGAATGGATAGCAATTGCTACTTGACTCCGAGGTCGCGGGTTTGATCCCCGCACAAGATAAATATTTTGTGCATGAACATATCTATTTGTCTTAGTCTAGATGTTTTTATATATAGGTATATATATATATATATATATATATATATATATATATATATATATATATATATATATATATATAGGTATATATATATATAGGTATATACAAAAAAATATGTATTTATGAGCTGTGTAGTACTCATAGCATTGCTTGGGTTGGGACGAGATGGCAGTGTGTAATTGTATAGTGTCTCATTATACAGGATGGTAAATTGAAATTGGTCGGCCACAAGAAGTGGCTAGCGCATGGATAACGCATGCTTATGTGTGAAATGTACACTATTCTTTTTTTACTGTGCTTACGAAATATGTTTTTATTGTAAGTACAATATCTCATTACATTGATTTATAGGTACCATTTATAATGCCAAAGTAGTTAAACGATTTTATTAACCAATTATTTTTGTAGATATAAGAATGCACTTCATTAAAGATGATAATGCACACAGAGTTGTTTATATTCTATCGAATAATTGATTGCCTACCACTTATAATGAGGTCATTACTTCCTTCGTTACGCATGGTATTAAGAACAAATATTATTGACTAAAGATTAATAAGTCCTCAAATATTTTTTTATTTTTGAATATTTCATGGTCCCTTGAGCACTCGCCTTATGAAATTACTTTTTTTAGACCACTAAACCAATTAATAGAGTCGTCGTCAACCCTTATTCATCCCACTGTTGGGAGGGGAGACCCGTATGGGTCTTCCTTCAATTGACGGGGTTTAGAGCGTACTCCACCACGCTGCGCAACTATGGGTTGGCGAAGCCAAGGTTTTCCATCCGCCTAAAGGCCACTGATTGACAGCCAGAAGAGACAAATTAACGTGCCCTCCGAAGCTAGAGATAATATAAATCAATCCATGGACACTTGGACAGGGTATGGTCGATGTTGCTTAACTTGCGTGTTCAATTAGACTGATGCGGGCGCTACATCAAGCTGCAAACATTCAAATATTTGCAACTTAATGTAGCACCCGCTTGACACACAGAGTAGTAGTGTCATATTTATTATTGGAATATCATGACAAAAATTATTTTTATGTATGCTATTGGTGTGTGTATTGATTGCAATTGTCTATTTAAATCTGTTCCAGCTCGTATACTTCTATGGAAGTATATTTTGGTTACTTCTGTGCCCCCTAACATATTTTAAACTAGTCACATTCAATATGAATATTCAGGGTGACGTTTCAAAGAACCATTTATACACACACATTTATACACACCTATTCATAATCTGCAGACGTGTATAGTTTTCATTATAGTCTGAAATATAACACATATCATTCTACATACGAAGACAATTCCAATGAAAAAATTCTCAGCGGTTAAAAGGTTAATAAGGTAATAAATGTTTAAAAACAAACACAAAGGTAAACATAATAGATTAACATTTTTTATTTTATACTAAATAAAAACTATATGCAATAAATAGCAACACTACACTGTCTTATGGCAGTATACAATCGTGGTATTTATGAAAATCCAAATTGTACAATGCCTACATACTAATAACAGTGGTGTAACTACAGGGTGGCAGAGTGGGCAATATGCCATGCGCCCCCGGATCAAGGGGGCCCCAGGCTCTTATTACAAGAATAGTATTTTATTTTATTTTATTTTGATTGTACAAAATTTTAATAAGTATGTATATTATCATTTTTCTTGAAAATAAAATACTTCTTCAGTGTTGGTTACTTAGATGATTTCTTAGAGAGGGCCCATCTAATGAATTTGCCCCTGGTTGTATAGTTACGCCACTGACTAATAATGTAATCATATTAACTACGTATTAGTATCCTTGTCTACATCTGTCTTTAAGAATGTTTCATATTGCTCTTCAGTCATTAAATCTTTAATTTCATCTAGTTTCGTCAACTTCAATTTGAAAAGCCAACCCTTTTCATAACATGAACTATTTATAAGACCTGGTTTATTTTCAACATCTTTATTTTTCTCGATAACAACACCACTAACTGGCGAGTAAATTTCACTAGCAGCTTTGACACTTTCTAGGGCTCCACACTCATTTCCAGCTTCTACATTTGAGTCAACATCGGGAAGTTGGGCGAATACCACATCGCCAAGAGCTTCTTGGGCATAATTGCTAATTCCAATGGTTCCTATCTCCTGGGTTATACTGACCCATTCATGTCTATCCGTGTATTTTCTAGAGGAGCCGCTGCTGTACCTATGGTGAAGAATGCAGTAAGATTGCTTTACATTGCCATGTAAAACACTGCATCGGGTAATATATTGTTTTGTTGCTTGAACAAAGTATCTTTGAAGAGTCATCTTTGTCTGCAAATAAAAGGGCAAAATGAAAGCCATTTAAATAACTTACATTTAGTTATTGTTTGAAACATTAACAAATTATAGTCTCAACAAACACAATGAGTAGTTATCACTAAAAGTAAATAAAGAGCATATGATAACATTTGATAACTTTTGAACTTAAGTCCTACAGTACAGTGAAAATTTCATAAATAAAATAACAGATGATACTCTTTAACAGTAATTAGCGGTAAAATTTCATTCAAAATTTGGAATCGTAACATAAATAAACCTTCAAAATTAAAGAATTGAAAAGACCTGTGAAGTCCGAGTGTCAATAATTACTCAGAATAAAAATACTTACATAGTCGTTTACAACCGCAGTGAGATTCGTTGCATTACGTACTAAAAAATAAATAATTTGAGTAAAATGCGAATTAATATATGCGAATGTAAGGATAAGAAAAGAAATAATGAATGAGATGAGAGTAGGAGCTAGGGATGTCGGTAAAAATATCGATTTATCAAATTAAGAAATTTTTTTGCTACAAATATTCGATTCATATCGTTCATATTTTAAAACTTGATATGCGATGCAATATGTATTTCGGTATATCAAATCCCACCAAAAACATAAATGTAAAAAAGGAGAGCCAAGTTCAATACAAAAATTATGCTTGCCTGTGGGCTTCGCCGCAAAAAGAATGGAGATCTAAATGAGTGCCAAGTTCTATGCAAAATCCAAATATGTATGTATTTATAGGAACAAAATAACATTATGAACAAGTATTAAACTCTATTTTCTTCCAACTATGCTTTAATTTCATCACAATCACACTAAAAACTCAGTACAAAACGAGTCTTTAATGCTCTAGAGCAGGGTTTCCCGAAAGGTGGTCCGCGGAACCCAGGGGTTCCGTGGAAAGGCCAAAAGGGTTCCGCGATCCGTCCAAAAAATAACAAAACATTTATCGAAAAAAAATGACTAGTTAGAGAAAAAAAATAATAGTTATAATATTAATAATTATAGCTGCTAGGGTTCCGCTAGGAAAAGTATAATCAATTAGGGTTCCGTGGCAAAAAAAAATTGGGAACCTCTGCTCTAGAGCAATAAAAATGAATGAAATTTCATTATTGCACAGTTTTTTTTAATCGCACCAAAAGGTGCCAATCTCAATGGATTAGCTCTATTCAGCCAGCCGATATCAATACTTTTTTTTTCGTACGTATTATTCGTTTCTATCCTACTTGTTCCAAATTTAAAAAATGATTGCTGCTAACTCTGAGTTAAAAAAAACTTTTTTTAAAAACAAGCTTTTATACTTGTTAATAAAAAGAACTAAAAAGTTAAAAATAATTTAAACCATTTAATAAAAGCGTGTTACATTGTGATAGAACATTGAAGAACATTTAGCATATTACACCTTCTATAATTTTCTTTTGCAATCACAATGTAACACGCTTTTATTAAATGGTTTAAATTATTTTTAACTTTTTAGTTCTTTTTATTAACAAGTATAAAAGCTTGTTTTTAAAAAAAGTTTTTTTTATTAATTTTATTTTTAACTTTATAGTATTTTAATAACTATGTATCATCTATTGGTGTAATTACTGGTAAGTTGTTTGTAACACAAGTCAAGTATTCACAAGTCCCTTGGCAACGTCAAAGGGTTCGGTAGTCATCTCACTTACTATCGTGCGATTTTCTAACGATTCGTTTTCTCTAAGTTTAGCTACTGCTAAACTATTTTTTTCCAAGCGTTGACGCTTGTGGACATCGCTTTCGTCATCATCACCACATCATCAGACCCTGGTTACCATCTAGCACCAAAGTACTCGTCAAGACGAATCATACGAGCCCAAACTCGATGGGGTTGTTGTGTCGTTTATACAGAGTTCCTATGGCCATCTTTCCCCGTCATCATCAGACCCTGGTTACCATCAGCACTAAAGTGCTCGTCAAGACCAATCAGACGAACCCAAACTCGATAGGGTTGTGTCGTTTAATTAACGAATCCCTATGGCCATCTTACCCCCTCCATCATCAGACCCTGGTTACCATCTGGCACCAATGTACTCATCAAGACGAATCAAACGAGCCCAAACTCGATGGGGTTGTGTCCTTTTATTACCGAGGTCCTATGGCCATCTTCCCTCTACATCATCAGATCAGGTCCATGTCATGATAATATTGCATTGTCATCCGATTTACATATGCATGCAAAATTTCAGCTCAATCGGTAGCCGGGAAGTGGATCAAATTTAAGTTGCAAGATTTGATTACAGACAACGGGACAGGTGAAACTAAATAAAAGCTTGTAAAATGAAAGAAATTTAAAAAAGTGATTTGGCGGGAACTTTGTTAATTTAGCTTGACAATATTTTTGGAAACGATAAAAGTGTGATACTATCTGATTTTGAGTGCTTCGGCTTCGAATTAAAATGGAATCATCTAGCGACACATTAACTCCGGAAAACATTCTAAATGAAGCCGACAGTGTTATAGAAACTTCTATTTTAACTGTTTGATATGAGTTTCTTTTATCTACTATTCATATAGGTATTAGTTGAAAGAAAAGCAGATTATGCACCTCGCCTTAAGTAATTTATATTGTCCTCGTGCCTGTTAGATTAGAGCCCTCGCTAACGCTCGGGCTTTAAATCAGGCACTCGGTGCAATAATAAATTACTTTGTGCTCGATGCAATAATCTACTATTCTTTGCTTTATTGGATACCTATAACAATTGTTGTTATTTAAAAAAAATGTGAGACTTAAAGTAGGTGAGATTTGACTTGGCCAGTTTTTATCAGTATTAATATAGATAATTATATATGTTGAATATCTTTATAAAATGACTGATGTAATAAAAACTGGCCAAGTCAAATCTAACCTACTTTAAGATCTCACATTTTTTGGTGACAAACATATTTTGGTGGGATATCATTACTTTTTGTAAAGAAAACTAGGCAGGTATTGAGATTTAATGATTTTTCTTGCGTTTCCGCTGCATGGTTTTCTTTTTTATGCTTTTGTATACATTCTCTTGAATGTTAGAGATAATATGATGATGCGCATTGCCCATTCATTATCTGCTACCTTTTTAATACGCTTCCTGTTTATGCTTAAATTAGCCAAGTCTGGGCGATACGGACTTTCTTTTAAGGTACAAAGTGTTCGAACTAACAAATTTATACCTTAAAATATTATTTCTTATTTTCAAAAGAAATCAGAGAAACGAACCTTGGGCACTGATCTTTGTTATTTTAGTGAGCCGTGGTTCCAACGCTACAATAAAAAAAAATTGTATGAGGAACCCCCCTATTTTTTACCTTTTTTTTATTTTTAGATTTTTTCCTACGCTTACACACAATTACCGAGCTGGATTCCAAATTTCATCCTTCTAGGTCATCTGGAAGTAGGTTAGGTTTAGGTACTATAATATGTCAGTCAGTCAGTGCTAAAATTTACGACTTTTTGACCTTCATATCTTTATAACCGTTTGAGCTAGCTTCATGAAATTTGGGCTTCTGGATGTCCTTGTGGATATAATTAAACACACGTAGTTTTATGTGTTTACGTTAAAGAGGTTTTGAGTTATAGAAGGGTCAAAAGTGGCACCAAGTGGTTCGTGTAATATTACACTCGGCGCTGGCTAGCCAGTTCCTTTGCTTGAACTTGGCTTGACACGCTGCCGCGTGTCTAGATTCGGTATAACAATTGTCAATACTCTTTCTTAAAACTACATTAAAATCCTAATAAACAGACATACAAGATGGGAAGAAAGTAGATTTAAGTGGTTTATCAACATCTTTGAACCAAAGCCAACTTCACCTGCACGTGGTGCACCCTGCTAACTGACAAACGAAGCTCTGGCGAAAAGAGAGGTAGGGAGCGTTATTGTAAGCTACCCGACTGGGGAATGTACCTCCACCACACAGAATACCGCAGCCAAATAACAATTCCCTTGAGGGTTGTTGTGTTCCTGCGAGTGAGTGAGGTCACCGGAAAGGAGGGAGATGCTGCGTTGGAAGCGGCGGTGGCGGCGCGCAAGTGATATATTATGTTGCGAGCGTTAATACGGTTACGGTGACCGCTTCACATCAGGCGGGCCGTGTGCGTGTCTGCCACCCGAAGTAGTATAAAAAATAATAATAAAAAAATAAAGTTATCCGTTAAAAAAAAAGTTCCAACTTGTAACAGTGTAAATTGGTTGGGACCATTTTTCTCTCAACGAGACACACCCTTGCTCTTAGGGTGTGAATTGTTGAGAGTAAGTATATAAAGTTGAGTTGTCCCATCGAGTAAACACTGTGTCGTTGGGATGTTTTTCCCCACCAGTCACAGTGTAACAAGGGTGTGTTAAACAAACCTTTTCTTTAAGAGCTTTCCTGTCTTGCATTAAGTATTCGATCATCTCTAAATGTCAAAATTCCGTAGCCGCCATCAAACATACGCCTATTACTTCTTGACTAATTATATAGTTTGACCACGATGAAGAAGGGTATCTAGCCAACGACTTCCAAATGGACGCACATTGCGTGCTGCTATAAATTAGATTTCACCCATTTGGACGTATTGTTGCAGATGACGTCCATTTTGGATACATACACTACACGT
The DNA here is from genome assembly GCA_937001555.2 of Hypsopygia costalis. Taxonomy (NCBI): domain Eukaryota; kingdom Metazoa; phylum Arthropoda; class Insecta; order Lepidoptera; family Pyralidae; genus Hypsopygia; species Hypsopygia costalis. The sequence goes on along the minus strand of OW443340.2, from coordinate 3,732,016 downwards.
CTAAACTTCGTTTAGGCGAGTGGCTGAGCACAACGTTCAATAGTACAGTTATGACTATGGCATTTCGGGAGTGCCGGCAGAGTAACAACTTGAACATTACCGTTACGCATTTTTGAATAGTTACGGAATAATTTCGCACAAATTACTTTAAGTGTTTACCAGTGTAAAAGTACTAATATTTAGGTGGTAAAAGACAATATTCATTTATTGCGCTATCGTACACAAACATGAAAATTTATATTACAATAAAAATAAACAGCAGGAGCAGAAATACATTTTCGCCGTGCGGTAGAAAGAGAGGGGGATATCACTTCCTCTTCTACGCAGCGCCGGCGGTCAACTCTCCCTCCGTATTACGAATTTTCGATCAGGCCACGTGTCCTGATGCGAGTTTAACATTTTTACCCATCCCAAAAAGTGCACAACGCCGCTAAAGAAGTTTCCACTTCAAAAATCCGAATCCGATTACAGTTATACATAACGATATTTTTTCTCATTTGGACTTCCCTACATGTCAAATTGACGTATTTTTTTTCTGATTCGTTCAAAAACATGCGAAATAATCATCGTGGTTATGTATCTACATTACTGGAGCTTTGAAATTACATCAGGGTTGTCAGAAAATGATATTTAAAAGTCAAGGTGGGTAGACGTTAGGCTATTACCGTTAGTTTTATTGTGAATGCGTATAATTTTAGCAAGATGATTAGATGCTATCGCAAATTATACTGAGTGGCGTTCGTGCTGATCTGATTTTTATTTCTAATATTTTTTTTTACATCAGATGGTAAACTTCCATACGGCCCGCCAAATGTGAAGCGGTTACCATGGAGGTGGAGGCACTTTCACAGTCGGGCAGCTTATAATTACCCTGCCTTACCTCTCTTTGTTGCAGAGCCTCGTCAAAGAATCAGCAGGTTACAGCACTTGCAGGTGAGGTTGGCTTTGGCTGTCGAGTCTTAGGCTGTAGAGGCTTAAGTCGTGAGCCTTTATACTCTAAACCCAACAAAAAGCGATCTCCGAATAGTATTAACACGTTTCGTAGTGGTTCCAATGCGAGTTTGAAATGTTCTATGTAATCTCCTATCAGTAAAATTTCATTGTATTTAGAGGACATTTACAAAATATCAGCGTCTTTAATTGGTATGTCCACACGTTATTTATAAACACAATATTACAAATATAATTTACATGCAAAAAAATAGTGGTACTCCGGACGATAGTAGTGAGAACTTGAACAATTACGTGTGTAAAATACACACGTAATTGTTCAAGTTGAATCGTCAGAAAATAATTTGAACTACTGAAAGCATTCCTTTTTTCTAACTCTCGTACATGTATTTGGGAAACGAGTGCAGTGTGGACCCAAGGTCGACTGACGAACCAATAGCCTTCAGCCAGGTATGCGGCGCGCGACCTGCTCACCTCGCCCTACCTCATACCGCACTAAGTAGACCGGTGTCGGTTATGGTAACAGTGTCGCGAGTTTAATAGTTTTTTCTCAACTCAAAATATGCCGAACGCGGCTAAAGAATTTTGCACTTCAAAAAACTAAAACAAGTGAACCTTAACAAGATATTTAAGATATTTTGAAATCTTTAAGATTACTTTGAGTTCGATTTTCTTTACTTTTTAGTTAGATGAACCTGAAAATTTTAGTAACGAATTGTAAAAGAAAATAATAAAAAAATATGTTTGGCCTGCCGGATCAACAACACAAAACTGTTTCCAGGATTTTTTTTGGCAACAAGTTTCCTTTAAGTTATAATAAAGTTTTTTTTTCATGGCATTTTATTATGTACTTTATCTGTATCGATGGTTGACCATTCTGCCAAGACTTCAGTAATAATAATACTTAGGCCTGTAAACAAAGTTCTAAAATTATAAAAACTCTCTATCAGTAACGTAAAATACATAAAACTAGAACCATCTGCGATCTCAAAATTTTAATAACCTAGGTCCGACGTGTTTTATGGTCGATCAAAGTTTGGTGGAAAAGTCCATTTTAAAAGTATGAAATTATAAAAAATAAATATTACCATTGTAGAAACAATAAAAAATACTATAACTTTTGTTACGGCACTAGCTACATAAACGCAATATTTAACATAGCTGTCGTAGAAATTTCTGATTTAATGCATATAAAATAGCGTATCGTGACGTCATAATACCGTATGCATTTTGTATGGAGCGTTTTCGGGATAGTCCAAAATTGTGATCTTCAATTTATCATATCTGGAGAAGTTATTATTATAAAAAAATGGTTTACAGGCCTATTTTATTCTTGGTTTCAGGGTCATGCGGAAAAATATCGTCAGGAATCTTTCCGTTACTGCATTACTTGTAACTAGAGATTGCAAACCGGGCCCGGCCGGGCCGGACCCGACCGGGCCCTTTTAGACCTCCACCGGGCCCGGTAGGTACGAAAACTGCGGCACGGAAGCCCCAACTTGTTGAAAATTGGCATGGCAAGCGCCGCGAACTGCGATGTTGCCGCGCCAATGTTGAATATTGTTATTGCTCTTAAGAATTTGTTTTGTTTTTACTAAAGCTACCAAAGTTTATCAATCTAAGTTGATAAGACAAGTTTAGTACACTCGGCTGCGTTATTAGTTTCTTATTCTAATACTATGTTTTCAAATAGTTACATTAGTATTAGTAATTAACTTTAAGCAAGCAGGTCTTTCTCTTTACTCTGTATAGTATTAGTAATTAAATTGCGGGCGATTTCTTAAATAATCTGACTACTTTCCAAACTTTTTCTCGAAATCCTCTAAATCCAGGCATGTCGTCAGCGCGTGGAAGATCATTACTATCCTAAACTTAATTACTGAATACTAATACTTGCTTAAACTTAATTATTAACACTAATGTTACTATTCCGTTCATAAGTGAAACTAATTAATTCTGTATTAAAAACTCGTGATTTTACTGATTAAGACTGATTATTGTTGATTTTCTGGTTTGAAATAAATATTATTCCGTAACCTTGAATCATTGTATTTTTCCTCCATTTACTAATAGCAAATTTTCATAAAATACTTTAAAGGTTTCATCCTAACCCAGCCGACACACCAACCCGGTTGGCGGCGATTGTTACCGGGCCCGGCCGGGTTGCAATCTCTACTTGTAACAGCTCAAGGCGGCGGCGGTTTAAATATTTTAAATCAAGGATCCAGTAATTTTATGCACTTTAATGACTATGCACATAATAAAGATAATGGTGCACGGCGTGCACCATTATCTTTATTATGAAGCAATATCAATACATGGTGTACCTCGCCTACCGATTTTTATAGCACTAGCCTTGCCTTGCCTAATGGTAAGCAGTCACCGCAGACTATGGACGCTTGCGACATCAAAATCATTTTACAAATATTTTGAGATTTAGAAGTCGCGCTCTGGCTTCGGCCGCGGCGTGCCTCAGCACTGCCGCTGCCACGATGTGGGCCGCCAGAATTAAAGGAAATTTAATTCATTTTAAGGCAACATTTCAACTGTCAAGCGCAAGAAACGTCATTGTTCGCTTAACCATGACTGAAAGATGTCAAACGAAGTTTACAGAGAAATTTGATAATCAAAATTATATTATTTACGTTGGTGTTATTACTGCGTCGCTAACTATTTTATACTTTTACAGGTTTAATATCAAAATAATTAGTTCTAATAGTTCTTTGGTATGTATAGACTGCGTAACCTAGTTTCGGATGTTTCAGGTTTCACTTTGTTACTATAGCCTTTAGTTATGTGCTGGGATGTATGGCTGGTTATTATGGACTAAATTCTAGTTTTTTACTTAATTACGTGGATCATATAAAGTGCCATTTCCTTAGAAACCCGCCTGAACAGAAGCGAGACAATGCGACAGTCAAAGTGAGTCCCTGCTTGTTTTTGTCAATAATAATAGTAAGTGACGACCTTAATTAAGTTTTTTAAGGAATCTGGCGGCTTCCTTATCATCGTATTGATTTGTGCTATTCTTTACTGAGTTCCTGATATTGTTTTTATTACAATATTGAAATATTTACAACTGTTATTATAAGTAGTTTATGTCTTAATATTTTAGTAATTAACAGTTTTCTGTAGTAAATATGTGCTAGTGGTGTTAATGGGTACATTTTTAACATTTGCAATAGATTTGCCTAAAAAGAGCAATGGAAAAATGACAACAATTCTATTGTAATTCTGGTCTAAACTCATGTTGTTTTTGTATCAGTTTAAAAAAAGCCTAACCTGCATCCGAGTGTGTATTTCTATATGATGTGTCTCAATTCAGTGAAAAGGGTCAAACTGGGCGAATCTAACATAAAATATTACAATAGTTATCATCCGTGTACATATAAAGTTTCTTGTATGCGCACGCATTATTGAAGATTGATTATTAACCCCTAGCATGCCACGGCCCCATTGTGGGTACAGCGTTTGTACAGCGCAAAAAATTTCGACATGCGAAAGGTTAATCTTGTAGATTTCCATGAACAATGATAAACCAATTATATTTTAAAGTTACTTTTAGTAGAAACACAAACACAATCTGCTTACCTTGACAATGCCTTAGCGGCGAAACCGGTTAATAAAGTAACAATCAATGTAATTATGTGGAACAGAACAAGTGCTTTATTATAACATTACAATTATATTTTGTCAGGATCTAACTTACGAGTTTTAAAACCAAAATTGTGGCACATGATATAAAAGCAGACCTTAATAGACCAACTGCAAAAACCATCACTAATACAGTAAAATATAAAGAAATATTTCTGGACAATTTACACAGCACCATCTAGTCCCAAATTAAGCGCAAAGCTTGTACTATGGGTACTAGAGAACTGATAAATGTATTTAAATACATTTTTTTTTTGTAAATAAATACTTAAAGTACATAAAAAACACCCAGACCAAGACAAACAGACATGTTCATGCACATAAATGTTTGTACTTCTGTGGGGATCAAACCCTCGACCTTGGAGTCAAAGTAGCCAATGCTAGCCATTCGACTATCGGGCTCTATCATATATGAAAGAAATACTTCCTTTCGTCTTGATAGGTTTTCTCTGATACCACTTCGCTTTGTCGGTACGGCATTAAAACATAAACTACCAGGCTCGTCTCTAACACAAGAACCGATCTAGAATACCTGTTTCAATGGTTACAAAGTGTAACATATCCAAAGATATTAGTTTTGGGATAACTTGTATATGCATTATTATATTTTATCAATTGGATTATATTTTTCAGGGTTGTGTTACATGCGGATCAAAAAAGTGCTCTCGGCACGATGGAGGAGTCACAAAAGAGCCTTGGGTGGGCCTCAAAATACACAAACAGTTAGATCAAGCAATAGAAGATGTAAGTAATTTATTATTTTAAGCTGTATCCATAATTATGAGAAATTTTAAGTTCTGTGTCTCTCTGTGGTATTGCAGCTCCTAAATAGATCCACCGATTTCAATATATACGTAGTATAGAAGACAATTTAATCTATTATTGTTTTTTTTGACGTGACAACGTCTTATAATTCGATGGAGCCGGCTGCACGCACGAAAAAACATGACTCATGCGGCGTTACCTCGCTCTGAGGCGTTCCATTAAAATTTTGTTTTGAAAAATGCAAACATTCCATCAGTATTTTCTTATGACGTTGTCACGGTCAACTATCGTCAGTAAACCGACTTTACAGACAACCGATCTTTTTAAAATGGATTATTAGTTCTTGTGTTCATCTGTTTTCTTTTATACAATGCAACCATTACTAACGGATCTATTAACACACAGCTCATACCACGGGCTTGATCAAATTGAAGTTTCGCATACAGGTAGATAAGGTGACATTGGCATCCGCTAAGAAAGGATTTTTGGAAACTCCAATGGAATACCGAGATCGCGCCAAAGAAGTCGCCGGCGCAAGTTAGTTATATCTAGCTAGAAGTTACAATCAAATTCATTTCTGACTCATCATTATTAAGAATCATTGTAAAGTAGAACATGTACTTAATCATGAACTGATTGATGACGCGGAAGGTAATTTGATTCTGAGTTAAAAAAATATATGATAAATTATATACAATAAAAAAAGTTTCAATGGATTTCAATACATGTATAATCTTTGAGTGAGGCCTATGCCCATAGACATGCTGGTTGAATTAAAACTGACAAAAAATCGACAAATTAATTTATAAATAAATTAAAAATGGACCACAAACTTGACATGGGTTGAATTTTCGACATACTTAATTCATAATAATTAGTTGAGTAAAAATAGGTGCATATTATTGGGTATTAATATTAGTATAAAAACTCAATAAACTAAAATAACTTAAAATAAAAATAATGTATATAACTAAATTACAAACTACAATACATATACACAGAAAAGAAAAATATTATTAAATAATTAGTAATAACATATTTTTCTCAGCAAAGATTAAGTAAAAGTAAGAAAAGTATAGTGTTGAGTTTGATAGTTTGGCCTTTAATCTTATCTGTCTCATATGTCAATAGAAGCATGTTGACTCACTCATTCACTTAATCATCAACACCCAGTCGGAAGTGTAGTCTTATAAAATTCAACGTCTAGATGCAATGGATTTCAAATTTTTGATAAATAATGTACATAATAATACACCTGAAAATCGACTTGGGGTTGAATTCAGGATTTTTGGGGCATTTTTTGTGAGAATGCCAGGTATTTACAAGTCCAAGTTGGTGGACTGCCCCCTTATCACCAACTCTTATTGTAATTCAATAACTGAATAGAATGCTTATTCAGTTATTGACTGAATAGAATGCTTATTCATACCAATGAATAAGCGACTCTATTCCACTTGAAATAGAGTCGCTTATTCATTGGTATAAATAAGCATTCTATTCAGTTATTGAATCGCAATAAGAGTTGGTGGTAAGGGGGCAGGACTTGAAAATTAAAACTAAGATACTTTCGGTTCCAAGTAGAAAGTTAGTAACCCAATTCTATGTGGGCGCAACCAGAGCCTCCACCTGGATTTTATAAATATACTACTAGCTGACCCGACGTTGTCCTGTCTTCTTAACAATAAATATGGAATTCGAATTGATTTCGCGCAGTCTGTCAAACGACTTAAAGTTACATTAGAAAAGTTGATATGGTCGTTCAGTTTTCTTATATTTTATAATTTTCCGCACAACTTTCTTATTTTTTTCTTTCTTTCTTCTTTTTGACAATAACAAATACAACATAAAAATACATAACGAAATCAGACCAGCCGTTATGCGTAATGGCGTAACCAAGGCAAATAGGGATTCATTTAAATATATACTCATATATATATTAAATTTATAACAGAATTTAAAAATTATTATTTATTGTGTGCTTGTTCCCTATACAAGTACGATTGGTATCGGTTCAACTAGCTAAATAGACTACAAATTTGCAATATGACGCGAATATAGTTAATGAGTCAGTCATTATCAATATTTGTGAGTTATTGATCATTTGTACGGTTGTGAATCGGTGTGCTGAATTCTAGCTTGTTAGCAGTATTTTGTGAATGATATAATACTTGCTGAGGATGTTGATGTGCCATTAAGCATGCTAGCTTAAATTGAATGAACGTACTAACAATATGCCAGCCATAGTATATTATGTACTTACGCTCCTCCTGATGTGAAGTGGTTACTGTAGCCATATAAAGCTCGCAACATGAAATATCGTCCTTGTAGAATGTGGACCGGTGTGTTAGATGCAGTGGCGTAACTAGACCATCTGGGGCCCGTGGTTAATTCATCAGATGGGGGCAGATGAAACTACAACGTCTTGTAAAAAACTTGTAACTAGACGTTGTTGTTTCATTCGGATTCAATATAATGACGCGTTCCGGGTGTTGATGGGGCTGCCCCGTTTCTGTAGCGCATCAGGAATGTTCGCGGAAGCACGCGTTGATTGCTGTTTTGCAACAATGCGCAAAGGGTGTGCATCCCTGGTGCGCAGGGTCTGGGACAGCCCCAACAACATTCTTAGAATGATTGCGGACAGAGTGGACAGCCCTTATATGCTTCACTGCTACAAGCTGCATAATATCAATTGTATTTACTAACACCTTAGAATAGTCTTCTTACTAACATAATGAGTCATGTCACTTGTAATGTTAAATAAATAATAATAATTACAATAAATCAATCACAAGCCGATACCGATACCGATCTATTACATATTTCTCTTTCTCTCGCTCGTCGTTTCGAGCGTAATTATTATTAGGGTTCCGTACCTCAAAAGGAAAAACGGAACCCTTATAAGATCACTTTGTTGTCCGTCTGTCTTTCTGTCTGTCAAGACCCTCTATGTCGAGAATGCGTGGAGGTATCAAGCTGAAATTTTGAACTGTGTACTCAGGTCAACGGTCCCGTTAAGTTGTAAAAAAATCAAACTGCTAAGTTTACGTAAAAAAAGTTACAGCCGTTTATTCGTTTCGACACATTCTCAAGGGAATCAAAACCTATAGGGTACTTACCGTTGAACTATGAAATTTGGCAAGTAACATCGTTATAGACTACATGTACAAGAATAAATCTCAAAACTATATATTTGTAATTAAATCTTAAAAAATAGGGGGTCTATATTTTTTTATAGGAGGTCGAAATTTCAAATTGAAGCTACTAGTTCAAATGAGGTAACGTATGAAAGGGCTTGATGTGCACATTGCAAAATATATTTTATTTATTTTTCCCGACGCATTATTTCTTACTTATAATGAAAAATATCAAAATTATAATGCATCTCTCTCTCGACTCGCACTTGGCCGGTTTTTTTTAATGTGGTTCGCCAAAACGGCTTTGAATTTTCATTTTGGTGTAAGCCCTCTGGGGTATTTTGGTGTAGGCCCCCTTAGTCCGGGGTCCCGTGGCATTTTGCCCACCCTGCCACCCTATAGTTACGCCACTGGTTAGATGCTTGCACGCACACACGCTCATTCTCGCTCTGCTCAATTATTGTTTGTGTCAAAGGCGTAATATTTTTAGAGATCATAACCCATTGGAGACATTTTAACAGTAATTGTTGTCTTACATTTAATTTCATGAACGCATATTGATGCGAGAGATTACGGGCTACAGCTAGTATAAATGAATTGTTTAAAAGAAGAAAAAAGGATAATTTCAAATGTTTTGGTACAATTTTCGCCACTGTAATCTGTATGGAGTCCATGACGAATTTGTATTAAATCAATCGGATTTGGTTTAAACTTATTAGCAAACATAGTATCAGTAATCATTCAACTAGTGTCCACTACTCGTTTTTCTCAGAATTAAGACCTAGACACATAGAACTTTTCGACCTCTTTACTGTAAAATTCATCGAAATTGTTGGAACCATTAGCGAGATCTTTAGAATAGTGACACATTATACAGGTGATACATATATCATCTCAGTCGGGGGACGAGGTCTAAGCGAATCTAAGCGAGACCTCGTCCTCCGATCGCTACCTCAGGCCCCGCCGCCGCCCCGCGCGAGATCTCGTGAGAACGAGATTGCATTCCTTTATGAGACTCTATTCTTATATATGTATATATATATATATTCTATTCATCTATTCATTCTTTGGCAACGTTTATTCATCCCACTGCTGGGATACGGGTATCCCCTCAATCGAAGGGGTATAGAGCATACTTACTACTACCACGCTGCTCAACGGGTTGGCGGAGGCCAGTGTCTTCAAGCCGCCTAACATGTACTGACAACACCCGGGATCAACGGCTTAACGTGCCCTCCGAAGCACTGAGCAGCTCGAGATAAATAAACCCATCCATGGACAGGCTACAGTTTTCGGAATTCTTGTTGAAGTATAGAAAATGTATTACTAAACAGTCAACACAAGCACTACTTTGCAGTGTTTGTCAATTCTAATCATTAAGAGGAAAAGTCGTGAAAATGATCTTGCCTTCAATTTGTTTCTACTTTAAATTCAACACGAATAACAATTACTTGTACGATCTTCCATTGTTCTATGCTACAGCATATCGGTCTGACGTTAATAATCCCACGTTGTTGACGGCAGAAGGCATGTACAAATTATTGTAGTTAGCACCTAATGGTTACAGGTTTTTATTATTACAGTGATACGCTAATACCGTTATTGGGTAACTTTTGTTACCTGACTGCTCCGAAGCAGAAGGCAGGGATATGATTGTAGCAGGCTATATATGTAGAGATCGACAAATAGACCACCACCACAATAAACAGCCTGCCTGATGTGAAGCGGTTACCGTAGCCATATTAACGCTCGCAACATGAAATGTCGCTCCCGCGCTGCCACCCCCACTGCCAACACAGCAACTCCTTCCCTTCTGGTGACCTCACTCACTCGCAGGAGCACAACAACTCTCAAAGGAATTGTTATTTGGCTGCGGTATTCTGTGAGGTGGAGGCACTTCCCCAGTCGAGCAGCATACCTCTCTTTTGCCCTTCTCCCTTGCTCTTGTCAGCAGGGTGCACCACGTACATGTACGGTTGACTTTGGCTCTAAAGATCGTGGCGCCCCATTTACACCTCAAATCTTATTTTTTTTATCATAAAAATTTACACAGCGTGATAAATAAATAAATAAATATAAATATTGTCAGACAAATTACACAGCGCCATCTAGCCCCAAAGTAAGCGAAGCTTGTGTTATGGGTACTAGACAACTGATAAACATACGTAAATTTGTAAATACATACTTATGATACATAGAAAACACCCAGACTAAGACAAACAGACATGCTCATGCACACAAATGTTTGTCCTATGTGGGAATCGAACCCACGAGTGTTGGTGTCGAAGCCGCGTCATTGACCGCTACGCCACCGACCTCGTCAAATTACAAATAGTGATACAAATTAACATTTTGCCAAACTGCAAAACAATGTGTTGACGAAAGATAGACGTTGTTATACATAATTAAATGAACTACTGGTCGAAATTCGACCATGAAATAAACAAAAGAGTAGGTACCTATATATGCGTCGTGTGTCAAATACATGGTAGTGTGTGTAATGTTTTTTTATGCATAATTAAAAAATATTATATACTCGTATTAGCATTTTGCACTTCTCTATATCTAATCTTCTTCTTCTATATAAATAAAAATCAATGCCACTTTTCGTTGTAATTTTATAACTCAAGAACGGGCTCACCTATCCAAACCAAATGTTTAGGGTTTATTCGGACTATTTAGTAGATGGTTTAGGTGAAGTTTGCACAAAATCGGTGGAGCGGTTCTTCATTTATCACATTTTTTGTAACAATTGAATTCAATAAATGGCGGATCATTTTGTTAATGGGGGTTTTGCTGTTAAATTGAAACTTTTTTCACATAGGGATTGTGCTGTCAAATTGAAACTTTTTTCAGTGTTGACAGTACAAGCATGTTGTTATGTCATTCATGCGGTCATTTCATTTTGGACGTGCTTCGACTTTATGTTGCCTGTTCCGTTGCCGTTTGTTTATTCATGCTCAAAATGGAAAAAACAAAAAATATTGTTTATCCAAATGTTTTGGATTAAGTTTTAAAATAGCTAGCAATTAATAAAATATTGTTTTGTTTGAATAAATGAATTTGGTGTTCCAATTTTTTTTTTTATTATTTTACTTTATACGTAGCGAAGCACGTACCGGGCCGCTAGTAATATATAAAATTCTCGTGTCACAAAGTTAGTTACCATACTCCTCCGAAACGGCATGACCGATTGAATGTGTGTGTGTGTGTCAGTGGCGAATGAATAGGTTCATCATCATCATCATCAGGTCATTTTAGTCTCCACTACAGGAGCACGACCCTCTCTCGTCCGTCCTAGACGGAAGGAGGATTTGGCCTACACTCCCCACGCTGGCCAGACGGGTTGGGGAGGCCTGATCGATGTTTTATAATGTATTTCCCTTAGTCGCCTTGTCCGACATCCATGGAAAGAGACGGAGTGATTCTATTCTAGTCTGCCGGAAACCACACGGCCAACGGAGAATAGGTTGTTATCTATTTTTTATGGCAAAACAAGGGTCAGCTAGTAAACTATAAATGTGCGAAATCTCATACCTACTCCCACGTGCGCGCAATTTTCGTAAAAAGGGGTACAAAGTTTTTGCTTCACGTATTAATATAATAATAATAAATAAATAATATAATAATATACAACATTACATCAAACTTCTCAAAGGGGCCTCTACGCGTTGGATCCATATCTCCGCGCACGCCTATCTAATGACCGGGCTTGACCCGTGAGTCCCAGAGAGATACATAAATAATAGGCTTGTATCCCATTTTTTTTTTAAAGACGACACAATAATAGAAATATAGGTGAAATAATTACTTCGAGTGCATAAAAACTTCTCGAGATATGATAACTTGAAGATCACAATTTTGGACTATCCCGAAAACGCTCCATACAAAAGGCCACCACGTTATGACGTCACACCGTGCTATTTTATATGCATTAAATCAGAAATTTGTACGACAGCTATGTTAAATATTGCGTTTGTGTAGCCAGTGCCGTAACAAAAGTTATAGTATTTTTTATTGTTTCTACTATTTAAAATGGACTTTCCCACCAAACTTTGACTGAACATAAAACACGTCGGACATAAGTTATTAAAATTTTAAGATCGCAGATCGTTATAGTTTCATGTATTTTACGTTACTGATAGAGAGTTTATAATTTTGTAACATGGGCAACAAGCCTATTACACAAGTACTGTCTATAAAGCACATATGATATGATACCTTGGCGGTATACCTACCTACCTAGGTACCTAGTAATTATCAAAAACGTGAAACCAATCACGGTAGTATCAGCTGTTTAGCAGATTTATATATGTCATCATGAACATTAGGTTAATGAGGTTGAGTACCTAAACAAGATAAGATAATTTTATATTAGCGCGTGTTTACCGATGACAATGAAAGCGAATACAAAGTAGAAGTCTTTTGAGGCTTAATAATACTTTAGACACCTGACGTCATTCCAAATAAGGTAAATAAGGTGTTGGAAGGTTTTAGGAGCATTTTTTTCGCTACAGCGGATGACACAAGCAAACTGCCTGCCTGATATGAACATAAATAATCGTTCGCCACCCTCGCTTCCGACACAGTAACTCCTTTCTTTCTGGTGACCTCACTTACTCGCAGGAACACTTCAACCCTTAATAGGAGTATTATTTGGCTGTGGTATTCTGTGAGGCGAGGGTACTTCCCCCAGTCGGGCAGCTTACAAATACCCTGTACTTTACCTCTGTTTCGCCGGAGCCTCTTTCGTTAGTCGGCACGAGTAGGTTGGATTTGCTTCTAAACATCGTAGTGAGCCACTTACAACCCCACACAACATGTTACATGAATACTTGTAAATTGTTATTGAGTTTAGTTTACAGTAAAACTTTTCGATTAGCCTGGTGGTCAAATAGCTTTTATGCATAGTGCATTAGATACTTTTGTACCAAGGATTGTGAGGTCGACAGACTATTTTTTCTATGGGGATTTACTGCCTGCGCCCGCGACCTCGTTCGCGCGTATCCCAGTATCCCGTAAATAAAAAATGTTTTAGCGGATGACTGCGTCATATATCTACCTGTATGCCAAATTTCAACCATCGGGTTGAAATTTAATCGTAAAATCGGGGCGTCTAGTGGTTTAAGCTGTGCGTTCATAAATCAGTCAGTAACGGTTGCCTTTTATAAAGACAGAATAAACGCTCTCAATGGACTAGTTCTGACGGTTGACAAGTCCGGACATTGTTCGAACGGTTGGTCAAAAGGATAACCAAAGCAGACGTTTGGTAGTTATGAAGTAATGTATGTTTTAGTTCTACAACACCATATTGGAGCAGTTCGTAAGCTCGTGGTACAGCAAGATCTCTCTGCAGCCGTTCTTCGTGGATGAGCTACGGCATCAGCTGAGATATGCGTCCGCGTGTTTACTGCGGAGAGCTATTAAGGTACAAGTTTTTGTCTAGCATGTTCGATAACCTATCTTAATATATAAAAAAATCGTGTAACGTTGTTTGTCCGCGATGGAATCCTAAACTACTGGACCGATTTTTATAATATTTTGCACAGTGTGTGCAGTTTGATCCAACTTGAGAGATAGTATAGTTTAAATCATCGGAAAAATTAACGTAATAATATGTAACGGGTGCGGCGGCATGCCCCGAAGTCAATTGTTTGGGAGCAAAATGTCGATTTCGCCGTTGCGGCATCGCACCGCTTGGAAGTTGTTGAGGAAAGACGCTTTAGAGATTGTTATTTGACTATAGAACAATAGAATGAAATGTTTTTCCCTTCAACAGATAGACTATTCCCGCTTCATAACCGACCGTCTCCTACCGTGTGCGCTCCGTCATTACACTCTGACGTCGGACCGGTCAGAACAGGAACTGGCCATCCATCCGGCGGTCGGCAGCCGAGATGCTGAACTTAAATACTTACGATGTATTACAAACGCCATCATGCCATATCTGCTGAACGGGGAAGACGTGCAAAATTCGTGAGTTTATTTTCTGCATAACTATATATAGGTACCTTTTTTTTTAGTTTAAGAAATATATTTTTAGATTGCTAATTTATCATTAATAGAAAATAAACCAAACACTTCTCTACAATCAATAACAAAATAATAATATAATAAAAAAAAATAATAATAATAAGAGTTCATCAGTTGCTCATTTTTCATCATCACTCAGCAAAATTATAAACAACAAAAGAATTACCGTAACTGAGAAGTATTAACTGTGGTGTACCACAAGGAAGTGTCCTGGGTCCACTGTTGTTTCTTTTGTATATCAATGTCTACCAGATCTATACCTACCGATCTACCGAATCTACCAGATTATATTGAGCAAAAGTGAATATTACTTGCTGACGACTGGAATGTCCTATTTAAGTACAACAATGTAAATTCATTACAAAAGATATCAATTATACACTAAGCAAGGTTCTACACTGGTTAAACATGAATAATTTGCAAGTTAATTTGATAAAGACCAAAGCCATTCAATTTAAAAGTTATTCAAGTCCCAGACTTAAGTTGGATGTCAGCAAAAATGGTTAACAAATTGACGTAATAGATTCGACAACCTTCACATTTGACGAAAATCTAAATTGGAAAAAACACATTGACTAAATATGCCAAAACATTAATAGATTTGTATTTGCACTCTATAGACTTCGTCAAATTGCATATGAACAGACAGCGCTGAACACGTATTATGGTATTTATGGTTCAATTTCCTTAGTGTTGCGCTATGGCTTGGTAATCTGGGGCAACTCAACTGATGTGAGAGGGTTATACAAGGCCTCAAAAACAAATGTAGGCCGCATAAGCCCGCGGGCGCCTCGTTGAGTATGGCTGTTTTATACTATGTAGATAAGAGATCTTTTCCAGCCAACTGAACACGGTGTAATACAGTGGATGCATTGTTATTTCAGAGTATTTCGTGTACTTATAAGAGAGATATTCGCGGGCTGGGTGCTGCTGTCACTGACGGACGTGCTGGCCGACCCTTACATATTGAACACTATTATTATATTGACTACGGGAGATGAGACAATGGCTCAGCTGCCTACTACGCCTAATTATGAGGTAAGCTAATAGGATTCTAGTAATAGTTTTTGTCCATAAAAATAAGCGACGTGTTAAATTAGGCTTTTTGCTTGTTGAAATCATAAAAATTTTATCATATGAAAGTGTGTCATATATTGGGGGTATTCTTCTTCTACTAATTTCTTCTGATAAAATTCGGTGTAATTTCCAAGGCAGCGGTAGCTTTACCGCTGGGACAGCAAACGACTTATTGTTCGTTGCCTTTTTGGTGGTTATACAGGAGATACGGTTAATAGTGGCTACACAGGAGATACAATGGTGGAATTGCGTGGTGCGCCTGACTAAGGATCGCGAGTTCGATTCCCACATAAGACGAATATTTATCCAATTGAGGGGAACCCCATATCCTAGCGGTGGGATGATTATATATTGTTGAAAATGTACATTGTGTAATAGAAGTCCTGATATTTTCAGGTAGAATTCCTGGAGACGTTCGTCCGCCACACGGAGTCCGTGTACTCGGCGCGAGGGAAGCTCTTCAGAACGGAGCTGGACGCGCTGATAGCGGACCAGGCCAGCTTGTACGCGTTCATGCAGTTCATGAAGACCACCAGCAGGATACACCTGCTGCAGTTCTACCAGGATATCAGTGAGTGACGGCTTTACACAGTTTCCGAGTTTATTCGTTCTTATTTATTTTCACTTGACCTATTATCTGTAAACAAATCTTGCGAGTTAAATTTGGCATATTCCCCATTGTCCGGTTGAGCAACAATTTGGCATAGATGTTTGGTTCTTGTTACAATTAACCATGTTTAAAATGGCGATTTAGAATTTACACAGTAACTCCTTCTTCTTCTTTTAATTAACTATAAGCTTGTTTAAAAAAATATTTTTTATATAATAAGTGGGTCGTGTACGACGCAGAATTTTTGATTAGTTGGTCAACCTTTACGCGCAACATATCTCACACTCGGAAGAACTACCTACTGGAGACCGTATGTTAGCGCAGATTCATTCTGAAAAACATTGCAGGGTGCGGGAGGTATTTGGTCGAAAGTTGTTCCTTCTTGTTCTTTGTCGCTTCACTCTTGCCAGAGTTGTCGTGGTTATCATGATGAGGAAGCAGACAGGACTCGCCTCACGACGTTTCGCCACCTCTGCCTGCTGGTGTCAGTCGGGTACATTCGTGGACCAGCACCTTCACCTGATCGGTCCAACGCATGGGGGATCTGCCCCGTGGTATTGTGCCTTCAACCTTACCCTGTACAACAAGTCTCTCTATGGAGGCGCTGACCTAGACAGATCGAATGATCATCGACATTTTGTGGCACGCAAGACTCTAGCCAGCCAGTATAAAGTGACTACTGTACTTTAAAATATATGACTATTTTTCGTATACACTGATCAATTAAAAGTCGTCGACAACCCTTGTTTCCCAATGCTGGGATACGGGACTCCCCTCAATCCAAGAGATTTAGAGCATACTCCATCACGCTGCTCAACTGCGGGTTGGCGGAGAATGAGGAGAGAATTAAAAGTAATATTGCCTTTTATGTACTCAAATCAAATTGTTCACTAGTTCTTTCACGCTATTTTAACTACAAATATAATTTTCGAAACTGATCTGACATGTGGTGTCCAGTGAGTGGTTCGTACGATCCACTCACGGGTAGTTATTTTTTAAACGACGAGCCCGGTGATCTAATGGCTAGCAATGGCAACTTGGACGCCGAAGTCGCGGGTTCGATCTCCACACGAGACAAACATTTGTGTGCTTAAACATTTCTATTTGTCTTAGTCTAGGTGTGCAAATGTATTTAAGTATATCAGTTTTCTAGTACCAGCTTTGCTTAGTTTGGGACTAGATGGCTGTGTAATTTGTCCAGGAATATTTATTTTATTAACCTTTCGCGTGCCGCGGTCCCATGGTGGGTACAGCTTTGGTACAACGCTAAAATTCGCGGCACACGAGGGGTTAAACTATATTTAGAGGCGCATCATCGCATAGCGTCTAATACGGTCTCATCTTGTGTCCTATTATGATCCTACTTATTTCTAGAGTTGTTCCAATCAAAGATCCTGAACCCTGAGCTGAGTGCCAGCGAGATGTCTGCTCTCCACAAGGAGGCGTGTGAGCTGTACGAGTTGTATCTGTCGGAGCGCAGCGAGTGTCGAGTGCCGCTCGAGCCGGAGATCACGGACGAATTGTATCAGTTGTTGCAGGCTGACGATAGCATCAAAAAGTAAGCTTTATTGACCGGTATGTTTTTAGGTGAACCGGCACTAATGATGTTATTATATTTTATTATTATTATATTTATATATTATTTTAACATTTTAATTAGTAATAATATTTTTGATTTTGTATTTATATATGACATAATTTTATACAAATTATTGTGATTTTTTTGAATTGTGTATACTATATGGACTACGTCCGAAATAAAGCATTATTATTATTATTATATATTTATAGATAGGTATATGCGACGAAACTTCAAAATGAACACCCAAAAAATTACCCAATTGTCACATCCCGCAATTAGTTCGCACAAGTAAACCGGCGAATACGACGTTTGTGGCAATCGATTGAAATAGACAAATATGACGTTTTCTGTATAATTAAAAGGCACAAATTAGGTTGATAAAGTAAATAAAGCACGAGGGATCACGCATCTAATGAAAGTATATAATAATATTTGATTTTAACACGCACTTTATTTTATTCCATATATTTGCAAGGAAAATTCGCACCATTATGCGCTCAGTGAGGAAAAAAGATAGTTGTATATTTAATCGCTCATATGATCAGTATGGCGATAGCCTATATCTGAGCCTACGTAACTAATTATATATTTCTATCCATGTGCAACAGGAACCGTTTTCATCAAACATCATTAACCATCACATAAATGATGATCATACTCAAAATATGCATGAGTAAAAGTATCACTACTCGTCTATTTCAGATTACAAACGAGTCGGGCATTGTATCAAGCAGCAAGACAGTCCCATGCTATATTAGAGAAAATAATGCTGCCACGATTTTTACACAGCGAAGAGGTAACAAATACTTCATCTTTTTACACCATAGATGTAGGATGTTAAAGATTGGCAATCCACAGAATAAAATGAGACCAAAAATTAAGCGCACTAATGTGTGTACAAGTGAATGCTTAGTTTTAGACGAAAATGTAGGAAAATTTATACTGAAATTCACGTATTGGTTAATCGCGCCGGACCAGCTCTTCTTCTTCTTAAGACTCAAGTTATGTCCTGTGTAGAGTATTGCTCGCATCTCTGGGACCGTTCTGCACAATATCTTAACACTCTCGACAACGATGATAAGGTCACCAAGGCCCTAGAACTATTTTAACTTTGTGGAGGCATTGGCTAGCTAAGCGTATTTTATCACCTCTTCCACGTTGAGCGCTCTGTAGAACTATTATCCCTTATCCCACCTTAAAATAAAAAAAAAAAAAAAAAAATAATTAAATGCGATATTTAATATAGCTGTCGTATAAATTTCTGATTTAATGCATACAAAATATCATTTTGGATGCATTAAATCATAATCATGATCATTTTGGAGCGTTTTCGGGAAAATTAAAAATTGATGTTATTATTTTTTAATTTCAGTTCTATAAGCTTTTGCTGGGACCTAGATTACCCACAGGATACTACAAACAAGTTAAACCTGTCAAAAAGTAAGTATATAATTTTATTAAATTACATAATTTCGATCCTTTTTTTATATGAGTGGGGGTGCCCCCCCACTCATATAAAACGAGCACTCGTATCAAACGAGCATGTGGGTCATCTGGTGGAAAATAATCACCACCGTCCATAGAGATCAGCAACATCAAGGGGTCGCCGTTCCGTTGCCAGCCTTTTAAGGGAAATAAAGACTCTGTTCTTGAAGGCTCCCATGACGTAATTGTTCGGAAATACCGCTGAGGGAAGTTGATTCCACAGTTCCATCGTTCGTGGTAAAAAGAGTCGAAAACGTACTGTAGTGGATCGTCAATTATTTAGGCTCTTCAAAAAGGGATAATTTTGTTTTTATATTATATTATTTTCCTAAATAACAAATATCCTAGAGGGATATTGACGACCTCGGTGGTGGAATGGTTAGCAATGGCCACTTTAACTCCGAGGTCGCGGGTTCGATTCCCGCACAAGACAAACATATGTGTGCATGAACATGTCTGTTTATCTTGGTCTGGGTGTTTTCTATGTATTATAAGTATGTATTTACAAAAAAAAAAAAAAATATTAAGTACATTTATCAGTTGTCTAGTACCCATAACACAAGCTTTGCGCTTAATTTGGGACTAGATGGCGCTGTGTAAATTGTCCAGAAATATTTATTTATATTTGGTCTGGCTGTGAAATAACCTCCCTGATAAGCTTGTTTCAAGACAATATACTGTAGGGTCCTTTAGGAATCTTGTTTCAGATTTCCAATTATTCTGTACCAGAATAAGTAATCCTTAAATTTATGATCTTCGATCTATATCTTAGATCTAGCATATAGTGACATCATTGCTTGTCTATTTCTCACTCAAAATGAAATAAATTGTTAATATTACTTGCTAGCTCGCTGCTGCTGCGTGTGTCAGTCCTGAGTCCTGACGTCGTTGCGCGTGTCAATCTAACTGTTACCAACTGATGAGCGCAATAACGGTAGCCCTCATTGAACTGAAATTTGGGACACTCAATTGATTCTTGTATCAATGTATCATTACCTAATTATCGCCATTTTTAATCCAATGGCCGCTGCAACATGACGATTTTTAACTTCCACATAGACCTATATGATATAAATATCAAATGAAAGTGCTTTTGGTGGCAGACAAGCATTCGGCCCGTTTGATGTGAAGCGGTTACCGTAGCCATATTAACGCTCACAATATAAAATATCCCTCGCGCGCCGCCACCTCCGGTGCCGACGCACCTCCTTCACTCTGATGACCTCACTCCCTCGCAGGAACACAACAACTCTCAAGGGAATTGTTATTTGGCTGCGGTATTCTGTGAGGTGGAGGTACATTCCCCAGTCGGGTAGCTTACAATTACGCTCCCTACCTCTCTTTTTCCCAGAGCTTCTGTTGAGCACACATAATATTTTCTTGTTTTAGACCAATCCTTCGCCCCGAGTCCATAGACGGTCACGTGCTGGACTGTCTATCGAGTTCTGACAGCCTGTCTGACGGGGAGGGAGACAAGATGGCCATTATGAAGTACTTGGACGCGTTGACCACTGACGAAACCACCAGGGAACACGACCTGAAGATGTATAAAGTCGTTTTGACTAATGTGGAGGCGAAAATGGTAAGCTATCGTATCTAAGTAGGTATATAATGTATAAGAATTTCTTTTTATATGAGTGGGCAAACGAGCATGTGAGTCACGTGGTGGAAATTAATTTATATTTTGACGTGTATGATTAATCCTAACGACTAATGAAGAAATTCATACTGATTATATTGATTAATCCAGACATTTTACGTGACTGCAATTTTAGATTATTGTATTGTGTAACTCTGTAGAATTTATAACCATGATATTACCATGAATCCTTTTAAATATTTGCATGCCTGAGGGAAACACAAAGAGCACAATCAATATTGTTAACCAACACTTATGTAATGTATCCTCTCACCCGTCGAACGAACTTCTAGAGTCCGGTTCAAAAACACATCCACACGGTTAGTGGCAAAATGTCAACAAGCCTTATTCGTCCCACTGGTGGGATACGGGTCTCCCTTCAATCGAAGGAGTCTAGAGCATACTCCACCAGGCTGCTCCACTTCTGGTTAGCGGAGGCCAGTGTTTTCATGCTGCCTAAAGGCCACTGACTTGGCTTAACGACTGTTATCTCAGCCGGGACCGAGGGCTTTAAATAAATAAATGTTTTATTATGTTCCAGCAATTTCCTCCCCGCCGCGGTACAGTCCGCGTGTTCGCCATAGCAGTTCACAGAGTGTTGGACGACTCGGACGCGAGGTTCTGGACGGTGGAGCGCAGTGAACACGACTTTCATCTGCTGAGGAGCAAGCTGCACGAATTCCATGGAGATAAGCTGCTATTGGACTTGCCCCTGCCTTCGAGGAGGTAGGTTGTGTTTATTCAATATAGCATGCCCAACTACTCAAGATTATGTCAATTATACTAACATTTTATTATTTCTTAACAAATAAAGTAATCAATAGGTAACACAGAAAAGCGATAAAAATAGACCTTTTAGAGGAATTTATTTTGTAAGTCACGCTGTGCTCTTGAGTAAAGTTCATTTCACTGTGGTGCATTACAATTATTTGAACAAATACGCCAAATAACACCACCATCAGAGTAAGCTTAATAATAAGAATTACTAGTAGGCCGATGTCTATGATGTTTCGCGAAATGCCGCTTTACTAAAACATATTACAGTGTCATTAAAAATTTTAAAATATTATTACTGATACAAAATTAAATGTCCTAATTTATTTCATTCATAAAATAGTAAAATGTGTCATATCTGAACGGCAGGTATCGAGTATTATATAGTAGTTTGTATGGCTATTAGGCTCGCGAACGTCCGTCCCTCACCCCGCACGCCCCGCGCGATTGCTAAATCTAGACGTCTCCGTTGGACGACTGGTAGGGAAAGAAGCGCCCAGCGTTCCCTAGACTATGGTGAAAAGAGACATCATGTTTCTGTTCATTCAGAAATAATGTAATAATTGAAAATAGACTTAAATAAACAACCTATTTTGTATTTCAGAGACAACAGTCCGAACGAAACACTTCGCTACAAATACGAAGATTTTCTCCAACAACTGCTCAAAAAAAGTCTTCTCCAGACCTCCGAACTTCTCCACTTATTTCTCACGGTAGAAGGCGACTTCTCCATGATCGTGCAGGCGGCCACTTTGAACACCAACACGGACTTGACCAATTTGTACCAGTCAGTGACTCATAAGTTGAGGAAAGAGAAAGGACAACATTTGGAAAGTTTTCTCAGAAATCTGTTATTTTCTTCTGATTTGGAGCGATTTCAAGCGCTGTAAGTTTTATTAACTATTTATTCATCTACCTTCAGTCACGTTCGCGTGGACTCTTTTTTGGCGTGATGTAACTAGCTGGTGCCCGTGACTTTGTTCACAAGAAATTTCGACCCTTTTATTGATTTTGTTACGCATATTTTTCTTCTTTCATTGAGATCTGATTTCAATGAAACAAAACCTAAATGTTGTTAGTTAAGCTCAGAGACTAGGCTAAAGACTGGTAGTTTTGGATGTTAGCGTGTACATATAGAAAACACAAAAAAAATACTTTTTTGTGTTCTACTATTCTCGTTAAAAATAAGTAATACCCAATTTATTGATAAATTTATTAGAAGTATAGATACGCGATCCCCTCCTTCTTATATGTATGTTTATATAAATAAAGTTTTAAAGGGTTATTAAGTGAAATTTGTTCTTACATAGAAAGTGGCGCCCCTATTTGTTTCTACTCTTTTTAGTCGCACTGTACTGTGATTAAAGTTCTATTTCCCGACAGAAAACAAGGCCGCGATGTAGAAGAAGCGTTAGAAGTAAGCGAAGACGCTGAACTAGAAGCAGTGTCGTTTCGGCCGCGAAACATCCGCGACATCCGCAAGTCCGTGTTCGGCAACAACTTCGACACGCGCGCCCTCGGCTTCCACACTCGCGACAAACACTACCAGACCGCCGTCGTCGGCTTCACGCAGTGCTTCATGTATTTACGTAAGTACAACATTTGTAAATATACAATACAACTCTTTACCAAAAACAGTAAAAAATAATGACAATGATGACAAAATATTAAGTACAAAAGGCGGCTTTATCGCTTAGCGATCTCTTCCAGGCAACTTATAGGTAGAGGAGACATGAAGTAAAGATAGATAGCGCAGCATATACCTATATATAAATAATTGTAATATAGGTACATTATAAATATACTTATATATAACTATACTTAAACATACATATATGCATGAATATAAATACATACATAAACTAAGTAAATGTACTTATTATTGAAAAGCCGTCAGCGACAGACAAAGGAACAATAAAGTATATGCGACAGATAAAGGAATAATATCATTTACTTTACTTAAATACTTTTAATAAATAAATATTCCTGGACAAATTACACACAACCTAAACTAAACAAAGCTTGTACGATCTAGTACCGATAACCGATATATTATACTTGAATACATCTTTTTTGTAAATACATGCATGTAATACATAGAAAATACCCAGACCAAGACAAACAGACCTGTTCATGCACACAAATATTTGTCTTGTGCGGGGATCGAACCCGCAACCTCGGAGTCAAAGTGGCCATTGCTAAACATCAGATCATTTACATGTTGCCTAGGATTAAGATCTAGCCAGAGATAAGACAGATTTACTCGATTTTTTTTTGGTGTCGCGGATTTTTTCTTCTTAAGTGGCCACACTAAACCGAGGTCTAAAAAACTTCATGAATTATAATGTTATGCTCATACGATAAGATTGTTTTTTAGTCTTCTGGCTCTGGATACTAGCCCCTTTTTTTCGTTTTGATTTTATATAGGGGCATGAAAAACATTTTCGGAAATCACCTCGTTCCTCACTTTCGTATAATCACAAGATCAAAGTCCACCTGTGAATCGCTCGCGCGCCCCCACCCCCGCTGTCAACGCAGCAACTCCTTTTGTGGTGACCTCACTCGTTCGCAGGAACACAATAACCGTCAACGGAATTGTTATTTGGCTGTGATTTTCTGTGGGGTGGAAGTACGGCACTGCCCCATTTGAGCAGCTTACAAATACGCTGTACCCCATCTCTCTTTCGCCAGTCGGCAAGGTACACCACGTGCAGATGAGGTTGGCTTTGGCTCTAATGATCGTGGTGACCCATTTACACCCCAAAGGAGAATACTAACAGAATAGTATTATTACTAATATGTAGCAATATTAATAAAGTAGTGAATTATGAAAAATACTATAGAAATACATTATACAGTACCTATGGAATTTTTAATGACACCCACAAGAAAGTACTGAAACAATGGAAATAGCTTTCACTCAAAGATTCATTTATTATTTAAAAGAAACTGCATTCAAAGATTTTTCGAAATACGCTTCGCATAAATTTATGCACCTAGGTAACAATGTATCCTTTCGGACGACAAATTTTTTCACGTTCAATTAAAATAAGTTTAGATTTCATAGTTTCCTTTTCATTTTAATGTACTATGTTCGTTAGAGAATTATGGTACCTACATGGCATATATTTATTTAAAAAAAAAAAAGATCCCGACGTATTGAGAACCTCCTCCTTTTTTTGAAGTCGGTTAAAAGGTAAGGTTGTGTTTTTTTTTCGAAAGCGTATTCCTGAAATCTTCGAAAGTAGTTTTGTTTCTTTTTACAAATAAAAGAAAGTTCTCCGATCCCTATCGTTTAAAAAATCCAACTTGTATACGTGTATGTAAATACTGTACGCGTTGAAATGTTACAATAAGATTTTTACTTTTTCAGTAATAAAAGTGATCGGCGCACGTACTTTAGTAAGTAGCGCAGCGGGCGCACTGCTGGCGCGCTGCCGCGGCGCAGTCGACCTCGCGGCCGGCGGCTGGCTGCGGCGGGCACTGCCGCGCCTGCTGCACGAGCGGAGGCTGGCGCACTGCGTCGGCCTGGGACACAGTACGGACACAGTATACTTCACTATGTAGGACACGGTCGCACTGCTGGCTGCGGCGGGCCCTGCCGCGCCTGCTGCACGAGCGGAGGCTGGCGCACTGCGTCGGCCTGGGACACAGTACGGACACAGTATACTTCACTATGTAGGACACGGTCGCACTGCTGGCTGCGGCGGGCACTGCCGCGCCTGCTGCACGAGCGGAGGCTGGCGCACTGCGTCGGCCTGGGACACAGTACGGACACAGTATACTTCACTATGTAGGACACGGTCGCACTGCTGGCTGCGGCGGGCACTGCCGCGCCTGCTGCACGAGCGGAGGCTGGCGCACTGCGTCGGCCTGGGACACAGTACGGACACAGTATACTTCACTATGTAGGACACGGTCGCACTGCTGGCTGCGGCGGGCACTGCCGCGCCTGCTGCACGAGCGGAGGCTGGCGCACTGCGTCGGCCTGGGACACAGTACGGACACAGTATACTTCACTATGTAGGACACGGTCGCACTGCTGGCTGCGGCGGGCACTGCCGCGCCTGCTGCACGAGCGGAGGCTGGCGCACTGCGTCGGCCTGGGACACAGTACGGACACAGTATACTTCACTATGTAGGACACGGTCGCACTGCTGGCTGCGGCGGGCACTGCCGCGCCTGCTGCACGAGCGGAGGCTGGCGCACTGCGTCGGCCTGGGACACAGTACGGACACAGTATACTTCACTATGTAGGACACGGTCACACTGCTGGCTGCGGCGGGCACTGCCGCGCCTGCTGCACGAGCGGAGGCTGGCGCACTGCGTCGGCCTGGGACACAGTACGGACACAGTATACTTCACTATGTAGGACACGGTCGCACTGCTGGCTGCGGCGGGCACTGCCGCGCCTGCTGCACGAGCGGAGGCTGGCGCACTGCGTCGGCCTGGGACACAGTACGGACACAGTATACTTCACTATGTAGGACACGGTCGCACTGCTGGCTGCGGCGGGCACTGCCGCGCCTGCTGCACGAGCGGAGGCTGGCGCACTGCGTCGGCCTGGGACACAGTACGGACACAGTATACTTCACTATGTAGGACACGGTCGCACTGCTGGCTGCGGCGGGCACTGCCGCGCCTGCTGCACGAGCGGAGAGTGTTGATTCATATACTTTTACCGTATAGGCTATACGGTAAAGTTAATATAAAAGTTTTCTGAACATGTTTATGTCAGTTTATGAAAATTTACCGTTAAATTGGGTAGATTTCCAGTGTTATGTAATAGGTAGGGGAAAAAGTCTTTTCGCATTATAGTATGTATGAACTTATAATAAAATATCTTTAGTTATACCATTTGTATCTGGCAGGTTTTGATATCTTTAAAAAGTTTAAATTTTAAAAAAGATAATTCCAAATTCAAATTAGGTAAATGTGTGATTTTCACTTGTTTTTTTTACTGTCAAGATGAGTGAATCCAATGAAGAAATTCGATACATTTTAAAATTTTACTACAAAAAAGGTAAAAATGCAACGCAAGCGGCGAAAAAAAATTGTGACGTTTATGGACCTAGTGCAGTGTCTGTGAGAGTAGCACAAATTTGGTTTAAGCGTTTTCATTCCGGAAATTTTGATGTCAAAGATGCACGTCGCTCTGGTCGCGCTGTTACGGATAAAATGGATGCCATTTTTGAAAAAGTGGAGCAAGATCGGCATATCAACAGTTACGACGTAGCTGAAGAACTAGGAATTAACCACAAAACAGTTTTGGCGCATTTGAAAAAAGCTGGGTACACTAAAAAGCTCGATATTTGGGTGCCTCACGAGCTCACTGAAAGAAACCTAATGAACCGTGTACTCATTTTTGATTCTTTACTACGACGTAATGAAAGCGAACCGTTTTTGAAGAAGCTTATAACTGGTGATGAAAAGTGGATCACGTACGACAAGAACGTGCGAAAAAGTTCGTGGTCAAAGGCTGGTCAGGCTTCACAGACTCTGGCGAAACTCGGGTTAACCCGCAACAAGGTGATGCTGTGTGTATGGTGGGATTGGAAGGGCATTATTCATTATGAGCTGTTACCGCCAGGCAGGACTATCGATTCTGAACCCTACTCTGAACAACTGATGAGATTAAAGCAAAAAGTTGAGAAAAAGCGGCCGGAATTAATTAACAGAAAGGGTGTGATTTTTCATCATGATAACGCTAGACCCCACACATCTTTAGCCACGCAGCAAAAATTAAGAGAGTTTGA
The DNA here is from genome assembly GCA_937001555.2 of Hypsopygia costalis. Lineage (NCBI taxonomy): Eukaryota > Metazoa > Arthropoda > Insecta > Lepidoptera > Pyralidae > Hypsopygia > Hypsopygia costalis. The sequence continues at coordinate 3,704,556 of OW443340.2, read as the reverse complement.
CTGGGAGGTGATAATGCATTCTCCGTATAGTCCTGATCTTGTACCTTCTGATTTCCGCCTGTTTCGGTCTCTTCAGAATTCTTTAGGCAATGTCAGGTTAACATCACGAGAAGACTGCCAAAACCACTTGTAGCGGTTGTTTGAACAGAAGTCCCAAAATTTCTACAGTAATGGGATCATGTCTCTATCTACGAGATGGCAAAAAGTTATTTAAATGTAAATAAACTTTATTAAAAAATGTTTTGAATTTTCATATAAAATACGAAAAGACTTTTTCCCCAACCTAATATGTATCATTATATATATTAAATAAATTTATAAGAAAACTAGCGGCCCGGTACGTGTTTCGCTACGTATAAAGTGAATTACTAAAAAAATTTAATTGGAACATCAAATTCATTTATTCAAACAAAAAAATATTTTATTAATTGCTAGCTATTTTAAAACTTAATCCAAAACATTTGGATAAACATTTTTTTTTATTTTTCCATTTTGAGCATGAAGCAAGTCCAAAATGAAATGACCGCATGAATGACATAATAACATGCTTATACTGTCAACACTGAAAAAAGTTTCAATTTGACAGCAAAGTCCCATTAACAATATGATCCGCCATTTATTACAAAATTCATCAGAATTCATTTGTTACAAAAAATGTGATAAATGAAGAACCGCTCTACCGATTTTGTGCAAACTTCACATAAACCATGTACTAAATAGTCCGAACAAAGCCTAAACATTTGGTTTCGATAGGTGAGCCCGTTCTTGAGTTATAAAATTACAACGAAAAGTGGCATTGATTTTTATATATATAGATGAGATAGAATATAATAATTTATAATTATGTCAATAAGAGATGTGAATTATATCATAATTATGAATTATATTATATAATTTAACCTTAGCAACATTACATTTGATAGGAAGTTTTGTCAAATCTCATAGACCACTTTTTTATATATGAGGGGGGGGGGGGGGCAAACGAGCACGTGAATCACGTGGTGGAAAGTAATAACCACCGCCCATGGAGATCAGCAACACCAAGAGGTCGCCGATATTTTCCTTGATTTTCTGACCGTTCCCATAATAAATATTCCAGATCTCCTCTTCGGTAAGAAGGCATCCACGCCCCGCTCGGATCCCGTGAAGCAGCGGGAGTTAGCTAGGAAACAACTAATGAATTCTATTCCGCCTGCGGCAACCCTCCTCGTCGGGTCAGGGTTGCCAACAGCCGTGCATAAGACATTCGAGTTGATACAGAAGCCACATTTGAACAAACAGGTCAGTATATGTTTTTTTTATGTGTCACCTGGTGATGGAAAATTAGCATATGGCCCGCCTGATGTGAAGCTTACCGTAGCCTATAGATGCTTTAGAACAAAAGAGGTACCGCAGACGCTTGTTCGTTCTTCGTTTTTTCGTATCTTCGCTGGCGTATCACTTCTTCAACAGGCTCCTGATAACCTTAATTCACTCGCAGTAATACAATATTCTAGGAATCTGTTAACTGATTGCGGTGAAGGTACTTCAACAGTTTCGGCTATTCCTAATTTATACTGCTATACCTTAACCTCTCGATAGTTAATCTCGTGAGCTAAGCACATGCTACCTTCACGTGGTACACTTTCAATTTGGGTTCCAATGGGGATCCAACTAGTCACAGAACAAAACCGGATAAATCCGACATCACGTATCTAAACCGCATATCTAGTTTGTTTAAAGTTATCTGTTATCGATTGCATAGTACAAAACTTTTCCAAAATTTAAGATATTTCGATAACTATTGCTGATCAAAGTCAAAGTCAAAATTCTTTATTCTGTGGGCCCACGCGGGCACTTATACACTTTTACAGTTAGGTATATTTTTTTTATCTACCAGCATTTCGGAATGACCATTGACGAGAAGAAATGCCGAAAGAAACTCTGTCAATATAGGTCTTTTTTTAAATCGCCATACAATATTATCATCACTACATAGTATAAAACAAAGTCGCTTTCTCTGTCCCTATGTCCCTTTGTATGCTTAAATCTTTGAAACTACGCAACGGATTATGATGCGGTTTTTTTTAATAGATAGAGTGATTCAACTGGAAAGTTTATATGTATAATATATGCATAACATAGTAGAAAAACACTGATAATTTAGAGGTTTCTAATGTGATGTCGTAAATAAACACATTTTTTTGCTCTTTCATTGCAAACGCTGGCTGAACCCAACGAGATAGATCAAAATAATGTAGTACAGTATTGTTCACCTTAAAATGGTCTACAAAAAAGTTCGCGATGGTATATGTCTATCTCTTAGTGGTAACACACAATAACCGTTATTTTATCCTTTGCTTTTTACAAGAAATAATGCCTTATTTACGAAGCGATTTTAAGCAATACAGAATTAATCCTTATCCAATTAAGTACCTTAAATACATTGCGCATTTAATATAGATCAATATGGCCCTTCACAGCATGTAATTTAAATGAATAGTTTAGAAGATATTACACATTTAAAATGCAGGGACATAACGGCTGTGGCGGTACCGGCCGCGGAGCCGGCGGCGTGTGCCTATAACTGGGGAAGGACTGGATAGGACAAAGCGCAAAGACCTTCTGTAGTACATTTAGTATCAGCATTGCACCCGTGCGAAGCCGGGGCGGGTCGCTAGTAATACATAATACAATATTATCATAATACAATCAATATATATACGAGTATATACATACATTTCATAGTTCTATTGTTGCTGAAAGAATGCGCTGTATTTTCGCATTCTTTCAGCAATAATAGTATTTTTAAATTTTGTGTTCTACTGTAAAATTTGCAAAAATGGATTTAACTTGTTCTGTTCTGCGACTCCTCGTACACATACAGACTAATATCGAATGACATTAATATTGTGAGTTATTATTATATATAGATTGTAATATTATTATTAAATATATTTAATAATATTATATTATTATTAAATATACGTAACTGGTGACCCAAGATCTGGCACATTCCTCGCCCAAAGGATCAGTTTAGCCATCCAGCGAGGTAATGCTGCTAGCATCTTGGGAACGATGCCACATGGGCCAAACTTTTTACATTTATTTTAGTTTTAGGTTAGTTTTATTTTAGTATTATTTAATTTTAGGTACTTTAGTTTTATAATTGAATTGTACGTATTGTTTATTTGAATAAATACTATATATAGATTGTTAGATACTTTATAGTAGAGGTGGGCGTTGAATGAACGAACCGTTTTTTTAAACTGTTTTTTGTGCGTGAACGATTAAACTAGTTTACAGTTCACAGATAAACTAGTTTATTCTTCGACTGGTTGATGAGACCGTTGCGTCGCGTTCTAATTTTCAACTAGATTACGTCGTCGTCGACGTAAACTAGTCGAAAATTAGACGAAAAATTAGACGTAAACGGTTTACATTTACCAATCGCTTATGTGAAGAAATAGTCTTATCTTATCGTCGACGGTAAACGGTCTCGTTGCGTCGACTGTAAAATCGTCGACGACCCACCACTACTTTATAGTAATAATATAATTTTATAGTCAGAAAATAAACATGTAGAATGCATTAGATCATTTAGTTGTAAGTTTGCTGTGCCCTGTCCATGTTTGGAACTAACTATATATTGTAAGAACCGATATACACACAATATGAAATGCAAATTCAGAACTTGAAACTCGTGGTTTAATGCCATCTATCGGCGGAATTACCACACTTATACCACACAATGTAACAGCACAATATTTTTTTTTTCAGTTGGTGTACAACTTACTGGACTTATGCCTTATGGAGTTATTCCCGGAACTGGGTGCTACTGATACGCCATCAAGAGAGCCAAAGAGTTGAGACTGTATGAAGTATTATAATTGAACGTACTAACACTGTATTTTACGCACTAATCACGCATTATGTAAATGGCAAGTGTTTGTTAAGCCATCATTCCAAAGTTTCCTATTATTTTAACGGAGGAAATCCTTGCTTGTCATAATATTGATTCTCATAATATCACCTCCATCACGATATCCATAACCATCATTAGTCATAATGACAAAAACTCGTAAATTTTAGTTCAATTTGATGTTACAATTTCTTTTTTTTTTTATACTACGTCGGGCGGTAGACAAGCATACGGCCCGCTTGATGTGAAGAGGTTACCGCAGCCATATTATCGCTCACGCGCCGCCACCCCCGCTGCCAACGCAGCATCTCCTATCTTTCTGGTGACCTCACTCACTCGCAGGAACACAACAGCCCTCAAGGGAATTGTTATTTGGCTGCGGTATTCTGTGAGGTGGAGGTACATTCCCCAGTCGGGTAGCTTACAATTACGCTCCCTACCTCTGTTTTCGCCAGAGCTTCGTTATCAGTTAGCAGGGTGCACCGCGTGCAGGTGAAGTTGGCTTTGGTTCAAAGATGGTGATGAACCTCTTACACCCCAAAACGTTTTTTGACGTGATAACGTGTTATAAATCGATGAACGCCGGCTGCACACACGAAAATGCATGCCCTTATGTCACGTTCCGCCTGAGCCACGGAACAAGCGATAGAGAGGCTCGATCGGCTAAAGCGTACAGGCTTGTGACGCGTCTATCTCTCTTCCATCGGCTGATATTTTCTTATGATGTTATCACCTAAAATTACCGTCCGTAAACCGACTTTACCGACAACCAATTTTTTTTTACATAATATTATCAGGCATTAAGGTCGCAATGCCATTGTAATTCACAATGAATGGACGTTATTAAGCAGTAAGATCCAATCGACAGTTTTCGAAATTTATACCACCTTCCATATAAATAAAAAAAATCTCGTGTCACTGTGTTTGTGGTCGCACGCCTCCGAAACGGCTTGACCTATTTTGATGAATTTATTAATGTATATTTGGTAGGTATGAGAATAGGTCGTTCTTTCACTTATTTGGAAAGAAAACGTTTGCTGGGTCAGTATGCTTGTATACATAAATAAAAAGTATCTTATATGTTAATCTGGAACATACTACGGTGTCAAATTTCATCTGAACCCGTTTAGCCATTTACCCTTGAAAAAATAAAATAATCCATATATCCAATAAACCCTCACATTTATATATCAGTATTATGAACAAAGTTATACTTTTATATTATTTATTTATTAATATAAAAGAATAACTTTGGGTGCAAACACAAAGCTGCGGATTAGCGCAATGCGAATTGGTGCGAAATAGCATCTCAGTGCCATGTTCTGGTTTACCATTAATTTGACGATCTTCTATCGGACATCGTGCACTTATTTTTGGTAAATAGTAACCTCAATCGTAAAAAGAGTGTTACACTGCTGTTATTGATAGAAACGTTCAGTAAAAATACCTAAAATCACAGTAAGACACGATGTGAATCTATTCGCGATTTCTTTCGATGCATCCTGTGAGCTCGTATATTTCCTCGATGCTACGTCGCATCGCAGTTTTGTGTTTTCACTTTTAAAGAGAAGAAGACTTTCGCGTTAAAGAATACCTATACGAGGAAATTGTGGATTGGGCTCTTACTGTAAAACTACATCCAAATGGTAATATTTGGATGTATTTATGCGTATTGTATATTTTTAGACCAAATACTGTGGCAGTAGGATTATATACGTCAGACTGGTACTTTACCCACCTTGTTGCCGAAAACCTAAAATAACTCCGCACTCCAACAACGTTATCAACACCGTGGACTTATTATTTTGTATAGAATCTGGGCACAGTTGTATCATAACCCGAGCTACAGTTGGCAAGATTTGTGTTTTTTTTATTATGCCTAGGACGCACTCATCGCGATAACATTCGGACGATAAACTTCGTCTTCGGTCTATAGCGACGCTTCGCGGCCACATAATGCGCGTATTGCGCGATGTAAAGTTTATCGCGATGTACAAACGCAACAAACGGTTACTCTGTATCTATTTTATGGCAGCAAATAATATTTTTTACATTTATGTCATCTAAAAAACAAATCAAAAGCAAGAAAAAGGAGAAAAAAAATATAGTTACTCCAACCCATGTTACACTTCAGCTACCTATATTATACACTGTAGTTACCTACATCTAACACCATGGGTGCGGGCCGACTGAAGTGTGGCCGCGCAAGCGAAGTTCATCGCTATAAAACCCTTTGATGTGCGAGAGTTTACCGACAGGGAACGATGTGCCCAAAGCTTCACCCGAAGTGTCGAAGTATTCGCGAATATTTGGCTACATACACTCGCGATAACCCGAATATTCGTGTTATCGCGATAAGTGCGGCCTAGGCATTACTGGAAAACAAGCGTAATAGTCTACTTGATAGTAACCTGTTACCGCAGGCTGTTGAAGCTTGGAAGATCATTTACTCATTCCATCAGTCTCTAATTAGATAAGGCATATTTTTATGTCAATAACTTCATCCAATATTGAAATATACTGTATAGTGGAACACTGATTTACATTGTCACTGAACGTAGTTTAAACTGTAAATATTCTATTGTATCATATTTAAATCTATTTTTATAATACTAGTTATAAAGCTCCACAATCTAAACCTTGTGCTTAAGGTTGTTGAAAACGAAGTGACCACTTAATGCATAAATATTTTTAAATATTTTCAATGTAGAAACGGAACACCAGGAAATAAATTATTTTGATTAAAAGTTCTTTTATTTAAGTATAAGTCCTTTTTTGTAACGGTAGCAGGTACATGTGAATTTAAAGCAAACATGGGATTTTTTTGTACGAGAGGCTGGCAAGCGAGCATGTGGGTCACCTGATGGAAAGTAATCACCACCGACCATAGAAATCAGCAACACCATAGGGTCGTCGATCCGTTGCCAGCCTTTTAGAGGAAAATATGACTCTGTTCTTGAAGGATCCTTCAAAAGAAGTGTGAAGTGTGTGAAGCACCTCGCGGGCCAGCAAGGCAGTGCCAACTGACAGAACACTGTTGTCTAGTCTTTGGTCAGTTGGCGCTGCAATTTGGGCTTCTTCGCTTATCATCAGGAAAGGCCTAAATATTCGATTCTAGATAATAATTCGATCTAAGATAAATCGATGACTTTATTCCATACACTCTTATTTTTGACATTCCAAGAGCCGGTACACCCATAGATATGAACAATGTTTTTTATGTAACTTGAGAGGAGGCAAACGAGCATGTGGGTCTGATGGAATGGATGAAAAGTAATCGCCGCTGCCATAGAACTCGGCCACGGGGCTCAACCATGGGGTCACCGATCCGTTAAAATTGGCGCCTTTCATTAGGAAATACCTGAAGAGCGCCGTAGAGTCCGGAGCGCTCATTCAGACCAAAGGCAAAGGAGCGTCGGGATCCTTCAAACTGGAATCTAAATCTGCGGCCGCGAAGAAACCCGCATCCGGCGGTGGTAAAGCCGGCGGCGGCAGGGGCGCCGCTTCATCCGCTGGCAAATCGAAGAAGGCCGCTTCGGCGTCCGCTGCGAAAGCGAAGAAGGGCGCCGCGTCCGCCTCCGCCTCCGCCTCGTCGCCTTCGTTTGAGGATTGATGCAGTTTAAATTTGATTTTTACTACGACAAGCTCGGTGGTCCAATGGGTAACAATGGCTGCTTGGACTCCGAGGTGGCGGCTTCGATCCACGCAGAAAACAAACATTTGTGTGCTTGAACATGTCTGTCTGTCTTTGTCTGGGTGTTGTCTACGTATTTACAAAAAAAAAAAGTCTATTACATATAGGTATCTACCCATAGTACAAGCGTTCCTTAGTCTGGCACTAGATGGCAGCGTGTAATTTGTACAGGAATAATTATTTATTTATTATTACGTGGGACATAAGAACTGTGCATGTAGCGCGGCGCGCGGTAGAAGATTAGCCAGTCAATCACACGCATGGGATTTACCATCACAGACACGGACGGAGCGAGCGTTATCTGTTTACACGCTCATGCACAGGCACGAGCGTGTAAACAGATAAATAAAGCGGGGCTACAAGGGCCCCGCCGCCGTCGGGTCGACTAGATAGAAAACCATCCGGCCCTGACGTGTTTGAGTAAGAGCACCCTTACCAAATTTCGATACAGGGACCGTCTAACGTCATCTATGCCACAGATTCAACGCGACATTCAGAGGGCGGCGGGGCCCTTGTAGCCCGGGGGCTCCGTATCATTGATACGGCCGGCGGTAGCTACCAGCCTGGCGCAACTCAAGGTAAAAAAACGACTCTATGAATCGGAAGCGAATTTGGTACAAATTCTGATTGTTTTCGCTCCCATTTCATACATTTAGAATTTACGCTATTTGTATGGCACATCCGTCTCTTAAAACGTAGTGGTTACATTCTCTTTGGTAGCTACGCCCCTTCGTTGAATGCTAGCATGTAAACGCACCATATTTTATAATTTCAGGTTCGTTCAGAAATAAGTAGATAACTGTATATGTAAACTATATAGATGTTATTAACTGATTCTTAGAAATGATATGATTTTTCCGTCTGGTATAAAGATACGACGTACATTTTAATTTAGATCGGTTAAGACTTTGAAAGGGTTAAGATGTCACTTTTGTGGTTGGATATTTCTGAACGAAACAATGGCCTGCAATGTTGCTATTTGATTCTCTATTTCCTTACATTTTTTGTATTTTATTTAATGATATGGGAACCCGAATATTATTATGAATGACTGTGGAAAAAAATTAAAATAATCGCATTTGCACATGACACGCGCTACAAGGCATAGATGAAAAACACTCGGTATGTACTTTACTAACATAGGAGGTCACGTGATTTGAATTTGCCTACGTGACCGCCTTCATTGCACTGATTGCGTGAAGAACTTCATTGCACAGGGGACCATAGCCTAGTAACAATTCAAAGGAAAGTTGTTGACTTCGTGCAAATAAATTCGGTCACCAATGAGAGGTTAAATTAACATAAGTAGTGACAATCAAATTATAATACAAATAGGTACATAAAAATGAAGAGCACTGTTACATCTTTCAGCGGTGTAATATTTCATTACTGAAACTGTCTATAGCAAATATAGTGTACAACATGCTAATACTACATAATTATGTGGGGATCAAGGTCGTCGCCAGCCGATGGCCCAGGGGGGGGGGGGGGGGTCAAGTTGATATGGAGAATGAGAAAAGTATGAATTGTAGGTCAAGTCGAGAGCTCATGAAGCTTTTTACTTGTTACAGCGATTGTAATAATAACGGTACAGGGTCGAACGTCACGGGTCACGAGTTCTTGACTGTACAATAAATAAAACTTATAAATAAATAGAATCACTGGGGGGGGCAGCCCCTCCCTGCCTCCCCTTGGCGACGCCCTTGGTGGGGATGTAAACAATACCCTATTTTCGACAGTCTGAAATTGGCGCGGAGGAGGTCAACTGGTAACAAGAATTGAGGCAATGATAAATGGCGATTGTGTTGAGACTTCCTTGTTATTGCCTGAAACTGACTATCAATTTAACTCTAATGGTAAGACGTTGCAATTTGGATGTTAGAGTACCAAATGTGTGTGTATTGCACGTAGTGTATTATGAACACCACCACATTGCGACTAAAAGCGGCCGTTTTGAGCATCCAGAGAGTGTCTTATGGACTAATCTATCTCATCCATCAGTATATCTAGGACTACACGGTTGAGTAATATCAATAAAATAAGCCAGCAACGCTATCATCACTGAACCAGGATTGCACTCTTTAGAAGCGTAAACCATTTGTACAGTGTACCTATTATATTCCACTCTTATATACACTCTCTTCCGCCAACTCGTTGTTGAGAAGCGTGGTAGAGTATACTCTAAACCCCTACAATTGAGGGGAGACCCGTATTTCAGCAGTGAGATGAATAAGGGTTGACAACGATGACCTATTATTTTGATTAATCACAATAATTCACGAGTGGTCACTCGTGAAATTATTCAGTCGTCAATTGAATATAATGTAACAATGTTGCGTTGTTATTCTGCCGTGTAGATCGACTTCTTAACCTGAATCTCACAAAAAAATCTAAAAAGGGACTTTGTCAATACCAATTGCTGTCAAAAAAGTTTTTCAACTTTTTAATATTATTTAGTAGACTTAATCGGTTAGGCTATATGTATGTAAGTAGGTACGGCCAATAACACGTTAAGCCCGAGAAAGAAAGAGCTACTTTAGTAGCAGAGTAGAACACTTTTTGTGTTATTCTATAAGTTATGGTAACTGCGGGAAGAAAAATCAAGTGGGCTATATTAGTTGTTTACTGCCCGATGAGATGTGTTGGCACTGATAGATTTTTCAAATGCCTTTAATACTGTTGATCATGATATCCTTATTGCTATCCTCTCCCATATTAAGGTTTCACCATTAGCGCTGGAATGGTTTTCCAGTTACCTTCGTGGTCGCTGGCAGTCTGTCCGGCTTGGTGAGAGTTCGTCTAGCTGGTCGGTACTGGCTGCCGGTGTGCCGCAGGGTGGCATTCTTTCTCCTCTTCTCTTCTCCATTTTCATCAACCAGCTTGTTTCTAATCTTCAGTGTTCGTTTCATTTGTATGCTGACGACTTGCAGCTCTATTGTCATGCTGATTTGAGTAGTCTCTCGGTAGCTCTCAGCAACATCAATCGAGATTTATCTCGCATTAGAGACTGGTCTGCGCAGTTCGGGGTTACTGTAAATGTAGCAAAATGTCAAGCAATAGTTATTGGTAGTTCTCGGATGCTTAATAGGCTTGATATATCTTCATTACCACCTATTACTTACGATAACGCGGCTATCCCGTATTCCCGTAGTGTAAAATACCTAGGACTGCATATCGACTCCACTCTGAGCTGGCAAGTGCAGGTCTCCACCATATGTCAGAAGGTTGTAGGTACTTTGCGCAGTCTCTATCGCTTTAAAAACTTTCTCCCTTTTAGAACAAAAATCTTGCTTGTACAAAGTCTCATCTTACCTATAATCGATTATGGTGATGTGTGCTACACCGATTTGAACGCAGACCTGCTCAACAAGTTGGAACGATTTCTCAACAGCTGCATACGTTTCGCGTTCGGGCTTCGGAAGTACGACCACGTTTCAGCTTATCGACTTCAATTAAAATGGCTGCCTATTCGTCAGCGTAGAAGTGTCCGCATCCTCACTACCCTCTTCTCTATTCTCAATGACAATGCCTCTCCACTTTATCTGAAAACCAAATTCCAACCCCTCTGTTCTCTTCACTCTAAGAAACTCCGCTCTGAAGACAATCTACTCCTGTTTTGCCCTCCTCATCACTCTGGTTTTGTAGATCAATCTTTCCAGATCCAGTCCATCCGTCTTTGGAATACGCTACCTGTTGAAATCAGGAAGGCTTTAACTCGGAACTCATTTAAATCTATGACACGTACCTATTTCTTTAAAACATCAAAGCATCTGCAGACATAGTATGTTTCTAAACGGATATATATTTTGTATGTATATATATATATATATATATATATATATATATATATGTATGTGTATATTTATGTATATGAGTATTCATATGTATGTTATGTACTTCATCTATTCTGTATTCCGGTCTCTATATATTTATGTTGTGAAGTACTATTCATCTATAATGCTTTCTTAACTGTTTTATTTTTGACACGTCATTAATTTAACATTACTATTCGCCTTGTGCACCTACCATGTCTTATCTCTGCATCACCCTAAGGTTGACTGGTAGAGAATGCTTGTATAGCATTAAGTCCGCCTTTGTACATTCTTTGTATGTGCATGAAGATTAAATAAATAAATAAATAAATATTAAAAAAGGATGCATATCACGCAGATTTTTTTTCTCGAGCTTTGCGTAAAATGAATCACGTAATAAAAATAAAAGTCATTCACACACAATAAGTACTTAGTGCTAAATTTGTTTTTAGCACCTACATATTTTTTAATTTAATCTACAATCAATTTCATAATACATAATCATTTCATAATCAAAACTTAGCAAAAATAGAATTCCTTTAGAATAAAATGGTCTGACAATGAGGACTGCCGAAAACGAAGTTGAAATACACAATAAACTACAATTATTTCTATAAGAAATGGTATTTTGTTTTGTAGTATAAAGAAATTCCTTATTAAAAGTTACATTTTCTATCGTTTACTAACGAGACGTTACTTCTAAACTTACGGCTCTGGCAACACTCGTCAAATAATTTATTTACAGAGTGGAAAGTAAAAGGCGATGGGTGTGCTGCTTTGTAGTTTTTTTATATTTTAGTTAGAATGATTTAGTTTATAAATTAAAATACCTATTAATAGAAATGGCAACTAATGTAGTGCCACTAACTATCAATTAGTGTGTAGTTGTAAATATTCATTAGCGAAATTCGAGAATATATAAAAATTAAAAATACATTGAAAAATAAATACGTATTTTCAATGTTGTATTGTTTTGATGGATGCTGTTTATTGAGGAAACAAACGATTGTGATTAGCATTTTATAAATAAGTTGTGAATATGGCTTAGAGAAAAGCCTATTATTGTGCGCGTACATGGATGTGTTTGTGATCGTTTTTTGTTTTAAATTCTCCAGTTCATTATGTCGACACCGTGTCCAAAAGGCGGGATGCGCCTTTCTGAAGCGCTGGACAATATGCAACTTGCATACAACCCAATCACAAAACAATTGCATTTTGTGAGTCCAAAAGTGGAGAAACCTCCCGAGGAAAGTGTGGATGAGGTTGATAAGCTGTCGAAAAAGAGTAGTTTTAGTGATGAAGGGAACTATTCCTTGTCAACGTGTGAAAAGAGTGATACAAGTGACTCTCCGAAAAGTACCCTACAGTGGGGTAGTTTGAGTGGCCACCAGCGTGGCAAAGACGGTGGTTCGTTCTCAAGTACTGTGTCAAGTTTATCAGAGTGTTCCCTTGGATCTAGTGCTTCAAGAGAAGATGAGGTTGGAGATGCAGTGTCTACTGACCAGGAACAGTCAAAACTGAAGAAAAAAGGCCTCTCGGGCTTCTTTAGCAGGTTAGTTTGTCTATTTTGAACTTACAGGCACATTGGTACTAACATAGATTTTTTTTTAAATAAAGATAATATACCCATTAATAAAATCTAAATTTAAGTATTTAAATATTTGTAACTCGTGGTGTGATGTCCAAAAGCTAAGTTTCTGAAAACTAGCTCCGATGGCTTGTTCCTTCAAAGGTTACACATAAATTAGTTGTTAGAACTGTAAAATTGTGGAATCAACTTCCCTTATAAACAAATACAACCTAAGAACTTTCAAGAACAATGTTTATTTGCTTAAAAATTAAAATATTGTTCTTTCAATATTGAAATAATAACATTGAATGAACTTTAATCTCATTCAAAACATTGTCTTTAAAACTCATTCAATTCACTACACATCTCCTGGCCCTTAAGTTACTTTGAAATTATTACTTAATCTTATTGAATATAAATAAATTAACCTGTCACATAACAAGAGGAAATGACCTGGATAGAGGGCTTCAAAGACTAAGTAACACTTTTGAAATAAAGTATTGCCATATATGTTGAACAAGAAAAAAAATTAAACAATGATCTTGCAATATGTTGCTTACTTAGTTAAAAAAGTAGATTGTCTACATTAGAAGTCCCCAAGCTTTTTTGTCTCCAAGACTACTTGTATATTATTTTCTAGTATTTCTCTAGAACTGTCTGCTGCTACTAATATAGAAATATCATAGACCCCTTGTTTGTTTACATTGACCCCCCAAGGGAATCTATTCTATGTCCCCTTGGGGGATCAATGTAGATTCATTTAACATTGATTTATTAATAGTAAAAGAACTAAATTTGTAAACATTTGAATGGATGTAGGAGGTGATATTTGAAATGAATTGTAAAATATGAAAATTATTTTATCAGCATTTATAAAGCACTTTGTAGCTATCTGTATATTATACAGGCAAAGCTGCAGGCACAGCTTGCACATTATATTCCAGCATACCAAAGGCTGCTCAATCCCAGGCACGCGGACACATTCAAATATGCCCACCAATATGGCACTGTTTGCTTGCCGTTGATGATTGGAAATCAAAATTATGACCCACATCCAAAAATAATTGAGCAGCCTTGTTCAAAGTATAAGTCTGCAAAAATGGCACTACAAAAGAAAACAGTAAAAGCCTGAAATCTGAAAATCATACCATTTTATATTGTAAAAGGGGTTAAGAAGCCATACAAATGTAATTCTGTTAAGTATTTTATTGTCCTTTGTTGTTGAATGCAAAGAACTCTACATGAATGAATATTGTATTACATATATAGATTTGTATGTTTTGAAATTGTCTTCATTACTTTAACATAATAGGATATACTAGCGACCCGCCCCGGCTTCGCACGGGTGCAATGCTGATACTAAATGTACTACAGAAGGTCTTTGCGCTTTGTCCTATCCAGTCCTTCCCCAGTTATAGGCACACGCCGCCGGCTCCGCGGCCGGTACCGCCACAGCCGTTATGTCCCTGCATTTTAAATGTGTAATATCTTCTAAACTATTCATTTAAATTACATGCTGTGAAGGGCCATATTGATCTATATTAAATGCGCAATGTATTTAAGGTACTTAATTGGATAAGGATTAATTCTGTATTGCTTAAAATCGCTTCGTAAATAAGGCATTATTTCTTGTAAAAAGCAAAGGATAAAATAACGGTTATTGTGTGTTACCACTAAGAGATAGACATATACCATCGCGAACTTTTTTGTAGACCATTTTAAGGTGAACAATACTGTACTACATTATTTTGATCTATCTCGTTGGGTTCAGCCAGCGTTTGCAATGAAAGAGCAAAAAAATGTGTTTATTTACGACATCACATTAGAAACCTCTAAATTATCAGTGTTTTTCTACTATGTTATGCATATATTATACATATAAACTTTCCAGTTGAATCACTCTATCTATTAAAAAAAACCGCATCATAATCCGTTGCGTAGTTTCAAAGATTTAAGCATACAAAGGGACATAGGGACAGAGAAAGCGACTTTGTTTTATACTATGTAGTGAAGCGGACGGCTTTCACGTCAAGTGTCTTATATTGCTGCATTGGATATAGTAATATTACAAAAACATAGTAAGTGCCAATGTAGTAAGTACATCATCATCAACACTTAAGAGCTGCTCTTTTATTGGTGAGCTTCTGCCATCTGCCTCTATTCTCAACGAGTTTCTTATTTCAACTCATGGTATACAACTTTCACTTTTTCAAATAATTGTACCTTTGTCTTTTCCTTCCTCTCTTTCCTATGTCAAAAGTACTAAAATAAAAAAATAAAGAAATTTTGACACGTCTATTATAGTGCACGTTTTTGGCTTGCAACCAGTAAATATAAGTTCATGAGTTACAGCCTACGTACTGCAAAACATGATCATAGTCATTCCAGTGGTTATGAGAAAAATGTAACTAACAGATACAGACGAACACATATAATGTATGCATTCCACAAACAAAAGTTTTTCTCTTCGATGCTTGAATTTGTTAGTATTCTCAAAAAATATTACTTTCTAGTATTTTCAATAAAAGATAGAAATGACTTCAAATAATTTTTTCATTGATTGAGCATTGTTGTTTTTGAGGATTTAATTCAGAACTGGTCTTGTCTTTGTTGAATTTTGGAAATTCGACAAAGAACCAAAGCTGTGGTCATAGCTCTCAAAACATATACAATACAATAGGAAGTGTGGCTATACATATGGAGCAACAAGGTTTTGAACACTCATTGCATGGGATGGACAACAGTAAGGAAGGTTTATATACAGCAGTAAGTGAAGACAGGGTTATAATAATGATGATATTTTTTTTCATTTTATTATATTTTAATTAAATACTTAATTCCTACTAATACCAAATACAATGTGCTAAATAATTATCATTTATCTTTGAGACATACTTAAACATCAAGACTAGATTATACAGTATCATACGACTTTTCCAAAGTTATTTGCATCTATTTGAAGTAATTCACAGGATATATCAAATAATTTCTTTTGGTTGTCAACATTTTTGGAAAATCTATTACTGATTCCTTCTACACAGTTGCTAATGTAAAGTCCTCCTTTATTCTCCAAGTCCTTATTAAAACAACCGTGGAGTATTGAAATGGCTCCTTTAGCTGGAGTCTTGAAGAACATCTTCATGGCCCAAGGAAACAGTCGTCTAAATAGGGTTCCATCAAATAAATCTGTGTCTACAATGCCTGGATGTACTGCATAGCACTTTACGGGACAACCTTCTTGTTCAAGTAATTTGTTTATGTATCTTGCACTCATTAACTGAAACAAAAATAAGTAATTAACGTATCTCCACCTCACAGGAAACTGCAGTTAACCACAAGACACCATACATAAAAACATGCTGTATTAGCAGCGGGGGTGCCTGTGTTTTAGTAATACTCCTTCTAAGCAGCTATAGGCTGTGTTAACCTCTTTATATATCAGACGGATTGCATATTTGTTTGGCAATGACGTAGTATAAAATAAAATGTCTAGAAAGGTGAAAAATTGTTAATAGTAAACAATAATGTTTCAATAATATGTTTATACCTGTGCTAATTTAGATTGGGCATAGGCAGCAGTTGTATCATAATGATCCTTCATGTTAATATCCTCAAAGTAAACCTTCCCTGGATAATGCGCACATGATGTCACATTAACAACTCTTGCAGACTCCTCAGTTCCCCCCTTTATCAATGCTGGCAACAATAGATGTGTTAAATAGAAATGACCCAGATGATTTACAGACAATTGAGTTTCAATACCATCTTCTGTTAGTTTGAAATCGCCGAACATTATGCCTGCATTGTTTACTAAAATGTGAATTTCAGGGTATTTCCGCAAAACATTCTGTGCGAATTCCTTGACAGACTTCATAGATTGCAAATCCAACTGAAATGCTTGCAGGTTTTCTCCATTCTCCATGGTTTCTGCTAATTTCCTTGCTAATTCAGGCTTCCTTATTCCCATAACGACGACCATGTTCGCTTTTAGCAGTCCTCTAATTACTTCCGAGCCAATACCTCGCGCGCCTCCAGTTATAACGGCAATTTTTCTGTTTGCGTCTGGCAACACCACTTTGTTCCGCCGTATATTTACCCAATCGTCGATTAATCCGCCAACACCCGCTCCTTGCATGTCTATAGTATATTTTAACTCACTCAGTATGTGCTTCAATGGTTTATGTCTGTTTACGTACCAGTAAACTGCGAATGCCGACGTCAAAACGGCCATAGATGCGATCGCGAGAGACATATTTGAGGTTATGTTATCGTTCGTCCGTGCGATGCGAGGCGTCTATCGTACACTCAACACTGGCTGGCATTGCTTGCTTTCACTCTGTTGGAAATCCTCTACGCTTTCTCTCGCTGCGCTGTTTGGGTTCCCATTGTACCGTTAGTCCTGAGCTGAGCCCGAATGTGGTCACGTTGTTCAGTTAGAACTAAAAATAATTTTGTTTACATCGGCCGTATTGTATACATTTGTAGTTATGTAGTTATTGCAACGTTATCGTTCAGCCTTGACGACTCAAAGACTATCGATAGAATGACCGGATTTGATGACGTCGTTGGAATTTTTTGCCTTTCAACAATTTATTGTTATCATGTTCTCGTTGTTGTTTACCCAATAAATTGAGGAATACTATGAAATGTGTTAACTCAAGTTGTTTGTTTTCCTTGATTCCACGCATGCGCTTTGCGCTTTGGTATGGTATTAATTTGCACCGGCGGCTGTTTTCTATTGTAATTACCGCATAACAGGTCACAGTGACTGGTTTTATTATAGTTATGAATTCGGGTGAATGGTTGAATAAAGAACTTGTTTAAATGACGCTATTCGAATTTTAAATATTTATATTTTATTTATATATTACACATTTATATTTCAACCTCTATAAGATTAGACCTCAGTTCAGTGGTTGAATGCCTCTTTTATGGATTCGTGGAACTCGTCTATGGTTTATCGTAGCGGTATCGCGTTCCCCTCGTTGAGATTTAATTAAGGTCTTTGAACTGGCAGCAGCTGCAGCGATGATGCGTAGCTTAGGATGACGCAAGCAAGACTGCAGCTATGTTTACTTGGAGCATTAAATTTATTACTTTTGGCGAATGTTATGAAGACTTGGACATGCATCACTGCTGTAATCCGAAATGTTCGAAAGTAGATAAAAATGATTATCAGTTTTGTAAGAGACATAATCAAGATTTAGTATAGGTCACGTAATTTCAATTGATAGATTTTGATCAATCAATCAAAAAACTTGACGATTATTATCGTTTATGGAAAGGCAAATGCTATATCATCATCGTCCTGTAACATGTACTGTACTGGGACCTAGGTACAAAACGATTTTCAATATTGTACATATGCATAATTAAAATTTATTATCGTCCACGTATCTATTATAAAATCCTAATGATATCAAATCAACTGTTGAAAGTCGGCGGAAAATACCGATTAAGTGTATTAATTTAAATGCCATATCTATTTATTCTTATTGCATGTAAATTTAGAGTACTTCCATTATGCATTGAAGTTTAATGGTCTTGCATCGCGGCACATCGGAGCGAGGAATATAATCAAACTACGAGTAATAAATCAAATCGCATACCTTTGTGATTAGCTGAATGCGCATTAAGCTAGTATGTATAGATGGAATCGTAAATTACTCGCATATTGTTTAGAACATGGATTCCCACAATTGCTTGTTTAGACCCTCAGGAGTTCATTCCGACATATCTTTACGACTATTTTCGCATATTTCTATATAGGTACTATAAATTAGTAGGCAAATAATTAAAAAATTGCAATCCATTATTTAATAAATTTCGAATTAACTCTTGTTGTCACCATTTTCCAATAGTATCAATTCCATAACTCCTTAGATTACCAACACAGAGTATCGTAAAAGCCTAAGATCACAGCAAACAACCTTGTTTGCTGTGATCTGAGGTAAAAGCTAATAATTTTTATTTGCCTGATTTTGATAAAATCTACAGCACGTCAACATAATATGAAAAAGGTGATCTAGATGAAACTAAAAAAAATATAGTAGCTTTTGGTTAAAGTACAGTGATATTCATGTCATTGTCTGAAATTGTTACCTTTAATGCCTTGTGAAATTTTATCCCGGTTTCATTTATTTTACGGGCCGGAACCGGAATCCCGTCGCTAAGATTTTACTGATAACGACTTTGGAATCGATATAGTACAGTTGAATTATATAATTGTTACATTTGTTCTAATTTGGCTAATGGAGCCGACTTTTTATTAGTACATAGATTCTGAGAATAAAACCTTTAAAACAGACTCGATTCTTCGAGGAACTCGCATGAAACAAAATCGTTTTAAATCCAGTTCAGAACAATGCAGCAAAACACTGGGGTGCATGCGTAATATCACAATAGCCAATCTCAAAGACTTGACCAGGGGAACCTGTTTCTGAAGCACTGCGCCCCGTCCATTACCAAAAGGCTTGCCCTTGGCTGATCTTTCGCCAAATGTCATTCCATTGCCACTTCTCTTTCTTTACCAAGAATTAAACTCACGACTATACCAGTAATGGTAAGTGTAAATATTAACATTTCGAAAGGTAAGTGTGTAGGTCTGATTGTAATACGTGCACGACTTGCAGCGAACAAAGGTGTTTCTGTAGGGCCACTTGTTGGGTGAGTGGTAATCCGGATATTTTGTGAGTTTGTATTACATACAGTTGAGTATTATAAGCAGATGTTGATGGAATGTGTCTTGTAATTTTAGTGTGTCGTGATGCAAGGCCATTATATGCAGCAGACTGCTCGACGTGACACCTGACATCACAAACGTGTTCTTTGTCTGCGTGTGGGAGATTTTTTGTGCCGCTGTAGGTTCATCATGCTCGAAATATGAACCGTGTATTTGATTTTTGTTTACCTCTTTCTAGTAAGGCAAGGAACCTTCCCACACTGTATGTTCATTAATTTTGCTAAAAATAATTTCGTTTTCATTTGTTTAGAATAAATTTAATTTCCATTTACTACATCTTGTCCCGTATTATTTTGGACGGCAGTATAAACAGTTCACAAAGCTTCCTTAGTCTTAATTCGTAACTTTGTAATTTTGATCACATCATATTATTGTGATTATTGAAAAAAAAAAATAAGTTCTTTGCCTCTTGATGTTTTTGAAACTACCTAGTTGCCTTCATGCATTTTGATCTTTTTGCGTGTTAGTCCAAACGCGGATGTGTCCTTAAGTTGGTCAATATGCGTCGAGTTGCCATTTTGCGTGTGGGAAGGATCTTATATACGTATATTGTCAGTATTGTCACTTCTCGCCTTGGCGCTGAAATGGCAATGTCATTGCGTTCGTTGAGTCCGCATCAGCTGTTGCCAAGGTTGTCTTTCATTCATATTGACTCTAGTGTCGTCATTATCATTGCCCAGTAAAAGATAACAGCCGTTTTGCGTGAGCCGAAGCACTTGCGTCAACGCTTAAATAAGAACCGCTATTTTTAAGGCTGTATGGTAAGGTTTTTGTTTCATTCAATTTGTAGCCACCATTGTCTGATCGTCATGGTACACTGGGTCCTTGCAGGTTAACGCAAGAGGTAAAATTTTCTCTCCGCCAAGAATATCAAGAAGAAAATGTCCGTGAAATTATTGGTATTTTTACGGCCGTGACAAGTCCCAGGTCGTTATTTGAGTCTATTAAATCATCCCTGTAATTTTGCGCATTTTGTGCCCAGCCATCCGTTGTGTTGAGTCAACGCACCGCTGGTTACACTGTGAATAAGTTTTATGTTACCTTACGAAGTAGAACGCAACATTAGGGCCCCTCCTGTTATGGAAATTCAATATCTTGATATTGTATTACAATAGATTTAGGATAGATAATAATCGATATTCAGAATCGAAGGTCTTGGTGCTTAGGCCACGCTTTCATATCCGGACAATTGGATAAAATCTTCCTGGAGAATAATATCAAACAATCAAGGAGCAAAAGTATCCCGATGAAACAATACATGACCTAAGTTAAATGATGGTTCTGTACGTAGTCACCAAACATACCAGGAAACGAAGATGACTGCTCAGAACAGGCTAAATGAAGAACGCTGGGACTTAAAAGGACCAAATTATGGATTTAGCAATGTTCGTCATGAATTTAAATATCAAATTAGACTCAAATACAGCATGTATTGATAGTAATTTCAATAATTTGATATTAAATTATTGTTGTGATAGTTCTTGTTGTTATAGTTATGGGACTAATCTTTATTAGTTAACTACCTCTAGGTATTCCCCACTTTAATTAACGAACTTTCGTGTGATCTTGTCACTAACATTATATCTAAGTACCATCTAAAGAATATTCTAAGAATTATTATCTCTCTAAATGTCCATTAAGTAGAATATGTATAAAATGTAACAAACTGAAAATTAAATAATAAATTTTTACAACATAACATGTACAACAGTTTAGGCTTTATGTACTATATACGCGCGGATAGCCGTGATCCATTAAGAATATTAATTTGTGTTATGTTATTTTGTTAATTTCTTTCTTATTGATTGAGTACAGACAAACTTTACCAAGTTCTTTAGAAAAATGCATTCATAAGTGCAGAAGTAACTTTGCCTCCTGTCTGTTACGATTTTTAGCTTAACCGCTGATAAAATTTTGACAAAATTTTGTGTGAAAAGCTTGAAAGAAACCAAAGGTCAAAATGAGCTCTAACTCCAGCGTGTGACTTAAAATTTCGTGATAAAGTATTTTAAAAGAATTGAGCATTTTTTGCACATCAACTTGCACTACTAATTCCATATAACATTATCTATGTTATTATCCTTATCAAGATTACGTAGCGTGGGAAGTGTCATAATAATGTTCAAGATTATATTTGTTTTTAGAGGTTTATACTCTTTTGTTATTTTCACAATTCAATATATTTCGTAACTTTATATTCTCTCCAAAACACTCTTATTATGCAAATTGCCTTTATTATCTGTACATTACATCAATTACCATTAGCTATATTTTGTCTTTTGGACTTTTATCCAATTGTTTTTATATACTTCCGGCTTTAATTTTCAAGACTATCTGAATAAGCTGCTATTGATTCAAGTCAGTTTTTTTTTTTTGCTAAAGTTACTCTGCGGTTTAGTGTGATGATAGTTATCTTCAGTTCAGACGGTAGAGCTTCAGGGTCCACAGAGACAACAAAGTGCGTTAAAATCTTATCTGAATCATCTTCAGAATAGACGTCCAGATGATAATAAAACTATTATCAGTCCAAAAAACCTGATTGATTGGACGAACCATCATTGTTTTTCTTCTGCCTTCTCTTGATTGCGGTCTGATTTCTCATGTCGTCTTCCAGCTTCTCCTGATTGGTTTATATTCGTTTCATGACAACATTCTTCACCATAATACCTACTTGGGTTTATCAAATTTTTGTTCTCTTAGAACTTAGTTAACGTGACTACGTAAGATTTAATTACTCCATTGTTGATTTGCGAATGACTAAACTGTATCGCCTGGGTCTTTGTTAATGGCATTTACGTGTTTGCTAAATGCCATATTACGTCATCTACTTATTCATGCTCCGTTGATATTCCTCGAAGGAATGTGGAATTATATCACTGCACATAATTTCTGTATCAATTGTGCGCCTTATTATGAAAGAGGCAAAGTTTTCTTTCCACGGTCGCCGGCTTTTTAGAGCCCGATATGCATAAGATTATGCATGGGCGTATGCGTATACGCAATAAAATGTTTTTGTGAATTTGATTATACTGTGTTTTAGTTATTATAATCATAATATTCTGTGGCTTTTCGTTTGAGGCATTTTTTACATTCTTCATTTAGTCACTGAAAGTTTTATTCCTGAACCGCTGCAATCCATTACACATTTATAAAAATCTTTTGTGTCCTATGTATACAATATCATCATTTAATTTTGATTTATTAATACAGACAGGTAAAAGTACTGATGGAATGACTGTTGTCCTGGAGGTCGGAACGCACTCTGTTGTGCGACTCCCTGACTCCGTTTCATCTGACGGTTGCAGAGTCTAAGGCCATTGCCGTAACGGATTCTGCAGAATGCCTCAAAAGGCGAATATATGTTAGTCTAAGTAATATATTTGGGTCGTTTTGGGTAGAGACCTTGGGTCGTGGGGCTCCTCAGTCTCCAAATTATTTATAAACATGTCCAAAAGAAGAAGAAGAGACGAGACATTTTGCTGGCTGGTCTTTACCTTGCATAAATAATTTGTGTCGCTGTCTAGCGAAGTAATGCTGTCAGTCTTCTGATGACACAGCCTACGGGCAGCTTAGCAACAGCAATATTTATTATTTGCAACTAAATTTCCAAGCTTTAATTTTTGTTGTTAACCTTTCTCCTTTGTTTAAATAATATATTAAAATTTAATTCTAATTTTAATTAATTAGTTATTGCCTTATCGAACGCTGGCTTCAGAGTTCAAGTATCCGATGTATCAAAATAAAGCACTAAAATACTTCCGCTTAGATTATGTATGAGTCATTATAATTAGTGCTAGCCAATAAAAGCTAGTCAACAAGGATTCCATGACTAATATTGACTCATTGACTCAGAATTCGTAACGTACATTTTGTAACATCCATTTAAGTTTTATAATACACTGTGCCGGGATTTGTATGCAATATGCAAGTAAATATTGTAGTTGGCAATACCGACCGACGGTGAATACCAAATTTGATGATTGATTACAATCAGTGATGTTATAAATAGGTACTATAGATATGGCATATCCATACAAAATTGCGGAATAGAAAACTGTTCTCGTCTTCTTCACCTGGGAAATCTATGAACCATCGCTATCCTTATTATCTTGGCGCTTTAATACTTGCTATCTCTTGCCCTCGCTAAGTACGTAATCCGCGCAATGGCGGCTTTTTTTTTTGCAAAAATATGAAATTAACCTAAAATACGCGTTAACATCAAATATTTATTGTGTAGTTTAGTGTGATATGTGATCGCTTGGGCTTATTTACTTTATTGAGTAGAGCTATAATACTTCAGTAAAAAATACATAAAACGTTTTACGTTAAACGATTTTTCATGCAATAGGGCTCGGCTTAATGTAAAATTAATATGATAAATCTGAAATATTGTAATTTTTTTCTCGACACTACAGTATTTTTCTGAAAAAATCCAAACTTTCGGCCGTTACTTCGGATTCTGATTTTGGAGCAGACCTCTAGTTTTTTATTTCATTTAATAATTTCTTGTTACAATTGCGTAAATTAACGATGATATTTTAAAATTAATTTAAAATATCATTGGTTAACGATATTTTAAAATTAATTTAATAAAAATATAATTAAACAATAATATTGTTTTACAGACATTGTTTACAGACACTTCAGCTAATCGTATAACAACACTGCTTGGGTATTTCGTTTTTTTAAATTCTATTTTGTGTTGAGAAATTGAACCGCGGCGGGTCTACACAATTTCCGGGGTGAAAATTAACAGGATTGGCTGCTTTCCTGTCGTAAATATGCTATGAGGGTAGGGCTCCCGGGAAACTAGGACAATTCCGGGCGCTCGCCCAGATCCGTCCTACTTTTCGAGCATTATGTGCGTTATTAGAGTATTTACTCCGGATTTTGTGCGAAATAGGCCAAAGAAATGTTTTATTTTTCAAATCCATAAACTGAAATATATTATTACATGGCAACGATGACTGAAACACTTATCTATATCGATGCCTTACAGCCGAAAAGGGATAAGCGACATATTTCAAACTTTACAGGAGAGTGATTTAAAGTTAAAATTTTATGAAAAAAATTCATAAAAACTATAGTTTAGTTCCCGAGAGGCTGGAAATGTGTCTATGTTGTATTTAACATACAATCTATTGAATTACAGTGTTATTTTTTTATAATTCAACTTGCAACCCCTATTTACTGTCGGTAATCCTCAAATGATCTCATTTCACAAACAGGCAAAATGTCGTAAATGAAAATACAAGAATTATTCGCTCCAGCAAAAATGATATAACTACACCTCATGTTTCATTATAATTGAACTAAAATAGCACAAGTGTGTGATTATTGTAAATAAAATTGAGGAAATATGGTATAACCAGCTATCAAATGAAAATTTACTGAATGCGAAATTGTATAAGTAGATTTTTTTAATAGGAATAATTTGCTTATTAGAATACTCTTTCGATGTGTTCCTTCTTAAAAAATATTTTTTCGAGTATAAAAGATTTCAGGTACTAAAAATGAAAAAAAAAAATGAATCAAATCAGTTTTTAATTAACACAGAAATGAATGCCACATACTAAAATGTAATAGGTAATACTTAATAACAATTGTTTGTAATAAACGCTCTTATTACGGTCATAAGTACCCAAGATCAAATCAACTTAGAATTATCACAATTGAAATATCTAGTCGAAATCAATTTTCATTTATCTATCTAAATCTATAAAAGAAGCAACTGACTGACTGACTTATATATCAACGCACAGCCCAAACCGCTAGGTCTAGAGATTCCAAATTTGGCAAGTAGGTTCCTTATGACGTCTAGGGGTGCACTAAGAAAGGATTTTTCGAAATTCTATCCCTAAGGGGGTGAAACGCGGTTCCAAAGCTTGTATGGGGAAACAAGATTAGTTAGACTATTTTATCCGAAACTTTACATGAGTACTTCTATTGATAAATGAGTAAATACGTGTTTCAGGATTTTTCAAAATTCAACCCCTAAAAGGGTAAAAAGGGTTGTATGAGTCTGAAAATCATCATGGGTATTGTTTTAATGGTTTATCGGGTCGCTGATTACGAAAACAACAACTATTTTATGATGTAACATAGCCGACGTGACATAAAATCACACCTATGGGGATGCGATGGGGTTGAAATATGTAAAAGAAGAAACTGAGTGACTGATGATATATATCAACGCACAGCCCAAACTGCTGGGTCTAGAGCTTCCAAATTTGGCACGTAGGTTCCATATGATGTCTAGGGGTGCACTAAGAAAAGATTTTTCAAAATTCATCCCCTAAGGGGATGGAACGGGGGTCCAAATTTTGTATGGGGAAACAAGATTAGTTGGACTATTTTATCCGAAACTTTACACGAGTACTTCTATAGATAAATTAGTAAACACATGTTTCAGGATTTTTCAAAATTCAACCCCTAAAGCGGTAAAACAGGGTGAAAAAGTCTGAAAATCGTCATGGGTATTGTTTTTATGGTTTATCGGGTCGCTGATTACGAAAACAACAACTATTTTATAATCCAACATAGCCGACATGACTTAAAATCACCCCTGTGGGGGGTACGGTGGGGTTAAAATGTCATAATTATATTGATATACCCATATTGATGGGTATTGATTCTATGGTTTTCTGGGAAGTCAATTACAAAAATGGCATCGATTTGAAAATATCAACCCCTAAAAGGGTAAAATGGGGGTGAAAAAGTCTGAAAATTGTCATGGGTACTGTATGGTTTATCGGGTCGCTGATTACGAAAATAACTGCGATTTTAAAATTCAACGCGGCTAACGTGTCTATCATCTTCTATTGAGGTGCGATGAGGTTGAAATGTCTATATATCAATATATGTGTAGTATTTACGGGTTTTCGGAACGCCAATCCATACTAATATTATAAATGCGATAGAATGTCTGTTACCTCTTCACGCTTAAATCTCTGGACCAATTTAGATGAAATTTGGTTGAGAGATACCTGGAGTCCCGGGAAAGGACATACCTAAGATAGTTTTTATCCCAGAAATTACCTATTATTGTTATTTATTGTAACCGTAGGGCGGTAACGTGACTATTATCTCCTATTGGGGTGCGATCGCGTTGAATTGTCTAAAATGTGGTGAAAAAGCCTGAAAATCGTCATATACAAGTATATACAAGTATTCTTAAGATTAGTACACTGTTAATATCACAATTGTTTGTCTCAAGTCTTTGTTTTATTCATAAAATATTTTAAAGTATCAACTATAGGAGTCTAACAAAAATATAACTTAATCTTTATAGAATTATCATAATTGAAGGTTCGTCTTGTTGTCGCTTGGACCCGTAGTTTCAATAGAACGATACCGACAACTGACATTTGAAAATTATTATTGAACAGGTAAACGACAAAGACGTTGAGAATGGACTGGTATAAGGATAACTTTTAGTTCTACTTTTTTATCTAACCGCCGGAATCGTTTAATTATTGGGAGGGAAAAAAAAGGATAAGCGACAAACTAATTCTAAATATTTACAGGGGCTATATGTAATAACCTCCTTTTTGCTTTCTATTTATGAAACGGGAAAAATATACTAAACGCCAAATAAAGTCTCAAAAATGTGGCCTAACTACAATAAACGACCAATATATTTTATAAAGGAACAGGCATAAAATACTAACCCGAATTTAACAAATAATTATTTATAAGCAAAATATCATAAACGTATGTTTCTGAATGTTTGCTTCCAGCAAAAATAGGTTAACGTTCTAATGATTGAATATTACAGAGAGCCCAAAAAGCATAAGTTATTTTGTTTTCAAATATTCTTTGATCAACAACCAAAAAAAAAAAAACTTCAAAATTTCTGTCGTTTACAGCGAATAAATTTAGCTCATGACCCTATTATTACTACCCCCTAAGCGACATAAAGTGTCACTTAGAAACATGTAACCCAGACCAAACGACGCAGAAAAAAAAGACGATTCTGGCCATATATATAAGTCCATTCTCCAAAAAATGGCGCTTATCCCTTTTCGGCTGTAAGGCATCGATATACATATTATGTGAATAGACGTGAAGCAAAAACTTTGTACCTCTTTTTACGAAAACTGCGCGGACGGAGGAGTATGAAATTTCGCACACTTATAGTTTATATAGAGAAGGAGTGCAGAATGATAATATTTTTTTTAATTATTCATAAAAATACATTAAATCATTATGCGAAACATTACACACACTACCACATATTTGACATACACACGCATCTATATCACTCTTTTGTTTATTGTTAAAATCATAATTTAAATTAATTATGGTCGAATTTCGAATCGAAACCACTAGTATTATAGATAACATTGATCTTCAACATTTTGCAATCAAAATGGTCGTATATTGTGCGATTTCAGAGGGGATTTTCTATCGCGAGATCTGTGTTTTTAAGCCCCCAGGCGAAGATATCTTCCTCTGGGGTTACAAACAGATTACGTATCTCATCCGTGGGATAAGGTTGCCACACACTTTTTTTATGTTGTTGCTAAGGTGGCAAGCAAGCTACGATCCGCCTGATTTTAAACAATTACCGCAGTTGTATCACATCACTCCTGCGTTCTTATAAAAAATAATTTACCGTCCTTTTTAAGGTAATGCTTTTGAATGATTGACGCTTGACGCTCGCCTTTGAATGAGTGATTAAAGAGAAATTGATAATAATTAATTGATGATAATTTGATTATCTTTTCCATTCATATACTATTTAAATAGACAGTTATGGTATTATTAACTGCATTCCGACTAGGCGGCAGACACTAAAACCGATTAATGTTCTTATTTACTAATCATTAGTTTGTAATCATCATCTAGTTAATTGATTGGTAAATATTTATCATGTTAAGTATCATTCAAGTACCGATCGCAATAAACGATCCGCGTTATCTTCTACTACCAATTATTGATAACAAGTTATTAGTTTATCAATTACCAACTATTGTACCTAAAAGAGGAACTTTTCTGTCGTTTCCGACTTCCGCGAAATGGCTTGGATTTTATTTAATAGAGTAAAATGTTAATTTTGTGCTGCTATTATAAGATTTGACGACGTGAAGGTGTGACTCACGTGGAAAGAGTCTCTTGTACTGTTTTATTTAAACTTTATTGCTCACTAGTGTGAAAAGAATGAACAACAATGACAAAAGTGAACTTTATAAAAAATTTACTAGGTTTGACTGGAAAGATGGTAAGGTACCCCCAAAACATATTTACTTTTTTTATACTTAGGTGAAAAACAAGCATACGGCCTGCCTGATGAAAATCAGTTACAGCAGCCTATTGTGAGCAATAGAGTTTAAATTAATAAAATAATAGTAGATTATTGCATCGAGCACAAAGTAATTTATTATTGCACCGAGTGCCTGATTTAGGCACGAGGGCAATATAAATTACTTAAGGCGAGGTGCATAATCTGCTTTTCTTTCAACTAATACCTATAGGAATAGTAGATAAAAGAAACTCATATCAAACAGTTAAAATAGAAGTTTCTATAACACTGTCGGCTTCATTTAGAATTTTCCGGAGTTAATGTGTCGCTAGATGATTCCATTTTAATTCGAAGCCGAAGCACTCAAAATCAGATAGTATCACACTTTTATCGTTTCCAAAAATATTGTCAAGCAAAATTAACAAAGTTCCCGCCAAATCACTTTTTTAAATTTCTTTCATTTTTAACTCAGAGTTAGCAGCAATCATTTTTTAAATTTGGAACAAGTAGGATAGAAACGAATAATACGTACGAAAAAAAAAGTATTGATATCGGCTGGCTCAATAGAGCTAATCCATTGAGATTGGCACCTTTAGGTGCGATTAAAAAAAACTGTGCAATAATGAAATTTCATACATTTTTATTGCTCTAGACTCTAGAGCAATAAAAATGTATGAAATTTCATTTCTAGAGTCTAGAGCATTAAAGACTCGTTTTGTACTGAGTTTTTAGTGTGATTGTGATGAAATTAAAGCATAGTTGGAAGAAAATAAATATACATATTTACAAACAGTGCAGTACAATACGAATGCATTTTTGTAGAGTAAGAAGTAAGGGTACAAATTATGTACTTACTTCAAACCCGTTTCTAGATGTTAAAGCGCATGGCCATTGCCATTGAAAACCAGTGGGATGTGGTCTGAACGCGCAGTAGAAACGTGTTTCAAACGATAAATTAATATTTAAGAGGCTAGTATTTGCTGGTATAAACATTTTCGCAGGTTTGATGTTTTATTTCAGTTTTGATTTTACATGTGTGTTTTCTTACGATTCCCATTACTCACAGAGATGCGACTACTACCATTTTAAACTACATGCTCGATTCTATAGTGATACAAAGTTTAATTAGTGTACAACCTGGGTCACGCTTCCATACATTTTGACCGATGTCCTTTAGACATAAGTCCGATTTTAGCAATCAAAAAACCCAATCGGAATCGTCTTCAGTTTAGGCGGTAGGCCACCTGGTTCCCCTTACGCATGCTGAGACATTTAAAGTGTTTATTCACACATAGAATGTGTTTAAAAAGTCTGTTAGATAAAAAAGTAAATGTCCATCTGACCATCCGATCCGACAAAAAAATAATCTTAGAGATTATCCTATGTTTACTTCTGCCATTAATGTGAAACATAAACATTCTTAATTATGTTGATACTGGTGACTGTTGGCACTTACTGGAACTTTGGCAACTTTTTAATAATATCGCACTCACTATTTCTCTTAATTAAATTTATTTTTACCGACCGGTTTCGCCTTTACGGCATTACAAAATGTTTCGGGTCTTGATTGTTTTTGGCAATTTATTGGCTCTCCCTTTTTTCACCAGATAAATTAGATCTGAAATAGGCTTGTATCCCATTTTTTTTTCGATATGTTATTTAAAGACGACACAATAATAGAAATATAGGTGGAATAATTACTTCGATTGCATAAAAACTTCTCGAGATATGATAACTTGAAGATCACAATTTTGGACTATCCCAAAAACGCTCCATACAAAAGGCCACCACATTATGACGTCACACCGTGCTATTTTATATGCATTAAATCAGAAATTTGTACGACAGCTATGTGAAATATTGCGTTTGTGTAGCCAGTGCCGTAACAAAAGTTATAGTATTGTTTATTGTTTCTACAATGGTAATATTTATTTTTTATAATTTTATACCTTTAAAATGGACTTTCCCACCAAACTTTGACCGAATATAAAACACGTCGGACATAAGTTATTAAAATTTGAAGATCGCAGATCGTTCTAGTTTTATGTATTTTACGTTACTGAAAGAGAGTTTTTATAATTTTGTAACACTAGCTGTTACCCGCGGCTTCGCCCGCGTGGTCCAGGGAAGCCTGCTGCCATTGATTTGTGTATATTTTTCTTTTGTTGTATTTTTTTTTACTTCGTGCGATAAAAAGTAGTACCAGTATGTACAAATTTTAATGATGATCGGCTGCATAGTTAAGGCATGAAGAAATAACAAACAAACGAATTTACTTTAACACTTATAATACTTTGTATGGATGGAACGCCCACACTCAAGAGAAAATAATTGTTCACCCCATAAATGTTTGCCCTCTTTATTTTTCCTTCGAATAAAATATTTTTCCTGGATAAAAAGTAACTATGTCACTCTCCAGACCGGAAACTATCCCCTGTTAAAACATCACGTCAGTACTTACGTTCCTTTCGACGTGATAGAAGGACAAATGATTACAAAGTTTATTTTTTCCCATGGGATTAAATTGTTTTTCCGGGATAAAAAGTAGCTTATGTCACTCTCTAGATTATTTATTACTTTATAGGCTACCTAACACAAAAAGATTTTTTCAATTCGAACCAGTAGTTCCTGAGATTAGCGCGTTCAAACAAACAAACAAATTAACCCTTCATCATCATCATCATTATCAGACTGTATCTACCCACTGCTGGATATAGGCCTTTCCCAATGCTTTCCACCATATGCGATCCTCCGCTTTCCGCATCCAACCGCTACCAGCCACTTTTTTGAGATTGTCGGTCCATCTAGAGAGGGGGCGCCCTATGCTTCGTCGTCCCATACGTGGCCTCCACTCCAGGACTTTCCTCCCCCATCTGCCATCGCTGACTCGGCAGATGTGGCCAGCCCACCGCCACTTCAACTCGCTGACTCTGAGAGCTATGTCGAATGTTTATAATATTGGTATAGATTAAAATAGTAAAGTAAAGTTGACTTTCATTCAAAAGTTTGCATTGAGAATAATAATAATAATAATAATAATACAACGGTTGGGTTATGCCCCTGCTGATATACACCTTCGGCATACTAAGATGGACTCAGACTGAGCTGGACGCCCTGGATGTAAAGGTCCGAAAACTGCTTACGACGTATCGCATGCATCATCCACGATCATCAGTGATGAGATTGTACATCCCACGGAAGTGTGGGGGTCGTGGCTTTTTAAATGCCAAAAACCTACACAACCGTGAGGTGTGCAATCTCAGGGAATATTTCCTAAACTGTGATAGTGGGATGCATCGCGACGTTGTAGCAGTTGATAAGGGCCTTACACCACTATCCTTAGCAAACGAGAATTGGCGTAAACCATCTGTGCTTACCACTCAGGGCCGCAAGGATATATGGAAGAGCAAGGAGCTACATGGGCGATTCTACCGGGCTCTTAATGGGCCTGATGTAGACTCGCTCGCGTCAGTGGCCTGGCTACGTTTCGGTGACCTCTTTGGGGAAACCGAAGGTTTTGTCTATGCAATTACGGACGAAGTTATCAAGACGAATAACTACCGGAAATATATCCTGAAGGACGGTACGGTCGACATCTGTCGAGCATGCCACCGTCCCGGTGAGTCACTCAGGCATATTGTTTCCGGTTGTTCTCATCTTGCTAACGGCGAGTACTTGCATAGACACAATCAAGTAGCTAGGATTATACACCAGCAACTTGCTCTTAAATATCGCCTTGTGAGCTCTGAAGTACCATACTACAGGTATGCACCTGCGCCAGTTCTCGAGAACGGTAGTGTCACGCTCTACTGGGACCGGTCTATTATCACTGACAGGACTATTCTCGCAAATAGACCTGATATTGTGGTATTAGACCGGGTGACGAACCGTGCAATTCTCGTTGACGTCACCATTCCCCATGATGAGAACCTCGTTAAGGCCGAGAAAGAGAAACTTTCTAAGTACTTGGACTTGGCCCACGAGGTTACCAACATGTGGCATGTGGACTCAACGATTATTGTTCCGATAGTCGTGTCAGTAAACGGACTTATAGCTAAGAGCCTCGACCATCACCTCGAGAGGCTCTCGCTAGGCAGTTGGGTCAAGAACCAGATACAGAAGGCGGTTCTCCTGGACACGGCCCGCATCGTGAGAAGGTTCCTCACTCTGGAGCCCTAACCACCGGTAGCTTGGGTCTTTGCCCCGCTATCGATGGGTGCCCCTTTTTTATATTTTTAAATGTATTTTTTTTTTATATGATTTATATTTGAAAATGTAAAAATTGGAGAAAGATAATTAATAAATGGTATAATAATAATATTTTTATTTGATCCAAAATGTTTACACAGACTTATTGCTAATACAAAATGAGCATTGCAAACACGTACAATATAGCTGCCGGTGCTCAAATTAGGATTAACCTGTGCTATGAGTACCGGCTACCTTCCATTGACATTAAATGGTTCAGTCATACTAATATGTTTATAATGTTACTTTAACACAAGAGACCAAGCAAAGTTTAGGATAAACAGATTAACAAATTTAGGTAATATTATATGTTAAAATTAAATCAAAAATGTGTGTGTGTGTTGTGTGTTTGTTTGTGTGTGTGTGTGTGTGTGTGTGTTGAGTGTGTGTGTGTTGTGTGTGTGTGTGTGTGTGTTGTGTGTGTGTGTGTGTGTGCTGTGTGTGTATCTGTGAGAGAGTTAATAAGTTTTATTGAAAGCATCATTTTATTATCGTAATCAGATTTTCAGTTTCGTCAAACGAAAGTTTCAGTAGCCAATTTGTCAGTTCTTTTACACTCAAACTTGTTTTTTGTATGTATATTTAGTCTATTATTTATTTTATTAAACAAATAGCTGCCAAGAAAATAGTAAAACCTCTGACTAAAGGAAGTCTTGCAGACGTTTTTACTATTCACTCTGTATTGTCTTATTGAGCGGGTTTTAGTAGGACGCGGAAAGTTCATTTCGGAGCTTTCAGAATGCTGCCTCAAGATAATTTGGAAGACAAATAGTTGACGTACAGTGAGTACTTCGCAATATTCGTACAGCTCTTTGGTTGGAAAACGAAAGGGTTTACCCGTCGCTACCTTTAGTACAGCTCTCTGCGCACGTTCGAGCTTCAACAGATTACTTTTATGGGCGCCACCCCAGGATGATATACAATAACCGATCAGGGACTGGCACAAGGCAAAATAAGCAGTTCTAAGAACATGAGGCTCCGCAACGTCTCTTAGCTGTTTAAATATATATATAAGTTTACGGATTCTGCCAGATAGTATATCAATGTGGGGTGCAAAAGTAAGCTGTTCATCAAGTATGATACCTAAATATTTAATGGTAGATGCTCTCTGTATATCTGGACAACTACAGTTATCAAGATGTTGTGAATGATTATGAGCAGCAATACGAAATTTAGCAAAGTTAAAATTTTGAAGTTTTCTTATGCTAAAAGTTAGATATTTGGTTTTTTCTACATTTAAAGATAAGGCATTATCAGTAAGCCAGTCTGTAACCTTCGTAAAGCCAATCTGTGCAGCCCGAAACGTCTGTTCCCAGGTATTTCCTGTAAATACTAATGCCGTATCATCAGCAAAGGCTACCAGTGCCCCGTTATCTAAGTGTATATTACACATCTCATTGACATATGCTATAAACAGCGTAGGTCCGAGAATGCTGCCCTGTGGCACACCATGATCCACGGGGAGATCATCGCTAGTCATTTCACCGATTTTCACACGTTGGGTCCGATTCGTGAGGTAGTTTTGAAACAGTTTCAGTTCGCCACCTCTGATACCGAGGTTCTCGAGCTTAAGGCACAGTTTGGGGACAGAGACCGTGTCAAATGCCTTCTTTATATCAAGGAAAATCGTAATGCATTTATCACCCCTATTCAATGCACCAACGATATGAGAAGTGAGTTCGTGAACTGCATCATTAGTTGATTTTCCGTTCTGGAATCCGAACTGGTTGGAGGAGATAAGGCTATTAATTTCTAAATAGTTTTTCAGCCGATTGTTCATTATTTTCTCGAAGACTTTTGACAAGGCAGGTAGCACAGAAATAGGGCGATAATTATTGACACAATCTCTATCCCCAGACTTGTATATAGGATACACTAGAGCCCTCTTAAGCAGATTCGGGAAAACGCCCTCGGAAATACACATATTAATTATATGCACAAGTGGATGAATAATGGCAGTTTTGTAAGTTTTTAGAAAATTAGACGAAATCCCATCTATACCTACCGCACAATCACTTCGGAGAGAGTTAATTATTTCATCAACTTCGGACTCGCAAGTGTGAAGAAAGCCGAAAGAATTGAGTTGTTGGTGCTTTATTGGTGTGCTTAAAGTTCCTATTTTAGTTTGCAATACCTTATTAGCTATATCTTTGCCAATGCTAACAAAAAACTCATTGATTTGGTTAATAGACTCGTAAGGCGAGCTACTTGTAAGTAGCTCTGAGGGTAAAGAGTTAACCCTTTGGGTGTTGGTGACGTCCTTTATGACATTCCAAATTTTTTTGGGGTTAGACTTGGCTTTACTAAATTGTTCTCTTTCATATTGTAGTTTAAGGTTTTTTAACAATTTGGAACAAAAATGTCTATATCTTTTATATATTACAGAAAGAGTAGTATTTTCGGGGGAGCGTTTCATTTTTTTGAACATTCGATCGCGGTTTCTCATACATTTTAAGACACCTGGAGTAATCCAAGGCTTAATGATTTGGAGCCGATGAGGAACGACATACGTTTTCGAGCATATTTTTAAAGCTTTAGTTAATGAGTTGCTAAAGTAACAGAAAGCTGAGTTGGGATCTGAGCTACTATAAACAAGTGAGAAATCTATGCTATTTATTTCTTTCTCTAGTGCCTGATAATCGACCTTAGTCCTTGTCACACTTACAGATCCTGTTTTGATGTTATTCAAGGCCAATATGACCGCATTATGATCAGTAATAGTCGAGTCAAGCACAATAGTAGTTGCTATTGTTTTAGTTTTAAGCAGAACATGATCGAGGCAGGTTTTATCATGACGTGTAGCGAGGGTATGTGCAGGCAATAATGCATGACTCGCTGTTAGGTTTAGGTAATCAAACGCAATATTACTATTATTCTTATCAGATATATCAATATTTATATCTCCAATAACGACTAAATTAGGATAAGAAGAACTACTTAAGAGGACTCTATCTAGAGAACGCAAAAAGTTGTTAGTGTCTCTAAAAGAGGGGGGTCGATAAATTGCTAATATGCGCGTATCATTAGAAATGTCAATCACGAGGCAATTTGCATCAAGCAAATCAATTTCGCGTACAGAAACATTTGCTACACTCTTTTTAACATACACCACGACGCCGTCACTTCTATTGATCCTTTTATTTGTATAGTAGAATTCATAACCATCCAAACGAGGTATATTAGGATTACATGACAGCCAACATTCTGTGAGGACAATAAGGTCTTGTCTAGTACTAATTCTGTCAAGTAATGTATGGAAGCTTGACATGTTGGCAGTTATGCTTCTTATATTTTGTGTCATAATTTTGAAGCACTTTTCACCAGATGGGATGAGATCTTTACAGGTTTCTGGTTCACATCTAAAGGAACTGGATACTTTTAAATCATCGATTATATTAATATTATCTAACAACATTGTTATAAGGAAATTTATAATGCACGGTTAGGATGAAACTGGGTTTAAGATTACTATGAACACACACTAGTGAGCTTCTGGCGACTGTAAAAATTACGTTGTAGTGTACATATGAAAATCTGGAAGTAAATGATGCTTTATTGTTTGTTTGTGTTTTGTTGTGTATATGTGTAATGTGTGTATATGTGGAATTACATTTTAATGGCGGAATATGTTCCTGTAATATGATTTTGTTAGTTTGTTGAAGTAAAGTGGGTACGAGACAATCGAAAATAATTACTTTAGACGTATAGAGACATGCACGACAAAACGATGGAAGAGGAGAACCTACGAGTCAACTTATTGTCTTCAGTTTCAGAAGATCTGCCTCAGTTTCGAGGCGTATAAGCGGTTGGCCATCAGTTTTTCTGATATAGACCATTCCTTTGGAAGTCCAGCAGTATGAATATTCAGAATTCCGCGCAAATTCTCTTGCCAAGGCAAATAACTTCTGGGCCTTAGCAGTAAGCGTCTCTGAGACATATACGGGTTTAGTTTCTCCATTGATCTTGAGATGCTCTGTGTTAAGTTTCTCTCCCTTTGGTTTTGTTTTGTTGAAGTTTCTAATAGCTTGCAGCATACTATCCTTCATTAAGACGCTTCTTAGCTCAATGATCATAGGTTTATTCGATTCCTTTTTGGAATTGATTCTGTAGATGTCCGTCACATCAGAGTCCTGCAGATCCACATTAACTGAAGTAGCTAGATTTTTAGCCAGGTTTAATAACTCCTCTTTAGTCTCATACTTTTTTGGGTCTTGAGAGACACTAGGCAGATTCCGTATCTCAAGTCCTGTTGCTTTGATTTTGCGTTCTAGGAACTCAACTTTATTCTCTATCATTGCCACATATTTTCTCTCTTTCTCTCTTTCTTCTTCCAGTACGGTTAGTTTATTGACGACGCTGTCGTATTTATCAGATAAAAATTGTAGGCTTGATTTTAATTCGGAGTTTTGCTGTTTTATCTCTTCAAATTGCCGTTCTACTGTATCAGACAAGGACGAAAATAAATCTCTCATTTCGGTTTTCAATGCCATAAGGTCATCATCATCCCGTTTGCGCTTTGTACGCACTCCGACATTACTGCTTTCACTGCGTTCAGATTGAGTGTCGGAATCGTAAGTCGGCGGGCGAGTGGTGCCCGGGGGCGCGGGGGGAGCACCCTTGGTTGCTTTATGCGGTGAGTGACGCAATGGCATTATTATCACTCGAAAACCTCGACACAAGTGCTAGGATAATAGAAATCACAAGCGCTAAATAATCACTTCTAAGTTGAGGGGTCACTCAAATGGTCGGCGATCGATGATTTCATAGAAACTTCCTTTCCGCCAGCCAAACTTGACCCATCTATTGTAGTATAGTTTCTTTATACAGCTGCAAAGTGGTAGTATGGTAAATAGCTTTGTCCTGCTTTCTCCGCAGCTCAGTCCGTAAGGTGAGCTATTCTTGATCCTTTTTATTTAGAAAACATACAGCAACGTACCTTAACATTAGTCCAAATATGTGCGATCAGCTGTGTGTAGCACTGGTAACCGTACGTTCCTGTAGACTTCTGCACTCCTATTATTTTTGTGAATTTATGGTTAATATTTTTGTTTATTTAGTTTTAATTAAAATTTATAAGAGTCTCATTAAACACGTCTGTACTGCACAGAGGTCCGGGGGGAAGCAAATTAAGAAAGGCAATGGCTTATTTTTTTTTACTTCGTGAGATATTACTATTTATATAATTTTGATAATACTATTTAAGGAACGTTTGTTATTACTATTTATATCCCACAAAGTAAAAAAATACAACAAAAGAAAAATAGGTACAAAGTTTAATGATGATCGGCTACATAGAGCGTTAAGAAATAACAAACAAACGAATACTTATCTAAAAAAAATTGTTCACCACGTAAATGATTGCCCTCTGCGGGGATCGAATTATTTTTTCCGTGGGAATAAAATGTTTTTTCCTGGATAAAAAGTAGCCTATGTTACTATCCAGACCGGAAACTATCCCATGTTAAAAAAATCATGTCGGTACTTACGTTCCTTTCGACATGATAAAAAGTTTATTTTTTCCCATGGGATTAAGATGTTTTTGCGGGATAAAAGGTAGCCTATGTCACTTTCCAAACAGTAAACTATCCCCATTTTAAAAAGTCATCTCCGTACTCTACTACGTAACTATCCCGTTAAAAAAAAATCATGTCGGTACTTAGGTTCCTTTCGACTTAAAAGAAGGGCAAATGATTACAAAGTATGTATTTTCCCGTAGAAATAAAATGTTTTTCCTGGATAAAAAGTAGCCTATGCCACTCTCCATACCGTAAACGTACGTTATTAAAAAATAAAGTTCATTTGTCCTTCTTTCACGTCTAAAGAAACCTAAGTACAGACATGAATTTTAATAGGGTAATCTAGAGAGTGACATAAGCTACTTTTTATCCCGGAAAAACAATTTAATCCCATGGGAAAAAATAAACTTTGTAATCATTTGTCCTTCTATCACGTCGAAAGGAACGTAAGTACTGACCTGATGTTTTAACAGGGGATAGTTTCCGGTCTGGAGAGTGACATAGTTACTTTTTATCCAGGAAAAATATTTTATTCGAAGGAAAAATAAAGAGGGCAAACATTTATGGGGTGAACAATTATTTTCTCTTGAGTGTGGGCGTTCCATCCATACAAAGTATTATAAGTGTTAAAGTAAATTCGTTTGTTTGTTATTTCTTCATGCCTTAACTATGCAGCCGATCATCATTAAAATTTGTACATACTGGTACTACTTTTTATCGCACGAAGTAAAAAAAAATACAACAAAAGAAAAATATACACAAATCAATGGCAGCAGGCTTCCCTGGACCACTCGGGCGAAGCCGCGGGTAACAGCTAGTTTTATATATAAAATTAATCTATACTATCTAATTCTATACTAATATTATAAAGCTGAAGAGTGTGTTTGGTTGAACGCGCTAATCTCAGGAACTACACTTGAAAAAATATTTTAGTGTTAGATACTTAGCCTATATTTCAAGGAAGGCTATAGGCTATATAACATCACGCAACGACCAATAGGAGCGGAGCACCGGTGAAAAATAGGAAAAAAATATTCCTTTTGAGGGCTTATGTCGCGTGCGCTGCTTAAACGGTTGGAGTTACGCATAAATCATGTATGACGGAATTGTTCCTCTTTAAAAGTTCTAAAAAAAAGTCCGCGACAGTATATGTCTATCTTTTAAGATTGACACACTATAACGTTTTTTCACGGTAATCAATAGGAGAAAGTAGGTAAAAAAAGGTTATAGTGAGTTAATCTTAAAAGATAGACATATGCTGTCGCGGACTTTTTTTTAGAACTTTTAAAGAGGAACAATTCCGTCATACATATTTTTTGCGTAACTTCAACCGTTTACGCAGCGCACGCGACGTAAGCCCTCAAAAGCAATATTTTTTTCCTATTTTTCACTGGTACTCCGCTCCTATTAGTCGTAGCGTGATGCTATATAGCCTATAGCCTTCCTTGAAATATAGGCTACCTAACACAAAAAGAATTTTTTAATTCGAACCAGTAGTTCCTGAGATTAGCGCGTTCAAACAAACAAACAAACAAACAAACTCTTCAGCTTTATAATATTAGTATAGATTAGCAACAAGCCTATTAAAATAAAATTCGAGTTGTTGTTCCTAACGTAAGAAACTAGTTGCCGCGAGCGAAGTTGTGGTCAGGAGTTAGTATTTTATGAATGTTCCAATAATTTTCAAGTATATACGAAACACAATTGCAGATAGCATCGCTCTCAAACAATAGCATCTGTGTTACGGTGAAAATGGTCGCGTCCAGTGAAAGTTTCCTTCTATGGGGTATTTGTTATAGCAAGTGCCGTGTTACGAAACTTTCATTTAACAACTCGTAATTATTTCACAGCGGAGATAGGTAATTGTATATTTTCTCTGTAACTTGAAATTATTATGACGTAAAGTTAAGTGTAAGGCTATAAAAAGTGATCTTATTGTTAAAAAGGTGACCTATGTTGACTTTATTTTCTACAGTAATTATAAATACTATATTATTTGTTGTAGTATTATATTTTATTGCTTTAATTTGCTTTAGTATTCAGAATCGAATTCGTGATTATCGGCTGTCTCTAATGTTCGTAAAGTCCGCCTTTTGTACCCTTATCAAATTTGTGGTCAATAAAGTTTTTATAAAATAAAATAAATAAATATCTTACAGTTACATACTATATACTACAGCCCTGCCGAAAAGTCCCTTTCACCAGCAATCACTAGTACTGACTCATGTTGCACATTATTGCTAAATGTAAATAATGCAACATAATCCATACAATAAATACAAAAAATGTAAAAAAGTTCTGGAATATTTCTTTATAAATAAACCAGATTAAAACTTTAGAATACATGTAGGTATATAAAAAAACATCGAGCCAGTGATCTCACTATATCGCGGATAAACCATTTCCGGTTTTTGCGAATGGTCTTTTCAATATATTTTCAATAAATATAATATATTTTGGATACATAAATAAATATAAAAAAAGGCATCTCTAAGATTATTTTTCCAGGATTTCAGATCGGATGTTCCAAAGACGGTATTTTCTTTGTGTTATTGTTTTTATTTATCAGCCCTAAAAATATTTTGTTTCTTCTTGGCCTTGTGACTGTTCGTCTACGTTCGTGCTCTTTATAACATAATCCTTGATTTCACTTTCGACCCAGCGGACTGCTACTTTGCTAGATCTGCCGTCGTTTATTTTTCCAATTTTTGACGTCAAATGTCTTTAAAATCACTGCAATACCAGTACAGAAAAATGGACTGTAACGAATTGGTCTATATCGTCTTACCTTAATAATTACAAAACTATAAGTCTTAGAAACATGAATTGCATGCCATTATTTAGCATATATAGTCAGCTCGCTGCTAAGACCTTAAGTTTGCATCGGGGCCGGGCGGGGCGGCGGGGGAGCGGAACGTAGAATAACAGAAACAACACTATAAACGACTCGCTGATATAGACGTTTCACATTAACCAGCGGCCGTGTGCAGCGACACAGACGCATTCGAATTTTAAATATTTTTATAACACTATCACACTTTCAACTAGGACGACTGTTTGTGTGTCTTTTTCCCAGGCTGTGTCGCCAGCTACAAGTGTTAAAAGAGAAAGCTATTTCCCAAACAAACATAAGCTCTTATCTTGAACCGGAAAATTAGTTGCTGCATATTTTATACCCTTTCCAACCACCGGTACCTACAGCCTCGATCCATAAATAACTTGGTCGTATATGAGTTTTATACTTCCTACTCATACAGGATGATTACACTGGCATATGACATTTATAGGGCGGTTAGGTCGTGAGAAAATTAATCGATGGAAAGTTATTAATATGTACTTTCGATTTATGACTGTCTAGTTGTTTATATATCCCGGATCCATCTTCTACATTCATACAAAGTAAATGTACATTGGGCCAAATAAGTCTTCTATCCTTTTTTTATATGAGAGGGAGGCAAACGAGCATGTGGGTCACCTGACGGAAAACAATCACCACCGCCCATGAAGATCAGCAACACCAAGGGGTCGCCGATCCGTTGCCAGCCTATACTCCTTCCTTTCTGGTACCTACCACCTGCATTGATATTCGTTTGTACTTTTAAAATAGTGAAAGCCTGTTTTCGCTTTCAAAAAGAACAGAATATCAAACGTATAAACATTTATGTTTGTTACGAAATTTTGTCTAAACGGATAGACCACTTTCGTGCCAGGTGTCTAAATGTCTGAAATTTTACATTGAAGAGTCTGCTACTTCGATCGCTCTGCCCCCTTACCACCATCTCTTATTGCGATTCAATAATTGAGTAGATTGCTTATTCATACCAATGAATAAGCGACTCTATTCCATTTGAAA
This sequence comes from Hypsopygia costalis, assembly GCA_937001555.2. Lineage (NCBI taxonomy): Eukaryota > Metazoa > Arthropoda > Insecta > Lepidoptera > Pyralidae > Hypsopygia > Hypsopygia costalis. The sequence continues at coordinate 3,661,976 of OW443340.2, read as the reverse complement.
TAGAGTCGCTTATTCATTGGTATGAATAAGCATTCTATTCAGTTAATGAATCGCAATAAGAGATGGTGGTAAGGGGGCTGCTTACCGAAGTGATTCTTGGCCTTCGCCAACACTGTCAGCCAATCTTCCACTTAAGCTCGTGAGGTCATGTGTCCTAATCTTTAATATTATAAAGTTGTTGGAAGGAATTATCAAAATTGCACATGAAAATTCGACCATCCTTGGTAACCAACTCAAACCTTTCTTATTTACTTTTTCATAACTATTTGTCTTGTCAGTTAAACATGATTTTGATTTCAATATAATAATACTCATACGAACTTACGCGATTTAAAAAGTTGTTTATATAGCAATTTTGTTTGCAAAATTTGAACACCCAAAAACTTATCATAACTCATTGAAATTCCAATGTAGGTCGTCACGTTCAAAGTGTTCAAACTATGCCGAGCATCCATTCATTCCTGTACAATGGAATTGATAAGGTCGTACGAATGTCGAATGAATTATTGTATGTTTGTAAGAGCACTAAAGGCAATTCTTTAAATTGCTGAATTGTCCATTACCCATGCAGTACAGTTTTATTTATAACCACTAGTTTATATCAATTAGATGGCTAGTCGCCTTGATATAACTTAAGGTTATGGTTGCGTGTATCGCCAACGGTTTGCGATATACATCATAGTAATAATTAATGGGTAGGTAGGTAATACTCGTAGGCCTACGCTATTCTAAATTCCTAAACTTCCTACTACATAGTAGGAAGTTTAGGAATTTAGAATAGCGTAGGCCTACGCTACGCTATTCTATTAGCATAATAATCATTCCGCATTTATATTAGCCGCATTTTTCATTGATTGTGAATTTGTGTCACATCACTACTCTTGTTTCCAGTATGTAAAATGACTAGGTGACGTCATCTTAGGTGGCGAAATGACTACTGTATCTTTTATTTAATTAAACAAACTATAGGTATCTAGCATAGTTCCGTACATCCTCACCTCGCAAAAACCACAATCCTGAAGAACAAAGTATGCAAGTACAGCATCGTCCTCTCTGCTAAGATCTACGGTGTTGTGCTGTGATGATCTTGGACTCTGACCACAGATTGAAAGTGCAAGCGAGCGATGGAGAGAGCTTTGTTTGAAACTTCTCTAATAAACTAAATAGGTATGGAACGTAATCTAAACTACCTACTAGTTTTCGACGTGGTTGGAAAACCCAAGTTTTCGATATTGTCTCTCCAGAGTCATCAAGCTGTCAAATCAAGTGGCTGTTGGCCGGCCAATCTGCAGAGTAAGTGATGGCCGTGGGCGAGAATCTAGTCAGCGACGAAGTATTTAGCGCCTATCTTCTAGATGGACCGATAACTTAATAGAGCAGCCGGAAGGAAGTACGGGGAAATTCGACGGAGAATTTCTTCATGGCTGCTAGTTTTCGTCGTGGCTATGAGTCATTAAGTTGAAGTGGCTGTGGTTCGGCTGTTCTGTTCAACTGTTGCCAACAGTTGATAAATACAGGCTGATGATCATGATATTCAGTTATTCTATGACGCTATTTTGAAGAAACCTTATTGTAATACTGATACAAAGCAATCAGCGTATCGATCGACCCATTCTCACATCCAGCCGCTGCTTACAAAAGTTAAATATGTGATGACTTCATAGCGGCCCGGTTTCAGGTTCTTTTGATGTTCAGTCAACTAGATTACTGTGGTATTGTACTGCCTATGATGGCCTAGAAACCCAGGCACATCCGCGTATTGATTCTGATGTAGGTATATTGAATTACGAGTTTGTGTTACGAAACCACTTCCTCACGAATGTGTTTGTTCAATGACCTTAAATCATAATGACGTTTTATGATGGAACATTACTGGTACGCTAAGCCATATTCGGATATATCTTCTTCCAAAGGTTGACTAGGTATAGTAGAGAATGTCCACTTTTGTACTACCACGACATTTTAGCAAAAGAGTATTGGGTCTATAATACTCAATGTCTAAGAATTAGAATAGTTAAAATATATGGTGACTATGATTTTTTTAAATATTTAGAAGATTACATAAGTATAGTGGCAATAATTTGTTATATCACAATCTGCATATTAAGAAAACATCATTTAAGGAAACGTACTGTAGTAGATCACCAATTATTAAGATGATATGGATGGAATTTGATATGGCTTTACTTTGATGAGACTTTAGTCTGATATGACTTGGAATTTACTTTTACGCTGGGGCAGGCCGTAGTTTAAACAGAAATTTAATGTTTCCCCAAAGTGTTCTAAAACGTGAGCAATAAAATTATGTTATGATTAATTTTACTATCATGCATTTTCTCAATAAACTCATACGCGAGTTTGATCGTAATAATTTTGAAACAATGTCACTACCGAATAACGACGTACAAATATCGACAAATAATCTAATAATACCATCTATTTGTATAGCCGCGTGGGTTTTTAAATGGACTGGTTTCTTTGGCCTGGTCTAAATCTGACCTTAAAGTCCTTAAAGTCAGAAAGCGACTTATTAGGTAACAATGCTTCGACTAGTTTTGCAAATGTGTAGGTGAATTGCGAATATGTGTTCCGTTATAATTAAATGACAGTTCGTTGTGCAATTTACAATTTTAGTGGGCTACAAGTTCCGTTTGTGTGTAATTTTATTATCCGTTATTTCGTGGGAATGAACAAGGACATAATGAATAAATATAGCTTTGCTGCGCTACTATTGTTTGTCAGGAAGATTACAACTGAGATAGAAATAAATATTAAATAAATGAGGTAATAGATTTTTTCCCTCAATTACTGTCTAAAGTAGAAAAAAACCGGACAAGTGCGAGTCGGACTCGCCCACCGAGGGTTCCGTAGGTACTTAGTATCATTATTAAATTTGATATTTTTCATTATAAATAAGAAATAATGCGTCGAAAAAAATAAATAAAATATATTTTGCAATGTGTACATCAAGCCCTTTCATATGAAACCCCATTTTAACTAGTAGTTACAATTTGAAATTTCGACACCCTATAAAAAATATAGACCCCTATTTTTTAAAATCTATTTACAAATGTATAGTTTTGAGATTTATTCCTGTACTTGTAGTCTATAACGATGTTACTTGCCAAATTTCATAGTTCTAGGTCAACGGGAAATACCCTTGAGTGTGTCGAAATATGCGTTTTTTGCTGAATAAACGGCCGTAACTTTTTTCTACGTAAGTTTAGCAGTTTGATTTTTTTTTAACTTCATGGGACCGTAGACCTGAGTATACAGTTCAAATTTCAGCTTGATACCTCCACGCATTCTCGACATAGAAATTCTTGACAGACAGACAGACAGACAGACAGACAGACGGACAACAAAGTGATCTTATAAGGGTTCCGTTTTTCCTTTTGAGGTTCGGAACCCTAAAAAGATGTAAGCCACAAAAATCCAAAATTGCAAATTTGACGGCTAGACTCGCATGGTGTAGGCATTCGTTAAAAAAAAAAAGTAATACCATATTCTTGGTATTACGTAAAAATAAGTAAAAAGGGAATAATGTTTAGATGAAAGCATCTTTGAAGTCAAAATGTTTCTACGTCCATAATAGTTTGCAAGCTTAAAAAGAAAGAATGTTATAAAAATCACATCCTTTAAGACAGTAAAATTAGGGGTGGTAATTTGTAGAAAAAATGCTCACGTTATAACGGGATATGCTCAGGCGAAGCTGGGACGAGGCTGCTAGTTTGTGTATAAACTGACTGAAGAAAAACATAAACCCAATCCTACCCGTGTTCTCAACTCAGTGGCTGCAGTGTGAAATGGTGCTATAAGATCTTAAGGCGTCATTAAACTTCTAATTATAACAGCATTATCAAATATTACATTAGAAGATAATTCGTCGTTGTAATAAATCAAGTCACTAATTATAAAGGGCTTCACACTAGTCATTTATTTATGTTTACAACAATAGATATGACATGCGTCAGATAATTGTATCATTAAAGCTATGCAATTGTCTATAACAGCGGATGAGTAAGCTGATATGACGGCGGAATAAGTAGCTTTAGTATGTAATTTATTTGGCATACGTATTAATTTATCTTCATTAGAGTCTGTCTGTGTGTGATGCCATGTGACGATGGCTGTACTATGTAGATTAACAATAAGCACGGTCTCGAAATCAAATTTACTTTTGGTACTAATATTACTTTTTGGGTTATTTTACTCTGCAATATTGGACACTTGATTTTTATTCATCGATTGACTTTGTATCTATACTATAGTGTAGAGAATTATATTTCTATTCGTCAAATTTTGGTTGTTTTCTTTAACTTATTTTTAGTTCTTTTTTGTTTGTTTTTGCATGTTTCATATCATTGTTTTCATCATCAAACTAGCTGCCCTTCAGCAGCTGCCATTCGATCTGTCAAAAGTAACTTTTTTTTTGCTATTGTCCACGCAATTTTTATATTTTCTCATTATTAAAACTTTTAATAAAAAAGGACAATACGAATAAAATATTAGCGGATTTGGTCGAGCCGTTCTCGAGTTTTGCTCTTAGCAATTAATTTTTATTTTCATTTTAAACGGTTTTTATTTATATAGATATTTATGTAATGTCTTATCTCTGCATCATCCTAATATTGACTGTTTGAGAATGCTTGTATAGCATTAAGTCCGCCTATGTACATGTATATTGTGCATGAAGTTCAAATAAATAAATAATTATATCTAAAATTTCCGACCCTAGCTCATGCTCCATTTTCTAGAGCTGAGATAACCACTGCATGTATTGATTCTTCCATGATTCACCGCACCCTTACAATTCCTGCACCGCCTTTTGTGTTACTTAGGGTAATTGAAATTGATTGGGAATTTAAATTGATGTTTCATGGTAGGCGGCTGACTTTATCGAAGGGGATAGTTAATTATTTAATGGACTAATTGTCTTCGTCATTCATAAAATATGTATTTCTTTGACATTTTACTACATTCTCACGGTAACTATTTTTATATCTTTTTATTTGAAATACATGTTTTTTAGAAACAGTAATGTGTAAATTAGTTAACAGTTCTGGTTCCATGCTTTGTACCTATTATAACTACTATGGAACGTCTGAAATATAATTATATAACTGTCTGTCTGTCGCATATTTGGAGTACACTATTTTAAGTCGCATAGGCACTTGACTCATGGAATTGAGGTTTCCACTGATACGGAAAAAACCATAACAACTACGTGTCTACACCCATAAAGATTATGATCAATATCTTGAGATTATGAGTTAGCTGTTAGCCAATAGTCCGAAGTGTTGAAATATTTGTAAGATATACATACACACTGCCCGACATAAGTAGTTAAACGTCAAACTATTGTTAGGTAGTGTATATGAACTTTTATCATTATTTCCATCTGCCTCTTCGTCCGCCGTTGAAAATCTCCCAAGGTTTCCGTTTTACACGAATACAAGTTTTTGATGTTTCGAATTATTTTTCGAATTTCCTATACGAGATTTAGTAAGTATTAATATCACTTATACCAATGTCGCTTGTACTATGTAACGGCGCGCCTTCATATACACACATTTATGTGTCCCATGGGCAATTTAAAACTCCTATAACACCATGACTCTGTCAGAATTAGAATTATTTATTCTCAATTATATTATGCTACATACGAGTTTATGTCAAATTTTAACCTGATTCCTTCAGTATTTTGGAATTTAGTAACGCACAGCGCGTTACTAAAATATTCTGTCAGTCCTCATTTTTTTTTCCTTTTATATGTAGGAAACCTATAAGCGCTCAGAAACGAATCTGAAAAGCAATCTGCGTCAATTTCCATTGATTCGCAGCCGTACAAATGGAATGAACGAAACCTTTCAACCAATTCTGCCTACACTCGTATCTCTATTGAAATGTAAATGATTTTGGTCTATTTCTAAACTCCATTGCGAATATATGAATTTTTGATCTCGCAATCGGTACTGCAATGTTTATTTCACGTACGTACACCACGTGTCGAGCAGTGTCGGCAAAATTTTACGTTTGTTACTCAATAGCAGCTCTTTCACAACTTTCCTTTTATTACGACATGTCATTCGTATTGCGTTTGTCTTCACGACTGTTTTAAATGAATTTTAATTGTGACGCAGTCTCATTTCTTTGTTTCATATTTGTTACGTACTTATACTTTATTACTCGGTATTCTTACGTTCGCATTACTTATTTATAATACTGTGACTTATTTATAATAGCTTTAGTTAAATCAAGACTAAAATGTAACCAAACAGTGTGTAGGTATATAGAAAGATAGCTATATAGATAGATATTTGCAGTTTACATCGCAAAGAAAACAAATAAAAATATTAATTTGTTACAAACAATAACAAACAAACAATAACAAACAAACAATAACAAACAAACAATAACAAACAAACAATATTACAAGATTTCGCAATTTTATCATAATTCTCCTTTACATCGTTACTTATATCGGAAGCTATTGATGACATCTTGAAAATTTGTTCATTATATATAATTCTTATTTAATTTGGATGCATTTATTTTATATAATATAATTCTATAACTATAATTCTATAACTGTCTGATTTAGTATTTGGTTATAGAATTATATTATAAATTTTATAAACGTATAACATTAATAAAATTCAACAATTTATGAGAGCGAATGTTTATACTCACATTTTAACGTTCCGTTAACTAACTTGAATTCGTCTTGGGGTACTAATAATATTAAATATTTGCTTGTTATAAATGGAAAGTGAGATAATATCGCTCTAGCATTTAGAGATTCTATGTAGTATCTTGCCATTGCGTGTGTTTAATGATTTCAGTTTCAGCTTTATTTTTTCATTTGCTTTTTTTTTATAAGATTTTATTTAGTTTCACCACGGTGTCTGTAATCAAATCTTGCTAGTTAAATTTGACACTTTACAGTGTCAAATTGAGCTAAAATTTAGGATATTAGTGAATTGTCACGTGAACGTGAACCAAACGATGGTTCACGTTCACGTGACAATTCACTAATGCCGCTATTTTTTATTCAATGTGGCGGTCACAAAGACGTGTTTTTTTAACACAGTAATTCCTATGATATGGGTATCAAATGAAAAGGGATGAGCGAAACACAGAAAGTTTAACTTTTTAGTTCTCTTTTTTATAACACCTAATAAAAACTTCAAAAAAATGTTTTTTTGTTTATCAGTTTATCAAACTTTGTTGAATTGCCAAATGACTGATATCTTCTATTTATATTAGCAGCGAAGAGATAAATTTCGTGTCATGTTAGCGTCTGAGATAATTCATGTATTTTTTTAAATTTAACAATCTAAATTTCTTTAAGACATCTCACAATGTCCCAATGGTAAACTGGGAGACAATGCTTATGCATTAAGTTCGCCTTTTGTGTACAAAATTAGTATTGTGTGCAATGAAGTTTAAATAAATAAATACATCTGCCAACTAATAATATAGGCGAGCGACTTTTGAGTTATTAGAAGTACCGTCTTCATCGACTATCTTCGAAACCGATATAGATCAAAGATATACATACGTCTTCTTATATTCACTTCCGTTATACGTTCCAAAAGATTTCAGATAAGTTCATCGGCGGTGCTTCAATAATCGTAACCTTAAGCATATCATGTGCCGCAAACATATCGTTTGTAAAATTAATTTTATGTCTTGGTTTGTCTTTAGATATTTTTACATTGATTAATAGCGTGTATTATTTTCGGATAAATTGGGTTGATAACTAGACGCAGGTTTTTTTATATTATCTCTAATGTGAAACGAATACCGTAGCCATATAAACGCTCGGGACAGGAAAAATCGCTCGTGCGCCGCTACCCTACTGCCAAAGCAGCACACAGCAGCTTTTTCTTCTCCTGGTGATCTCACTCATTTGCTGGAACACGACTACCCTCAAGGCAATTGTTATCTGGCTTCGGTATTCGGTGCGGTAGAGGTACTTTTATTATTGCGTTTTACCTTACCTACCTCTCTTTCCCCAAATTCTCCTTGGGCAATCAGAGTGCACCACATGCATGTGAAGTTGGCTTTGGCTCAAGGATAGTGGTGACTACTTACATTCCAAACACTTACACAGAGGTCACTCATATGAGAATGAGGCAAACGAGCACGTGGGTTACCTACCTGACGAAAGCAGGCACCACCGCCTATAAACACCAAGTGGTCGCTGATCCGTTGCCAGCCTATACAAGGAGTATAGGGTATCCTTTCTTTTTTCTGGTGACCTCACTCGCAGGAACACAACAACCCTCAAAAGAATTTGTTATTTGGCTGCGGTATTCTGTGAGGCGGAGGTACTTCCCCAATCGGGTAGCTTTAAAAATATGAATTCGAAGATTTTTCTTTTCCGTATTTATAGTCTTTCATGAACACACAACACATCATAATAAGTGTTAATCGAATTCTAAAGATGCTATTTAGCAGTCTCATTTTGTTTATAAGTAGCTGGAAATCATTTATTCGTGATGCTATTTAATATCAGTACATAGCCATCTGTTTTTCAGTTACACAGTCGTGTTCAAATACAGTGTTTCGCGGGACGTGTCTGTTGGCTCATTTGTTTTGTTATGGAGTGTTCAAACCAGTTCAAACAAGCACAGAGGCCGCTTTGACACTGTCTTGAAGATAAACATGTGTTCAAATACTGTGTGAGTAATATTACTTATTTTGATATGTTTTAATATAGTAACAAACAACATGGATGATAAAAATGAAACTATGGACATTGAAATCGACGCCAGAAAAGTTCAAACCAACAACTACCTAACAAATGTACATACCTATAATATGTAATACCTATGAAATGGAACATGCATACTAAGTTAATAAGTTAAATCATGTAGACAACGATTATTATTCTTACAATAGTATAGTATAAATTCTATTCACAGTATGGCACCTCCATGGCTCTCTCGTATCGACCTTACCTCCCCTCTGAGACCAATCTGGAAAAAAATGTATGGTGCCGCATGCACACACGCTCAATAGCGCTCTGCACAGACGCTATTTTTTATGTAGTTATGTAGTAGTAAAAGACGCGACGTTTGTATGGAGTGGCCGGGCTGTGTCAATAACATAGTACCTTCTCCTAATGAGTGAGAAAATAATAATGTGGAATGATTATAATTAATTGTTACCAATAGTATGGTAAGTACTTACCTGTACATACAAATTATTATACATGTATTCTGTGTCACTTTCCGTCAGTAACGTGACTTTTGTATTTTTATATTATCATATGTATAATGAGGTCATGACAAGAAAGCATATAGTGTGAACACAAAAATCGGCTATTTCCATTGTGGAGTTCCAGTGTCCGCTTACCGGTTCATCATCAGTTGAACTTAATGGTACTAAAGCCTAATTTCTCGTTATCATCAATCATCTAGTTATCTAAACAGCACATGTTCATATCGCCAGTGGGACCTGAGTGAGAAACTTCTGTAACTTTGGTAGTTATTCAAACAATGTTGTCATTTGTCAGGCTTTCCATAGTGTGGGTCACGTTCTTTTAACCCTCTACTAGGGGCTGAGTCTAACACAAAACAAATGCGTCAGCCTCGGGTGTTCGTCATTGTTTTCAATACAATGGCGTCAACGGCACATATTTGTTATTCGTGCTTTTTAAATGCATTTCGGTCAAAACTTTGTGATATCCATAATTCTGAGAAACAAACTGCAAATCTTTCAAAGAATATAGCGATTTACGAGATTCATAATGTAATGCAAACAGTTCGATATTTTTAGTCGATATATCCTCACGAGAAGATCGTGACTATTGCACCAGGACCTTTTCTAGATTATTCATTGTCATCAGATGCATTAACCTATTTGTGAAATATCTGCTTGATGGGCATTGATATTTTGTATATCAATGTTGTTGGGTACTTAGAATCAATATTAAGATGTGATTGTCAACAGGCGCAAAGTATTAAACAGTTATAAAAACACGGTGTGTTGTCTGGGCTATGCCTCATTATCTCCAGTGATCTCGCAATTGCAATAGATATATTGAAGTGCTGTGAAGTTACATACCTACTAAAACGAAGGCATTCGAAAAGGTCACTAAAATATTTCTCCATTTCACCATTGAGGAGTTTTTGGCTACCTCCTGTCTCCATTGATTTTTTTATATGATAGGGAAGCAAACGACCATGTGGGTGGGAAACACCGTCGAGGGAAGTTGGTTCTACAATTTCATCGTTCGTGGTATAACATGTCTTAAAAAACGTACGTCGATTGCCGCAGGCATGTTGTCGTTGTCATATTATTGTATTGTAGCCTGAATTGTTTGCCAAGTTTAATACCTGCTAATTTTTTTTTTTTAAATAGATACATTTCAATGTTACAAATGTTAACTCCAAGCTAATAAAAAAGCTTGTAAATATACTATGTTGCCTATGTGCTGAAGTAATTGAGTCTGCTTTTATTCAACATATTTTGTCTTCTAGTGTTTGTGAATTAAGACTAATGAATTGAATCAATATAATATATTATAGTAGTAATAGGACATCTGAGGACAGGAGGATCTTCTTTTTATTGAATGCATTAGGCCGGCCGTATATAATCACAAATTTTCGGTAGAAAAATTCTATTACTCGCCGGACGGCACTCGATATATATTTTGTGGTCTGATTAGACCCCGCACACTGTAAGTAAGTATTGCACGCTAGCAGGACGTTAGAATTTTTATGCTCTCGTAGTACGTTTCGAACGAAAATTTATGAATTGTAATATTGATGGTGTGCGGTGTGGGGGGTTAGCAGACGACCGATCCTTCGAACGTCAGAATTTGTTCTATTAGAAATTTGAAAGTTCTGATAATATGCGCCTGGGCTTATGTGGCACAAACGTAAGAAAAATGTTTATCCTTTTTCCTTTAAGGTAATTTTCCAGAAACGTCGCTCAAAGGGTTCGCAGCTATTCTCGTTTTATAAGAGCGAATATTAGTGTTTGCTTTCCATTTGCGCCAAACCCGGCAGACGACGTGTGGGACGGCCAACTACATAAATAGGTCTCGGCCGTATATCTTCAGTTGTTATAGTATTAGCAAGGCTACGCTTTTGTGGCGTATTTTTGGATATGTCATCATTGCGGTTCGCGTGAGCGATAAGAAAGTGATTTGAAATAAAATACAAAATTTGTGAACTCCTGTAAGAATTCTATAGTTGACTGGAAGAGGTCCATCATGGGATAAGTGCGCCATTGTACAACATATATTTCCGTGCATGTACCTTTTTGTTATAATTGCTACGCAATTAAGTTTTTGCAAACAGAGCACATAGTTCGTGTGTTAGTCATCGGTAAGACATTTGTTGGTGACAATGTTTAATGTACTCAAAGAAATTTGAGCAAATGTTAATATTGAAGACATTTAAAAGATCGGATTCTTATGGTGCATTCACACCGATGTTACTTTTAGTTTAGAAATAAATAAATATTCCTAGACACAATGCACACTGTCATCTAATCCCAAACTAAGCAAAGCTTGTATAGGTACTAGATAGTTGATATAATATTTAAATACATTCTTTTTATGTAAATATATACATATAATATATAGAAATCGCCCATACCAAGACAAACGGACATGTTCATGCACACAAATATTTGTTTTTTTGCGGAGATCCAAACCGCGACCTCAGAGTCAAAGTGGCCATTGTATATTGAATATATTTTGTTGTCCGTTATTCATATATTGCTTTACTAAAAGTAAGTTCGATGTAACACGCGGGCATAATGGTGCATACCATTATGCCCGCGTGAGCAGAATGCCGCCGATTAGGTGATGAATAAACAAATGAGAAATGAACGTAGTGCGAAAACAAAATGTCTATAAACTACGACAAAAGAATAACGTCTTGTGATTCAAGGCTTCAATTTCGTTCGAAAGGTGATTTATATCTGTACATTTTTCGTCATAACTTTCTTATTTTATCGTAAGTCTTACTGCCTTTTTATTGTTGGTCTTTGACCTTGACATTTGAATATCGCCCGTACACAATAATATAATTAAGATACCAGTTGCCTTGACTTGGCAAATATTTTATTATGTGCCGACGTACAATTTACGTGGTTTTTCATCTAGCGCACAGCGAGTAGCGTTTCAGGCCTCTGGTTATGTAAAAACTGGGTTTTGAGTCGGGCTTTTTCTGTATTAGGATCAGGTCAGTTCCCTTGATTATTTCATATCTTTACGATTACGTTAGTGCTTGTTTTTCTGCCTTTACGTAGACTGTGAAGGTAGTATAGTAACAGGTTGTACCAAAACAAATGTTAAAAGTAGTCATTTTATTGACAGGTTTTTGACATAGTTACGATCCTAAAACATAAAAGTTAAAGTTACTGTTGTTCAGTTTAGAAATGAAAGGTTAACATCATTCTCAGTTATTAAAAGATTCTTGTATTCATTTAACATTTACTACCTAAATATAATAATAAATACCTAAATTAATAAATAGTATCTAAGATATTTTCAGCGATTATTTCACTTGCAATTTAGATTAAAACGAAATTAGCTTTTGTTTGACTATTCAGAGTTGGGATTCCTTCATACTAAATACTTTATTTTAGTCTTGAAATTTATATTTAAAATAATAAATATAATTTCTATATCATCATTTATAAAATTGACGGGCCATTTTAGACATTATTTAAAACTTTATTTAATCGTCAACTTGAGGAACTATCTCTTATTCACTTATTACGTAACTTAAAGTACCGTCTAAACCTAGGTAAACATTAAATTAACCTCTCAATTAGTAACGAAATATACTTTGCCTACATCTTCGTTACGCAAATTTGAATCTTACCTCATTGTATTTAGGGAAAGGAGGAAAGAAAACATAAGTTTGCCATTGTTTGTACCCACGTTTCTTTGCGTCAGACCTTGTCGTTCTCACGCTTGAAACGTCTCGGTGTCGTCTTGAGATGGAAACCGGAGGTGAGGCAAGTGTTGCGAAACAAATTGTCGTAGGTATTGCGATAAACGCATGGGGTAAAGAGGGGGAATATCCGGGAGACTAACAAGAAATGTACTCAGTGGAAATTGAGTGGTAATGGCCGCAAAAGTCAAGGTGAGCTGTGGACTTGCAAAGGCATCTGAACACAAATGATTGAGGTACACTTCTAACTGCAAACTGAGCCCCTAGCCCAAGGTGAGGCCTTCAGTTCGAATGTGTTGATTTCAAAATAGGTTTTAAGTTTATGCACACCCCGGCCACTTCATACAAATGTCGCGTCGTTCACTATTGAATAGACAATGACGTCTGGGTAGAGCGAGAATGAACGTGTGTGCGTGCGGCGCTATACAAAATGTTCCAGATTCGTCTCAGAGGGGAGGTGAGGTCGTTAAGAGCGAGCGGCAGGGACTGGTCATACTGTACGTAGTACTATTACTTATACTGTGTTTTCAGTTAACGACTAACACTTCCAGCTTAGTTCGTGGAGCCCCAGGGTTCCTACCAGCTAAGCTTAACACAATTACTACTAATCTAACCTGAAACAATCCAATCTGATTTGGCGGTAGCATACTGATCCAAAAGACGATATGGTGGTGATATGATACAATTTACTTTTGGTATTGGATTTTGATGAAGTAATGTAAATTTGGCATACCTTGTCAACTTTCCAATTCAACGCCTTTCAATCAAAGTAATTCAATATGGTGCACGGACTTAGCCGTGTAATATTGTCAGATCTACCTGATTTTGATATGGCAAGCCAATTTTGACAAGTTTAAGTCTTTAGTTGCATCTGTGAGTTGGATGCTCAAGGGAATAGAATTTTTTTTTTTTTTTTTTTTATTATCTTTTTTTTTTTTTAAAGGGGCTTATATCTGTTCTAGATATGCCAGCCCCATCGTACCCTAATCCAAGAGACTCAGTGATGAGATGCGGTAATTAAGTTAAAAAACATTCTTGCCCTCACTGATGTAGGATTAGTCAATATACATTGAGCCAATCCTACATCGTTGATGTTCAATTTTAATTTTCTCATCAGTGAATCTCTGTTTTGTTTGTACTTGACACATTCCATCAACAAATGTTGGACATCCTCTATAACCCCACACTCTTCACAATTAGGCGAGTCAGTTTTTTTCATGAGGAATCCAAATTTTCTTGATGGATAGTGTCCCGAACGTAGCCTCATTGCTAGTTTTATAGTGGTTCTTCCCATTCTTATATTATCGAACCACGGTAGACGAAGAGGTTGGTCTTGTATGGTCTTATACCAAATTCCTTTTTCTAACGATCGTTGGTCAAAATATTCTTTCCAATTACAGTAAACTATTTTTTTGAATTTTGTAAATATTTCTAAATAATGCGGCGCAATATCTAATTCTAATCCTGTTAAAATGGCTAATTTTGCTAAACGGTCAACCTCTTCGTTACCTCTTAAACCTATATGTCCAGGAACCCATTGCAATCTCAGAACAGTATCACTTTGATTAAGTTCGTCCAATATTGTCAAAATATTATAGGCTATCGATACGCCTCTGTTTCCAGAGGCGCACTGAGCCAAGTGCTGAAGCGCACTTCTACTATCTGTAAATATTACACATTTTTTAATTCCTTGATTTTTTACATATAATACCGCTTCTAAAATTGCAACTAGTTCAATGGACATCACTGATAAGTATGAATCGACTTTAAATCCCTTCGATACACCTCTAGTACAATCAAAATATGCAGCACCCGCTCCACTAGTACTCTTTGACCCATCAGTATATATCATGTGCCAACTAAGATAATGTTCATGAACTTCCTCGACTACTTCGAACATAAGAATATTAGGGTCATACGATGCTTTGGCTCTTTTAACTGAATTTAGATGCAAATGAATATTATTTTGAACATTAATATAAGTATTTAAAGTATGTAACCCAAGTATTTAAACGAAACATGTCCAGACACGGCGATGAATAAATATTGTTTGTTTTCGTATCTTCATAGCATATTGTAACTAGTGGTTTTTTCTTTTTTCCCCAATACCTGATGTGACAGAGAGCACTAAGTTCATCAATTAAGGCCACGCTTACATTGTCCGACCAAGATTGACATCTTAAACAAAACTTGTACGCTAAATACAATCTTCTTATATAAAGAGGAGGTATACTGAGCTCACTTTCCATGACGTGGATAGGTGAGCTTCATAAAAATCCGCCTATAACCCTCAAAGACTGATTTTGAATTTTGTCCAGCTTATACAAATGTGTTTTCGCACTATTGTCGTAGAGAAAACAACCATAATCTAGTCTGCTTCTCACCAAGGCAATATATAATTTACGAATGTGTGTTTGATGTACACCCCAGGATGATCCTGCTAATACTTTTAATAAATTCAAAAATTTCGAACCTTTTTCACTAATCTCGTTAATGTGCTTTGTCCATAGCAGTTTTTTGTCTAACCATAAACCCAAGTATTTAATACAATCCGTTACAGATAGCAAACGATCATTTATTTTTACCCTAGGGCGAAACTGTTTACGACTTCTACTGAATATGCACATTTTTGATTTACTATCAGATAATTCCAGACCCAGGTCATCCAAAATAATTCTGATAGAGTTCAATGCTATTTGAATTTCAGTTTCGCATACTGTCATATTTTTATTACTAAGATATAAAACAAAATCGTCGGCATACTGCCCTATGGTGGTAACATTTTGAATTTGTTTACATATTTTATATGTAGCTATATTGAAAAGAAGCGGAGAAATAGGATCATCACCCTGTGCAAGACCTCTATTAGTCCATCTAGTTAACAATGACCTGTCATGATTGTTATTTTCCATAAACAAATGTCTTTCAGTAAGGAATGACCAAAGATAATTGCATATATTTTTACCAACTTTTATTTCATGTAATATAGTTATAAGTTTGTCTATTAATATATTATTGTAAGCATTTTCAATGTCAAGAAAGCATGCTAGGGTTGAATATTTTTTAGCAAATCCTATTTGAATGTAAGTAACCAGTCGCGATAGACAATCCAAGCAAGATTGACCTCTTCTGAATCCAACAGTATTGGTAGAAAGTATAGAACTTTTCTCTATATACCATTCCAATCGTTTCGCTATCATAATATGAAGAATTTTACATAGACATGATATAAGGGATATGGGTCTTAGTTTTGGTTCTACGCTATTTGCGTATCCTTGTTTAGGAATCGGAATAACTTTAATATTACGCCATTGTTGTGGGACATAACCAGTAGAGTAAATGGAGTTATATATGTCCAATAAAAATCGCTTCGCCTGATCAGGAAGATTAAAAATCATGGAGTAAGTTACCTCATCGTCACCAGGCGCCGTATCTTTCTTTTTTAAACAATTTTCTAATTCCTGGATCTTAAACTTCAAATCTAATAATATATTTTCATGTATGAAAGATGGCTTATTTAAATATTCAGCTTTAGGTACAAAGTCGGGTGCGAGAGAACATAAAAGTTCCTCCTTTTTTTCATCACTTATATTAAACTTAGCTTTGTTGTACCCCTTGATCCATCGCATGCGACGCCACATTTCATGAGGTGATGTTTCATGATCTAAACTATTACAAAAATTTTGAAAACTTAACGACTTAGCGCGCCTAATGAGATTATGGGTTTCAGTAATCCTATTTTCCAAAATCGTAAGGTTATTAGGTGTGGGGTTACGGCGAAAAGCTTTGAGAGCTAATCTACGTTGGGCCACAGCTTTAAGTTAATATTGCTTAATTGTTTTGGTAGTATACTGGGCCGAACATGTCTAATTCTTTACAATTTGCCATCGACACGCAAAGGACATGTATCCCCAATATCATTTATCAATTTGATATTCAATACAAAATCTAGATTGGAAATCATAGCTGAACGCTTCTGCGAATTCAACATAATACCAGATATCCAATAAACTATGTCGATGTAACGTGAGAACACGAGCTGAAATATTATTTTCTGTTGACTAACATCCCTCAATATCTTCAGCATTTTTATTTCCAAAAATAGGAATGTAATGTATTCCTGGTATTTTTTATATTTGTCTATTCCATCATTATATTAAACGGCTGGATGGTTAATAATTTGAATATCGTTTGATTTGTCAAGGCATTTTGGCCATAATTAAATAGTTTGTTGAAATGGGAATTTTTTAAATCTTACAATTGGAATATTCATATAAAAGAGTTTCTTTTACCCATTAACATTGGATATATACAAATACATAACATAAGAGAAGTACGTTCACCTTACAAAAGATGGCTACCATTTGCCAGGAAGAATTCTTCCTGCTAGTGAGAGAGGTTATCAGAAATTCAAAATGCTCTTGTGAAATTCCTTCATTATCAGCTGTCAGTGCGATACTCTTTATACTGCATGCGTTCATCAGGCGAATCGTGAGCGAGTTTGCTACTCAATATAGTATAAAAAATATCCATTTCGACCAGTATTTTTTCGATAAATCTAAATTGTTATATAATAGATTCTAGCAATTTGTCTTCACGCTTCAATAAATCTATCCAATATCTCATCTTTCCGTTCACGAGTTCCACCTTTGTTGTAGATTGTGTACGAGGTTGTTATTTGTGTAATTTTGGCCTGCGGTTTTCAAACAATGGAACTAAATATCATGGAGTAAAATTACTTTTTAGGCATGAAATAGGTCGTAGCTATTGCGATTCTGCTTTCTAGTGTGCAATAGAATTTCACCGTAAAGTGCACTACGTTGTGGTAATTTAGTTGGGAGCCTCGTGGAATCAATTTTAGAAAGAATTCTCAGGGTTGATAGCTCGGACAGCTTAGTTTTATCATATCTGTAGATTGAAAAGAAAAATAAACATGTTAATTATACTGTCAAACAATCTTTAATTGTATGTACAAAAAATCCTGTTTGAAGCGCCGGGTCAAAGTAATCTTGACCTGGCAACTGCTGAAAAACACCTGGCTTTTCCTTATCGCAGTGAAGGTCGAAATTTAGTTGTTTGCGTGTACAGATCAAATAAACCGATATTATGTTAGGTACGCTAATAAAACCTGATCGCAAAGGAAAAAGAAGGGAATGTACATCTGTTTTGGTCTGAATCTGAACGAAGCAAAATCATGGATAGAATGATTGATACTTGCGTGTTGTCAGTAAAAAAAAGATTAACGACAGTGAACATGGAGCCGGTTTCCAAACGCAACTTTTGCTTCGAATTTTTAAAATGCGGTTTATTTACTGTGAACATTTTGCACACCTTGCGATTTCTCAAAGTCAACTAGATATTACCGGACCTCGACTTTTTATCAATTTATAATCCATTATGTTTCTCTATTTATGTGATCAAAAAGTTATCTTTCTTGTTGACTGTTTATAGTTTTCCTTTTTTCTTATTCAGTGTCCGGCTCACGTATTATGTTCTTATGTCTTCTTACTTCATTATGTAAGTGTAGTTTTTGTTTATTATTTCAGATGCGCCATCTGCTTAAATTTTATAAGTTTGTCTGGAAGGAATTTCCTTGCAGTAAGGCCACATTTAGTACTTTTTTGTACATTATATTACATAACACACAGTCACACTTGCGATTCGCCGATGACGTGGTCATAATGGCTAAATCGCTGGAGGATCCCAGTCGAATGCTAAACGATCTCAATGTTGCTTCTCGATCAGTGGGGTTGGGAATGAATTTTGACAAAACAAAAGTTATATACAATGACTTCATTATCCCTAGATCATCATCGTAGAGAATGCAGCTATTAAAGTGGTTAAAGAGTACGTCTATCTCGGACAGGCCATAGAGCTGGGCCGGGGTAATTTCAAAAGTGTTCAACTAGTACATCTTCCCCGCTATGATCTACAGTGCAGAGACTTGGACGCTGACCTTTGGGTTGGTTCACAGATCGAATCCGGAACGAAGACATTCGACGGAAAACCAGTAGTCGACATAGCTCTTAGAGTCAGTAAGCTGAAGTGGTAGTGGCCGGTCACTTCTCCAAAGTCAGCGATGGCAGATGCAGGAGGAAAGTCTTAGAGTAGAGGCTACGTATGGAGCGACGAAGCATAGGGCGCCCCCTCTCTGGATGGACTGACAACCTCAAAAAAGTTGCTGGTAGCGGTTGAATGCGGAAAGCGGAGGATCTCATATGGTGGAAAGCATTGGGGATGCCCTATATTCAGCAGTGGGTAGATACAGTCTGATGATGATGATGCTATTACCTAAATAACAATATGTATTTCAATTTGCATAGTTGATTTATAGGCAGCTTCCATTCCAGTCACTGTGGATTGCCATTTCAATTGTCTCGGATCAAAAACTACTTGTAAAATAAATTGAGGATGTAATTACTACTGATGTCAACATACACGACTGCTGTTTGGTGGCTGTGTAAAAAGAATAAGGCCAATATAAAAAATACGACATTGACGAATTTGGGGTGTAAGTGGTTCATCAACGTGGGGTGTAAGTGGTTCATCAACGTCTTTGAACCAAAGCCAACTTCGCCTGCACGCGGTGCACCCTGCTGACTGACAAACGAAGCTCTGGCGAAAAGAGAGGTAGGGAGCGTAATTGTAAGCTGCCCGACTGGTGTATGTACCTCCACCTCACGGAATACCGCAGCTAAATAACAATTCCAGTGACGGTTGTTGTGTTCCTGCGAGTGAGTGAGGTGACCAGAAAGGAAGGAGATGCTGCGTTGGCAGCGGGGGTGGCGCCGCGCGAGCGATATTTTATGTCGCGAGCGTTAATATGGCTACGGTAACCGCTTCACATCTGAAGGCCAATTCTCGTAATTTTTCTACGAACGCAGATTGAAAGTTGACCGAATCGAGATTGAATTGTGAATTGACTAAAATTATATACTTGATTTCATTAATTAATTATTATCAATTCTTGTTGTTGGCAAAGTAACTTTCTTAGTTTGTTTAATTTTCACTCATATTTCGATATAATCCCGCTTATATTTAATTTTGAAGTTACATATTGTGTTACGAGAATACCAAATGTGACATTTATGAGATCGAGACTGGATCGAAACTGAATTTTGACTATATTTTAATTACGAGAATTGCCCCTCAGGCGGGCCGTACGCTTGTCTGCCCGCCGACGTAGTATAAAAAAACATTTAAAAAAATACGAGCTTCCATTCATATTCTTTTACAAATCATTTGGAGTGTAAGACTTCACCATAATTAAGATTTTTAAACTCATAAACAACATTATTTTAGGATATTCTACGGTAGGTATCACTGGATAATTAGGTATATCGGGGTGCGACCGTATGCATGTTTAGCACAACACGTGATAAAAAATATGTGATATGTTTCTATAAAATAATAATAAAACAATAAACTACAATCGTTTGGACGGATACTAGCAATTATCCCTGAAATTGGTAAACGCATTGACTTTCAGTTCGATTATATAATTTTATTGGCCAAGGAGATACAGGAAACAATTTACGATCGTTTAAACAAGTTTTGCGTTAAAACTAAAGTGGTTAATCACAGGCCTCTGGTTAATAAACCGATAATTGCTAGCTTGTTAGTCGATGCTCTTCTTAAATTTAAACCCACGCAAGAATCTCAATATCTTATGAAGCAAGGCATCTCCCACATATTCTATAATATTGTATACCGAGCTATAATGTTCAGAAGGTCACGCACACTACGGAATGCAATAAATACAATGAATAGCCCCCAGGCGTGATTTGAATACATTGCCTTTTGGATGCTTTGATTGATACCAATTGGCATATCGAATTTAACAGTTGTCCATACCTCCTTTGTGACGAAATTTGACATAGCTGTGGCGTGTTGTCGTACTACAAGCCTTGAATACAGTAACAATATATTATAGGAATTCGATTTTGTACACTACGCGTGTAGGATTTTTCAAAAATCACTTCGTGGATGCCTGTCTACTCATGTTAGCTACCTATGTGTCAAATTTCAACCCGAATCCTCCAGTGATTGATTGCGTTTTATGAATACAAGATGCTTCAGAAAGGTGTAATTTTTCTCGTCAGTAGGAACAGTTTGTATCTTGTCACTGTTTGACTAAATATAGTAGGATATGATATCATCTGCTTTAATCTGTGTTATCTATAAATTAATGATATTTTTAAACTCAACATCTCTTTGTCTGTTTATCCGTTTATATCCTTTTCTCACGAATCTCGCTAGAACCACTTATCTAATTTATACTAGGTTATTATAATTGATAGCTAAGTTTAGGTTATAATATTTGTGTCCACACGATGAGCCTCGGGCTCAACAAGTATTAAAAAGATAAAATTACTAAGGTGCTTTAGATGTAGGCGGTAATCTTCGAAAATACTCACCTGGTTGAAAAAAAAAAAATATTTCACCAATATTTAGAATAGACTAGAATCAGGGTACTAGTACTATTATTTCTACTATAGGTTTGTGTTCAGAGTGGACATAGGTATAATTATTACGCGGGCACAGCTAGTGTGGTATATTTAGCAACCCTTTTATTCAACAAAGACATCAAATGTTAATTCTCTATGTTAAACAATGAAGTTATTAAACAACGAAACAATGAACATCAATAGCACTTACATCAACAACAGTTATATTTTCGTTATGCTTACTTTCGATTTTGTTTTAAATTAATTTGTCTCAGAATACATTCTCTTTATTGCATTCCGCAGTTAATTGAAAACTGAAAGCTGATCTGTGACCTTTCCTGTTGTTTATCACGTTTCTTTGTCTTAAATCTTATATTCTCTAATAAAGATTACACTCTTTGCACTATATACTTTTATACATCAGCTAGATGTTCAAGTACATCAACATTACATTTTCATGCATGTTGTTCATCACATGTAACAAAAACACAGTTCATGTTGTTATCTGTTCTCTGACCTCTGTTACCTGTATATAATGCCTAGCGTCTTACATGCCTTATATTGTACTTGTATAGGCTGGTTTTAATAGTGTCTGCCCGTTTTTTAGCGACCTGTTGATTATCACGTTTCTTTCTATTGTAATAAATGTTATATTTATTTTACGTTCCACTTTTTGAGTTATATACTTTTATATATCAGCTGAATATTCCGGTACATCATTATATATACGGTTATACTGAAAGTATTACATGTTGTTTATCTCATGTAAAATTTTTAGACTGTTTATATTAGTTGTTCTTTGATTTCTGCTTATTGCTGTCGTACGTATCTTATATTGTACATACTTGTAAAAGGATCTCTAATAGTGACCATTTCTATTGTATTGGCCTTTTGTGCATAAACTGGATGTTCAAGTACATCAATTTTATACTTTCATGCATGTTGTTCATGTCATGTAATCTACTACACAGTTTATGTCGTTAGATGTTCTCTGACCTCTGTTGATTGCCGCGTCTCAATGCCCAGCGCCCTACATGCCTTATATTGTACTTGTAAAGGTTGTTTTTAATAGTGTCTGTAGTGTTTTGTTGTCTGTACACAAAAGCAAGGTTGTACTCATTTGTTGTGGAATGCTATTTATATTTTAATGGAGTCAATGTTCTTGTTTGTTGTTTTGTTAGTAACATCAATAACATATAGGTCACCTACGTTGCGTCTTGTAATTTCATTAGCGAGGAAGACGTCAAGGGGGGTGTGCTCTCGAGCAGACCTACTAAATCTGAATAAGTTTATTGCTAGTTTATGGCCCATAAAATGCTGCGTTGGTTACTTTTATTTACAGATGTACGAACTGTTTTATATACTACTAGCGACCCGCCCCGGCTTCGCACGGGTGCAATGCTGATACTAAATGTACTACAGAAGGTCTTTGCGCTTTTTCCTATCCAGTCCTTCCCCAGTTATAGGCACACGCCGCCGGCTCCGCGGCCGGTACCGCCACAGCCGTTATGTCCCTGCATTTTAAATGTGTAATATCTTCTAAACTATTCATTTAAATTACATGCTGTGAAGGGCCATATTGATCTATATTAAATGCGCAATGTATTTAAGGTACTTAATTGGATAAGGATTAATTCTGTATTGTTTAAAATCGCTTCGTAATAAGGCATTATTTCTTGTAAAAAGCAAAGGATAAAATAACGGTTATTGTGTGTTACCACTAAGAGATAGACATATACCATCGCGAACTTTTTTGTAGACCATTTTAAGATGAACAATACTGTACTACATTATTTTGATCTATCTCGTTGGGTTCAGCCAGCGTTTGCAATGAAAGAGCAAAAAAATGTGTTTATTTACGACATCACATTAGAAACCTCTAAATTATCAGTGTTTTTCTACTATGTTATGCATATATTATACATATAAACTTTCCAGTTGAATCACTCTATCTATTAAAAAAAACCGCATCATAATCCGTTGCGTAGTTTCAAAGATTTAAGCATACAAAGGGACATAGGGACAGAGAAAGCGACTTTGTTTTATACTATGTAGTGATGTAGTGATGTCTGGTAATAAATAATTGGGCACACGATCCGGCTATCTACACGTTTGCAATATAAAGTTTCTCGCGCACTGCAACCTTTGCTGGCGACGCTTTTGGCTCCTTCCTGGTGACTTAATTACGAGGGGAGGTCAATAAGTTCGCGGAATGAGAGAGAAGGAGGTTGAAATTAAACACCAAATTATTTTTCCTTTTCAATATATTCTCCTTTAACCCTAATACATTTTTCGGATCTCTCAAATAGCTTGTTTATACCATCGAAAAAAAATGATTTGTCTTTGGTGTCAAAATAGGCCGAAATTGCCGACTTGACTTCATCATCGTCGTCAAATTTCTTTCCACGCAGCTCTTTCTTCATTTTTGGAAATAAATAATAGTCACTGGGGGCCAAGTCTGGACTGTATGGTGGGTGGTTTAATTGTTCAAAGCCGCATCGGTGAATGACAGCCGTCGCAACATGGCACGTGTGGACGGGTGCATTGTCGTGCAAAAGGAGCACACCTTTTGACAGTTTTCCTCTTCTTTTTTTCTTAATGGCTTCTTTCAATCTTTCCAGTAAAGAAGCGTAGTACTGTCCCGTTATAGTCGCACCACGTTCTTTATAATCGATCAGTAAAATACCTTCTGTATCCCAAAAGATAGTCGCCATGATCTTTTCGGCCGATTGTGACACTTTGAACTTCTTTGGAGGAGGTGTGCCTTTTTTATGCCACTGCATCGACTCTTGCTTCGACTCAGGTTCATAGTGGTGAACCCAGGTTTCATCTCCAGTAACAATCCGGGCCATAACTTCTTCCTTTCTCTCTCCACAGAGCTCCAGAAACTGGTGAGAGCACTCGACACGCTCGCGTTTTTGAAGTGGCGTGAGCATTCTCGGAACCCATCTTGCACTGACTTTAGTCATCCCAAGATGATGATGTAGGATATTTAAAATACTTGATTCGGATACTCCAACCATTGCTGCAAGTTGCTTCTTCTTCAGTCGGGCATCTTCCAATACAAGTTTTTCTACTTTTTCGACGATTTCCGGTGTGGTGGCCTCAATTGGCCGTCCGGAGCGGGGGTCGTCTTCAATGGACTCCCTTCCTTGTTTGAAAAGACCATGCCACTTGTAAACCATGGTTTTACCAGGGGCAGAGTCCGCGTAAACCGCTAACAGCTCTTGAAAAATCGTCTGAGCGTAAGTAACTTAATAACGGCACGGTGTTCAATTTTCTCCATACTGGCTGACTTCTTCCCGATTTAGTTGTTTGCAGGTCGATAACTCAAAAGTTAATGACACGATTAGGTTCAAACTTGGTATATATACTCTTAATGAGGTGCTTAACTAGTGCCTACCTGGACGGGTAAATTTATCCCCATCAACCCCTCCATTCCGCGAACTTATTGGCCTCCCCTCGTAATCCACAGGAATCAGTTCTATATAGGCCTCTAGGAATTTTTTTTATGTCTTCAGACTTCTGTTAGGTAGAGGTAATTCCTTAATCGGACAGCTTAAAATTACACTGTGCTATACCGTTACATTTGTTAATCAGCAGAGTGCACCATGTGCAGGTGAGATTGACATTGCCTCAGTATTGAAGATGAGTCACTTACACTTAAAATCGTTAATGTTGCTGTTGTGCTAAACATCCGTTTGCAAATTTATTTTTCGCTTATCTCTCGCATCAAGTTCATTGCCAGTCATGTCGGTAGGCAGCACGTCAGACCTTCACCTGCCTGCGACAAGATCTTCGTCACTCTTTCCAGTATATACAAATTATTATTCCAAGTACCCAATTAAAATTTTGTTGTTTTCCCCATAATTATATTTATCGTTATTCTTCCGTCTGTTATTTTTGTAGTGCCAGAAGCCAGCTAGGCTAAGGCAATTGTCCCACTGCCGGCAAGAGAATGTCCAACCATCGGCTATTTTGTTAAGTACTTAACTGATACTGTATAGTTCGATTATTGTAAGCATATTTACCCAGTTATTGATAATAAATAACGCTTATCTCACGAAGAACGTGCCTTTCTGACGATTTAGCAAGAGTATAACGAGTCAAGTGGATATGTTTGCAAGCGTTTGCACAAGAAATATTCACGTGTCTACACTAACATTAATATTTATTGTAACGTCTACGTAAACTTATTGTTTGGACGGCTGAATGGTATTATGTAGGAAAGAATTTTGTATGTACTAGAACTAAAGTGGCAATCATGTATGTGAATGAAATTAATGAATGAAAAGTTTATTACTTGACCTCTCTATGACATAATACTTATTGACTTTAATTACAATATTAAGTAACAACAAATACAACTAAACTAAAGTAAATAAAAATAATGTAATCTTAAAATTTTATAAAAAAAAATACTACATATATTATTCCTCAAAAATATCGGCGAATAAAAACTATGGCCCCACCTGTCGACGTCAACCTTTATTCATCCCACTGCTGGGATACGAGTGCCCCTTCAATCGAAGGGGTTTAGAGCATGCTCCACCATGCTCAACTGCGGGTTGGCGGAGGCCAGTGTTTTCAAGCCGCCTCAAATCCCTCTCTACTGTAGCGTCGTGTTTTCAGCGTGAAAGGAAGTGAAGTAGAACAATGTATTACACAAGTTATCTTCGATATTAAATACACAACTTGGATCGAGACATCAGACGCGACTATATACAATAATGTACGTTGCCGTAGCTCCTTTTTGTATGTTCTTAAGGGTCAGATACAAATTACCAAAGAGATTCAATATGTCACATTTTTGTGCTTATATAATATGGGCACTAGTTCCAAGAACCGATGGCTATTGGGGCGGAAAATTTCTGGAATGGCGTTGACACGACCACCGACCGAAGGTAGGATCAAGATTGCATGGAACAGATAGATACAACATACAACAACAGAAAACCGATTCTTATAGAGTTCTAATTAGGACGCTTGTGTTCATAAGTGAAGGTACTACGGCTGAAATTATAACTGTAAACATTCATCAGTATTATAAACTATAATATTTTAAACTAGCAGCGACTCACGACTTCGTCCGTGTGGACTTTCTAAAATAATCAATTATTGTTAATAACTCCTATTCGGCGTATGAAGAAGATAAAACATAAACCAGATTTTAAGTTAGTATCTATAGCAGTAGTAAGCAGATGTACGAGTATATTATGCAATAGCATAGGCCTTGGTGCCATAAGTTAATAATCTTATGGGACCAAGGCCTCATCGAAGCATTGGTGGGTCTACGTGCCTTTTAAATCTTTTGTGTTCACAATTATATAAAGTAAAACAAGATATAGAGACACCACTTGTGTTATTAGTTATTACGATGAAGGTGATGATTAGATTAGTACCGTCAATTAGCGTCTTAATACTGTTTCATAATCGAATACAAAAATGAAAGTACTTTATCAAATTCATCACAGACAATGACGTCACATTTTTATGTCACACAGGTAAAAGTGTCATAAAGGCCCTTTTGCGAATTCATTTTTCCCTAGCGAACTGTTTTACCTGACTAACAAAGAAGGGAGTCTTATGTTCTTCGAGTGTATGTATGTATATTTCTTTGTCCATGCTCTGCAGCCTAAACCGCTTGAAGGATTTGAACATACAAAAGTCATTAGATTCGTCTCAACTGTGAGTGAGACAAAGGGTTTATTGTTTCAATATGGGGTTCATGAAATCAGTTGGAAGATACAAACAACAAAAAAAAAAATTAATTGAATTTTCAGTCACGTTTTTTGTTTGATAGTCAGGTTATAATTATTCCTTTTTTTTTTTTTTTTTTTTTTTTTTTTAAATCATTCGGCGATTATTCCTTGTTACTTATGACGATTAGTACGATAATTTCTATCTATGCTAGCTCTAACTGAGCTCACTAATACTCGTTATCTTTCTTTACATACCCAGAGACGAATCAAGCATTTGGATTAGTTCTCACGGAAGTATCACAAATCACACAGAAGGCGGATATATTAGTAGTACCTAATATTTTTTGTCATACTACCTATGTATTATTATGAGTTACATAACGAATGGTCTCTGAGGTACTCGGTATATCTCGTGGGAACCTGCTCCGTGGCTTTAGTTAATTGAAGATTTTACGCAGATTTGTATTACACGACAACGTTAGTTGCGGCTTCCGTCTTGAGACTGGTTTTTTAAAGAACCTCGTTTCGTATGTCACTGATATTGTGGTGTATTTATATATCAAATTTCATCCAAGTCTATTCAGCCGTTTACCTGAGAAAAAGTAATAAACATCCATTCTCTAGTCTAGATTCATCCATCATACTTGCTCACAAACTTTCACATTTTGATTCACATTTATAATATTAGTAGCATAAAAAAAACCAAAGCGGGGATGATGATAATATCGTAATCCCTTCGCTGTTGCGAGTTTGCTAGTTAGGAATAAAACGTCACAGGATACAATTATATTAATCATGTACCTAACTCAAAGTTACGAACTGCGTACCAACCAACACGTATCATGTGATCATGCGCCAATAACCTATTCGAAGGATTGTTATTAATTTCAAATCCAGTCAAACGTAGCTTGTATTAAGTAGTCATGTAATAAGGCTTGCACGGATCGCGGTCGTGTTGTGATGCGAGTTGTAAGCGCGTACCATGCGCTGCCCGACACCGTGCGCAAGCGCAAATGTTGACATTTACAGCATACTAAACATATCACTTAGTATGTTAACTTTGACATACGAGCGATTAGTCATTCTGATTCGATTGCTTATTATTTTAATTTCAAGCATCACGTTTCAACAACGGCGTTTCAAACTTTTTCTATTGGCTTAGTTATCTCTTAAATATTATAATCTGGATAGGTAGTGAGCCGATTGAGAAAGAAGTTTAAACCTGTTGATGAATTGATGTGGAAGTCTGAGCGGTAGGCATGTGTTGAACGTCGTTGATGATAATGTATAGGAGATTGTTTTATCATGTCACGATTCTCACCATTAGATTGATCGGTTCTGCGCTAATACTCGAAAACTAATAATTAATTTATAATTTAATAAAGTATTCTGACGGAGCTTAATATGTTTTTGAATGAAATTAAATGGTGTGCATTACTCTAAGAAAATATTATGTAATTCATTTTTCTGAACAAATGTCTCTAATTTGAATATGCGAGTTTAAGGTCCAAAATGGAACTAGGAGCATAAAAAGTTAATGTCAGTGACATGGCAGATGTTGGTCGTCGATATTGACTTTCGAATCAAGTGCTTGTGTAATATTTAACTACTGTCTGTTTATCACTTGAGGATAATGCTACGAGCTACGAGTAAAGGCTTTGTTTCGCCTTTTAGTATTTTTAATATTATGTTAAATCCTCTCGGCCGGCGGGCAAATTCATTAAACCGGTGCATACAAAAATATTATCACTTGTCTATGTAGCATTCCTGAGTGTTCTATGCAAGCTGGCATACCCATATTTAGACTTGGATGAATATTTGATTTTGTATCTTGTAATTCACTTCCATACTACATAATACTTAAGTGAAAGTAGGATTTGTATTTCGCATTAGCAAGTTTTACTTCACTAATCTCTTATAACACAGTAGTTCGTCTGTGAGTAAGCAGTTCCTATATGGACGTAACGTAATATACGGTTTTGGTATTACAGCATCTGCTATAAAACCTGGCACTTCCTCAGGAGATCGGATCACCTCTACAACTGTTATATGGCTGGGTTTCATAATCTTTTTTATACTGTGATACCCTTAATAAAATGTTCTTTTTTTTGTGACACACGTCTATATTTTTGTGTAAGCTAGCAGACATGAAGATCAAATAAACTACAATGATTGTACTATTAGAAATTTTGCAAGTCCTAGGTCTCATTCTCAAATTGATGTTCTAGTTTCTGCGTAATGTATAGCTTCACTCTCAGGGCATTGCGTAGTGTCACAATGTTCCAGGGCGTCACGACAGTACTTGCTCTAGTAAATTTTCGAGTGCAGTCTTCTGTAGCTGGAGATATCCCCAGTTTGGTCGCAGAGACAAATATTACCGTATCCTACTTCTCTTTCACCAGTCTCATAGTAATGCACCACATACGTTGGAGGTTGGCTCTGAACATGATCGACTGCGAAAAATTATCTAAATACGGCATCAAATTAACGCATCTTCATCCCACTGTTAATATACAGATCTCCTTCAACCGAAGGGGTTTAGAACGCTATTAAACCTGGTATGGCAGAATCCAATGGAAGCCTTAAAGGCTTTCCCTAAAGGGGGACAATAGCCGGGACCAATGATTAACGTGACCTACGCATCATGAAGAAACTAAAGCCGTAAGAAACCCATCCATGGACAGGCTACACTAGATGTTGATTTAACTTGCGCGATCGCTTGATACTCACAACGATGCCATCGGGCTCCTCTATGTATAAATACATACCATTATGAATATGTAATAGCGTACCAAGGTGTACCACGCGCTAGCCGGTACGGTGCGCCGGCGCATTCCCCCGTTTTTACTAGCTCCGAAACAATTGAAAGGAAATATGGAATTATGCAAGCTTTACAAAGCTACTTTACTATTGTGTTGAGCGCTGCCGATTGTTCTTATCGTCAGGAAAAACTGCGAGTCAGATTTATTAATTGTGAACGTGTGGTTAGCTGAAATGGGGCTGCGAGGCGGTATTGTATGTTTTTATACCACTAAGGATAAACAAGCATACGATCTGCCTGATGATAACGTTATCGCCAGAGGCATATCAACTCACGAGTTGCCGACCCTGTAAAACCCCTTGTCGTCTTTCTGGAAGAGCCATACTGGAGTCTATTGGGATAACCTCGGCGGGCAGTTCGTTCCACAATGTGAAAATTTGTGGAAGAAAACGTTTGGGCTTCTTGTATATTGTATACTGGCGTTTGCACGATTTTCACCAATTCCACCAAATTGAATTTTGGTGGAATTAGGTTTTGCTGACATAATATTAGTATTGACTGACTTAATATTAAGACATGACATAATATTAGGATTGACTAGTAATTCATTTATTGAATGAATTAATATTACCAGTCATTATTAATTGTTTCATAAATTAATTTGAACCACTCTCTTACCACCCATGATACCTTTTCAATATTTTTTTAAACAAGTATATTTTTTTTAACTCTGACCACACAGCATCTTTTAAAATCTTTAGTTAGTCGTGTCTATAATATTGTATGAAGTATATTGTATCTCAATGTAATATCGTCGTTATTCATATGTTTTTGTAGTTAATCAAACGATATAAATAAATTCACAGGGTTTGCAACACATTAAATTGAATTGCTTGTGTAAACAAGGACCAATTTATATCGTGAACGATAATAAAGTGAGCAAATCGTCCGAAGGACACAATATTCGAAGTGCACGCTCTGTGCATTCAAATTAGGTGTTTGCGGTTCAGTGGTATTCCCATTACGTGTATCATGAATATTGTTATTTATAGCCGTGGTTTTGTAAACAAATGCGATTTTATCATGTACGAAGTAGGATAGTACAACCTGTAATCTGAGAGTACAACATTAATAATAATCCCTACTTAATATTATAAATGTGAATGTGAGTTTGTTTGTTACGTTTTCACGCCGAAACTACTAAACCGGTCATCATGGACATAAGATATTTTTTATTAAAAAAAAAAGTAAACGCGGGCGAAGCCGCGGGTGGAAGCTATACTAGCTTCCACCCGCGGCTTCGCCCGCGTTTACTTTCTTTTTAATAATAAAAGGGAATGGCGACTGACAGGCTTAATTTGTCAAAGAATAGTTCAAACCTCTATAGTTAAAATTTGCCACATAGGTTCCTTTTATAGTCTGGTGGCAACCAGCATACAACCCGCCTGATGTGAAAAGGATACCGTGGCCATAAAGCGCTCGCAACATGAAATATCGCTCGCGTGCCGTCACTAAGGAAGGAGTTGCTGTGTTAGCAGCCTGCTTCAATCCTGGTGACCTCACTCACTCGCATAAACACAACAACCATGGGAATTGTTTTTTTTGGCTGCGGTATTCTGTGAGGTGGAGGTTCTGCTCCAATCGGGCAGCTTTTAAATACGGGGAGCCTACTCTCTCTACCTCTCTTTCGCCAGAGCCTAACTCGTCAGTTAGCAGGGTGTGCCACGTGCAGGTGAGGTTGGCTTTGGCTCAAAGATAATGGTGAGCTTCTAACACCTCATTTACACACTAAGAAAGGATTTTACTAAGTTTCTGTGGTTTCTGTGGCATATCAGGATACACTTAGATACGAGATTAGGATAAGTCGCACGCGAAATCTGGTGTTTCGTTATTTTGTAAAATTTTATATTATTATTTTTAATTATTTATTTTTTTATATTATGCCGGTGGCAGACAAGCATACGGCCCGCCTGATGTGAAGCGGTTACCGTAGCCATATCAACGCTCGCAACATAAAATATCGCTCGCGCGCCGCCACCCCCTCTGCCATCGCAGCATCTCCTTCCTTTCTGGTGACCTCACTCACTCGCAGGAACACAACAGCCCTCAATGGAACCGTTATTTGGCTGCGGTATTCTGTGAGGTGGAGGTACATTCCCCAGTCGCTCGGGTAGCTTACAATTACGATCCCTACCTCTCTTTTCGCCAGAGCTTCGTTTGTCAGTCAGCAGGGTGCACCGCGTGCAGGTGAAGTTGGCTTTGGTTCAAAGATGTTGATGAACCACCTACACCCCAAAATAATTATTTCTTAATTATAAACATTTTTATACTGAAGACAAGGTGGGTTGATAAAGTTTAGTTCAATGTGATACGCGAGGACAGTTACACGAGACGAGGTTACAATTCTTATTTGTATTTCTTGGAGGAGAAAACAGAGATATAAATTTTTGCACAGTATGTTTGTCTTAGTCTGGGTGTTTTCTATGTACGTACCTACTATATATATTTACAAAAAAAAGTATTTAAGTATAATATCTGTTATCTAGTATACCATAGAACCTACAAGCTTTGCTTATATTGGGAATATTATTCTGTGACTAGATGGCAGTATGTAACTGGTCCAGGAATATTCATATTAATAAAATTATGTGAAACAGCACTAATAATAAACTACATATTAAATTTATAAATAACTAGCGGCCCGGTACGTGCTTCGCTACGTATAAAGTTTTCACTTTATTAAAAAAAAAATTGTAACACCAAATTCATTTATTCAAACAAAAAAATATTTTATTAATTGCTAGCTATTTTAAAACTTAATCCAAAACATTTGTATAAACAAAATTTTTTGTTTTTCCATTTTGAGAATGAAGAAACAAACAGCTGGGGGTACGGACTCTGGAACAGGCAACATAAAGTCGAAGCACGTCCAAAATGAAATGACCGCATGAATGACATAACAACATGCCTGTACTGTCAAACACTGAAAAAGTTTCAATTTGACAGCACAATCCCCATCTGAAAAAAGTTTTGAATTTGACTGCAAAATCCCCATTAACAAAATGATCCGCCATTTATTGAATTCAATTGTTACAAAAAATGTGATAAATGGAGAACCGCTCCACCGATTTTGTGCAAACTTCACCTAAACCATCTACTAAATAGTCCGAATAAACACTAAACATTTGGTTTGGCTAGGTGAGCCCGTTCTTGAGTTATAAAATTACAACGAAAAGTGGCATTGATTTTTATATATATAGATTAAACATATTTTATATAAAAATGCCACATTTGTTCAGTTTATCATCGTCTGCCGCCTACACGTCGCATGCGACAAATTATCACACAATGACATTCCGGCTGAAACTGGCTGGTCCTCAGTCACACGCATTCGTCAATTTACTACGCATTGTTACTTGCTTTTACATCTATTCTTCATTCCGCGATGACAATACTGTTTTCGTCACAATTGTTAGAGAAAATGCGGGAAAGGTGAGCTATTCTCATGTCACTTTAGTTTTTTCTAAGACGTGTCAAACAAATCTCTTGTTCTGATGTTTGTGTGGAAACTTATTTGTGGGCTTTAAATTTTAAACTGATAATACTGTTTGTATTGTAGCATTTGCAGTAGAATGTTGGTAGAATAATGACAAAGTATATAGAATGCCAGTGCACTACGAAATCTTCCGCATATGTGAAACATTAGTTGAATTCACAACACACATTCAGTTGAATTGTAATCTCATTTGAATTCCGTTGCTTGATTTACAGAATCTGTTTTTTAACATACATAATATTATATTTTTTACGGTTGTATGTATATATGGATGTAAACTATGTATGTATGTATATGGATAACAAATAAATAAACTGAAATTGTTTTTTTATAATTATGTAAAAATATATTATAATTTTCAATTATTGACAGCTAACGTTAGGCCATCTCTACCTGTAGATATATTTTTTTATTTCACAAGAGATGCTGATTTATTAAATGGATTAAAATTTGTGGAATATTATCCAATAGAAATAATATAGTTACCCGCATCGAAATTTAGTAATACAAAGTACATAATTTGACTGAATGATACAACACTGAATAATGTGTAATGGTCGCCCACAATAATATTATGTCAGAATTGGACAACGAAGAAATCATGCCATTAAATCTCATAGATTTGATACAATTATCACAAGAGATTGATTTATTTCTGAAGACTAGACGATATCAATACGCGAAGCGAAATATAATAAAACGAAGTATGTATAACAAGAATAAAAAACCTAAATGAAAAAAATCACATCCGAATCGAAATCTTTTACAACGTAGTATAATTTACAATGGCCACAGTCGGAAGTATGACGAGCCCGGTGGCCGAATGGCTAGCAATGACTACTTTGACTCCGAGGTCGCGGGTCCGATCCCCGCACAAGACAAACATTTGTGTGCATGAGCATGCCTGTTGTCTTGGTCTGGGTCTTTTCTATGTATTAGAAGTATTTATTTACAAAAAATAAAATGTACTTAAGTACATCTATCAGTTGTCTAGTATCCATAGTACACGCTTTGTACTTAATTTGGGACTAGATGGCGCTGAAATGTTTATTATTTATGTTAGATATTGACAGCTCACTAATCACGCCATTACGAGATATCAATTCTCATAGTTCTGCCACAATAGTTCCAAAAGATGCGTTGATTTATGAAAACGATCGTATTACTACACGTTTTCCCTTTGTTCACGAGCAATGATTAATGACCCAACCGTGCCACTGGGTTTCTAATCCAGTCCACGCTTGATTGCCAGTTTCGTACTCATTGTTTATTTACGATGTCTGTGTGTACGAAGTAATTGTCCGACGCCATATATATGTGTATTTCTTACATATATGTTGCGGACATGGTTTCATGAGACTTATTTGTTTTTGAATTTCTTTTCGATTTTATCTGTGAACTAGCAGACCCGACAGACGTTGCCCAGTCTTCCTACCTATGAATATTGAATTCGAAGTGGTTTCCCGCACGCTGTCAAATGACCAACCGTTCTGTCAAATGGCATAAAGCTACATTAGAAAAGTTAATATGCTCGTTCAGGTTTCTCAAATTTTCTAATTTTCCGCGCCACTTTCTTTTTTTTTCTTTCATAATTTCTTTTTTTTTTTTCCTAACAATAACAAACACAACAAAAAAAGAATTATCGAAATAGATTCAGCATTTCACGCGTGATGCCGTGACGAAGGGTAATAGCTTTCATTTTGTTAGGTCATTTTCTTTGCTTCCTTACTTCTACCAAATCCATGTCTTTGCTTCCCTCGATTTCTAAAATATTAGAGAAAATCATTAACAATAGTATACTTGAATTCTTAGAGAAACAGTCAATTATATTGGAAACACAATCCTTCAGCACTGGACATTTTTCGTCCAAGATGATAATATAATGAGTAAAAATATTCAAACTAAATACAAAGAAATCCAAGATTTCAAAAGCATCATAAAATGAAAGCTTTATTAATTGAAGATTTCTTTTGTTTCAGAGGCGTGTTCCCGTGGAAGAGTAGTTCGTCAAAGAGCACAGACTCCACGCCGACAGTGACGTGGAAATTATTTGGCAGCAAGTCCACGCAGAACTTGGCAGCGAAGGCCTTGACTGCGGAGGTGCAGAAGTCACTAACACCAGTATCATCGGCGACCAACACTCCTCACCATCATAAACGACAAGGCAGTTCCGCCAGCGAGAAGCAGTTCGAAGACTTAGTAGCCAGTTCCATTGCTCTTATTCAACATGACAGGTGAGTGTCAAATGTGTCTGTATATTTGCAGATCCATAATACCCGCGCACCCCTATCGTATAAAGTATATATATGTACTATAGGGGTATATAATATAGTAAGTAGTTTATAGACCGTGCATAACACGTGATTCAACCACGCTGCTAAACTGCGGGTTGGCAGAGGCCAGTGTTTTCAAGCCGCCTAAAGGCTACTAACTTGACTTAACGACTGTCATCTAATGACAACTGCCGGGACCGACAGTTTGACGGACAAGGTGTCCTCCGAAGGACGGAGGAGCTCGAGATAATAAACCCATCCATGGACAGGCTACGGTCGACGTTGTTTAACTTGTGTGTTCGATTAGACTGACACGCACAACCACGCCATCGAGCTCATCATAAACTATACTATATTAGACTATATAATATAACGTAGTTCAGTTAATTATGTTAATGTAATCAACCTAATCACTTCGACTTGTTTAAGTTATACAGTAACACTAGTGACCTTTTACGTAGTTAATTATTCTATCAGTTGTATGGTCTCGATTCGGGACTTTAACTCCGAAGTACAGGTTCAATATCCGTTATTCGGTTTCCCAAACAGTTCTCGACTCAGTCGGGGATAGGTCATGAGGTTACACTTTAAGGGCTATTCACATTTGTTGATAAAGGCGCGTTGAATGAATACGGGTTTATTGGCTATTAATTTGATAAGACATTTCTTCAGACATCGTGTATATGTACATACCAATATCTAAATCTTCTAACACATTTGTATCCCCAACTAATTGTGTATATCGTATAAAATCACAAATTTTGCTGTTGTGTTTTTCGAGGAAAATATATTTCAATGCTGTTGAGTTGTTGATACAATCATGACAATCGGCCACTGTTCTCTGCGTTTTAAAAAAGAAGAATCACTGGTATATTATCTCATGAAATTATGGTTGAAAAAAAAGCATGATTTCTTTTTTATTTGATTAACACACAGCTCAAAACGCTAGATCTGGAAGTTAGAAACTGAAATCTTGCATGAAGTTATAAGGATCCTTATAGCAGCCGCAAGAATCATCTAAAAGATTGTTAAATTTCCCACGAAACAAAGCAATACGCACAACGAAAACGACGCAATTCAAAGCGGTTCTTGCTATATTTGTACAGATAGTAGACATTTTGTCCGTTGTTAGGTTTTTATGTAATTACTAGCTTTCGCCCGCGGCTTCGCTCGCGTGACATTCGGGGCAATACTCATTAATCAATAGAAGTACTCGTGTAAAATTTAGGATAACATAGTCCAACTAATCCCGTTTTCCCATACAAACCAACTAATCTCGTTTTCCATACAAACTTTGGACCTCCGTTTCACCCTCTTAGAGGTAAAATTTGAAAAATCTTTTTAAGTAATTCATGTCCACTACGTTATATTTTCAAATCGATGCCATTGTCGTAATTAACGTCCCAGAAAACCATAGAATCAACTTGATATTATGACATTTCAACCCCATTGCACCCCTACAGAGTTGTCACGTCGGCTATGTTGAATTATTAAATAGTTGTTTTTTTCGTAATCAGCGACCCGATATACTATAAAAACAATACCTATGACGATTTTCAGACTTTTTCACCACATTTTATACATTTCAACGCCATCGCACCCCAATAGGGGATGATAGTCAAGTTACCGCCCTACGGGTACAATAAATAACAATAACAAGTAATTTCTGGGATAAAAACTATTTTAGTTATGTCCTTTCCCAGGACTCAAGGTAACTCTTAAGCAAATTTTATTTAAATCGGTCCAGCGATTTAAGCGTGAAGAAGTAACATACATTCTGTCGCATTTATAATATTAGTATGGATTGGCGTTCCAAAAACCCGTAAAAACGACACATGTAGTGAGTTATAGACATTTCAACCTCATCGCACCTCAATAGAGGATGATGGTCACGTTAGTCACGTTTTCGTAATCAGCGACCCGATAAACCATAAAAACAATACCCATGACGATTTTCAGACTTTTTGATCCCGTTTTACCCTTATAGGGGTTGATATTCTCAAATCGATGCCATTTTTGTAATTGACGTCCCAGAAAACCATAGAATCAACACTCATATTGATATTATGACATTTTAACTCCACCGTACGTTGTTGGATTATAAAATAGTTGTTGTTTTAGTAATCAGCGACCCGATAAACCATAAAAACAATACCCATGACGATTTTCAGACTTTTTCGCCCCATTTTACCCCTTTAGGGGATGAATTTTGAAAAATCCTGAAACTCGTGTTTACTCATTTATCTATAGAAGTACTCATGTAAAGTTTCGGATAAAATAGTCCTACTAATCTTCTTTCCCCATACAAACTTTGGACCCCCGTTTCACCCCCTTAGGGGATGAATTTTGAAAAATCCTTTCTTATTGCACCCTTAGACATCATATGGAATCTACATGCCAAATTTGGAATTTCTAGACCCAGCAGTTTGGGCTGTGCGTTGATATATATCAGTCAGACACTCAGGTTCCTCTTTTATATATTTCAATCCCATCGGACCCCCTCAGGGGTAATTTTATGACACGTCGGCTATGTTGGATTATAAAATAGTTGTTGTTTTCGTAATCAGCGAACCGAAAAACTATAAAAACCCTACCCATGTCGATTTTCAGACTTTTTCACCCCATTTTACCTCTTTAGGGGTTGAATATTGAAAAATCCTGAAATACGTGTTTACTCATTCATCTACAGTAGTACTCCTGTAAAGTTTCGGATAAAATAGTCCAACTAATCTCGTTTCCCCATACAAATTTTGGACCCACGTTTCACCCCCTTAGGGGATGAATTTTGAAAAATCCTTTCTTAGTGTACCCCTAGACTTCATAAAGAACCTACGTGCCAAATTTGGAATCTCTAGACCCTGCGGTTTGGGCTGTGCGTTGATATATCAGTCAGTCAGTCAGTCAGTCAGTCAGTCAGTCAGTCAGTCAGTCAGTCAGGACTTTGAATTTTATATTTATAGATTAATAAATTTGTTAACACTTGTAGTTTGTGACTTACGTTTTTGTTGTCTACATTTTAATCTCTACTCTAGCTGTATGTTCTCATACGTTGTATAAATGGTATATTTTTGCGTGTAAATGTTAAATATATCTTGTTGTGTTGTAATGTGCGTTATAATAAATTTTCTATCTATCTACCGCCTTGCCAATCAAATTAGCGCTTTCAGCAGTCGTGTACTGTGAGGCAAATATGAAAGGTTCTTTACAGGTGTGACCAACTCTGGTGTCTCAATGTGGCTTGCACGTTTCCACGTCACGCTCAGTTGCCGATCAGGTTGGGTAATTATCATTACTGATAATGAAAACAGGTGCGGTTACATTATGTAGATTAACTACAAAAATATCTGTAGGAGATTTTTGTGTTCGATCTTTTATAAGAGAAATAACAGTCTTTAAAAGGAATACCTTGTTCTATGTAAATGGGTTGCTTGTGAAGTGTTGCTCGAAAATACTTCAAAAACAGCCACACATACAAGTAAAACAACGCAGGAAGTTTCAATTCCATCATATTCGTCCCTGCAATATACGCTTTGTGTGTGTCGTAAAACAATTGGACAACATGACTGGGTACTACGCCATGTAGCGTCACTTTCCTAGAACATCACGAAGTTGTGTTAGTTTTTTCTACGAGTAGAAAGAGAGTACGAGTCATTTTTTGTCTTTATAAGTTTAAGCCCTTGTTCTAGGCAAAAAGATAAAATACATGGACATAAAACAATGCAGGAAATTTAAAATTCCATCATATTTGTCCCAGCAATAAGTGAATCTTGTCATCACAAGGCGTAAATTACGACCCTACGTAAGAAATTATGAATTGTTGTAAGAGACATCGTCCGTAATTCTTGTGATTTGCCTAGCATATGATCTGCTCTTAGCAGTTTTCGTTTGTTCAGGTTTCACCGATTTGCCCTACTGAAGTAGGAAATTCACATTCTAGAAATAAAAAGGTAAACAATCATCGGAATGCGCATCGCGTGCTTGACGCGGATCAATGAACGCGGCCCGTGGATTTTTCGATTTCATTTTGTTACTAAACTGTCGAGACTTTTTTGCAAAAGTCCGGCTTTTGTCAATGGGAACGTTGCGGTGCTATCGGGCAATCCATGGACCAACTTGCATGCTAGTGTCACAAGTATTATCTGACCGCTTCAACAGAACTTCATTCATCGCTTCATCTACATACATCAATGTTCATCTACCGTGCTTTTGTTTGCCTCTCGAGCGCAATTTAGACTCGATATGATGATGCATATGAAAAGGCTACTAATCTATCAACGCACAGCAAATGCTGAGCAACTCAAACCACTGAATGGATCGTGTTGAATTTTGACATACAGGTTGATATTACGACGTAGGCATTAACTAAGAAAAGATCTTTGGAAATTCCCACGGAATGCCAGAATAATAACGTACGAAGTCGCTGTTGCAAGCTACTATTTTAGTATCTTTTTTGGCAAATATCGTTGTTATAGACTGTTATTTCGTTGTCTGTTAATTGATCTGTAATTACCCGTTAGATGTACCACCGCTTTGGAATTTTAATTGGTGAACTTACAGTTAAATGGTCAATTATTTTATTGGTGTCATGCCCTTTTTTTCTTACTGCTGTTTGTGCGATGCTGTCGTTGTCAATATCTAGGTCAATTGTAATATAGCTACTTTTTTATTAGTCTAAATTACAAATTATCTCTTCGGACGCTTGTTAATTAGACTTACATGGTTAACATAATTTATCGTATCGCTTAGCTACAGTCTACTTACATGTGTACTTATGCCCATATGACCCCATTAAAAAAAAGATAGCTCGGTGACGAACACAAAATGCAAGATATTTCCTACAACATCAACAGTTTTTCACAGATACAAAAAGTATTGATTAATTTTATATTCTTTCATCATTATCAGTCTGTATCTACCCACTACTGGATAGGCCTCAATGCTTTTTGCACCATATGCGATCCTCCGCTTTCCGCATCCAACCACTACCAGCCACTTTTTTGAGGTCGTCGGTCCATCTAGAGAGGGGGCGCCCTACGCTTCGTCGCCCCATACGTGGCCTCCACTCTAGGACTTGCCTCCCCCATCCGTCATAGCTGACTCGGCAAATGTGGCCAGCCCACTGCCAGTTCCAATTTGCTGATTCTGAGAGCTATGTCGACCATCGATTCGAATTCGATCCCTTAGAGAAACTCCAAGCATTGCTCTCTCCATCGCTTGCTGTGCTACTTTTAGTCTGTGAATTCAGCAAAACGTAGTACGGGAGTTTCTGATGAAATTCTGAAATTTAATTAATGTGAATCGTGAACGGTGTTGACGAAGCCAAATAAAAATATTTATTGACTTCGTATAATTTGTTCAAGATCTTTCATTCTTAGGTTCTCTTACCTTCAACTTTAAAAGGTTAAAAGGAACCATTATATTTTAGAACTATTTCGTTGTCCGTTTGTCCGTCGCGTCAGTCTGTCAAGACGATTTTTATAATCCAATCGAATTCGAATTCTAAAATAACGTGTGAAGGTATCGATCAAGATAAAATTAATATCAGATACCCTAGGATTTGATATTAATTTTTATCTACTCTCATACCGAAGTTTAGAGATTAAATTAAACACTTGATAAATTATTAAACTAAACACAGAATATTATTGTCAAGTCTTTTACGCAGAAGCCCTCAAAATAAATATAAAGTTACTTTTCGATACAGCTCTTATGAACAACTGTATCGAAAAATAACTTTTTGTCCATTTCGATACAGCTTCAGCCCTGGGTTCAGCTATGCAATTAACTTTGCAAAAAAATTCTACATAATCTGTGAACGCGGCGCTCACACTCACACTCGTTTTTTAAAAACCCATAATATGCATTAGTTTCATAAACTACTATATCTTGATCCCTTTTATGATTTGAAGCTACGTTACACGCAGTTTAAAAATTATAGCGCTTATTTTGACACTCGCAGCATATAACATACATACTCTACATAGAATTATTCAATTGTATTGAGTTAGGGGTCAAGTAATGTGGACATGGTCTTTTTATAATCTATAATAACACAGAACACTCTTAGCCCGTTTTTTTCAATGGTGGTGCCTTTATCTAGGGTTTAAGTTTTTGTTCCTTATTTATTAAGTGATCTCTTAGTATATCCATCAACATATTTTTTATTTTTAGTATTTTAGTTAATTAATGAATTTACATACCATTTACATACTCCATGTGTTCCTTGCCGTCAAATTAGTACGTTGACCAACGCGTGAGCACGCAAAGCCCTAATCCCTAAAATAAGTGACGCGACACGTGATTCTTTAAATTAAATTTTGTTGCTACGTGCTGCTAATCTCTTTATGTGATCAGTGATCACCTTAATATATTACCTACACGTAGAAAAAATATAACAATATATTTAAAAATGAAGGAACTGAATGGAAGGAGCTGCTGCGTTGGCAGCGGGGGTTTGCGAGCGTTAATATGGCTGCGATAACAGTTTTACGTCAGACGGGACATACGCTTGGCTTGTTTTTTTTTTCGTTTATTTTTTTTTATACCACTAAGGTGAAAACAGGCATACGACCCGACTGATAGAACGCGGTTACCGCAGCTTATGGACGCCTGCAACACCAGGGACATCAATTACACGCGTGTTTCTGATCTTGTAAAACCGTACGCGCGTATCCCGTAGGAAATTTAAAAATTCCTTTCTGCCAAATTTCAACCCGACCCTTTTACAGATTACACATTAGTTGTGCTCCGCGGTTTCACCTGCGCTTTCGGCTCCTTATGGTTGTATTGTGAACTGGAATTTTGCAATACTGGACCTATAACAAAGTTTCTCTGTTTCTCGGCATTATATTAATCTATGAGTGTCTGGTGGTTGATCATGAATTATGTAGTTGTTGTAAAGTACACTGGAAAGCTAGAAACCTTTCAAATGGCTTTCACCAGTTTGGCCTAGATCAGGGGCTCTACCGCCTTAGCTGAAGCCGATTGGGCGATATGGGCCCAATCGGCTTTATTAACCGATTCCCTACCGGATTTTTTAATGTAAAAATTAAACTTTTGCTTAGATATTAGTAATCGTGTTTAAATAATCTGGTGGTAACGCTGGAGTTAAAGATGTCTGCCATTAACGTAAACCTCTGCCACTAACGTTTTCTGGTGGAACCGGTGTTGCCAGATGGCTTCAGTCGCCAGATTTGGAATATTAAGTAGCCCATATCGCCCAATCCTGTCAGACTACCCAATGGGGTTCTTCAAAAAGGGTGTGAAGAGGTTTTTACAGGGTCGGCTTTCCATCAGACGGTCCATATGCTTGTTTGCCACCTTAGTGGTATAAAAAAAAACCATTCCAAAAATAACTCGCCTTCTAAAAAAAACCTCGTTTTCACTCCCCAGCAAATTTCGAATCTGTTAACCAGTGGCCGCTGCGTGAAATTTTGATGACTTATACCCCGGAAAAGAACAATAACCTAGAGGATTGTTGTGTTTTGCGAGTGAGATCATCCGACGTAAGGAGATGTTGCGTTAGCAGCGAGGTTGCCAACACGTGAGCAAACTCTTTATATCATAATGGTCTATAGGTTATGATAACCGCTTACATCAAGCAATGTTTGGCACCCAGGGTGATATAAAAAGGGTATAAATTAACTGATGTTTCAGTTCCAGTATGTGAAAAGTGTGAATAGTACTAGTTGCATGCTTTGCTTTACTGCTAAGTAAATAAATTCAGTTTTCCTTTTACTATAAAAAAATAGTTTTAACTTTTTCGCCCCGTTATAAAATTTTGTTACATATTTGTTTCTAACTTAGATATTACCGAATAAATAATTTAAACTAGTTTCCTATCAAGGATGTGTTTGTGACTCTATTGAAACATGGAAGGTCCTGACTCTTAAATCATATAGTATGAAACGTCTAAGCAAGACTGTCCATTGGAAAGTAAAATATACTCTACGCATTTCGCACATAAAATTTGATTGTACTTAAATCAATATACCTATAATATCAGATGTGTTTTATCTTCAAACGTTCTGAAATGCCGTGGCGGAACCTCCATCGTGTAAAAAGTTTAACATAGTCTCTATATAGGAGTATATATCTCACCGCGTTCGTTTTATATGGTCTTGTCAAAAAAAATGTTTTCTGTCATTGCTCATTACATATCTCTTAGCGAATTATATTTATCATAAGGAGAACCTGTGTTGTTTATCTACATATAAACATCATTCATCAGCTCCTCAACCACGCTAAAGTGCCATGCATGATGAAGTGGCGGGTGACCGCTAGTAAATAATGCAATCATTATATGTAATTTAATGCAGGTGTAGATAACATTGATACTCATATGACATGTGAACTATGGGAAAATTCCAGACATTATTATTGTTTAGGCTGGTCACACACTAGCTACTATCGCTAGTGGTAAACACGACTAGCGCCCATCTTGACATTTGTTTGGCAGCTACATAGTTAGCATAGATGTGTGTACAGATATATGTACGATTTATATAGTGGAGGATGAACTAAATAAAATAGTCACGTATAAGCAGCAGAGTGCTAAGTGTAAGTTTTCTAACATGTTCGCTAACGATAGCTATAATTTGTATGAAATGGACCAGTGCTTCATCTTTTTATACGTAGATGAGGCTGTGTTAGTCTATACTCGATGCATTCCGCATCT
Organism: Hypsopygia costalis; assembly: GCA_937001555.2. Taxonomy (NCBI): domain Eukaryota; kingdom Metazoa; phylum Arthropoda; class Insecta; order Lepidoptera; family Pyralidae; genus Hypsopygia; species Hypsopygia costalis. Next base: position 3,617,634 of record OW443340.2, on the reverse strand, counting down.
GGTTGTTTATCCGCTAAGTCCTTATGAATTACGAAACGGATTATGAGACAGTTTTCATTATCATTTATGAATTAATGTTTTACATTAGGAGCAACGTCATTGGCAACACAGAAAGTCTAAGTATATAGTATGGAAACACGTTTATCTAAAAGTATCAACGTTGTCAGGTGTGTCCAAGCGACTAATATAAAAGGATTTCATTCAATATAAACCACGGCGTTAGCCAGGCAGTGAAACCCGTCAAATAAATGCGGGACAGGGACGGTCAGAAACTCATTGTCGACCTAATTTGAAATAACAATAATATCTGATACTGAGAATGAAATTATATTAACGTAAGGGAAATTTAAATTATAGGAGTGAAATAATTGAAAGAAATTCTCCGGAATCGAGCACAGACAACATAATTAATTATTTATGCATGATTAAAATAATAAAGTTGTTATTAAAAGTCCGCAATGATCCAGCATCAAACAATTCTAGACTATTGTAAGAATTCCTAATTGTGTTTGCTGAGATTAAACTAATTAACGTGGCAAATCGTTCCAACATTTGGGTCGAGATCAAACACATTAAACATTCGCACTTAGGCCCGTTATGTCCGAACGACAAGACTGTAATCGCTCGAAATAAACGATTGATTGAGCAGTCAAGCGGTTACCTTGATGGATTTAACCTATCGACTATTCCTTGCGTTATAGTAGTCAATGTGTGGCCAACCTTAGATAGATAATATAATAATACTAAGTGAAGAAAAAAAAAATAGGTTGCGTGTTGTTTGTATAATTTCCCTATCAGTGCACTTATCATATTACGTACAGATACAAGCTAGATAATAGCACATTAGTGATATCTTTTATTTAATATTATCATAGTTATTATTATACTAATCTTGCAAGCTATTCGTACACAGGAGGAAGAATAATCAAAGAAAGAGGTTTATGAACTCACGAGAAACTGAAAAAGAAAAGCTACAGAAAATATGAAGAGATTTATTAATGAATGTCTATATATATGGAGCAGGAATTGTTCTATAATATGTTTGTTTGTTTGTATTATCTTTATTGTACATAACGAACATAAAATACATATACATAAAAACACTTAAAATAGAGATGTAGTACAATGGCGGGCTTATCTCTATAAGAGATCTATACCAGCCAACCTTCGAGTGGTGGATATAAACTAAGTGGCGAGGGCCCTCAAATATAAAGTATAGAACACAAGAAAGAAAGGGAAGAAGTAGCAATAAATACACCAAGTAAATATAGAAAACGCAAACAACAATTATAAATAAGTACTGTATCTAAAAATATAGTAATATCTAAATTTATATAAGAAATGAAAAAAAAATCACAGAAAAACCGACACCTATTATAATATATCAGATATATATAAAATATATCTGTTTATTGAAACAATTATAATGAGCCAAAGTAGAACTGCTGTAAGTTGGTAAGAAGTTCGGTGTCCTGCAGGTGATGCCGCAGCACCATACCAGAACAGGATAATTCCTGTGGAAATATACTCATGCTCCACTTTATTACCTGATATTATTGAAAATATCTGATGATCTTTAAAAGGCTCAACAGATTTACTTCAATTATGCCTAAAAACACACTTGACTAGGTCGCGAATTTACAAATGCTATACCATTAGAGTGAAAATGAAAACTGAACTGGCTTAGCTTTTGTTTGACAAAACCCTAATCTATTGTAGTACAGAAATTGACTGAAATCGCGTAGACTTTGTTAGATAAATTCATTCTAACATTGCGGCACCAAATCCCATTCAATTTCATACCGATATTTACCAATCGTTAGCTTCAATAATAGGTTTATAGTTAAATGACAACTGTTATTTTTTATATTAAAATAATTAAATTTCTCCTTTATGTTACGTATTCGATTGACAAAAAAGAAAAATGAATTAACAAACTAACTTTTATTAGGTAAGAAACACAGGCACACACTACATAGTTGTTGCGAGTACAAATAATAATAAAACTAAAATGTTTTTTCTTGAGTAGGTCTACCTCTACTGTAAAATACAAAACCTAGATAATTCTTGTCATCAAATTTACGATAAGCTTAGAATTTTTACAATCTATACATAGTAACAGTCAGTGTTCTTTAAGTATGGCACATAACATAACATAACATGGCACAACACAACAAAACACAAGATATGAAATATACTTTTCATCATCATCATCATCAGGTCATTTTAGTCTCTACTACAGGAGCACGACCCTCTCTCGTCCGTCACAGACAGAAGGAGGATTTGGCCTACACTCCCCACGCTGGCCAGACGGGTTGGGGAGGCCGGATCGATGTTTTATAATGTATTTCCCTTAGTCGCCTTGTACGACATCCACGGGAAGAGACGTAGTGATTCTATTCTAGTCTGCCGGAAACCACACGGCCATGAAACATACTATACTCGCAAGTAAATTTATTGCATAAGGTGGAAAAAGAGCCTTAAAATAGAGTAACACAAGTAGACACTTCTATCAAATTTATGGGTACGTATTGGTATATCAAATTTTAAAGTCGATAATATCCATTATGACATCAAACGTTTTGTTCGTAATCACGAGGCTGAACTACACCTAATATATCTCAGTAAAGCTTATCTATTTGAGTGAATGTGTATTATATACTACTAGGTTTTACCGTGCATTTTCTGAGAAAATATCAAAACAAAAAGCTAATCTATTTGAGTCAATTTTTTACTGAGATAGATTAGGTATTGTCGAGTAAAATGCATAAGCAAAAGCTCATCTATTGGAGTCTGACTCCTGACTCAAATAGTATTATAGCCTTTGTAAATTCGCGACCAGGGTCATCTTTCAAACAAAACTATTGGTTTATCCGTTTGACAACTACGCAATACAAATATACACACAGATATTATTTCGTCAGAGGTTGAAAATGTCGGGGACACTTGATATGATAAATAAATATATATTCCTGTACAATATTACACATTTTATATTTATAGTATGTTTGTTTGTTTAGTATATATGATAGTCGGACAAACAAAGCATAACTAATTTGATTGATAAATATACTTTTATTTTTGTTGCAAATACATACATATAATACACCCAGACCAAGACAAACGGATGTTTGTCTTATGCGGAGAACGAACCAGCGGCAACTTCGGATAATATAATATGTTATAATAAGACACAAGTCATAACAAATTCATAACCAGAACCGTACCAACTACCACATGGTGGACTAAACCTTTTGACTAATTGACATGAAGATCTAAATTCATAAGCTGCGCTAACTGCTTTCCAACAGGCGCGCCGTATGCTGGTTTCTCATTTGAGTGTATAAAGAAATGTCACAAATCAAAATGACTTTCATATGCGCTGCTATACATACATATAATTAATTAAATTCAAGATTATTATTCAATGTAACAATTTCAATAGGTATCCTAAATCGTGTGTTGGCATTAATTTGTTATGCATTATGATAATCTGTACAAAATGCCATTCGTGGGAAAGTTGTGTCCTTCGCCTTTACGTTTTTTATATTACGGCATTGTTCATAATATAATTTTGTGTGAATATTTACATGAAGCAAATACTGCCCGCTAACAAGCCTACGACCTAGGCCGATATGGGTCATATAAAAATAATCAGATTTTTCTGTCCTTATTATGATTTTTTTTTTCAAATTGCCCATGCACTGCATAAAATACGACCCCTTTGATGAGAAACTAGACGCTTACAGTATAAGTAATAGTATTATGTACCGTATGGCTACTCCCTGCTGCTCTCTCATGTCGACCTCTCCTCCCCTCTGACACCAATCTGGAACAGTTTGTATGGCGCCGCACGCCCACACGCTCATTCACGTTGTGCACAGACGTCGTTGTTTATGTAGTAGTAAATGACGCGACATTTGTATGGAGTGGCCGGGGTGTGTTATGACGTTACCGAATCAGTTATCACTGCTTCGTTACACCCAGTGCTAACTTAAGTTATTACCTCCTACATTTTTATTTTTATTTAAAATGGCCTATATATTTAAGTTAGCCGGCAAGACTCTGATAGCATAATAAAATACTTAATTTCAATTTTGTATAAAAATTTCCTCCTATCCCATAAATGGGTACTATGTTGATTTGCGCCTTTTATACCTACCCTATGTTAAAAAGTTAATACCTACTGTTGATTGTTGGCACTTGGTCGAACATTATTATCATAATGTCATAATAAAGCACTTGTACTGTTCCACGTTCGACAAAAAACCATTTGTTTACCTTGATTTGCCTTAGCGGCGAAACTGGTCCATAGAAATAAAAATAAATGTAATTACGTGTAACAGTACAAGTGCTTTATTATAACATTACCCTATATTATAAAGCAAGCTATTCCAATAAATAAATATATATGCCACGACTGTCTCGCAAACTACTCTAAGGACAGAAATTAAATAAATTATATTAACGCTAAGCGAAGCTCGGTCATCTAGGAACTAAATATACGTCACGACGAACTAGTAAACGGCTATATCGATTTCGATGAAATCTACAATAGAGGGGGTAACGGGGGCTAAAATGGGTCTAGCTATCTCGGTCTCAAATCAGAGAAAGTAGTTTTCGTCTAAAACGCATCATGAAGTTCGGTCATATACAGAGTAATGTACAAACGACTCCACGGGTATCTCGTGGGTATATCGACCACTCTACCAACTTTACGACTAATCGGAAACCAGTTTTATATCGTTTATAAAATGTATTTATATCCTTTAGCAGTTGTACAGTAGAAATTGAATTCAAAACTGTTTATTTGCAATTAGCCTGGATTTACAGTTATAGAATGCTCCAGCCAAATTCCACCAATCGGTATGCAAGTATCACGAAACTAAATATTTATTTATTTATGCTAAGAGCATTCAGCAGAAAAGCACGAATACACGAATGCGGCTTACAAGATAATGCAAAAAATACAATATATGTACTCATAGTAGATTATTGCATCGAGCACAAAGTAATTTATTATTGCACCGAGTGCCTGATTTAGAGCCTGAGCGTCAGCGAGGGCTCTAATCTAACAGGCACGAGGGCAATATAAATTACTTAAGGCGAAGTGCATAATCTGCTTTTCTTTCAACTAATACCTATAGGAATAGTAGATAAAAGAAACTCATATCAAACAGTTAAAATAGAAGTTTCTATAACACTGTCGGCTTCATTTAGAATGTTTTCCGGAGTTAATGTGTCGCTAGATGATTCCATTTTAATTCAAAGCCGAAGCACTCAAAATCAGATAGTATCACACTTTTATCGTTTCCAAAAATATTGTCAAGCAAAATTAACAAAGTTCCCGCCAAATCACTTTTTTTAATTTCTTTCATTTTTAACTCAGAGTTAGCAGCAATCATTTTTTAAATTTGGAACAAGTAGGATAGAAACGAATAATACGTACGAAAAAAAAGTATTGATATCGGCTGGCTGAATAGAGCTAATCCATTGAGATTGGCACCTTTTGGTGCGATTAAAAAAAACTGTGCGATAATGAAATTTCATACATTTTTATTGCTCTAGAGCATTAAAGACTCGTTTTGTACTGAGTTTTTAGTGTGATTGTGATGAAATTAAAGCATAGTTGGAAGAAAAATAATTAATATTATTTATCTGATATTGTATTTTTTGTTCGGTACATACCGAAGGTAAAAAGGAAAACTAGGATGATGTCGATTATCATGTCGGTGGTCGAATGATTAGCAATGACTTTGACCCCGAGGTCGCGGATTCGATCCCCGCACAAGACAAACATTGGGTGCATGAACACGTCTGATTGTCGTAATCTGGGTGTTTTCTATATTATACAAGAAATATATATTTAAGTACATTTATCAGTTGTCTTGTATAGTACATACAAGCTTTTGCGCTTAATTAAGGACTAGATGGCGCTGTGTAAATTGTCCAGAAATATTTATTTATTTATTGTTATTATTTATTGTCTGGACAAATTATTCAGCAAACGATTTTGAAAATGAAATATCATATAGGTTGTTTTGTTTGTTGAGGACTAAACGTAGCATAATAAAAAGACATAAAATATCATCGTATACGCGATCTAGTATGGTGTATATTTTGCACGTACATTTTGCCTACCGCGTACCTACCTATTACATATTATAGTACGTTATTACCGAGCGAGCAGGGCGGAAATACCGGTGTAATGAGTGCCGTCGGCGCCGGCCCAGCAACTTGGCGCTCGTGACTCGCTGATCGCTGTAGGGCGCTGCCGTGAACTAGTTTCGAATTTATGTATTTTATTTACTACTAACTTCTGCCCGCGGCTTCGCCAGCACTGAATATAGTACTGGAATAACAAGTATCATAAATGTCAATCCAAAAATTTGAATTAAGGAAAGGCAACCGTCACTTTTTTTTTTTTATACTACGTCGGGTGGCAGACAAGCATACGGCCCGCCTGATGTGAAGCGGTTGCCGTAGCCATATTAACGCTCGCAACATAAGATATCGCTCGCGCGCCGCCACCCCCGCTGCCAACGCAGCATCTCCTTCCTTTCTGGTGACCTCACTCACTCGCAGGAACACAACAACCCTCAAGGGAATTGTTATTTGGCTGCGCTATTCTGTAAGGTGGAGGTACATTCCCCAGTCGGGTAGCTTACAATTACGCTCCCTACCTCTCTTTTCGCCAGAGCTTCGTTTGTCAGTCAGCAGGGTGCACCGCGTGCAGGTGAAGTTGGCTTTGGTTCAAAGGTGTTGATGAACCACTTACACCCCTCAAAGGTGTTGATGAACCACTTACACCCCAAATACTTACTGATCTATCAACGCACAGCTCAAACTAATGAATGGGTCGGTTTCTAATTTCCCATGCAGGTAGCTATTATGACGTAAGCATCCGGCACGAAAGGATTTTTGAAAATTATATCGGGTTTGGATGCTTACATAAAGTCGCTTTATGTAAGCATCCAAACCCGATATAATTTGGGCTACCGGACCCAGTAATCTGTCTAAAATAAGTGTATGAAATGAACTACAGTTCGCTTTGAGTTCACACGTACCGGTAAGCAGGGTTCTTTATATAAACATCCATATGCGCGTACGAAGTTGCAGGGATGAGCTAGTATTCTATTCTATATGTATGCTAAAAAACAAACCTGTTTGGATGTTTAGGTGTGAAAGAGTATGAAAGATCCATCCATACATCCTCACAAACTCACATCCTACTCATAAATGTGAAAGCTTCTGAGGATGGAAGCAAGGAGCTAGTCTATAATATTAGTAGGAAGTAGGATTTTCGCTCTACACGTAGAGATGTAGGCGTCTCTTTGCGTTCTATAAAAAATATATCACGGGGAGTGCTCGGATGAGCTGTTTGATTTGATACCTGCCGCCGAGTTCCACTATCGTACGATTCGTCATAAATTAATATTTCATCCATATCATCTTGGCTATCTACTACAGTACGTTTTCTAATGGCCCCTCTTCACAATGGCCCATGATGGACGATTACAGACAAGCACGATTGTGTAGAGGGCGTGATCGTGAGTGTTTGTCTGTGATCGGGCGTCATCGCCGATAATCGGTAAGTTGTCGGTACATCAAAGGAATGTTGGCCCATGATTGTGTGCGCGTCCACACATCGCCGATTAGTCAGTACGTAGTTGTCTCGGGTACAGTGTAGACGTGTAGACGTCTCGGTAAAAAAATAAAGAGGGACATATTCTTAGTGTTCTGTACTTATGTATCTAGTTCTTTCTGTCGATTTACAAACACAATATGGTGACGTGAACGAATGAAAAACCTTTTCGGTTCATAGAACTATATCAAAAATTTGGGGTGTAAGTGGTTCATCAAGATCTTTGAACCAAGGCCAACTTCACCTGCACGCGGTGCACCCTGCTGACTGACAAACGAAGCTCTGGCCAAAAGAGAGGTAGGAAGCGTAATTGTAAGCTACCAGACTGGGGAATACATTCCCCGAAGTACAACCTCCACCTCACAGAATACCGCAGTCAAATAACAATTCCCTTGAGGGATGTTGTGTTCCTGCGAGTGAGTGAGGTCACCAGAAAGGAAGAAAAAGCTGCGTTGGCAGCGGGGGTGGCGACGCGCGAGCGATATTATATGTTGCGAGCGTTAATATGGGCCGTATGCTTGTCTGCCACCCGAAGTAGTATAAAAAAAAAAAAAGAAATATATCAAAATGAGAATTGGATTTTACAATTCACAATTCTATTTTTGCGCAAATTAAGTAAATGATTATAAGAGCTAAGTAGGCGCTCACAGAATACCAGCGCCTGGCTTAATCACCACGGCGAATGCTGAGTGAGTTCCTTTTATATTGTGCACTGCGACGCGGTTGGCATTGATGGCTATTATTAATATTCTTAATACATAATTATGTCTGCTGTATCACTGTAAGTTCTCATACGTTGTATAGATAATTGTGTATTTTTGTGTGCAAATTATGTCAAATGTATCTTGTTGTGTTGTAGTGTGCTTTATAATAAATGTTCTATCTATCTATCTATCTATCTATAAATATTGCCGCAGCCGTGATCACTTTGATATCCATCATCGATAGACGTCTTATCATAACAGTAGACAGTCATTAAATGAATAGACACGATTGTGTGGAGAGCTGCCCGATCATGGCGGCGATTATGGACGATCATTTGATGGGCCAACACGTCCCATTGTGAAGAGGAGCCATAAGACATTTTATACCACGAACGGTGAAACTGTGAAATCTACTTCTCTCAGCAGTATTCCCAAACAATTACGACATGGGAGATTTCAAGAATAGAGTCTATATTGAACGAGCTCGGTGGTCGAATGGTTAGCAATGGCCACTTTGACTCCGAGGTCGCGGGTTCGATTCCCGCACAAGACAGACATTTGTGTGCATGAACATATCTGTTTGTCTTGGTCTGGGTGTTTTCTATGTATGTATGTATGTATTTAAAAAAATGTTATTAAGTATATTTATCAGTTGTCTAGTACCCATAACACAAGCTTTGCGCTTAATTTGGACTAGATGGCGCTGTGTAAATTGTCCAGAAATATTTATTTATTTATTTATATTTCTCTTAAAAGGCTGGCAACACATCGGCAAACACAATGTGTAGCTTATCACCATGGGCGGTGGTGATTGGTTTCCACCAGGTGACCCACATGCTCGCTTGCCTCTCTCCCATATAAAAAAAAAGACTACTAGGATGAAAGGATGGAGGGAATTACTTTCACCGCACTGTAATTAATATGTAGCATGATTATATGTACATAAATACGGGATATACCGCGATATTTTTTTACGTTTTCCCAATATTTCGGCAATGTTGCAGACACCATGGTCATGGGAGGACCGAAGACGGCGACTAAAGTCCCATATTTACAATAGTAATGTAAACAATCTGTAAACAATCGTGAAAGTTTAAAAATAGGATTACTATATCCTTTGCATAACAAGTTGGATTCATTACAGAGTTTTATTTGTGGGCCCGCATTCCTGCCCGAATATAAACCATCTGTTACGAGTATTGGCCGAGGTATTTTAATGGATCCACTAGTATTAAAATAGATTTACTATCTATAAACTATTTACGACTTACTTACTACCGATAGCTCAACGAGGAGATTTAAACGTTTTTTATTTTTTTGTCGTAAAATAAAGAATCCGTGTATAAAAGAAAGCTCTGTTACGTAGTAAAATAGTACATTGTGATTTAAGTTCGTAAACAGCTTTTATCACAATAGTGGAAAACTCCATTATAAACATAAGAAAACGAGGGATTATCATACATCACCAGTTTATAAAAATATTTAAAGGCGTGTAACATACCATATTTATTTAGAGCACTGAGGTAGCGATTAAACGCTTGGGCTGTTTTTTGACAGGCTTAACAAATGACAGCTGTATTTTATGCCTCCTATATATGCTTGTAGGAACAGAGTATCACGTACCAGTTGTCCCTGTAAAAAAAAAACTCTACGTCCTGAGGATAACCGTTGCCATTTCACAAAAAAAAAATTACGAGATTGAGTCTTCAAATATTGGCAGTGCATATTTCTAACTTACTATTTTCGTGCATCCGTGTGCTTTATTCAGTTTCAATGTTTTCAGGTGAAATAATGGTTGTTAAATTTTCGGGATATAAAATATCATCACTGTCCCAAATCCGAATAAAATCGGATTATTACTCCGGAGAATTACTCCGGATAAACGAGCATATGGTAAAACAGTATTAAGTTCTCATAATAAGTGAATTTGTAAATTCTTCCTAGAGAATAATATTGAGAATCCTTGAGAAAAAAGGAAGTAAATTACAATTTCCTATTAAGTTTTTTAAGTATAGATAAGTTCAAACTAGGTACGTATGCTATGCATGCTTCGCTTTTAAGTTCTTACTTTTAACAACGATTGGTATCTTCTATTACCTGCACTTTCTTTTCACTGTTCAGTATAGATGATATATTACATTTTTAGCTGACATTAAACGTGTAAACTAATTAATTGGTGTTGGCAATTTGCACCTCACAATTAATTAAATAATTAATCTTCACCGGCCATGTTGTTTCGTAACGGAGAAATTACACGAGACTGTTAACGTGCAGTTGTTTTGTTTATGCACAAATTATGCACGACACGCTGTGTTACATATTGTTGTTTTTTTGCAAAATTATGAATGAAACATTGTTGAGAACTTGAATAAATACGAAAACTAGGGGTGTGAAACTGTGAACACAATACATTACGTATTGTGTGGATATAAATCTAAGTGTCGATTAGCGTAATATAACGTATATTATCAGGTCAGACACGTTAATTTCCTATAATATTAGGTTTGATATTTTTAGTCCATAGCTGGCTTACCCAACAATGTATTTATGATTATAGCAAATGAAATTATAATAGGTAGGGGAAAAAGTCTTTTCGCATTATAGTATGTATGAACTTGTAATAAAATCTCTTTGGTTATACCATTTGTGTCTGGCAGGTTTTGATATCTTTAAAAAGTTTATATTTTAAAAAAGATAATTCCAAATTCAAATTAGGGAAATGTGTGATTTTCATTTGTTTTTTTTACTGTCAAGATGAGTGAATCTAATGAAGAAATTCGATTCATTTTAAAATTTTACTACAAAAAAGGTAAAAATGCAACGCAAGCTGCGAATAAAATTTGTGACGTTTATGGACCTAGTGCAGTGTCTGTGAGAGTAGCACAAATTTGGTTTAAGCGTTTTCAATCAGGAAATTTTGATGTGAAAGATGCACGTCGCTCTGGTCGCCCTGTTACGGATAAAATGGATGCCATTTTTGAAAAAGTGGAGCAAGAGCGGCATATCAGTAGTTACGACGTAACTGAAGAATTAGGAATTGACTGCAAAATAGTTTTGGCGCAATTGAAAAAAGCTGGGTACACTAAAAAGCTCGATATTTGGGTGCCTCACGATCTCACTGAAAGAAACCTAATGAACCGTGTACTCATTTGCGATTCTTTACTACGACGTAATGAAAGCGAACAGTTTTTGAAGAAGCTTATAACTTAAAAAAGAAAGCGGCCGGAATTAATTAACAGAAGGGGTGTGATTTTTCATCATGATAACGCTAGACCTCACACATCTTTAGCCACTCAGCAAAAATTAAGAGAGTTTGACTGGGAGGTGTTAATGCATCCGCCGTATAGTCCTGACCTTGCACCTTCTGATTTCCACCTGTTTCGGTCTCTTCAGAATTCTTTAGGCAATGTCAGGTTACCATCACGAGAAGACTGCCAAAACCACTTGTCGTGGTTTTTTGAACAGAAGTCCCAAAATTTCTATAGTAATGGGATCATATCTCTACCTACAAGATGGCCAAAAGTTATCGAACAAAATGGCACCTACATACTTTAGTTAAATGTAAATAAACTTTATTAAAAAATGTTTTGAATTTTCATATAAAATACGAAAAGACTTTTTCCCCAACCTAATATATGAATTAAATATTATAACATAACTGTTACAAACCTGTCGATTAGCTGGCAGTATCCCTTATATATATGCACTTCAACACATCAATAGATCATTGTAATAATGGAGATCAATAGAAGCATCTGACTGGTCATTTAGGAAACTACTCAATCTTCGGCAAATATCCGAGGTGCTCCAAATATCGTAATTTCTAAATACTAATCAGAAAATAATCTATAAATATACTACTATTCCGTACTGGTCCGTTTGTTCACTATGATACATATGTTGACTATTACGGGACAAACAATTTGTTAATATATCGTTTATATGAGTACAATCCCCTTCGTCAGCTTGACGCGCCAATATATTGTAAACTGTTCAACCATATTCATTGAATGGTCTAAGGTGTGTAAGCCCTGTACATGTTCTTTAAAAATATTACTAGTTTGGATTATACCTAACCACTCCATAATAATCTCTCCAAGTTTCACTCAATTTTATTTACCATGTAGTTTCATTAGCTAACAAGGCTGCCTAATTAATTTTGGAGGTGGGGTGTGGCGGCAATATTCCAAGGCCGGAAGGCCATCTTGTGATTATTTTTTACAGTAATCTACGATCCCCTGCATGGGAACTGCTTACGGCAGACAAAAAAAGTAAAACGAAATGTTTACAAAACAAGAAATATTACGTGTTGTCACCCCTCTGCCAACGCAACATCTGACGAGTTATGATCTAACTCACTGGCCGGAACACAATAATCCTCCAGGGAATCGTCAAGTGACATTCTATAAGAAGGTAAAGGCAGAGGTATATCCCCAGTCAGAGATGTTTTCTTAAACAAGGAGGCCTATATTAAGCCATATATAATAAATAAATATTCCTGGTAGCCTTGCCAACTTTAATTATAAGAAATAGAGTATATTTGACTTCAAAGGAGGTAAATAAAGAGTACGGAGTTACAAGAAAGATTATCATTTTAAAAAGGTATTTTTTACTGGCACCACTGTGCCAGTGCTAGTATAGTAAACATTGTGTAAAAAGAGTATTTTGGCATAAAGTTGATACTGTTGATTGTTGGCACTTGGTGGAACATTATTATCATAATGTTATAATAAAGCACTTGTACTATTACAGGTGGGTAAATTATTTCGGAATACCCTTTTAATATTTTTATTTTTAATAAATTATTTCAGAATACCCTTTTAATATTTTTATTTTTAATAATTTTTGTCATTGATTGCACGGTATAAAAATGTTTTGTAGAAACACAAACACCATCTGTTTACCTTGATAATGCCTTAGCGGCGAAACCGGTCGGTAATATTAAATATAATAACGTGGAATAGTACAAGTGCTTTATTATAACATTATTTTGGCATACTCTATTAGTGTTATAGAGTACGCCTACATGATATAGAGTACAATACTCTATTTTAGAGTACGGTTGGCAACCCTAATTCTATGGGTACTAGATGACGAATAAATAATGTTAAATATAGCGTAGATGAGCGTTTTGTATGTCCTTCTCTTCTGTACTCTCTATATTTTGTGACACAACCGACCCACTTTTTTCAGTCTTCCTCTCATTATACCCATTCATATTGATATTCGTCGTTTTTTAGGGTTTCGTATCCAAAGGGTAAAACGGACCCTTGAGTTGAAATTTTCACAGATAATGTATTTCTGTTGCCGCTATAACGACAAATACTAAAAAACAAAATAAAATAAACATTTAAGGGGGCTTCCATACAACAAACGTGATTTTATTTGGCGTTTGTATAGATATATTTTATAGATAACCCTTCGTGCGCGAGTCCGACTCTCATTTGGCCGGTGTTTTTAGATATGCCTTGTATCTTGTATGCCAAATACCTCTACATCTCGGTACATAATGAATAAGCAGGTGCTACTCGAGTAATTAACCCGAATCGACACGCCACGTATAAGATTTTTAAATGCAATATTGATAATTTTATCGTGATTAAAAATTCCTATAATTTAACACGCTATCTTTGAATAACAATTAGCAATTCAAATGTACAGCGGCATGCGATTCTGAATGCATTCATAAATTTGTGTTAAGGTTTTTATAAACTCTATTCATGTATTTATAATTATTGTGCGGTGTTGCCGCCGGCACTGAATTGGGTATCTTAAATATATATTCCAATGCAAGTTACACACCGTCATCTAGTCCTACACTAAGCATAGCATATACTATGGGTACTAAATAACTGATAAACATACATAAATATTTTGTGTTTGTGTGCTGAACTGTGTGATATGTGAAATCGTACGCGGTGATTATAGGTGGTGATTATAGCAAATCCCCCCATAGTAAAAGGTCGTGGTCATACTATCAAAGAACTCATCTATAAGCAACCGACTTTACATTCATTAGAGCACATAAAGAACGTCGCCCTCGGCAACCTTTATTCAGGCCACTGCTGGTATACGGGTCTTCCCTCAATTGAAGGGATATAGAGCATACTCCACCATTAATTAGCGGAGGCCAGTAGTGTTTTCAAGCTGCCTAAAGGCCACTGACTTTACGGCTGTCGTGTAATGACAACAGCCGGGACCGATAGACCTTAACGTGCCCTCCGAAGCACGTAATGCACATAAAGGTAGATAAAGGCAATGCCGTGTGCAACCTTGTGATCGTCAAAATGGCTTACAGCTCGTTTATGAACCGAGTCACAAGACCCATGCCGATCAATATGATAATAATGGCCTGCCATACATTTCCACCACTGTGTAGCCAGGACTATTAAAAAGGCAATGAGCAGCGAACTTCACTGCAATCCCAGTGCGTAGGTAGAAACTACGACCGCCTGCTGAAGCGAACAACGAATTTAATCAGAAGAAATTAGTACGATCAGTAAGCTTTAGTATTCGCCTTACTGTATTGGTATTGTGAATAACAGTAATATGGGAATGAAATGATAACACATGCAGTGTGGTCACTGTATGTGAATTGATTGAGAAAAACATAGAAAACACACATCTGTCCATAATATATGAGAGAAACATCTGTATATAATATATGAGAGAAACATACACCAATCACGCGGTAAGAAAGTGTGTGATATGAAGGAAGCACCTCAAACGACACTATTATTGCTGAGAAACATGGCCGGGGGAATGTAATCAATGTCAACGATTTATTTCCTTTTGTATAATGACATAATATTAATGATCAATTTGTGTCGCGATAAAATTTCTAATGGCAGAACATGTAAATGAACGTTTAGATATAAGTATTCGTATACTAACGACCGTTCGCGACTTCGTCCGCGTGGAATTAAAATAAACCATAATAACTCAACTTCCACACAGTGTATAAGGCTCATATTTCTCGTTTGACCTCCAAGAATATGACAGTGAAAACCGATTCCAATTTCGTCCAGTTGTTTTTAGGTGATGCGTGGACGTGATTCGCGGAAACATACACAGACGATTAACTAAAATTCTGACAATAATTGTGTCTGGTTCTATTGCTCCTATATTATTTATCCTTTCCAGGTATAATGTCCATTATGCTGATATGACCATAATTATACATCCTTAATATTATTTTTTCTTAAATATCCCCAATATTGACATCGATCAGTTACATTTTTATTATATGTATAGTTTTATGCTGTATATATAGATTTGCGACTGCGTTGTCGTAGTTGCTAATCTTCCTAGGTATTAGAGAAACATTATTATAAAAAGAAAAGTCACACTATCTGACAAATCAATGGCCTTAAGGTTCAAAGTATACTGATTTGGCACAATGATCACAATAAAGCTTGAAATAATTTAACTCGTTCAAAGTTAGGCTGATCGATGCTTGCTTGCTTACGTGTTAGACTAAGTAGCAAGACCATAACACTCATGTTCAATGATTGATTGTTTTCAGGCCATCAAATCTACCAGCGAAATGCACTGAAGAGGCGCTCCGGCATAGGGCAGAACATGCGAGGATGGTCGAAGCGGCGAGGCGGAAGGTTGAACGTGAGGCAGCCGCGAGGCACGCTCGCCTGCAAGAGTCGCTCAGGCTTGAGGAACGCCTCGCGAGGCACGCGAAGGAATGGACGCAGAACATTCTGCCTGATTGGCAAAACATGTAAGTTAGTTATGTTTACTTTAAGAGACGTGGCAGATAAGCATACGGTCCGCCTGATGTGAAGCGGTTACCGCAGCCATATTAACGCTCGCATCATTAAAAAAATCACTCGCGCGCCGCCACTCCCACTGCCAATGCAGCATCTCCTTCCTTTCCGGTGACCTCACTCACTCGCAGGAACACAACAATCCTCAAGGGAATTGTTATTTGGCTGCGGTATACAGTGAGGTGGAGGTGGACATTCCCCAGTCGGGTAGCTTACAATTACGCTCCCTACCTCACGTAAACGTACTTTATGGCTCAGCTTAGGCACAAAATAAATAATAGTACTACGTAATAAAGACTAAATTTCTTTACAAATATACCATCTAATTGCCATCACTGTGTTGGTAACGACTCACAGGTTCCAAGACTACGCATAAACCGAACTGACGTCCTCATTATATTATATAATATTTATAGATTCTTTTATTGATCTTTCTTATTTAAGTTTTATATAATATCATGACGACGCGTTAAATTCGGAAACTGCTTTACCGATCTTAATGAAATCTTGGACATTGCCTGTAA
The DNA here is from genome assembly GCA_937001555.2 of Hypsopygia costalis. NCBI lineage: Eukaryota > Metazoa > Arthropoda > Insecta > Lepidoptera > Pyralidae > Hypsopygia > Hypsopygia costalis. The sequence continues at coordinate 3,600,983 of OW443340.2, read as the reverse complement.
TTTGGTCCAGTTAGAGGGATAGGGTAGTTTTTATCCGATTCAGGATGAAATTGATATAAAACTACCCTAACCTAGGAGTTAAAATAGAGGTTGGAAGGTTGTATGAATGTATTAAATCAATTTATAAAAATAGATTTTGGTAATTTTCCTTGCTCCGCGACCTTCTCGTACAATTTCAATTTTTTATAGCGGTTACATATTTGGTAGGTATGACAATAGGTCGTAATCTATATTTCATACCATAGAAATAATTTATGTGACAGAACAACGTTTGCCGGGACACCTAGTATTATAGAAATATTCCAGTAAGTTGACGGTAATTGACTATTAAATAATAGTAATTTGGTGGACGCCGCTGTTTATCTTGGCTACGCAGGAGACACAGTGAGAATCTATAGTGGGCACGTTGCAATAGTTACGCTGCTGCTATAATCTACCTAAATGACTGGAGTAAATTACTAAGAATAAATTTAAATATACGTAGCGGAACTTGTGACACGTGACGTCTTAATTTTTTTAATGATATCATGAAGGTGTATACCTACTGTCATGTGGCTCCTTTGTAATACGAACAAGTAAATCAATAATACTCCTAGCGATTCGTTGGCTTGTTTGTGCGAACTAATTGCAAGGTGAGACACTTGGCTCACTTTTCGGGTGTTCGGTTCTGAGTGGTTCTTAGTGACATATTTATAGAAATATTAGCTTCCTTTTATTTTAATAAAAAAGGAGCTTTGAGAATATGTGTACAAAGTTTCATGATGATCGGTTGTGTAGTTTCTTTTTTTTAACACCACTAAAGTGGCAAACAAACATACGGCCCGCCTAATGGAAAGCAGTTACCGTAGCCTATGAACGCCTGTAACACCAGGGGCATCACACGCGCGTTGCCGACCCTGTAAAAACCTCTTCACGCCCTTCTTGAAGAACCCCATGCTGTAGTCTCCTGAGAAAACGTCGACAGGTAGTTCATTTACAGCTTTACAGTACGCGGGAGAAAACTTCTCGGGAACCGCACAGTACGCGACCACTTACGCTCCAATGTGTGAGGATGAATTCCCTGTCGATGGCGAGCGGTGCGATTATTGAAGGAGGCCGTAGGCATCATGTCAAACTACTTCTGTGAACACACCCCATTGTACAATCGGTAGAACACACAAAGGAACGCAAAAAAGTTTCTTCGTGAAAGTGTAATAAACAAACTCACATTCACATTTGTATTATTATTCATACAGCATGGGTATAACGTATTTTTGATTACTATAAAAAATGACATGGTTACAAATTTGTACGAATGATCAGAGTAGCTGTTTAACTTTAATAATTTCCGGCGATTAAACTTAACACAAAAAAAAATATTATTCTTATAGAGAGAATACAAGCCGTGCCGCGCGGATTCACTTGGCATTTTGGCGTCTGCTGGTCGTGGTGCTGGTGTAATGTTAATTAGCTTGTTACCTCGGGGAAGGTTATGAAGGTTATATGTTATTTAACATCATCATCAAACTGGGCAACGACATCAAAGTGGACTTTTAAATGAAACACTTTTTTTTAAATCAGACTGATAGTTCCGTCCGTTTATACAATAAATTATCATCATCGAGCCTCCCCAATCCATTTGGCCAGCGTGGGGAGTGTAGGCCAAATCCTCCTTCTGTCTGGAAACTAAAATGATGGAGACTAAAATGACCTGATGATGATGATCATAATTAACCTTTCACATGTCGTGGTTCCATGGTGTGTACGGCGTAGGTAAAACGCTCGGTACAGCGTTAAAATTCGCGGCATGCGAGTGGTTAAATTATGCACACGTCTGAGTTTGGTCAAACTTAAAAGATACTTATCTAATTAACACGTACGTGTGTGAAAGTTCACGCAGACGGAGTCGCGGGCGACAGTCTTGTCTTATATAATCATTAGTGTCCAAAGCACACTGGTAACCGGGTCACAAATTAAAATGTTTGAGAAACCATGCTCTAGATGATTACGAGGTCTTCAGTCGCCGCCGACGGTACGCAGTTTGCAATAAATTGCAACCATTTGGTTGCAATATGCGTTTCCGATAGTAATCCATCTTCCTAATTGGTTTTAATCGTAAATGATGCTTGCTATTTAGGCCGCGAAACTTGCGGCCATTTCGTAACTCTTACGCCTATAAAAATGCTTTAAAACAAGAAAATATACAATAAGATATTTTTTTGTAAACAAGCGTTTATTAGTTGATATTAAAAAAAGAATTAAAAAGTTTTCTTATTGTGTTCCTCAAGCCTTTTCATTTAATACCTATATCGTAGGGGTAAAATCTTGAAATTATGTATCACCATTTAGTGGCGCCCGCCATATTGAATTAAAAATGGCGACATTTAGGTAATCGTCCGTTGTCTGAGGACCAAACGAGTGTGACAACTTCCAGCTCAATGAAGAAGGAAACACTGGGAAGTGCGCCAAACTTGCAAGATTTTATTATAAATAAAAATGGAGAGCTTGTTTTAATTGTCTAGCGTAATTTTCGGAATGGGTGTACCGATTTCAATGAGATTCTCATTGGAAGATAAGAGTAGTCTTTTTTGATACTACCGCGGGTGCCAAACGTGCATGCAGCCCACTTAGTGTAATGCGTTGTATCCATATACACGTTTCAAAACAAGAAATATAACTCGTGCGCTGGCACCACCACTTCTAACGTAGCATCTCATAAATTCGCACAGTCTATAAATAGAACTACACGTAAGTACTTTTTATCCTGGTAATATTTAGGGTGCTGCATGACAATTAGAATCACGCGGACGAAGTCGCGGTAACAACTAGTCTTTATATATAAAAGTTCCGATACGCGGAATGACTCATCAACGCTCCGTCTCTATAGCGTCTATTAAAATAGCTGATCGTAGAAAAATACAATTTGATAAAGTGTTCCTGTTAGTGTGAACTACAATCCATTATTAGATCATTCGCCGAATTTATTTAAAACTTTGCTGTTTAAGTCAAGCTTTAGCTATGCGATGTAATTTCTTTGAAATTGGCTCTATGTTGTTTTTCTTGGTCAAGGTTTTCTTATACTTTTAGATTTAGGTTTTTAGATTTGGGTTGATGTCTAGTTAAGTTAGGGGTTTCTTGTCTACTGTCATCAGAATTAGGAGTTGACATTTGATTACACTGGCCGGCCATTATAAATAATGGCCAATATATTATATTGACTGTAACATATATACGAACAAGAAAACAGATAGGAATTTAAAAAAATGTTTATTCTGACTCCTTTTTGATGTCAGACATTAGTCATATCTATGAATAAACTCAGCCTCTCCTATTGCATGTATATACTAAATAAATCATGTTGTTTTTAATTACAGGAAGAATTCGAAGCGCACGTTAGAGCTGTGGTGGAGCGGGCTGCCGCCGTCGATAAGAGGCAGAGTGTGGCAGCTGGCCATTGAAAACAAGCTGAAGATCACCCACGACATGTACCAGGAGTACGTCGCCAAAGCCAAACAGAAGCTGCACGAAGCACAGCTCAGAAGAAAACGGTTAAAAATCAACAAGAAAGACACATGCTGCTGCAACGGTGAAAAAGAGAGGGAAGAAAAGCTCAATTTCGACGACATACTAACAAAATCGGATTTATCTAAAGATGATAACAACCTCACAATTAAATTAAAAACAGACGATGAAAAACCACGATTAAGTATACCGAGGAACTTAAGCGAGTCCAATTTAAAATCTCACAGCACAGACTTAAAGTCAAAGAAGTGTTGTTCGAAATCGAACCCTAATTTACTTGATTATAGCGACGAGTGTTCGATGGAGTTGATACAGCTGGACATTGCAAGGACGTTTCCGCACCTGTGTATTTTCCAGCCGGGCGGTCCTTACTTCGATGTCCTCCACGAGTTGCTGGCGGCGTACGTGTGTTACCGCCCTGACATTGGCTACATACAGGTTGGTTTATTTTTGAATTGATGACGTCGTTTAAGTGTTTCGAGCCAATGAGGATGGCGGTGGTATTAATAGATACAAACGTTGATAATATATTTAGCTGGGAAACATTTATTAGTCATTAGGAAGCCGTATAGAGGTGGAAAACTTATGTTTTTGTCTTCTTGTGACGTAATAACGTCTTATAAATCGATAAACGCCGGGTGCATGGACGTAAAAGCACGACTTATTCACGTTCCGCTTGAGCCGAGCATGCAAGCGAGAGCGCGGAACAAGCTATGTATCTTCCACTTCCAAGGAAGGAGATGCTGCGTTGGCAGCGGGGGTGGCAGCGCGCAAGCGACACTTTATGTTGCGAGCGCTCATATGGCTACGGTAACCGCTTCACATCAGGTGGGCCGTATGCTTGTCTGCCATCCGACGTAGTATAAAAAAAAAAAAAAAAACCATCGGTCGATGTTTTCTTATAACGTTATCACGTAAAATTATCGTCCGTAAACCGACTTTAAGACATCCATTTTTTTTATATGACAGGGGCAAGCGAGCATGTGGGTCACCTGATGGAAATTCATCACCACTGCACATAGATATCGCCAACACCATACGTACCAGTAGGATCAAAATGTATAAATATATGTTTAACTATGTTTATCTTTTACCCGAAATTTTTCATGAATTTCTAGAAAAAAATCATAGCAAATATTACAGTTTTGGGTACGGGTCCCTCGGGTTACATAGTAATATTACTATTTGGGAGAAAATGATGGTGACTTGATGATTGTAGCCTAATGCTCGAGATACCGCAGGCATCATTATAAGTTGCGGATCTAGTAACCTCTTTACGTTTATCTTGAAGAATCCCGTACTGACGTGAAACTCGTGAAGCTTTACACGTTCGACCCTGTACTGTTATTATTACAATCGCTGTAACAAGTAAAAAGCTTCATGAGCTCTCGATTCTCCACATCACTAAACTGGTATATAAACTGTGAGCGTTACATTCTAACGTGGCAATCCGTAAGCTTGTTTTCCAATCAGTTGGTACAAAATAAATATTTGCGTCCGCAGGGCATGTCGTTCATCGCAGCAGTGTTAATCCTGAACATGGAGGCGCCCCAGGCGTTCGTCTGCTTCGCCAACCTGCTGGACGGGCCCGTGCTGCGCTCTGCGTTCACGCGCGATGGCAACACAATGCAGGTTAGTAGAATATCATGATGGTTTCTACAGGAAAGCTGAATTTTTTAAAGTATTTTTTTGCAAAGTAAATGCACACTATATCTCAACAGGAATTAAAAAAGATGATATCCAAATTTAGTATTTTTAACCCGTAATACGTCACAGGACGACATACGGGGTGTAAGTGATTCATCTTTCTTCATCCAACCTCGCCTGCACGTGGTGTACACTGCTGACTGACAAACGAAGCTCTACCGAAAAGAGAGGTAAGGCACAGCATAATTTTTAAACTGCCTCCACCTCACAGAATACCGCGGCCAAATAACAATTCTCTTGAGGATTGTTGTATTCCTGCGAGTGAGTGAGGTCACCAGAAAGAAAGAAAGGAAGGAGTTATAGGCTGGCAACAGATCGGCGACCCCTTGGTGTTGCTGATCTCCATGCGCGGTGGTAATTGCTTTCCTTCAGGTGACCCACATGCTCGTTAGTCCCCCCTCATATATAAAAAAACGGAACTATAAATCAAAATTATATTTTTTACTACAAACAAAAATATCTCGTTCTGTTTCACTTTATTCAATTTATTTTAGTGATATCACTTACCAAAAAATGTCTGGAAAGTCAAATGTAATAATCACCAAGTAATATGAACAAGGTGAAAAATATTTCCTGTCGTTCGCAGCGGCTGTGGAAAGCATACACCAGGCTACTGAAGAGGAACGTGCCGGGCATCGCGGAGACCCTGGCGCCGGAGCTGTACCTGCTGGAGTGGCTGTACACCGCGTTCGCCAAGGCCATGCCGCTCGACGCGGCCTGCAGGGTGTGGGACGTGTTCCTCAGGGACGGGGACACTTTCCTCTTCAACACAGCACTCGGTTAGTTTATTATATAGCTTATGACAAAAGTACTGGCTGAGAGCTGTAGAACCAACAATTACAATAATAACATATAACGAATGCAGTTGGGAATCAAAACCATCCTGGGCCATCTTAGAAAGCACACAAACCATTTAAGGTCATTTAAGCATTTAAGGTCTAGCCGTTTAGGACGAGTTCAGAACATATACGAGGGGGTACCCAAAAGAAACCGAACTTTTTATTTATTTATGTGTTTAATTTTTAATCAAAAATTCTTCAATCTTATTCGAAGTACTCTCCGCCGGCACTAATACACTTGTACAATCTTTTATTCCATTGCTCAAAACATTTTTTTTATTCGTCTTCTGTGATGCCCGACAGAGCCTCCGTCGTTTTTTTCTTCTCTTCAGTAATGTCTGCAAAATGCTTTCCTTTCCTGTGTCTTTGCATTCGGGGAAATAAAAAAACTCGCAGGCAGCAAGGTCATATAAATAATTTTGGAACTCTTCTTTCAAAGCAAAACATGCTTTCACGCGACGTTGTTTTTGTTCAGCAGTCAGCAATCGAGGCACGAATTTGTCAACCACTCTTTTCATACCAAAATCTTCCGTTAAAATTCGCTGAACTGAACTCCATGTCACTACAGACGGCTCTACAATTTCTTCAATAGTCCGTCGTTGATGTTCCAGGATGATTCCGTGATTTTTTTTTAACATTTTCATAGGTTCGAGCCGTGACCGGACGACCAGTGCGAGGTTTGTCGTCAATCGATATATCACCATTTTTAAAACGTGAAAACGACTCAAACCCAGTGTTTCCAATAGCATCATCCTTATAGGCTGTTTTTAACATTTTAAGAGTTTCTGTGCCAGTTTTTCCGAGCAATAAGCAAAACTTTGCGACCACGCCGCGAATCAGCCATTGCAAAAACGACGAGCACACAAAACAACTGTCACCAAAAAATTCACACAAACCGAACGGAACCATCTTTATGGACGACACTTGGCTTATTGACTCGGGAATAGTGGCTCTATATGTCCCTAGCGGCAGAACGCGGTACAACAACAGCTCTGCCCACAACAACACCAGTTTGGTTTCTTTTGGGTACCCCCTCGTATATAGAGTGTACCGAAGTATTAAAAATATACCACAATACTTAATTCTAAACAGTCAATTGCCAATAAATAAAAGAAGAACGCACTAATTGAAGGGGTGTAGTGGTTCATCAACATCTTTGAACGTAAGCCAACTTCATCTTCACGCGGTGCACCCTGCTGACTGACAAACGAAGCTCTGGCGAAAAGAGAGGTAATGAGCGTAATTGTAAGCCACCCTATTGGAGAATGTACCTCCACCTCACAGAATACCGCAGCCAAATAACAATTCCTTTGAACGATTTTTTTGTTCCTGCGAGTGACTGAGGTCACCCTGCCACCCGACGTAGTATAAAAAAAAATTGCTCTTACAAGTATAGAGACTCCCGATGTATATAAAATCTATAATTATACTAGCTGTCCCGGCGAACTTCGTACCGCCTAACAATCAATGAATGTCGTGGTACATATTAGCTGAACTAAATTTATGATTTTATGGAATTAAAACAATGAATAGTAGAAAATAATAGAGAAGCTCGATGGCGTCATTGCGCGTGTCAGTCTAATTGAACACGCAAGTTAAGCAACGTCGACCGTAGCCTGTACACGGAAGGGTTTATATTACCTCGAGCTCCTCCGTGATTCGAAAGACACGTTAAGCCGTCGGTCCCGGTTGTTATCATTAGCTCATCTTAAGCTCCTCCGTGCTTCGGAAGGCACGTTAAGCCGTCGGTCCCGGTTGTTATCATTAGCTCATCTTGAGCTCCTCCGTGCTTCGGAAGGCACGTTAAGCCGTCGGTCCCGGTTGTTATCATTAGCTCATCTTGAGCTCCTCCGTGCTTCGGAAGGCACGTTAAGCCGTCGGTCCCGGTTGTTATCATTAGCTCATCTTGAGCTCCTCCGTGCTTCGGAAGGCACGTTAAGCCGTCGGTCCCGGTTGTTATCATTAGCTCATCTTGAGCTCCTCCGTGCTTCGGAAGGCACGTTAAACCGTCGGTCCCGGTTGTTATCATTAGCTCATCTTGAGCTCCTCCGTGCTTCGGAAGGCATGTTAAGCCCTCGGTCCCGGTTGTTATCATAAGCTCATCTTGAGCTCCTCCGTGCTTCGGAAGGCACGTTAAGCCGTCGGTCCCGGTTGTTATCATTAGTTCATCTTGAGCTCCTCCGTGCTTCGGAAGGCACGTTAAGCCGTCGGTCCCGGTTGTTATCATTAGCTCATCTTGAGCTCCTCCGTGCTTCGGAAGGCACGTTAAGCCGTCGGTCCCGGTTGTTATCATTAGCTCATCTTGAGCTCCTCCGTGCTTCGGAAGGCACGTTAAGCCGTCGGTCCCGGTTGTTGTCATTAGCTCATCTTGAGCTCCTCCGTGCTTCGGAAGGCACGTTAAGCCGTCGGTCCCGGTTGTTATCATTAGCTCATCTTGAGCTCCTCCGTGCTTCGGAAGGCACGTTAAGCCGTCGGTCCCGGTTGTTGTCATTAGCTCATCTTGAGCTCCTCCGTGCTTCGGAAGGCACGTTAAGCCGTCGGTCCCGGTTGTTATCATTAGCTCATCTTGAGCTCCTCCGTGCTTCGGAAGGCACGTTAAGCCGTCGGTCCCGGTTGTTATCATTAGCTCATCTTGAGCTCCTCCGTGCTTCGGAAGGCACGTTAAGCCGTCGGTCCCGGTTGTTATCATTAGCTCATCTTGAGCTCCTCCGTGCTTCGGAAGGCACGTTAAGCTGTCGGTCCCGGTTGTTATTAATGACAGTCGTTAAGTCAGTGGCCTTTAGGCGGTTCGAAAACACTGGCCTCCGCCAACCCGCAGTTGAGCAGCGTGTTGGAGTACGCTCTAAACCCCTTCGGTTGAGGGAAGACCCGTATCCATAAAAACTGAAGATTTCATAAAAATAAAGATTTCCATATTGTTAAATTTTTTTAAAAAAAACGTTTTGTTTTATTTTTTTTAGTTTTGAAATAGGTTTTATCATTTTGGTGATTTGTAATTGTCATTTCTTTTGATGTTTACTCTGATTTGATTCTTGCGCTCGAACCCCATGGGAAAAGCTTTTTCACCCCTATCGATTTGACATTTTTAAATTTTCATAACAAATCACAGACAACTTTCGCGACATAAAAGTGACACCAATCGATTTGACGTTTTGATATTTGACAACCAATAAATATCGTAATCCCTTTTTCAACTGACACTTTCATTTGTATGGGAAAATGTTTTTTCTTTTATTTTATTTTTTCGAGAATTTTCCAATGTTTTTAAGAGTTATTTTGCTATTCGGGACGGAAACAAATCCAACAAATCAAAAACCATGGCAATCGGTCCAGCCGTTCTCGAGTTATAAGTGTTGTAACAAACCCGACTTTCTTTTATATATATATATATAGAAGATGTAAGCATTATACGAATAATTCTTACATATAATTATAGGTCAACTAATGGAGACTATTTATCCATATAACCGAACTACCTGCGTATCTTTTATTATTTTGATTTATCGGTATGGAGCGTTCCACTGTGCGTCGGCCCTGTCACCCTACCGTAGGCCAAGGGTCTCAGTGCGTCGGGAAGTAAGCTTACAGCTTCGGTACCTGTCATGGACAACAGATAGTCAGTTATCTGGCGTCCATGTGTGGGTACAATTACACTAAGCATACAGAGTGCGTCGGGACGTGACCTAGCGACCCTCTTTAGGAGAGCGCGCCTCATAGCTCCGGAACCCATCATGGAGAATTGTAGGGTGGTGATAGTGTCCCGATACTTGGGAAACCGAACGTCAGTCGCCACGAGCTACTCGACTTAATAGTGTCCAAGTAGTCTGCTTGCAGGCGAAACGGGAGTAAGACCTGCTACCAATCCACTTGAGTATCTAGTAACTAGGCGGCGATAGCGGGGTGGGTGAAGGTCCTCTTGCTTGGTTGATTTACTGAGCGAGAGACTCGCAATCCGAATGGTTGGTACACACGGGAGCATTAGCTGTAGGCATAGGATCGTTGTACTTGAAATATATTTGATTTATTAGTTACGTATTTCACTCATCTAAACTCGCTCGTGGTACAGTGATACAGTATCTTTATTTTTTGTTTATATAAAATTAATAAATATAAATATTCCTGGACTAATGATACTCTGCCATCTAGTCTCAAACTAAGCAAAGCTATACTATAGGTACCTACTAGATAACTGATATTATACTTAAATACTTTTTTTTATAAATACATACATATATATCATTATATATAGACATGTTGATGCACACAAATATTTGTCATGTGCGGGGATCGAACCCACGACCTCGGAAGGAGTCGAAGAGCCATTGCTATCGATTCGACCACCAAGCTCGTCAACTCAATAGTAGCTAGATTTCGATTTAATTACAAAATATCTTTTCAGGCATTCTCCATTTATACCAAGAAGAACTCAAAGAGATGGATTTCATATCTGCGGCACAATTCCTCACGAAACTCCCCGAGGACCTGGATACCGAAGCATTGTTCAAGAGCATATCCTCCGTCTCCATGACGCTCGACGGGATGACATTCGAGGAGTTGGCTTCTTGCTGCGAGTTGGACAGCAGTCTGGACGATGACATCACTGTCAGGTTATGATACAAAGCCCGGAGGTGGAGCGATGTCGGCTTCTGGGATATAGTCGACGCGCTTTCGTTCAGGGTCGGGTTATAGTCTTCAATGAGAAATGGAACGACAGAGATAGATATATCTTGAAGGTAATAGTGTTTGTTTATAGTTAGAGCGAGATGTATAATTTTCTGTATTGTTTCTTATGAAAAAGTTATTTGAAGAGTTCTGCTTTAGTGAAATTACAGTTTTATATAGACTCTACTAAGTTCTAAATTAACTAAAACCCATCGCATTGTACATATAAATAAAAAAAAAAAAAAAGAGCTTTTTGAAAAATTTGCTTGTAAAGAGCACCCTATCGCCCTTTCCCAAAAACGAAAATAAACTTTAATTAATTGTAATAAAGTTGTAAATAGAAATCTCAGACTAGATTATAGTAATCGAGCTCTAGAGACTGCGACGGCTTCGAATTTAAACCTTGTGTACATACGACGGAGCCCATGATTTTTAACTTATTTAACGTATAGGTATATAATAAAATTATCTGTTTTTAATCACGGGTCAAGCCCGGTCATTTGATAGGCGTGCGCGGGGATCCAACGCGTAGAGGCCTCTATATATAAAATCATTATTATTATCATCTCGAATTTTTAGGGTATTGTCTTAGGGTAGGGTTCTTGTTCGTCACTATCCCATTCATATAAATGTGAATGTTCGTTTGGACATTTTATAACGCATAAACGGCTGAACAGATTTGGATGCATTTTCATGCGCAAATAGAGTATACTCTCGATTACATACGGGATACTATTTACCCCAGTAATATGTATCTTATAAATTCCAAATTCTGTAAAGTTATATCTAATGAACATAGACTATGACCCACTAGAAAAGAAAGATTGTATTATGTATGTAATATTATATTATGTAGATAGATATATTTAGTAAGAACTCGTCCCAAAATGCAGGATGTAATAATAATTAACACGTACATATTTTAGGTATAGTACGATATGGTGTAAAGTTTTTAGTGTAAAATGTTTTGTTTTTCATCGATTTTTTTTATTAATCTATTTATATTATTATTTTCATACTGTATTTTTTCCAAATGTCAATCTATAAATAATATTATGTTTTTCTTTTTTTTTTTTTTTACAAACTTATATTAAATATCAAGAAAGTATTTTGCTCTTTTTATGTTACACTATATATAAATCGTTATATGTACGAATATATGTTAACTATGAAAACATATCATATTCATTAGAATTTATAAATGATATTAATTATTCATATTTCTGCCGGGTACCTGTTGCTTTATTTACTAGTACATAAGGTTTTATATACGGCTAATTTTTAATATTCGAGTATATAAAAAAAAAAATCTATATCTCCCAATGCATCTGCAACTTTTATTTAATTTAATGTACATATGAGAAAAAATATTATAAAATTCAATGGAGTAAGACTACCTGCCAACCCCACGTTATAAAATAATTGTATTTCAAATAGTATTTACGCAGTATACATTATGTATATAATAAAATTGTAATCGCAAATTGTCGCAAAGTTTTCTAGAAAAAAATATTCTTTGCAATGTAAAAAAAAGTAATAATTTCATCATATTCCAAAAACATTTTTATAAGTCGTATCAATATCAAATTAAGTTCAATTATTTTGCGCATGTCGTTATGTGACATTACAATTATTTTAATGTTTCCAAATCTTATTATCAATTCTATGTAAATTTGTACATATTATGTCGTCAATTATTAATAATCTATTTAATGCTATTTAATTCTCTTCGATAGTAAATATTGGATTACCTTTTTTATCTACTAACTAGATGACCCGGTAAACGTAGTACCACCTGCATCTAATACTTTGTACGGGTAAACAAAATTGTTGTTTTCCTATTTTCCTCCCAATTATTCTACTTTTTCTCACCATATAAATATATTTAACTAAACTTTCAGAAATATTTCAAAAGAAAAATTGTTTTAGCGAGACTAACGAACAACAATTCGAGAAATGTTTTACCCGATTTTGCCATACTTGCCTGTAAAGATTAACTTGTTATTAAAATTCACATGAGAAATTATAATAAATAAATAAATTATATAAAATGGGTCACTCACGTATATTTGTCGGGAAAGCCGAGTAGACTAGTCATTCTCAAACGGAGACCTTCATCAGCACGAGTGTCCAGACGCGTCCACCCTCTCTCGACCGCAACGAATACTTCCTTTGGCTTTCTGGCCTGAACAACTCTGTTTCACTGTCCTCTACGTAGTTAAAAATGTGTAGTCCAATGTTTGATGTCGTCGGGTGAAACTATAAATAAATACACAACGAGTAGTAAAACCGGCCTAATAGTTAAAGAAACGAAGTTTTTTCGAAAACTATTACTATTAAATTGTAATATTAATGTGTTATGTATGTATGTATATAGCTCTAGTGTATGTAAATTTGTAAACCTACAATATTTATGATAAATTTGTTATTTATCGCCTGTTTATCAAACGCAATTGAAACTTATTACCAAAATAATAAATAAATATGTAATTTGAACTTGAACTATTGTAGATCAAGTAGTAATTCAGATGTAAATGTAATAAGTTTGTGCGACACGAAATACTGAATATTTTCTTGAATTTATAAAGTATCAACTAGATTCTAATTTGACACAAATTATTCGTGTTGAAAAAGTATTTTATGCTGTAGCGCTGTTTAATTATTATCCTATAGAATTTAATATGTAATTATACAATGTGTTATGGAATCGCCTCGCGATAAAGGTGGTCAAAGAAATATTGCTTCAATTTAAAAAGTATGAAAATAATAACAGGAATTACCGCGATCACGCATAAGGGTATTTACATACCTTTATTATTGCCTGATGTTAATATTGACGAACAACACGGGGGTAGATGAAGATTCATCGACAGCCAGCCTGTGACCACGGCATGTGCAACCAGTGGGACAATCTCGTAATTAAAATGTAGTCAAAATTCAGTTCAGATCCAGTCTCGATCTCACAAATTCTCGTATTTCGTATCGCAATATAAAACTTCAAAGTTTAATTTAAGTGAGATTATGTCGAAGATGTCGAGATGACCGTAAAGTAAACAAACTAGGAATGTTATTTTGCCAAAAATTAGAATTGTTAAAAATTAATTAATGAAATCAAGTACATAATTTTCAATCAATTCAGTATTCAATCTCGATTTAGTTAACTTTCATTTTGCGATCGTAAAATAATTACGAGAATTGGCCTTCTGGTCGAAATCGCGGTAATTCCCGTTATTATTTTCATAAATCATGCAACGCGAAAGTTTAAAATTTATTATTTTAAAAACTATTTACATACCACAGAAATTGAAATATTATAATAAAAATCCGACAAACGGATTTTGATAAAAAATATCTAACAATCGGTATCCATATATTGCAATAGAGATATTTGTTTGGAAGCTACGATCTGCAGAATGACACTCATATTGAGGCTTGAGAACTTATGAGACCTATCTTTTTGTCGATTTTTTTTATACAGGCGCTGCCCTTTTAGCCATTGGTATAAGAGATGCACATGTTTTTCTGGGATCAATGCTCGTAAGTAGATAATCTACATAACTCATGTGCAAATAAGACTAGTAGGTGTGATAGGGTTTATATTTCTATGCCTTGGAGCAAAAGTCTGTATTTTGTAAATATACTTACGCTCTTCATGTTTTAAGTTACTAATTGATGCCAGAAGTATGCACATACTCATGCAAATAAATTATAAAATGATATTATTAGTATCATTTTAATTATGCTTTAAAGTAATGTTTTTGTTTATTGATTTTGGATAAAATGCTATTTACTTAAACTTTTCGTTGTTTCTGTTTTGAATTGATTATAGGGCACTGTCTCATATTTTAAATGTTAAATATAATAAATTAATAATATGGAAAAAGCTTTAGTAACAAGTTTAGCGTAATTCTTGCCAAGTGACTATTGGTGAATAGTTTGACATATATTTTTAAGGAGTGCTCAAGTTTGGTGTCAAAACGAACGTGCACTAGTGTGACTACGGTATAGGGATACGGCTGGATTGGGTACATAAACTTAACAGAAACGCAGGTAAACAACGCGCAAGGTGGCTGTGACCGGCTGATTCCAATACAAATATGACAGCTCCTGTATAATATTTGTCGCATTCGCAAGCGGCTACCCGGCTCATGGTCGTACATAACCACAATATAAGTAACAGCACTTATTTACAATATGGTCACTGCGTGATGATCTCTAACACCAATGTCATCCCTCTTGAGTCGAATCTGGAACAGTTTGTGGCGCCGTACAAACACGCGCACACCCGTCGATAGTTTGCGAATGACGTCAGAGCAAAGTCACACTTTGCTCTGACGTCATTCGCATACTATTGACATTTGTATGCAGTGGCCGGGGTGTACCATAACCACACTATTGCTCGTTCGGTCCAAACCGGGTAATATGGTATCGAAGCGAAAATTAATCTGACGTAACGATGCTATATTTTCCTAAAATGAATTTGCTATGCGTAAGACTAATATCTACATCAATTTCCTTGACCTGACATAGATGACAAGTTATTTTCGACCCTTATTGCTATAATTTGGGCAGCCATACAGCGGTTAAAATTTTTCTAAGCGTTCTATCTGAGCACTTTTTAATCACACACTATTGATGTTGTTGTTTGCTATAAAATTAAATTTATCATTGTTTTCGACGAATTTTTAATGTTTTACTAGCATAGTGTTTCTTATTGAATTTAAATAAAAAATGTAGTTAATAAGCGGGTTAAAATATTTATTCTGTAGGTTTAGCGTTCATTCACATTGCATTAATGTATCTCACGATTTCAGAAAGTTACTATGTTTTGCGAGTGCAGAAACCAATTTTACATATTCTGATTAACTGATTCATTCATAAAAATCGAAGTTGTCTTCGATTGCGAATCCTATAGAATTTATTGACACTATAAGGATATAAATTTATAGTTTATTGTTAAAACATTAGATCGTTCACAAAGTATATGGGTCGGGTCGCAACTGGCTAGTAAAAACGGAATCCGGATTTTATTCACGCAGAGAAATTTATATTGTTTTTTTTAAACGTTAATAATACTTTTGTAATGTTTCTTATATATTTCAATTAAACATAAGTTGCGGCTCATATAACTTTTACAATTATTGCACTTCAAAAAACATAGGTCAACCTATCAATTTAAAATACAATTTAGTATAAAGTATAAATTGTCCAATGTACAATGAACCGTATTTATTCGGTATCAAATTTAAAGTCATTGACATTGCTTAATTATTTATTAAAGCGACTATGACTTTAAAATTTACACAGTGATCACCTTCGGACTAAGACATATTCACCGATTCGGCATTTTTAAATTTAATTCGCGTGTATCATAGCGGGAGCCCCAATTAAGCCATAGAGCTCGAAAGGGCATAGATTAAGGCATACTAGGGACACACTGGATTTACACTACCTGATTCCACAAGTCGGTATTAATCTGTTTTTTTGTTTCACTGCACAAAAAATATATTTGTATAGCTTACGCTAGGTGGCGCTTATCATAATTTGGCGAGGGACTTCTATCTACTCGAACTGAGTATGCAGGCAAGAGGTCCTTATAGTTTGGGAGCCCCGTATCATTGATACAGCGCTGGCTATGGCGCCGGGTTTTTGTTACAACGTATTCAATATATATTTTTTATTTTCACTCACAGTTTACATAAACAATGATAAATCAAAATCAATGATGTCACTATAAAATAATACGCCTACATTTTGTAAAATTTTAATAAACAATAATTTCATCTTATGATAACTAACTGAAAATGTGATAATGTTGACGTATAAAACACTCATACTAAAATATTGGTTCAGTTAATATTAACCATGTAACTTATAATTTCTACAATATGTGACGCCACGGATTTGGCCATGCATCTAGTGTGTTCCTAGCTTTAGTTATTATTACCTAATTATAAAATGATTACAGTTGTGATGTGGACTGATATTATTAATTATAAAAGAATGCCATCTCAAGTAATGTTAGCCTAGTGTACCGTTCTCAATGTAAATAACTCTTTGTAAGACGTTTCGGCCCCAAATCAGTGCGGATGTTTGTAAGTTAATTTAATGATAAAATAAAGTATACCTACATGAAATATACATACTGGCTTTTATTATATATTTACTGTGATAAACTGATAAAGGCGCCGTTGGTGTCCCAAGGCACATCCCGGCCACTTCATACAAGTGTCGCATCGTGAATTACTATATAAAACGACGTCTATGCAGATCGTGAATGAGCGTATGTGCGTGCGGCGCCAGTGGCCATACCTACTGTTCCAGATTTGTCTCAGAGGAGAGATGAGATCGACACGAGACAGCGGCAGGGAGCGGCCATATTGTACTATTACTTATTGTTGAAATAATAGTGAAACGACATTGTACGCTTGTAAAAATGTATAATGTAGACATATATAATATAGTTGTAAAATGTATAGAAAGCCTCACAGAGAGAACAAAAGTGAACCTTAGAAAAAGTGACATGGAATGTATCAAAAAGTAAATATAGAATATTCAATTATAAAACATTAATTAATATAGGCCAGTACTTAATAACATAGAGGAGCCTATATTTACAACACCAGTCCTTAATTGAAATCTCCTAATTTACTTACTAGCTGAAAGCAGCCCTAAGCCTAAGGTACATTTACAATGTGAGACTGCCCAATGGCTTAGTAAGCATATCAGCATACATATCACAAGTAGGTACATACTTTATTGTAATAGTACCGTCAGTAACTTTTTCTCGAATGAAGTGGTACCGCGTATCAATGTGCTTAGTCCTACTATGGTGCACAGGATTCATAACAATTGCGTGTGCACTCTGACTATCGTTACACAAGTTAACAGGAGTTACGGTGATACCACTGACCTCGTGTATTAGCCTCTGCAAGAAAGTAGCTTCCTTAGAGGCAGCTGTCAACGCCATATATTCGGCTTCGGTAGAAGAAAGGGCAACTGTAGATTGCTTCTTGGATTCCCAGCTGATCGGTCCATTAGAAAAGCTAAAATAAAAACCCGTATAAGACCTACGATCACAAGGATCATTTGCCCAATCACTATCGGCAAAACCAATCAGACCTACATTAGTCTTGGTGTATGTGATACAGTAATCCAATGTACCTTTTAGATATTGTAACACTCTTTTTGCAGCTAACCAATGAGACTTATGCACGATTATACATTTTACAAGCGTACAATGTCGTTTCAATATTATTTCAACACTTATACTGTGCCCAAGGTACGATTTTGCGCATCAGTTGCAGAAACAGTTTCATGGAAATTGATATGTAAGGATTGTAATGCCGTTTGTTGCCACATGCCGCCGTAGTCTGCCGTTTCAGTCTGCCACGGGAAATGGAGCACCGACTCCGCGCGATGCAAGTGTGTCGTGTGCTCATATGCATTTGGCAGTTAAACGCTTATCGCGTCTCCATTAGATTCAGTTCCTGGGCAATCGAGCTGTGCTTTCGACGCTATATAAAATATAATAAGCCTAGCTAGATCCTGCCGATTTTTCGCCTCGTAAGCCGATATAGATTTTGTGAAAATAATGCAAATGAATCTGCCACGCAGGTATAGTAGCCTGAACGCATGGAACACCAGTCATTTCTCTCGCCGTGCTAACATTGTAAAAATCTTTTACGTACATACCCTGTAGAGTCCTGAGAAAGCCTCGGCAGAAGGAGTCATGGGTTCAAAGGATTTTCAAAAAAGCATGTGGTTTGAAGGAAAAGAATACCTCTGGTAGCCAAGGTTGGCCCTGGCTCTAAAGATCGCGGTGAGCCACTTGTAATTAAAGTAAATTTTAATTACTTGTTTATTACATTTAACTCGCAATAAAGCAATGAATGTTATCGTAGAAATAAACAAATTGAATAATAAGTCGGCGAGTACGTACCTCTTATGTAAGAACGTTATCATGAGAAACAAAGTTCGCAACACAATCTCATTGATATGCTTTAATTAAAATTATGGACTAAATTAATTCAACTGTTTTCATAATAACTTATTACCTACCTCCTACCTTATTAATCTTCCTTATTTTTAATTTCTACAAGAACAAGAGAGGTAGGGTACAGCGTATTTGTAAGTTGCCCGACTGGGAAGTCAGTCCACCTTATAGATTACCGAATTGAGATAAAGTTTCTTATTGTAAATTTCCCAAACGCGTGTTACATATCCAAAAAACCTGGGTGTGCTCACTATAAAATGTGAGCAAGTAACATAATTCTGATATGTAACACGCGTCCTATAAATTCACAACATGAGAGTTCTTCTCTATTAGGTCGATTTGTTTTATAGATGTTACGATCTGGAATTTTGTCAAACCGAGTTGAATCGGTTAGACAATTCATGCAAGTCGATTCCAAACCGAATCGACGAAATCGCGATTTGAACCGATTTGAATCAGTTTGATAGCGTTGTAACGACTCGACTTTTTAAACCGATTCAAACCGATTTGAACATAAACCGAGTTGCGTCGATTAGCGCGTCAGCGCGTCTACTCTACTAAAGCGTAAGTTCGACTCAGCCAAATCGGTTAAGTAGACGCAAGACGCACTGAGGCGCTGACCCGCTAATCGACGCAACTCGGATTATGCTCAAATCGGTTTGAATCGGTTTAAAAAGTCGAGTCGTTACATCGCAAATTTGTTTACGTTGACAAGATTGAACGCGAACAAAAAACTCCCACTAAGCACTCAGGTGGGCCGTATGCTTGTCTGTCACCCGACGTAGTATAAAATAAATTACTATTAATGCCTTATTTGCCATATTACTGTCTTTTATATTGCTAAGAGAGGAAGTCAAATCCCAAAAGCTTCTTGCTCCTACTAATTTCTTCTGATTAAATTCGTTGTGAGTTCCAAGGCAGCCGTAGTCTTGTCCCCGGGACTGCAATGGACTTTACTGTCCTTTGCCTTTTTTGGCGGTCGCCGCTGTTAATCTTGGCTACGCAGGAGACACAGTGTTAGGAACGTGTGGTGAGCCCCCGTCCCTGTAATTTCTGTTTACCGTTCTAAAACAACTGGTAGCTTAAAAATATGTATTCACTGTTTAAAATTGAATTTAGGCACTCACTGAGCAGTTATAATAACTTCAATTACTTTCAGTTATCCCGTTGGAATTGCGCGTCTCATAGTTATTAGTGTTATTACATCGTAATCTTAAAAAAAATATTGGGGTGTAAGTGGTTCATCAAGATCTTTGAACCAAAACCAACTTCACCTGCACGTGGTGCACCCTACTGACTGACAAACGAAGCTCTGGCGAAAAGAGAGGTAGGGAGCGTAATTGTAAGGTACCCTACTGGGGAATGTACCTCCACCTCACAGAATACCGCACCCTAATAACAATTCCCTTGAGGGTTGTAATGTTCCTGCCAGTGAGTGAGGTCACCAGAAAGAAAGGAAGGAGATGCTGCGTTGGCAGCGGGGGTGGCGGCGCGTGAGCAATATTTTATGTTGCAAGCGTTAATATGGCTACGGTAACCGCTTCACATCAGGCGGGCCGTATGCTTGTCTGCCACCCGACGTAGTATAAAAAAAAAGTAATCGTCAAGCGTGTATTAGGCAGGTGCGGCCCGATATTTCGTGCCCGTGAGTGTTGTATGTCTATGTACGTGCGTTCTTGGAGAGCGTTTTGTACGTACTTTTACTTCTGTACTCTCAGTATTTTGTGATACGTTGCAAGACCTGAAACACTGAAATAGGGACAAAATCGACAGTGGTACTGGCTGAATTCATTAGCATGTATCTACCCAGTGCTGGGTATAGGCCTTCTCCAAAGCTTTACATTGGCTGAATCAATGAGATTTAAAATAAATGTTATATTATTCTTTGATCGTTCATTACGTCAGACAACTCACCCCACCGGCCAAATGTGCATTGATTGCAAAATAGTTTCCCCATATTTCACCACCATTGCATCATACCCTTTGGACTGGATAGTTACGCAATTGGTGGGATATGTTAAGCAATCGTGATTATGAAATACATTTTTAGAATTAAGTACTTACTCGATAAAAATATTAGTGCTTGTCACAATTAAAAAAATGTTCGATTAAGAAAAAAAACTAGCATATTATTATGTTCTTTCATGTCCTACTTTTCGAAATAAATGTAAATGTTTGACACGCGAAAACTGTTAACGGATTTGGATGGAAATTTGGCATAAAGATAGTTTAAAACCTGAATTAACACATATAGTAGCCTATTCGTCTTTTTATATTCGTCAGACTCGATACTTTTACTATTACTCCGTGCCGATAAGCACTTCACGCTCACTCAGTTCACGCCGGGAAAGCCGCATGCGGAAGCTAGGTAGATTACGAGCGAAAATACATACATATCAATTGATGTATAATAAACAAATCAATATTCCTGGAAAAATTACACGGCTATCTAGTCCCAAACTAAGCAAAGCTTGTACTATGGGTACTAGATAACTGATATTATACTTAAATACATTTTTTTTTGTAAATAAATACATATAATACATAGAAAACACCCAGACCAAGACAAACAGACATGTTCATGCACAGAAATATTGTCTTGTGCGGGGATCGAACCCGCGACCTCGGCGTCAAAGTAGCCATTGCTAACCATTCGACCACCGAGCTCGTCAGTATGTATGTATGAGTACAATAAAGTTTCTTTACTAGGGTGTATGTGTTTGTTACTTTGGTTACGTGTATATACTCTATTACTCAGTTCACGGTTTCAATTTTTTTCGCAAATTTCATGGCTTTTGCTTGTTTTATCTTCTCTCTCCTCATCAAAATCGACTATTTCTTTTTTTCTACTTAATTTCTAGTACGTAAAGCGATGACCAAAGGCAACGTAAATATACAGCGATTTTCTGTGAGATGGACTGTATGTATATGGCGCCCAGTATCCGGTAATCCTGCGAACCGATGCCAAGGTGTCAGTCACATTGGGTTCACCGTTTCAAGGACCAATGAGTAACCTTTTATAAGTGGTCGGAATTGGCCGTATCTTTATCCATCAGTACCCGTATATGTGTACTTCGTATACCGTATACGAGTCTTCGGTGTACGTGACTTTCGTCTACTTGGACGACCGATATGAAAAACTTATGTAACAGAAAACATCCAAATCTTTAAACGATACCGTCCAGCTTCTGGACTTGACCCCCCGGTACTCTAGACACGCTTATCAGATCTATAACAAGTTCAAATATACGGATTTAGTCGCTATTATCGTCTTGTGCCGCGGTACGATATGATAATGTTTGCTGTAGGTTATCAGAGTGGTCACAAATTGTACATAATATTTCGCTGGTCCTATTAGGGCCCCGTAGTAGATATGTTATTATATATATTGTTAATTGCTTATCAAATACAGACATTAGTGAACAGACAAGTATATAAAGGTGAGCCTATCTCTTCAAGAGATTTATTCCAACTAACACTACTGTGCATAAAGAAATTTTACATGGCTGGGAGTCAAACATGCTATGCATAATTTAGTATCTTTTTAACAATAAAATATTAATTCATCACTTGTCATGAGTAAGGTAGTGCTCCGTTAGCTTCTTTTTATATTAATTGGCAAGTAAAAATAATTATCTAAATTGCTATTTACATGGATTTAGATCTGGTGCCAAATTCTCGTAATTATTTTACATCGCAGAATGAATGTTGACCGAATCGAAATTGAATTACGAATTGACTGAAGTTTCATCAAAATCGGACTAGCGGTTTACGTGTAATACGAGCTACTTGTAATGCTATATTTTTGCTAGTAGGTACCTCTGTCAAAAACTTCTGAACCGATTTAGTTGCATAACGACTTAAAAATGCCATCAAAATTGGAGTTATCGTAACACAAACATACAAATAAACATAATTATAAACACACAAAAATATGAAAAGATGTTTTTTCGTTCCAACTCTATTTTCAATTAAATAACAGATAAGGGAAAATAAAGTAGTAGGGGTGTAAGTGGCTTTTCATTATCATTGAGATATTTTTCATTTTCAGAGAGATATAGCGTGCCTACAACCTACGGCGTAGTTACAAGAGTGGAATTCTGAAGATTTCCCCAATCTAGACGTCTTCACAAAATCGCAGACAAACATAAATTTCCTAGAGTCCTAGAGGGTCCTTGCGAGTGAGCGAGGTCACAAAGAGTTGGCAGTGGAAGTGGTGGTATACGACAAACATTTTATGTCCCAAGCGTTTATAGGTTGCGGTTACCGCTTCATTATACAGGCTGTACCAGCTGTACGTTTCTGCAGCCCGACGACGCGGCGACGCGACGCGACGTGGCACTTCAAATCATGCAACATTTTGGGTTGCAGTAGATTTTCTGGTAATCTGGCATGTTTAACGGAATTTTTAGATTTCCATCATTTTGTCTTGATTTTTATATTTAAATTAAAACTATCCATTATGTTTATGTTGCTAAATAGCCCAACGGTTCCGTATCCATATGTCTAATTTGATTAACTGATTTCATAAAACATTTTAAAGACTTGACAACTAACCTGTGCAAGTCTTCAAAATCTTTTGTAGTCTATTTAATGGCCAGGCCTAGCAGCTATATAAAAGTAATGTAATATGATTATTAACCAGTGAATAAACGTACATATAGGTACCGACAAGTTTAATTCAATTTCAGTATTTATCCTAATGTTAGCATGATCAAATAGAAAAACTAACAAACATTCGGACAAAAATTAACAAAATCATTGTCCTAAGAGGTACATATTACTATTACATCGTTTCGTCTGATTTTACATATTTTAATTACTAGAAAGTAATTATTATTAGTATTAAGCACTCTAAACTAACTCTGATACTCCTGTTTTGCTGTTTTATGATAAGTAATGGTTTATATATTGTTTGTTTTCAAAGTCTAATTTCAAAAAACTTGTTATGTATAATAATAACAACGAATTGCTATAATCTAATTAGGTACGTTTCGTGTTCACTTAGCGTGAAAAAAATCCATGTCTAATATATAAATACCAGCAGACATCATTCAACATGTATGTCACACAAAAATATAAATAAAGTTACTGAACCCCAACTTTATTTCAATTATATTATTAATGTACACGAAATAGGGGTCCTGTTCGGTACTGCACAGTACGCATGCGTAGTTCAGTGGGGTGACTGTCAGACGCAAGGAACAAACACGCGTCCCGCCGCGGTAAATACTGACATTTCACATATAAATACCAAATTTCTGTGAGAACAATGCCTGACGGAAAATCGGATTATCCTGGCGAAACCATCAAATTGTTGGAAATGAAGGTAAGTCTTATGTTTTATGTATTTTTCTATAAATTTTCGGCTATATGATGTAATGTCATGCAAAGGTCAACATTTTAGGGGAGGTTTATATCCTAATGTAAAGGCATAAGGTTGAATTTCGTTACAAATTCAACACCATGCTTTTAGTGACGTACGTAGTCGAAATGTCAAAATCTTTTAATTAATGAAAGAGCTAGGAGTTTTACAAATCATATTATGTTTATGAGAACGAAACGCAGTTGTTGCTTTTAGTTTGTTTTAGTTGTTTGCAAAATGGTTCTTTACTTTTAATTTCACACTTGTATGTAAATGAAAACGTCAGTCGCTACTAGTTAATGTTTAATATCAATAAAGAGGTTTATCCTGTTATAAATTGTCAAGAAGGATTTATTATGCACTCACTTTTTACATGGGTTTGGCGACTTGTAAATTATATTAGAAGCACTTAATTCGAAAGGTACTTTCGAATATAATAATTACATATAAAAAACTCTACATAATAATTTATTTTTAATAAATTTTCTCTTGCTATTATTTTAATAAATCCAAATTAGCAAATAAAAAAAATAGATCGATGTAACATGATGTACAAGTAACTATTTATTCAACAAAATTCAATTTTATATCAATTTAAGATAGATAATAGATACTTACGTCAAAAAAAAAAAATTGATGAATGAATGTATGACAAAGTCTAAACGCAATCCTTGTTAGACTCCGGTACCTACACTTTCTCTAGTTTGCGTTGTTGATGAAATACGATGCGACACAAAATCAATAGGTGAGTATACGTGAACTCAATCAAGATATGTCCGTTCTGCCGGCAATAGCGACATTACTTCCACTCAGAAGTAAACATTAGGTGATTCCATTATAAACTGTACTATACACTGAACAGGTGTCGCACTACCTATGTTTTTTCATGTATTAGAATAGAATAGATTATGCACGATAAAAGTCGAAAGATACTCATTATACAGGGTTACATGTTAAGACGACATAAATGTTCTAACCTTTATGGGGTTGTAAGTTACACCATTACTAAATGATTTAACTACCTATGAAACACATACTCCGAAAGACTCCGAAGAAGCGTAGAAATTTTCAAATACAGTGGCTATTTGGTTGGGGATATAATAATTTTATTTTTAGAGTTTAAAACGTAATATTTGTCCCGTTGTTAACATTTATCTTTTTCTTAATTAATAATATCCCATACAGCCATTTTGTTTGTTGATTGCTTTAATTTACTTTTGCAAACTTTTTTAAAAATATTTTAGAATATTTTTAACATAATCTACACAATCATTTTCAAATTTATTTATTTATTTCAAGTCTTTTGTGCATATAGATCAAACAGTTTATTTCTAATCGTTAAATCAATTAACCCAATCCCAATCGTTGTTAAACTTAGACCTACTTGAGACAGAAAGTTTTTTGTAAAGCAAAATCAGGATCATCTCCAGAAAAATCCAACAATCGCAACATGTCCTCCAGTATATTAACATAAGAGTACGCAAACGGCACTGTACGCGATCAGTTTG
The DNA here is from genome assembly GCA_937001555.2 of Hypsopygia costalis. NCBI lineage: Eukaryota > Metazoa > Arthropoda > Insecta > Lepidoptera > Pyralidae > Hypsopygia > Hypsopygia costalis. The sequence continues at coordinate 3,575,405 of OW443340.2, read as the reverse complement.
GGGTCCAATGAATGAAGATATACTCCTAGCCGATGGCGAGCAATGGGGTTATAGAAGGAGTATATATAACCTGAGCCCTCACACTACAATAAATCTATGCATGAACGAACTGCATTCGATGTTTTAAAATTCTTCTATATTGGTCACGATCATTCGGGCCCCGGGTAAATGTATTTTCTATAATGCGTCGTTAGTTCTTAGGTCAATGGTGGTGACCGTGAACATGATAGTGACCTGTAATGTCAATCTGTATGTCACTTTAGTAGTGACTTATTTAGATGCGGGTATGTTAATAAACCGCCTACGATGCTCTATCTACGCCCACGTAAGTCGTCGTAGCACTCGACGTAGCGGAGGCGTTGACGAGTGTTGACGATCCCGATTATTCTCGGATCGCTAGGCAAATTACTTTATCAACACCGTGCCTATTTAAATTAAGGACCGAGTCAACATTTAAGCTACTTTTTACTCAGGAAAATAAACCAGTTGGTTGCAATTACTAATAATTTGAATGTAAATAAATGCGTGTCTTTATTTCTTAAATTAAAATATACCAATGCTCTGTCATAATAGCTAAAGTTCATAGTGTATCTAACACATTTGTTATATCCAATGCTCGTCTTATGTCGTGCATCTCCTGATAACACCCACCCTTCTCACTATCGCCCATTATCTGCTGCGACCGCGACCTTTGTGCTCTCGCTGCAACGACCCATAATTTCATTATAAGTATTATACAGTTCTCGATACATGTATTGGTATTAGGGCAGTTAACTTGAAGAGCTTTGACCTTATATTATTAAAATATAGTAATTATTACATATATATTAAAACAATAGTGAAAAATACTTATTTAAAAAATATATGTATTACGTTTAAAATTCTATGAATGTTCAAAAATTGTAAAAAAAAAAAAGCAAATATTTTTTTTGTCAAAGTCCGTATGCTTGTTTACCACCCGACGTAGTGGTGGTAAACAAGCATACGGACTTCACATCAGGCGGTCCGTATGCTTGTTTACCACCAATCAAGCATACGGACCGCCTGATGTGAAGTGATTACCGCAGTCACATAAACTCTCGCAACATGAAATATCAGCAACACTCCTTTCTTCTTGGCGATCCTACTCAGTCGCAGGAACACAACAATCCCCAAGGGAATTGTTATATGGTTGCGGTATTCTGTGAGGTGGAGGCACTTCTCTAGTCAGGCAGCTTATAATTACACTCGCCCTACCTCTCTTCCTAGCAAAGTTTACGCTTAGTTAGTCCATCAGCAGGACGCACCACGTGCAGATGAGGTTGCCTTTGGTTGAATGATGTAGGTGAACCCCTTACACCCCATTTTGTTATATCTCGTAGATTCATGTTTATAGGTAATTACATGACGTAACGTGCTCTTGAATGTGATCAGATGTAAGGATGCTCGTTGACTCTATTTGTTTGTCCGAATATAATTGAGTATAGATGCGTGTGTCTGTCTATATTTGGGCCACACAATGGACAAATGGGCTGTAACGAGAGACGTCCGGCCACTGTAAGATAGTATAAATGCAAATTAGGGTGAATACACACACAGCGGTCCATGGGGTCCGACTGCGAAGAGGCTTCATAAAAAATACCCTTCGCGTTTGATCATCGCCGGACAAGATGGCTGGCTCTTTCCTTGCCTAGAGAAAATGCATTGCTTATCAGCAAGGAAGCCAGCATTCTTGCCGCCATGCCGCGCCACACTAGCACGATTTTCTTTCGTTTTTCTATCATATTGCTTTTAGTTTAGGTTAATTTAGATGTATACTGATATTGATGATAAGATTAAATAAAAATGAAAAAAAAAGTTCAAAATGTAGAGGTAACAAATTGGATTGCCTAACTTGTCTGTTCGATTAGATTGACACGCGCAACGTCGCCATCGTGCTCCTCTAACTTGAAGACAAAAGATTTCAATCAATGCGTTCACTCCGATATGGTCTACGGTGCAGAGATTCGGAGACTGACCGTCGGACTGATCCACAGATAAAGGTCGCACAGCGAGAGATATTACAATTGTTTCCCTGAGCTTGAGCATGGGTTATACTTACGTAGTAACTATTATGTAATCTATGGTATACTGAAAATCAGCCCTGTGTAAACATCTGTCTATGCAGTACAGTGCTGAGTACAATCCAATTGTCAAGAATGTCCTTTTTATCTTGAGACGATATAAATGTTGTTCTTGTAAATTTCTTTTATTACAGATAATAAATGCTATTATAAAAAAAATGATATAGAAAGCTATGAGCTAAGCATCTGATCCGAAACGTGGAAATTTGACGGAGACTCAAGGTTGTGGAGATAACTCTCATAATCAGCAGGCTGAAGTGGCATTGTACTGGCCAGTTCTGCCGAGTCAGTGATTTCAGATGAGGGTGGAAAGTCCTAGAGTGGAGGCCACATGTGAAGCGACGGAGCGTTGGGCGCCCCTCGTCTAGACGAAACAAACATGGATCAATGACCTCAAAACAGCTTCTGCAAGCGAAAGCGGAGGGACGCATATAGTGGAAAGCATCAGGGATGGCCTATATACATTTGTGTAGATTATACAGAACGATGATGAATGATATCACCTACATAGATACATAGCTATTTCTTCAAACATAGTTGTACCTAATGGGCAATGGCCCCAAGATTATGACGTTACGTCGCGTCACACCCACCCGCCCGCGTACTGTACCGGATGACCGAGTTACTGACCACTTGTATTGTAATTATTCGTTGCTAGCAATGAATTTTAAACTTTATTGTAAAGGTTTAAAGTATACTTTTAGGATACGATACGCACTAGGAATTTCCCTTGGAAATTGATGCAAGCGTGTATTACTCATTGTGTATTATGGATTATTTTGTTTAAAATATTTTTTAATGTATTCACTTAGGTGGCAAATAATAGTCTGCTCCATGCACACTCCTGAGTATATTATATAGGTATCACCGCATGTTGAGTACGCAAGCAAGAGTGCTCTCAACGTGGCGGCATCTGCCTATAGAGTTTTTGATTTTCAGTGATGTGACGACTTGAAACTAACTTGACTCGCGTAAACCAAAGTTGAAATTCACACAATCTGCAAATAAGTGATTGATATATTTCAACATATTTTTTTTATTAATCAAAGATTCTGCTAAATTAACATACTATAATAATATTTTTAATGTAAGACACGAATACTGTTATGAAACAATATCAATTAGTTTTTAATTAATATGAAAACTGTTGAAACAAATTTCAAACAAAACAAAACAGTCATTCCTGACATAACTAAATTCATACCCATTCGTAATCTTCACATATATCTGCATTGTATGGATTACAACTTCTTTCTTATATTGACGATTGAGTAACTTTCTTCTTCACGCTTTCTGTGCGTTATAATAGCACTAGTTAACACGACAATTGTTAACACATTTGATAGGTATTTCTTGTAGATATCTTATGTATTACATAACTAGTTTGTACATTAGACTTGATCATTAATACATATATAATAAATAAATATTTTAGGACAAACTACACACTACCATCTAGTCCAAAACTGTTTTATTTAAATAAAAAATACGTACAATTCAACTATAAAACTATAGTGCCTAAAATTAAATAATACTAAAATAAAACTAACCTAAAACTAAAATAAATGTAAAAAGTTTGGCCCATGTGGCATCGTTCCCAAGATGCTAGCAGCATTACCTCGCTGGATGGCTAAACTGATCCTTTGGGCGAGGAATGTGCCAGATCTTGGGTCACCAGTTACGTCGACCAATCTTTTTCCTAATTCTTTTACAAAACTTTTTGTGCTGGGACCCCATGGACCAAGGGTTTCGACCCCGAATGGGACAAATGTATATTCGGGGCCGATAACACTGTATTTGTTGATCTTAAGTCGCTCAGCCGTCTCAGCCGCCGCGCCAGCGTGATTTCTCGTTCCTGCAAGATGAGAAGGAGCCAAGGTGTCTACGCATGTAGCGTCCCACACCAAGGCTCTACCCATCTTCCAGGGAACGAGAGACATACCGTCAGGCCTCTTGCCATCGTCACGTACGATACCTTGCGGCTCTAAGATAGCCGGTACATTGACGCTGGCAAGAGAGCGACGGATAATGTCGTTAAGAGTGGCGTGACGAGATAGACGACCGGCACTCCTAATACAAGACAGCCCATGGTGTCCCAGTTGGTCGACGTCGGTGCCACATGGGCATTTGTGTGGAGTGCACACCTTGGCTCCGAGTCTTAGACTGATTGCAACGCGGAGGGTATCAGGATCAAGGCAGTTTCCTATATTGGGACATGGGTACGCATTTAACCAATGCCCAGATTCCCTTTGTGAAACTGCCTTGAGCCTGGCGTGCTCGGAGCCTGTGCTGTTATTTAAAAGATTTTTGAATGTAGCATCGCAAATCACTTCATCCCAGCTCCGTTGTCGAGAGACAAGTGAATTTGGGCTCGGCCAGGCCACTTGCCAAGCTTTCCTTGCTTCGTCCAAAAAGGATATATTGCAATTTGGAAGAGACCTTTTTAAAATATTTGCCGAAAGAGCGGATGTGCTGTGGACCGAAGAAAGAAAAGCTGGCAAGGATACACTAGAAATTTTTCGAATACCTAAGCCGCCAAACCTGATAGGGAGAGATGCCTGTAACCAAGAATTTTCAGATAACTGAATGTTTAATATTGATTCCAAACAAGTTTTTAATAAATTATCTATGGAACACAAATAATTTTTATGTAGCCAAAGAGGAGAAGAGCGTAAAGCGTAAGTAAATTTAGGAACAAAAAGACAGAATTTCAAAATAAATAGGGCCGAATGAGGATTTATTTCCAATAGGCGGTGAGAATGGTCTTTAAATTTTTTAATTGAATTTTCTATACATGGTATGGCCGAATCAGGGAAAATAGGGGACCCAAGAAGGCAAAGTGATTTTTTGTCAACAATTTTGATATTGTGAGCTACTGAGTAAAATTTTTGAATAATTTCATTTTTATTCACTAGAGTTTCGCCTAAATAGATCTCACATTTTGCATAATTTAGTTCCAAACCTATAGAAGAAAATTTTGTTATTATATTTTTAAGGTCAGAAAGGACAGTGTCTACATCGCCTCCTAAGGTCCCGTCGTCTAAATACCACACGTTAAATTTTGAATGTAAATTTTGTATGATTGGATTGATTGCCAAACTGAAAATGGCCGGACCGAGAGGGTCACCCTGTTGACACCCAAGAGCTGAAAAAATTTCATGGTGTTTATACATTAATTTAGATGGATTTTGGTAACATTGGTTCAAATAATTAAAAAGTTCTGGAATGTTGTGCCATATTTCATTTAACATGGTGACCCTATTGACCGAGTTAAAAGCATTTTTGACGTCCAAAACTAAATAAAACTTGTACTATGGGTACTAGGTAACTGATATTATACTTAATTACATTTTTATTTATAAATACATACATTATAATGCCTAGAAAATACACAGATCAAGACAAACAGAATATATTCATGCACACAAATATTTGTCTTGTGCGGGGATCTAACCCACGACATCGGAGTCAAAGTAACCATTGCTAGCTATTGGACCACCGGGCACGTACCTGGGCGGGAATATACTGGAACCACACTATACGCCACCTCGATCTCGATTCCAAATTTCGATAAATTTCCTGCCGACGGCTGAGGTGCGACTGTAGAAGGTTCGCATCATATCAAACAACTCCTCTGAACACAGCACTTTATTCAATTGATAGAACATAGAAAGTGTGGCAAAATTTCTCTCACACTAAAGCCTCAACACCGTCTGTAACCTTTGAATCATCAATAATCTTTACAGCCCAGTTCTGAAGAGAGTCTCAAGGCGATCTGATATACACTGGTGCTCCCACCCAAAGGTGACTACAGTGTTCCATGTATCGAAGTCCTACATCTGTGGTCTTACTTGTGCTTTGTAAAGCAATAGTCTTTGCTTCTAGCTAACTGCTAGATTTGGATTCTGTTTACCAAGGCTTTATAGAAATATTCATTACATAGGCAATATAGTATTAAATACTAAGTGAGATAAATAAAATATTCAGCAAACATGTTTTCCACCTATTTTCACAATTCAATGCAAGGTATTTGATATTTAATTTTCAATAAATCTAGTCTCGCCGTGTGATTTCCGGCAGACTAGAATAGAATCACTCCGTCCCTTCCCGTGGATGTCGTACAAGGCGACTAAGGGTAATACATTATAAAACATCGATCAGGCCTCCCTAACCCGTCTGGCCAGCGTGGGGAGTGTAGGCCAAATCCTGTCTGTGACGGACGAGAGAGGGTCGTGCTCCTGTAGTGGAGACTAAATGACCTGATGATGATGATGATGATGAAATCTAGTCAATCACTAACTACAAACTTAAACTAAATACAATATGATAAAGCAATAATAGAAACATTGAAAATATAAAACACTAGCTGACCTGACAGACGTTGTCCTGTCTAAACCTTACCCAGTATACAAAGAATATCCCACCACAGTTTTATTTTTATTTTTTATATTACGTTGAGTGGCAAACAATCATACGGCCCGCTTGATGTGAAGCGGTTGCCGTAGCCATATTAACACTCGCAACATAAAATATCACTCAAACGCCGCCACCCCCGCTGTCAACACAGCATCTCCTTCCTTTCTGGTGACCTCACTCACTCGCAGGAACACAACAACCCTCAAGGGTATTGTTATTTGACTGCGGTATTCTGTGAGGTGGAGATACATTCCCCAGTCGGGTAGCTTACAATTACGCTCCTTACCTCTCTTTTCTCCAGAGCTTCGTTTGTCAGTCAGCAGGGTGCACCGCGTGCAGGTGAAGTTGGCTTTGGTTCAAAGATGTTGATGAACCACTTACACCCCAAAATTTGCAATCGGATGAGCGGTAAACAAATGCATAAAGGACTACAGACTAACAATCATTTTTATATATACAGATGATGCGCATGGGGGCAAGAACGCTCGCTGTATTTCCTCGATTATTAAATAAATATAAGATGCATATCTTCTAGTCTGTGAACTCACTTTTTATTAACGGAAATGTGCCTTTGCTAGGCAAAGAGAATTGCTTAGCGAAGGTCGGTGATACCTTGAAGATGCACGTCTATAGTCTTCAGTTTTCCTGAAGTTTTGTAGAGGAATGCATTGTCTTTCATTTGCTCAATATTTAATGTATGTATTACTGCGAGTAAGAAAACTTAAGTATATACTTAACTGCTAAGACAAATTCTCTCATTCTCATTTTTTTATTCTTTCTTTATCTCATTTTTCTTAACTCTTCAGTGGACAAACAAAAACTTAAGTCTATGGTTTTTTTGGGCTGAAATATATTTTTTTAAACTGATTTTTTTTTTTTACTTTAGTCTTTTTTTTGCTTTTTACTAACATAGATTTTTAAGGAATATTGTTACTAACATTATGGACTCTAGTCTGAAATAAACAATTATTATTATTATTATTAGCTAGAGTAGAGTAAAAAAGTTTATATTATCCCTCGATACTTAGTAAAAAATACAAAACAAATGCCTCAACCACGCCAAATCGACATGTTTTTATGAGTTGTTAATTTAAAAAAATACAATCTGATTATAAATATGTATAATCAAATCACATAATTTACAATGTTCTTTCATCAGGAATTTCATTAATGGGATTAAATCAGCTAGCTGAAAATAATAATATTTGGCCGATTTAACCACATCAAATATTTATGAGTAGTTGTCATCTAGTAGTTGTCAATGTTGTCATCATTTATGAGTACTATCATCATAGTGAAATTACCCACAAACCAAGATCGTCGGCAACGCACCAATGTGTGAGATTAGGAGATGAGTACCGTTCTAAGTCAACATGCGTCTAACAGGCTCGGTGTATGGTTCAGCAATAGAGATAATAATAAGTATGTTATCTTTGGTTTACTGAAAAGATCATGATTGTATTTCTATGTTCTATATTAATGATCGAAGATTTCTATGGAAAAAATTGGGGGAAGGACTCTAGGTGTATGAACAATTAGTATCATGCTTGGAATGTCTGTGGTAGCCGTAGAATCTAAACACCCTCAGCGGCTGGAATTATTATGACGGATTATTGCAGATTATTAAGACGGATTTGGCGCCAGGCATTTTGATCACAAAACACCTAATGTAATGTAGAGCCGAAAATTAATACACAATCAGACAATTTTCCATCAAAGCTGAAAAACATACAGGTATGATCAATGATGTTATAAATAGTAATATAGTTAACATCGCTTTATAAAATGGTAGATATAGACATGACGGCCATATGAATCATATAAACTAATTACGCACTGATTTGTGTCTCCCATGTTTAGGAAAATCGCCCAAAAATTTAAAAAATAAGAAACATGAATCATAGAAACTTGGCTTGTCAATCAAAATAATGTATTTCCCATTCGCAGGAAAATAACTTAAAAAAAAAAAGAAACTTATGTCAAACTCATTTTAATGAACATTTAACTGTTCTATACTCTGAATCGAACAGTAATTAATTAGGTACCTACCTACATGAATAATTAGTTCTGTATTTTTCGATATGTTGTCTCATTGTCATTTTAGGTAAAGTAAAAGAAAATAATAAGATAACCTTCTCTCCAATTATGACGATTTCAGTAGACGTCTCGATAAAATTAACATATTTTAATACCAAGACAATGATGTTAAAAATAAATGCATATGTCAACCTTTTGAATTTCGTTTATGGGTATCTAAGGACAAAAAATTAAAACTATATAATCAGTCACCGATGATCAACAAGTGGCCTGAAAAAAGTCCGGTTATTACGTCCTCGTATTTATTTCGTATACTCTTTTAACGCAGCCAGTCTACGTCGGGCCTACAAACAGTACGGTTTTCCCGCTCTGTCCACCTGTGACAGGTAATTTGGCGGGAAAAAGAAACCATAGACGATTTGTTTTATTTTCATAATCCGTTCTTACCGCATTATAAGCACTAGTTATTTTAGCCAATGCATCGCACGCAAGGTTAACTAACATACGTGTTAGCGATAAGAAAAATAACATTGCAAGTACATAGTTATATACGATAGGTGAAATGCAAAAGTGTGAGAAAATGCCTTCTGAAGAAGAAAAAATGAAGAAGGAAAAGTTTGGTTATGATAATTCAGGATTTGTGATGACGGAGAAAAATCTATGGATGTCTAAAGTGAGTAAACAAATATTTATATGCACTTAATTTAAAACAAATACCTATTGTGTTATGAACTGCATGCTAATTTTACAATTAATATTAAATTAGATAGATATTTTTGGTAATATAACTTTCTTTGCATTCGTATTCTTTATTATTTTATAGTCTTTATATATATTCATTATGTACTGCTTGAAAATATTTGTTACCGTAATATTATAAAAGCAATTATTATAACTGTTACATTGTTTATGTAAATTATTGTGCGTTTCGTTTGTGTCAGTAGATAGCAGATATTGCATATCTTGAAATTTGTATTTCTCCGTAAGTTAATAATGTAATTCTTTGTGAGAAATAAAAGATTCTTACACCTGATTCTTGATTTTGTGTGCGACTGTCTGAAAAAAAGACTCGCTCCTCACTTATCAGGCTGATATTTAAGCAGCGAGTTTTTACCGTCACGCTAGTATTTATAATTAATCGATTTTATATATTTGTAGAAACAGTCATAATTAAGACCTTTTTATTTAAACAATGGCCAGTCTCACTGTTGCTGGTATAGCACTTCTTCTAGAGCCTCCTTCCCTTACCGGTGATCGATCTTACATGCCGCGATTCCCTACTCTGTGTAACACTCTTTAACGCGAAAATTATTTCACTCTTCTCTAAGACCGCGCTTCATACTGCGGGTACTATTAGTCCTACGGACAAAAAAAGTATTTGTTGTATTGAAATCTCTCGGTTGTATTATTTTATTTTGTATAATAAGAAATGCAAGGATCTCGTAAAGAATGGAAGCGCGCGCGCTCAGGCGCGGCCTCGCTGTATTGCGTGCCCTGTAGCGTGACCGACATTATCAATAAAAGAATTAAGTTAGCAACGAATTAATTATATACCTACATGTATACACGAAACATGGGTTATGTAATAAAGTTTACATTTCCAGCTGGTTTGGGTGGATCAATAATATTAAATTTAAAAAAAAACGATAATTGCATGAATTTTCAAAAAAACGGCATTCATGCACCCGTAAACGTTTGAATGTAAGTGGTTTACCATGATCTTTAGAATCACCTGCACCTGGTGCACTGTGCCGACTAGCGAAATAGGCTCTGGTAAAAAAGAGCTAGGGTACAGCGTATTTTTAAGCTGCCTGAAGAAGTACTTCCACCTCACCGAATATCGCAGTCAAATATCAATTTCCTTCAGGGTTGTTTTGTTCCTGCAATTGAGGTCACCAGAAAGGAAGGAGTTGTTGCGTTGGCAGCGAGGGTGGCGGCGTGCTATTTCATGTTGCAAGCGTTAAATATGGCTACGGAAACCGCTTAACTTCAGGCGGGCCGTATGCTTGTCTGCCACCCGACATAGCATAAAAAAGTGCACTGAGCACGACCGACCTATATATGACTCTTCTTTCAATGTTAAAATATGAAATACTAGCTGGAAAATTTTCAGATTTTTTTCAAGGGGATGTAAATTTTGCCTGTAACAAATCAATGTGGACTCTTTCATTATCAGTCGGGTCCCATAAATTACAATAGCCCTTCTATAAAATACCTACATTTTTCTACTTTTTTCTTTGCTCTAAAAGAGTTAAAGTTATTATATTAAAAAAAACATAAAAAAAATATTCCATTTCGTCTCGTTAATTATGTATTTACAAAGCAATAATTTTATTTTTATTGTTCTTTTTAATCAACATTGTTCACATTTCATGATATGATAAGAAATAAGCAAATCTTAACAAATCATTAATTAGACTAAATTGATTTAAAATTAACCTTCTGAGTCAAATAATACAGTAACAAGGCGAGTAAATCTATATATATAAAAGAGTAAATCACTCACTCATCACGAAATCTCAGAAACTACAAGTGCTAGGAGTGTCAAATTTTTCAAGGGGGTTCCTTTTAGGACGTAGGTGCTCACTAAGACGGGAATTTGGAAAATTCAACCCCTAAGGGGGTGAAACGGGGGTCCAAAGTTTGTATGGGGAATCAAGATTAGTTGGACTATTTTATACGAAACTTAACTTGAGCACTTCTGTAGATAAATGAGTAAATACGTGTTTCAGGATTTTTCAAAATTCAACCCCTAAAGGGGTGAAATGAGGTGCAAACGTCTGAAAATCGTTATGGGTATTGTTTTTATGGTTTATCGGATCGCTGATTCCGAAAACAACAGCTATTTTATAATCTAACATAACCGACGTGACACAAGAGCACTCCTGTGGGGGTGCGATGGGGTTGAAATGTCATAATATCAATGTGGGTGTTGATTCTATGGTTTTCTGAGACGTCAATTACGAAAATGACATCGATTTGAAAACGTTGACACGAAATTTCCTTCTCGGTATAAAAATCCAAGATTTGGAACACCCTGATGCAGAACCATAAAGGTTCAGCTAAACTATAAGAAATATAAAAATGACGCCTTAGCAAAAGTTGTTCAGCCTGATGAGTATTTTTTATTGAGGTATAAAAATCCAATATTTAGAACACCTGATGCAGATCCATAATGGTTCAGCTAAACTATAAGAAATATATAATTGACACCTTAGCAAATGTTGTTCAACTTGATCAGCAATTTTTGTTGAGGTATAAAAATCCAAGATTTGGAACACGTGATGCAGAATCATAATGGTTCAGCTAAACTATAAGAAATATAAAAATGACGCCTTAGCAAAAGTTGTTCAGCCTGATGAGTATTTTTTGTTGAGGTATAAAAATCCTAGATTTGGAACACCTGATGCAGAACCATAATGGTTCAGCTAAACTATAATAAGAAATATAAAAATGACGCCTTAGCAAAAGTTGTTCAGCCTGATGAGTATTTTTTTATTGAGGTACAAAAATGGATTTTTGTACCTCAATAAAAAATACATATTTGGAACACCTGATGCAGAACAAAGCTAAATTTATTTGCATAAACAACATGGTGTATACAATAAATTATAGTTTAAAAAAACAACTAAAAAACACTCTATAATAGCAAATAGAACTAAAAAAGCTACTTAAAAAAACAATAAATAGTTTAACAAAATATTGATTGTATTGTAAAAAAATAACCGCGCAGTGCTACTTTTATGCTTACCTGCTACAAGTTATATGCAATCGTTTTATTTATTTACAAAGGTAACGTGGTCTATTTAGTCAGTTTATCATAGACGTGTACGCTAAAATTGAAATGGAACGATTGGTTCCATTTCAATTTTAGCGTACACGTAGCGTAGTGGATATATTCGCACAAACCAGAAGAATGCGTGCATTTGTGGGACGCTATGTAGCAAGATTTTGTGATGCAAAGTCTTTTAAACAACGAGGGGAAACTGTTTTTCTTAGATGCTTCAGGAGGGACTGGAAAAACATACCTGACGAGAGCAATCATCGCTGAAATCAGGCGCCAAAATAATATCTCACAGCAGCATCGCCAGGTATTGCAGCCATATATTACTTCTAGGCGGAATGACGCAAATACAATGTTCAATATTGTACTCGATTTATACAGAACGGAAACACCGACATGCTTTGTGACACGAAACTGTGACAAAGCGAAAATGTTTAAGGATTGCTGTCTAATCGTTTCAGATGAATGCGAAAAAAAAACAATAAGGCAGTAGTAGCTGTAGATAGAACTTTACGTGCCCAAGAGTTTCAAAAATATTATTAAAATTTGGGGAAGATCTCCTTCCTGAAGTAAAGTCAATGTTTAGCACTGAAATATGTATAATTGAAGCTGAGATTCTCACTGGGAGTGGTGCCGATGAAACTGTATTTATTCCGCGTATACCACTCTTCCTTCTTACGGCCGTGTGGTTTCCGGCAGACTAGAATAGAATCACTCCGTCTCTTCCCGTGGATGTCGTACAAGGCGACTATGGCAATAGTTTTTGTCCCAGAAATTACCTATTATTGTTGTTTATTGGACCTGTAGGGCGGTTCTATGTTCGACTGTATGTATTTTTTTAAATTCAATGATTTCTCCATCAATTGTACAGCAATTTTAATAATTCTTATTCGTTTGAGAGGGTACACTCTCCAGGTGGTCCCATATTAAAATGAATGTTGCTAAGCGCAAAACTCGAGAACGGCTCGACCAACTCTGCTAATTTTTATTTTAATATTTTCGTTAAGGTATAAGGAAGGTTCTTATGGACATAAAAATTGCGAGGAAAAGAAAACAACACTTTCTACCCGTGCGAAGCCGGGGCGGGCAGCTAGTATATATATATTTCAATAATAACAGATAAGAAATTCGGTTTAAGTTTAAAACAACGAGTATGATCAATACTCATGTAATACGCAGACTTGTTTAGTGGGGTTGAATTAAAGTAGGTTCTGTCGACCCCAATAGCTATTCAATATGCTCTCGATTTCCGACACAAGTTGTTCGCGGCTCGCCTCCATCAGAGAACTCTGCATTTTTTCATCTAAAGTGACTGGACTACGAAGGGAAATTCCTGATTACGATGAACGCAAGAATGTCTGTTATTTTATTATGGCTGTTAACTCTTTCGTCGATGTTTACCCTACATTCCTTACAGTCTGAACAACCGGACGAGATCAAGTTTTGAAATCAAATCATAACAGCGTTGAATTGTCGGATACTCTATAAAGTAAACCGAAAATAGTAGACGAAAATTATAACACAAATGAATTATGGATACAGGAGCATAATTTTGGGTCGTAGGTGGCTCACACAAAATTTTGAACCAATTAATAATAAATTGACTTCATAATATATTGAGATTCATAATATATGGAAATTGAATTCATAATAAATTGACATACTACAATAAATTATTATTTTGATATCACAAAAGGTACTTAAATGAATTGGACAATTTAATTTAATTTCAGTTTTATTCCTATTTTTGACATTGCTATTTTATTTGACATCATACTTATTGAATTGACAATCTATTTTAATATAATTTTGATAATCATTTTGACATGTTAAATAATTAATTTCATACATAAGTATATTAATGATAATTTATATGGATACTCAAATCTGAAATAAATGATAATTTAATTTAATTAATTTAAAAATAGTAAATTATCGAGGCTCTAGTTAATTTACTATATTACGGGGCACAATGCATTCAATTGAAACATACCACTGAGATCATACAAAAATATATTAAAAAAATATAGCTACACTACAATATGTAGTGCGGCTGAAAGTACAAAATTTGAAAAAAGAACATATAATCTTGATCTGATGCTGAAGTAACACCAGGAATCTGCAGGACATCTAACTTTTCTGCAACTTACGGCAGAAATATCTTGTTTGGGCTATTGTAATGATCTCAATGAACAGGATATAGATAAATGGTGACAGGAGTTTTATGGTAATAGACTGTTGGGTTAGTTGGGGGATTAATACATTTTATCTCACTGTTGGGATACAGGACTTTAGTCAATCGAAGGAGTTTAGAGCAGACTCCACATCACTGCGTGATGGTGGAGGCCAGCGTTTTCAAGCCGCCCAAAGGACACTGACTTTGCTTAACGACTGTAGTCTCTAAAGACAACAACCGGAACCGACGGCTTAACGTGCCTTCCGAAGCACGGACTTTAGTATGGTCGGGTGTTAATAAACAAAATGGGTTAGAACTGGAGTTACATTGGATTCTTTACTTCTCATTAGTTCTCGTGTCAAGTATGAAAATAAAGTGAATTTATGAGTAATATGTAGAAATACATTTAGCATGGCGTGTCGTTGGTGGTGAACGTTCCCTATGTCGCCACTCTCAAATGGATATTTCACACAGTAAACTTCGTCATCTGGATTTAGGACAAAGATTTGCTCACAATCGTTTGTTAACAATTTTTTTTCTTATTTTAGAACGTGTACTCGAAATAACCAATTATGTTACGTGATTCACATCGATTGTTTCGTTCATTTCTGGGACATGTCTATGGTTTTCTAGTTAAAATAGAGCGTAATATGCCCTACTCTAGTTCAACAACTTCGTGGAATTAAACCGTCTGGCGTCTAATTTATGGCTTGTTAATTTATTCAATCAAATTACCGTCCCAGATTCGCCCGGGCAGATTTTGCTGTCGACTGAAAACGATTTAAATTATTTGTTTATGTAAACACTTTCAAAAATCTTTGGTTGAATGATCAATGTATTGCCATGTTCCATCTTGTTTATCACACTCTATTGCACAAATTTAAGGCTCTAGTTTCTATTCCTGTTCCAGCTTCCTTCCTCGCAGTTAAAGAAAGGAGAGTGGAGAGTAATCTCCTCCCTCCTTTTTTAACTACAACGACATAATGTCTTCTATAATTCATCATCTATCATCAATCATCATCATCATATAACATCATCTATGATTTTAGGTTTGTGAAGGCTAATCTCGTAAATATTTTTTTTTCGCAAAAAAAATTTATTTAATTTTCAAAACTTCCTATTGAACAAACATAGTAGCTAACTATACACCTACAAATTTGTACAAAACAAAATCACTATCCGTGTATGTCTGCTTGACTTGCTTTTAATTCTTCTAAACTATGCGATTTAAAATTTTGCAATTTTGTTTTAAAATTTGCAATTTAAAATATTAATTATATTTTTTTTTTCTGAGGTTTATTATAAGTTTATTTCTGAGGTATATTCCTCTTATTTTGGATCTCTACATGTCGATGACTTTACATAATGTTACTTACTCTAATCTAAATTATTAGTTGTACGTTTGACTACAAAAACAGACTTTTAAAATAAAACGTTTTCATCGCAAATGAAATTAGGATAGCGAATCATTCAGGGTCGGCTATTTCTTACCTGTCTCTGTTGGCGTCAATATATTTTCTATTAATTCGCATAGTTCAGTTCATTCACAAAATGCATTGGCCATTGACCTTAAACACGTTCCGTTAAAGAGATATTGTTACAAATTTCTCAATGCCAATAGAAAAATTGAAATATGGTACATAGAAATAAAATTGCAACTGTAATGGTGGGAGCACGTGATTGTAATGTAATAATGTTTTATGGCTTATATCGATATAACTTGCTTACTATATTCGTACACGCGCATTCTATTATTTTTAATGTATTTGAGTGAAATAGGTAAACAAAACGTTTTGCGTTTTGTAACGTTACGTCAATACAATTCGGCTGACAGATAGGTAATATGCCATCTTTCTAGTTTTGACCTTTTCGTTTAAGATCCAATCTTGTAGCACCTCCTGCGACAATCGATTTCTTCTTTTAAGCCCTCCTTGATTATTTAGCCAGGCGACCCTGCGTGACTGTCAGGCTCCTAAAATAATGTGGTCATACACTGTGGTGCTACAGTTAGGTACCTAGGTCTATGCTTAGAATTATTTGCCTGCTAACAACACAAATGAGTAGGCGCGGCTTTTAATGCCATCCTAGACCTAATTTCGTAAGCTAAGTGCACAAACCAATAATGAATTCTTGCCACCTAGTCGTCTTGTAAGGGAAAGCAAAGGCCTTATTATTTATTAGGCTATATTATCATTAATAGGTACGTGTTAGCCATTTTTTAAACTTATTAAGTCATTGGTTCCGTCAATGGACAGCTCAAACTACGAGACAAATCTGACTGTAATTTGACTGTAAGTCTAACGTAGGTGTGGTGTACATATTGCACTGTCTATAATCTACTGCTGCTTACCATTAGATGGGCATTTACTTCTTTGCGTTTGCTCCTTTTGAGTAATAACAACTGTATTAAAATTTGTTTCCCCAGTCTTCTTTTCAATATGAAATCACTGGACGGAAAGTAATCAACACCGCTCATAGAAATCAGCACCACCAGACGGGTCGACGATCCGTTGTCAGCCTTTTAAGGGAAATACTGACTCTGCTCTTGAAGGTTCCCAAGTCGTGTTTGTTTAGGAATACTGCTGAAGGAAGTTTATTTCACAATTTCACAGTTCGTGGTAGATGTAAATAAATTAATATAATGGGGTGTAGCTGTGTCATGGACACGTGTTTACGTGAATACGTTATCATCATCATCGTCATCATCATCATCAGGTCATTTTAGTCTCCACATAAGGAGCACGACCCTCTCTCGTCCGTCACAGACAGGAGGATTTGGCCTACACTCCCCACGTGGGTTCGGGAGGCCTGATCGATGTTTTATAATATATTTCCCTTAGTCGCCTTGTACGACATCCACGGGAAGAAACGGAGTGATTCTATTCTAGTCTGCCGGAAACCACCCGGCCAATACGTTATAATGCACTAAAATTATGGCAGCGCTTCCCCCACCCCCGCACGCGATGTTCCATAGTCCTTACATAATAAATTCTTTTATCCTTCATCTATCCAGTGTTGTGATTGAATTTTGGATGGAGATGATAGATTTGTAGCTGCAACACCAAACTGTATCCCCCGATTATGTTATCACTTATCATTCGTTTTTTGAGCCTCCCTGTGGAAGCAACTTCAACGACGTATTCACGGCAAGAACGCCTATTTTTAAAAGTATTATTTATTCGATTGCCATAAATAACAATGTTTTTAGTGTTGACCAAGGAATTTAAAAATATTTTAATTGTCTTCGATGACGGCCGATAAAGAAATAATGACGAGCTCGGTGGCGTAGCGGTCAATGACGCGGCTTCGACACCAACGCTCGTGGGTTCGATTCCCACACAGGACAAACATTTGTGTGCATGAACATGTCTTTTTGTCTTGGTCTGGGTGTTTTCTATGTATCATAAGTATTATTTACAAAAAAAAAAATGTATTTATGTATGTTTATCAGTTGTCAAGTATCCATAACACAAGCTTCGCTTACTTTGGGGCTAGATGGCGCTGTGTAATTTGTCTGACAATATTTATTATTATTAATTTACTTTCCGATCTCCATTTGCAATCTATTAATTTTTCAGTGACGTGACAATGCTAGTGTGCTGCTTAATCCATCTGCTTTAACCAGAAAAGAGAAACATGTTCGCTGCCATGCCAAAATCATAAATCATGTCACCAAAGTTATGATTAAGCAATTATTGCCAATTGTTACGGTACTTGCAAGTTTTTACGCGGCATAAGTCGGTGGCCAATATAATAACCGATATTTTATATTACTTTGCCGCCCACCATGTTTCTTGCATTACGATTATGTAGAGTTATTAAATAAGAGGCAGGACATGGACTTGTTTGCCACCCAACGAGTTTAGTTGAATATCTTTGCTGTCCGGGATCAGCAAACACGGAATCATATTATGCAACTAATGGCCACACGCGAGTTCATCAGCGATGACTTCTTCTGTTCGGTATAATAAGACAAAACATTCACCAGATTTTATGTTAGACTTTCAGTATTGAAACTGTGACAAACGCATTAAATTTCGACAAAGCACGGAGAAACATACAGACAGACATAAGTTTTAAAGACAGTTTGTTCTATTGCTCCTATAAGACCCGTTTTATATTTTTCTCCCATATACAGACAACGGCCAGTTAGAATGTTGTTTGCCGAATTGTGCTTAGTTGAGTCAAATTGGGCGTGTTAACTCCATCTGGCCCAATATTGATAAGTTGAGACCAGTTGGGCCAAATAGGTTTGGATCAAATGGCGCCAAATTGAGCTAAGTTAAGTCAAATTGAGCTCAGTTGATCCAAATTGAGCCAATTAGATTCAAGTTGGGCCAAGATGAGCCAAGTAGAGCAATTTTTTTGTGTACGATTTGCACAGGACAACGTTTGCCGAACCAGCTTGTGATCACAAGTATTAGTAACGAGTAGTTAACCATATATTATGAAAGAATCTACAACTTCGCAATTATTTGGCTTTGGGCACTTTGAGTCCAAATAAGTGTGTAGATCTACTAGACTTATAAATCTCACCAAATCACACCCGGCACTTATTTATATAAAAAAAATCTAATTATGTGGTAGGTATGTACCATTTACTCAATGTTAATGCAAATCACTCAGTACATTTCAAAAGCAGTGGAAATTTTTGGGCTGAAGCTAAATTGACTCACGGGTGCACCTACTTACCCATATATTTTTTCCCCTGACATCTATTTTTTTTTTCATTTATATAGTACTCCAAATTTAATTATATCTAATGACTTTGCACAATTTGTGGATACTACGGAGTCTTCAACCCGTTCAAGGATACCAAACCTGTCAAGTGCGAGTCGAGTCTCTCACACTGTGTATTCCATATCACACAGCCTTATAAAAGGTTAATTTGTATAGTATTTAGTAGTAAAGTAGCGTAATTAACATTTTTTTCTAACTAATTTTTTATCAAGAAGCTTTTGAAATTTGAATAATTCACTAGTCGAATTGCAAAAGCTCCCGACTTCTACTAATTTCTTCTGATTAAATTCGTAGTGATTTCCAAGGCCAATGTTAATTACCCATATCGTTTCTGCTGCGAGATTGTGGCAACGGCGCAGACGGACATAATGCCTCAAAACACTGTATAGACGAGGCTCCGTTTTCCTAATTTAATTCAGGAACACTAAAAATCGATCTAAACATAAATCTATTTTTATGTAATAGACAAAAAGTGTGCCTAAGTATCACGTCTCGTGAACGTGGATATCCGACACGTGATTTTGTTATTGGAAAAAGAGACTATAACGTGAACTGACTTTATCACACGTCACCTACATCTGATAAACTCCATTCCACGTATTGTAATGCAATCATAATATAGTCAGATGTAATCATAGATAAACGGAGATTGTCTTAGATCACCAGCCGTTGCATAACGCAGAGACTTATCTCTTAGGTGTTGCTACCGCTGCCACCGCTATCGCAGCACCTTCATCATCATCATAATCAGGTTCATTTTAGTCTCCACTACAGGAGCACGACCCTCTCTTGTCCGACCTAGACGGAAGGAGGATTTGGCCTACACTCCCCATGCTGGCCAAACGAGTTGGCGAGGCCTGATCGATATTTGATAATGTATTTCCCTTAGTCGCCTTGTACGACATCCACGGGAAGAAACGGAGTGATTCTATTCTAGTCTGCCGGAAACCACACGACCAATTATCGCAGCACCTTATTAGAAACTTTTTGAAGTAAATCTTCTTTACGCAACTTACCTTGGGGAGTAAGCTGGTGAATTCGTGACAAGAGCATTACGGAAACGGCGAACGGAAGTTGAGAGGGAGATATAAGTTAGTAGAGCCAAAGAGAATGGATCAATAATAGTCGTTGGTAGAGCTAAAGAAGTTTTACTTCAGTCGTGTGGTCTAAAGCAGTGTTCCTCAAACTTTTTGTGTCTAAGGTAAATGTAGGGAAACGAAAATTTTTGGAGGTACACCATAAATGAAAAGTCAGTTTTTATTTGTGTAAGAATTTTTCTTCCGTCCGTCTATCTAGCTTTATGAGATAAGATAACCTTATTTTTCCGAGGCACACCAACTAATGACCACGGTACACCAGTGTGCCACGGCACACACTTTGCGGAACACTGCAACTGGTCTGAAGTACACTCGTTTCTTTTTTTCCTTTCTGTACTACGATGGGTGCCAAACAAGCATATAGACTCCTGATGTAAAACAGTCGCTGTAGTTTATCAGACGCTTTCGATACAAGCACCACCCGCTGTTAATGCAGCATCGACATCACTCACTCGCAGAAACACTACAACAAATAATATCACCGCTGTAAAAATTGACTACAAAGCGCTTACTCAACACCTACGCATGTATCTATGCAGTACGCAAAGAAAGCACTGAACGTGAATACACAGGTAGGCATTGTATCTTCAAGTTTTCAATAATGGTTTTTGTTTAGCACTAATGTCTGAGGCTGAGTGAATGTCGGGCAATTACCTTGCTTTCTCTTGCCACAATAGAAGCAGGTACAACGTATCTGAAGGTAAAAATAACTTAGTATTTATGAGGAATGCGTAAAGTAGAATGATTCCTTCGGAGGAAAACGATGCTAGCTTAATTTTCTATGTACTTAACTAACGAATAAGTTAAATATCTGAATCACCGTGTTGATGTCACGTCCTAAGTAAATCGAGATTGTTTCTCAAATTGCGTACAATATTTTTTTCCAGCGTTACATTTTAATTAGTTTCCTTCACGGATATTGTCACAGTCCATTACATAAAATTATTGCGAAGACGTGCATGAAAAAATAACTCACGGGAATTTTATTCTTAGCTAAAGACAATAAAGCTAGAATAATACATGAATGTATTATGTACCTACATATGCAGATAAACACACTGCATAGAATATATATACCTAGTAATATACTTGGTGCATTGAAATATATGATTAGCGACGTCACTCAGCGGTATTTCCGAACAATTACGACATGGGAGCCTTCAAGAACAGAGTCGTTTTCCCTTATGAAAGGCTGGCAAGCCAAATAACAATTCCCTTGAGGGTTGTTCCCGCGAGTGAGTAAGGTCACCGAAAGGAAGGAGTTACTGCGTTAGCAGCGGGGGCGGCGGCGCGCGATCTATATTTAATGTTGCAAGCGTAATATAGCTACGGTATCCGCTTCACGTCAGGCGGGCCTTATGCTTGTCTGCCAGTCGACGTGGTATAAAAAAAACAATGTGTCACCATCACATAACGGCTGGTACTGAGTACCATGGAATATTAATTTTCCCAACCAACATGGTGAATACATTCCCCATTTATAACATTCATTGTATATATATATATATATATATATATATATATATATATATATATACCAATATATATAATAGGTATATATATGTGTATATATATATATATATATATATATATATATATATATATATATATATATATATATATATATATATATATATATATATATATATATATATATATATATATATACTCGTATATATATATACCAATAAAAGTGAATAATTCATTACTTTTGCCTTAAATTTTGGGAATTATTAATAATTCTTGGTAATTTGGTAATTATTAATAATTTTCAATTAATCACACTTACCGTGACATATATAATTATATAAATGAATGTCTATTTCCCTATGTCATCGTATCTAATTATTTTGACGTGACAACGTCTTATAAATTGGTTAGCCGGGTGACACTTCAAGAAACTGGCTCACGTAATGCGCTTACAATGAGAGCGAGTGAAAGGCACGCGTCCCTTCTAAGAGCGAGAGAGACAGACATAAAAAGTGAAAGGCATGCGACCCTTCCACTCGAAAACATTTTACCACTCAAAGTCGTTGTCACGTAAAACTTTCGCCCGTATACCGACTTTACAGGCCACCAATTTTTTTTTGTTATATTTGTTATTGTCAGGTAAAGGTTTTTATGAAAGAAAAAAATAAAAAGTTGCAGGGAAATTTAGAAAATTTAAGAAAATTGAATGATCATATTAACTTTTCTAATACGATTTTTAGTCGTTTGACAGTAATTTGACAGATTGCGCGAAACTACAGGTTACGGTCAAAGTATGAAACTTTTCCTTTTGTAAGTTTTCCATTAGTTTATGTCAATATTGTCAACTTCGAATTTGACGTATATATATCTAGTATACGCATGCGCTTAGATAAGTTAACACATGTCCGATAACCATATTCTAGTTACACTAACAAGGTGATAATTTTTTTCGTCTATAACAAACTTTTAAAATGGTATGATGTTTAATTTTCACGGTTAACGATCAATTTTGTGTCCGGGAAAATTATGTTTGACACTTATCTAGATTTGTTTAGTCTATATAAATATTGTTGATTTTTTTACATCTCTGATGGTTTGCTATAAATGTTCCATTAGTCGACTATATAAAGCTGCAGGTACACTTCCTTCCCATTTATGCAAGCTTTTTTAACAATACAATTAAGTTTTGTCGCTGTGTCTGCAATCAAAACTTGCAAGTTAAATTTAATCCACTTCCAAATTACAAATTACCACCCACTTACAAATTTTAATAATAAGAAATGAGTTCGCGCTTTGGTCCTTGTTACAATGTACAAGTACCTAAATGCCACCATTTTTAAATAAATAAACAACGGTCAACAGAAAATGGCTATTTATAATTTCCTTATTATACCCTATGGTATGATAAGGTATCAAATGAGAGGGCACGATGCACAATGCAAGTGAACTTTTATTTATTAATCGGTTATGCTTAATACTATATTACTTACTAGCTTTCGCCCGCGGCTTCGCTCGCGTGAAATTTGGGGTAATACATGTTTACTCATTTATCTATAGAAGTACTCGTGTAAAGGTTAGGATAAAATAGTCCAACTAATCTCGTTGCCCCATACAAACTTTTGACTTCCGTTTCACCCTCTTAGAGGTAAAATTTGAAAAATCATTTGAAGTAATTTCGTGTGTTATATTTTCAAATCGATGCTATTTTCGTAATTGACGTCACAGGCAACCATAGAATCAACATCCATATTGATATTATGACATTTCAACCCCATCGCATCTCCACAGGGGTGATTTTATGTCACGTCGGCTATGCTGCATTATAAAATATTTGTTCTTTTTCGTAATTAGCGACCCGATAAACTATAAAAACAATACCCATGACGATTTTCAGAGTTTTTCACCCCATTTTAGACATGTCGACCCCATCGTACCCCAAAAGGCGATGATGGTTACGTTAGCCACGTTGAATTTTAAAATCGTTGTTGTTTTCGTAACCAGCGACCCGATAAACCATAAAAACTATACCCATGTCAATTTTCAGACTTTTTGGCCCCATTTTACCCTTTTTGGGGTTGAATTTAGGAAAAATACTAAAACACGTGTTTACTCATTTATCTATAGAAGTATTCGTGTAAATTTTAAGGTAAAATAGTCCAACTAATCTCGTTTCCCCATACAAACTTTGGACCTCCGTTTCACCCTCTTAGGAATAAAATTAATAAAAAAACCTTATAAGTAATTTCATGTACACTATGTTATATTTTCAAATCGATGCCATTTTCAGAATTGACGTCCCAGAAAACCATGGCATCAACACTCATATTCATATTATGACATTTCAACCCCTTTGCACCCCCATAGGGGTGATTTTATGTCACGTCGGCTACGTTTGATTATAATTTAGTTGTTTTTTCGTAACCAGCGACTCAATAAACCATAAAAATAATACCCATGACGATATTCAGACTTTTTCATCCCATTTTAGAAATTTCAACCCCAACGCACCCATGACGATTTTTAGACTTTTTCACCCCACTTTACCCCTTTAGGGGTTGAATATTGAAAAATCCTGAAACGCGTATTTACTCATTTATCTATAGAAGTACTTTTGAAAAGTTTCGGATAAAATAGTCCAACTAATCTTGTCTCCCCATACAAACTTTGAACCCCAGTTTCATCCCCTTAGGGGATGAATTTTGAAAAATCATTTCTTAGTGTACCCCTAGACGTCATAAGGAACCTACGTGCCAAATTTGGAATCTCTAGACCCAGCGGTTTGGGCTGTGCGTTGATATATCAGTCAGTCAGTCAGTCAGGACTTTGAATTTTATGTATATAGATAGATTCTTTAAATTGATAGAACTTTTTTATTTATGAACCGATTGAAATGAAACAAACACTAAATGTTATGTAGAGCAAACCGTAACGCATTAGTGAAAACTGCGTTCAAATAGGTTAATAAGTTTCTAAGATTAGCGTGCACAAACGTACAGACAAACAGACAAACAGAAATAAAATCTAAATATCATTGTTTTGGGTTCTATTGCATTCATAAAGCCCCCCTGTAATAGATTTTCTTATATATCTTCCATTTCTGCACACAGAGTTATTACTAAGCTAATTGATATATTTTTTGTGCCAATTGTGGTCACCCATCCTAGTTGGAACCACGACAGGGGTTGCTTAACTTGCGTTAGCGCTACGACCTCTAAGTATCTCTCTCATTGTATTATTTACTTAAACGATGATAACATAATACCTTCATAAAGTTCAGTTAATTCAACTGAAAAGTTTCAGTCAATTCAATTGATCGGTTATTTTGTACCATTTTATATGTGATTCTTTAGATTGATATAACTTTTTTATTTATGAACCGATTGAAATGAAACAACACTAAATGTTAAGTTGAGCAAACCTTAACGCATTAGTGAAAACCGTATTCAAATAGGTTAAGCCGTTTCTGAGATTAGCGTGCACAAACGTACGGACAAACAGACAAACAGACAAACCGACAAACAGACAAAAATTCTAAAAATCATTGTTTTGGGTTCTATTGCGTTCATAAAGCCCCCCTATATTCGTTTTTTTTATATATCTTCAATGTACAGACAGCGGCCATTTACGATTTTATTATATGTATTGATATTGATATTGATATTGATTAGTAATTAGTTGGTTTTGAAAAAAATCTTGTTACTGCGACATACCTCCGTTTAAACATTGCCCATTCTTGGTTATTCTTCTTTTTCTTCTGTACGCAGTTTTCTCTTGCCGGCTCGTTCAGTCAGCGCTCAATGTGTTACAGTTATTTGCAATCTTACAATACTCTAATTGGCAGTTCAAAATCTACCAACTATACTTTGACAAGTATTTTCTGCAGCATAACAAACACATTTTTCTTTTGAATTTTGGTAATTAAAGCAAAAGTCCGAATTAAACAATAGTTCGCAACTAACATAATACGTATGGCATGTTAACCTTGGCATTGACATTGCAGCGTATACGATGCGATGACTGGTTTTAAATGCAGTCAGCGACACCAGAGCACTCATATTATACTACTCGAATGGTCTGTATGTGTATGCTTTATACTATATCTACCTATGCAGTATTTTATATTAAGAGTTTTATTAGGTATTTGCGTCGTAGACGGAACCTAATCAATTTTGATCACTCGGCCGCGGATATGGAAAAGGCTATTGCCTTTTCCATAAAGTCAAAGTCAAAGTCAAAGTCAAAATTCTTTATTCTGTGGGCCCTCGCGGGCACTTATACACGTCTTTTACAATTAGGTATATTTTTTATCTACCAGCATTTCGGAATGACCATTGACGAGAAGAAATGCCGAAAGAAACTCTGTCAATATAGGTCTTTTTTTTTAAATAGCCATACAATATTATCATAATACAATAAAAAAGAATGTCAATGTACAATAAAAAAAAATGGTATGTCAACCAAAATAAGAGAGAAAATAAAAAATAAGTAAAATAAAATAGTAAAAAAAATAAAAATATAAAAAATCATAGTATAGAGTGTATATACATATTGTATAAAGTCTAAATATGTATATCCACAATACTACTTGTAAAGATAAGACGCCTGTGCTTCACATCCTGTGCCGAGAATTTGCCATACATTTTTATCATTAAGGTAATCGTCGGTCCTGTAGTAAGCCTTTTTACATAAGGTGGTCTTAATAAGCTGTTTGAATTTAGTGTCGGGTAAAATCAGGACCGATTCCGGCAACTTATTGTAGTAGCGGATGCAATTTACGACAAACGAATTATTGACCTTCCCCAGTCTATGTTTTGGAATAACCAATTTGTTTTTGTTCCGCAAGTTGACATTAGTTATATCACATACTTTTGTAAAATTCGAAATATTTTTACGGACGTACATAATATTTACATAAATATATTGAGAAGCGACAGTGAGGATGTTTATCTCCTTAAATAACTCACGGAGTGAATCCCTAGAACCCAAATTGTAAATTGATCTAATGGCTCTCTTTTGTAATACAAAAATTTTATCAATGTCAGCTGCTTTACCCCAAAGCAATATGCCATATGACATAATGCTATGGAAATAACTAAAATAAACGAGCCTAGCAGTTGGTCTCGTCCGCTATCTGTCTTATTCTCCTAACCGCATAAGCTGCGGAACTGAGTCTGCGAGCTAGTTTCGTTATATGAGGGCCCCATTGCAACTTTGAATCAATGGTAATACCAAGAAAAACAGTATCATTGTCATAAACTAGGGTGTTATCCTTTATGACTACATCAGCATAGACTTGCCTGACATTGGGTAACGTGAATTTAATACATTTAGTTTTGTATGAGTTAAGAAGGAGATTATTTGTAGTAAACCAGTTCAAAATTGCAGAAAGAGCATTATTAACATCATCAATTTTGTCTTTATACCTAGCAACTTTAAAAATAAGTGAGGTATCGTCGGCAAACAGTACTACGTTGGCAAATTTTTCTACCAAATCAGGCAAATCATTGATGTATACCAAGAATAAGAGAGGACCCAAAATTGAACCCTGGGGCACGCCCATTTTTACATCAAATGCATTTGATTTTGTGCCATTTACATCCACCGTTTGAGTTCTATTACTAAGGTATGATTCTACCATTTGCAGAGCCTTCTCTTTAATACCATAATGATTTAATTTGAGCAGCAGTGTCTGATGATCAACACAATCAAATGCTTTGGAGAGGTCGCAAAACACACCGATAGCGTCCTGAGACGTCTCCCAAGCCTCAAATATGTATTTCACGAGCGCGATTCCTGCGTCTGTAGTGGACATTCCGGCGGTGAACCCGTATTGCTTCTTATGTAGAATGTGGAACTTATTAAGATGTGCGAGCAGCTGATTTGACATGATCTTTTCAAACACTTTACTCAATACTGGCAGAATAGAGATTGGTCTGTAATTCCCAGGCTCACGATTATCTCCTGATTTAAATAAAGGTATAAGTTTGCCAAGTTTCATTAAGTCTGGGAAAATACCACTCTCTATACTTTCATTAAAAACTATAGCCAGGTGAGCAGCAACAGTATCCAAAATAGGAAGAACAATTTGAGTGGACATTCCCCAGCGATCCTCAGATTTCTTAATATTTAAACGTTTGAATGTTCGAATAATGTCCTCTGGGGTAATGTGACAAAATTTAAATGCATGCTCACAGGGCTGTACATTATCCTCAAGTAATCTTATGGATTCTGAGGCTGATGAATTGAGAGAGGCAGTCGTATCAATGGGAACATTGGTAAAAAATCATATCCGATATTGTCGATCTTAGATAGATGCTTCTAATAGGACCCTGGTATATGATTATGGTGCAGGTAGATGAAATGATTTTTTTTTATTACTACTGAAGATATTACAGATTGAACCTAGTAGCACTATGACTATACCCTACCGCCTAAGCTGAAGCCGATTCCTATGTTAAATATTGATTCGAAAAAAATGTCTTACTTTAAAATAAAAACAAACATCTTCAGCTTCGGTAGAGCTCAAAAAATCTACCAGCTAAGCTAAACACTATTCACACCAACCTAAGCAGAAGTTTAATTTTGGCAATTAAAAAATCCGACGGTAATCGGCTACAGCTTCGCTGGTGGGACCCCTGACTCACATGAGCCTTTATAGGAAGGATAATATATTCACAAAACAGAGAGGTTTTATGTAGAAACAAAAGCTCATTTAGGTACGCGGAAAAACACCTCTATGCATACTAAGTTGACGCTTTTTTTCCTGTTAGAAATATCTACGAACAAAAGATCTACGCGTATTGTGCCGTGATGGTTGACCAGTAGATACTCCGACGAAGTTATGTAGAAGACTATGATACTATATATGATACTTGCTTAAAAACTTGTTAGGTTTCGTATTGATTTTATGCCTATTGATTTTGTTCATTAGCATCGATAATGTGTGTGATAACTCTGTAGGTAATTCTTCGATAGACAATATGACGCGAACGAAGTTCTATTGACGAACAGCTTTTAAACGTGTTTTGTTTATCGGTTGCAAGAGTTGCAAGAAAGACATTATACTATAACACATCAAGAGAGATCATTAGTGATACTTCTTGCTCTATTATGGGTCATCTCAAATGAGATATTTCTAAATAGTATAGAATATAAGCTTCTACCTGCGGCTATATACATTATGTACTGTATATATAATATATACGCGCGTGAGCATATTGTACAGCATAAAAAGCTAAAAATATTCTAACGTAACTGCCAATAAGCATCCACTACCATATCTATCATGCGGGATGTTCTGAAGAATTCTTCTTCCATTCGTCCATCCATGGTTTGAAATCTTGAAATCTCATCAACAATAAGGCTCCGTAATTGATCGCTCCTTTTCCTACTTCTATTAATTGTTTATTATATTCAAATAGTGTCCTTGTATATAATTACACTGCCATATGTATATATGGCAGTGTAATTATATAGTACTGTATAGAAAGTAATAATATCAAGCTTTGAATGGCATATAAGTATATATTAGAAATTAGTACCTACCCATATTAAAACCAATCCTGGATTAAATTACCGTACGGCTATCATTTATTTTTTTTATATAATTCCGTGTTTTTACGTTTCTCTAACTTTGTTATTGTCTATTCAACGAATTGCGATTAAAAAAAGGCTAAAGGCTATCTAACTAGGGTTGCCAACTCTCACAATGAATATTTCGGAATATAACAACGGCAAAATATCGTGAGTGCGTAATTTTAACAATTTATTTTTATCTCCAATTTATTTTCGTGGATGCCATGTTGAAATGATGTACCCTATGTCACTCTCACAGCTGAGACGAATCGAATGACACGCGGTTTAGACTGCAGCGCGTGTATACACTCGAAAAACATAACCCTTCTTTCTTAGTCAGTCGGGTAAAAATTGGACATGAAGAATTTAACATATGTGTTCTGTTAGCGAAACACGAAATATGTAAGTATAATTATTATTATTTAGTGAGTTGGACACGTTAAAATGTTTTCACGTGTCCATGTATGTCCACTGTCCAGAGTTCGATGCTCCAGGTAGTGAAACTGGAAATTCTTCACTTTTTTGTTTTCGCCGAAACAGTACATTCAGGTTGAAAAATCGCATATAAAAGACAACACAAATATCAAAGATGAATAAATCATTTACATATTAAAATTAAATGAGATCACGTTTATGCATAAAGTCCTTAGTTAAATGTGATATTATTTGTTTCATAGTCTTTTAATTATTAATTTTTAGCGTTCTTTCAATTTATAATTGAGTTGCAATTCTCCGCTATTCTACTGGGAATATGTGAAATAGAGATTTTCTCAGATCTAGTTTTGGGCGAAACCCGAAACTTCTCAGATCGGCATTTTTCAGATATAAATTTCTTTCGATGGGTTCGATGGATGTAGATTTGTAGATTTTTCATTTTCATCCAGCAACAGGGCCTTATTTAAATGTCTAAATAACACAATAAATATTGACACTTGTTTTCTCAAAGTCACTACAAAATGTATTTAAAAGAATCTGAACTTTTGGCAGAAAATTTGGTTTATATTATATTATTTAAAAAAGTTCATAGTTATAAACAAAATAAACAACGAGCTTGTATTATATTATTATATATAGAAATATAAGAGCCATATTACATTTGCACGCTGACGAGCTCTCGCGCAGTACTAAACCCGCGAAGGCCGCCGGCGCATCGTTTTTTGTAGTAATTTTGAAGTTATATTTATCGTTTTTATTGAAATAAGATAATAAATTGATGCTACAAAGTTTATTCATCATGAAGTAACAATTATTCCCGTATAAATTTTACTCAATAATATTATCGTTTGTTCGAGAAATTAACAGTTTACTTAAAGCGATTTTCGAAGTTTTTTTGGTTAAAAGAATGTTTTTTTTTTCTATATAAAATCAATGATATTTCAAAATTCCGAGGCCGCTATGTACTATACGACTATATAACAAATAACATTCTATTTTTTTTATTTCATTTGTTTGGAACAGTAGTACAATCCAGGAGCTCAAAATAGTGAATGCGCGCATTTTATGAAATATTTTCTCTTTAATTTTGGGTTTATTTAAAAAGTTAAGCAAAATTTACAAAAAGCGAGGCCGCTACGTACTAAGCCAATAGCTATTCAATAAGTCAACATTGTTAATGTATTTTTGTTACCGAGATCAAGAACGCCAAAATTGGCCATTTTACGCAAAAATCACAGTCAAAATGTAATATGGCTCTTAAGGAAAAGTCAAAAGTTCATACGAAGTGGTTCCGCTGCGGGTAAAAATAAAAAAGTATTAAAAAGAAATAATAATAATACTAACAAAACATGCTAATCCTTATTATGCAAAATGTAGATACACATTCTCCTAAAAATGGAAAGTGTATTGCCGGTCCTCACATTTTGCATACTCAACTTCCTTTTGCTTATGCGTTATTGTACATTCAAGTGCATTTTATAAATTACTCCTTTGTTTTCCTTATTATAAAAGTGATTGGCATTTACATTTGATCTTTGATTTATTTTCTACATCAGTGTTTCTGGGAAGTCGGCACTGATCCATGTGGAACTTCTACTATTATATTATGGAAGTCCGTTCAGTCAGTTCTCCTTCCTCTCTCGCCTGAAATATTCGATTTGCGAGACAGGACTCTACAAGTAGATAATAGCTATGGGGTAGAGATGTCCTTGTCTTGCACAGGAGGCCTTTGTGCCACACTTATCAAAGGCTGTTTGTATGTCCAGAAACACGGCAGAGCAGTATTCTTTTTTTTTTTCAAAAGAGGATCGTATAGGTCGATCGATAAGATTTTTGTAATCATTTCTTTTTATAAAAAAAATATTACATAAAATATCCTTTTATGTAATATATTTTTTTTTCAACAATTTTTTTTTTTTGTTTTTTTATTTCCACTTAGTAGCTATAAGTATCTTTAATCATAAGAAACAATTGGATATTTTCAATAAAACAATGATTAAAATTGTTGTAAAGCATTTGTTCAGTCCATTTACTCGATATCCAAGGGAATGGGGTATAAAAAAAAATTGGACCAAGAAACTTCCTGGCAACATTCAGAATCATACGAGGGGAGGTCAATAAGTTCGCGGAATGAGAGAGAAGGAGGTTGAAATTAAACACCAAATTATTTTTCCTTTTCAATATATTCTCCTTTAACCCTAATACATTTTTCGGATCTCTCAAATAGCTTGTTTATACCATCGAAAAAAAATGATTTGTCTTTGGTGTCAAAATAGGCCGAAATTGCCGACTTGACTTCATCATCGTCGTCAAATTTCTTTCCACGCAGCTCTTTCTTCATTTTTGGAAATAAATAATAGTCACTGGGGGCCAAGTCTGGACTGTATGGTGGGTGGTTTAATTGTTCAAAGCCGCATCGGTGAATGGCAGCCGTCGCAACATGGCACGTGTGGACGGGTGCATTGTCGTGCAAAAGGAGCACACCTTTTGACAGTTTTCCTCTTCTTTTTTTCTTAATGGCTTCTTTCAATCTTTCCAGTAAAGAAGCGTAGTACTGTCCCGTTATAGTCGCACCACGTTCTTTATAATCGATCAGTAAAATACCTTCTGTATCCCAAAAGATAGTCGCCATGATCTTTCCAGCCGATTGTGACACTTTGAACTTCTTTGGAGGAGGTGTGCCTTTTTTATGCCACTGCATCGACTCTTGCTTCGACTCAGGTTCATAGTGGTGAACCCAGGTTTCATCTCCAGTAACAATCCGGGCCATAACTTCTTCCTTTCTCTCTCCACAGAGCTCCAGAAACCGGTGAGAGCACTCGACACGCTCGCGTTTTTGAAGTGGCGTGAGCATTCTCGGAACCCATCTTGCACTGACTTTAGTCATCCCAAGATGATGATGTAGGATATTTAAAATACTTGATTCGGATACTCCAACCATTGCTGCAAGTTGCTTCTTCTTCAGTCGGGCATCTTCCAATACAAGTTTTTCTACTTTTTCGACGATTTCCGGTGTGGTGGCCTCAATTGGCCGTCCGGAGCGGGGGTCGTCTTCAATGGACTCCCTTCCTTGTTTGAAAAGACCATGCCACTTGTAAACCATGGTTTTACCAGGGGCAGAGTCCGCGTAAACCGCTAACAGCTCTTGAAAAATCGTCTGAGCGGATTTTCCTTGCTTGGTAAGAAACTTAATAACGGCACGGTGTTC
This sequence comes from Hypsopygia costalis, assembly GCA_937001555.2. Taxonomy (NCBI): domain Eukaryota; kingdom Metazoa; phylum Arthropoda; class Insecta; order Lepidoptera; family Pyralidae; genus Hypsopygia; species Hypsopygia costalis. Next base: position 3,542,365 of record OW443340.2, on the reverse strand, counting down.
AATTTTCTCCATACTGGCTGACTTCTTCCCGATTTAGTTGTTTGCAGGTCGATAACTCAAAAGTTAATGACACGATTAGGTTCAAACTTGGTATATATACTCTTAATGAGGTGCTTAACTAGTGCCTACCTGGACGGGTAAATTTATCCCCATCAACCCCTCCATTCCGCGAACTTATTGGCCTCCCCTCGTATTCTACAAGCTTTTCTGAATTCAAAACTGTTTATAGAATGCGGTCCTCATATTTTGCACACTCAACTACCTGTGGCGCCTGCACTATATTTCAAATTGAATAGAGTCGCTTATTCATTGGTATGAATAAGCATTCTATTCAGTTATTGAATCGCAATAAGAGTTGGTGGTAAGGGGCTGTTATGTCTACTGTGTACAAGTTTTGTACACAGTAGACACAATAGAGCAGTACGTTTTTTTTTTTTTTATGTGAAAGGGGGGCAAACGAGCATGTGGGTTACCTGATGGAAAGCAATCACCACCGCCCATGGAGACCAGCGACACCAAGGGGTCGCCGATCCGTTGCCAGCCTTTTAAGGAAAATGAAAACTCTGTTCTTGAAGGCACCCATGTCGTAGTTGTTCGGAAATACCGCTGAGGGAAGTTGATTCCACAGTTTCACTGTTCGTGGTATGAAATGTCTTAGGAAACGTACTGTAGTAGATCGCCAATTATCAAGATGCTAAGCATGGAATTTTAATTTATGGCGAGTTGTACGATAGTGGAATTCAGCGACAGGTATCAAATAAAACAGCTCATCGGAGCACTCCCCGTGATATAATTTGTATAGAACGCAAAGAGACGCTACATCTCTGCGTGTAGAGAGAGAGTCCAATCGATCCGAGATCATTGGGTCACCGACGATTCGAGCTGCTCTTCGTTGTATGCGGTCAAATGGAGCAAGCAAGTACTGGGGCGCACCGGCCCAGAGATGCGAACAGTACTCCATGTGAGGTCGAACCTGGGCTTTGTATAGTTGAAGGCGGTGTCGGGGTGTAAAATACCGCCTGGCTTTACTAATAACACCAATCTTCCTGGAAGCCAGTTTGGCCTTGCATTCCAAGTGACCGCGAAACTGAACATCACACGATATGTCGACACCCAAGATGGTAATGCTAGTTCTTACACTAAGGGGAGTACCTTCCAAACTAGGAGCTACGACGAATGGGGACTTTTTAGCGGTAAACGCACAAACCTGTGTCTTGGAGGGATTTAGCTGCACCAAATTCAATCTACCCCAATCCGAGACGTGTCCAAGGGACTTCTCAATCTCAGACACAAGTTTTGTTCGGTACTCATCGACGCAATCCCGAGAAACATTACATTGGCCAGTGTATCTTACGTCCACTGTACTGTCATCCGCATAGCAATTAACATTGTGTATAAGCAGCAAGTCATTGATATGCAGAAGAAACAGCGTGGGGGACAATACACAGCCTTGTGGTACGCCAGCATTCAAGCGTAGTGGTGCTGAGCGTGCTCCGTCAACTACAACTTTGATGCTACGCTCAGATAGAAAACTGGCAATCCATATGCAAAGCTTCTCAGGTAGCCCAAAAGAAGGAAGCTTGGAAAGTAATGCTTTATGCCACACCCGATCAAAAGCTTTTGCTACGTCCAGACCAGCAGCCAATGCCTCGCCCTTGCTTTCCACTGACTCCGCCCAACGGTGAGTCAAGTATACCAGAAGATCACCAGCTGAGCGACCATGGCGGAAACCATATTGGCGATCATTTATCAGCTGGTGATCCTCTAAGTAGGCTACCTGCCTTATTAGCTGTTTGTTAATAATAGTTTCCATGATTTTGGAAAATATGGAAGTTATCGCAATGGGCCTATAATTGGACGGATCTGAGCAAGTGCCTTTTTTAGGGATCGGGTGGACTAAAGCCTCCTTCCATGAGCAGGGGACCACGCCAAGTGAGTAGGAGTACCGAAATAGGCGTGTTAAAATCGGAGCCAAATCTGGAGCACATGTTTTTAAAACAATGGGTGGAATGCCATCCGGCCCACTCGACTTATGGATGTCCAGGGAGAAGAGTGCTCTATGGACAGCTCTTTGCGAGAACTTAATGTCTGGCATAGAGCTCTCACACCGTGGGATGGTTGGCGGTGTTGCTCCCTGATCATCAAGAGTCGAGTTAGATGCAAAGAGAAGTCCCAGAAGATCGGCCTTTTACCTTGCAGTATGGGCCAGTGAGTCATCCACTCGGTGCAATGGTGGAAACGACGACCGACAGAAGTTGAACAGCCTTGGCGAGCGACCAAAACGCACGAGACCCAGAGGGCAAGCGCACTAATCTCTCGCCAATTCTGCTAACGAATTTGGACTTTGCCCTGGCGATGCAGCCCTTAAAAGATCTTGACGCAGCGTTGTAATTCTTCTTAAGGACACCGGTATTTGCATCTCCAGCTGCCTGAGCCTCGGACCAGGCTCGGTAAGAATCCTGCTTATGACGCAAGGCGGCTTTGCAAGATCCATCGAACCATGGTCGAGATTTGCCACCAATGGGCACCGCAGAATTAGGAATAAAAAGTTGCCATGCCCTGCAGAACCACATCAGCGACAGCATTAGCACAGGCGCTGGGATCTTCCAGCGAAAAGCAAATCCGCCCCCAAGGGTAGGAGGCCAGGAAACTACGCAGCCCATCCCAATCTGCTGACCTAAAATGCCACACACGACGTGTGCTGGCTGTGCGCGGTCGCCTTTGGCGTGTGAGTGGCACAATACTCTTTATGAGGCAATGATCCGAAGACCCAAGAGGGGCGCCAACAGACACACGATAATTTTCAGGGTGGGAGGTCAGCAGAAGATCCAAAAGGGACGCCATATGCTCCGACACATCCGGCACCCGCGTGGGCGAGGAAACCAGCTGTGTCAGACCATATGCCAAGGCAAAGTCATGGAAAGTTCTTCCAGCATGGTCAGTTGATCTAGATCCTAGCCATTCGACGTGGTGGGCATTAAAATCACCCAGTACCACAATCTCTGCAGAAGGTATCTGCTGGAGTATACTGTCGGTCGTCGTCTGTATGTGCTCCACAAGACGCTCCGTTTCGATATTTCCGCTGTGGGACCTGTAGAGGCACGCGTAAATGCGAGTGCGGTCCTCAAAATCTGCGCGCAGCCACATAATTGACAGGTCCCTCGCTTCAAGACTGCCAAGACGTCGACAACAGATATTCTCCCGAATGTACGCGCAAACACCGGCTCGTGGCACAAAGTGATGTTCCACTTTGTACCCTGGGTAACGCAGATATGAGATGTCAGCAGGGGGGAATATCTGAGTCTCCGTCAAAAAGAGTATGGCCGGCCTAGCCGTCTCTAGATGATGGTGGACAGCATTGATGTTGGAGTTAAGTCACCTAACGTTACAGAGCTCAACGCAGAGCTCAGGGGGAGGTGCCACCATACTCTTCTTGTGTTTGCTCCCGGCAGAAATATAGAGCGGCGTAATGCCCGCCCCAGAATACGTCGGGCGGCCTGAGCAGTGGTGCTCAGGGAGGGATTCTCCGTCACCAACGGTGACGGTACCCTCCTGGGGTATTGTTCTTTTTACTACCACTGCCATATTTAGAGTTGGGGTGTTTGGATTGGGCTCCGGGTCTCAACACTCACCGTATGAAACGCAATAGCGCAAGCTATTACTTCACGCCGGTCTTCTGCGTGAGAGTGGTACTGCCCCGGACGAGCCGGCCTAATTACGAGCTGTATTCATTCAATGTCCAAAACTTGACGGCGATCATGTTCTAGACACTAAACGACTACAGCTTGGCTCTACCACTTCAGGAAAAAGGCTACTCGTTTAGCACCACCCAGGGGTCACGTGCAGGGAAACTAGGGTAAAGCCTGCGGACGTGAGTAGCATCAACCCCCAAAACGTTAACTCAAATGTCTAAAAACGAAGCACTCAGATAACGTTCGCAATGTGTCATATATCACTTTAGAATATAGTGTTCTTGTGAATGACTTCCTTTGTATTATATTGAGCTTCATTTTGATAGTTGCTGGTAACCGCAAATTCGTGTAAACAAATGGGTTCAGTTATCTTTGTTACATTAGTTTCCAGTCCTCAGAAGTCAATATGGTTCGAATATCGTGAGTGTGTAATTAAATTCATTATGGTAATTATCAGTGCGACCTTCAATTACATACTGTATGTATACATAATATATATAGCGTAAGGTTTCAGCCCCCAAAGAATACCTATTCAAGATTTATTTCGTAAAATACACTACAGTACAAAAATTACATTGAACGTGGAAAGTTCCACATTGTCATTAAAAATATTAGGTGTGTTCTTACTGAAAAATTTGGTCACATGATTTGAATTTCATCTGCTGCATTTTGTACGGATGACAGATAAATTCGTGACGTAGTTATGACAATATTCCTACCTGGGGACGGGGATACCATATGGGTGTTCTTCTACCATGGATTTAAGTAATACAGTAATACCACAGTATAAGTAATAGTACTACGTAGTAATACTATAATTATGGTCCGGTTTCCTAGCCTTGCTGATGATTTGAGCATGAAAAATGCTAGCATTGGATATTGAAATATTATTTAACAGAGTGATTTTAATTTAACCTTCAACTAAATAACTTTCAGAAACGCCAAAATGTTAATTGTGGTAATTAAAGTAAAAAATATCATGAACAGTCTTTATAAGACCAATAGAAGCCACAACAATTATATGTACCTATAATTTTTGTCTATCTGTATATTTCTATAGTATACATACAGCTGTGCAATGGTAAAAACTCTATCCATCTCATGTAATATCTATTGGGCACAGAAATAACATCGATCTGCGCTACCAGCTAAATAATAAATGTAAGCTGAAGATTGATTTTAGCAATCAACAAATCCGATGGGAATTGGCTTCAGCTTAGCCGGTAGGGCCCTATCCTAACTTAAAATCTGGCACAAGTTTCATCTTGATAGTAGAACCTGGTTATTAATAAGTAAATATTAATTCGCGGACGAAGTCGCTGGCAAGTCCTCGCGGACGAAGTCACGGGCGACTGCTACACCGAAAACATGCGTGTTCTAACGCATTCTTTCCGTGCTAATGTACCTCTAATAGACTCAAAATAAAAATTCCTGGCTGGTTCTGTATAGTAAGTGCGAATTATTTTATTGCGGATTCCTAAAAACCATCACTTTCAATTACGAAGAGGTTGACGTCCACGCGGTAAATCCCTGGAAGTCGTCAGTTTACTCTTACCGTTTGCATTAGTAATCATGCACTGCAAATTGCACACTTTATCTTTACCTGAATTTCAAGTCTTTATATTATACTGTATTTAATTGGCTACTTCCATACCAACACACGCACACGCACAAGCGATATTAAAAACCCGATGTAGTATAAAAAAACATAACCATCCATTCTTTGCTGTCTGTCTGTTTGTTATCTTTTCACAACAGAACCTGCGGGGAAGTGGGAGGCATAGATAATAAACATTTGAAAAGTGCATCTTTCATCATTTAAAGTTTAAATTATGAAAGAATATGAAGAAAGAACCGTTTAAATTTTAAACGGTACAGGGACCAATTAATGACCAAGTAATTGTGTAATTACTTGTACAATCTAGGAACTTTGATAAATTTGAGGCTCTCAAATTTATTCGGCGACGAAATCATTTTGAAAGATTTTGAAAATATTACATAACTAATAATGTGTCTGATGACTTTTTATTTAAAGTATAGACTGTAAGCATTGCTGTGACAGAGAGACATTGAGGTATATGTTACAGCGTAGGATTTTAAATAAAAGGTCTGTAACTTCTACACTGAACTGTTTTACTACTAAACTATTCACCATAAACCCATCCAAAGACAGGCTAATTTCGATGTTACTTGAATTCCGTGTCCGATTAGGCTGACACCGCTGACATCCAAGGCTACACACGAGTTCCATACACTGACTAATTTTTATTTAGATTTGTATCATTTACGTAGCTCATATCTGGGCCTTTATACATATAGAATGTTTCCTTCCTTCCTTATAACACTAGTTCTCATCACGTCATCACCGAACTGGTAAAGCTTTACACGTTGGACTCTATATACCGTTATTATTACAATATTAATGCTGTAGATGTAAGGCTCGTACTACAAGTGAAAAGCTTCATGAGCTCTCGAGTTTGCTTACAATTCATACTTTTGTCATTCTCCATATCAACTGGTCCATCGGCTAGTGACGACCTTGCTATATGCTATACATGCTATTCTATCATGCAGAGAACCTCGTCCTACCTCAACTATCTACTATTCAGTATGAATTCATTGACAGTAATAATAAGTGTTCAAGGCTTTTTTATACGACTAGGGTGACAAACAAATGTACAACGCCAGATGGTAAGCCGTCATCACAGATCCAAGGTAATTAACAAAGGTAAATTAGATGTCAAATAATATTATCTTATCATGTAACCTGTCTGTCTACAATGCGACTTAACAAATATTTATTCCGCAGCAAGAGATCCAAACAACAAGTTATTGCTCATGATGTGACAAAAGCAACTTCTACGAAAATCATATATACTTAGAAGTTGATTAGTATGTGTAAATGTTTATAGCTGAATGAATATTTACTTTATTATTATTATTTTTTTGAGTTTTTTTTGTACTACGACGGGTGGCAGACAAGCATACGGCCCGCCTGATGTGAAGCGGTTACCGTAGCCATATTTATTTATTTATTTATTTATTTAAACTTCATGCACAAAGTTGTACACAGGCGGACTTAATGCTATTCAAGCATTCTCTACCAGTCAACCTACGGGTGATGCAGAGATAAGACATGGCAGGTGCACAGGGAGGGAATAATTGAAAATTATAATGTTAATTTAGGTATAGTATAAAAAAACATATTAATTAAATATTTCTACATTTATATATACATATTTACATACATACACATACGTATATATATACACATACATACACATATAATTACCCAATACATAAATACATATAATACATACACATAGGTGATTAGAAAATAATTATGTCTGCAATTCCTGTATAGACTTAAGGAAATAGGCACGAGTCATCGATTTGAATGAGGTCCTAGTCAAAGCCCTCCTGATTTCGACTGGTAGCGCGTTCCAAAGGCGAATAGACTGTATCTTAAAAGAATGATCTACGAATCCAGAATGATGAGATGGGCACAAAAGGAGAAGGTTGTCAGTAGAGCGGAGGTTTTTACTGTGAACCGAACAAAGGGGTTGGAATTTTGATTTTAAATAAGAAGGAGACGTGGAATCATTTAGTATTGAGAAAAGAGTGGTGAGGATACGAACATTTCTTCGCTGACGAATGGGTAACCATTTCAGTTGAGATCGGTAAGCAGATACATGGTCATACTTCCTAAGCCCAAAGGCGAAACGAATGCAATTATTAAGAAGCCGTTCAAGTCTGTTGAGTAGGTCTGAGTTCAAGTCAGTGTAACACACATCACCATAGTCTATTATGGGAAGGACAAGGCTTTGTACAAGTAAGATCTTTGTTTTGAAAGGGAGAAAGTTCCTAAAGCGATACAGATTACGCAAAGATCCCACCACCTTCTGACAAATGTTAGACACCTGAATTTGCCAAGTTAGAGATGAGTCAATGTGCAGTCCAAGGTTTTTTACAGATGCGGAATACGGAATGATCTCACCATCAAAAATGATAGGTGGTATAGTGGTCAAGTCAAGTCTACTTAACATTCTTGAGCTACCCACAACTATGGCTTGGCACTTTCCGGTATTTATAGTGACCCCGAACTGCTTAGACCAAATCTTGAGGCGAACTAAATCCTGATTGAGCCTATCAACAGCTAGTGGGAGATCATTTAAATTGTCATGAGAGTAAAGCTGCAAGTCGTCAGCATACAAATGAAATGAACACCTAAAACTAGAGACAACTTGGTTAATAAAAATGGAGAACAGAAGAGGAGAGAGAATGCCGCCTTGCGGTACACCAGCATCAAGACAGACCAGCTTGAGGAAGTTTCCCCAAGCCGAACAGACTGCCAGCGACCACGAAGATAATTGGAAAACCATTCTAAAGCCATAGGTGAAACATTGAGATTTGTAAGGATTGCAAGGAGGATATCATGATCCACGGTATTGAAGGCATTCGAAAAGTCTACTAGGGTTAACACCGTAAGCCTAGAATCCTCCATGTTGTCCCTAATATCTTGGATGACCTTAAGTACCATATCAACGCTCGCAACATAAAATATCGCTAACGCGCCGTCACACCCGCTGCCAACGAAGCATCTACTTCCTTTTTGGTGACCTCACTCACTCGCAGGAACACAACAAGGGAATTGTTATTTGGCTGCGATATTCTGTAAGGTGGAGGTACATTACCCAGTCGGGTAGCTTACAATTACGCTCCCTACCTCTCTTTTCGCCAGAGCTTCGTTTGTCAATCAGCAGAGTGCACCGCGTGCAGGTGAAGTTGGCTTTAGTTCAAAGATGTTGATGAACCACTTACATCCCAAAAAAAGTTTGGCCATAAATCGTGTTAGTATGGGACATGCGACAACATGTGTCTTATTTTTTGTTTATTAAAAAAAAAAATGTGAAGTAGATATGTATCTATTATTGTAATTTAAATAATGTAATGTATGTGTGGCCGTGTGGTTTCTGGCAGACTAGAATAGAATCACTCCGTTTCTTCCTGTGGATGTCGTACAAGGCGACTAAGGGAAATACATAATCGATCAGGCCTCCCCAACCCGTTTGGCCAGCGTGGGGAGTGTAGGCCAAATCCTCCTTCCGTCTGGGACGGACGAGAGAGGGTCGTGCTCCTGCAGTGGAGACTAAAATGGACCTGATGATGATAATGATGAAATAATGTAAATTTTTGGATATAAATAACTTTAATAATCCAATTATTATGTCGTGGAAACGTGGACGAAAGAGACAGGCAAACTAAATTCATCTAAAGATATCAGACAGTCGCTTCGCTCATTTCATTCCATAAATTCACACTCTGGTTTTTATACCCCTCATTATATGACAGTCATATTGGTCAACATCATCATCAGCCTGTATCTACCCACTGCTGGATATAAGCCAATGCTTTCCACCAGATACGATACTCCGCCCTCCGCATCCAGCCGCTCCCAGCCGCTTACTTAAAGTCACCGGACCATCTATTCTAAAAAGGAGGGTGCCCAACACTTCGTCGTCCTACGCGCGGCCTCCACTCTAATACCTTCCTCCCCCATCTGCCATCACGTACTCGGCAGATGTGACCGGCCCATTGCCACATAGTCATATAGTTATATAACTATAATTATCTTATCTAAGTAATTTGCTCTAATATTTATGTAATTTATGAAACATTTCGTTCTGACTTGTATCAGTAGTATATATGATATCAACATTAAACCTACATTATACTTTCTTGTTTACTGTATTTTCTTGTTTCTTCGTTACACTCTAGGTAGACCAAAGTGTGTGCCCACTGGTGTACCATGGTCATTAGTTGGTGTGCCTCGGAGAAATAAGGTTATCTCACAAAGCTAAATAGACGGACGGAAGAAAAATTCTTACACAGATAAAAACTAATTTGTCATTTATGGTGTACCTACTCCAAAAATTTGCGTTTTCCTTGATTTAAGTTTGCGGAACACTGCCCTAGACAGAGCGGTCGTGGTCGTCTAGAAAGAGGCTGTGGCAAAAGATAGGTAGGGTACAGCGTATTTGGAAACTGCCCGACTGGGGAAGTACCTCCACCTCACAGAATACCGCAGCCAAATAACAATTCCCTCGAGGGTTGTTGTGTTCCTGTGAGTGAGTGATGTCACCAGAAAGGAAGGAATTGCTGCATTGGCAGCGGGGGTGGCGGCGCGCAAGCGCAATATATTTTTTTTATACTACGTCGCGTGGGAAACAAGCCTACGGCTTGCCTGATGTGAAGCGGTTACCGTGCTCGCAACATAAAATATCGCTTCATGTTGCGGGCGTTTAATATAGCTATGGTAACCACTTTGCATAAGGCGGACCGTGTGCTTGTCTGCCACCCGACATGGTATAAAAAAATAATAGTAGATTGTGTCGAAAAAATTGTCACAAATAAATTCATGTACGAGTATGCGCTCGAAAAGCATTGCCGTGTCTTTTTCGGCACTCGAGTAAAAAATAAATAATAATACATGAACTGATGCATCACACGTCAAGAAGTACATACATACAACCTGTCTTCGGACCTTTGTAATGACCAAAAACAGCTTCTTGAGAATTTAAATTACCCAATAAGGGGCGATTTCGGGTCAATACTCCGCCGCGAAATTACTCCGACAGATATAATTCGATTAGCGCTTTTTGAAATTGGATTTGAATGATTACGAATAACATTAAGCTACAAACTTCGACTAGTCGAACGTCGATAGTTTTTCTAGATCAATCGAATCATAATCGATATGAAACATATCACTTGTTATTTGGATCCTTAGATTTTTTTTTTTTTGAGTGGAGGCAATCGATCATGTCGGTCACCTGGGGAAAAGCAATCACGACCGCCGATGGAGATCAAACAGCGAGGGGTCGCCGATCCGTTGCCAGCATTTTAAGGAAAATAAAAACTCTGTTCTTGAAGGCTCCCATGTCGTAATTGTTCGGAAATACCGCCGAGGGAATTTGATTCCAGTTTCACCGTATATATATTCTTGCTTCTTATATCTTCGGTATTCAAGAAACGGTTTTTTTTAATTTTTCATGGGATTTCCATTAGAAAGGATTGTACATAGCTATACAATCTTCACATACAATATTTTTTATCTTGGATATATTTCTAAATTTGCGCATGGAAATTACTAACTTTATTTTTAATTGAGGGTTGCCTAATATAAAAATGGCCATAGATATATCTATCCTTTTCCCACTTGAATGGTGCAGAAATAATGATAGCAAACTTTTCAAGCGCCTACTTAATTAATACTTCATTAATAAATATGCCACATATTATGGGATTAGGACAATGTCAGTACTAATTCCCCCGTCAAATATTAGGTGAGCTCTAAGGAACCTCCGCAAATATACCTATCTACTTAATAAAATTAAAGTATAAAATAAAACTGAAAAACAAACTCAAGCGTTTTGTTTAATAATCTCGTTCACAACAATCAAAATTTGCCCGCATGTATACGCCATAGAAAAATTGGGTTTTTTTATAACACACTCATACAAACTCAACCATACACAGACCAGACGATCGAGGAAAATGCGTATATTTCGCTTGAATAAAAACAAGTTGCATGCTAGGGGACGACCAGTACGTTTTACAAGCTTTCAAGGAAAGCCATCGATTTTACATGCACGTGGTTTGATAACAATTTCAAACTTTTGTTTGTGGTAAAAGTGTGGTTTGAAAAAGGAACAATGAAGGATAATGACTATTATGTCTGTGATAATGAAAAGAATGGTGTTGCCACAGTGACTTTGAATTATTACCGGGATTTTAATAATGAGGAAGATTACCAATCTATTAATTTTCAGAAAGAGCAGGTATGATTTTTATTATGTAATAATTAAATAATTTTGGTAAAGATAAACATTTGGATGCTCGCATAAATATTTAATTTTCTTTGAATATATTATCAGAACATAATTGTATAAGAATATCCAGCTAGATTAATGAAATATTTGCGTAGATAAATTTGTTAATTAAATATCCATGATAACATCATTACTTAGCTAGCGAGTTAATTTAATTTGTTACAAATCTAATTAAAATTACGTGACGCTTAAGTACCTACAATTAATTAATTTTATTACTTTCGAGAATTAATTTGTTTATCTACGTTTACTTCTAATATCTGCGATTATTATGATAGTCGTTATCAATAGAAAGTACATTTTTATTGTACTTATATATGTATATTTATACGTATATTTATGTACATTTACGTATATTAAAACAAGGTGCATTTGAATTTGTTCGTTTACCATCATTAAAGCCAAAACCAACTTCTAGGATTACCAGAACCAGATATTTTTTTAGGGTGTAAGTGGTTCATCAACGTCTTTGAACCAAAGCCGACCTCAACCGCACGTGGTGCACCCTACTAAGTAACAAACGTGGCTCTGGCGAAAAGAGAGGAAGGGCATAACGTATTTTGAAAGCTGCCCAACTGGGGAAAAACCTCACAGAATACCGCAGCCAAATATCAGTTACCTTGAGGTTGCTGTGTTTCTGCGAGTGTGTGAGGACACCAGGGAGGAAGGAGTTGCAGCGTTGGCAGTGGGGGTGGCAGCGCGCGAGCGATATTTTATATTGCGAGTGTTTATATGGATGGAGAGATTTATTTGTACCAAATTAATCTCTACCCCAATCCGAGACGTGTTCAAGGGACGTTTCGATCTCAGACACAAATTTTCTTCTTATCTTTCTTAAATTTCGATCTACATAGTTCCACCCTCTTTCGAGTTTGTTCTATTTGGGGAAGCACTTTATTTGTAGATAAACTATCTCAGGTCTACTTATAGTTAGATAGGTACGTACATAATCTGATACTGTATTTTATGTATAAAATAATGCAATATTTTATAAGCTTATAGATGCATCCTGTAATAAAGACATTACTGTGGCAATTACATCACTCGTGATACCTCGTGGTGTGGTTACTTATATAAATATTGCGTAGATACGTAACAATGTCTATTGATGATAAAATTACACAGACATAAGGAAAATAATAAAATAGTATCCATGTTTCTACTATTGAAAACCGGATCTATATTTTGCACGTATTTTGCAACGAACCGAATTGTTATTAATAATACTTACTTATTTCAAAAAATTCTATACCTTATACTCGAATATCAAAATAACTGATACGTTTTCAATTAAGAATTGCATTTACGTTCTCTAAATACCTACCTAATTTCTTTAAAATTGAGGCACTGTTCGAGAGTTATCGCGACATACTTGTAGTAACACAATCTAAAATAAGTATGATAAATCATCAATCAGTTTAAGCATTTTAGCATATGTATGTCATAATTTCTGAGTCGTAATAAACTAACCCACTGGGTAAACAAATACATTCTTTACCCAGTGGGTTCGTTTATAACGTACACAGATTACGTATTTGCTAGGGCGTGTAGCCCTCCTATAACGTGTGATTTATGCCAACCGTACCAATAAAACTAGCTGCGTCACTAGGTTTGGCCTTTCCCTGTTCCTGTTTGTTAAACAATAATAAAAAAAATCGGCCAAGTGCGAGTCGGACTCGCCCACCGAGGGTTCCGGACGTAGTATCAATATTAAATTTGATATTTTTCATTATAAATAAGAAATAATGCGTCGAAAAAAATAAATAAAATATATTTTGCAATGTGTACATCAAGCCCTTTCATATGATACCCTATTTGAACTAGTAGTTTCAATTTGAAATTTCGACACCCTATAAAAAATATAGACCCCCTATTTTTTAAGATCTATTTACAAATGTATAGTTTTGAGATTTATTCCTGTACTTGTAGTCTATAACGATTTTACTTGTTGCGTTATTTGCTGAAAAAACGGCCGTAATTTTTTTTACTTAAACTTAGCAGTTTGTTTTTTTTACAACTTCATGGGACCGTAGACCTGAGTATACAGTTCAAATTTCAGCTTGATACCTCCACGCATTGACAAACAGACGACAGACAGACAGACAGATAGACAGACAGACGGACAACAAAGTGATCTTATAAGGGTTCCGTTTTTCCCTTTGAGGTACGGAACCCTAAAAACACTTAATTAACCCAAAAGTATGAGGAGCTTAAAAAGGAGGAAAAAAAATAGGAGCACGACTGCGTCGTTATGTGTGTCAGTCTAATCGAACACGCAAGTCCAGTAACGTAGACCGTAGCCTGTCCTTGGATGGGTTTGAGCAGCCTTGGTTGATTATATTTTTGGGCTCGTATTGTCGTCAACGGTTATGCATCCTACTGCTGAGATATGGGCCTCCCCTCAATCGAAGGTGTTTAGAGCATACTGCTCAACTACGGGTTGGTGGAGGTCAGTATTTTCAGGCCGCATAAAGGCTATTGACTTGACTGTGGTACAACTATTACTTATAATTTGCCATAGTGTAAAATATTACCTGTACATTGTTCCTATAATCATTATATTTATGATTATTGCTCCGTAGGTTTCAGATAAGCTAATTCATTATAAATATTACTAAATTATTCGGGTTTTATAGCAGATTAGATAATGCTAGCGATGGATGGGAAACAAAACTGTAGCCTGTCGAATACGAGCGACGTTGTGTGTAGTGTGCGTTACAGGTGATAGTGTTCATTTGAAAACAAATTATTTTGACAATAAATTTACATATTTAAATATTTAAATAGTGTTTAAAGGGTACAATTTTGTCGTGTAATTCGTAGAGGTAAGAAATATATATATTATTATTAATCATAATACTTATGGATAACATTAATATGAGAATAATAAATTAAGTGATTAAAAATATTAAATGGGCGATTGCAATAATACTTAGTGGGGCTTGGTATGTTTTATATAAAAAAAAAGTTAAATACTTACATTATGTGTAGTATCAGTTATCTAGTACCCATAGTACAAGCTTTGCTTATTTTGGGACTAGATTTCCGTGTGTAACTTGTCCAGGAATATTTATTTATTATATAATCTTTAGTCGCCAACTTGGTATAATAGTCGTCCAGATTTACGATTTTAGATTTATTACTTGCCAAAAGAAAATAATAAATATTACATTTCCGACATTTTTAAAGTCAGTTCAGTTGGTCATTGGCTTATAATTGGAGTAGGTACTATAAAATAATTGCAGAACTCATTTACATGTGCTTCCATTGAATTATCTCCTCTTATTTCACTTAACATTATGTTTTTCAAAGTTAACTCTATGGAACTATATTATATATAACTGAATTATATATTTCTCTTTCTTTTTCTACAAATATATCTTTCGTATAATCATCATCAGGTCATTTCAGTCCGTCACAGACAGGAAGACCTGCCCCCTTACCACCAACTCTTATAGCGATTCAATAACAGAATAGAATGCTTATTCATACTAATGAATAAGCGACTCTATTTCAAATTGAATAGAGTCGCTTATTCATTGTTATGAATAAGCATTCTATTCAATTATTGAATCGCAATAAGAGATGGTGGTAAGGGGGCTGGCCTACACTCCCTACGCTGGCCAGACGGGGTTGGGGAGGCCTGATCGATGTTTTATAATGTATTTCCCTTAGTCGCCTTGTAGATACGACATCCACAGGAAGAGACGGAGTGATTCTATTCTAGTCTGCCGGAAACCACACGGCCAACATTTTTCTATATTCTCTTCAACGGTATCTTTCGTATATGTGTGTAATGTCATGTATAATTTTAATAAATTAATGATGGGCCACCTAGCTAATTTTATCATTATTTCTCTGCTATAGGTTGTCTGGAAGAGATTGCTTTTAACGATAAGGTTGCATTTTGTACTTTTAATTTTTGCCAGTTTCTTGTATGTATCTTTGTCATGTTGGTGCAATAAAGTGTATACTATTCTATTTATAAACATAAAATATAAATATTGTCAGACGAATTACACGGCGCCATCTAGCCCCAAAGTAAGCGAAGCTTGTGTTATGGGTACTAGACAACTGATAAACATACATAAATATTATTTTTTTGTAAATACATACCTACTTATGATACATAGAAAACACACAGACAAAGACAAACAGACATGTTCATGCACACAAATGTTTGTCCTATGTGGGAATCGAACCCACGAGCGTTGGTGTCGAAGCCGCGTCATTGACCGCTACGCCACCGAGCTCGTCAATTTATGTATAATTTATGTATTCATACTGAATAACAAAGTTATCAATGCAATATTTAATAGTGCATTATTTATTACATTTTGTCATTTATTCAACAGAGGTTTTCCTATACATATACTTTGAACTTTTGAAATATTTCTCAAATCATTTTATTTATCAAATAGGTACTTTCTTGGAGAAAATTTTGGCTTGATATTAATGGAAACAGCTTGAAAGTAATAATTAGCTTAACTCAACCTATCCAAACTGGATCATTTCTAAGTTTATATTGTAGTCGAAATTTTATATTAATTATTTCACTAGAACCGTTTAGTGAACTAGTGGATTTCCGAATCACTGTTTATATCATTTCAATGCGACATATACATTTTTTGAGAAATAAATAAATATTCCTGGACAAATTACACACGGCCATCGAATCCCAAATTAAACAAAGATTGTACTATGGGTATTAGATAACTGATAGAATATATTTAAATACATTTCTTTTTGTAAATACATCCATATAATACATAGAAAACACCCAGACCAAGACAAACAGACATGTTCATGTACATAAATATTTGTCTTGTATGGGAATCGAACCCGCGACGTCGGAGGCAAAGTGCCAATTGCTAACCATTCGACCGAGCTCGTAGTGTGTACATATTAAATAATTTAAATTGCACACCTGCGAAGCCGTAGCGAGCGAGTCGCTAGTTAAAAAATAAACTTAAAAAAATAAGTATAATAATCAGACAACAAAATTGGGTCATCATAAATACAATGTGAGTAACAGAACAGAAATCTGGGCTATCTCAGAAAAAATGGTACCTACTCGACAAACACAACTACTCATTTATATAAGTACTTATGTACATACATATCGCATTGATAACATAGTGTTGTCATAGTATTGCCAGTATTACATTACACCTTCGTGAAAAGAGGTTCTTAGGTCTCTTGTACACGTTAAGAAAAGTCGCCGGGCCTATGCAAGAATTCGTGTCGTTTGTACACACGAACTGTGTACACTGCTTCCGCGCTGACCAAGAAACAATCTTGTCTGCGCTAGACATGACGCGCGACGTTTTGCTGCGATGCGGTGGTTTTCGTGCCTAGATCCGACTAAATTCTTGTTGTGTACATGATGAATTGGTCCTATCTGCAGTAGACACGGTGAAATTTCTTAGCGTGTAAAAAAATTGTCAATGAAATAAAATAAAAAATTAGGGGTGGGTCACCCTTATCATTTAGGTGTATGAAAAACAGAAACAGTTGGCCGATTCTCAGACCTACCCGATATGCACACAAAATTTCATGAAAATCGGTCCAGCCGTTTCGGTGGAGTTTGGTAACAAACACAGCGACATGAGAATTTTATATAGATTTATTAGGTTAGGGTTATGAGAGAGTTGGGGCATAGCGTGTTTTTAAGCTGCCCGACTGGGTAAATACCTCCACGTTACAGAATACCGCTGCAAAATAACAATTCCCTAGAGAGTTGTTGTAATCCTCCGAGTGAATGAGGTCACCAGAAAGGAAGAAAGGAAGGAGTATAGGCTGGCAACGGATCAGTGACCCCTTGGTGTTGCTGATATCCATGGGCGGTGATGATCGCTTTCCATCAGGTGAATGTGGCTCGTTTGCCCCCCCCCCCCCCCCTCTCATATAAAAAAAACATATAAATGCGAAGTTTGTGTCAAAGATGGATCTGTTCGTAGTCTTTTACGCGTAATTGGATTTAGATGAAGTTTGGCATAGGTACATTGATGTTGTACAGGTATTTTCTTTTAATTCTGAACGATAAAAACATATATATATATGAGATATAGATTTATTCGTTTATATCTTTTATATAGTTATCATATACATGTGTGTTTATATAGTTATCATGAACATTAAATAAATAAAATAAATTAATAAATATTTCTGGACAATTTACACAGCGCCATATAGTCCCAAATTAAGCGCAAAGCTTGTATTATGGGTACTAAACAACTGATAAATGTACTTAAATACATTTTTTTTGTAAATATATACTTATAATACATAGAAAACACCCAGACCAAGACAAACAGACATGTTCATGCACACAAATGATTGTCTTGTGCGGGAATCGAACCCGTGGCCTCGGAGACAAAGTGGCCATTGCTAACCATTCGAGCTCGTCAAATAGTCACCACGTGTAGATTAAACGGGTAATTTAATTTTTTTAAAGCAGACACAACTTATTATTTTTTTAAAAGAACGAAAATTGGTTACTGGTTCGTACATAATAGTATAGACTACAGTCACTGCTCTCCATCAAGCGGCCCGTATGCCACCTTCGACCATCGAGCTCGTCAAAGTTAAATGTATAACTCTAAGGGATATCAATGAATATTATTTGTACGGTTAACAGCAGGGTATAGTGGTACTAGTGCCTGCTTTGTTCCATCATTTTACCTATGTTCCATGTATAAAAGACATACCTAATCCTTATTTTTGTTTATCATATTTTTCTTAGAAAGTACTAACACGTCAGATAATTTTCATATTATCATAATGAAATCTGATTTAATTAATAAACAATCTGATTATAGCCAGAAAGTTGAAGCTTTCGTGCGAAATGGGAGTTATGATTATCGTTGATTAAATTTTAATAATTAAACTGAGACTGACTAGTAATTATTTAATTTACCTATCTATGCATAAACATAGATAAAACGAACGAGTGTATTGTGTCTATACAAGGCAATCTTATCAAGAATTACCATTTTTTTTGTAGTCAAGTTTTTATTATCTGTGAAGAAAACAGAACTAAAAAGTATAAAACTATGTTCCGCTCACCAAGCCCTTTGATTTGATACCCATATCATCGGGAAATTAATGTGAAAATTATAAATAGAGTTTTTGTGACGGTCGCCATATATAAATAAATGGCATAAATGGCAGCATTTAGATAATAATGTATTGTTACGAGAACCCAAGAAGTGTACCAAATTTCATCACAGTCGGACTCTGGGAAGGGGGTCTTAACTGCCAACTTGAATAAATAAATAAATCTGTTATTGAAAAAACAATATAATAATTTAACTACTTCACATCTAATATAAAAATCATAGACTGCTTTGTGCCCTTAATTATTATCTTTAATTTCGAGAACTACTAACCAATAATTTTGTTTGCTTACAGTACTTTATGCAAAAATGGCGTAATGTGAAGACTTGTGACAAATTTACAATAACCTTTACCTACCTATGACGAATTTACTTCCAATGTATGGAGTGTACAAAAATGTGACGAATTTACTTTGTGGCGAATGAACAACAACCCCAAAAACTTAACTTAAGTCTAAATTAACATAATGGAATAATTTTCCCATCTGCAGAATGCAGACTCCGCGGTGAAACTAAATTTAATAAGTTCGTAAAAATAAATAAATTAATCTGTATACGTTTGTATACATTTTTAAAGTCCATATAAATTTGATAATACTCTCGGTCTAACGACTTACGACTTACTAAAGACTTACGGTAGAGATTTGATCATTAGGAAGCTAAAAAAGTATCCATACTCCATTGTGTATATCGTATATCGTCTTGTAGAATAGACATACCCATGTCAGGCATGATTATTTCAATACATATATGGATATAGAAATCCCATGTCACGATGTTTGTCAACCATAAACTTCGAAACTATTTAACCGATATTGATTGAAAAATCTAACATAGATATTAAAATTAAAGATCTTTAATTGTTTTAGTTTATTGTATTTTTCGATATTGTTAAATGTTTATTCAATTAAAAAAAGGATATCCTATAGGGTTAGTAACTTAGTATACCCCATCCAGCCCCCAGCTTATTACGATGACGAGCTCGGTGGCGTAGCGGTCAATGACGCGGCTTTGACACCTCAACGCTCATGGGTTCGATTCCCACATAGGACAAACATTTGTGTGCATGAACATGTCTGTGTCTTGGTCTAGGTGATTTCTACGTATCATAAGTATGTATTTACAAAAAAAAAATGTTTTACGTATGTTTATCAGTTGTCTAGTACCCATAAAACAAGCTTGGCTTACTTTGGGGCTAGATAGCGCTGTGTAATTTGTCTGACAATATTTTTTTTTTATTAGGGTAGGATAACGTCCTGTCGAGTCCGTTAGTTATTTTATTTAAGTAGGTTGAGAGTAAATGGGCGAAAAGGCTCGTCTATGGTGCTGCAGCTGTTAGGAGGTAGAAATCTCCTTACAAATTTCAAGGGTCACGCCAGCTTCTCTCACCACAGGAGCATTCCTGTGGTGAGAGTACTGCGTGAGCATTTCTGTGTTTACTGATTTTTTACTGCGACTGTATTCTAAGAATTTATTATCATTATAAATTATAAATAATATGATACGCATCGATAACCTGAATAATTGGCTATCAAAACATGTCATATCGCGATAAAACTAGAACAAAGAGAAATAGATAAAACATGTTCACAGGAAATACAAGAACTTTAGCTCCAGGGTCATGACTTTTCAACTTACATCAAATAAGTATTCTATGTTGTGGATCATAGATCATAAGTCACAATTCTAGAACGGTATATATTCTACCATCTGTATTATCTTTGGTCCTACTATTAGGGTTTACAATGTTTGCTCCACTTCATGTATTTTTTTTTATACTACGTCGGATGGTAGACAAGCATACGGCCCGCCTGATGTGAAGCGGTTACCGCAGCCATATTAACGCTGGCAACACAAAATATCGCTCGCGCGCCGCCACCCCCGCTGCCAATGCAGCATCTCCTTCCTTTCTGTTGACCTCACTCACTCGCAGGAACACAACAACCCTCAAGGGAATTGTTATTTGGCTGCGGTATTCTTTGAGGTGGAGGTACATTCCCCAGTCGGGTAGCTTACAATTACGCTCCCTACCTCTCTTTTCGCCAGAGCTTCGTATGTCAGTCAGCAGGGTGCACCGCGTGCAGATGAAGATGGCTTTGGTTCAAAAATGTTGATGAACCACATACACCCCAAAATACTTTTCTATTAATAAACGGACGCATAACCTGCCAATAGGTAAATTTAATCAATGGCAAGAGTTTGATCTTATTGTAACACTTTTCCCGTAACACTTAAAAGAGATTGTTTATTTTTCTTGAAAATGCATATTTCTTGTTTGTCTCTGATTCTTTGCGGTAGCCTACTGCCAGCTATTGTATATTCTGTCAACTACGCAACTTTGCCCAGCTGGAGTCGTGACTACTTCAGCCGTTCAGCGTCTCTATTGTAAATGTAAGTAAATCAGAGGACTCAGATGGCAAATCAAATATTTTACTAGTAGCTATAATGTTTTACATGGACACCATGGGACAGAGAGAACGACTTGCCTTTTTAATATTCATACTGCCAATTTTAAGGGCTCTGGATTCTAACAGTCTCGAGGGTGTGAAGCCAATATGTAATAGGTGTTAGTTAAAATGGGTAATTCTGTAAAATAATAGGCTTGTATCCCATTTTTTTTTTCGATTTGTTATTAAAGACGTCACAATAACATAACTAAAAGTGAAAGAATTACTTCGATAGCATAAAAACTTCTCGAGATATGATAACTTGATGATCACAATTTTGGACTATCCCGAAAACGCTCCATACAAAAGGCCACCACGTTATGACGTCACACCGTGCTATTTTATATGCATTAAATCAGAAATTTGTACGACAGCTATGTTAAATATTGCGTTTATGTAGCCAGTGCCGTAACAAAAGTTATAGCATTTTTTATTGTTTCTACAATGGTAATATTTATTTTTTATAATTTCATACCTTTAAAATGGACTTTCCCACCAAACTTTGACCGCACATAAAACACGTCAGACATAAGTTATTAAAATTTTAAGATCGCAGATCGTTCTAGTTTTATGTATTTTACGTTACTGATAGAGTGTTTTTATAATTTTGTAACATGGGCAACAAGCCTATTATCTGTGATCATCAATTTGTTATGAGTTCCAAGGCAGCCATAGTTTTATCCTTGGGACTCTACCGGTTAAGGCGAAGCCGATTCCCATTGCATTTTTTGATTGCGAATATCAAACTTAAGCTTAGATTTATGGTACCTGTGTTTAGCTTAGCTGTTAGATACCCCGGAGCTCTACAGACTAAGCTGAAGATGTTTGTCAATCTAAAACGTAAGACCGAAAAATAGGTCTCGAAGCTAGGAATAAAAATATTCGCTGTTAATCGGCTTTAGCTTCGTCGGTAGGATCCCTGGGTCGTCAATAAACGTCACTGGTTCATCCAGCTTTTCCCAAACAGTGGGAAACCCACTGTTATTATTTTTGCTGTAGGTATAAAAGATCTCTATATGTCAATATATAATCTTATTCGATACCTTCTATAAACCGGTGCGTTTCTTTACATAAACATATCATCATCATCATCAGGTCATTTTAGTCTCCACTACAGGAGCATGACCCTCTCGTCCCAGACAGAAGGAGGATTTGGCTTACACTCCCCACGCTGGCCAGACGGGTTGGGGAGGCCTGATCGATGTTTTATAATGTATTTCCCTTAGTCGCCTTGTACGACATCCACGGGAAGAGTTGGAGTGATTCTATTAAACAGCTGATATTTGAATTTCACCTAACAAGAGGAATTTTAATGCAAAAATGATAAGTTATCTGTCGTCGTATCATAATTTATATATACCGTACCTACTTATTTTTTTATTATTCATTAGGTAAATTATACTATCAATGTATATATATGAAGAGCACGGTGGTCTAATGGCTACTTGGACTCCGCGGTCGCGGATTCGATCTCCGCACAAGAAAAATATTTATGCTCATAAACAAGCTTTGCTTAGTTTGGGACTATGTAGAAGTGTGTATTTTATCCAGGAATATTATAGTTAACATAGATAAAGATTAAAAATGATTAGATAATAAATTAAGTGGTGAAAATTACATAATATAAATAGTTAGGCAGCCGTTGAGTTTAGCTATCAGGAATACTGAGCATATTAGAGAGTACTGTTGCTACTTTTAATAATAAAAAGAAGCTTGAGTCTTAGTCACTCGTCATGAGTAAGGACTCATGACGAGTGATAATTTTAGTGTTAATCCCACCTAAGATACCTCCTCCATCCAGGATAGGAACCTCCATTTTTTTTTATTATATGCGAAGTTGGCCAAGACAACTATTTAAATAATAATAATTTTAGTATTGTTAAAAAGATACTAAAATGTTATGCATAGCTTAATTGACTCCCAGCTATGTAAAATTTCTTTATGCACTGTTGCGTCGGCTGGAAGAAATCTCTTAAAGAGATGTCTGTTCTCTAATGTCTGTATTTGTTGTTACGCAATAAAGAATATCAGAAAGAAGAAGTCATGATCGCTGTTTTTTTTTACCACCAGTGTGGCAAACAAGCATACGGCCCGGCTGATGGAAAGCAGTTACCGTAGCCTATGAACGCCTGTAAGACCAGAGGCATCACACGCGCGTTGCCGACCCTGTAAAAACCTCTTCACGCCCTTTTTGAAGAACCCCATGCTGTAGTCCCCTGAGAAAACCCCGAATATCTGTAATATAATTCATCCAAATCAATAACAAACATCCGTACATCCATCCATCCATTCTAACGATTTCGTTCCACGTGGATTTCATGACGGAATCCGATGTTTTCTCATATTGTTATTCTCCAGTATGCCTATGTGCTAAATACTAAATTACAGACAATTGTTTTAATCGTTTCGCTTTTTACAAAACATCCATCTTAATCCTAATACATCGCAAAGTCCGTTTATCGCTTACGTCCTCTACCTGTAAGATATCTCTCTGCCACATTTCAGCTTCATATGTCGAGTAGTTTTTGGGTTTTCATGGTTAATCTGCGAATGAGTGACCTTTCGTTTTTAAGTACAATCACGTTTAGCTAGATTTAATAGTTATTGGAAATTTGAAACTTCCAAACCTCTATGATTAAAGATCCAAACATCGTCACCAAGTTTCACACGAAGTTATTATTGGACTCTAAGCCAGCGTTTCTTAACCTTTTACGGTACTCTAGGGGTCCCCTAGAAAATCAAGCTTTCAAGGACCCCCTTAATAAAGAACACATGAATAAATTTAGGACAAATTATTTTAGTACTGAAAACGAATTACATTTTTATATAAAACTAGCGGCCCGGTACGTGCTTCGCTACGTATAAAGTGAAATAATAAAAAAAATTGATTGTGACACCAAATTCATTTATTCAAACAAAAAAATATTTTATTAATTGCTAGCTATTTTAAAACTTAATCCAAAACATTTGGATAAACAAAATTTTTTGTTTTTCCTTTTTGAGCATGAATAAACAAACGGCTGGGGTACCGACTCTGGAATAGGCAAAATAAAGTCGAAGCACGTCCAAAATTAAATGACCGCATGAATGACATAACAACATGCCTGTACTGTCAGCACTGAAAAAAGTTCAATTTGACAGCACAATCCCCATCTGAAAAAAATTTCAATTTAACTGCAAAATCCCCATTAACAAAATGATCCGCCATTTATTGAATTCAATTGTTACAAAAAATGTGATAAATGAAGAACCGCTCTACCGATTTTGTGCAAACTTCATCTAAACCATCTACTAAATAGTCCGAATAAACCCTAAACATTTGGTTTGGATAGGTGAGCCCGTTCTTGAGTTATAAAATTACAACGAAAAGTGGCATTGATTTTTATATATATACCTAGATAAAAATACTGTGTTAATGTGAAGGTTGGTGCTGTTTTTTTGTAAGTCTAACTGGCATTATTTAATAATTCAAATGTTCATAGATAAGACGGAGGACCCCCATACACATACTCGCGGACCTCCAGATCACAGGTTAAGAAACACTGCTCTAAGCCTGACTACTACTAAGACTAACACAATGCACTATATAGTACGGAATTAAGTGATCGCTTACTGCAATGCGGATATCCGTTAATGTCATAATGCACCGATACTGTCAATCGTAAATTGACGCCACATTGACACCCAGATCCTGCTGTCTTCCGCCTTTAACTCAATCGACGAGCTCGGTGGTCGAATGGTTAGTAATGGCCACTTTGACTCCGAAGTTGCGGGTTCGATTCCCGCACAAGACAAATATTCATGTCCATGAACATGTCTACTTGTCTTGGTCTGGGTATTTTCTATGTATTTTATGTATGTATTTACAAAAAATAATGTATTTAAGTATAATATCAGTTATCTAGTACCCATAGTACAAGCTGTGCTTAGTTTGGGGCTAGATGGCCGTGTGTTTTGTCCAGGAATATTTATTTATTTATCTGAACTTTGTTACTGGTATAAGTTCAGGTTATAAAAAAACAGAAAAACTTTTCACCAATACTGGATAAACAAGACAGATATGCGTTGTAATTGTTGTGGGCAATGGGACACATGGGTGCGCGTGTACTGAGTGTGTTTATGTGTGCTGTGTTCGGATGCTTAAATAGTATGAGGTTTATACCTCTATGTAATTTGATAATTACGTGTCAATTTTGTGTTCGTTGTCAGCATTATACACTTATATCACGACAATAGCAAAAAACCAAGTGCGAATGAAACTCTCTTGTACTAGGGTTGTGTATAATTTTTGGTGAATTCGACGTCCATATTACTCGAACCCTAACATTGCGCCCTTAGTACTTCAAGATTGGATCTAAAATTTTGGGCACTTATAATTCCACATGACATGTGGAAATATAATTTTATGTATGTTTTCCACACTTGCACTATTAGTCCTTATTTTCTTGCCAATTTTTATGATTCTAGGTCAATGGGGACCACCTTATAAGTTTTGATTTATTTGCCAGTGTCAAAATATAGTGCTTATAAAAAAGGTGTCTTTTGTTTGTGTTGGCTTAGAAGTTTGATTTTTTCATACCTTTTTAGGCAGACACAATTGCTATGATATTAATTTCAACTTGATACCTCCACAGTCCACACGTTCCAGAGAAAATAGTATTTTCTCATACTCAGACATACTGGAACGACGTATAATATTTTGACAGATATACAGACAGGCGGACTGAGAGACAACGATGCGACCCTATAAGGGTTTCTTCTCTCCATTCGAGCTACGTAACCCTAAATAAATATAACAAGTAAATTATTGTCACTGATACAAATTGGGGGGACTTGGTGCTCTAAATACAATGCCCGGCTTAGTTTAGGTCCAGATATCTCATAGATTGCATTTATTTTATATATTGTTGTAACAAAACCTCAACTGTGTATTAGTTATTCTGTAATTTGTTGAGATGAATAAACGATTTTATGATTTCAATTTTGAATTAAAAACATAAAAATAATAAATAACACTACCAACGCCTAGGATTTTTCTATCACTTTACAAAAAAGCACGTGAAAACTTTCTGACATTAGTCAGGAAACAAATACGAACAAATTCACAACTGGAAGCTATTTAAATTCGATTAACATATATGTTCGTTAGATCACGATCTTACGTGGCGATATATCTATTTCCTGTAATATAAGCTACCTCTGCTCAATACAGCCGTGGTCGTACCGAGCGGCAGTATTGGCGCGATTACCACGCTAATAGGCCGCCTTTCGCAGGCTTCCTTTGCCTTACGCGAGCGCGAAAAAAGTTTTCAGAAAGTCGAAAGTAGTCTATGACTAGTTCGATTTTAAAATAGGAAAATTATTTCTTTTCGCGCGGGAGTAAGGGTCTGTTACGCGATCGTGAAAAATTGATTTCCGGTGCAAAAAGTGAAATTTTGTTTTTTTTTTAAATTAGGTGAGTGTCTTTCACTGTTCATTCAAATATCACACTTAAATAGTACACACATGTGAAAGAATATTATATAAATCGGTATATACATAAATTTAATTACATTATCTAATTGATAATAAACAAATTATAATGCAATCTTATCTTTATTTACGTATTAATTTTATGTGAAAGTTAATTTATGACGTATTGACATATTTTGTGATATTTTATCATTTAATTATAACTTATTAGAATATACCTACACTAACGTTTTCTATAATTTCTCTATAAGTTTATGCTAAGGAATTAGTGACCTCCTACTAACGCTACTACCATTTCTTAGATTTTAATAATAAATAATAAATATTCTTGGACAATAGGCTTGTATCCCATTTTTTTTTCGATTTGTTATTTAAAGATGTCACAATAATATAAATATAGGTGAAATAATTACTTCGATTGCATAAAAACTTCTCGAGATATGATAACTTGAAGATCACAATTTTGGACTATCCCGAAAACGCTCCATACAAAAGGCCATCACGTTATGACGTCACACCGTGCTATTTTATATGCATTAAATCAGAAATTTGTACGACAGCTATGTTAAATATTGCGTTTATGCAGCCAGTGCCGTAACAAAAGTTATAGTATTTTTTATTGTTTCTACAATGGTAATATTTATTTTTTATAATTTCATACCTTTAAAATGGACTTTCCCACCAAACTTTGACCGAACATAAAACATGTCGTACATAAGTTATTAAAATTTTAATTTACGTTACTGATAGAGAGTTTTTATAATTTTGTGACATGGGCAACAAGCCTATTGTCCAAGAATATTTAAACTGTGCTTAGTAAACAACGCTTAAAATTTTAAGCATCTCGATCTAAAACCCAAACAGATAATATAATTTTCTATTATGAAATTCCTTATCGACTCATCCGTAGAACTGAGTCCGATGTGATCATGGAACAAAAACGTGTTAAGCTAGCTAGACTAGAAAAGGAATATGAATTCTTCAGATATAGATACCGTTGTAGAATTTTCGGATGTCATTTATCTTCCGATATTTAGAATCAAATAAAGTTCAATCTGACATTAGCTCCCCATAAAAAGGCACGAAAATAAACTACCAACAATACATATCGTATTCTATGGGTGAGTCGTTATATTTACTTTCATATCTTATCTTGACTGAAATTCACAACTGAAACCGTGGCGCAACGCTAGTCAGCCAGAGATAAACGGACGAGCCATTAACCTGGCTGTCGATAGACACTCATAATTGCAATTAATAACAAGTACTCTTTGATTAAAATCTAAGTATAATGTTGAACTTAAACTTGAATATCAAGTTATCAATGCGTGAGAAGTATTTATGACCTTACTCACTCGCAGTAATACAACTACCATTTATTGCAGCAATTTTTAATATTTTCAGAGTTTTTAACCCCAAGAACCAATAAAGGAAACTGTTTTTACCCTCCCCCTAGATCTCATTATTGATGAGCCCGATAGTCGATTGGCTCACAATGGCCACTTTGATTCCGAGGTCGCGGGTTCGATTACCGCACAAGACAAACATTTGTGTGGATGAACATGTCTGTTTGTGTTGGTTTGACTGTTTTCTATGTATTATATTTATTTATTGGGGTGTAAGTGGTTCATCAACGTCTTTAAACCAAAGCCAACTTCACCTGCACGCGGTGCACCCTGCTGACTGACAAACGAAGCTCTGGCGAAAAGAGAGGTAGGGAGCGTAATTGTAAGCTGCCCGACGGGGGAAATGGGAATGTACCTCCACCTCACAGAATACCGCAGCCAAATAACGGTTCCTTGAGGGCTGTTGTGTTCCTGCGAGTGAGTGAGGTCACGAGAAAGGAAGGAGATGCTGCGATGGCAGCGGGGGTGGCGGCGCGCGAGCGATATTTTATGTTGCGAGCGTTAATATGGCTACGGTAACCGCTTCACATCAGGCGGGCCGTATGCTTGTCTGACACCCGACGTAGTATAAAAAAAAAAAAAAAAATTATACGTAAGTATTTACAAAAAAATATATATTACATATTATATCAGTTAATACCTATAGTACAAGCGTTGCTCTGTCAACCCTAATTTATCATCCCACTGCTAGGTCGGGTCTCCCCTCAATCGAAGGGGTTTAGCACGAGGACTTATGGGTTTATTTATCTCGTTCTCGTTGCACGATATACATAAACCCATCCATGGATAAGCTACGGTCGATATAACTTAACTTCATACATTTTTAGTTTACATTCTTCATATTCGCTCAATTTGCGAGAGAGCTTAAATATGCTGGGCATGGATATTCGCTGCAACCTTAACCAAAGGGAATATATTGAGAGCATCATCTCAACAGCTTCAAAAAAACTCGGGATCCTGAACAGGGTGCGGCGGTTCTTCGCGCCGGACCAACTTTGTCTCTTGTATAAGACTCAAGTTCGGGCCTGCGTGGAGTACTGCTCGCATCTCTGGGACGGTTCCGCCCAGTATCTCCTCGAGGCTCTCGATAGGTTGCAGCGACGAGCGGTCCGCATAATTGGTGACGAAGAGGTCACCAAGAATCTTGAACCTCTTCAGCTCCGCAGGGATATTGGCTAACTAAGCGTATTTTACCGCCTATATCATGGCGAGTGTTCTGAAGAACTGTTTTCCCTTATCCCTTCCTCCCCTTTTCGTCACAGAACATCACGTGCAAGCTCGCGATATCATAAGTTTACCGTTGGGATCATTCCTTCGCGTACTAAAAAGTTTGGCAACTCCTATCTATGTCTCACCATTAAAAAGTAGAACGCGTTGCCGGCATACGTATTTCCTCATTCATACGATATGGGATCCTTCAAGAGAAGCGTGAAGAAGCATCTTGTAGGCCAGCATGGCAGCGTCAACTGACAAGACATCAAGGTCTCTTGTCCGTTGCCGATGCGATTGGGGCTCCTCTTATCGCTTACCATCAGGCGAAGCGGAGCTAATATGCTGAGCTAATATAAAAAAAAAAAAACTTGCACTTTCGATTAGAGAGACACGCACAATGACGCCATTGAGCTCCTCAATCCTTAGTACATTAGTTCAAAAGATTTTTTATGTGATAGAAGGGCAAACGAGCATGTGGGTCACCAGATCGAAAGCAATCACCACCGCCCATGGAGATCAACAACACAAAGGGCTCGCCGATCCGTTGCCAGCCTATACTCTTTCCTTTCTCTCTTAAGAATAATAAATGTTAAATCGGACGAATTAGATAGAAGACGGAAAGACTAGATTCTGTGACGAAAATTCTCCATTTTAGAATGTTTATTTAATCTGTGTTTCTATTACGAGTACTAATGCTTGGAATATTACGAAAAATGCGTAAATCCATGTAGTTTCCACACGCAACCCGTCGGCTTGAGTGCTAGAATCCTACTAACCTACTTGGTTACTGTACTATGTACTAATTTTATTAACGTTTTAGTTAGGTATACATAATTATTTTCTAGTTCTTATGAATAAACACCGAAGCGTTAATTACTAAGGGACACGACAATTTATCATTCTGCTAAGTATAAACAACTAGTTTTACTTTGCTGAACAGCGTAGAGACACACCCTGGCCGCTCCATACAAAAAATGACATCACAAACAGACCGCGTCTGTATACGTGCAAATGTGTGTATTGATGCCTTAGGGTTGACTGTATAACGAAGTAGGTACCTTGCGCTGTGGTAATTTGCATCCTTAGCGGCTTGTGTAATTTTTTTAACCATTTTCAAAAATAAGATTTGACCCGAATGCTTGGGAATTTCTTTGTAACTACTAATCCGATTTGCGCGTGGATTTCGTCTTTCAATAGTATATTTTTTTGGGAAACGTTTTGTGCATAAAACTTAGCTAAATTATTAAAAAAAAAACAGACTTGTAGACTAAATTGTAGGAGTAAATCAGTTAAATGGAAGTTAGTATGGTGTTTAAAAAAATATATCTTAAAAATTGTTAGATCACTTAACGCTGTTTAGGCTTCTATGGGAACTCAGTTTGCACGTGGGTAAGCGATGCCGTGTGTCTAAAGCTAGTCTTGTATTTACTGTTCATTCATTTGACTGCAGAAAATGATGATGCAAAGTAGAGGAAGTTGCATATTACAGAACAATTATGACAAAGGATTCAGAAGGCGGAACGCAGGTAAACAGTCCAACTTGTATATAGATTTTATGTATATTTATATGTGTACTCATTTATATGACGCTGTTTGCTAGCGCATCTCCGACATAATATAGATATAACTTGAAAAAATAGACATTATTCTATGATGTTTGGATGGACGATCATAAAAGTTAGTTCCTAAAAACGTGACACACTGCACAATCCTAAGAACCGTCTATCGAAGCGTAATTGTCGTAGAATAATAAAATTAATCACTACATAGTATAAAACAAAGTCGCTTTCTCTGTCCCTATGTCCCCATGTATGCTTAAATCTTTGAAACTACGCAACGGATTATGATGCGGTTTTTTTTAATAGATAGAGTGATTCAACTGGAAAGTTTATATGTATAATATATGCATAACATAGTAGAAAAACACTGATAATTTAGAGGTTTCTAATGTGATGTCGTAAATAAACACATTTTTTTGCTCTTTCATTGCAAACGCTGGCTGAACCCAACGAGATAGATCAAAATAATGTAGTACAGTATTGTTCACCTTAAAATGGTCTACAAAAAAGTTCGCGATGGTATATGTCTATCTCTTAGTGGTAACACACAATAACCGTTATTTTATCCTTTGCTTTTTACAAGAAATAATGCCTTATTTACGAAGCGATTTTAAGCAATACAGAATTAATCCTTATCCAATTAAGTACCTTAAATACATTGCGCATTTAATATAGATCAATATGGCCCTTCACAGCATGTAATTTAAATGAATAGTTTAGAAGATATTACACATTTAAAATGCAGGGACATAACGGCTGTGGCGGTACCGGCCGCGGAGCCGGCGGCGTGTGCTTATAACTGGGGAAGGACTGGATAGGACAAAGCGCAAAGACCTTCTGTAGTACATTTAGTATCAGCATTGCACCCGTGCGAAGCCGGGGCGGGTCGCTAGTAATATATATTTCTGGATAAATTACACATAGTATGTATATTACAGACATGTATATTACTTACTTTGCTAGGATAGCTGTTGGTCTCCCAATAAATAAATAAATAAGAAAATATTTCTATGGAGCGAGAAAACTGTTACGGAATTCCAATTTACAATTCCGTGATCTCGATCTTATATAGCGGCCCGTTACGTGCTTCGCTACGTAAAGTGGAATACAAAAAAATAATAATTGGAACATCAAAATTCATTTATTCAAACATTAAAATATTTTATTAATTGCTAGCTATTTTAAAATTTAATCCAAAACATTTTGATAAACAATATTTTTTGTTTTTCCATTTTGAGCATGAATAAACAAACGGCTGGGGGTACCGACTCTGGAACAGGCAACATAAAGTCGAAGCACGTCCAAAATGAAATGACCGCATGAATGACATAACAACATGATTGTACTGTCAACACTGAAAAAAGTTGCAATTTGACAGCACAATCCCCATCTGAAAAAAGTTTCAATTTGACAGCAAAATCCCCATTAACAAAATGATCCGCCATTATTTTATTGAATTCATTTGTTACAAAAAATGTGATAAATGAAGAACCGCTCTACCGATTTTGTGCAAACTTCACATAAACCATCTACTAAATAGTCCGAACAAACCCTAAACATTTGGTTTGGATAGGTCAGCCCGTTCTTGAGTTATAAAATTACAACGAAAAGTGGCATTGATTTTTATATATATAGATGTTATAATTTTATACATATAATATGAATAATCTTTAGTGTTACTGTAGATTAAAATATTGAATGCACGAACGGGAAAATATAATGGTGATTGCCGAAGACCATAACGTTTAAGCTAAAGTGGTTTCAGATCGATTGGTATAACTGGAAAATCGAACTTCGGTTTAAGGTAATGGCAAGTAATTTCAGCTTACTCCGTAGAACTCGAGAGTCACTATCAGCTAAACAAAACACTAACACCACTAACTGAAGCAATAATTTGATTTTCATATAAATACATCAAACGAGAATCGGCTTCAGGAGAATAGGCGGTAGGGCCCCTAAAAAGTTTAGGAAACCGTGCACAAATTGATCTAGAACATCTATGTGCTATTGAGGGTATATCTCTTTTCTTACGGCTTATTTACAGCCGTTTACGCGTAATATAGCGAAACACCTATACATTCACCTATGCTCACTTTCAGAGTAGGAAAGGAATAAAAGGAATTTTTATAATAATTATTTTGTGAGTGTTAGAATTTACAGTGTTACTTTTCAGGCTTAATTTAATTTACATTTTTTATCACGAAATTATGATAGTCGTAACAATAAAATCATCTATGGTATTAAACTATGTCTTCTGAGGTTAACAGGTTTGATGCCAAGAAAACATTGAAATGAAGTGCATCGCCGTAAATTTTTACATTCCACAACGCTTTGAATACTGGCAAAGCCAACTTCATTAATTAGCACGTGATACACGGCACGTGCAGTTGAACTGGACTTTGGCTCTTAAGATGAGCACTCTATACACCCACTAGTATATGTACTCCACAACGTTTTGTCTGGATGGGCGCGTCTGTTTTTCTTAGTTGGATCTCATAGGTGTATTTTAGAAATATTACACAAAACTCATACTCATTTAAAAGCAGAAGGTTTTAAAAGCACACTTGCAGGAGACCCGGCTTTTTGTTAACATAATTCGTGAGATAAGCCGCGAAGAACAGCGATAGACTATAAAATACAGTAACAGCCTGTTTTACAACATAGAGAGAGAAGCATCATCTTTATTGTAACAAAATGAAGTCTTAGCATAAAAGGTATTAAGTGTCTATGATTTTAGTCACTGTGTAGCCTTTGTTATGTCTGCCAAGCAATCTAACTTTTATAGCGCATTGTAAATATAATAGGCGAATGACATGTTATAAATATGTAGTACTATTAGAAGAACTGTCATAGTGTCACCAAGGAATTTATCGATAAAATTTCCAGCAAGTACATAATCGAATTGTAGAATAAATAGTACATGCTATGTTTGTCGAGTAAAAACAATATACTTGAACATCTGGTTTTAACATCTGTCATTGCGGTGTTCATTTGATTGTAATGAATAATTAATTAATAATGATCGTTCTATGAATTAATGAGTCACTGTATCGCACACCACCACCGCCAACTTTACCTTTAACGCAAAGTTTAAAAATCAAAGACTCCAACCAGTGCATCCTCCCCGCCATGACATACGGTGCAGAAACTTGGACTCTGACGTTGGGCTGGTCCATAAATTGAAAGTCGCGCAGCGAGCGATGGAGAGAGCTATGCTCGGCATTTCTCTACGGAACCAAATCAGGAACGAAGAAATTCGGCGGAGAACCAAAGTTGTCGACATAGCTCTCAGAGTCAGCAGGCTAAAGTGGCTATATGCTGGCCACATCTGCCGAGTCAGTGATGGCAGATGGGGAAGGAAAATCCTAGACTGGAGACCTCGTATAGGGCAACGAAGCGTTGGGCGCCTCTCGATCACCCTTCTAGATGGACCTTAAGGCAACGGCCGGAAGCGGCTGGATGCGGAAAGGGGAGGATCGCATATGATGGACGGCATTAGGGAAGGTCTATGCCCAGCAGTGGATAGATACATGCTGATGATGATGTGTCACACACACCAAATAATGAGACTTATATACTTTTAAGAAAGAACTACTTTGCACAAAGAATTAGTGTTGCGATCCAACGAGGCAACGGGGCCAGCATATTGGGAACTTTGCCTACGGGCAGCGGTTTATTAGATTAGTTTTGTTTTTAGTTTATTTTAATTAGTTTTAATTTAGATGTATTTATTTAATTATTAATTTTAAGTATTATTTATTTTTAGGTACTTCTTAGGTAATTCTTTATTCTCTCAGATTAAATTTTAAATACCTACATATATTTGTGATCTTATAAGAATGTTTTTCCTATATGTTAAGACCTTTCTTTTTCTACTTTCTGAATGGTTAAAAACAATGTTGAGTCATTAATTTAGGAAATCATGAAAGGAGTACAATGAAAAGGAAGAAAGAAAGTTAAAGTTGAAATTAAGTCTCCCCATTTCTTTAATTAAACTTTATCAGGTCTAATCTTTGAAAACACAATCTCCGAGTATGATACGTAATTAATATTTATAATTATTGTAATTAATTAATAAAGTAAATACTACAGGTATACTTACCTAACATAGAACCTGTACACCAAATCGATTGATTTATTTTTATCTTACATTGGATTCCATTTGTGACCTTTGTTAATTTAGATATTAGACGACTATTACCTGCACTATTAATTTTATTACTTTAATTACCTACTGAATCTTTAATTACATCCGAAGTTAAATTTTACCGGATATATATTTTCACGCGTCCGCCCGGAAATGGATATAAAAAGGTCGCCCACTTCGAGTTTATGGTTGAAAAAAAAAAGTCTATATTATCTGTGGCATGTTCTGTAGTATTTTATCTGTAGTAGTTTATTAACACTTGTATGCATTAACTATAAAGTGGTTTAGATAATATTATCTACGTCGGCATTTACAATAAACTATGATGATAATAAAAAGTACTTTTATAGATGCATATTATCTTAATCAATAACTCCATTTATCTTTCGATCAATCATCCGCAGACTATCAAGTTGTTAAATGAAGTAATGTAAGCCTTTCCCAGGAAACTACAGCATGAGGTTCTTCAAAAATGACGTGAATAGGTTTTTATAGCCTCGTCGACTAGCAAGTGTTGCTCTCGGTGTCGCATGCGTACATAGGCTGCCGTAACTGCTTGCCATTAGTTAGGCCATAGGTTAGGTAGACGCGGACCGTATTTTTTTTATACTACATCGCATGAGGGTCGCATTTTGGGGTGTAAGTGGTTCATCAACATCTTTGAACCGAAGCCAACTTCACCTGCACGCGGTGCACCCTGCTGACTGACAAACGAAGCTCTGGCGAAAAGAGAGGTAGGGAGCGTAATTGTAATCTACCCGATTGGGGAATGTACCTCCACCTCACAGAATACCGCAGCCTAAATAACGGTTCCCTTGAGGGCTGTTGTGTTCCTGCAAGTGAGTGAGGTCACCAGAAAGGAAGGAGATGCTGCGATGGCAGCGGGGGTGACGGCGCGCGAGCGATATTTTATGTTGCGAGTGTTAATATGGCTACGGTAACTACGGCTACGCTAGGCCGACCGTATGCTTATCTGCCACCCGAAGTAGTATAAAAAAATAATAATACTGACAGACAGCGCCTAATGTGAAGCGTTTACCGTAGCCACACAAAAGCTGGCAACATGAAATATCCCTCGAGCGCAGCCACTCCACCCCCGCTGCCATCGTAGCAACTACATTCTTCCTGGTAACCTTACTCACTCGCACGAACAAAACAACCCTTTCAATTTTTTATTTGGCTGCTGTATTCTGTGAGGTGGAGGTACTTCCTCAGACGGGAACCTTTAAATACGCTGTGTCCTACCTTTCCTTTACTGGTAAAGGAAAGGTAGGACACAGAGTATTTAAACTGCTGTTCAAGTAACGAGGCTCTGGAGCCTCGTTAGTTGAACAGCAGGGTATACCACGTGCAGGTGACGTCAACTTTGGCGTAAAGATGATGGTGAGCCAGTTACACCCCAGATAATGGTATGCTTGTTTGTCAGTTTAGTGGTTATTAAAGTCCATTTCCACTCCCTTTGTACATAAAGAAATACAAATTAATCTTAGTTAATATTTTTCCCGTGGCTAACACGTACACGACGTATATATTAGGTTGGGGAAAAAGTCTTTTCGTATTTTATATGAAAATTCAAAACATTTTTTAATAAAGTTTATTTACATTCAACTAAAGTATGTAGGTGCCATTATGTTCGATAACTTTTTGCCATCTTGTAGGTAGAGACATGATCCCATTACTATAGAAATTATGGGACTTCTGTTCAAAAAACCGCGACAAGTGGTTTTGGCAGTGTTCTCGTGATGTTAACCTGACATTGCCTAAAGAATTCTTAAGAGACCGAAACAGGTGGAAATCTGAAGCTGCAAGGTCAGGACTATACGGCGGATGCATTAACACCTTCCAGTCAAACTCTCTTAATTTTTGCTGAGTGGCTAAAGATGTGTGAGGTCTAGCGTTATCATGGTGAAAAATCACACCCCTTCTATTAATTAATTCCGGCCGCTTTCTCTCAACTTTTTGCTTTAATCTCATCAGTTGTTCACAGTAGAGTTCAGAATCGATAGTCCTGCCTGGCGGTAACAGCTCATAATGAATATCTTCCCTTCCAATCCCACCATACACACAGCATCACCTTGTTGCGGGTTAACCCGGGTTTCGCCAGAGTCTGTGAAGCCTGGCCGGCCTTTGACCACGACCTTTTTATGCGCCAAAACTGTTTTGTGGTCAATTTCTAGTTCTTCAGCTACGTCGTAACTACTGATATGCCGATCTTGCTCCACTTTTTCAGAAATGGCATCCATTTTATCCGTAACAGGGCGACCAGAGCGACGTGCATCTTTCACATCAAAATTTCCGGATTGAAAACGCTTGAACCAAATTTGTGCCACTCTCACAGACACTGCACTAGGTCCATAAACGTCACAAATTTTTTTCGCAGCTTGCGTTGAATTTTTACCTTTTTTGTAGTAAAATTTTAAAATGTATCGAATTTCTTCATTAGATTCACTCATCTTGACAGTAAAAAAAAACAAATGAAAATCACGCATTTACCTAATTTGAATTTGGAATTATCTTTTTTAAAATTTAAACTTTTTAAAGATACCAAAACCTGCTAGATACAAATGGTATAACCAAAGAGATTTTATTACAAGTTCATACATACTATAATGCGAAAAGACTTTTTCCCCTACCTATTATGTAAAAAAGTAATTCTGTGAGTATGTTAATTAAGAGTTTTGACATTTTGTCGTGTGTCAAATTTCATCAATATCCGTTCCATTGAGATATACTTAAGTACTTATATCTCAATGGAACGAACGTTTTGGGTAATTGGGTCACAAACATTTTCACAATCTTTCATATTTTTAACCCTCTGGCCAAAAAGGAGGGATGTCGTTGTTGTTATTGTTAGTATCTTTATTGTACAATTGTACATTGTACTTAATTTGTTAAATGCTGACACAGACCTGTGAAGGTTTACTAGCACATAGACACTCTATATATAACTCTAGTAAGCTTGTACTACTTGGCCGTGTGGTTTCCGGCAGACTAGAATAAAATCACTCCGTTTCTTCCCGTGGATGTCGTACAAGGCGACTAAGGGAAATACATTATCAAATATCGATCAGACCTCCCCAACCCGTTTGGCCAGCGTGGGGAGTGTAGGCCAAATCCTACTTCCGTCTAGGACGAACGAGAGAGGGTCGTGCTCCTGATGATGATGATGAAGCTTGTACTATGGGTACTAGATAGCTAATATTATACTTTTTTGTATATTTTATATATATATATATATATATATACGTTTATTCCAATTATATATATATATAGAGATAAATAGGGATATATATATATATATAATTGGAATAAACGTAGGATAACTCAGAAATGGTTTATCTCTTCTTATTTAATTATACCACAGTATAAGTAATAGTATAACGTACAGTATGGCCACTTCCTACAGCTCTCTCGTGTCGACCTCACCTCCCTTCTGAGACAAATCTGGAACAGCCCCCTTACCGCCAACTCTTATTGCGATTCAATAACTGAATAGAATACTTATTCATGCAATAAGAGTTGGTGGTAAGGGGGCTGTTTGCATGACGCCACACGCACACACCCTCGTTTATGTAGTAGTAAACGACGCGACATTTGTATGGAGTGGCTGGGGTGTGATTATACTCTTCAGTAGAGTACATGATTGAGTTTATGTTATGTAGAGTTTGCTTGTCTAACAAGTTACCAAGCAAATATTACATAAATTCAGAAGAATTTCTTCATTGTTGAAATTTTAAAGCCACAGATAAAAAAAGCACTCAATGTTGATAAACCATAGACAAAATATGTCAAGGCATATATAACTGCGCTTCTCAGAAAGTATGTTGGAATCAATACTTATCGTATCTTTTACGAACGAATTCCATCGAGATAATAGGTATATTTTATCTGCCAATATCCCTGTTTCTTTCGAAACACACTCGAAGTGATTGTGAAGATTAACACTGAGAATATTTTTTTAATATTTAAACTTATATAATATATTATTGCAATTTATCATTTCCAAATTTTAAATGTTCGGGTCGGGTTTCGGGTCGAATACGCTGACCTTGCTGAGTGTACCGTTGTTTGGGCCGGGGCCTGTACTGACCGGGCTGGTAGTGAGAGATGTTGTTCGTTGTGCTACAAATATGGTGAATACTTTTCTTATTTTATCTATTTATGTATCATCATCATCATCTCAGCCATTGGAAGTCCACTGCTGGACATAGGCCTCCCCTCTAGATCTCCAATAAGACCGGTTGGAAGCGGCTTGCATCCAGCGCGATCCTACGGTCTTAATGAGGTCGTCTGTCCACCTTGTGGGTAGACGTCCTACGCTGTATGTATATAAATGTACAAATACAACATAAAAAGAAATAGAGAAATCGATCCAGCTGTTCACGCGTGATGCCGAGACTATGGGAAATAGGGATTCTATTTCCCTTGGTCACGGCATCACGCGTGAACGGCTGGATCGATTTCTCTATTTCTTTTTACGTTGTATTTGTTATTGTCAGGAGTAGGTTCTCTTCTTCATTTAACAGAACTGTCAGTCATTTGACAGATTGCGCGAAACCAATTCGAATTCAATATTCATTGTTAGGAAGACAGGACAACGTCTGTCGGGGCAGCTAGTATATATATACATATATATATATATATATATATATATATATATATATATATATATATATGTTTGGTTATGTGTTAAATAGATGTATGTCTGTATATATGACTCATGTTTTCGCATAACTACTGATGCTACTGAACAGCTGAATCAATTTTAATTAATTATTATATTCGTCTTGATGACGACAGTGTCACTGGGTTCATAAAAGCTACAAATTTAAATTGCGGATATTTGGCTCCAAATTGTACGTTTTGAAATATTTCCTGACACTTTTAGTTCGTAGTATCAAAATAAAGAGTCTGATTATGTATACGAGTATGTATGTAGGTACAGCGTACAATTTATATTTATGACTTATATTGACCATTACGATAACAAAATTATGAATAAAACTCCAGTTATATAGTCAAAACTGTTTATAAGTATTTGTTTTACCTGTTTTTATCACAGGCATGTTTTTTTATTATTTGGTATTTAACTTGTTTTATATTGCACAGCTAGAATTGAATAGACTAATGTAGCGTTACTTATAAATAATGCGAGCCATCGACAAAACACCCTTACTTCATACATTTTTTAGTTACCTCAAGGTTTTAGTTGGAAGTATTCTCTCTATTTTTCATCGTGCAAATAAAGGATATTCTATCTATGTCTTTAGCTACTACAGAATTTTTTACAAGAGAATTCTACAACGAAAATATGTCTCACAAAACATCTCTGTCGAATTCCAAAGTGCCCAAGACATTAACCACTTACCGTCCATATTTGCAAAACAAAACGCTTTGTTATATCGCTCGGCTCGATTTACGAGTCGAGCCGCTTTCAGCTCGTGTGAAATGAATGCCTATTGAATAGCTATTCCATGAACACAGCGAATGACATTGTGATCTCCGTATCTGAAAACGTTTCTGAAGAAAATATTATACCCGCTTATATCTTACATTTACCATATTTAACAAATTAGGCAGAAAACGAAGCAACTTAGCAAAAATTCATTTCTATTATTGTATGATGAGTAGGTACTTTGAACGACTAATATGAATTTTTACGCTTGGCAGTTTCGACAAATTGTACTGAAGAGAAAAAACGTTTCCATGTGTTTTGTTTTCAAAATGGAGTCATGAATTTCACTATGTACCGAACCAGTAGCGGACTAATGCTAAAGCGGGCTCTAGACAATATTGTATTTCCGGGCCTATTAAAGAAGTTTTCACTTTCAAAATTAATAACCTAACTTTCGGGCCCCAAAAATTACGGGCCCTAGGCACGTTGCCTAGGCTTTAGTTCGCCCCTGTCATCATCATCATCATCATCATCTCAGACATTGCAAGTCTCTCTCCAATAAGGTTGGAAGCGGCTTGCATCCAGCGCGATCCTGCGGTCTTAATGAGGTCGTCTGTCCACCTTGTGGGTGGACGTCCTACGCTGCGCTTGCCGGTACGTGGTCTCCACTCGAGAACCTTTCGCCTGTACCGAAATTATTATCTGAGGCATGGGCGTAGCTACTGCTGTATGAGCCGTATGAATGATACGGAGCCCTCGGGCTACAAGGGCTCCCGTGTTCGGTTCGGGTAGACAGCAGGGCCTGATGCAATGCGATTCGGGTAGAAGGGCTCCGCCTAAAATTTTGATATGGAGCGTAAGCTACTCCACTGATCTCAGGCTCGATTTTTGCTATAGCCATTACTCAGTTGAAAATTGTGCTGTATTTAAGTGACTCGCCTATCTCCCTTAGAGCCAAAGCGAATCTCACCTGCATGGGGTAATATCCTGCTGATTTGTCGCGTTGACAGGTTCAGACTGCCTAATAGGACATTATTTTGATCGCCAACAGTGATCAAGGTCAGTGGCTTTTGGGCTGCTTGAAAACACTGGCCTCCGCCAATCCGCAGTTGAGCAACGTGGGGGAGTATGCTCTAAACCCTTTCGACTGAGGGGAGACCCGTATCCCAACAGTAAGATTATTATGGGTTGATGCCAATTCTGTAAGGTGGAGGTACTTCCTTAGTCGCGCAACTTATAAATCTGTGTCCTACCTCTCT
Organism: Hypsopygia costalis; assembly: GCA_937001555.2. Lineage (NCBI taxonomy): Eukaryota > Metazoa > Arthropoda > Insecta > Lepidoptera > Pyralidae > Hypsopygia > Hypsopygia costalis. The sequence goes on along the minus strand of OW443340.2, from coordinate 3,500,766 downwards.
TAAAGTCGTACAGCCGAATTGGACTCGACCCATGTTCAACTTTAGTATTTTAAAGAGAGTACTTTGATCGTGTCAACTCAAACTTACTTGTTTACAATTCTTCAATACATAAATAATTAACTGTGTGTAAACAATAACATGCAAGCTATAATTAAGATTGCAATAAATTTCTGGTATCGGTAATTATCTCCGCAATAAGAAACAATAAGCCAATAAACAAACAAATAATTTCTGACTATTTACCTAGATATGGTATATCGTCACATCTTTACCGCACAGATACCCCAATGCTAGAAGACTAAAGTCTTCAACCAGTGCGTCCTCCCGGCAATGACCTATGGTGCAGAGACTTGGACACTGACCATCGGACCACAAGCTAAAGGTCGCGCAGCGAGCGATGGAGAGGGCTATGCTCGGAATTTCTCTGAGGGATCGAATACGGAACGTAGAAATTCAACGGAGAACCAAAGTCGTCGTCATAGTCTTCAGAGTTTGCAAGCTGAAGTGGCAATGGGCGGGTCACATCTGCCGAGTAAGTGATGGCAGATGGGGGAGGAAGGTATTAGAGTGTAGGCCGCGCGTAGGACGACGAAGTGTTGGACGCCCTCCTACTAGATGTTCCGATGACCTTAAGAAAGCGGCTGGATACGGAAGGCGGAGGATCATATTTGGTGGAAAACATTGGGGAAGGCTTATATCCAGCATTGGGTAGATACAGGCTGATGACGATGATAGTATGGTGGATACTTGCAAAGTTAGGGGTTACAATCTTTTGAGTTGGGGGAGAATGGGTGACATTGAGTAAAAGCCAATAACGCATTTTTTTACAATTAGTTGGATCTGTTAGTAAATCAACTGAAATACTCTTGAGCTCATTAATAAGAGATCCAATAAAATGCAGTCCAATAATACTCCCCCCCCCCCCCGGGCCATCGGCAGGCGACGACCTTGGGCCCTATATCAAAATTTGGTGGGAGCCGTAATACTCAAACACGTTAGGACCGCGGCGCTGGGCGGTCTTCTGTCTACTCTACTTGAACCGAATACATCGAGGTCCTTGTAGCCCGAGGGCCTCATAATTATGTTGGTATGGCGGTAGCTAGGCCCCTGACATGACATGAAAAATAATAACCCACATGACTAGGTACCTACTTTACAGTATAATACATCACACAGGACAGGACGTTATTTAAGTTATCCGTCTAAATAATAATGTCGTATTCATCTGACACAGTGCAAACATAAAAATGACGTTTCTTTAGAGCTGGATTATTCTAATAGGTAGAGTCAAGGCTAGATACAAAGAGACAATGTCAAGTACACATTACGTTGCGGTTCACCTGCTGCTTTTCTGTAATTTATTTGTATACGGCATACCTATCACTCTGATTGCTCACATACAGTCCGCATCATTTTAAACTATACTATTAGGTCGGTGGTCCAATTCCCGTAATGTTCAACCCACAGAGTACTTTGTGTTTAACCGTTACGACTGAAACAATTTGGTTGCGTTCACACTTCAACTATTCCACACGTTATAATTCTACGGTACGGTTGAATGGAATGCATTTTACCCATCGTACATAATAATGATTTATTGATTATGTACAATATTAAAATAAAAATTGCTACTCTTACCAGCCGTTTCATAATATAATAATAATAATAATAATTGTTTATTTCAAACCGTAGTCCATGATGTTAGTATCAATATTTCTTAAAAACTATGTTAGTTATAATAAAAACAAATGGTGATATTATGGGGATCCGGGAAAACCATCAGCAGCCCAGCAGGCGCACTGTAACCGCTCTAACAATGTAAATTGTTCCAATGCACCAGCAGTGGACTGTCCCAGCTCTCCGAGATCTTTTTCAGGATGCGGTTGGGGCTGGCACGTAGGCGAGTGAGCATGGAGGCACATCTCTTTCGAATAATGGCATGGAAACTATCAGTTCGTGCCTCCACGAACATGCCAGAAGCACTGCAGCGCCGTGACAAACCCAAGAGCGCCCTGAAGGCATTATTATATTGAACTCTCAGGGCATTGTATGTCCGACGCGTATAGTCCACCCACAGACTACACGTGTAGAAGGATTGGCAATAGACCTTAAATAACGTGATCTTCACTCTCGTACAACGTGCAAATCTGCGGGCCAACACCGAACAGACAACGCCCAGCGTTCTCTCTCCATATCTAAGTTGTCACTAAGGTCCTCAGAGACCCAGTGGCCAGATACTTAAAGTTGGCGACCCTACAGAGTAGAACTCCAGCTAGCGTGATAAATTATGCTCAAGTCAATGAAATTACCCTCCGGATCAGTAGTACCATTGACGAGTACCACATAAAATTATTTATTCTGCCATTGGGCCCTTGTGGGCATTTAGACACGTTAAGACGTGTCTAATTGTCTTACACATTTTGTAAATAATATTCTTATTTTTGAATTTTTAAGTAATTTCTTACAAACTAAGTCTAGCTGGTCTACACAAAAATTAACAACTTCGTCCGCGAACGTAAGCTTGATTCTTTTCAGATAGTTCTGACTATTTTGTACTATAAAGTTAAGTTTACTTATTCACTCAGGTCTTCATTTCATTGATAGAGAAAACGCTAATAAAGATAGTAAAATAAAAGTTTTATTCCTAAAAATTAAAAAATAACACTATAGAACGCTTATAAAATAGAATGGTACTAAAAAAATATATTAATGAAGTAAGAAGAATTGTACATAAGTATCAATCTTAAAGCACTGAATGGAATAAATTAATTAATCAAAAAATAATATTAAAAGTAAACATAAAATCATGTGTTGTAATGAAAATAACTTGTTTAAGTAAGTACATTGTTTAAGTAAGTAGTTTTAGGGGTGTAAGTGGTTCATCAACATCTTTCAACCAAAACCAACTTCACCTGCACGCGGTGCACCTTGCTGACTGATAAACGAAGCTCTGGCGAAAAGAAGAGAGGTAGGGCGCGTTATTGTAAGCTACCCGACAGGGGAATGTACCTCCACCTTACAGAATACCGCAGCCAAATAACATTTCCCTTGAGGGTTGTTGTGTTCCTGCGAGTGAGTGAGGTCGCCAGAACGGAAGATGCTGCGTTGGCAGCGGGGGTGGCGGCGCGCGAGCGATATTTTATGTTGTGAGCGTTAATATGGTTACGGCAATCGTTTCACATCAGGCGGGCCGTATACTTGTCTGCCACCCGACGTAGTATAAAAAAAAACTCCTACGCATTATAATCAGCAATATTTTTAATACTACGTACAAAATTTTCTGTTGCTATAAATATACCAGGCACTTCTGATCTGAACAAAAAATACAGCCACGAAAGTGCCAAGCCAAGAAGTAAGAACGCCAAGAAGGTGTAGAATATGTTTTCCCAAATTATTAGAATAAGAATAAAGTAATTGTCGCAGATTAAAGTTTTGTAATGAAAAAGTCAATGTACAAAATTGCGTCGAACGGAAAGGTATAGTACCGAATTTTTTATCTGTGCGTTTGTGACACTGACATTAAGTGATATTGACAACTCTATGAATCTTAGTCTACAACAAAATATACTTTATTCCTTGGACAGAAGACATATAATTGTTTTCACTACAGTTAATAATCTCACTACGTCATGGACATGACTTTATCTCTGTTTTTCTTGTCAAAATAAATTGTTTTCAAAACAAGGACGTGTCGTGTTTACGGTGCAAATATAATTCGAAACTGAAATGCGATCTTCAATATTCCGTCGCAATAGAAGAGGCAGTTATTCAGAAACCGAACCACTTCTTTCGTCGCCTGGAACAAGTACATTAAATCATCATGAGGTACAAAAACCAATCTTTTCTAGCGTTTTAACATTTGACTTTAGACAAGTTCTGAGACCTATATTATGCGCATTATAAAATATCAATGATTGAAATTACTTAATATGATGGGTCCCTTTCACTTCAACAACATTTACGCAAAGCTGTCCTTTGCGACTACCCAACCGTAACGAAATAAAAAGTTATATACATATGCTTTTTGATAAATATATCCAATAAGTTATGACTCTTTGACATTGAACTATTACTCAAAAACAGCTCACTGCTCTTTGAGAGTTATATCACAAGTTGCTATATATGTCATTCGTTTCCTGTAACCATTTTGGTTACATTACCTCTATATGTGAACATATGCTATCAACTGGTAGTTTGTTTGAGAATAAGGACTATAGAACATCAAATTAATATGACTTGACTTATAAACGGCCTATCCAAAAAACATAGAATGAAAAAAATTTACTAAGATGGGTCAATTTTTTCAGTCATTATTGTACAACTCAGATTTTTATAAATGATATGTTTATGTTTGTATGTATGATATTCGTATGGTGGAAGTGTCATCATTAGTATGACAAAGGTATGAAAATCTCATGATGACTGTAATGTTTAAAAATTCTTCTTGAAACCTAAACTCTTTCTTGAAAACATAATATTTTAGGAGCATACCTACTGCTGCACTGTATATGCATTTACTTCAAGACTTCTGCATCACTGGAACGTCATTTCAACATCCCCGGCCATATATCCAAATATTTTATTTTATTTATATATTAATTTAATTGAATATAAATATTTTTATTTATTTGAATATTGAAATATTCAAATTGGCTATGTATGCCCTTCATCACCAAGTGAGTTAGCCATTATACATTTCAATAATAAACTGTTTGGATATGTGGCTGGCGACATCGTCTTAGGAGTCCAGTGAGGTAGAGGCCTTATAGTGCTTGCTTATACATAATGATGTAAGCATGTTTATGATCATTATAATGTAATCCTACAACTTAAAACAATACCACAATATAGGATCCTATACTGTGACAATACCATCCTTATCAAAATACATTGTATTTATGAGTCAATTCTTTTTTATAGCATACTGTTATCATGGAATTGTTACAATTTTATGGTAAAAATTGTATAACTTTTGACAGATATATTTACCAGCAGTTGCCTATGACCTTGTCTGTGTGGACTTTCAGGATGAATTAGATAGAAACTGTGCTATCTCTCAAGTTACCTAACCCACATCCTCCCCCAAAAGGGAGGACCAGGGGAAATGGGTGAAATGGCCTCAGGTAAGGCTAAGGATCTCCTTGCCTCCCCAACCCGTTATATTCTTTTGTAACAAATGCATTATAATTTGAGTAATTCTAACAACAAAAAATAAAAACAAAGAAATATTATAATTTTTATTAATTATCCAATACAAATTAACATAATTAAAGGTAGTTTGAGAATAAATCAGTGTCCTTAGATTCAACATTATAAATAAATTAAACTGGATTGACCAAAGAAGCCAATGGGATATCTTCATCTGCGTAATTCGAACTGAATTTTTCCCCTTGGCCGTTGATACTTTGTGCGTTCGGTTAGACGCAAGTGCACGTTTGAATACAGTTCACTTTCACGTGCGCAATGTTTTGCTATTATCAATCGATAATTATCAATCTGTTATTATCACGATAATTATCATGATAATTATCCTTTCGAACCCTGCCTAATGTAAAGCATTTTATAACCATAGACTATAAACATTTACAATCAAGGACAACATGAACAATGCGTTCATGTGCGGTTCATGGGAACTTGTGACCTCACTTACTCACAGGAACGCAACAATTCCTGTGAGGTGAGGTAGAGATACGTCCACAGTCAGGCTCGATATATGCTACTTTTCGTTGTTTAATAAACTATAACTTTATGTTTCCAGACCAACGAAGGCAACGGTATGGCCGAGGTGGGCGTTTCGCAGACGGTGCTGGTTGAACCGCGAGAGGACAAAGGCAGAAAACTACCACAGTACATTGCAGCTCTCTCAGGTAATCTATGCAATATACTAATAAGTTAATTATCTCCCTAATCATTAAATCTTAAAAAAATGTAATTAATAATTATTTACATATTATTATTAATCTCTTTTTAATCACGGGTCAAGCCCGGTCATTTTATAGGCGTGCGCGGGGATATGGATTTTGAGAAGTTGTACGCCCGCCGTGACCCGCTCTAGGATATGTCAATGGAACGACATACCCATGAGCAGGTCTCGGCAGGCGTTGAGACTATTGCGAAGTGTGATGGAAAATAAATGGGCTATGGAGATGAGATCTGGGTGAACTTAATACCGGGCTATTACAGAAGAGGGACGGACGCCTGCCATAACTGCTTTTATTGCTAGTTATTTGCGGCAGGCGGTGGCTTAACACTCACTAGATGGGCCCCCGAAATGCCAGGAAAACGGCCGGGAGCAACACCGGTGTGAGTGACTCAGGGATGTCGAGAGGTGTGCTGCGCTTTCTCCGAAGTTACTCGCGGCGTGATGCCCTTTAACACTTCCACCCCTGGAGCATATAGCTCTAGCGGCTCCTCTTTGGACGGCCAATGAAGGCAAGCCAGAGCTGAGAGTCCTGCGGGCCTTCTTGTGTTTACACTCCTACCGATGAAGACACATCGGATACGAAGGCCCTGACCGACACTCTGGTTATTATAATTATTAAAATAAAAATTAAATTAAATTCATTTAATTCATGTGAAAATACCCATAATTATCAAAGAAAAAAAAACCATTTGCATAAATGGGGTTTTTTAAATTATGTTTTTTGTTTCTTGTATAGGAAACAAAAAATAATGATTTTATTTCTTTTGTCAACACATACAATCTATAAAATTATTCGTAAATTCCGAGCTAGATTTTTTAACTATTAATACACTTAAATAAATAAATAATAATAATATTCCTGGACAAATTACACACCGCCATCTAGTTACAAACTAAGCAAAGCTTGTACTATGGATAATATACAACTGATATTTTTTGTAAATAAATGAATGTGTTAATCTTCCAATGGGAAAAGATATGATGAGGTGCATGTGTGTGTGTGTGACACTAACTAACGTAGATTCACTCAGCTTTACAATAATTCATAATTCTTATGCTTCAGTAACTGCTCTAAGGATTACCTGCCTAATTATCAGGCCACATTACACATAGAACTATGGTTGCCATCCACCCGGGTTTCCCCGGATTAGCGGGAGGGTGTCCGCGAAGCGTTCGGGCGGAATTTCTATTGTAATCCAGGGATAAAAGTTTTAAATCACTACCACCCGCTCCGTGCTGCAAATAACCGTCTTATCTGAGAAAAATCCGAAGTTTTCACTCATGTTGTGCTGGTTGCTAGAGTTTAGATGGAACAAATGTATTTTTTGCATGTATTATGTACTAAGTCATATACTCTGGATTGTACTATCAAATTGTTACCACTTTTAATGCAAATAAATTAGATTGTATTCTATAGAGATGGTAACTCAACGTAGAACTGATGGCCGATATGGCAGGAGAGTCTTCCAATGGACGTAGAACTGATGGCCGATATGGCAAGGAGAGTCTTCCAATGGCGACAGGGTTCTGATTAAGCAGCGTGGGCCCCAGTAGAGTAGTATTGAGCCGATGGATGCAAATGGCACAAAAACGATAATTGTGGTAGACTATAAGGGCGGCCTATGATCAGCAGTGGACGTCCTTTGGTTACCGTAGTTGAAATGATGATGATAATGACAGTGCCTGCTTATCATATAAATTAAGCTGGCCACCCAAGGCATGCATAAAAAATATAAATAAAGTAGATAGTACAATCTTATCCTGTTCTTATCTAAGCTATATAATAACATTATGAAGACACAAAAAGGCAAGGAATTTGTAATAGGAAGTGTATATTAATAGACAAATGGATATTAATTTCCAATCTCTACCAGTGGAAAAAGATGGAAGAAAATTCCACTCTTACCTACTAGGAAGATTCTAGTGGAACATTTTGCAAATTCAACATTGCGGTAATTCAACATATTGCAAATTCAATATTGCGGTAATTCAACATTCTGCAAATTCAACATTGCGGTCCGGAAGGTATTGATGCTGGTATATCTATATATATAAAAGAAAGTCGTGTTTGTTACAACACTTATAACTCGAGAACGGCTGGACCGATTGCCATGGTTTTTGATTTGTTGGATTTGTCTCCGTCCAGAATAGCAGAATAACTATTAAAAACATTGGAAAATTTACGAAAAAAATAAAATAAAAGAAAAATCATTTTTCCATACAAAATGTTCGTGGATGTCGGACCTGTCAAACGTGACGTTAACGTGCGTACGTCAAATGTATGCGTGCGTTCAGAAATGTGAGTATAGGATAATAAGTATTAAAACATTGACAAAATTGTCGAAAAATTAAATTTGAAAACGGATTGGGATATTTATTGATTTTCAATTAAATGTCAAATCGATTGGTCTAACTTTTACGTCGCGAAAGTTGTCCGTTGTTGTTTTGAAAATTGTTTATGAATGAATGCTTGAAAATGAATATTAATTGGTTGTCAAGTGTCATGGTACTTTATTTTGTGACATAGTAAAATACTGAACTTAATATTTACCCACTGCTGGGTAATATTTCCCCACTGCTGGGTAATATTAAATACAGGTCTTCCTTCAACTGAATATGTTTCGAGCATACTCCACCACGCTGCTCAACTGCGAGTTGGCGGACGCCAGTAATTTCAAGCCGCCTAAAGGCCACTTGGCTTAACGACTGCCATCTAATGATAACAACCAGGACCGACGGCTTAACGTGCCTTCCGAAGCACGGAGGAGCTCGAGATAATCTAATGATAACAACCGGGACCGACGGCTTACGTGCCTTCCGAAGCACAGAGGAGCTCGAGATAATCTAATGATAACAACCGGGACCGACGTCTTACGTGCCTTCCGAAGCACGGAGGAGCTCGAGATAATCTAATGATAACAACCGGGACCGACGGATTAACGTGCCCTCCGAAGCACGGAGGACCTCGAGTTAATCTAATGATTACAACCGGGACCGACGGATTAACGTACCTTCCGAAGCACGGAGGAGCTCGAGATAATATAAACTCATCCATGGACAGGCTACGGTTGACGTTGCTTAACTTGCGTGTACAATTAGACTGACACGCGCAATGACGCCATCGTGCTTCTCTATTATTTTCTATTATTCATTATATTAATTTCAAGACATCATAAATTTTGTTCAACTAATATGTATACCACGACATTCATTGACAATTAGGCGGTACGAAGTTCGCCGGGCCAGCTAGTTAATGATAAATTAAGAGTTAAATCTAGCGAATAATTGAGCTAGTGATGAGAGAACAGAAGGGTGATAATGAGTGAGTATGTGTAAGAATTGGAGGAATCGAAATAAAAGTGGATGGATATATACTCGTATATATGTATATGAAGGAAATGGGGACGAAAAATAGGAAAATTATGAAGCTGACTTAATATATTTTATGGGAAACAGGTGACGCTGAATTATTTTTTTTTTCATCTCAGGTAACCAACCATCATATGGCCTCCCTGATAAGTGACAAATGTAGCATATAGAATATTGTTTACAATCAGAATATCCCTAGCACGCAACTGCTGGCTACTCCCTCTATCTCTCATCCAGCCGTCTCTTTCCATCTGGATGACCATACCCATTCTTCTATGGATTTCTGTAAGGTGGAGTTACTTCCTCGATTCGTTGGGTTCTCTAAAATTGCATTGTACCCTACTCTCTTTTGCCAGAACTTGGTTTGTAAATCGGCAAGACACGCGAAGGTAAAGGTTGGCTTTTGCTCAAAGATTATGTGGAACCCAATTACACCCCAAAATCAACATCTACTCATGTTCGTCTCACTATACATACTTAATCTACAAGCCTCTACACAATCTAATGGATTTAGGAAGTCCACGGTGCTTCACGCATTTCTTGTTTCAATCTCTCAAGCTGTCGCTGACTTGACTTATCACCATGCAAGGATAAATATGTAATGCGCCATGAAAGCTATAAACATACAATTTTTAATAAAATAATTTTATCATTTCAGCCACGCTTGGAGCGCTTGCGGCGGGCTCAGTCCTCGGCTGGTCATCGCCAGTTGTCTTCAAGATAACCCAAGAAAACAGCACAGACTACGACTTCCCTGTCACCGAACTACAAGGCGACTGGATCTCTTCCCTTCTCAACCTCGGAGCTGCCGCAGTATGCATCCCAATCGGTATCATCATGGACCGTTTAGGTCGCAAGACAACCATGTTGCTTCTAGTTTTACCATTCGTTCTCGGATGGTTGCTGATCACCTTTGCTACCAACGTCGCCATGCTCATGGTCGGGAGATTCATAACGGGCTTCGCTGGAGGCGCATTCTGCGTCACCGCTCCGGCTTACACCAGTGAAATTGCCCAAGATTCCATCCGTGGCACTCTAGGCTCCTATTTCCAATTGATGATCACGGTCGGTATTCTGTTCTCTTACGCCGTCGGAGGTTACACCTCAGTATTCGTTTTCAACATTCTCTGCACAATTATACCAATTATATTCGGAGTAATCTTTTTCTTCATGCCAGAGAGTCCAAATTTCCTCGTCATCAAAGGTAGGGATGATGAAGCAAGGCAAGCTTTGCTCAGACTGCGCGGTGACGAGTACGATATCGATAGAGAACTTAACATACTGAAACAGAGAGACGAATTCACCAAGAGCCAGCAGATGCCGTTCTTAACCTCCCTTTCAAGGAATACCGCTCGCAAAACCATTCTTATCTGCTTCATGTTGATGGTATTCCAACAACTGTCAGGCATAAACGCTGTCATCTTCAACACGGCGGCTATTTTCGACTCTGCGGGGGCAACTATCGAAGCCATGGTGGCCACTATTATTATAGGTGTGATCCAAGTTGTCGCCACGTTCGGCTCTAGTTTAGTCATTGACAAATTAGGCAGGCGTATACTCCTTATGTCTTCAGCTTTGATCATGTGCTTGTGTTCGACCGCTTTAGGCGTCTTTTTCTTCTTAAAAGACACTCACGGTGAAGACGCGGAGATCCTTGAAGCTATATCTTGGCTGCCGCTGGTGTCTCTGTCTCTATTCATCATTGCCTTCTCTATTGGTTTGGGGCCGATCCCGTGGTTGATCGCTGGTGATCTGTGCACCATCGATATCAAAGCTTTCGTGAGTTCGACGGCCGCCACATTCAACTGGCTGCTCAGTTTCACCGTCACGAGCACGTTCAATACGTTAAACAGCGCCATTGGCGCAGGTCAGGTGTTCTGGATCTTCGCTGGTATAATGGTTATAGGTTTTCTATTTGTATTCTTCATTATACCGGAAACGAAAGGCAAGAGTGTGGATGAGATCCAAGTATTGCTAGGCGCGCCACCACAGCCGAGGACCGTCGACGACAGTAAAAAATAAGTTTGTGCACCAATCTGGCGGTTTACATCACATAGTATTTATAACAAGACTTAATTAAATAGAATCTTTGGCGTCATACGTGCTTGAGCAATATTTACATTTTGTCCATATGTACCAAAGAATATTTGATTTCGTATCGCGGCAAAGAATGTGTCGAAATAGGGTATAATAAAGGTCGTCGCTCGACATATTGTTATATTTATTTGTAATGTTGCTTATTTTTATGTCATAGTGATCGGAGGTAGCTCATTTAGATGTAGTTATTAGTAAGAAAGTGAATCGTAAGCGTTAGCCCAAAGTGAATAAAATGATGTATTTAGTAGAACAGTGAATTGTATGAATGTGGCTCTCTGTACATCACATGACACCCGTTTGGCGAATTATATCACTTTTAATTATGCGTATCCACGTACCTGCCAAGACATTTAAACTGAGGGGTAATTCTCGTAATTAAAATTGAATCAAAATTCAGTTTCGATCCAGTCTCGATGTCACAAACGTCACATTTGGTATTCTCGTATCACAATATGAAACTTCAGTGTTATTAAGGTGTGATTACATCGAAATATGACTGAAAATTAAATAAACTTGTTATACCGGTCCAATAAGAATTGATACAAATTCGTGAAAGAAATCAACTAAGTATACAATTTTCAGTCAATTATAATTCAATCTCGATACGGTCAACTTTCATTATGTGATGTAAATTAATTACTAGAATTGACCTTCTGATTAGAGACTGACCTGTACCAATGTAATCATGTGAAATGCATTCAATTACTGACAGCACACCAAAACGAAATGCTAAGAAAGCACAAAGTAACGAGAGTAGTATAGTTAAACGTTTATGATGTGGACTAGAGCGGCCGAATTGCCTTTTAGACGTCAGTAACTGAGCATACGAACTATTGTTACTCTGCTTCTGTTTTTAGAAATGTGTCTACTTAATGCATTCTGTAGTAATAAAGATTTTATTACTTAAATTCCATTAGCAATTTGAAAAAAGATTCCATTAGCAAAATTTAGGATGGTAAAAACCAACAAAAACATTTAGAGAAAATAAGAAAAAAAATAGACAATTTTATGACACGGGTGTATGAGAAAATTAAAGAACTTGCTATTTGTATATAACAATAAGAAAGGCACCAATTTGAATATTGGTAATTGGTAAGCTATATAAATGTACCCTTACTTACATAGTAAGCATAGAAGAGTATTAGCAAAGTTCTTAGGTCAATCTTGTCAAGAACAAAGGAGCCAGGTCAGTCAGCACCTTGTAGCTATTAGATTGGGATCATATCACAATAAACATTATTTTTATAAACGAATTAATGCCATATGACATTACTATTTAGATGATATCGGGGTTGCCATACTGTTAGGATGTCATGTAGTTTTTATACCGATATTTACCTGCCGTTGACGGTTGCGATATTTATATCATATTATTGAATTTATGTGTGTAAAAGTAATCTGACTGTCTGACTAGAGAAGTAATAATAAAATACGACTTGTCAGTATTTGAAATTTATTATGAGTTATTTACACGCGCGTCATGCCATTTTAACCACTGGAAATGACGGTAATGTTGCCATTTATTAATTGTGTATTTACGAAATTTTATGATATGGATCTTCATTATGGAACAATAAGCATAATTTAATGTTTACATATATAAATATATACTGTGCAATTTTAGGATAAGATTGGCTCTATTTATTTAAGAGGCCCTATTTAAAAAAGTCTGGGACCAGTGTAATAGTGTGTTTTTTTACAGTCTGAATACAATTTTATATGCATAATGAATAAGCAATTGCTGGGGTCATAATAATATAGCGTCACAACTTAAATCATGACCCTCTGTCGACCAAGATCAGACAGGATCTGAGGTTTGACTAATGGCAAATTTATTTATTTATTTATAATTATGGAGTACTTTTACTTTGAATTGCAAGTACGAATTGTATAGGTAATATAATTAAATTTATTAAGAAAATAATATTATCAATTTTGTCTATATATTATTTCTCTAGTCAGACTTTAGTTTTTATACGGTATTGTAATATGTACTTTAGATCAAATGTTAAAATTGTAATTGTGAACTTGTATTTGAGCGTATATGTATATTTTTATGTAATGTGCGGTTTTACATATGGAAGCTACATTTTGTTATCTTGCCAAATGCAACTAGCGGCAGAAAATGAAACTATGTATATACTGATTCTGGAACTGCCCATAGCTTTTTTTTTGTTAAATGTTACTTGACGCAAAAACACCAATTCGCTCATTTATTTATTGCTAATATAACTGTGCTGGCCTATTTTAGCTACAAAATGGATCTATTTATTTATGCTCAATACAAAATAATATCAAGTACACTTGCCAAAAATAAGTTGCCATACTTTTTGGTCAGTAACTTGAATTGTTCGTTTTTACTATTGTCATTCAGTGTTGCCTGTGAAAATAATTTTAATGTTCCTGTTTTTGATAATACTTTCGTAGTTATGACAGACGGTTGGAACAAGCATTTATTTTGTATTTGTGCCATTTTCGGAAAGTACGTTATGTATGTAAAATGTCTAAATATGAAACTACATTGTCCACATTGTCTGTTATGACTATGACTCCCTGTATTGAAGGGCTAAAGAAGCATGAATTGTTTGTATATATGTATTGTTATACTTAGTATGTAATAAATGTAAAACAATGTATCTGTTTGTTTTATTTCATTTAGAAATTATGTTGTAATATTGAAATTAAGGAACCTTATATTCCACGTTTTCTCTACAAGTTAACTAGATACTGAATTGAGTAAATTTTGCTATAAAAATCTAAAACTCGCCTAACTCTAACTTTCTCATAGATATTTTTTTTTCGACCCACCTGATGTTTATTGTAACATAGACGCTTACAACAAAGATTATCGCTATATTTGCTGCCAATATAGCAACTCCTTGCTGGTGACTTCACTCACTCGTAGGAACACAACTTTTAAGCAAATTAGTATTCAGCTGCGAATTTCTGTGGCGCCTCATTTATATACCACTACGGTGGCCAACAAGCATACGATACCCCTTACGTAAATTCAGATCATATTTCTATTTTTTTTTTATACTACGTCGGGTGCAATACAAGCATACGGTCCGCCTGATGTGAAGTAGTTACCGTAGCCATATTAACGCTACCGTAGCCATATTAACGCTACCGTAGCCATATTAACGCTACCGTAGCCATATTAACGCTCGCAACATAAAATATCGCTCACGCGCCGCCCCCCTGCTGCCAACGCAGCATCTCCTTCCTTTCTGTTGTTCACTCACTCGCAGGAACACAACAACCCTGAAGGGAATTGTGATGTTCCCCAGTCGGGTAGCTTACTATTACGCTCCCTACCTCTTTTCGCCAGAGCTTCGTTTGTCAGTCAGCAGGGTGCACCGCGTGCAGGTGAAGTTTGGCTTTACCACTTACACCCCAATATATTTTATGTGTGGCAAATTTCATCATTGGCAAAAATCTGTTCAGTTATTGCACGTGAAAGATATGTACCTACATAGCATCAATTTCTCTTCAGAAACATTCGCATTGAAATGATCCGACCTATTAGGATCTATCCATCCATGATGCCATACGGCATTGTACCCAGTGTGCTAGGAATATTATTGTCCCTCTGTACTGTATGTACAGTGCTTGTACATAGGTACCGGGTACAAACAAAGCCGCCTAGCGATGATCCGAGATGGATGGATAGATCCTATTCTAAATTATTTGTAATTTAAATGCAGATGTTTGTGATTAGAAATGGATGTTATGCATCTTCTATGGCGGATTTTCCTTAAGGCCACCTAGGCCCGAGCCTCGTCATCATCATCATCATCATCATCAGGTCATTTTAGTCTCCACTACAGGAGCACGACCCTCGTCCGTCACAGACAGAAGGAGGATTAGGTCTACACTCCCCACGCTGGCCAAATGGGTTGGGGAGGCCTGATCGATATTTGATAATGTATTTCCCTTAGTCGCCTTGTATGACATCCACGGGAAGAGACGGAGTGCTTCTATTCTAGTCTGCCGGAAACCACACGGCGCAAGCCTAGGGCGGGGAGGGAGTAGTGTATTACCGAAGGGTAATTCTTAGAAATTACAGTCTGCCATAGCGGTTTTGCGGAAAAGAATTATATAAATAGGTATAAAGATTATAAATAAGAACCAATATACTATATAATAAGGAATAAGGAGTCGGCTATTACGAACCAAAATACGGCCTAAGGCGCCGGCGGCCACGATCGACCAAGGACGTCGAAGACACGGCCTACCTAGGGCGGCCAATACTGCAAATCCGACTGTGCATCTTCCTCTTTGGTAATAAGTGCAACAAAGCGCCTGACCGATGTGAAAACAGCCATGGCGAAGATTAAATAGTTAGGCGCATTTGCTGCAACAATTTTAAACACAAACAATTTTCAGTTGTATGTTATTGGATACCTAAACACAAACAAAGGCTGAAACCTTGTACCCAAGGTGTTACCGGGGTGTCAGAGCACGATCAAATCTCCCTGTATTGCAAGTGTCTATATAGGCTACGGTAACCGCTTTACATCAGACGGGCCGTATGCTTGCTTTTGGCATCCGGCGTTGTGTGGTTATATTTTGGCATCCGACACTTTTGAAAAAAGTAATACTTGTTTTTTTTATATGTGACGACGCGACGGTCGGTCGTCAAACATGCGCCCGCCTAACTACGGTGGCCGCTACATAACAATGTAGCGGCCACCGTAGTTATAGTACACACATCTACTAATACACCATTGCCTTAAAACTGATAACCTCATTCACTCGCAGGAAACTACGGTAACGGTAACGGTATTGTGAGGTAGAGGTATTTTCTCAGTCGGGTTCGATATGTACTATATCTCTTCTGCCAGTCTCGTTTGCTTAACGACAGGGTGCACCACTTGCAGGCAAGGTTTCCTTTGGCATAAAGATGAGGGTGAACAGTCTTACATCCCCAAACTGTGTTTACAAACGCCGATAGGCTACGGTAACTGCTGCAAATCAGACCACATGCTTATTTGCGGCTGTGAAAATGAGTGAGTGATTTATAAAATGACTGCCGGTGGGTGGATACACTAATACAATGTAGTATACTGCACGTAGGTCGGTGCTCTATGATATGATATGATACATCGACCCGACCTCGCACGCAGTATCATGTTATAATGACACCAATAACTTTGTGGTATAGGTAGATCATGCAAAACAACAGCTCATTACAAATATATGTATTAATCTTTTATTATACACTTGTAGATCTAATAACCTATTATTTGTTACATGATTTAAAAAAAATGATACTGTTAGACTGCATAGGAGTAAAAATATTTGACGATTTAAAGAAAAAAATATATATATTTCACAATTTTTTTCCTTCAAATCATAATATATAACAAAGAGCATACCGTAATACCTAAATGATGATTTTTATACTTTTTTTATATGAGTGTATAGTAATATTGCTATAGAAATCATTCCCCAAAACATAACATAGGAGCCGGTATATGAATCAGCATAAGGAACCGCTGACTTGTACTACACCTTTTAAAATAAATATTAAAGCTGAGCTTTCACCAATAAAAAGATATTCCCGTCTATACACAAATTCTTCTTTGAGTAACTTTGGCAATAAAAATAACTTTATTAAGTACTAATTCAACAATATTTTCATGCAAAATTTACAAATAACTGATATACACATATATATTTTTCTACTTAAGAGTATATTATAAGTAGCGAACACATTAGTAACATTTATTCAAATGTAATGTTTTTCATGTACATTCTTATTTTCATAATTTAATCTCAATTCTTGTCAGAAATACACATCGGTAGGTATAAATATAACAAAAATAAAAAAAAACGTTTATTAAAAGGCAAGAAAAGTTTCAGGGAAAATTTGAGAGTAGGAAACTAAAAACCAATGTAACTTAGTATAAGAAACATTGCTTTTCCGTTATACTCTTATGAACACAGTGAGTGTAAATTTATTTGACTAGCATGCAATAGGATTTACAATTCACGATGTACTACATTGGCTTGTGTTTGAAAATAATTTAGGATTAATTTGTCTATAAACAGTTCTCATATTGTACCCTCCTAATACCAATACATTTAGGTATTGGTATAGGGCACATTAAATAACAACTACACATTAGGGACTTTCCTATGGTCTGGGTTATTTCGTTTAACAGTTGAACAGCATGACATATGCTTTAAACGCCTTCAATTAACATGAGGGTAACATGACAAGGGTTTTATACTAAATGATTTAAAGTAATGAAATGGTTTAGTTCTTTTTATCTTACATTAATCTGACCCAAATTGATATCGAATCATATAGAACAACTCTCAAGAACTAAACCCATCAATTCAAGGCTATCATAGACTTGATAATTTCACAACACTCCACGATAAGGACAATTGATAAGGATGAGTGCAGACTCTCTGAAGTGATTAATTCAATAACAAAGTAACAAACACAACCTCCTGAAATGACAATGAAACAAATCACGCTGAGCAGATCAATATGCACGCTACTGATGGGACGGCAAGCATTCGAAAAAACTGGCTAGAGCTCATGCCTTTCACCATGCTCATGACGCCGACGGATAAAGGCATGAATAGGAATAGGAATAAAGGAAGTACATATCTATATAACACAACTGCTGCATGTTAAAATAATGGTTGTTTGGAGAAGACCAATAGAAGCTTAGAGGCATATTGGTGTGCCGAGGTACAGTTGTCACTCAGGGTTTTTTAACTAGTAACTTTTCTCATGCATCCCTTCACAAGTCAGTCTATGCTAACCTATACAATGTAGATATTATAACAAATTCTGACTTGAGGTCCCTCCCCCTATTTTTGAGTATGCTCTTCTATAAAAATTACAACAAAACAAAGAATTCATAACAGCATTCAAAGATGATGAACTCTGTGTTCTGTACAATCCCGAAGAAACCTCTTCAATGGTTGTTTCACCAATGAATTGTTGCAAGTCACTTTTTGGGAAACCATCTTTATAATACTGCTTGATAGTATCATATGCATCCATAATCACAGATATAAACAAACTTAGTACTACATAAATATACAAACTTATAAAAGAGTACAAATAAATACGGCTAAACCACCAAAGCATTGGTGATTTCTTAGACATTATGGAGAAAGTCGCAAACATATCATCCCCATTTATGAGTGAGAATAGACATTCGGAAGTTGTTGCAAGGGATCGGAACTTCATGTGGTATGGCCCTAATATAAGCCAGCCACAAAATGTGAAACCAGCGTAAAGTAACAATGCACAAATTAAAAATCTGAATATCTTTGGAGCTGCTTTTTTCAGAGTTAGTATGACCACATTGTAAGTCTTAAAGAAACCCAAATATCTTAGAACTCCAAACCAAACTAAAAGATTACCCGTCCCTAAGAACAAAGAACATGCATTCCACTGATCATTTGTAAACTGATTTCGTTCAATTTGTTCTTTGATAGCAGATCCCATAATGATTAGAATGTCATTGATAATGATCAGTATATACCAAATATTTAGAAATTCTAGTTTTCCATCCACACTGAGTTCTTTATCATATGAGTGACGGAAAAACTGCACTGTTAATTCTTTTAACAGTTGTGCTCTATAAATTGCTCGGCTACATAGCGCCAGTGATACTGAACATATCAATATTACAAGCATATTTAAGATACTCCGCAAGACCTGATCAATTTGATTATCAGTCACATACTCATTGTCCCCCTTGCAAGTTAGTTTATAAGGATCGGCATCTAATGAAAGAGACATTTGACCATCGTGGTCTTCATTATCAAAAATTATTTCTACATCAAACCGGTAACAATCAGGCGGAGTTATTGGTCCAGCTGCCCTAAAATTTATAGTGTTTACTGAAAACATAAGTTTTGCTCGGACCATGGCTGCAAAATTTACATTAATACCTGAACTTTGCAAAAATAGTTCCGATGAGAAAGGTTCTGTATCGCCTTTGCTAGTAAAATTTACACAAGTTTCTACAATTTCCGAATTAAATATATAACTTTCATTAAATCCAAATATGATTCCTTGTTTGTAATTATACTGGCAGTATACTGGGTCTACTTTTCTGTTCTTTTCATCATTGTAAGAATAAGGACCTATAGCATTGCTTAGATTGGAATAGCCCGTATAAGCATAATCTAGGGTGTCATAGAATTCCTGTTGTTTGTAGACAGCTAACGGGCCAGCTCCAGGAGGGTATGCGTTGATCTCGCGCGTCGAATCCCACCCGAGCAGGAACAAGTGCGAGAAACTGATTCGATTATCCCACGTGTAGTTCACGTGATTATATCTATTGTGCGCAAACAAACAAAGCTGAAACGTAACTAACACTATCTTGATAACTTGCACTACGAATTTATATGGAAACTTCCGCTTGGCTTTCCACTTCTCGATCGGGTTCATAAAGAAAAACTGAAGTTTGCGACGCATTTTTTCTTCGATCTGATTGAGGGCAGCATAAGAGGTTTGTGGCGTAGAAAATCCTTGGCCGTTATCAGTGATCCTATTACTTGTTGTTCTCGTCTCCACTTCTTCTTCTGAACAAGTATTCTCTGGCGATGACGTTATTTGTTCCATGGCTAAAACTTCTACGTCAATTGCGATGGTATATTATGTAAACAAGAAATGCAAGTCACAAAGTATATTATTGTAACGTTTACATCGAAAGCTAATGTAGCGTTGCACACTGTACTTTACAAATTGTGAATTAAAATTAAACAGTCTGTATCAAATTTATAATTTCGATGTTCTATATCGATCAGAAATATTATTCAACAGAACAAAGCACAGGAACTGGTGGAGAGGAGAAGAGCAATAATGAATTTATTTTATTATGAACTAAGTGACAGTGACGTGACACTGACAAAGGAAGTCACCAGGGTTGCCAGATGCTCGCCAGAAGTCGCCAGATTTGGAATATGAACTAATCAAATCGCCCAATCCTCGGGGGTCAGAAAACGCCGTCTAAAAAAAGCTCAATCACACCAGGCTGATTTCAAATCTACAAACATGGCTGCTGCGTAAATTTTGATGACTGTTTTTATGACGAGGATAGTTTTCGTGTATAAATCTCGACTTTTGTCCTTATCCTGGTGAGCTTTTTTTTTAGACAATATTACATGATGCCTTTGTCGCTTAACGCAAATTTGAAGTAGCCTATTAAAATTTTTTGTCGCCGCCACAAGGCTTCAAGTAGCCCAGTACATAGCGGCGACATATCGCCCAATCTGGCAACTCTGGAAACATTCTGTCTTCTCTTTCCGTCTGGCGACCACTCCTCATTGGAAGAATGGCTATTATCAAGTTTTATAAAATGATGACATTGTCTCGGCTTCAGGGATATGCCGAAAAATATCGTCAGGAACCTACTAGTTCCTCATAACTCAAAAGCATAACCGATAGTGCAATTTTACTGCTGGTTTTCGTGACATTTTGGAACAACTCGACTTAAACAATAAATCAAAGATTCTAATAATTATATGTATGTAATGTAATAATCACGTGCTGCATAATACAATATAATTATTATTAATCAATATCAATTTAAATTAAATTATTAAAACTGAATTAAAAATACGACTGCGCTCATCAACTTCCCGCCAAAAAGTCAATTCAATTCAGTCCGTCATCCTCAATCGGTCAGTCGGTTTTGTTCAAAGATGTTGAAGAACTACTTACACTCAAGGCCAAGGGTCATATGTGCAGTGCAGTACCACCCACCTTACTTTTAATTCCGAATAACACGCATTTACTATTATTACAATCAAATTTTCTTAAATTAATTTATAGAGAATGATTAACTAAGTACATATAATGTACTTAGTTATATAAGGTCCTAACGTTTTAATTGACAATACTATATGGTTGGCATCTATAGCTTGTATACATCGTATTCTGAATAAAATTTTGCTTAAATTAAAATGTTTTTAAAATGATATTATTTTTCTGTATACCAAGAAAAAATATCCTAACTTGCTCCCTTACGCATTTACCATCACTCGTATAGAATGAAATTGTAATGACTAGTTAGGTACGACGAGCGACGATACGTCTACGACCAAGTACTCGCCACATATGACAGCTACGGTCGGCAGGATGCACCACGTGCAGGCTCAGGATCTAAAGATCGTGGTGAGCCAAACACACCCCTTTACTTTTTTATAGGGCAAGACTCATTGTTGCAAAAGATTCAACAGAAACATTCAATAACATTAAAATCATAATAACAACTTTGTCAAAAAATTAGTTAGGCACCTAAAACTTCATCTAAACTAATTCGCGCTGTATTTAATTAAAAGAAGTCATCGCCCCTACACGAGATGACGGTATAGGTATCTAGGTAGTCTTCTAACTTCCGTACTTACCCCAACAAGTAAAGTAGAGGGCCGGCCCCGGCCGTAACGGCCGATGTCTGTTGATTTCTAGGAAGCAACAGGTCATCAGGTCAGCTGTCTTTTCTTAAGCGAACGGCCACTAGTATCATTATTACCAATGCACTACCAGTTACATACTAGGTTTAAAGCTGATCTTTTGTGCACGTGGTGCAGCCTGCTGATAAACAGACGCGGTTTTGGCAAGATGTAGGGCATATCGAGACCAACGGTACAGTATTTATTTTTTCTTTCGATCTACTGAGGTCTCAATTCAATAACGTAGATTGATATGTCGATACCGAGGCCTACCAGCGTCCACCGCAGGTTGGTCGAACCGTCCATGTTCTCGGAAGGGTAAACAGCTGCGAGAATCGTGTTCCTGCTAAACACGTATTCCGACCCGAGCCTTCGTTCTAGTAGATTCTACGCTTGCAGAACAATCTCCCCACTATCACGGTACGCAATTACCATTGCCAGGTATTCCTGGTTAGTGTCACGTCGTGTGGCGGCAAATTTGAACAAATCACACTAATACTAAAACGTACGAGCTAGAGCACTACGTTGTCGAGCTAGCACTACGGACGGCGCGCCGGCCGGCAATGCATCAATGCACAAAACACGCGTGCGCTCACAAACTCAGTTTAGCGGCGACTAAAACGTAGTGGTTACATTCTCTTTGGCGGCGACTGATTGTCCTTCGCTGTTCGCGCAGCGCTCAAGTATGAATGGTAGGTAGGTAGACTGCACATGCGCACTTGATACTACCAACATTTGCCCTGGTATGAACTCGTGAACAAGGACGGTTTTATGTAAAGATAAAAAAGAACATTTTAAACATGTTTTAATGATAAATAAATTTTGTTATACAAACACTTTTCTTCACTAAAGCGTTCAGTATATGGTATTTATTTGATTAAAATGGTATAATTTTTTTTTCTTAAAATAAAATAATAATAATTGCTAGCCGTGAAATTCCATTAGTAATGTGATGTATATAAGCAATACGCGTCCTCAATTCAGTATTGTCAAATAATATGTTAGGACCTTATATATTATAGTCAACATGTTACCCGTGTCGGTCATGTTGCATAACGATATATCTTTGTCTAGATGTGTTGTCAATCATGTTGGCAGATATTTTAATTGACAACACGTTCAACAGCTACATGTTGGTTAATGGTAAAAAAATACTATTTTTTCTGTTCTGTGAATAAGCTACAAAATAAAGAAAAATAAATTACCGCTCGCCATCGACAGGGAATTCATCCTCATACATCAGAACCGAAGTGGTCACGTACTGTGCGGTTCCAGGGAGGTTTTCTTCCATGTACTACCAAGCTGTGGAATGAACTGCCTGTTGAGGTTTTGCCAGGAGACTACAGCATGGTTCTTCAAAAAGGGCGTACAGAGGTTTTTACAGGGTCGTCAACGCGCTAATGATGCCTCTGGTGTTACAGACGTCCATAGGCTACGGTAACTCCTTTCCATCAAGCGGACCGTATACTTGTTTGTCACCTTAGTGGTATAAAAAAAAGAATTTTATTAACGTAATAAATACATATTCTATTTAATTTTTAATGTAAGGAAGCGTAACCCGACAGACGTTGTCCTGTCTTCTTAATAATTTAATATGTCTTTATGCGGTTCAACCGCTGTATAAAAATTTATTTTGTCAACACTGTTCTACCCACGCTTCGTTTGAGATTGGGTAGGCTATGTTAGTTCGAAAAAATATTAATGCAAAGAAAGACATACTGGTCGTTGTAAGTAATAAATAATGTAGACTGATAGGAATAACATTACGAAAGAACAGTGGGAAGATAAAGGCTATAAAGATAAAGACCAATCTGGAAGAATACTCTTTCAAATAAAAAAAGTTTTTTTCATCATTAATCAAGTAACAAACAAAAAAATACAGCAGAATTGAGAGCCTCCTTATTTGGAGTCGGTTAATAATAGCTTCGAACACAGAACCACAACAGAACAAAGTCTTACGTAGAAAGTAAGGAGTAGGTAACTAACGTCACTCAATTGTTTTGCCTTCCCGAAACTTCTCTACTAAAATTTGAACTTTATGATATGATATTAAAGTTCAAAATGACTATTAAGTATTATTACGAATCGTTTGTATGGGAGTATAGAAAATTGTTTTTTTTAGACTTTTTCAGGCATTTTTTTTAATTTTTTTTCTCTACGTAAGAATCATCCTCGTACTTCAAGGCATATTCTAAAAAATAATTAGCGAAATCGGTTCAGCTGTTCTCGAGATTTGTGCTTAACGACGATTTCAGTGAGTCATTTTTATATTATATCTAGAGAAGATAAATACATATTTTAGTTTATTTTTAAAGTTAGGTAGCTAGTACTGCACGTGTAACTCTTGACTGTACATTGCGATATGGAATTGAAACGTTTTTGACCCTTGTGGCATATCTATTGTATTTATAACAACATTGAGTTTTAAAGAATATTTCAGAAAAAGCACTGGCAGAGATTAGGGATGTAAAGCAGTAAAATACGGTAAAATACCTTATTTTACGTCATTTTCCAATATTTTACGTAAAATACGGTAACTTTCGATAAAAAACGAATATTACACTCAATCACACTTTCGTTTATCTGAGTGACTCAGATAAACGAAACTGTGTCCAATTACCATTTGCAGATGATATCGAAAATAAAACTTGAATTTGTAGTACTTAAGTAAGTTTAATGGTCTTACAGTACAATATTGGTGATATAATCATTACAAAGAAATAATTATTTTCTATTTATTGATTAGTATTATGTAATAAGTAATATAATCACAAGGAATCATAATTATGTATAAGTCTGTAGGCAGCGGTAACCTTACCACCAGGCAGGCCGTCTGTTTGTTTGCCATCATAGTGGTAGATATAAAAAAAACCGGACAAGTGCGAGTCGGACTCGCCCACCGAGGGTTCCGTCCGTATCATTATTAAATTTGATATTTTTCAATATAAATAAGAAATAATGCGTGGAAAAAACAAATAAAATATATTTTGCAATGTGTACATCAAGCCCTTTCATATGATACCCCATTTGAACTAGTAGTTTCAATTTGAAATTTCGACACCCTATAAAAAATTTAGACCCCCTATTTTTTAAGATCTATTTACAAATGTATAGTTTTGAGATTTATTCCTATACTTGTAGTCTATAACGATGTTACTTGCCAAATTTCATAGTTCTAGGTCAACGGGAAGTACCCTATAGGTTTTGATTCCCTTGAGTGTGTCGAAATATGCGTTTTTTGCTGAATAAACGGCCGTAATTTTTTTCTACGTAAACTTAGCAGTTTGATTTTTTTTTAACTTCATGGGACCGTAGACCTGAGTATACAGTTCAAATTTCAGCTTGATACCTCCACGCATTCTCGACATAGAAATTCTTGACAGACAGACAGACAGACAGACAGACAGACAGACAGACAGACAGACAGACAGACAGACAGACAGACAGACAGACAGACAGACAGACAGACGGACAACAAAGTGATCTTATAAGGGTTCCGTTTTTCCTTTTGAGGTTCGGAACCCTAAAAATGACTGAGCTACAATGTTACATTATAGGATCCACTGATTCGTCTTCTGTGTCTGATTGTTCGTCATCAGTGTCAACGTCAAATATATCCATTTCCGCCCTCGTCGCGTCGCACTGTGCCACGCGACGAGGGCGGAAGAGCGACAACTGCGCGGTTTATCGGTGTCAAACATATCATTCAGTTTCGCTCACTGTGCGCATGGAATTTCAAAATATAAAAATTTTAAACATCGTAGTACGTATTTTACAAGACTTTTCGGGAAAATTACGTAATTACGCAATCCAAGGGCTCTTACATTCTATTTCAAAAAATATGCACGTGGCATTTCAACAAATCAAAATTTGATACGCGCTCCAGACTCACACACAGAGAAGTCTCGCCGAGAAATTGCGCGAGAACCGACAAGACATCTACACTCATGCGACCTTCTCATTCGCATTCTCGATCGTTATCCGGAATGGACGACAGTGCAGCGGTTTTGGTTTTATGTTTTCACATTTTTTTATACATTCTAAAGAGCTTTTTATATTGTTATAGAGTGAGTCTGGAAGGCGCTTAAACGTAACAAAGTTTACCGTAATTTTCGTAAATTACCGTAAAATTGCCGTAATTTACCAGCGAGTTTGATAAAATTACGTAATTTTACAACCCAAGCAGAGATGCAGGATAAATGTCGGATTCTAAAAAACTCATAGTCAGAACCGCAAATCATAAAATCAAATAAAAAAAACATCAATGTTGCCATCCGTTGCCAAATGG
Organism: Hypsopygia costalis; assembly: GCA_937001555.2. Classification (NCBI taxonomy): domain Eukaryota; kingdom Metazoa; phylum Arthropoda; class Insecta; order Lepidoptera; family Pyralidae; genus Hypsopygia; species Hypsopygia costalis. The sequence continues at coordinate 3,474,652 of OW443340.2, read as the reverse complement.
TTAGTTTTCTTACATTTCTAGTAACTTTTACATTCTCAAATAACACGTTAGTAACTTTTATGTAAGGCCACCAATATACTGTAGGTGTTACTCGCAAAAGCAACTTACGCAATTAACTATAAATGTAAAGTCTTATTATATATATAGTTATAGTTTATCGTATTATTTTATTATTTACGTAAGTTGCAAAGTCTAAATGTATTCGCGTTTTCTAACGTAATCATTACACAATTAATCGAAACAAATTGATAAGCCGAAAACTTACAACAAAATATTTTACAGTTCTAATTGCAAAACAAACAAATTACTAGTATATTTTTTACTTTCGTAGTATGTTTTTGATGTATGAAAGATACCAGACACAACGGGCACAACAGAATATTTTCTTTCTTGCTTTACCTTTTAGCTTTCTTGGTGTCAGCTGTATAAGGTAAGGATTTATGTGGTTTTAGTACAAATTGAATAAGATAAAATTTTCTCAATGGAAGTAAATTAGAAAGCCGAGTAAGAGCGTCGGTGGAGAACCGCTTCGTTTTTAAAATACATGACTTTAAACATAGGCAGGCTTGTTCAATTCCAAGGAATTAAATTGGACCAGGACAATATATATGTTGAATGCCATTTGCGTTATCATGTTAAGTAACTGTTTTTTTAGGAACTACATGTCACAACGTTTTGAATACCCTTAATTAACTTTTTTACTCTACTATTTACTAATTCAAGACGAGGATACCAGGATAACCTGTGATCAATATTACCACCTCGGTACATACATTTGAATCTCTATTTAGCACTGGGTAGTTACAGCTCTTATCAATCGAGTTCAGGTTATACAACTGTAGTCCTATGTCAAAATCATTTTTAGTTTGCTTAATTAGTTTTGGAGACGTTCAGGGTAACGAGGTTCGTTTAATCATACATCATCATCATCATCATCTCAGCCATTGAAAGTCCACTGCTGGACATAGGCCTCCCCTCTAGATCTCCAATAAGACCGGTTGGAAGCGGCTTGCATCCAGCGCGATCCTACGGTCTTAATGAGGTCGTCTGTCCACCTTGTGGGTGGACGCCCTACGCTGCGCTTGCCGGTACGTGGCCTCCACTCGAGAACCCTTCGACCCCATCGGTCATCCGTCCTTCGTGCTATGTGCCCTGCCCACTGCCACTTCAACTTGCTAATCCGCTAGGCTATGTCGGTAACCTTGGTTCTTCTACGGATCTCCTCATTTCTGATTCGATCTCGCAGAGAGACTCCGAGCATAGCCCTCTCCATAGCTCGTTGGGCTACTTTGAGCTTGTTCATAAGGCCCATAGTGAGGGACCACGTTTCAGTGCCGTAAGTCATCACTGGTAACACACACTGGTCGAAGACTTTCGACTTGAGGCACTGCGGTATGTCGGACGAGAAGACATCACGCAATTTTCCGAACGCTGCCCAGCCGAGTTGGATTCGGCGACTGACCTCTTTCTTGAAGTTGGACCTACCTAACTGGACTACTTGTCCTAGGTAGACGTACGAGTCAACAACTTCAAGAACCGAGCTCTCAACAGATATTGGAGTGGGTACAACATGGGCATTACACATTACCTTCGTCTTGTCCATGTTCATTTTAAGACCCACTTGTTGAGAAACTTGATTGAGGCCTTCGAGCATCGTGCTGAGATCTTCCATCGAATTTGCCATGACTACGATATCGTCGGCAAACCGAAGGTGAGTGATGTATTCGCCGTTAACATTAATGCCGAATCCTTTCCATTCCAGGAGCTTGAAGGCGTTCTCCAAAGTGGCCATAAACAGTTTCGGAGATATCACATCTCCCTGTCTTACGCCTCTCTTCAAAGGGATCGCCTTCGAGCCCTGTTCCTGTACTCGGACCGACATAGTGGCGTTATTATACAAACACTTCAGCACTTCGATGTACCGATAGTCAATACGGCATCGCTGGAGAGATTCAAGCACAGCCCATGTCTCGACCGAATCAAAGGCTTTCTCATAGTCCACAAACGCTAAGCAAAGTGGCAAGTTATACTCTTCGGTCTTCTGTATAACCTGCCGCAGCGTGTGGATGTGGTCTATGGTACTGAAGCCTCTTCGGAAACCGGCTTGTTCGGAAGGCTGGAAGTCATCAAGCCTGCGCTCGAGACGGTTCGTAATGACCCTTGAAAACAACTTATAAACATGGCTCAGAAGCGAGATGGGTCTATAGTTCTTCAATAAGGTGTTGTCGCCTTTCTTAAAGAACAGCACCACCACGCTTCTGTTCCATGCTTCAGGCGTTATGCCCTCGAGGACGACGGTGTTAAAGAGCTTCTGAAGGACTTTTAGTACCGGTGTACCACCCGCTTTCAGAAGCTCTGATGTGATTCCGTCATCACCCGGCGCCTTGTTGTTTTTAAGCTGATTCAGGGCCATTCTAATCTCGTACAGGCTGATGTCCGGGATATCCTCGGTGAAGTGTCGGGTCAGCTTGGCTCTTGGGTCTTTGGCCACGCTGTTAGCAGGCTTGGCAACGGAAGCGTATAACTGTCCATAGAACCTTTCGATCTCCTCCAATACCTCGGCCTTGGTTGACGCTATACTGCCATTTTCTCTCTTCAGCTTGGTCAACTGGCTTTGCCCTATAGACAGATTCCTTGCAAACACTTTGGAGCCTTTGTTCCGCTCTATCGTCTCTTTAATATATTTCCTATTAAAGAGACGTATATCGTGCCGCAAGGATTTCGAGATCTGTCTAATGAGCTGCCTGTATGACTGTGCGTCATAGGAAGACTGCAGTCTCAGCGAGCGTCGTTCAGCCATGAGGTTTAGAGTGTGATCAGAAAGTTTCTGAGGTCTATTTGAACGGCGGGGTCTAAAGAACTTAGAACCTACCGTTTGGACAGCTTCTACGAGCCTGTTGTTAATCTCATCCACTGATGCTAAGTTCTCCTGGCAATCAAAGCGATTAGAGAGCTCGAGCTGAAAGCTCTCGGGGTTTTGGATATCGATACGAGTAGGTCGAAGCGTGGACTTCACCAAGCGGGACCTTTCGAGTTTAACGTTAATATTCCACGTGCCTCTTACCATCCTGTGATCGCTACCGGTTTTCACCCTGTGGATCACGGAGACATCATTGAATATTCGTTTCTCGCTGGTCATGATGAAATCGATCTCATTTCTCGTGGAACCGTCGGGACTTATCCAGGTCCATTTCCTGTGAGGCGGCTTCTGGAAGAAAGAGTTCATCATGAAGAGTCCCTCCTTCTCCAGAAAGTCGGCCAGCCTCTGTCCCCTAGGGTTCCGTTGTCCATATCCAAATTGCCCCACTCTCAACTCATCATCGCTTTTCTTGCCCAACTTAGCGTTGAAGTCCCCCATAACAACGGTGAAGTGGGTCTTGGTCGTATGTATGGCTCGACTTACGTCCTCATACATAGACTCCACTTCATCATCTGGGCTTGACGAGGTCGGTGCGTACACCTGAATGACCTTCATCGAATATCTCTCAGATATTCTGAGTATTAGGTATACAACCCTGCTCGACATGCTTTCGATGGTAATAACGTTGTTAATAAGGGCCTTGTGGACGAGAAATCCGACACCACCTTGGGACTGTTGGTCACCTTCCCGGTAGAAGAGGAGATTGCCGGATTGTAGGGTTATCGTGTCCTCTCCCTCTCTACGGACTTCGGACAACCCCACAATATCCCATCGCATCCATCTCAACTCTTCCTCCAGCTCAACAATCATCTCGTCAGTCCTCATCGTGCGTACGTTGTGTGTTACCAGGGCCAGTCGTCTGTTGGGGTGGTAGCCGGGTCTCTGCCGGGGATTCTTAGCACCCCCTGCTCCGTCGTTTCCCTGACCGCTACCGGAGCCAGGACTAGCGGAGCTGCCGGGGACTGGGGGCCTGGTCCTATTTTCGTTCATTTGGGGGATTTGCCCATAATCGCCACGCTGGGCAGGCGTGGTGGCGATCGCAGAAACGTAGCTTCGCGACAGGGATGCTGCTGCCCATCCCTGCCCTGTGCCATTTGAGCTACGTTTGTTTTGGATGGTTATACCGCCATCAGTCGGTTCCGTGGTACCTCAGTCGGTTCCTACGACACCTGGTACTAGAGGGAGGTACTATTCTACTCTGCCGGTACCCCACGGCCCGTTTAATCATACAGCCACTTCAATTAATCGTTGCCAAGCGTGTGTCTTTATAGCGTCAAAGGATTTATCCGCAAAGTCAATAGCTGTGTTATCAGCGTAGGAGAAATCTTTAGCATTTTTAATGTTTATGTTACATGGATCGTTTATGTACATGTGAAATAAAGTGAGGCTTAAAATGCTTCCTTGTGGTACACCGTATGACACATCAGTATAATCTAGTCTGCTGTTCGACTTTTACTTTTTGCTTCCTTTTAGTCAGGTAGTCTTTAAATAATCACATTGGCGTCCCGCTAACACTAACCCTTGTAGTTTGTACAAAAGGATGGAGATAGAGACACTATTAAAGGGGTTTTTTAATATATAAAAATATAGATAAACATTTATGCCCGCTATCAAGGTGTTCCGTTACCAGAGCTCAGAGCTATTACTACGTCTTCAGTCGACTTTTTGTTTCTAAAACCAAACTGAGATTGAGATATTAGGTCAATTTTTTTCTTCTTTGTATTCATAGGTTCTTGCATACCGGCTATTCTTTTCTTTATTCGTGAATACATATATAGTATAATGGATCTTTTTAGTCGAGGATGGGAATACGCTGTTTCTAAAGCAAATATTGGCCAAATGCGTAATAATGAAAACAACTTCATTGCTTACAAATTTTAAATATTTAGTTGGGATATTATCCAGCCTGGAGCACTGTCAGATTTGAGGTTAGTTAAAATTATGTGTATCATACTTCATCACAATCTGTTCCCATCAATACTGATACTATGTAGTCAATTCATCACGATGATCAGTTTGTTTGTTAATACAAATTAATAATTGTTTAAATAATTTTTGGTCAAGCTCCTTTCTTATGTTGGCCAAGTAGATATTAATTGAATTTACTGTCTCAGCATAGTTAAGTAATTAAGCGTCTATAGTAATTAATTTAGAATTTTTAATTTTTGGTTTGTTAGAAAATGGTATGATATCTGTTTTATATTTTAAAATAGTAATTTATTATTCTTCTTAGATCTAGTTAACAGTTCTCTTTCATATTTTCATTTCAGCCTTTTTTTTATGAGTTTACAATAGTTTCTGTAACGTTTGTATGTTATTTGCAAAATCTCATTTTAGGGAGCTGTTTTTGAAGTTTATTACATTTACTAATGTATGATTAGTAATACAAGGTTTCAAAATGCGGTTACTTTTAGGTTTAATAATTGTCTTAATGCTCTTGGTTTCTTTCATAGCCTCAATTAACCAGTGGATTAGACTTTCGACGATTAAGTAGGGGCAACATCACAAAAAAGGTTGATGCTTTTTCCCCATCAATTTTAGCATGAAGTGTCCAAGACAGATGAACACTCCCTCTAGTAGTTAAAGTATATCCAAGAAGTATACTGAGATAATTAAGTCTATTTTTATATTCATAGGACGGTTCCTTTTCCTCAGGTTTAATATTTATGTTTATACTAATTATATTTCCATCGGAGTTAGATGAGTACAAATGTGAACCAATTAATAAAATTTTGTGTATTACTATTATACTGATCTGTAAATACATAACACTGTATTATTCAAAATTACGAGCTAAGTGCAAGATGCCTAAGACTAGTTTTAATTCTCTCACAACATTAGATCGTAATGCATTTTGTACGTACAGAACTACCCCATTTTGAACTACCATTTTGATTCAGATGATAAACATAGTTGATTAAGAGTGATAATTATTGATTTTGGGGTACTTATTTGGATTTAAACGGCAATCGGTTTAAATCCAAATAAGTATAAATGCTTTGTAGTTCCAAAGTTTCGATGAAACGCCACATGCGTAACTTTTAACCACAGAGCGGTGGCAACATTGTTTGTTCAGGCAAGTTGTCAAATCCATACGTACGTATACTGTAGTGACGATAAATCAAAAGAAATTCGAAAATTTCCAATAATTACACATGAGACTGCATTAAACTCATTAATTTTAATAACAGTGTTTATAATGGCTGTAACTGTGGACAAACTGATCAACGACGACCGGTAATTATTCTGAAAAAAGTATTTACGTGCTTCATATGTCAGAGAAAGTTTGCCATTATTTTATCTGTTGACAACTTACGATGGATGGTTGATTTTTCAGGTTTTCCGGTGATAATGTACTGCAGTTTCTTCTTTATTTGCCATTCGGAATTCTTATCTTAGCATGTAGAACGTTACTGGCGTTATTTTTATGGATAGCTTCGATCATATTGCCAAACAAATCAGCAGTGAGACAGTTGTTATCGACCCTGGCTTGCTGGACCTTCGGTGAGTATATTGGGGTCATATTAATATCAATAGAAGGTAACCACGTTAGGGGACAAGTAGAGTGCCACATTGAAGTTGAAACATTTTGTCTTGGGTTGTAGTGACAAGATAGACTAATATCAGAAGATGAATTTATGTAACTATTTCCTGTTTATGAATTTGTGCTTTATTCTCAGAATTGAAGGCATATAGGCATATAGTATTTTTATAACTTCTTTCTAGAATTTTGGTAATTATTATAATTTTGCATTGTAAATGTTTTTAATTTGTTGCGGTACCAGTTGCTCTAAGATTGTACATAAATTCCCACTATAGATTTCTATTAAAAATGTACAAATTTAACCTATAGAAATCTGTCCCTTCAAAAGATACAGTTACACATTGAATGTTATAATATATTTTATGGATATTGATTCAATAATTGTAGACATTTGACCTGAAGTTAATTTTATTCAGATTCAAAGTGTGATGACTAGATGTTTTGTATGTCTTGAATTCTGTTTGAATGATGTTTTGAATTCTGTGCGTCTGGAATTAAGATTCAGTTTCTGAATTCCGCGGCGAATTCCAGCTGTGTAAGGCCAGCTTAAACCTGAAAAGCATGGTGGCAACTTCATGAATTAATTTATTTAATAACAAACATTTGAGGGTAGAAACCTATGAAATGAAATCTAGTATATTATGCATCTATCATACATGTTCTACGTTTTGATGCATGTTCTAAATAGTTTTGGATAAAAGTTATATGTTGATTAATGTGTTCTCATCCAGCAAGGCATAATTTATTGTCTAAACAATACAATAAATATCAAACTGACTCATCTGTAGAATAAAGTCTAATCTGTATTGTTAGTAGTTCAGTTTCGGGCGTTTTTATGTGAGGTTAAACTTTATTTGATTCTAGATATCCAAAGATAAATTAGTTAAGAAAGTGGTAAAAACATATGTGTGAAGAATTTTATCTTATCTAGTTTAGCTAGCTCAGGCTCTGTTCAATGTTTCGACTCATCTATATGAGTCGAAACATTGACATTTGTTTTCTCGGAGACACTACAAGGTGTATGTCCCCTGATGTATTTGTTACCTATAAATTGCCTTATAATTATCGCAAGATATAAATTACTATTGTCATACCACTAGAGTGGCAAACAGACATATGATTTACCTGGTGACAAGTGGTCATCAAAGTGTATGGACGCTTGCAATGCTAGAGGTGTCACTTACTTGTTGCCGACCATGTAAAAACCCCTAAAATTACAAAGCCTTGAAAGTAAAGACATTATTCCTCATATCTGTTCTCTGTTCAATTTAATTCCAGCTGCTGAGTTCCAATATCATACCACTTGCAAAACAATTAATTCCATTTATGCTACTTTGATTAGCGATCTACCATAGTATGTTTTTAAGGGATTTTCTGCTTCATATGGTGAAATTGTGGATTCAAATTCCCTCAATGGTGTTTCCTGCCTTTATTTCCCTAAAAAGACTGGCACTGGATCCAGTGCATAACATGGCCGTTTTTCTCCATCTTGTAAAAATATAATTTATTTCCAATATTCTTATTACTACTTATTGTTACAATAATAAATCAACCCATAATCATCCCATTAACTGGGATTGACCACTGGGAGACTCGTATGGGGTCTCCCATTAACCGAAGGGGTTAATAGCATACTCCACCATGCTGCTCAACTGTGGGTTGGCCTCCGCCAATGCTTACAAACCGAACGGTAATTCACCAACCTTAAAAAACACATAGGTTTACTGATAGCGGTACGGTAGCAGTGCTGGCCTCTAATTAATCTCTTTTGATTTGTAATGTTTTAATTACAGGAGTGTATGTGAAACTAAAGGGCAGTAGAGACCCTCGTTGTAGTGTGATGGTTGCCAACTATGTGTCGTGTCTAGACTCCCTCGCCGCCTCCCATGTGCTTGGCACAATCAGTGTAAATATTACTTTCAAATTATTTACGAAGCTAATGCTATAAAGCTAATAAATGTATGTCTATATATTTGATCATATATTTTATTATAAATTGATTCTATTTATCTAATTAGGTTTTGTAAAACATTTATCATTAGTATCAATCAACTTTACACCTATGGCGACCAGTAAAGCAGTTTATGATGTACCAGTGCGTTGTTGCTTTCTCTAAGTTTAAGTACCATATTAATACCTTTAAATGTATTTTAATTGATTGCAGTTAAGAAAATGGAAAGTGCCACCATTTTTTGCATCAACCCTTGGCATAAGGAATGCAGCCCAATTTGTAAGAAAGTAAGTTGTGTAAGGAAATGATTTGTTACAGAATGCTCTTAATTTTAAAAAAGGCTATTTTTAGAAAATTCCTTTATTTGTCAGGGTTTTGAAATAAATATCTCTGTCAAATAATGAGCATATCTGAAATAAATAAAATATTCCTGGATTAATTACACTTCGCCTTCTAGTCCCAAAATAAGCATAGTTTGACTATGGGTACAGGTCGCGTCACGTAAAAAGAACGCTGGCGGTCATGCTGTGCATTAGGCAATCTATCGGTTTATTTGGTGGTATGCAGTGCGATGTATGTAGCAATAACTAATATATGAAACTGCTATAGAAAGGTTTATTCAAAAATAACAAAATAGACCTAGTACTTTTGTGCGCGTGTGTGTCCATGTGCAAACACACCCCCTCCGCTTTCTTCCAGCGTTCTTTTTACATGACGTGACATAAACTAGATAACTAATAAAATATTTTCAAGTGTTAATTAGTGGATTAGTAGAAAATATATGAAACATATTAAGTATGTAATTCATAAATAAATAGGGATTTCTAATAAAGCGGTTTTTTCAGGCAACACTTTGCTGACAGTCCCAACAAGCCAGTTTTGCTCCAGCCTGAAGGAGGCCCCACCAACGGCCAGGGCCTCCTCAAGTTTACTGACTGGCCATTCCAAATCGGAAATAGAGTACAACCTGTAACTATATGTGAGTACTGTTTTGTTTCTTTCCATGCTTCTGCTGCCACTGTTTCAATTTGAAAGCTTCTATAACAAACATTTAAGTAAATGTTTTGAGGACAAAATATCTTTTTTTTGGTCGAATCATATCAAGATGTGTGTGCATGTAAAAATAGTTACTATACTTTGCTTTTTACAAGAAATAATGCCTTATTTACGAAGCGATTTTAAGCAATACAGAATTAATCCTTATCCAATTAAGTACCTTAAATACATTGCGCATTTAATATAGATCAATATGGCCCTTCACAGCATGTAATTTAAATGAATAGTTTAGAAGATATTACACATTTAAAATGCAGGGACATAACGGCTGTGGCGGTACCGGCCGCGGAGCCGGCGGCGTGTGCCTATAACTGGGGAAGGACTGGATAGGACAAAGCGCAAAGACCTTCTGTAGTACATTTAGTATCAGCATTGCACCCGTGCGAAGCCGGGGCGGGTCGCTAGTACATTATATATGGAAAGATCTTTCATTAAACAAACATTTTTGCCTTATATGCAAATAAGGGATCCTCATCAGAACCCTAAATATAAAACGTACCACTTGTCTTTTTTATTTATTTATTGATACGCAATACGCATGTCTAACTTAGTGCAGTATCTTATTCAATTTCATTTTTTTTGTAAATACATACATACATATTATACATAGAAAACACACATGTTCAGGCACACAAATGTTAGCATTAAAATATTTTTTTTTATTTGCGCCTCTAAAATATGTCGCCCTAGGCTCTTAGCCTTTTTGTAAATCCATCACTGGGTTCGACCTTTAGGGGCATTGTGTTTTAATTGGCATTTATTTTCTAAGCTTGCTGTTCTGTCTTTAAATCGTTTTAATCTTGTTGTAAAACTGTACACTTAACACATTTTTTTTTTAAATTAAGTTAGGTGTCTTCAAAAAATAGTTGAATTTCATTTGTAACGATGGACTGCTATGCCTTGTATAGTAGTGTTATACTTAATAGTAGTGTTATAATTAATAGATGGCGTCACACTGCCAATTTACAATACTAAACAGAAAAGCCGTGAATTCGTTTTCATCATAAACCTAGTAGTTCAGTTGGAAAGATCACTCGACCGATTATCTAGAGGTCGTGGGTTCAAGTCCCTCATGAGTAGGGAGATCCATCCTTTTCCTTTAAAAAAAATCTAATATATAAAATTCTCGTGTCGCGATGTTTATTACCAAACTCCTCCGAAACGGCTGGACCGATTTTTATAAAATTTTGTCTGCATATCGGGTAGGTCTGCAAATCGGCCAACATCTATTTTTCATACCCCTAAATGTCATTTTTTTTAATTTTTATTTTATTATGATTTAGCATTGAAAAATATGTACAACTTAAAATTTTCACCGTTCTTCCATCAACCCCTAAATTTATGTGGTAAAACAACGTTTGCCGGGTCACCTAGTATTTACATAAGTTTCTTTACAGCTGTGGAACGCATGTATACAAAAGTGACAGTACACCGGCCGGGCGATGCTCGCGACAAGTTCCCCTGGTCAGACGCACTCTGGTTCCTGTGGACTCCATTCACAGTGTTCACTATCCAGCTGCTGCCTGCGCTGGAACGAAACGACGATGACGATGCAGTGTTCACACAGAGATTGAGAACAGCCATCGCCGAGTCGTTGGGGGTGAGTTTCAAATGCTTTTACTATGGAATTGTAAGAAACCATGTGCACGAAAATAGGGTTTTTGGAAAAACTTGCTAAACAATCTGGATTTTTTTCTTAGGTATAAAAAGCAAGTTACTTGAATAACTTACAAATTTTTGCTATCAAAAACAGTTATTGTACCTGTTTACACTTTCATGCCTCTCTCTCTGAACTTTGGTGTGAACGAACACAATAAACCACAAATCTTCATTTGTCAGCTTTTTTGGCATTAAAAGATTTTGTTTAGAATATTTCTTAATTCAACTGTGACACAGCTGCTTACGTGGGGTGGGTATATTTTATATTTTTACGGGCCGGGTGCCACCTCACATTCCCACCACTGTGTCTCCACAGCCAGGATTAACAGCGGCGACCACCAAAAAAGGCAATGAACAGTGAAGTCCATTGCAGTCCCGGGGGAAAATTACGGCTGGCTTAGAACTCGCAACGAATTTAATCAGACGAAATAGTAGGAGTAAGAAGCTTTTGGAATTTGACTTTATATTATGTATTATCATAACTTCTTTCTGTTGTATTGATGATAATCACGAATGTGGTGTTTGTTTGTTGTTTAGGTGGAGATGACGGAGTTCCGATGGGAGGAACTGAACGCGAGCGGTGACAGCAGCCCGCGGCGCGCGGCGCCCGAGCTGGCGCGCCTGGCCGCGCAGGTCAAGGAGGTGCTGCCCAGGGTGCCCCTGCAGGACATCATCAAGGACTTGGGTGAGATGATAAGCTATTTGACCTACATTTTTTTCGGTTTGATATGGAGGGACGGCTCAATAATATAACCATAGGTGAATGGATTACTGCGATAACACAAAAATCTCTCGAGATATGTTTATTTGAAAATCACAATTTAGGACTTTCCCGAAAACGCTCCATACAAAAGGAAGTTATGACGTCACAAACACACAATTAAAGTTATAGTATTTTTTATTGTTTCTTCAATGGAAATATTATTTTATAATAATTTCATACTTTTAAAATGGACCTTCCCGCCAAACTTTGATCGACCCTAAAGTTTGCATATCTTTATAGTTTTGTGTAGCCATTTATACAATTTTTGAACATTATCAAATAGCCTATTGTTATTTACGAGTATACGATGTTCGAAGCTTGAATTGGTGTAGATCGCGGCACTTACCTGGATTATAAAGCTATTGGTGAAATCGTAATCTTCCATGGTTGCGAAGTGGTCGCAGTTAGGTTGTAAATATTAATATATAAAAATTTCGTGTCACATTGTTTGTCCGCGATGGAATACTATACTACTGAACCGAATTTAATAAAATTTTGCCCAGCGTGTGCAGATTGATCCAACTTGAGAGATAGGATAGTTTATAACTCATCGGAAAAATTTACTTAAAAATATTTAAAGGCCATACGAAGTTCGCCAGGCCAGCTAGTATTTAATAAAGAACTCTTTTATACTGCACTTGCTTCGTAATGTCTACTTTGTACATTAACAATAAGACAGAAAATCGCTTTCTATTAAAACCAATTTGGAAAGTTGTTTAAAGGAAACACGGTCAAACCCTTGCTGTATACCTATAGCTTTTTGCGTAAATCGATATAGATCTATTGTTTTTTATTCTTGAATCAAAATAACGATCGTATTTTATTATATTTCGCAGCGTCTACCCGCAGCGTCGATGTGACTATCACGAATTTCCTTGAAGGCGTCACGCCATACGTGCCCGAGGCCGAGACAGCACCCGAGCCCCGACCCAGCACCTCCCAAGCGCCGCCAAAATACATCACACCTGTACCTACAGGAGTATTCCCCAAGAGTGCGAAGGAACGACAACTGAGCTTTCAAGAACGAAAAGCTCAAATGATATCCGAAGCGAGAAAAAGGTATATCGAAAAGCACGGCTTAAATTTAGCTTGAAACATAAATTTTATGAATAGCGTCGTTGATGTGTATATGAAGTTATTTTTATATAGACTATATATTTAGAAAACTTGTATAATACATTTTCCCTTTGAGAAGTATAAATTTGATATATTATTTTTTGATTTGTGATTTCCTTGGGTTTTAGATATACAATGCGTGTGATTAACGCGCGAAATCACGATTAATGTGTGATTAACGCACCAAATTACGATTAATGTGCGTTAATCGCAGATATATCGCAGAGTGCATAAAGGGGTGACGTCACGTGTTATTAATTTTCGGATAGTGGGTAGATGTAAAATTAATGGTTGTTTGACAAACTATGTAGTGATGGTACAATAATAGTAGGTATGTTCATTAGTGACATATGAGGTCACGTGATTTGAACTTCTCTCTATAATATCACCTGTATTTTGTATGGAAAGTGGTTGATCAAAATTTGAATGGAATAATATAGATTTTGATCAACCATATTAACTAAAGCAGTATTCAATTTTATTTTTTCTTTATCACATATATCGAACTATAATAAGGTAAAATAATGTTTTGCTAACACATTACATAATATAAAATCTTTTCAACTTTTAAAGTAAATTTTAAAGCATTTTAAAGTTTCCATTATAAACATTGCCTGGAAAATAATGCAATTATTTTCCAGGCAATTTATATTTTAACTATCTACTACTTACTTATTTATAATTGAAAAATTGTCAACCCGCCTGATTAAAACTCTTGTATATAGCGCTAAGGAATATTTGTAATACTTTAAATTGCTAAGAAAAAGGGATCTCAAATGTACTTTTCAAAATACCGTTAATTTTTACAACTACCGACACCGAAAATTAATAAATATTATGCTTATAAGTATGCATATATCACGTTGCCCCCCAGTAGAATGAAGGAGCAACACGCGGGTGATACTCTTGATATTACAAACATCTATTAATTTAAATGTTTTTCCGGCCAATTGCACAGAATTGTGAAATGAAATTGAAATGAAATTTATTCTGTCATTGGGCACTTAGACACGTCTTGCACATTTTTATTAATAATATTCTTATTTTTTTGTCATTATTTTTATCTACTAGCATTTCGGTATTGATCATTGGCAAAGAATTGTAAATATTTAAATGAGAAATAGTCGCGGATTCGAGTTCCAACACAAGGATTATTTCAAAGATTGCACAGTGACTGTTCACTACCAGGCGGGTTCGGGCCACTCGAGTTGTATATAAAATACAGTAATATCGACAGTTTTGAATCAATATTAATTATCTCAAATATTAAATTATAATGATATTTAAACTGGTTCTTTAGGACCAGTATCGTTTTTGAGATGGATGATATTCGGCCTGTGTGCATATATTGATCGGCTAACCCTTCTCATAAGCACAATGATTAAAAATAATATACTTAGTTATGATTAATTATCACAAAATTATCATCAACATTTTGTCGGTAACAACGCCTTTTACGATTTGTGCGATAGAAAAGTTATTTTAACGTTACCAGTTACTAGTAATGTTCAGCGACTCTAAAACTTATGAGTAACCCATAGAGATAATAGGAACATCTCTATAAGGAACGAAATATTTTTTTTTCAGTGTCTAATCTAATCTAAACAATTCATTCCCAAGGTGGTCAATATAGACCACCCAGTAAATATTATAATTACCCCTGCTGGTGATATACTTGTGATCGTGATAAACATGAACTGCTTCTTTATTGGCACATTTTTACATACGTGAGATAACTATTTGGTCGAATAAAAAGTTGATTTTACAGAATCAGAAGAAAAGCGTTTTGCCGTCTGTATTAAAAAAATATAATATTTTTGTAACAACACTTTGGAATGTGTCAAAACGGTAGACATGTAGATGGTTCGAAAAGGTTTAGAATACATAAAGTAGTTTTATCGAAACAATTACTACATTAAATTTTTTTGTAGTAAATTTTAAACAACTTAAATTAACATTAACGGTTATATCATTACTATAATTAATGATTAATTAAATTTATAAATTAATTACAATGCCTGTTTTAATATTTTAACATTTTGAAAAATACAATTTGAATACTTATAATAAATATATATTTACATTTGATTATAATTTTTAAATTGTAGTTATTTAATAAATTTAATTATCGTTGATTATAAGTTACTACATTAGATTTGTTGTAGTAAATTTACGGTAGAGTATATTTATAATTAATGATTAATAATTAAATTCATTATTAATTAATAAATTATTAATAAATCTCTTTATGTAGAGAATAGGGTTGTAATTGTAACACCAAAATGTTGAGAGCTGGGAATGGTTAGGCTGGTTATCTGGAGAAACGCTTTAAAAACATTATAGATTCATTCGAATAGGATGTATTACTACTACAAAGAAAGTAAATGGTAAATAAAATTTACCGATATTTTCATTAAAATTGGAAGATACCTACAGCGTTAAATTCGACACTCACATAATAAAACGTGTCACACACTGTTGATGGCAAAGGAAACCAGGTATTTTCCGTGTTCACTTCTTCGTTTATTTTTTTTGACGGATAGAAAAGACACTTGTTTAGAATATGAAGAAGAAAATAATACTGAGAATTTGAATATATTGGTCATAAAAGGATGTATGCGCTGTAGGTCGCCAACACACACTAAGCAGATACTATATACTTTAAAGCGTGATACGCTGTAGACGAGACGAGAGAGGCTATATCAACGTCTCTTACACGCGTATAGCTGCGTCTACGCTCTTAATGTATCTAATCAGCTTAGTTTCTCGTAATTAAAATGTAGTTAATATTCTGTTCCGATCCAGCCTCGATCTCACAAATGTCAAATTTGGTATTCTCGTATCGCAATATAAAACTTTGTTTAATTTAAGTGGGATTATATTGAAATATGTTCCAAAATTAAATTGTTATATAGTTTGAACAGCTAGTACGATTTTTTATCGTCATTTTATTTATGATCGAAAAGACTCGGGAGGTCATAATTTTCTTTGTTATTTTTATCTTCGATTCGTAAAGCCTTCGATGCAAATACAGAATGCACGCAGTAGTTAAGACGCAGAAAAATAAAAAAAGGTGTGTGCTTGACACACCTTTTTTTATTTTTCTACACGATAGTAGTGAAAACTTCATCTCTCGCTCCCTCCCTGCTGATTTTAACCGAACGAGCGTTACAGAGCCTAGCGCGACGCGTTACATACAGTCTCATTCACTAGCCACAAAATAAAGTGCACAGCGCGCCTCAGAAGTTTTCATTTCAAAACGACGACGATAATATGAAGAGTGCATAGCGCGAGCTTTTTTGTACGCGTTCGATCATATCAACATAGCAAACCGACCAAATAGAGAACTCTCATGTTGTGAATTTAGAAGACGCGTGTTACATATCAAACATAATGTGGCTTACGTGACGAGCTTGGTGGCGTAGCGGTCAATGACGCGGCTTCGACACCAACGCTCGTGGGTTCGATTCCCACATAGGACAAACATTTGTGTGCATGAACATGTCTGTTTGTCTTAGTCTCGTATGCTCGGTTGGTTTACTGAGCGCAAAAGCGGTGCAGGTAAAGGTCCTCTCGTTTGGTTGATTTACTGGACGAGAGACTCGCATCCCCCGTGATATAACCGGAAGGTTGGCACACGGGGCGCATTAGCTGTTAGGTATAGGGTGCGTGTTTGTCTTAGTCTGGGTGTTTTCTATGTATCATAAGTATGTATTTACAAAAAAAAATGTGTTTACGTATGTTTATCAGTTGTCTAGTACCCATAACACAAGCTTCGCTTACTTTGGGGCTAGTTGGCGCTGTGTAATTTGTCTGACAATATTTATTTATTTATTTATTTACTTGCTCACATTTTGCAGTGAGCAACTCGACTAATTTGGATATGAAACACAATATGAAACCTTTTTTCAATTTGGTCGCCTTGTAAACGTTAATACGTTCGAATATGACCAAAAAACTCTTGCACTAAGCATTCAGTATATGTTGAACCAGCGACTTTCGAAAAATACTTAATCAGACGACACGGGCGCGTATAGGCGGTAACGTATACAAATCACGACAAGAGTACTTTTTACCATAATTGTCTCAGTCATCATTGCCGACCGTAAAGCTGGACGAGGCATCTAAATGATACATTACATTCTCAACTTTATTTCTCTCCTTTAGTGTACAAATTTGCATGAAAGCAAAGTAGACATCATCATTTGCATACGAGATATGCATATGTGAGAGAATTCTAATACATAGTTCTTAATTTTCTTCTAAATAATACTTGAGATTATAATTACATATGACATACACGGAAATGTATGCGACTGCGCCAGTGTTTCATTGATCCTTAGTTACTATATAATAAAAAAAAACACGATTTATTAATAATAACCAGTGATCGGCGTTCGTAGTGCCATTACGCGGGATTTGTGACCGTTGTTTTAATATGGATATGCCTCCCAAATCCCGGCATTTTCATTAAACAATTTTATTTAACTTTGAATTATTTTAGTACTATTTGTATTTTACGTACCTATTGATATGCTTTACCATGCTATTATTTAACTTAACTTTTATTGTATTGTTTTTCTTAACGTCTGGAAATTTCTTTTTCTAATTTCTATATAATCGAATTTTCACGTATTACTTACACTTAACGATACAGCGACAACTGGAAAAAATTTATGTACAAGTTTTGTACTTGCCTAAACGTAATCCCGGAATCCCGTGCTCTTGTTAACATCAACATTCATTCAAGTCCATTGACCCCAAATGGCACTACTAACGCCGATCACAGATAATAACACAATATTTTTTCCTAGATCTCGTAAACGGTGACGTTTTATCAGTATTTTAGCAGTCGCATAAACACATAAATGAAATATAAATAATAAAAAAGCAATTTAAAGTAAACAGTAAAAAATCTATTTCAATTTGTAGTTGTGTGTCAATATTATATAATTTTTTTATTAGTTATTGTTAAGTATACACATTTGGTAAACGACACTAAAGTAAATTTATATTTTATGTTTAGATATTATTATAATATAAATTAGGGGGATAATATTGAGCCATCGTAATGGCGTTTTGATTTAGTAAAATAACCGTTAATCAATTTTATGTAAATTCCAAAAATACTGGATGAACTTTTTAGTGCGTATTTTAGTGATTTCCACATTTGTACATTTAACATCTATGCTGTTGGATACTATAGGCTCAATTTAATAAATGCCTATATAAAAATATAGTACATTGTGGTTAAAACTTGTACGACAGTTTTCTAGTCTTTTAAAAAAGAGGCTTGTTTTAAGATCTCTAATAAATATCCGAATATCGTCAAATCAATCATTATCACGTGCCTAGTCACAGGATAATTCACAGTTTGAAACAGAAAAGTCACCCCAGAGGACCAATTAATCATCGGCTCTCAGTAAATGGTCTCGTAAGACACAGGAACCCTGTGTCTTACGAGAACTACTTGTGGGTTCGGAAACGGTTTTTAATTATTTTCCTAAATACTAGTCCTGTCTAAAATATCTGAAGTTGATATACGTATTAATTAAAAAAAACGGTTCACATGGCTTTATATTTGAATTGGAAATAAATTAAGGGGAACCATTAACCGAATCCATTCGACTCATCCGTAGAACAGAGTCCGATGTGATCATAGAACAAAAACGTGTTAAGCTATCTAGACTAGATAAGGAATATGAATTCTTCAGACGTGCGATTTTAGAATTTTCTTATCTGATTTATCTTCCGATATTTAGAATCATTAATGTTCAATCTGACATTAGCTCCCCATAAAAACGCACGTAAGTAAACTAACGACAATACAGATCGGTCTTTATTCTACGGATGAGTCGACAGTTTCGGTTATGGTTTTTGTATAAACCGGTTCTGATTCCTGGTGACACGATATAGCGTATGTGAATATTCTGATACCAAATTTTTACTCGCGAGCCTGCCGTTTGGGTTCATTCAGTTCCGGTCGATTCAGTCGCGTTACAGTTGTTTGGTTATTTTTAGTAAGAATGTGTTTTCTTCATAATCGTAAAATGTTTTATTGCCATTTTTTTTAATTGCCACAAAAAAAATTGAAATCACTACTTCCGTCTCTTTACTGAATGCTCGCGGTGTAAACTACGTATGTCCTCGTGTACATGCACCTCGCCGAGCATCTTGACGAGGTGTTAGGTGGCACGAATCATGTGTGTCAATGCGGTATGAATAAAGTAAACATTTTCGACACAAAGAATACTGCCCGCTTTCAGATTTTTATGGATACCAATATCGATGGTATAATAGACAATACCTATTCAATTGGATTGCTGGAAACGACGAGATTTCTCAGAGCTTCCTCGTTGTTTCCTTGGAGTAAAATGGGATTATAACCGGATGTTTGAGGCGAATATTTTAAAATCAGCAATTTCGTAAAAAAAATGTATTATAGCAATGTTTCTTGTGCATATCATTTGTTTTCATCCAACCAAAGTTACACCCCCAGGGCTACCGTTATTTTTTATTGAATGGAGTAAAATGACAGATGCTAATGTCATTTGCCTGGATGGATAGTGAGTCAGTTTGAAACTTTCTGTTAGAGAGGGAATGAATCAATGACTATTCAATCAGTTTAGTTAGTATTTAAAACTATTACGTTCAGACTTTCGTACGATGTACATAGTTACCTGTCTAAAAAAAGTAAATAAATGTTTATACTAGAAAACTTTTCACAAGCCCGTTTTCTCTATCGAACTCGACTGTATATGTTTTATTTTTCTGAATCGGAAAGGAAAAAAATATTTTTACAAAATTTCTTTCAACTTTACACATAGTTTATGGATACAAATTGATGCATACATTATAAGTGTCTATACATTGTAACTAACTGTAGACTAATCTTAGATACTTTAAAATAAAACTAATAAAAAATATCGGACCCATGCGGCAGAAAGGCAAGAGCACTGGCTGCGTTTCCTCACTGAATCGCAATACTTACTTTTAGAGCGGAACGGCGACCAGTTTTGGAGATATTACTGAAAGAAAGTTTTCCGCAGATGAGCCCCATGGACCAAATGTCTCGAATCCAAACGGCATAAACATGTATTCTTTAGTTACGTTTTTACTTTGTTGAAATATCTGATAATATTCTATACATACAACTGCAGTCAATTTGTCAAATAGTTAGATCCCAAATTTGATTTGTTTTGCTCCGAATTCGAGTGAAAACATTTCAAATACACGTCCAATAACGATTTTTGAGGTGAGAAATAAGAAAGATCATAATATTACGTATCCTGATGGTAGGTGTTACTACAGAACTATTGAGTGAGTGATTCAATCTCAATCTCTGTGTCCCACTACTATTTAATTTTCCTTAAAAACTGGCAACACAGCACCTGTCACTTTACTCCATATAATATATTATTAACCACTTTAAGATGACGCCGACTGGAATCGATCGATTTTGATTACAAAATTGAAACGGCAGAGCTTTAAGGTATCTTAACTCCATTAATATCACAAATCTAAGCTGAAGTGTGATTTTTGTAATCAAAAAATCCGATCGGTTAATCAAAACCGATAAAAACCGGTGTTTTCAAACTAGTTCGGAACCTTCCTCACGAACTGTACATTACGTACATTTTTATAATTCCGCAAGTATTGCTTCCGAATGTATATGAAGTTGATTTTTGTTCATTTTGTCTCCTTACGTTCTCGGGGTTTACTTATTTTACGTCTACTTTCATATAAACGTCGTATATAATGTAAAGCTTAGATCTCATTAAAAAAACATCATCGATATCTAGTGCTGTTTATATAAATGTGAATATATTGTAAATAAATTGTATATTATTAAAACTATTAAAAGTAATAATACGTGACTAACACTATAACTGCAAATAGCGAAGTGTCCCGTTATTAATTTTATGCGTTCATAGAAATACATACGGTCCTGCAAAAGTCTTGATTTCTATGTCCAATGTTTGTTAATGTATAGAAAGTACCTTAGCGTATGAAAATATTTAATGTAATTTGTAAAATGAATGAACTATCCAGTGTAAACCGACCGTATGACGCTAAATGTAATCGGGTGATTTTGTAGAATTACGATTTTCGTATTATTTATGCTTAGGAATTGTAGACTGTTCCTGAGTATACGTATAACATAGTATTTTTCACGACACGCTTGTTTTTATGAAAAATGGCTGTCTGAACTAGTAGATAATCAAAGCTATTCTAGAGAATCACTCGAATGACAGTTGACGACAAGATAATGTTGGGCCTTACTTTATCAGCAATGGTTCACACTGCATCCAGGCCACAGCAAATATATTTTATAGCGAACATCCCCCTCCTCCTTCGCAGAAATAATGCGCCTTTTTGTTATTAATAAAGCACTTGTACTGTTTCACTTAATTAAATTTATTTTTACCGACCGGTTTCGCCTTAAGGCATCATTAAGATAAACAGTGGCATTTGCGATTCTACAAAACATTTTGATACCGTGCCATCAACTTTTGTGTGGCATTGAAGTGGTTGATTGCACGGTATTAAAAACCAAAATGTTTTGTAAAACGCAAATACCATCTCTTTCTTTAAGGCAAAACCGTACGTAAAGTACCGTACGTAAAACCGTACGTAGTACAAGTGCTTTATTCATAACAAATTATTACTAATGATCCATCAAGTAATCAAGAGCAATCAACTAATGCGCCTTATTTATCGTGTTGTCGTGTGCAATTATGCTTCGAGAGTTCGCACGCACACAGTCGTATAGACACGTCCATGATGCATTGTGTGTTGACATGACATCGACAATACTTATCAGCATGCATCTACAATGTATTCAGCAATGTGGTCATTGTCAGTTCAGAGATGCATGTTACAATGGACGCGGTGCTGATCTCTGCTGTTAATTATGTCCCAACTCAACTAACTGGATAACTTGCACATCTAAATCACACCGATTATTTGGCATTGTTCATATACACGCGTACAGAGAAAATAGTGTTATATTTTATTCTGTAGTCATTTACAAATTGTATTTTTCTTCCGCTAACTCATTTCACGATGAACCTATTTCGGTGGGTAAAATTCCCTATCGCTGAAGCCGATTAGCATCGAATATTTTGATTCGAAAAATAAGTCTTACGTTTTAGTTATTGACAAACATCTTCAGCTTAGTCTGTAGAGCGCCAGGGTTTCTACCAGCCAAGCTAAACACAAGTACCATATCTAAGTTGATGTTTGATTTTCGCGATCAAAAAATCCGATGGAAATTAACTACAGCTTAGCCGGTAGGGTCCCTGCATGGGCATATCTAACGATTTAAATAATTGTTTATGTCCCGAGGCTGTTGAATCAATCAGGATGCGCCAAGCGACATAATTTGAAGAGTAAATGATTAGATTTTGATAGATTAATCACCTTCCTATATTCACCATATAATAACATCATTGGATTCATATATACATGATATACTGTCGCATAGAGAAACTGCCAAACGCTTCCTATAATTGTTCAGTCTTATTAAGTTTGTAATAATTTGATGAATATTAATGATTATTGAATAAAAATCTTGTTTCACAGAATGTGTTTTATTACAATAACAATGCGCTTACAACTATTTACAATTTGATTGGAAAATATAACACAACCACTTTAAGAGTAACGACATGCTTGCCGAATATTAACTTTATCATCAGGTCCATTTTAGTCTCCACTACAGGAGCTCGACCCTCTCTCGTCCGTCCTAGACGGAAGGAGGATTTGGCCTACAACTCCCCACGCTGGCTAAACGGGTTGGGGAGGCCTGATCGATGTTTTATAATGTATTTCCCTTAGTCGCTTTGTACGACATCCACGGGAAGAAACGGAGTGATTCTATTCTAGTCTGCCGGAAACCACACGGCCATGTGCCTGTCGATTAAATTCGGCAAGCACGTCGCTAACATTAGACGAACTTTGGATGCCTTTTTCCAGTATATGGTTTAATTATTTAGTTGACCAAAATAAACGTTTGCCAACAGGGTGTGTACTTATGCGTCCAACACAATATGTATGTAAGTACAATAGGCGAGAACATTGTATAGAAAATACTTCATGATCAAAAAGTAACTTGGTAAATGTTAGTTACTCTATTACGAGAGTGGAAAGTAACGTTAAATTGTCTTGGAATAAGACTGATTGTAGGTCATGGCTGGACTTCTTAAAAAAAGCAAGCTATTTATGTTGGAACTAGATGGAAGAAACACCTTTATCAACACCTACCCGTAATGATGCAGCCGGCGCTTCCACCAGCTCCAATCGGGACATAGAATAGAATTTTCGTGCTCCTACTCTTTTCAGTAAAGTCCTCATCAAAGAAATATGTCCTCATGTTACTACCAGGAGAAAAGCTTAGTAGAATCTGGAGGAAACGGGGATGCAGCGTGATACGGTCTTAACCCCCTTCCGATTACAGGGTTATACATATCCCATGCGATAGTTATACCAAACCCCGGCCACTCCATGCAAAAATGGCGCTTTTGCATGTAGTAACCAAATGACGTCTGTACACGTGCCTATGTTTGAGTGACGTTCTCTAGGGCTGACATTATTCAATTATTAGTCGGACATGTAAGGGGGTGTAAGTGGTTCATCAACATCTTTGAACCAAAGTCAATCTTACCTGCACGGGGTACACCCTACTGACTTTTCCTTGAGGGTTGTTGTGTTCCTGCGAGTGAGTGAGGTCACCAGAGAGGATGGAGTTGCTGTGTTGGCAGCGGGGATGGCAGCGCGCGAGCGATATTTAATGTTGCGAGCGTTAATATGGTTACGGTAACCGCTTCCCATCAGGTGGGCGTAGTGAAGAAAAAAAAAACGTGTGACACTCGGGGACTGCCGTGGTAAAGCTTATTGCATAGCATTTATTATCAACTAATGCTCGTTTGCTCGTTCATCCATCCATCCATATCCATTCATCTATCCATCCATCCATCCATCCATTCATCCACCCATCCACCCATCCATCCATCCATCCACCCATCCATCCATCCATCCATCCATATCCATTCATCTATCCATCCATCCATCCATTCATCCACCCATCCACCCATCCATCCATCCATCCACTCATCCATCCATCCATCCACCCACCCATCCATCCATCCACCCATCCACCCAACCATCCATCCACCCATCCACCCACCCATCCATCCACCCATCTACCCATCCATCCATCCATCCATCCATCCATCCATCCATCCATCCATCCATCCATCAATCCATCCATCCATCCATCAATCCATCCAACCATCCATCTATCCATCAATCCGTCCGTCCGTCCGTCCGTCCGTCCATCTATCCATCCATCCAAATTTTTTTTTTTACTTTCCATGTGTTGAGACATCCATCCACTGCACAAATAACTCTCATCTTTTACATACTCGCATATTATTCTAAACTGAATGGAGAATAAAATACAAGCGACGTCAATTCGTACGTCGTGGCATTCCTTGCGAACGGTTCCAAATCGGTTCCATAGGGGAGGTGAGGTCGACTAGTGAGAGCGGCAGAGAGTGTCCATACTGTACGTTAGTACTATTACTTATACTGTGGTTATACATAACCCGGCAATGGAATGAAAACGAATTTATGATGGTAGAAAAACACCGAAACGAGGGGGGGGAGGGGGAGTCCGTTGTCGACCGTAGTCTGTCCATGGATGGGTCTTATTATCTCGAGTTGTCGTTAGATGACAGCAGATTAAGCCTTTTAGGCGGCTTGAAAACACTGACTTCCGCCAACCCACAGTTGAGCAGCGAGGTAAAGTATTCTCTAAACACCTTCGATTGAGAGGAGATTCGTATCCCAGCAGTGAGATGAATAAGAGTTGACGAGGAAGTCACCGGTACAGCCGATGACGTAGGCATGTTCAAATCTTGTGACGATGTCTGTCAGTAAAGAACATTACCGGTGTCTTCCTACGATGGAACTGATCATGTGTACAATACAGAAGCTACAGGCCAAGTCTATGGGGGGTGCGCCGAGGGGTGTCCAGTCCAGGCGTGGCGACTTCTTGTTTGACCGGCACCAGCTCGTCCCGCTTCCGCTTCTCTTCTGCGAGCCTGAGTTCGGCCTGACGCATTTCTTCCTCCATACGTTCGACGTGGACCGCTGCTTCTTTGCGTTTGTCACGATTCGTTCTGGAAAGATTTCGAGGACATTAAATCTCATTTTTTATTTATTTAAAAGTCACTGAAAATAACATTATGACGTTACTGTTTTAGCATACATTAGTGAATCATTACATTTAGTTTATTTCATGGCAATTTTCATAGCAAGGAGCAGCCCCCTTACCACCATCTCTTATTGCGATTCAATAACTGAATAGATTGCTTATTCATATCAATGAATAAGCGACTCTATTCCATTTGAATTAGAGTCGCTTATTCATTGGTACGAATAAGCGTTCTATTCAGTTATTGAATCGCAATAAGAGATGGTGGTAAGGGGGCTGCTCATGCTTGACAATCGCAATGCGATTGTGACTGTTGTTACGTACGACATAAGAGCGGTGCGAAATGTCAAGTTCGAAGTGTTCTAGCTGTACAATAACACCTAGAAAGGATTGAATTATCCTAGTCGACGAAATTTAGTATCTAATTTGAAGATCTAAATACCACGACAATACCGTAAAGACGAAACTAGTCGGCAAAAAGAAATATAAAGGAGATAGTGTATTATGATTCGGTTGATGACTTTTTATGTGACAAAATTAATGTATGAAAATTGTTTGTTATATCTTGACATATTTCTTTAGTG
The DNA here is from genome assembly GCA_937001555.2 of Hypsopygia costalis. Lineage (NCBI taxonomy): Eukaryota > Metazoa > Arthropoda > Insecta > Lepidoptera > Pyralidae > Hypsopygia > Hypsopygia costalis. The sequence continues at coordinate 3,448,839 of OW443340.2, read as the reverse complement.
TACCTAATAGTAATGTTCTATATTGCTTGACATAATTATAATTAATGTCGCGGTCCTGTCTCGAACGATCTAGAATGGAACCTTCTAGAATAGTCGCCGCATACTTCGCTGCAAGCAATAATGACCCGTATGTCTACTGCCATAATGTTCATAACACTATGACATGAAAATGTTCGAGATGTGTCTCGAGACATTACGATGACTTACCGAAGGGAAATACATACGAGAATATTAGAGAACCCTTGCCGGCGAATATAAATAGCGACCGCCGCGGCGCATAGGCAGTTCAGTTTGGACTTCGGGAGAGTAAACTTCGAGCGAATCTACCTGCGAGACAAGTAGAAAACCTACGACCTCAGCGATACGATTGGACTTCGATTTGACCTGCGATTTGGAATCTTCGTGTGGACTTCGTGTTGTGAAGACCTGCAGACCAGACCCTGCGTGAATAAATCCTTGCAAGTTGTCATTGGCGTTTTACATCCAAATCCAGAACCCTAGCTCGTAACATTAATATTTAATTCAGCTTGATATACATATAATTTGACATTTATTTTTATCTTGTGATATTGATGATTTATTTATCAGTGATTTTTACAGTTCAATTACATGCTATGACTTTAATATTTGCACGCCCTTATCGATTGCAGAATAATACAATACAATACAATCCTCTTCATTGCACCATAAACAGTAAAATATTATGACAGTAATCACTTAAAATAATAAGTACAAAAGGCGGCCATATCGCTTAGCAATCTCTCCAGGCAACCTTTGGGTAGAGGAGCCCTGAAATAAAGGTAGATGACGCAGCATATACTACATATATGGGTATATAATTTATATTAATAATCTACGTTAGTAAGATGGTAGTAGATTTTGGGGTGTAAGTGGTTCATCAACACCTTTGAACCAAAGCCAATTTCACCTGCACGCGGTGCACCCTGCTGACTGACAAACGAAGCTCTGGCGAAAAGAGAGGTAGGGAGCGTAATTGTAAGCTACCCGACTGGGGAATGTACCTCCACCTTACAGAGTACCGTAGCTAAATAACAATTCCCTTGAGGGTTGTTGTGTTCCTGCGAGTGAGTGAGGTCACCAGAAAGGAAGGAGATGCTGCGCTGGCATCGGGGGTGGCGGCGCGCGAGCGATATTTTATGTTGCGAGCGTTAATATGGCTACGGCAACCGCTTCACATCAGGCGGGCCGTATGCTTGTCTGCCACCCGTCGTAGTATAAAAAAAAATTCAATACTGACTTGCCGGTCTCCTTGAGCGAGAAGAACATGGGCCCCAGCTCGGCCAGCCAGCGGCCGTCGACGGCCGTGACGCAGTGCATGTACTCCTTGGAGGTCATCATGAGCTCGTGGTAGACCACGTAGTCGGGCGAGGAGCCCAGCCCGAACAGCGCCGACGTGGGGTGCAGGTGGCACGGCATGCCCGTGCGGCAGTTCACGTACTCGCCGATGCCCTTCAGCCGCGCCGCCTGCTGGAAGTACGCTGCAACATCGCACCGCACACATTAATCTCCACACACCCGCAGTTGACCAGCGTGGTGCAGTATGCTCTAAAACCCTTTCGATTGAGAGGAGACCCGTATCCCTGCAGTAGGATGATTACGGGTTGATGCTGACACATTAATAGTGGCCTTCAAGGGCGGATCCAGCCTTGGAATCGGGGGACAACTTCTCGTTCGTTGCGTTCGCTCGGTCTATTATCATTTCACCGAGGCTATACCCCACTTTACCCTGTACGAGTACTGTAAACAACTTAAGAACAGCAAGATGCTGGACGATCACATCTGAACTTTTGAAATCGTGTGATAGAGCGGTGCTTAAGGTGTTTATGAAGTTTTCAATTTCATCATCGTCAATGGTAAAGCGGCACAGCCGTGAGGCAGAAACTTGGAAAACCTATACTTGGAAACACATACCTAAGACCTATCTCGCTTCTGAGCCACGCCTACAAGCTGTTTTCGAGAGTTGTCACAAATCTTCTCACTGCACAACAATCCTCAAGGGAATCAGGATTTAATGTGTATTTTATTCAAAGTAAAAAGTAAGGTAATACTGCACTTATGAACGTTGATCTTGCGAAAACGACCGATACATTGGAAGGGAGAGGAAAGCGGATGGGAGCGAAGAGAGAAGAAGCGGAAGGGAGAAACGAGGGAAGGGGAAAATAGTTACAGTTCAGTCATCTTTTGTATACAAAAGGGCGAGACGCTACTATACAAGAGTGAGAACTTACCAGAACAGATGCACTTGCGCACCGTATCCCAGTCAGTCCCGCACGAGACGAGAGGCAACCGTTGCTGCTGCAGAATGTCGCGCAACTGTTGCCTCACCTCCCGCACCTTCCTCATGGCTTTGCCGTGGACGAAGTGCTCCGTACACCATACACTGGAGTACCTGTACGAAAAAGATAAGAAGAAAGTTTATTAGATACGCAAAATAACAGATTAAAATTTATTTAAAATTAAAAAATAAATTGCGGCAACAAATTTATTTTAACTTATTTTTGCATAGCAAAAGCAGAAAACGTTCCAAAGCAGCCTCATAATGTATTAGTTATAAGCGTCATCTACCGCAACAATATGTCAACAAGAGAGAGAAATAATTTCCATATTTGGTCAATAGATGACGCTATTTAGGATTTTTTCTCAAAACTGTCTGGCGTTAGCAAAATTAAAAAGTAAAAACCCGGGCGGTATACATACGTATTTCCTTACAACTTTCCCGTTACTTTACGACTCAGAAATTTGAGGCGGAATAAAGAGCAACTTTCTCCCCTATAGGCTAGAGAGATACCTTACAAAGCAAGTGTAGTATAAACGAAATTAAAGTTATCCTTACTTATTAGATTTCCATTGATTATACAAGTGCAGTAGCGTCAGGTGATCTGACTCTGGAACCTGGAACTTCTCCCTGACGGAGTCGGCCTCCTCCTCGCGGCCCTGCGGCCGGTAGAACACCGACGGCACCGACAACATCGACACTGGAACACAGGCGAAATGTCATCATAACGTCCAGAAGGTAAGGCTTTAGAAGAGAGGTGGGTATAGCGTATAAGCTGCACGTCTGGGGAAGTACCTCCAACGCACAGAATAGCGCAGCTAAATAATTCATTTGAGGGTTGTTGTGTTCCTGCAAGTGAGTGAGGTCACCAGTAAGAAAGGGACAAGTGCCTTATTATTAACGTAAGGAAAGAGTTGCTGCATTGGCAGAGAGGGTAACAGCGTGGGAGCGATATTTTATGTTGTGGCTATGGTACCAGCTTTACATCAGATGGCCATATGCTATTTTCCACCAGACCAGTGTAAAAAAGTTTTTCTATTCAGGCCTTTTAAATTTCTTGTCCAATCTCAACCCAACCTTGGTGCACCGTTACGGGTTGAGCGGCAACTCCGCCATCTGGCGGTGATATTGAAGAGCTCGTTACCTATGATGAGCACCTCCGCGCTGCAGCCCATCTCCGCGGAGACGATGAGCATGTGGCACTGCGGCGGGTCGAGCGGGAACTCCGCCATCTGGCGGCCGAGCGCCGTGAGCGCGCCCGTGCCGTCCAGCGCGCCCAGGATCCACAGCTGGTACATCGAGTTCAGGATCGTGTCCTGCCGGCAACGAGGACACCGGTAAAACATACTGTGTATACTCTATTGGATTAAATAGGTCTCTTCGGACAGTCGTTACTGTGTCTCTAAGTGGCCAGTCAATAACAAAAAATACTTTCTGCAATAGGCCATAACATTTGGCTTAAGTTATTTTTATTGACGTGACAACGTCTTATAATTCGATGGAGCCGGCTGCACGCACGAAATAACATGATTCATGCGGCGTTACCTCGCTCTGAGGCGTTCCATTAAAATTTTCTTTTGAAAAATGCAAACATTTCATCAGTATTTTCTTATGACGTTGTCACGTTTAACTATCGTCAGTAAATCGACTTTACAGACAACCGATTTTATTTTTTATAAAAACAAGATAATATAGGAAGTTGCGCTTTGGAGATCAACGTCTTTATTCAGTCAATCATTTTTTTACACAATAGCGAATGTCTGCTCGCCACTAGTACACAAACCAGACTGACGTGCAAGCGCGTAGACGGGTCGCAAGAGCTTGTGGCAAATTTCCTTTGATTTGTGACAGAAAACGACACTCGATCGGATCGGCTACAAGTACTTGCAAGCCAACATAAACCAATGCAAACACTCTATCCACACGTTTGAATTTGCTAAGGCTTATTGAGGTTTGGCAAGCGTGCGGACGTGGCATATAAAGTTAGAGTGACAAACCTGCGGGGGCGGGTCCATGAAGTGGAAAGCGAGCAGGTCCTCGACGCCCAGCGACTTGAGCAGCAGCACGGTGTTGGCCAGGTTGGTGCGCTGGATCTCGGGCACGGTGGCGGCCAGCAGCTCGTGCTGGTACTGGCGCTGCGTGTACAGGCAGAACGCCTTGCCCGGGCCCGTGCGGCCCGCGCGGCCCGCGCGCTGCCGCGCGTTCGCCTGGCTCACCGGGTAGATCTGGAACGTACGCCGTACGCGCATTTAAACAATCACACGCTTGTACGAGTACAGTGGCTACTAGATATAATACTTGGAAATACATAGGACCAAGACATACAGACAAATATTTGTCTTGTGCGGGGATCGAACCCGCGACCTCGGAGTCAAAGTGGCCATTGCTAGTCATTCGACCTCTAGGCTCATCAAAGTTTCAGTCGGTTTTACGGTCTTGGATAAGTTCAAATTCAAATTATTTATTGCTTCCATGGTACATTATGATCTTATATAATATGTAGTTTCTTAAAAAAGAAATGGCACTGCATGGAACCCCGTTGGGGCACTACAATTATTTAAAATTAAATTATGTTAAAACAATGTAAATATTAGGTTGGGGAAAAAGTCTTTTCGTATTTTATATGAAAATTCAAAACATTTTTTAATAAAGTTTATTTACATTTAACTAAAGTATGTAGGTGCCATTTTGTTCGATAACTTTTTGCCATCTTGTAGGTAGAGACATGATCCCATTACTATAGAAATTTTGGGACTTCTGTTCAAAAAACCGCGACAAGTGGTTTTGGCAGTCTACTCGTGATGTTAACCTGACATTGCCTAAAGAATTCTGAGGAGACCGAAACAGGTGGAAATCAGAAGGTGCAAGGTCAGGACTATACGGCGGATGCATTAACACCTCCCAGTCAAACTCTCTTAATTTTTGCTGAGTGGCTAAAGATGTGTGAGGTCTAGCGTTATCATGATGAAAAATCACACCCCTTCTATTAATTAATTCCGGCCGCTTTCTCTCAACTTTTTGCTTTAATCTCATCAGTTGTTCACAGTAGAGTACAGAATCGATAGTCCTGCCTGGCGGTAACAGCTCATAATGAATATCTTCCCTTCCAATCCCACCATACACACAGCATCACCTTGTTGCGGGTTAACCCGGGTTTCGCCAGAGTCTGAGAAGCCTGGCCGGCCTTTGACCACGACCTTTTTATGCGACAAAACTGTTTTGTGGTCAATTCCTAGTTCTTCAGCTACGTCGTAACTACCGATATGCCGATCTTGCTCCACTTTTTCAGAAATGGCATCCATTTTATCCGTAACAGGGCGACCAGAGCGACGTGCATCTTTGACATCAAAATTTCCGGAATGAAAACGCTTAAACCAAATTTGTGCTACTCTCACAGACACTGCACTAGGTGCATAAACGTCACAAATTTTTTTCGCAGCTTGCGTTGAATTTTTACCTTTTTTGTAGTAAAATTTTAAAATGTATCGAATTTCTTCATTAGATTCACTCATCTTGACAGTAAAAAAAACAAATGAAAATCACACATTTACCTAATTTGAATTTGGAATTATCTTTTTTAAAATTTAAACTTTTTAAAGATATCAAAACCTGCCAAATACAAATGGTATAGCCAAAGAGATTTTATTACAAGTTCATACATACTATAATGCGAAAAGACTTTTTCCCCTACCTATTATATTCATACATAGTTAGAGAATTTAATTACAATTTCAATTTCAAGGATAATGTCATGTGATCAAAATAATTACAATATGTCAAGTATCAGTATGGTTAAAAGTCAAATTAAAATAATATTAGCAATAATATGAGTAATTTAGTGTCAAGCAATTAAAAATTATATGTAATTAGAGTATGTCAATTAACAGTCAAGACAAAAATATTAATATTTCTGATATTAATATTTTTGTCTTGACTGTTAATGCTACTGTTTTCCAAACAACTATTCCAGATTATAAAAGCTGTTTTCGATTAAGAAGTTTTTTAATTTCTTCAAAAATGTTTTTTTGTCAGTTTCAACTTTATACTGTGTGGGGATTCTATAATAAATTTTAATCGGCATAAGTAGTGGGCTAGTATTATACATATTTATTCTATTAGGTGGTAGAATAAGTTTATCTTTGCCGCGTGTATTTATGCAAGAGTGTATATATATATAAGAGTCCTATAGAATTCATCTTTTGTATCATTTCTTAATTTTTTAGATTTTAAGTATATGCCGAAACACACAAGGCATAATTTTATTTTAAATAAATACATTATTGGACACAATCTGTATCTGTAAATAGGAAACCGTTAATGATTAATCTATCAACACACAGCTCAAATCATTAGAAGAAACGCGTTGAAATTTCACATACAGGTTTTAACATTATGACGTCTGTACCCGCTTGGAAATGATTTTTGAAAATTCCCGCAAAATATCGCGAACGAAAACGGTTCAGAACGAACCGTAATAAACGGGTAGGCGCGTAAGAAATCGCAAGCGCAAGCTGTTTTTACATTACAGTTGATACAAAAGACGAACTTAACATTTGGTGTACGGGTACAAAATTTAGAAAAAATCGACAAAAAATATGCCAATAAAGAAGTAAGTAGTATTCAATAACTATATAAAATACACAATATAGAACTGATAAATTAATCTATTGGTGTGTCCACTTGGATAATTTTACTGACCTGCAATGCGTCCATACCGATTCTAGGGTTGTACACCTTCAATTTGCAGTACCCTGAATCTATCACGTACATAATACCGTCTACTGTCAGTGACGTCTCTGGAAACAGAAGTAATACGAATTAACAGTAAAATACAACTAAATTATGCAATCACGGGTAATATAATATAAAAATGGGGTGACGCGGCACCTATAGTGATCTTATCAACCGCAGGTGAATATGTCAACGAAAAACATCCTAAACAAAACGATTTAGGTAAATAAATATACCTGGATAAATTAAACACTGCCATCTAGACATATCACTTATTTTTTTTTGTAAGTACATATATGTATATATTACATAGAAACCACCCAGACCAAGACAAACAAACATGTTCACGCACACGAATGTTTGTCTTGTCCAGGGCTCGAACCCGCAACCTCGGAGTCAAAGTGGCCATTGCTAACCATTCAACCACAGAGCTCGTCAATAGTGTTCCACCAAGTGCCAACAATCAACAGGATTAATAAGTTGTTAACAACATTGATGCTACATGTTTCGCACTACCCTGATCAAGACCTGCGTTGATGAAGAGTTATATAATATAGAAGTTGTATACCTGCTATGTTGGTGGCGACGATACATTTCCTCTGTCCAGGCGGTGCTCGCTGGAAGATCTTCGCTTGGAGATCAGCGGGCAGTTGGGAGTAGATTGGTAGCACAGTTAGTGGTGGAGCGCTGTCTAGATCTGCTAGCCTTTCAGTCAAAACCTTAAACGAAGAATAAAACCAGACCATAAATAAGAGCATGGGGATGTTACAGTACATTTATATTATAGGGTGTAAGTGGTTGTCAACATCTTTGAACCAAAGTCAACTTCATCTGCACGTGGTGCAATCTGCACAAACGAGGCTCAGGCGAAAAGAGAGGTAGGGCATAGCGTATTTTTTACGCTGCCCGACTAACGAAGTACACTCCACCTCACAGAAAACCGCAGCCAAAAAAAAAAACCCCTTGAGGGTTGTTGTGTTCCTGCGCGTGAGTCAGGTCACCAGAAAGAAAGAAGGGAAGAAGTATAGGCTGGCAACGAAGCGGCAACCTCTTGGTGTTGCTGATCTCCATGGGCAGTGGTGATTGCTTTCCATCAGGTGACCCACATGCTCGTTTGCCCCCCTCGCTTATAAATAAAGAAAAAATATCCAACATGGTTAAAGACTGGGCGGGTCGCTACTTCTACGAGATACCTACATAAGTTGAAAGACTAGTTGATAGCCCTAACTGCGGGGCCTGTGAAGAATCCAACGAGATCGTAAGGCATATTATGTATCCAAGTAACTGGAAAGCGAATGAAATCTTAGAAGAGGCATATCGTAGCCAGGAGGACTATAGGATCTTCGCGCCGAGCATTGTATGAAAGTACATTACTCAGGTCTTTGGACAGGACGGAATGAGTGAATAAAAGATAAAAGAGAGCACAAAAAGGGTCGACGTGCCACCGAGTCCTTGGACCCATTAGCAGATAAGATGGTGAGTAAAACATTTCAGTTTAAAACTCGCTAAAAGATGGCGGTGTAAGACATTTCATTAGCATGAATATTTTTTAACCGACTCCAAAAAAGTAAGAGGTTCTCAATTAGGCTGTGTTTTTTTCTTAATGTTTGTTACTTAATTACTCTGTGATTTATAAACCGATTTGAAAAAAACTTTTAAGCTATTGCATAGCTTCTATCGCGGGCCTTGAGCGCGGGGACCGAATCCAGAAATTCCGTAACGAAAAAACCTCATGCTCCCCACTCCGACGGGCAAGGAGGTGTGGCTTGAAGGCCGTGCATCGTCTAACGTCGTTTCAGTTCGGCAGTCTTCGACACGGCGTTGTGTGCGTGCGATTAGACGTATTGTACGACTCTACGAAACTCGTTTTATTTATTTAATAATAGAAAAAATTGTTTTCTTATCGGTCACCACGCTCAAAAAGTGTAACTTGAATTAATATCAAAGAAAAAGAAATACTGCATGAATAAAATAAATAAATAAAATTATAATTGCATAAGTTGATACAAAATGCTATGCAATAGCTTTACCGCGGCAGTCCCCGAGTGCCACACGTCTTTTTTTTTATTTGAAAGAGTATACTTCCAGATAGGTCCCATATTTTTTTCATCATCATCATCATCATCAGCCTGTAATGTTTTGAGTCGTTTTTTTTTGTTTTGCTCAAGGAAGACACATGATAAACTTGAAAAGCGAAAATTTATGAAAGTATATTTTTATTTATAAGAGGGGGGCAAGCGAGCATGTGGGTCACCTGATGGAAAGTAATCACCACAGCCCATAAAAATTAGCAACACTAAGTGGTCGCCGATTCATTGCCAACCTTTTAATCCTGCAGCGAATTTTAGCTCTGTACTCTGTACGGCACAAGACCCCTCTCTTAAGGGAAAAAAATACTCTGTTCTTGAAGGCTTCTTGTATTTATTTAAGTATGTTTTTGAATCCAAATCGTTCCTTCGTATTAACCTGGGGGCCTACCGGCTAAGCTGATGCCGATTCCCTTCGGATTTTTAGATTGAAAAATCAAACCTCAGCTTAGATTTATGGTACTTGTGTTTAGCTTAGCTGGTACAAACCCTGGCGCTCTACAGACTAAGCTGAAGATGTTTGTCAATAACTAAAACGTAAGACTTATTTTTCGAATCAAAATATTCGATGGTAATCGGCTTCAGCTTCGGCGGAAGGCCCCTGAATAGATAGAAAAACAGATTTCCCAGCATTGAGACCTAGCTAACGCAATTGCGTTACTCGCCCCAGTAAAACGGGTTCGAGTGGGTGCAGTAGGTTAAATACAGCTAGTGTCACTCGCTGATCATGTCCCTCCGAATCAGGACGTACATAAGGGAAAACGTCATTGTTTGTAGAACATCCACATGTTATAAGGGGGTCTTCCATAAATTACGTCACACGAATTTCATGATTTTTTGACCTCTCCCCCCGTCCTTGTCACAGCTGGTCACATTTGTGAAACTCCCCCCGTCCCTAGTGCCATATTATAAATAGACGTCACATATTTTGTATTTTTATATCTAGAGTTGCAAATGTTTTTGAGTTTTTCGTTAATACATATACATAGTTCGAAGTTCGTGTTTTAACACTTAGATTATAATAGATTTTGAAATGTCACGTCACGAAATTTAGGACCCCTCCCACCCCCTTGTCACACAATATCACATTTCGTCGACCCCTCCGTCCCCCTTAACGTGTGACGTAATTTGTGGATGGCCCTTAACGTCTATTAGGTAACAATGTGTAAGTGGCAAAACGACTAGCTGATAAAAAGTGAAATCGTCACAAATGCGATGTACAGTCATCAATAGATGTATTTACTTCTTGCCATCTACCTGCCAGACTGTCGTCATTAGATGGCAGTCGTTAAGCCAAGTAAGTGGCCTTTAGGCGGCTTGAAAAACTGGCCTCCGCCAACCCGCAGTTGAGCTGCGTGTTGGAGTAAGCTCTAAACACCTTCAATTGAGCAGGAAGAAGAAGAAGAGGACATACCCGTATGCCAGCAGTGAGTAAGGGTTAACGTCGAATAGTATAATAGTATAGGATTTGATATACAAGATTTGCTCGCTCAAAAACATACCTCACACGTGACCTCTATGTCTTCTTGTCCCGGCATGAATATCAAGACGTCACCCTCGTCTGGCTGCAAGTGGATTTGGAGTGCCTGAAAAAAAAAACAATATATATCAATATCCATTTATCTATATAATAGGTAGGGGAAAAAGTCTTTTCGCATTATAGTATGTATGAACTTGTAATAAAATCTCTTTGGTTATACCATTTGTATCTAGCAGGTTTTGATATCTATAAAAAGTTTAAATTTTAAAAAAGATAATTCCAAATTTAAATTAGGTAAATGTGTGATTTTCATTTGTTTTTTTTACTGTCAAGATGAGTGAATCTAATGAAGAAATTCGATACATTTTAAAATTTTACTACAAAAAAGGTAAAAATTCAACGCAAGCTGCGAAAAAAATTTGTGATTATTATGGACCTAGTGCAGTGTCTGTGAGAGTAGCACAAATTTGGTTTAAGCGTTTTCAATCCGGAAATTTTGATGTCAAAGATGCACGTCGCTCTGGTCGCCCTGTTACGGATAAAATGGATGCCATTTCTGAAAAAGTGGAGCAAGATCGGCATATCAGTAGTTACGACGTAGCTGAAGAACTAGGAATTGACCACATAACAGTTTTGGCGCATAAAAAGGTCGTGGTCAAAGACCGGACAGGCTTCAGAGACTCTGGCGAAACCCGGGTTAACCCGCAACAAGGTGATGCTGTGTGTATGGTGGGATTGGAAGGGAAGATATTCATTATGAGCTGTTACCGCCAGGCAGGACTATCGATTCTGAACTCTACTGTGAACAACTGATGAGATTAAAGCAAAAAGTTGAGAGAAAGCGGCCGGAATTAATTAATAGAAGGGGTGTGATTTTTCATCATGATAACGCTAAACCTCACACATCTTTAGTCACTCAGCAAAAATTAAGAGAGTTTGACTGGGAGGTGTTAATGCATCCGCCGTATAGTCCTGACCTTGCACCTTCTGATTTCCACCTGTTTCGGTCTCTTAAGAATTCTTTAGGCAATGTCAGGTTAACATCAAGAGAAGACTGCCAAAACCACTTGTCGCGGTTTTTTGAACAGAAGTCCCAAAATTTCTATAGTAATGGGATTATGTCTCTACCTACAAGATGACAAAAAGTTATCGAACATAATGGCACCTACATACTTTAGTTAAATGTAAATAAACTTTATTAAAAAATGTTTTGAATTTTCATATAAAATACGAAAAGACTTTTTCCCCAACCTAATATATAAAAGAGTAAATCACTCACTCACTCATCACGAAATCTCAGAAACTACAAGTGCTAGGAGTGTCAAAGTTTTCAAGGGGGTTCCTTTTAGGACGTAGGTGCTCACTAAGACGGGAATTTGGAAAATTCAACCCCTAAGGGGTGAAACGGGGGTCCAAAGTTTGTATGGGGAACCAAGATTAGTTGGACTATTTTATACGAAACTTTACATGAGCACTTCTGTAGATAAATGAGTAAACACGTGTTTCAGGATTTTTCAAAATTCAACCCCTAAAGGGGTGAAATGAGGTGCAAACGTCTGAAAATCGTTATGGGTATTGTTTTTAGGGTTTAACGGGTCGCTGATTCCGAAAACAACAGCTATTTTATAATCTAACATAACCGACGTGACAAAAGAGCACTCCTGTGGGGGTGCGATGGGGTTGAAATGTCATAATATCAATATGGGTGTTGATTCTATGGTTTTCTGAGACGTCAATTACGAAAATGGCATCGATTTGAAAACGTTGACACGAAATTTCCATCTCGGTATAAAAATCCAAGATTTGGAACACCCTGGTGCAGATCCATAATGGTTCAGCTAAACTATAAGAAATATAAAATTGACACCTTAGCAAATGTTGTTCAACTTGATCAGGAATTTTTGTTGAGGTATAAAAATCCAAGATTTGGAACACGTGATGCAGAATCATAATGGTTCAGCTAAACTATAAGAAATATAAAATTGACGCCTTTGCAAAAGTTGTTCAACTTGATGAGTATTTTTTGTTGAGGTATAAAAATCCTAGATTTGGAACACCTGATGCAGAACCATAATGGTTAGGCTAAACTATAAGAAATATAAAAATGACGCCTTAGCAAAAGTTGTTCAGCCCGATGAGTATTTTTTATTGAGGTACAAAAATCCAATGTTTGGAACACCTGATGCAGAACAAAGCTAAATTTATTTGCATAAACAACATGGTGTATACAATAAATTATAGTTTAAAAATTAACTAAAAAACACGCTATAATAGCAAATAGAACTAAAAAAGCTGCTTAAAAAAACAATAAATAGTTTAACAAAATATTGATTGTATTGTAAAAAAATAACCGCGCAGTGCTACTTTTATGCTTACCTGCTACAAGTTATATGCAATCGTTTTATTTATTTACAAAGGTAACGTGGTCTATTTAGTCAGTTTATCATAGACGTGTACGCTAAAATTGAAATGGAACGATTGGTTCCATTTCAGTTTTAGCGTACACGTAGCATAGTGGATATATTCGCACAAACCAGAAGAATGCGTGCATTTGTGGGACGCTATGTAGCAAGATTTTGTGATGCAAAGTCTTTTAAACAACGAGGGGGAAATGTTTTTCTTAAATGCTTCAGGAGGGACTGGAAAAACATACCTGACGAGAGCAATCATCGCTGAAATCAGGCGCCAAAATAATATCTCACAGCAGCATCGCCAGGTATTGCAGCCATATATTACTTCTAAGCGGAATGACGCAAATACAATGTTCAATATTATACTCGATTTATACAGAACGGAAACACCGACATGCTTTGTGACACGAAACTGTGACAAAGCGAAAATGTTTCAGGATTGCTGTCTAATCGTTTCAGATGAATGCGAAAAAAAACAATAAGGCAGTAGATGCTGTAGATAGAACTTTACGTGCCCAAGAGTTTTCAAAAATATTATTAAAATTTGGGGAAGATCTCCGTCCTGAAGTAAAGTCAATGTTTAGCAGTGAAATATATAAATTGAAGCTGAGATTCTCACTGGGAGTGGTGCCGATGAAACTGTATTTATTCCGCGTATACCACTCTTCCTTCTTATGGCCGTGTGGTTTCCGGCAGACTAGAATAGAATCACTCCGTCTCTTCCCGTGGATGTCGTACAAGGCGACTGTGGCAATAGTTTTTGTCCCAGAAATTACCCAGAAATTGTTGTTTATTGTACCTGTAGGGCGGTTCTATGTTCGACTGTATGTATTTTTTTAAATTCAATGATTTCTCCGTCAATTGTACAGCAATTTTAATAATTCTTATTCGTTTGAAAGGGTATACTCTCCAGGTGGTCCCATATTAAAATGAATGTTGCTAAGCCCAAAACTCGAGAACGGCTCGACCAGCTCTGCTAATTTTTATTTAAATATTTTCGTTAAGGTATAAGGAAGGTTCTTATGTACATAAAAATTGCGAGGAAAAGAAAACAACACTTTCTACCCGTGCGAAGCCGGGGCGGGCAGCTAGTATGTATATAACAAGATTAACTGAAAACTGGAAAAATTCGATTTTTATGTTATTTTCTCTAATCTTTTCAATTGAAATTGATAACATAAGTAATTAGTTCCTCTGTCACTCTCATAGCTGAGACGAATCTAATGACATCTCACATCTTAAAATCCGTCAAGTAGTTTAGGCCGTACAGCGTGCCAAAGGAATATACCACTTACATACACACATCTCGAAGACATAACATATCTTCTCGTCGTCAGTCGGGTAAAAGTGGATATTGCTATATAATGCAGCTGGTAAATTTGGTAGCTGCAGATTACATATAGTATCACATATTTCCCAAGTATACACTGTTATATTAGCCCTTACTTATACAATCTTTGTTGGATTACAAAAAAAAGTATGTAACTGCATGACCAAATTAGAGATTGCAACCCGGTATGTTTTTCAACCCGGCCGGGCCCGGTCGGGTTGATGTGTTAGGATGAAAACCTTTAGTATTTTATGAAAATTTACTTTAAGTAAATGAAGGAAAAATACAATGATTCAATGAATAATATTTATTTCAAACCAGCAAAGCAACATCGCGGTTCGCAGCGCTTGCCATGCCAATTTTCTACAAGTTGGGGCTTCCGTGCCGCAGTTTTCGAACCTACCGGGCCGGGTAGGTACGAAAATCTCTAGACCAAATCAATTCGGTGTTTTTTGACGTGACAACGTCTTATAAATTGGTTAGCCGGGTGACACTTCAAGAAACTGGCTCACGTTATGCGCTTACAATGAGAGCGAGTGAAAGGCACGCGTCCCTTCTAAGAGCGAGAGAGACAGACATAAAAAGTGAAAGGCATGCGTCCCTTCCACTCGAAAACATTTTACCACTCAAAGTCGTTGTCACGTAAAACTTTCGCCCGTATACCGACTTTACAGGCAACCAATGTTTTTTTAGAAGAAACAGTTTTTTCCAGAATCATGTAAAGCGCAAGCCACACCGGGAACGTAGCGAATCGGCGCAAAGAACGGTTAGCTTCGCTCATGTCGCTACTAGCGACATGAGCGAAGCTAAACGAATTTCGCTTCATTTCGCTTCGTTCCCGGTGTGGCTTACGCTTTACATGATTTTGGGAACACCATTATTGTTTTTTATTGTTGCGTCATTCCCGGTGTGACCTGCGTATTAGCGTATTAGTAAAGTGACATCCAGTGCTATGTATTGTGTATTGTCAAGTAGCCATTTTAAGTTCATATTGTTTGGCAATAACAATAGTGCGCTGTACTCGCAAACCGCTGATCTAATTTTCATAAAACTTAGTATAAATACAAAAATACAAAAAATCTTTATTTGGTACATGTTTGTGAACAAATAATATATATACTTGTGCTAGGAAACTCCGTTCCTCCATAACAATTAGGTGTTGGTAAGTACCTATTAAGATTATTTATTTATATAAAACTAGGAAAATAAAATCAAGTTGCTCAACTAAACGTGTACGTGTTTTGTATGTAATATATGTGGTGTATGAGATATATAAATTTATATTGTATGATGTGCAAGAACTATGAAAGTATGTATATAAATTTAAAATGTGTACAGACAGTGTACTCGTACATAGGACAAAAACTATTTGCATATAGCTTCTGTCTCCTCGTAACTCAACGTTCTCAAATATGATGACAGTGCTTTTTTAGTATATAAGAAGATAATCACATACGTGAGATTGTAATTGGTTCAGTAGCTTTTGACATATATAAATTAATTTGATAAAACAATCTCGAGTCTCGTTTCTCGACGTACAAATAAATAGTTAATAATACATAATATGTAATTAATAAAACTAGAGCACTAGCCGCTCTACTTGGTTTAATTAAATTGTTACAATCTTGTACAAAGACTATAAATTAATTATTCCACGATTGTTCCACTATACAGCTGTAAATTATGAGTATTTTGAATGTCACTCATTTGCATTCAATGCCCTACCTTACGGGTAAAGTTCCGGTCGATGTTGGGACTGAGCAAAGGTCGACGAGTACAGGTTTCAGTTTCTGGCGCATGACATATATGATCGAAGGCATGACAAAGCTGTTTACTATTTCTTACATCTATTATTAGTTAGCTGACCCGCCGAACTTTGTACCACCCAACAGTAGATTCATTATTTTTTTAGTTTTTTAGGGTTCCGTACCTCAAAAGGAAAAACGGAACCCTTATAAGATCACTTTGTTGTCCGTCTGTCTGTCAAGAATTTCTAAGTCGAGAATGCGTGGAGGTATCAAGCTGAAATTTGAACTGTATACCCAGGTCTACGGTCCCATGAAGTTGTAAAAAAAACAAACTGCTAAGTTTACGTAAAAAAAAGTTACGGCCGTTTATTCAGCAAAAAACGCATATTTCGACCCATTCTCAAGGGAATCAAAACCTGTAGGGTACTTTCCGTTGACCTAGAACTATGAAATTTGGCAAGTAACATCGTTATAGACTACAAGTACAGGAATAAATCTCAAAACTATACATTTGTAAATAGATCTTAAAAAATAGGGGGTCTATATTTTTTATAGGGTGTCGAAATTTCAAATTGAAACTACTAGTTCAAATGGGGTATCATATGAAAGGGCTTGATGTGCACATTGCAAAATATATTTTATTTATTTTTTTCGACGCATTATTTCTTATTTATAATGCAAAATATCAAATTTAATAATGATACTACGTACGGAACCCTCGGTGGGCGAGTCCGACTCGCACTTGTCGGGTTTTTTTTATATATATATACTACGTCGGGTGGCAGACAAGCATACGGCCCGCTTGATGTGAAGCGGTTACCGTAGCGATGTTAACGCTCGTAACATAAAATATCGCTCGCGCGCCGCCATCCCCGCTGCCAACGCAGAATCTCCTTCCTTTCTGGTGATCCCACTCACTCGCAGGAACACAACAACCCTCAAGGGAATTGTTATTAGGCTGCGGTATTCTGTGAGGTGGAGGTACATTCCCCAGTCAGGTAGCTTACAATTACGCTCCCTACCTTTCTTTTTGCCAGAGCTTCGTCTGTCAGTCAGCAAGGTGCACCGCGTGCAGGTGAAGTTGGCTTTGGTTCAAAGATGTTGATGAACAAATAAGGTACACCACATCTATTAATTAACAAGAAATTTAGACCCATAAATGTTTGTCTTCTGCGGGTATCGAAACGGCGATCTTTGATGGTAAAATTGCCATTGCTAGCCATATCACAGATGTCGTCAATATGATTAACTAGTATACCTACTGAATGAATAAAGTATTTTGTAACTTGTGGGCGTTAGGTGCAGCGTGCAGTGAGCGGACGGGTCGACGACCTCACACCCACTCACCACAGATTAAATGATTGCAGATGATTTACTTCAATCCTTTTGATTAAAAAATTAAATAGCAAAAGATAGGCGGGTGACGTTCATACATTACGTGACACCCTGGCCGCACCATACAAAAAACAACACAAACAAACCGCGTCTCTCTATATGTGCAAATGTATGTGTCTTAGGGTTGACTGCATAACCAAGTAGGTACCTTACGCTGTGACGTAAGAAGTTATAGTTTAGGTAATTATTGTAATAAAAAATATATTTAAAACGTTTATTTTGAATGATTGTTAATTATGAAACAGCATTAATTTTTTTTTATACCACCAGTGTGGCAAACAAGCCTACGGCCCGCCTGATGGAAAGAAGTTACCGTAGCCTATGAATGCCTGTAACACCAGAGGCATCACACGCGCATTGCCGACCCTGTAAAAACCTCTTCACGCCCTTTTTGAAGAACCCCATGCTGTAGTCCCTTGAGAAAACCTCGACAGGCAGTACGCGGAGCAGAAGGCAGATGTTCCACAGCTTGACAGTACGCGGGAGAAAACTTCTCTGGAACCGCACAGTACGTGACCACTTAGGCTCCAATGTGTGAGGATGAATTCCTTGTCGATGGCGAGCGGTGCGACTGTAGAAAGAGGCCGTTGGCATCATATCAAACAACTCCTTTGAACACACCCCATTGTACAGATGGTAGAACACACAAAGGGACGCAAAATCTCTTCTCAGACTTAAAGGTTCTAAACCGTCTGTTAGTTTGGGATCGTCGACAATCCTCAGAGCGCGCCTTTGAATCGAGTCCCAAGGTGCAAGCTGGTATCTAGGCGCTCCCGCCCATAGATGGCAACAGTACTCCATATGCGGCCGTACTTGAGCTTTGTAAAGCATAAGTCTCTGCCGCGGATTGAAGTACTGCTTCGCCCTGTTGAGCACACCTAGTTTCTTCGACGCCAGCTTGACCTTCCCCTCCAGGTGACAACGAAACTGGACGTCGCTGGAGATTTCAACTCCAAGAATCCCAATGTTTTTGGCGATGGTAAGGGGTGTGTTTAGGAATTGAGGAGCCACAGCAAAAGGGGTTTTCTTAGCGGTGAACGCGCAAACTTGTGTCTTAGTGGGATTGAAATGAAGCAGGTTCTTTCGCCCCCAATCGGACACACTATTCAGTGTGCTCTCGATCTTCGACACAAGCTGTTCGCGGCTCTCCTCCACCAGAGAGCGGGGAATATTAGCGCGGCCCGTATAATAAGCATCCCCGGTGCTGTCGTCAGCATAGCAATGAATGCTGTCAATGGACAACATATCATTGATATGCAGCAAAAACAGCGTCGGGGACAATACCGAGCCTTGCGGCTCTAATGCTTCTGCAGGACAAGAAGCTAGCGACCTATTCGCATAAACCCTCTGGTAGACCGTATGCAGGCAACTTCGAAAGAAGACCACGGTGCCAGACCCGATCGAACGCCTTCGCCATATCAAGACTGACAGCTAATGCCTCACCTTGACTCTCCACGGCTGAAGCCTAGCGATGTGTAAGATACACTAGAAGATCACCAGTCGAGCGACCATGGCGAAAGTCGTATTGATGGCCGCTGATTAAGTCGTGCTCTTCTAGGTATTTCAGGAGCCGGTTGTTAATGACGCGCTCCATTACCTTGGAGAGAAGGGAGGTAACAGCGATAGGCCTGTAATTCAATGGGTCTGATCTGTCACCCTTTTTGGGCACAGGGTGCACGTTCGCAGTCTTCCACGACGACGGTACCTGCCCGGTGGAATAAGAGAGCGCGAAAAGGCGCGTAAGAACAGGACAAAACTCAGGACCACACAGCTTTAACACTACTGCCGGAATGCCATCTGGCCCACTCGACTTATGAACGTCAAGGGTGCAGTTACCGTGCTACACTAACAGTTTCATGTGGATTGTCGTTTGTTTTTTTGATTATACAATGTAATGTCGTGGTTGTTTATTGAAAATGTGGAATGAATATCAATATTCAACTTCCAAAAAGTCGAACTCTCACATCAAAGGTCGAATCAACGATTTCGAAGATTTGTTGAGATTGAAGTTAAAACTGGAAAAAAGAAATTCATTTTGTAATGAAAAAACAAATAGTTTAATCGTAATGATTAAATAATAAGAAATAAATCATTTTACCATTTAAAAGTTCAGTTGCACAGTTCAGAAAAGTATTATTAAGGTAAATTAGCTGAATTATGACGATGATTGTTGAACATGTAAAAAAAAATCATGCCGCCGGCAGGAAGGTTTACTGACGTGCGCTGCGAGAAACCAATGGTTCTACCGGTCATGATAACGATCACAATACGAGTTGACCATCTGTGTAATATGTATTCTGTGGCCTCATTACAATGTTGAATTCTCGTTTGGTGCAAGAATTTGCAGATATGTATAATTGAATTTCATAACGAGACCATTGCAAGAGACCAATAGCTGATAGGTTTCATTGTAAAGGATATTGTCTCTCCAACTGATAGTATACATGTATATACTATTAAGTAACTATAGATATGATGTGGATTTAACGCGTAGAGGCTCCTTGAGAAAGTTAATGTAATGTTATATACCCGTCGTGACCCGCTCCGGGATACATCAATGGAACAGTATAATGAAGCATAATGTGTTGGAAATTATATAGGCTATAGAAATGAGTTCTGAGTGGACTAGGTAGTGATCTATTACAGTAGAGGGACGGACGCCTGCCATAACTACCGTATCGATCGTTACTTGAGGCGGGCTTTGGCTCGCCACTCATTAGATTGGGCCCCTGAAATGCCCGGAAATCGGCTGGGGGCAACACCGGTGTATGTGACTCAGGGGTATCGAGAGGTGTGCTGCGCTTTGTCCGAAGTTACTCGCGGCGTTTGACACTTCCACTCCTGGAGCATATAGCTCTAACGATTCCTCTTTGAACGATCAATAAAGGCAAGCCAGAGCGTCCTGCGGGCCTTGTTGTGTTTACACTCCGACCGATGAAGACACGCCGGAGACGAAGGCCCTGACTGACTCTCTGGAGATTCGGTACTCGTGGTGTCGTTACTCACCACAGCTGCTTTGCGGGCTTATTATTATTATGTCTCTTAAATTCACGGAATTAAACCCGGTCCTCTACAGGGCGTGCGCGGGGATATGGATCCAACACGTAGAGGTTCCTTAGAGAAGTTTAATGTCATGACATTAACAGTTTTAAGCGGGTTATATACCATGGTATACACCCGCCGTGACCTGCTCCAGGATATATCAATGAGGCAATATACTCATGAGCAGGCATTGTAAACTGTGTTAAAGAATAAATAGGTAGAAGGATTTTTTGGGCGGACTTAATAGATACTGGGCTATTGCAGAAGAGGAACGGACGCCTGCCATAACTACCGTTATCGATCATTCTTGCGGTAAGCGGTGGCTTGCCACTCTCACTAGATATTATAATTATTATTTTAACCTGAAACAAAGAACTTTTATTATTTTTATTTTTAAGCTGATCGACGTAACGAGATCGAGCGAAATTTGACGTTGTATAATAAAAGAAACGAGAATTTTTCCGAAAACTCAAAAAAATAATACAAATGAAATGTTTACTTCACGAACAATACTTCAAATAACCAAGTGTTATTTTGCCAAAAT
This sequence comes from Hypsopygia costalis, assembly GCA_937001555.2. Classification (NCBI taxonomy): domain Eukaryota; kingdom Metazoa; phylum Arthropoda; class Insecta; order Lepidoptera; family Pyralidae; genus Hypsopygia; species Hypsopygia costalis. Next base: position 3,427,775 of record OW443340.2, on the reverse strand, counting down.
ACCAGCTCCATCAAATTGGCTAAGTATCCGATTCGTGTTTACACTTCGGCATCAACCAATACGGCCAGGTTAATTAAATTTGCGCTGGTTGCCGGCCGTTCGTCGACCCGCCGTGCCTCTCGCAATGACAACAACTGAGTACCTATTGGAAATTTATGAGATAATTTATAGCTCTGTTTGCTGTTTGCATTACAATTGGGCAAAATTGTAGCTGAAATTTGAAACCTCTACGTGAAAATGCTTCCAGAGTTTGAACTTTGGAAGCATTTTCACGTTGACGTTGAGGGTAATTATTGATAAATAGAACTCATTTTCATGGAAGAAAAATAATCGGTCCCGTAACCGTTACTTCTTCATATATTTTAGAAGACGTCGCCATAAATGAAAATTCCATCCATATCATCTCGATAATTGGCGATCTACTGCAATTATTATATAAATATTGGGGAGTAAGTGGTTCATCAACATCTTTGAACCAAAGCCAACTTCACCTGCACGCGGTGAACCCTGCTGACCGACAAACGAAGCTCTCGCGAAAAGAGAGGTAGGGAGCGTAATTGTAAGCTACCCGACTGGTGAATGTACCTCCACCTCACAGAATACCGCAGCCAAATAACAATTCCCTTGAGGGTTGTTGTGTTCCTGCGAGTGAGTGAGGTCACCAGAAAGTAAGGAGATGCTGCGTTGGCAGCGGGGGTGGCGGCGCCCGGGCGGTATTTTATGTTGCGAGCGTTAATATGGCTATGGTAACCGCTTCACATCAGGCGGGTCGTATGCTTGTCTACCACCCGACGTAGTATAAAAAAAAATGCAGTATATTTCCTACGACATTTTATGCCACGAACGGTGAAATTGTGGAATATACTTCCCTCAGCGGTTGTTCCGAACAATTACATTATGGCAGCCTTCAGGACCCGGGTCTTTACATACCTCAAATGGCTGGTAACGGATCGAGGACCCCACGCTGTTGCTGATCTCCGCTGGTGATTGCTTTCCACCAGGTGACCCATATGCTCGTTTGCTACCCTCTCATACCAATATATAACAAAAGAAGACGATGGATATATTTATTATGTATGTCATGATCTGGGATACGGGTCTCCCCTCAATTGAAAGGGTTTAAACTTAAAAGCATACTTCTCCACGCTGCTGAACGAGGCTGGAGGAGGCCAGTGTTGTCAATCCGCCTAAAGGCCACTGAGTTGGCTTAACTACTGGCATCTAATGACAACTTTTAAAGAGAGGTAGGGAGCGTCATTGTAAGCTACCCCACTGGGGAATGTACCTCCACCACACAGAATACCGCAGCCAAATAACAATTCCCTTGAGAGTTGTTGTGTTCCTGCGAGTGAGTGAGGTCACCAGAAAGTAAGGAGATGCTGCGTTGGCAGCGGGGGTGGCGGCGCCCGGGCGGTATTTTATGTTGCGAGCGTTAAAATGGCTATGGTAACCGCTTCACATCAGGCGGGCCGTATGCTTGTCTACCACCCGAAGTAGTATAAAAAAAAATAGCATTATGTTTCCTACGACATTTTATGCCACGAACGGTGAAATTGTGGAATATACTTCCCTCAGCGGTTGTTCCGAACAATTACATTATGGCAGCCTTCAGGACCCGGGTCTTTACATACCTCAAATAGCTGGTAACGGATCGAGGACCCCACGGTGTTGATGATCTCCGGTGGTGATTGCTTTCCACCAGGTGACCCATATGCTCGTTTGCTACTCTCTCATACCAATATATAAAAAAAGAAGACGATGGATATATTTATTATGTACTAGCAAACCCGGCGAACTCCGTTTCGCCACCAGATGGCTTCAATATTTTCCCGCTTTTCTTTTCAAATTTTTCCAGAATTTTCTTTGCTATAAACCTCACGGAGCCCGAGACCTTTCCAACGAATGCAAAACCTTGGAAATCGGTTCGTGCGTTCTGGAGTTATAGCGTCAGGAAGGAAAACCCGACTTATTTTTATATAGTAGATATCATGATCTGGGATAGAGGTCTCCCCTCAATTGAAGGGGTTTAAACTTTAAAGCATACTTCTCCACGCTGCTGAACAGCGGGTTGGAGGAGGCCAGTGTTGTCAATCCGCCTAAACAAGCCACTGAGTTGGCTTAACTACTGGCATCTAATGACAACAGCCAGGACCGATGGCTTATCATATCCTTAGAAGCACGAAATAAATAAATCCATCTATGGATAGACCACGGTCGATGTTGCTTAACGTGCGTGTTCGAAAAGACTGATACTCGCAACGATGCCATCGAGCTTTATTTATCATTTTTTAATGTAAAGTAATATTTTTGTATCAAAATTTATCATATGGAGGAGAGCCGTGAATAATTGAAGCAATATGAAAACTGCCAAAGATATACCAGCGCCATGATAGAAGCCTGAAAGATAGACTCTAAAACCGATTAAAATTACAAAATTTTTTTCGGTGTAACTGGTTCATCAACATCTTTGAACCAAAGCCAACTTCACCTGCACGCGGTGCACCCTGCTGACTGACAAACGAAGCTCTGGCGAAAAGAGAGGTAGGGAGCGTAATTGTAAGCTACCCGACTGGGGAATGTACATTCACCTCACAGAATACCGCAGCCAAATAACGGTTCCCTTGAGGGCTGTTGTGTTGCTGCGAGTGAGTGAGGTCACCAGAAAGGAAGGAGATGCTGCGATGGCAGCGGGGGTTGCGGCGCGCGAGCGATATTTTATGTTGCGAGCGTTAATATGGCTACGGTAACCGCTTCATATCAGGCGGGCCGTATGCTTGTTTGCCACCCGACGTAGTATAAAAAAAAAAAAAAAAGAAGATACTGTTGATTGTTGGCACTTGGTAGAACATTATTATCATAATGCTATAATAAAGCATTTGTACTGTTCCACGTAATTATGTTTATTTTTACTAAAGACACCATCTGTTTATATTTATAATGCCTTAGCGGCGAAACCGGTCAGTAAAAATGAACAAATTACGTGGAACAGAAGTGTTTTATTGTAACATTATGATTAAAATTACATTTGTTGTACACTATCAAGCTATCGATCACTTTACAAATTAAATAAAAATGGAAGTGCTCCGAGCGCGACAATTTCCCTCAGGCTGTTAATAGCTATTTCCAATCTACTAATGGAACTCGTAGAGTACATTGTTTTATAGACGATGGTCGACACATAAAATGGCTTGTTAATTTATGTTAACAACATTTTGTTTATGACGGATAAGGAATAAATAAAACTAAGGTGCTTCTGTGATTTTTTGTGTGATGTGATTAAATGCCTAAGCGAAAAATATTATTCTATTTATAAGTAACCATATGGAAATTACCGTTTTTAGAATTGTAGTTACTCTGTTTGTAAGTTTGAAAATTTATGGATTGAAACATTGATTGTAATTTTTTTTTCCATGTACGTTTCATTTTGACTGCTTGAAGGGTTCAGAATCAATGCGAGCGAAGCCAGGACCGCCAGCTATTTAATAAAACTGTAATGGCATATGGATAAAGTTTGATTGAATAAGGTACAGAAAACTAAGAAGAAGATTTTGGAAATTTACCCGGTACACTTCGCTATAATGAAATGATGTTTTGTCTGACTATCTGTGTGAAATACTAATCACTATAATTATACTTAGTGCTAGAAATTCTGGTATTATACTTATATTAACCTAAGTTGTATCTTTCAAGAAACATAAACAGTTTTGCTGAAAACATTGTTTTCGTGGCATAAGCCAACTTCTCAGAATATATTACAGTTAAAATGTATAATTCTGGTATTATACATATATTAACCAAAGTTGTATCTTTCAAGAAACATAAACAGTTTTGCTGAAAACATTGTTTTCGTGGCAAAAGCCAACTTCTCAGAATATATTACAGTTAAAATGTATAATAACTACAACGTTGCTTAGAATAAACAAGTTTTAAAACCCAAGCATTGTATTACCAATAAACTATTTGCTTATTCTGACAATAGCACTTCGTAACTCACCGTCTGCCCACAGTAGAAATCATAATAAAAACTTCACAACGAACAAACCATAAACACACATTCGATATATTTTATTTACAGATTATACTAAAGCATTTCAGTAGATGCACCTGAAAAATAAACTGTAAAAACTAATTTGGTTAGTTTTTTTTATCAAGTAAACCTATGTATATGTTTAAGTATAGTTAATGTATAGCGTATTGGTCACTTTTTATATTTTTTGTTCTATATTTTGAAACTGAATTCGTGGATGTCTGCACTTCCTGAAGGTAGCCTGGTAGAGAATGTTTTTAGCATTAAGTCTGCCTTTTGTACCATTGGTCTTACTGTGATCAATAAAGAGTTTAAATAAATAAATAAACAAACAATCATTAAAGTATTAATCTATAGAAAAAACAAATGCAAGAACTAATAAATACCAAAACAACAGGCTTGTATTTTCTAGACGTAGACTTTCATTCGGGGTTACCACAAGGGCATACTTTGTGACCTTCTCTTGGTATAATTGACGCAGGCTTTTACTGACGTCAACGATCCATATTCCGAGTCATTTCAGATATACAATAATGATAAGCTGTATGGAATTATGATAGCATTCCATAATGACTGAAAAAGGTTTCATTGACCGTCCGGTGGTCGAAGGGCTAACAATTGACACTGTGGGTCGCGGGTTCGATCCTTGTACAAGACAAATATATGTGTGCATGAGTATGTTTGTTCATGGACGCAAATATATATTATAAAGTGTATTGGTTTGGATATTTAAGTATATTTATCAGTTATTTATCTATTAACATGATATTAGTTTGGGACTAAATGTGGCTGTGTAATATGCTCAGGATTATTATTATTGTTGTCAACCTTTACTCATCCCACTGCTGGGATACGAGTGTATCCTCAATTAGAAGGGGTTTAGAGCATACTCCACCACGCTGCTCAACTACGGATTGACGGTTTCCAAGCCGCCTAAAGGCCACTGACTTCGCTTAATGACTGGCATCTAATGACAACATCCAAGACCGACGGCTTAACATGCCTTCCGAAGCACGGAGGAGCTCCAGATAATATAAACCTATCCATGGACAGGCGACACGCGCAACGACGCCATCGAGTTCGTTATTATTACTTAGGTGTCATCATCATCATCATCAGGTCATTTTAGTCTCCACTACAAGAGCACGACCCTCTCTCGTCCGTCCTAAGACAGAAGGAGGATTTGGCCTACACTGCCCACGCTGGCAACGGGTTGGGGAGGCCTGATCGATGTTTGATAATGTATTTCCCTTAGTCGCTTTGTACGACATCCACGGGAAGAAACGGAGTGATTCTATTCTAGTCTGCCGGAAACCACACGGCCAATTTACTTAGGTGTAACTGATAACAAAAGCTTTTCGGCAGCTAAAAAATGTTTGTTTCTCGGAAACATGTTTCTCAGTGATATCAACAAGGCCAAGCCATTGCAGTTTCTTAAATGCAACTTTTTTTAAACATAAATAGGTAACAAGAGAGAGGAAGTGCTCTACAAAATCCGTTCTAAACTTGACAATGATATAATAGAGGCCGTTAAAGATAAAATTACGTTTATCAATACATAATGTTACGTAAATAACAGTCCATTGACTATCAAGTGAATTTCATCGCAATTCGTCTTGCTATTTCCGTTAAGTATATAAAACGCAATTTTTTATTTCTGCTGTGAGTTCATATTGTCATTAATTCTAGTCCGTTTCCATTATGTTTTTGGGGTTCCGTTCCACGAACGGAAAGGTTAATTTCTTGGTTCGTCTGTATGACTATTTCACTCGTACGTTAATTAAATCATATAGGGTAAGAACCAGAAGCTCACAGCAGATTTCTTTTAATTTTTTTTAAATCTGAAAATCACTAATTTGCAGTAGTGCGGGGAGCGACTCGTCTAATTTGATTGGCTACTTCAAGGACTTACTTTTTAACTGTTAATTTCATAAAAACTTCAACATGCACCCATTTGTTTATATTACTATCCAGTATAACTTGAGCCTTCATAGTCTAATTAAATATAGGAAGCGCTTACGATATTCACGGGTCTCATGTCTGGTTTAGATTGAATGATCAAAGGCCAGAGTTATACCAGTAAATTGTCGTAGATGCATGTTGATGGTGAAGTTTCTCCACCACTCTCAGTGTGATTGTATTTAGTGGTTTATCTGTATATCACATGCAAAACATATTTTTGCGATCATACAGGTGGTGGATCAAACGAGATCTTACAGGTGGAGAATTAATTGTGACGTAATTTATGGGCCAACAATTTATCAACTAATAAACAACAAACAATGTTTGTTGTTTTTTTTTATCAACTACAAACTTTGCCTTTCAAGTTACATTTTTGTCATAGAAATATTTGGTACTTTCATAGTTTACATGGCGGAACCCTTTGGACGAGAGTCAAATTCGCACTTGTTCGATTTTATGATTGGCTTACATTTAGTTGTGTAATTAAAGTAATCTGTTACGAAATAACGATCTCTCATATAATCGATTATGTCAAACCTATAATAATATTATTCTTAGATAAACAATTTGTTTTGGTTTCCTTATAATTTTAGAACGTCTGATGTAATTAGACCATAATATATTTTTACCGACTTAAAAAAGGCAAAGGCTCTCAAATCGATTGTATTTCTTTGCTATGTATTTTAAGCGACAGCGCGCAAAAAAGATCTTACGTTTATCAACTCTAATAAAAAAATACAGTCTGAGTGCCGAGTGCGAGTTTTTTATTCACGTTCGATAATGTCAACGTAAACAAACCGACCAAATAGATAAGTACTCTCATGTTGTGAATTTATATGACGCGTGTTACATATCAAAATTATATAGCTTACCCGCTCACATTTCGAAGTGAGCAACCCGGCTAAATTGGATTTGTAACGCGCATCTGGTAAATTCACAACATGAGAGTACTTCTCTATTTGGTCGGTTTGTTTACGTTGACATTATTGAACGTGAATAAAAAACTCGCACTCAGCACTCAGAGCGCGAGTTTTTTTGGTCACTTTCGAACGTGTTAACGTTTTCAAGCCAACCAAATTGGGAAACAGTTTCATATTGTGAATTTACCAGACGCATGTTACAAATACAAATTAGCCGGGTTGCTCACTTCAAAATGTGAGCAAGTAAGCCACATAATTTTGATATGTAACACTCGTCTTATAAATTCACAACATGAGAGTTCTTCTCTATTTGGTCGGTTTGTTTACGTTGACATGATTGAACGCGAACAAAAAACTTGCACTAAGCATTCGGATCGATTTTCGAGTTCTTTTTGTGTTCGAAAGAGATATAGGCATCCACAGAACAAAAAAAAAACAGTTAGAAACACAGAACAAAAAAAAAACAGTTAGAAATCGTATGATGACCTATTAGTATGAAAACCACAGAAATAAAAAAAACACGTAGAAATCGTATGACGACCTATTAGTAAGAAAACCTTTGTCGCCAAACTCACACATGTAAAGCAAAATGTTAACGTGTTACTACATGCATGTTTGTGCTATGATTGGTCTAAAAATACTGTAAAAAATGACATATATACAAAAATATGTTAGTTTAAATTCAACCTTATGCAGTTATGACACGGTTCATAAACAATTAAATCCCGAATAAGCATCTAGTGAGCAATAGCTGTACTTCTTATTCTGTCAGATTCTAAACAGTATAGCTAATCGACGCAAGGTGGCGCTACTAATATTGATTTTAATATTATGACTTCTGTCCTTGACTAAAGGCTGATATTTGAATGACCGTACTGCACGAATGTCGATATCACTACTTTTCGAAGTGATGTAGTAATGAGGAACACCAAGTATCACCGAGTACTGCTACCGGATTAATGAATATCTACCTATTATAATTTTTGGTACCATAAAATTGAATATTTTTACAATCTTTTCTTCAACTTACAATGTATGTATGTCAGTATGTAACAATGTTTGTTCGGGTGGAATGCATTCGGGTGGTGCAACTTAATTTTGAGACAGATTTTCAACCGATTGAGCTGAAATTTTGTAGTACACGTTTGTTTGGATGACAATGCATGATAAACGTAAAAGCTGCCGTAGAAGCTTGTCCCAAAAAATATTTTTTTGAAAAAACTTATTAATTATGATGATATATGATGATGATAGGTGAAATCATACTTCACACTAATAATTATAAATGCGACAGTTTGTGAGCATGTTTAGAACTTTGTGACTCGATCAGACTAGATGAAATTTTGCACAAATATAGATAGTCTGGATTAATATATAGGATACTTTATATGTGACAACGAAGTGCTACGCGAGCGAAGCCTCGCGCTACAGCTGGTTTCTTATGCCTGCCTATATTTATTTATAATTTATAACATTTCTTACAATTTATTATATTATGTTCATAATTATGATATAATATTTTTTCATAATTCAAAAATTATACTGTTTCAATATCGTGATGGGACTAAATAATCAAGTAAATAAATACTGACGATACATGAGTCACATCACTAATCGATTAACGCTAGAATGTTCTAAACAAGAGACGTGGAGTGCGTTAGAAATTTGACCTTAAAATTAAACGCATAAAGGTTACTTTAGTTTGTTCGCGTTTGTGCATTTTATTGAATATGCTTAAATTCTATTAAATAATGAGAAATATTACTTACCGATGGTATGAAATGCCACCATTAGACACATTATTTTTGCTACTATTATTCTTACACGATAATATGGCACAAGAAGGCATTTTTATATTTTTTTTCTATGATTGTTTCCGCGGCTGTGACAAATGACGACTGAGATATGCGACGATCGAGATATGCCAAATTGGAGTATATTGACCTACGCGGGTAACGCCCACTTGTTATTTCTAGTCCTTTTTTATTTCTGTGATGAAAACCTTTGTCGCCAAACTCACACATGTAAAGCAAAATATTAACGTGTTACTACATGCATGTTTGTGCTGTGATTGGTCTAAAAATATTGTAAAAAATTACATATATACAAAAAAAAAGTTAGTTCAAATTCAACCTAATGCAGTTATAACACGGTTCATAAACAATTGAATCCCGAACGACCATCTAGTGAGCAATAGCTGTACTTCTTATTATGTCAGATTCTAAATAGTATAGCTACTCGACGCTAGGTGGCGCTACTCATATTGATTTTAATATTATGACTTCTATCCTTGACTTAAGGCCGATATTTGAATGACTGTACTACACGAATGTCGATGTCACTATTTTCGATAGTGATGTACTAACGAGGAACACCAAGTAACACCGAATACTACTACCGGAGTAATGAATATCTACCTATTACAATTTTTGGTACCATAAAATTGTATATTTTTACAATCTTTTCTTCAAATTACAATGTATGTATATGTCTATATGTATGTCAGTGTGTAACAATGTTTGTTCGGGTGGAATTTTGCAACTCAATTTTGAGACAGATCTTCACGGATTGAGCTGAAATTTTGTAGTACACGTTTAGTTTGGATGACAATGCATGATAAACGTAAAAGCTGTCGTAGAAGCTTGTCCCAAAAATGATTTTTTAAACAAACTTATTAGTTATGATGATTAAAGGTAATACTTCACACTAATATTATAATAATTTGGGGTGTAAGGGGTTCATCAACATCTTTGAACCAAAGCCAACTTCACCTGCACGCGGTGCACCCTGCTGGCTGACAAACGAAGCTCTGGCGAAAAGAGAGGTAGGGAGCGTAATTGTAAGCTACCCGACTGGGGAATGTACCTCCACCTCACAGAATACCGCAGCCAAATAACGGTTCCCTCGAGGGCTGTTGTGTTCCTGCGAGTGAGTGAGGTCACCAGAAAGGAAGGAGATGCTGTGTTACGTAAGCAGATTTTTCCAACCGCGGCGTTTATTCTGCATAGATAAGAGCGTTGGGTGTAAATAATTGTAATAACAATTATTTACCCCCAACGCTCTTATCTATGCAGAATAGCAAGTAATCAAAGCTCTTATGGATATTATCGGAAGTAGTTAATAGTGTGCAGTAATTCGAATTCGAGTTATATTTTATTTATATTATGTCAAAGCTACAAACTACTAGCGTTTCGGAACAACTACTGATGAGATGAGAAGAAACGCCGAAAGAAACTCAATCAGTTCAATATCGGTCCCTACCATGCCTGCCTATATTTAACATTTCTTACAATTATACTATGTTCATATGATATAATATTGTTTTCACAATTATAAAATTATACTAATAATCAAGTAAATAAATACTGACGATACATGAGTCACATCACTAATCGATTAACGCTAGAATGTTCTAAACAAGAGAAGTGGAGTGCGTTAGAAATTTGACTTTAAAAATAAACACATAAGGGTTACTTTAGTTTGTTCGCATTTGTGCATTTTAATGAATAATATGCTTAAATTCTATTAAATAATAAAAATAATGAGAAATATTACTTACCGATGGTATGAAATGCCACCATTAGACACATTATTTTTGCTACTATTATTCTTACACGATATTATGGCACAAGAAGGCATTTTTATATTTTTTTTTTGTTTTTTTGCTATGATTGTTTCCGCGGCTGTGACAAATGACGACTGAGATATGCCACGATCGAGATATGCCAAATTGGAGTATATTGACCTACGCGGGTAACGCCCACTTACTAATTCTAGTGTTTTTTGTGTTCGGTGTAGGCATCTCAGGAGTTACGCGATTAAGGTGATCAGTAGCTTGTTATGTACATTAAACAATCATTTTAGGCTTAGATGTAAATAAAATTAACGTGTGTAGTTTGGTTAAAAGATAAAATAAATAAATAAAATAAAATTTATTACCATTAGAAAAACAACAAAAAATGCTATAACTTTTCTTACAGCACCAGCCATATAAATGCAATATTTAAAATTACTGCTGTTAAATGCAATTTTCTGAGTTAATGAAAACAAAATATACGAGAGTGGTGGCCTTTTGTATTGAGCATTTTCGGGAAAGACCAGAATAAAATTGTCGTCACTGAATTTATTTCAAGTAAGGACGTCACAGTAACTGTGACGTCCTTACTTAAAATAAAGATTGGATAGTTATCTAATGAATACTGTATGAAAGCCTACGCGGACGGACTCGCGACAGCTAGTATTTATATATTCATACGTGAAGCAAAAACTTTGTTTTTTTTTTATACTACGTCGTGTGGCAGACAAGCATACGGCCCGCCTGATGTGGAATGGTTACCGTAGCTATATTAACGCTCGCAACATAAAATATCGCTCGCGCGCCACCACCCCCGCTGCTAACGCACGCAGCATCTCCTTCCTTTCTGTTGACTTCACTCAGTCGCAGAAACACAACAACCCTCAAGGGGATTGTTATTTGGCTGCGGTATACTGTGAGGTGGAGGTACATTCCCCAGTTGGGTAACTTACAATTACGCTCCCTACCTCTCTTTTCGCCAGAGCTTCGTATGTCAGTCAGCAGGGTGTACCGAGTGCAGGTGAAGTTGGCTTAGGTTCAAAGATGTTGATATACCACTTACACCCCAAAACCTTTGTACCCCTGTTTTTACGAAAACTGCGCGGACGGAGGGGTATGCAATTTCGTACTTAGACTTTTATACAATATGTATATACACTCTATACTATGATTTTTTATATTTTTTTTTTTTTACTATTTTATTTTACTTATTTTTTTTTCTCTTATTTTGGTTGAATACCATTTTTTTATTGTATTATGTATAATGATAATATTGTATGGCTATTTAAAAAAGACCAATATTAACAGAGTTTCTTTCGGCATTTCTTCTCGTCAATGGTCATTCCGAAATGCTGGTAGATAAAAAAAATATACCTAATTGTAAAAGACGTGTCTAAGTGCCCGCGAGGGCCCACAGAATAAAGAATTTTGACTTTGACTTTGACTTTGCACACTTATAGTTTATATAGAGAAGAAGTGCAGAATGCTATTTTTTTTTATTATGCATAAAAAATACATTAAATCAATAAAAAAAACATTACACACACTACCATGTATTTGTCACTCACACACGCATATTACATCTAGTCTTTTGTTTATTGTTAAAGTCATATTTCAAATTTAATATGGTCGAATTTCGACCACAGGGTGACTAGATACAAATATATAGAGTTGTAGGCTTTTATGCCAAACAGCATCATATTCATATATTTTTTTTAACATTAGATTACGCATTTCCTCGAAAGATATAATACCAGTTCAATTTCCATGCAAATGTTACAATTTGGGTAAACAACCGACCCGAGTCTCGTCGGGCAATGCTAATTGAATTATTTACAATTATTTGCATAGCAAATACGGAAACATCAATTAACCTGACAATAAGCGAAACGATTAAAAAGAAACCGTTACTAATACATTATAGTGCCACAAACTTATCTGGCCCGGTGGCGGGGGCGGTGCGATCGACTTAAGTGTTGCCATTAAACGAAATGCCGCCCGTTTTAAAGGAAACATAAAAATCAAAGAAATATATACACTGTTAAAATAATAGCATTGATATACTTATTAATTGTGTTGTGTGGTGTTTCAATTAAATATCAATTGCCTTCTATTTTTTGTAGATTAGTTTTAAAAATGCACCACATTAAGTCGCGATCATAGCTATTATATAATATTAGAGAGTTACAATATTGCACAGAAACAACTCGTTGACGATTTTTTTATTGTAAGAAATGAAATATGTTTAGAAAAAGATAATATGTATTTAAAAAAATACACCTCAATGAAATGTGCATACGCGGTAAGTAAATTAATTGTACCTGGCAATACTACATTTCAAGATGGCGGCTTTAGTTCTAAATTTGGCCACCGGGTCAGATAAGTTTGTAGCACTGTAATTATATATCTAGTGATCGTCCAGTGGCAGAATTTCGACCATAAGTAATTTAAATTATAAGTTTGAACATTATTAAGGTTTTATTGTCAACGACTATACTATACTTCTATGATCACTTCAGTAAGAATATACTATACTAGCGGCCCGGTACGTGCTTCGCTACGTATAAAGTGAAATAATAAAAAAAATGGCAATGGAACACCAAATTCATTTATTCGAACAAAAAAATATTTTATTAATTGCTAGCTATTTTAAAACTTAATCTAAATAAAACATTTGGATAAACAATATTTTTTGTTTTTCCATTTTGAGCATGAATAAACAAACGGCTGGAGGGTACCGACTCTGGAACAGGCAACATAAAGTCGAAGGACGTCCAAAATGAAATGACCGCATGAATGACATAACAACATGCTTGTACTGTCAACACTGAAAAAAGTTTCAATTTGACAGCAAAATCCCCATTAACAGTCCGAATAAACCTAAACATTTGGTTTGGATAGGTGAGCCCGTTCTTGAGTTATAAAATTACAACGAAAAGTGACATTAATTTTTATATATGTATATAGATAGATAGATTTGTTACAAAAAATGTGATAAATGAAGAACCGCTCTACCGATTTTGTGCAAACTTTACATAAACCATCTACTAAATAGTCCGAATAAACCCTAAACTTTTGGTTTGGATAGGTGAGCCCGTTCGTGAGTTATAAAATTACAACGAAAAGTGGCATTGATTTTTATATATATAGATAAAATAGCATCCCACTCCACTGAACTAAAACAACCCCCCCGTTATGTTGTAAACTATTATTCAATTAAATGCCACAGTTTCATACACCTTTGGTGTAATAAAGATCGACAATTACGGAATTTTGACGGGAAGCCTAGAACGGACCAGTAATGGTCAGTTTCACTGCATACGATTTTTTTAAGGTAATTACTGTCTTATCTAATTACATAATTTCCTACTGTTGTTGTAACTTGATGGTAACTAACTACTATGATTTGTTAAGTATAATTAATGGTTTCGTTGAGAAAAAACATGATAGTGGGTAATTATTGGGTACTATTTTTGCAAGGTATTTACAAATGACTGAACTTAATTAAGCAGGTTACATATAAAGATTTGGTAAGGTCATTTCCCAATTTTACAGAATTCAAAACAGGTATTTTTTTGGGATAGTCCCAAATCAAAATCTGTACCACTAATTGTCAATATATATATATATATATATATATATATATATATATATATATATATATATATATACATATGTTAATCCGGTGCAAACTACGGCAGTTTTGCAATGTGATAGCAATATGGCAAGATAATTTAAAAAAGGGGCGTTCGACGGTATTTTTTATTTTAAAATTCAATTAAATTCAATATTATTGCATTTATAATGGTTAATTCGAAATCCTCGATAGAGGAGCTCGATGGTGACCTTGTGCGTGTCAGCCTCAGAAGCCATGTGCTCAGATGTACTTCCATTTCTTCAAACATACTAATCTGTAACTCTTACCTGTTTAACTGCTCCGTCCACATAGTCCTCGCAGACGTTCTTGGCGAAGAATGTCTCGACAGGGAACGTTCGACCAGGAATGGTGAATGTTGGAACGTTGCCGAAGAATGTGGAGAACTTGGTCGAGTCCATGGTAGCTGACGTCACTATGAGTTTCAAGTCAGATCGACGCGCCACTACCTGCAACGAAGAAAATTCTTTAAGATGCTTGGTCCAAAAATTTTAGAGCTTTCAATTCAATGATATTCTAAGCTAACCTCATATGCATGCATATACGCATGAGGTACACCTACCAGGATTATAGACGAGGTTCTGGCGAAAAAGAGGTAGAGTACTGCGTAATAATAAGCTGCCCGACTGAGGAAGTACCTCCACAGAAAACTGTCGCCAAGTAACAATTTTCAAAAGGTCTATAGGATTGTTGTGCTCCTGCGAGTAAGTGAGGTCACTAGAAAGAAAGGCGTTGCTGCGTTGGCAGCGGGGGTATACGCGCGTGAGCGATGTTTCATATCGCAAGCTTCTATTTATAGATTACCGCTTCAAATCAAGCGTGCCGTACGCTTGTTTATCGCCAAAATTAGAATAAAAAAATATATGATTGGACATTGTGGGCGTATGTTTAGACGATTTAAATACATATTATATACAGAGCTCTTATCTAATATTTTTATGATTCAATGACGCCATATTGTATAACATTAATACCCATGCACATAATACTCAAGATTACAAGCCATATAAATGACGTAAAAACGCAATTTGACGACAATATAAAAGAACTAGGTACCGACTAGTGACTACATTTTGTTGAAAATCAACGCTTTTACAGTTTTTTTCCGTACATTTCTTGTACATTTACTTTTTGCGTGTTTTTCTCAGGCTTTGTGTCGGAAAGACCTTGGTCCTATATTTATAAAATTTGATAAAATTGGAACGCGAGAACGGACTTAATTAGAGCAAAACATCTATAAAAATAGGTTATTAAAAGTGCTGTTTGCACGATATGTATGTACATAGTATATATATAGAATGTCATTGGTACACAGACTAAAAAATAAAGATGTGTAGCTCGAGGGCTTCGTTGCGCGTGGCTAATCAAACACGCACGTTAAGAAACGGCGAATGTAGCCTATCCTTGGATGAACGCACATATATAAATAAACTTATTTATATCAGTGCCTTCGTGGTTCGGAGGGCAGTTAAGCAAGTTGACGAAATTCAGGGCGCAAGCTAGTAAGTAATAACTGGTCATTTATAATGCAAAATGACTAGTGGACAGTGTGACCATAATCTATAAAGAATTATACAACATATTTAACATTTTATATATAGAGACGTGAGGCATCCCACGTCTTACCCCAATAACAAATATTGTTTGAACCCGAAATAGAATCCATTCAGGATGGATACGTCCAGGGAACATCTCTACATCTTTCTTATTGGCTTTATTTAGATTTGTTTAAAGTAAATACAAGGATTTTATTAGAGTTTTAACACACCCCGGCCACTCCATACAAATATCGCTTCGTGAACTATTACATAAACATGACGTCTGTGCAGAGCGTGAATGAGCGTGTGTGCGTGTGTTAGAATAATAAAAATATGATGCTAAAACATGTATATATAGATTAGTTATACTACGCTAAGATAATTAACGGGAACCGTGTTGTAAATATTGAAATGAAACATGAAATGACTCATCAATGAGCCCCGCGCGGCTTCTAGCTGATTAACAACACCACCTGTTTGTGCACGTGCAGTTGTTATTCGGTCCTACGAACAACACCACCTGTTTGTGAACGGTCAGTTGTTATTCGGTCCTACGAACAACACCACCTGTTTGTGAATGGTCAGTTGTTATTCGGTCCTACGAACAACACCACCTATTTGTGCGCGTGCAGTTGTTTGTCGATTCGAAGTAAGGTGGGGACTCTTGAGCTTGTGCTTGTCTGCCACCCCACGTAGTCAAAAAAATCTATAATAATATATATTGACTCTGTATAACGAGTGGAGACCACGTACCGGCAAGCGCAGCGTAGGACGTCCACCCGCAAGACGACCTCATTAAGACCGTAGGATCGCGCTGGATGCAAGCCGCTTCCAACCGGTCTTATTGGAGATCTAGAGGGGAGGCCTATGTCCAGCAGTGGACTTACAATTGCTGAGATGATGATGATGATACCGGATTTTATTTAGACTGCGAGAGGCCAGCTTAATCTGTGCTCTATCTAAGTCCACCCTATATAGGCGTCGTATGTTTGTTTGTTACCCCACTTAGTATAAAAAAAAAATATTGAAAAGTTATATTTACTTTTTTCGGCATTTCTTATCTTTACTATTGATCTACGTACGTATCTCTACTAAGTACATCCGATTCTCGTTTCGGCGACAAGATAACTTTCACTTAAATACGATTCATTTCAAATGACGCTCGTGATGTAATCTTGAAAGGGACTGGGGGTGATGAGAGATCAAAATAGCCAGATCAAATTATTCCCGTCTAGACTGAACTGCAGACAAAAATGTTACAAATGCGAGTTGAACTGCAGACAAAGATGTTACAAAAATGTTGCAAAGGGTATTAGCGTTCTTAGAGATAACACTAGTGCAGTTATGCGTTTATGTTTTATACCACTAAGGTGGCATACGGGCCGCTTGATGGAGAGCAGTAGCCTATACTATTATGTACGAACCAGTAAACAATTTTCGTTCAGTAAGCAATTTTCGTTGTGCTTGTCTGCCTCAAAAAAATAAAATTACCCGTTTAATCTACACATGGTGACAATTTGACGAGCTCGGTGGTCGAATGGTTAGCAATTGCCACTTTGACTCCCAGGTCGCGGGTTCGATTCCCGCACAAGACAAACATTGGTGTGCATGAACATGTCTGTTTGTCTTGGTCTGGGTATTTTCTACGTATTATAAGTATGTATTTACAAAATAAAAATGTATTTAAGTACATTTATCAGTTGTCTAGTACCCATAACACAAGCTTTGCGCTTAATTTAGGACAAAATGGCGCTGTGTAAACTGTCCAGAAATATTTATTTAAGTCTGACTTTTTGTACCAATTCAGACTCTAAATACTGCGCTTTATTTAGACCGTTTAAGGCGAACTTAATCTGTGCTCTACATCCAGTATTTCAGTATCGATCATTAAAAAAAATCAATATTTTCTTCAAACCCACGCATGTTTTACGTAAAGGAGCAAGACGTATGACGCAGCTGGTCACGAGTGAAATGTCGAGAGGTAAGTAGGTGCCAAACAAATATAAATAATAATTGTCATTTTTCCCCACTCTCCCCTTCTATATAAGTATTATAAATTACTCCTCGGCCATCAGTCATTACGCGGTAATGGAGTGATCTCAATTATTTCAATTAATTGCATATGCTTTAACGAGCTGATGAATTGATAGGGATTAATAAACGTCTAGACGAAAGGATCGAAGTCGAAATTGGTCTATTTTAAGTCCGAAAATGAGATAATGTTGTTTATGTGGGATGCGTAGTTAGTGTAGACGTTTCTAGAACATAATCTAAATATATAAAAGGAGAAACTGACTGACTGACATATCAACGCACAGCCTAGACGGCTAAACGTAGGCACTTGAAATTTGGAAGGGACGTAGCTTAGATACCGTAGAGGTGCACTAAGAAAGGAATTCCCGAAATTCCCACGGGAACGGGAATTGGCGGGAAAATCCTTGTGTATGAAAAATCTAAACCGCTTAAGTTAGACGCTTGAAATTTGGCATGCAGGTACATTAATAAACTTAAAGCTTAGTTGCAACAGGATATTGCAAAATTCCCACGGGAACGGGAGTTAGCGGGAAAAAACTTTTGTATGTAAAAATCTAAATCACGTAAGATAGATGTTTTTAATCTAGCATGCATGCATACCTTATCTAGCATGCATGCATACCTTAGTAAATATAAATTTTAGTTATGGCTGTATTTTGAAAATTTCCCATGGGAACGACAGTTAGCGGGAAAAAAATGTTGTATGAAAAAATCTAAACTGCATAATCAATACATATAATAAAATCGTAACTGGCCGCTGTCTGTACATTGAAGATATAAAAGAAAAACTAATATAGGTGGGCTTTATGAACGCAATAGAACCCAAAACAATGATTTTTAGAATTTTTGTCTGTTTGTCTGTTTGTCCGTACGTTTGTGCACGCTAATCTCAGAAACGGCTTAACCTATTTGAATACGGTTTTCACTAATGCGTTAAGGTTTGCTCAGTTTAACATTTAGTGTTTGTTTCATTTCAATCGGTTCATAAATAAAAAAGTTATATCAATCTAAAGAATCACATTTAAAATGGTACAAAATAACCAATCAGTTGAATTGACTGAAACTTTTCAGTTGAATTGACTGAAACTTTACGAGTATGAAGGTATTATGTTAGTTAAAGTAAATAATACAATGAGAGAGATGCTTAGAGGTCGTAGCGCTAACGCAAGTTAAGCAACCCCTGTCGTGGTTCCAACTAGGACGGGTGACCACAATGTATGGGGAAACGAAATTAGTTGAACTATTTTACCCTAAACTTTACACGAGTAGTTCTATAGACGAGTGAGTAAATACGTATTTCAGGATTTTTCAAAATTCAAGCCCTAAAAGGGTAAAATGGGGCCAAAAAGTCTGAAAATCGTCATGAGTATTGTTTTTATGGTTTATCGGGTCGCTGATTACGAAAAAAACAACTATTTAATAATCCAACATAGCCGACGTGACATAAAATCACCCCTGTGGGGATGCGATGGGGTTGAAATATCATAATTATCAATATGGGTGTTAATTCTATGGTTGCCTGGGACGTCAATTACGAAAATAACATCGATTTGAAAATATAACACATTAGACACGAAATTACTTTAAAGGAGTTTTCAAATTTTACCTCTATGAGGGTGAAAAGGAGGTCAAAAGTTTGAATGGGGCAACGAGATTAGTTGGACTATTTTATCCTAAACTTTACACGAGTACTTCTATAGATAAATGAGTAAATATGTATTACCCCAAATTTCACGCGAGCGAAGCCGCGGGCGAAAGCTAGTTGTATATATAGTACAATTGGGTTGTTTCCAATGTTTAAAAATTGTACAAATAAATTAACAATATCGTAAAATACACAAAACTATAAAGATCTGCAAACTTTCATTCTAATATCTTCAGTCAGACTTTTTTTAGCGTCGATCAAAGTTTGGCGGGAAAGTCCATTTTAAAAGTATGAAATTATTAAAAAATAATATTTCCATTGGAGAAGCAATAAAAAATGCTATAACTTTTATTATGATACTAATCACATAAACGTAATATTTAACATAGCTGTCGTACAAATTTCTGATTTGATGCATACAAAATACAGATCTGTGACGTCATAATTCAGTAGTCTTTTGTATGGAGCGTTTTGGGGCAGTCTAAAAATTGTGATTTTCAAATTACCATATCTCGAGAGATTTTTGTGCTATCGAAGTAATTCTTTCACCTATGGTTATATTATGGAGACGTCCCTACATATCAAACAGAAAAAAATGTTAGTCAAATACCCAATTAAAGGTGCTACATCAAGGTGGTTGCGCTGCGTGTTAGACTTGGCTTGAATAATAAAATGATCGAATTTCACGCGAGCGAAGCCGCGGGCGAAAGCTAGTCTAGAATAAATGATCTTTTATTTAGCAATGCGATAGGTGTACTTTGTATCCCTTTATGTACTTCTATCAATTGATCGTGTAATTTCGGATATATGTCGTTCATCAAACAAAGTGATTCATCAACATTTTTGAACCAAAACCAACCTCACCTGTACGTGGTGTACCCTGTTGACTGACAAACGAGGCTCTGGCGAAAAGAGAGGTAGAGCATGGTATATTTTTTAAGTTGTCCGACTGAGGAAGTACATCCACCTCACATTATACCGCAGCCAAATAACAATACCCTTCAGGGTTGTTGTTTTCCTGCGAGTGAGTGAGGTCACCAGAAAGAAAGAAAGGAAGGGGTATAGGCTGGCAACGGATCGGGAATCCCTTGGTGTTGCTGATCTCCATGGACGGTGGTGGTTGCTTTCCATCAGTTGACCCACGTGCTCGTTTGTCCCCTTCTCATATAAAAAAAAATCGTACGATCGATGAGTTTATGTTGTGATCAATTGATCGTACGATCGATGAGTTTATGTTGTGATCAATTGATCGTACGATCGATGAGTTTATGTTGTGATCAATTGATCGTACGATCGATGAGTGGTTGTGATCAGAGGAGTTGTTTGATATAATGCTAACGGCTTCCATTTGTAAATGTTCGCCATTACGAATGTAAGTAATTCGTTCTCACATTTTGGAATCAACATGGTCGCATACTGTGCTCTTCCAGAGTTTTCCTATTTATCAAGTTAAGTTAAGCGTTTTCCCAGGATACTACAGCTAAGAGCTTTAAAAAAAAAGGCTTGTTGATATCTAAAAAAGCTATAATTGGTTCTGTACATCTCCTTAGTGGCGGTAATTGCTTCAGACAGGTCGCATATTCAACGAAAAAGTACCTGGAGCTTACATTGCGCGCACGCATAACGCAAGCGGCACATGAAATTTTTTTCACTTTTCTGTGAAGATGTTTCGAATTTTGAAGAGTAAGAAACTCATTCATTTTTTTCGGAATATATAAAAAAAAAATTAAAATCTTTTTGGCCGTGTGGTTTCCGGCAGACTAGAATATAATCACTCCGTTTCTTCCCGTGGATGTCGTACAAGGCGACTAAGGGAAATACATTATCAAATATCGATCAGGCCTCCCCAACCCGTTTGGCCAGCGTGGGGAGTGTAGGCCAATTCCTCCTTCCGTCTAGGACGGACGAGAGAGGGTCGTGCTCCTACAGTGGAGACTAAAATGGACATGATGATGATGATGATATAAAATCTTATATATTCTGAAAAAAATGATAAAGAGTTTCTTTCTGGCTAATCAACCAGAATTTTAAATTGCTGGAACGAGTAATTATTTCTGTCTCAGCAACATACCACAAAGCGCTCCGCCTACATTACTTTGCAGGTTGAATAACTCATTTCCCTTTTTGACGTACTTTGCAATAAAGAAACGGGAAGACAATACAATTACAATAAAATATAGAACAAAAATACGTGAGCACGTGTTTTAATACGTGTGCACCTGACGAGCTCGATTGCTTCGGACTTGGTTGCCGAACTTCGGAGTTGGCTGAATGGCTAGCGATAGCTACTTTGATCGGAGGCAAATCGGTCGCGGGTTTAATCCCCGCACAAGACAAACATTTGTGTATCTTTGTTTTCGGTCTGGGTGTTTTCTATGTATTATAAATATGTATTATATATTGTATTTGGCCGTGTGGTTTCCGGCAGACTAGAATAGAATCACTCCATCTCTTCCCGTGGATGTCGTACAAGGCGATTAAGGGAAATACGAGTACATTATAAAACATCGATCAGGCCTCCCCAACCCGTCTGGCCAGCGTGGGGAGTGTTGGCCAAATCCTCCTGTCTGTGACGGACGAGAGAGGGTCGTGCTCCTGTAGTGGAGACTAAAAATGACCTGATGATGATGATGATATATATATTTACAATAAAAAATATGTACATTTTATCAGTTAACTGGTACCCATAGTACAAGCTTTGCTTGGATTGAGACTAAATGTCCGTGTGTAAATTGTTCAGAAATATTTAACATTATTTACTTACGTATACTCAACCCTGTGACGTGCATCGATGTCTATGAGGTATGACCACTTCGCGGTGGTATAGTTATATTATTACTGTGATTTACGATCAGTCAAGAGAAGAAGACAAATCAAGCCCGATACTACTCTCTGACTACAAATAATTTTACGTAGAGGTATATTGTAAGTAATTTCCTGTGTTGGTAGTATGAGATGAGAACGACCTGTGACACACCACAGACACTTGAATTATGTCTAAATACTCTAGATCAGAGGTTCTCAATCGGTGGTCTGCGGACCACCAGTGTTCCGTGTGAGGTAAATTATGGTCCGTGTTACAAACTTATAATGAAAGAGATTGAGCACTATTATACAAAATACTCAAATCTCGAGTTATAGAATAATGTATTTATATTACAGTTGGGGACCCTACACGCAACTAAAACCTCGTAGTGGTCCGCGAACAAAAATAGGTTGGGAACCACTGCTCTTTAGATGGACCGACGACCTCAAAAAAGTGGCTGTAGCGGTTGTATGCGGAAAGCGGAGGATCGCATATGGTAGAAAGCATTGGGAAAGGCCTATATCCCGCAGTGAGTAGATACAGGATGATGATGATGATGACTTATTATTTAATAGATAATAATAAGTTACGCTTCACGGAAAAATTAATATGTATATATTAATTTTTCCGTGAGTTAAGATTTGCGAAAATATTTTCGCAAATCTTAACGCAGACAAAGACGTGGGCAATGGCCTGCTTTTTATATGGGTATGTCCATAATGATGCCATTATCATTCATAATTAAGTTCAACCTCTGAGAAAAATGACACCAAACAAAAGATCTGGCACTCAGATATATATTAGAAAATATAATATGGCTCAAAGTGAGGCACATCACTAGAAAGGAATGTTAATTGTGAAGCATGAAGAATACTGGAGAATCGATTCGATTTGCCATAAAAACTAAAAGTTGATTAAAAATCTGTACGAACCATACAATAGACCTAATAATAAGTAGGGTTACATATTGACTCGTTTCTGAAAAAAAGTTTATGGTTAGATATACCTATCTATACTTAATATTAGATTATAAGAGTTAAAGTTTGTGAGTTTGCGAGGTTGTAGGGAGTAATCTCTGGATCTACTGAACCGATTTTGAAGATTCTTTTACATATAAATATCCACGTTATTTGTGATATGCCATAAACTATATATTAACCCGAAAAATGAATAGATTTTTTCGTAAACGCGGGCGAAGCCGCGGGCGGAAGCTAGTAATTCTACAAAAAATATAATTCGTAGCGACTAGCAAATGTTTGAGCGTGAATCACACACATTGTTTCGCAAATAACATTCGGAAATTTTTGCATAAATCCATTAATTAGATAAAAGTAAAATCGACCGTTTACAAGCGTATTCGCCAAATATTGGCCACACATTTTATTCCAATACACCCGTCTCACTCACTACAATCAAGAGTAAGTAAGATAGTCGTATGGACACAGTTGTAGATTGTATACAAATGTTTAGTTAAGCAGGCTATAAAATTAAAATAGCAGCATTCTATGAGCCAAGCCCCCAACCACGTGTTCAATTTTAAATTTAAACGGATCACATTCGAAATTTAAATCAGACCGTTCTATTGGCGCAGACGTTTGAATTTTATGTTCAAATGATTGGCAATTTGTCCATTAACTGACTGTTTATTGGTGTTCGTTAGTTGGTACTATTATTATTTTATTTTTATACTATGGTCTGGGATCAAATTGCTAGTGTTGCTACGCGTGTAACGGAATGTGAAGGAACGAATAAGTATAAATATTTAGATATCGATACACATAAATAAATACTAAGTTACGTTATGGGCAAATGCCGAATTATTCGTGATGTTCGTGCAACAGTAGGAAAACATATAAACAGTGAATTACATATAAATGTTCGTTTTATGTAGGACAACATCGAGTGACAAACAAGCATGTGGCCATCTATAAGCGGTTACCGTATCTTATGCCGTGCCACAAGGAGCATCACTCGGGCGCTCATCGCCATGCGATCGAATTTGCAAGCACTAGTATAAAATTTAAAACCTAAGCCATGTCTTTGTATAGGATATATACATTCGTTCACATACCATGGAAAAAGTAAACATTTGAAGACTGACAATGTGCAGCTTGCAGGCAGACGGTCTTGACATTGATAGCGCCGTATCTCACGGTATACCTATTTTTACCGCGCGATATAGAACGAATGTAAATAGTTTCACGTCTCGATATGTCTATTTATAATGAACGTTCGTGGAAAGTTCAGGGCACCAATAACAGTTCCATTTATTTGAAGAAAGAAAGAGGGGTGTAAGTGGCTTATCACGATCTTTAGAGTTAAAGGCAACCTCTCCTCCTTGTGAGCACTTAGATACGTCTTACACTTTTTACAAATAATATTCTTACTGTATTGTCTTTTTCTTTTTCCTAGTCACGAAATTTAGATTCAAAGCCAACCTCTCCTGCACGTGGTGTTCCTTGCCGACTAGCAAAATAGGCTCGGGTAAAAGTGAGGTAGGGTACAGCATACTTATTTGTAACCTCCGCTTCACAGAATACCGCAGCGAAATAACAATTCCCTTGAGGGTTATTGTGTTCTTGCGTGAGTGAGGTTACCAGGAAGGAAGAAATTGCTGCGGTGGCCGCAGCGGGGGAGGTAGCGATATTTCACAAGCGTTTATCTGGTTACGGTAACCGCTTCAAATCAGGAGGTCCGTATGCGTGCTCGCCGATCGACGATGTTTAAAAAATGGTCAAGCCCGTTACTGCGTGTAGTGACCAAAGTGGCAGGTAATCACTAAAGTTGCCACAAATCTTTATTAGAGATCTTCAAAATTAGTAATAGTTTATGTATCTACTAGTTCGATGCGTACGACTTCGTCTAAAAATATATAATAATAACCTAAAACTAAATATAAAAATAACAAATAGGGCAACTAAAAATATAATGAAGTCGGTTAAAAATGCATTTAATATTTAACATAACCTAACCCAGTATAGGTTAACTTAGTAAAGGTTAGGTTTGGTATGTTTTATATATCTTTTTTATTCCACCACTTGTTTTCCATCTAACAAGCAAACGGTCCGTCTGATGGAAAGCAGTTACACAAGCAAATTAGTATAATAATTGCCCAGATTTACAATTTCAGATGCTAAAGTCCTAATAAAATATGTTTATTGTTCCTACATACCTTTAAAAACATTTCGTATTTTTCCGATGTTTTTTACATTGGAAAAATATAAAATATATTTTTCGCTGAACTCGACTATGAGACTTCAATCGGTCAATCAATTAACAGCTGTGTAATTAAAACATAATACTTATTAACATTTGACGAGCTCGGTGGTCGAATGGTTAGCAATGGCCACTTTGACTCCGAGGTCGCGGGTTCGATCCCCGCACAAGGCAAACATTTGTGTGCATGAACATGACTGTTTGTCTTGGTCTGGGCGTTTCTATGTATTTAAGTATGTATTTACAAAAAAAATGTATTTAAGTACATTTATTAGTTATCTAGTACCCATAACACAAGCTTTGCGCTTAATTTGGGACTAGATGGCGCTGTGTAAATTGTCCAGAAATATTTAAAAAAAAAATTAACAGTTTCAGCGCGAACTCAGACCACGAGATTTTATTTTCAAATCAACTTTCATACCTGAAAAGCTAACTGAATCTACTGCAATGCTAACATTGTATGTATATCTTCTAAATAAATACAAATTATTGTTACTAAACGCAAAACTCTAGAACGGCTCAACCAATTCGGCAAATTTTTTTTCGTATTTTCCATAAGGCACACGGAATATTTTAATAAAGAGAAGATATAAAAATTGCGTGGACAATAGTAAAAAAAAAAGTTAACATAATGACAGAACGAAGTCTGTCGGGGCAGCTAGTTGCATGTGAATACATCTATTTTTAAGGTACGGGACGGGGGCATATTCCCACCGCTGTGTCTCCTGTGTAGCCAGAATTAACAGCGGGGACCACCAAAAAAGGCAATGAAGTATAAAGTCCTTTGCAGTCCCGGGGGTAAAACTACGGCTGCCTTGGAACTCACAACGAATTTAATCAGAAGAAATTAGTAGGAGTAGGAAGCTTTGATTGGTTAAGAAAAAAACTTGGGTATCAAAATATATAAAGTAACAAAAAGCTGTCTTCCGTTAAATAGTGATATATCAATATTTCACAGATGGGTGTGTTTATATACGTTATAAATAAACATAATATTTTATTCGTATAATTTCATTTCCTATAATTTTAATTATATTGCTGCCTAGCAATAGACTAAGAAATATCAAACCTAACCTAACCTACAATAGATATCAAATTATAGAAAATTAACGTTATGCCAAATGAATAATATCTGATATATTACGCACCGGTATCTAATACCAATACGAAAGAATGCGAGAGACGTGGACCGCGATGTCCACTTTAGAAAGGCGATTTGTTATGGTAATGAAACGAGTACGTCCTTGCACCAGATGACTCTGAACATACCTCAAATTCCTAAGATAAAAACAGGTTTTTAAGAAATACATCTGAGACTATGTGATAATTCTTTAAAATTTTTGCATAAAAAGTTTTGAAAATGCTTAGAAAATAGAACATAGAGTTGAAATACATGTGAATTATTTACAAATATATTATGAAACTAGCTTCCACCAGCGGCTTCGCCCGCGTTTCTTTTTTTTTAATAAAAAGTATCCTATGTCTTAATACCTTTGCGAATATGCTTAATACCTTACCTCACATTTACATTTATAATATTGGTAAGGATAAATTACAGGTATTGCAGAAAATTATATGTTTTCGACACAAGTTGAACCAGACATTTTTCATAAATTAAGGCTAAGGTGCTCCCTTCGCATATTATTATTTTGCAAGCATTGGCCAGCAAAATAATATTCCAAAATCGATATGTATCAGTCAATTACAAACAGATGTTACAAGTTGTCACAAATATTTCAGATTGTATTATTACAAGTTGCACATTGTAATACTCGGTTCTCCTCCCTCACTGAGGTGCCCCCTAGACAAGTGTAATTCGTAGCGTAACGAACGTTAGATAGATCACGTTTGTCAATTGGAACATTTTAGTATGAGCTCCACAGTTCAAATTAGCGATCGCTACGCTTTTCTACTTCGCAAACTGCCATTTGGCTAGGCCTCCTGTAACATTACAGTACAGGCGACGGCTCCCGGTGAGGGAGAACCTTTAGACGTTAGACCATGAGTGTCTCTACAATCAAAAAAACATTTCTGTATCTACAAAAGGCTACCGTTAATGTATCAACGCCCGGCTCCAAACCACTGCAAGGATCGAGTTGAAATTTGGCATATACGTAGCTATTATGATGTAGGCATCCGCTAAGGAATATTTTTGACAATTCCCACGGGCAGGATACTCGCGTACGAAATCGCGGACGCAAGCTAGTATCAAACAATAGCGAAAGATGACGTCAGAGCCATGACGTATCTGGGGCAACATGCTATGAAGGTGAAATATAATAGAGGTATAACATCTGAATATAAAAGATAGAGCAGTTAGGGTTGCAACATGAAAAAGTAAATAAATTAATAGGTAAAACAATTATATGTAATTGTAAATTACAAACTCTCATCAAAAATTAGATTTTAATATGTAAGTAGCGCATAATTATTTTTGTGACCGTCGCACAGTGGTCCGGATTTTGGATATGGTGGACTTAGAACCCAAGATCAGTATTTCTGGCTGAAAAAATTCATACGGACAATTAAGTGAACGCTCATCAACGTTTGTTCTAGCGGTTTTCATGAAATTGTTTAATTTAGCGAAAAAAAATTATTGAAAAAAAAAATGTATGGAGCAAATCGGAAATTATTCTTTTTCTCAAAACGTTTAAAAGTGTTAGCAATGAAACCTATTGTAAACTATTGTATTACATTTATTTGTTAAATTTACAAAGAAATTTTTTGCTTGTACTTGCAGTCTTGGCGTTTATACAGGGTTTAACTTAAAATATTTAATTTAAAAAAATAACATGAAATATATATTGTTTTAGTCTGTTAAGTGGTTTCGGGAAAGTAAAATACTAAGAAAAAAATTATTATATGCACACAAACATCAATTTTGAAAAATACATATAACTTAATTTCATAATGAAATTTTTCTTCTTGGTTATTAGCGTTGTTACTGAAAGCGCAGTTAGTGACGGAATGACGCATTACCTGCTAATATTCCCCTCCCCCATTCCCAAATATTGCTATCTCTCTCTCTCTTTCACTCCTTTAATCTCTTGCTAGTTGCGCGCTTATGAATCAAATAAAACAGACGGGAGCTCATGTTGACGCGTCATTAGACATTCAACCCTTGAAGAGTCAACATACCTGAAAATTGTAAAGTGAAGAATTTACCTACTCAATCATGGCTGGATTTGGTACTAACCTGGACATTTACTTGTTTCTGCGAAAAGGGGACCTCAAGAACTACAAACGACTTCATCAAGCAATTTTGGATTGCGTTATGCTTGAAGAAGTTGCGCAAGAAGATTCTGAAAAAAAATTGAATTTTGCAAGATCTTTCACTGTGAACTTAAATCGTCGATGGGTCGAAGCACATAGGATACAAAAAACATTCTTGAAGAAGCATATGAACTGGTTAGAAACAAGAATTAAGTGACCAGAATGTGAAGGGATCGAGAATTTGGACCCTCGTTCTACAGAAGAAGAAGCAGCTGTTCTACCCTTTGCATCTACTTCGAAGGCGACTAGTGACGTGAGTACTTCTACAGACATTGCATCAAGGAAGCCATTTGAGGACTTGGGGAATAAGCAAAAGAAAAGGCGATCGGGTACTCGACTATCCGGAAGAGGAACTGACTTTTGCTTTTGTCACAAAGTTAAAGTCTAATGGGAAAGAAGATCTTGCTCGCATCATCGATCATCTCATGAAGAAACCTGAAAAGATTGAAGCTGTCGAATCACTTTTATCAACAGACGAAAAGAAGAAGACTATGCAGGAAGATCAAGCGTTGGCCTTAACTACTTCATTGGCTCTGTCAAAGTGGAAGTATCTCACTTTACGGTCTGCATTATCACAGCAATTGAAGTTTCCGTCTTACCACAAGTTGTTAGAGGCTAAGAAAAGGTGTTATCCAGATCCCACAGATATGGAAATATCAGAAGATACAGTGAAAGTGAAACTACAAGCACTTTTAGATGTGACAACTCGAAGAATCCTGCAAGTCGTTGGTAATGATGTAAATATATGCAGTGGAAACTTGAAGCTAACCTGCAAATGGGCATTCGATGGATCTTCAGCTCAGAGTAACTACAAGCAAAGAAGTTAACTGGCAGAATTCAACGACTCCACTGTGTTCATGACGAGCCTCGAGTGGAAATGTTGTTATTTGGAGCAATCCAAACCCATCTTCAACATCTTATTGCAGACCTATTAAATTTCAGTTTGCGAAAGAAACGACTGACTTTGTTAAGCAAGAACAAGCGGAAATGGAGGAAGAAATACGAAATTTGACTATTTCAAGTTGCGGAAACTTGGAAGTTACTCATGATTGATGGGAAGGTGACTACAATTGTTACAGATACTCCATCTGCAGCTACGTGCAATGTTTGTCTTGCAAAACCTAGTGAGATGAATGATCTTTCACAAATGTTTTCAAGAACTGTACGAGAAGATGTATGGATATGGATTATCACCACTTCATATGTGGATTCGAAGCATGAAGTGTCTTTTACATATTTCGTATAATTTGGATTTCAAAATGTGGAGTGCACGAGAGGACAACAAGAACCTTAAGAAGTTAAGGAAGGATATGGTACAATCGGAGTTCAAACAACAAATGGGACTTTTGATTGATGTTGTCAAGCAGGGCTTTGGAACTACGAATGATGGAAACACGGCCAGAAGATTTTTTCGGGAATACGAAAAAAGTGCTCAAATAACGAAGATTGATGCTGATTTGATAAAACACTTCGCAGTCATATTGCAAGTGTTATCTTGTGGGAAAGCTGTCAATATCGATGGATTCCGTGAATACTGCAAGAGGACCGCAGAGATCTTTGTACATCACTACCCCTGGTACAATATGCCTTCCAGTGTACACAAAATGTTGATACATGGCGCTGACATATGCAAACATTTCTCTTGTCTTCCTATCGGAATTTTGTCAGAAGAAGCAGGAGAAGCCAGGAATAAGGACTTCCGAAATACCAGAGAGCGCCACACGAGGAAAACGGGAAGAATCCAGAATAATGAAGACATTATGCACAATTTTTTGATATCTTCAAATCCTTATATATCTCATCTGAAACCTAAATACACCAATTTTAAATCATCGAGAATGTTTCCAGAAGCTATGCAGTTATTAATACCAAAAGAAATAATAGAAGTTGAAGCAGAAGAAGAACGTTGATGAAGAAGCTCCAGAAATTGCGCCAGATCCTTTGGAATAATTTTTAAATTTTTATTTATATTAATGTGTATTTTATTTTTAGTTTTTTAATTTAGTTACTTTTTTTATTGTATAATTAAAATTTTGTTTAGTTGAATTGTTATAATTTATTTTATTGTTAAATAGTTTATGTAGTTAAATGATGTATAATTAGAATTGTTTTTTTTTTTGTGTTATAAAATTTTATGATGTATCGTGTATTAGTGATTGACTGTATTATGTTGGATTTTAGAATATATTAGTTTTTAGTATTTTATTGTAATTTTGTTCAATAAATGACTATTTAGTTGTAAATTGTATAATTAATTGTATTTGTTAAGATTGAAATGT
This sequence comes from Hypsopygia costalis, assembly GCA_937001555.2. NCBI lineage: Eukaryota > Metazoa > Arthropoda > Insecta > Lepidoptera > Pyralidae > Hypsopygia > Hypsopygia costalis. The sequence goes on along the minus strand of OW443340.2, from coordinate 3,396,846 downwards.
TAAATTTGCTTATATAATTTTATTATATGTTTTATGTTACCTACTTGTTTTCTTGAACCGAATTGTAATTTTTAAAAATTAATAATTAAATTAAAATGAAAACGACCTTCAATTATTATACAACCTGTCCCTTTTGATGTCCCATAACTTATTGCACGTAGGTGCTCTACATCACTTATAAAAAATCATAGAACAAACATTGTTCGGGGCGCTATGTAGAGTACGTCCTTTAAATTATAGGACATCGAATATTTTTAACAATTATGTTATTAAATGCTATAAATATGTTTTCTTAGTATTTTACTTTTCCGAAACCACTTAGAAGACCAAAAAATATATATATCTCATGTTATTTTTTTAAATTAAATATTTTAAGTTAAACCCTGTATAAACGCCAAGACTGCAAGTACAAGCAAAAAATTTCTTTGTAAATTTAACAAATAAATGTAATACAATAGTTTACAATAGGTTTCATTGCTAACACTTTTAAACGTTTTGAGAAAAATAATAATTTCCGATTTGCTCCATACATTTTTTTTTTCAATAATTTTTTTTCGCAAAATTAAACAATTTCATGAAAACCGCTAGAACAAACGTTGATGAGCGTTCACTTAATTGTCCGTATGAATTTTTTCAGCCAGAAATACTGATCTTGGGTTCTAAGTCCACCATATTCAAAATCCGGACCACTGTGCGTCGTTAAAAACCACAAAAAATATATATGTATTTTTTTTTCATTCAACACAATTGTTTCTTCTTCAGCGCAATATGGTCTACATAATTTGCAATTTCTTTTTATATAATGACGTCACATAACCTATATTATTCGGGATAATAAGGATACTTGGCTTATCTGAATCGATTAAAGTGTTTAAGAGTTATGTGAAATAATTGCACAATAACATTAAAGCATAAACAGATTTTCACGCCAGTCATGTAAAAAGAAGCGCGGATTAGTAGACTTTCACAGAAAAAGGAGGACTATTTACGAGTAGGTATGTATTTTTACAACAATTAAATATTTTATTCGTTACATAATCTTTCAAGCTTTGGTACATGATATTTATCAAAATTGCCTATATTAGATAACCAATCTTTATTGCTTAGTATGTATTAGTGGTCGTCAATTCTTGTTCATCCCACTGTTGGGATATGGGTCTCCCCTCATTCGAAGGGGTATAGACCGTACACCACGCTGCCCAACTGCGGGTTGGCGGAGGTCAGTGGAAACACTGACCTCCTCCAAACCGCCTCTGACTTGACTTAACGACTATCATCTAATTACAACAGCCGGGACCGACGGTTTAACGTGCCCTTCGAAGCACGGAGGAGCTCGAGTGAATAAACCCACCCATGGACAGGCTACGGTCGATGTTGCTTAACTTGCGTGTTCGTGTAAACGGACACCTGCAATGACGCCATCGAGCTCCTCCATGTATCAGTACGTTAATACTAGTACTTGTTCTGTGGTATTAGTACATCCCGGCCACTCCATACAAAAGTCACGTCGTTTACTACTACGCTACTACATAAACAAATGGCGTCTGTTCAGAGCGCGAATGAGCGTGTGTGCGTGGGGCGCCATACAAACCGTTCCAGATTTATCTCAGAGGGGAGATGAGGTCGTCATGAGAGAGCGGTAGGGAGTGACCATACTGTACGTATTACTATTACTTATACTGTGGTAGTAGATAAAGTTTATGGTATCATATCTGCGACATTCCAAATAAGACAACGGTAGATGAGGGACATGAAAGGACAATAAAACTTGTGGGAGGGCATGTCCTCTATTTGAATACCTTCTAGCAGCCCTACACGAGTTGAATAGATTGAATAGATGACGTCATGTCGTTTCATTTCCATTGTGCATAGGGACGTCGACGGAGACTTCTCATAAGGGCATATTGTTTCAATAAAATAATTTTAGAAACAGCCCACAAATGAATGTGAGGATGTGTATATTCAGATTCTACTTCCTATTAATATTATAAATGTAAAAGTTTGTGAGGGTGTTTGTATGAATGGATGTATGCTACTCTCACACGGGTAAACTGCTGAACGGATTTGGATGAAATTTAGCACATTTATAAAAAAATATTCTGGTCAAACACATAGGATATTTTTTATTCAACCGGGGCGAAGCCAGGTTACGTTTTTAATCCTCCCCGGTCTGAAATAAAGATTCATGATTATTATTATTTAAGTTTTAAGTACGACACGTACCAAACATCGATCAGGCCTCCCCAACCCGTCTGGCCAGCGTGGGGAGTGTAGGCCAAATCCTCCTCCTTTCCGGGACGGATGAGAGAGGGTCGTGCTCCTGTAGTGGAGACTAAAATGTCCTGATGATGATGATGATAAGTACGACACGTATCAATTTAGCGGTTTATTTTAAAAAGATTATGCACCGTTGTGGCAAGAAAAAAAGCGTAGTAACTTTGATAAGTGGTAGATAAAATTTTTAATTACTGTCTTTGTTTTTAATTATTGACAATTATTGTCCCCACCAACTGGGGAGAATCTGGTGCTCTAAAACACAAGCCCCAACTTAGTTTAGGCTCCAGATCTCTCATAAATTTCATATATAAAATATATGCATAAATTGCATATATAAAATTTGGTGTTGTAACAAAATCCTCAACTATGTATTATTCTGTAATTTGTGGAGATGAACAAACATTTTTTTGATTTGATTATAAATGCTTTCCTGTGTGTTGACGTTTTTCTTTGCATACTACATATATAAATACGTAGGCGTAAGCGCTTTTTAGCCCATTTTTGTTGATGTGATATTCGTCTATGGTTCGTCTATATATAAAATGTTTTTTTTTTTTTTTTTTTTTTTATACCACTAAAGTGGAAAACAAGCATACGGCCCGCCTGATGGAAAGCAGCTACCGTAGCCTATGAACGCCTGTAACACCAGGGGCATCACACGCGCGTTGCCGACCCTGTAAAAACCTCTTCACGCCCTTTTTGAAGAACCCCATACTGTAGTCTCCTGAGAAAACCTCGTGATGGGGTTTTCTAAAAGTGTCGCTTTCAACGAAGTTGGTATCTCGTTTTATTGAAAAGATTAGATTTTCAACTTATATGTGACATACCTTTACTTGACATAGTAAGTAAAAGGCTAGACCAACGTGACATCATGATCATATTTGACCTTCTCCCACATACGGCAGTGATGCTGATCGAGTTCATAAGGACATTCATATAAACTTAGAAATATACATTTTTTTTTATATTACGTCGGATGGCAGATAAGCATACGACACGCCTAATGTGAAACAGTTACCGTAGCCATATTAACGCTCGTAACATGAAATGTCGCTCACTCGCTCTGCCACCCCCGCTGTCAACTCAGCAAGTCCTCTGGTGACATCACTTACGCGCAGGAACACAGCGTCCCTCAAGGGAACTGTTATTTGGCTGCGGTATTCTGTGAGGCGGAGTTACTTCCCCAGTCGGGCAGCTTACCAACACGCTATACCCTACCTCTCTCTTGCCAAAGCCGCTTCGACTAGTCGGAAGGGTGCACCACGCAGGTGAGGTTTGGTTTAGGCTCCAAAGATAATGGTGAGACATTTACACCCCAGCGTACAAATATGTCCTATATGTTGGACATGGCAACTGATACCGCTAGAGGAATTTAAATTTATATTATCATAGTTTTTTTAATTCATCATCATCATCATCAGGTCATTTTTTTATTCTATACAAGCACGACCATCTCTCGTCTGTTCCAGACAGAAGGAGGATTTGGCCTACACTCCCCACGCTGGCCAGACGGGTTGGGGAGGCCTGATGGATGTTTGGTAATGTATTTCCCTTAGTCGCCTTGTACGACATCCACGGGAAGAGACGGAGTGATTCTATTCTAGTTTGCCGGAAACCACACGGCCAATTTTTTAAAATTATAATGTTATATTTAACATATCTATATATATAAAAGAAAGTCGTGTTTGTTACAACACTTATAACTCGAGAACGGCTGGACCGATTGCCATGGTTTTTGATTTGTTGGATTTGTTTCCGTCCCGAATAGCAGAATAACTCTTAAAAACATTGGAAAATTCTCGAAAAAATAAAATAAAAGAAAAATCATTTTCCCATACAAAATGTTCGTGGTTGTCGTAGCTGTCAAATGTGACGTTGTCGTACGTGCGTACGCCAAATGTATGCGTGCGTTCAGAAATGTATATTAAGCTCATTATAGAACAAATGTCATAGATTAAAAACAAATGTTAACTCTATTGGTCTCATTTTTACGTCTTGAAAGTTGGCTGTGATTTGTTTTGAAAACAGTTTTGTGGATTTAAATATTTATTGCAAAGAGAATGTAACCACTACGTTTTAAGAGACGGATGTGCCATACAAATAGCGTAATTCTAATATGTATGAAATGGAAGCGAAAACAATCAGAATTTGTACCAAATTCGCTTCCGATTCATAGAGTCGTTTTTTTACTTTGAGTTGCGCCAGGCTTATTTATTGGTTCTAAAATATTTATGCGTGCGTTCAGAAATTTAAATCAAGCTCCATAAATCTATATAAAATAATGTCGTGTCTTGGTCGGGAAAGTATTAAAAACATTGAAAAATTGACGAAAGAATTAAATAAAAGAAAAAACGTTCTCCCATACAAATAGTGCCAGTTAAAAAGGATTGGAATATTTATTGATTGTTATGTAAATGTCAAATCGATTGGTCTCACTTTTACGTCGCGAATGTTGTCTGTGATTTGTTTTGTGGATTGAAATATTTATTGTTGTCAATTGGTACTTTTTTTGTGACTTTGTAAAGTACTGAACTTATTATTTACCCACTGCTGGGATACGGGTCTTCCCTCAACCGAAGATGTTTAGAGCATACTCCAACACGCTGCTCAACTACGGGTTGGGCCATTAACTTGGCTTAAGGACTGCCATCTAATGATAAACACTAGGACCGACGGCTTAACGTGCCTTCCGAAGCACGGACGAGCTCGAGATAACATAAACTCATCCATGAACAGGCTACGGTTGACGTTGCTTAACTTGCGTGTACAATTAGACTGACACGTGCCTCACGCCATCGTGCTTCTCTATTATTTTCTATTATTCATTGTATTAATTTCAAGAAATCATAAATTTTGTTCATATATATATGTACATCACGACATTCATTGACTGTTAGGCGGTACGAAGTTCGCCGGGACAGCTAGTTACCATATAAATTTACACTACAAAGTACCTAAAAATAAACTAATCTTAAATTGAAATTATTATATATATAAAAAGAAAGAAAAAATTTACTAAACCGCGTCAAAAAATTCCTCCGCATCACTGTCAAAGGGCATCGTGCCCAGAACGCTGGCAGCATTGCCACGCTGAATGGCAATGCTTATACGTTGTGCCAAATATAGGTCAGCCCTCTGGTCACGGGAAGTATCGACCAAGCGCTTTGCTACTTCTCTAGATAGAAGCCTTGCATTCGGATCGGACCCCATGGGCCAAGCGTTTCGACCCCAAACAGCTCAAATATAAAATTACCTACAAGATTTAAATATTTGCGCCGCTTAAGTGTTTCTGCTGATGCAGCAGCAGCTCGCACAGATCCCGACGTGTAAGGGAGATGAGAAGGCGCAAGGGTATCGGCGCAGGTTGCATCCCATACTAAAGGCCTTCCCATCATCCATGGCAGCAACGACATCCCATCAGGTCTCTTACCATCGTCGCGTGCCAGACCATTTGGTTCCAATACTGCTTGGACGCCGGCGGTGGCAAGAGCCCAAATGTTATTGTTGTTGCCGTGAGGCCAAATTTGTATTATTTAAATTTAGAGACCGCAACGCAGTATAGTAGACGTAAACAGAAAACTCGTTATGTTCGTATTATCCTTGTTTTGACTTTAATAATTAAGCATACAGACTGCTGTAAATGTAGATAACTTCAATTTAAGTGTTTACGTGTTTAAATTTAAGTAATCTTTATTATGTAAAAAAGTCAAAAGAACGATGATAATGAAATGAAATTAATATTCAGCCCTCGCTAGCAGCATTTACTTTTCTTAGTTATGGGGTGTGAGTGGGTCACCACGATCTTTAGAGCTAAAGCAAACCTCACCTGCACGCGGTGCCCCTGCTGACTAGCGAAAGAGGCTCTAGCGAAAGAGGCTCTAGCCAAAGAGAGATGGGGTCTTAATCAAATTTAAATGGCACCACATGAGGAACACTTTCAAATAAAATAAAAAAACCGGCCAAGTGCGAGTCGGACTCGCGCACGAAGGGTTCCGTACCATTATCTATAAAAACGGCACAAAAATCACGTTTGTTGTGTGGGAGAGTATTCAGATTTTTAGTATTTGTTGTTATAGCGGCAACAGAAACACATCATCTGTGAAAATTTCATTTCTCTAACAATCAGGGTTCATGAGATACAGCCTGGTGACAGACGGACGGACGGACAGCGTTAGTAATAGGATTCCTTTTTACCCTTTGGGTACGGAACCCTAGAAAGCACTGAGGTAGTTTTTTAAAATACATATAAAAAATCTGTCGAATTGAGAACCTATTCCTTTTTTTCAAGTCGTTTAAAAAAATAAGTTTATGAACGAATTTAAAATTTTCATATGAGGAGTACTTTGTTTTTTAAGAGGACGGCCCCCTTTGACGTGGTGGACTGGTATGAAAAAATTTATAGATAAAGCCCAATTAGCCAACCCGACAACCCAAAATAGGCTATCTTGGCGCCGTAGGATAAGGAGAGCCGACCCCACTTAAAGTGGGATAAGGACAAAAGAAGAGAGAGAGAGTACTTTGTTTTGACATACAAGTCGATGTATTGTTAGTTGCTACCCAACCCGCAGTTATTACTACGCCTCAGATTACCGGTCCTACATATTGTTTTTTTGTCTTTAACATAATTATCACATGTTAATTTCGCAAACTATATGTTTTAGTATTTGTGTCACGGACAAGCCAAACAGCTGACTGCAGCTGTGACCACACGCGTTTCTGACTGACCTCTGAAACTCTACTGTAAGCAAATCATGTGATCTTTCAACAACAGTTTGCATTTAATGTAGTTTCATTGATACGAAAAATAACAACACAAAAGTTAATAGAAACGTTATTTAAAAAAAAAAACATGCTTCTGAGTCCATCAAACGCCAAAAAGAAGAAGGAAAATATTATTTTGTACATTACACAGCACTATACAAACAAGGCCGTGTGGTTTCCGGCAGACTAGAATAGAATCACTCCGTCTCTTCCCGTGGATGTCGATGTCGTACAAGACGTCTAAGGGAAACACATTATAAAACATCGATCAGGCGGCAGGCCTCCCCAACCCGGGGAGGCCTGACCGATATTTGATAATGTTTTTCCCTTAGTCGCCTTGTACGACATCCACGAGAAGAGACGGAGTGACCCTATTCTAGTCTGCCGGAAATCACATGGCCAAGGTTAGTGGCTTAATGATTGTCATCTAATGACAACAAGCGGGACCGACGGCTTAACGTGCAATCCGAAACACGCTATACCTACTAATACGTATCATGACGAGTGATGAGTTTAAATTAGTAGTTTGATGGGTAAAAAAATACTAAAATGTCATGCATACTCTTGCGTGACTCCAAGACATGTAAAATTTCTTTATGCGGAGTATGGTTGGAAGAAATATCTTGAAGAGATAAGCTCAACTTTATATACTTGTTTGTTCACTAATTACTGTATTTGTTGTTATGCAATAAAGATAAAATAGATTAAAAAAAAAAAGAAAACGATTTCAGTTGGCGAGCGCAGCTTATTGGTGGAATACCCCGGCAGACGCTGCTGCCCGTCTTTCGGGTGAAAAGTTATCGCGTGACACAAGATTCCTTAGTCGCCTTGTACGACATCCAGCGCAGAGCAATGGAGTGGCACAATTTTATTCTGCCGGCTACCATAGGGCAAATTTAAGGGTTTCCTTCGATTTTTCTGGGACCCCATCATCAGACCCTGACATGGTAAATATGAAACCACCTCGCAAATAAAAAAAATGAATTTGACCATACGTGCTTATAAAATTTAAGGGTTTCCCTTGATTTCCCTGTCATCCCATCATAAGATCATGACTCGGTGAATATGGGACCACCTTGCAATCATACCCTTTCAAATAAAAAAAGAATTACGAAAATCGGTTCACAATTCGCAAAGATATCGAATAACATACATACAAAAAAAAATATTCAGTCGAATTGAGAACCTCCTCCTTTTTTGAAGTCGGTTAAAAATATATACTAATTTCTTGTTTATTTTATATTTAGTTTTATCAATTTTATCGAAAACATAAACTCTGTCTTGTTGAGCAACAATTTTGCCAATGACAAGTACCTACTATAATTGAAAGCAGTTTGTGAATCAGTTTTTGTAGTAAAGTAAAAGTCACAACATACCTAGTAGACAGGTTTGTAAACGCGTTTGGTTTGGTTATACAATTCTTCCTGCTACCTTATAAAAAAAATTATGGGAGAGGGGGGCATGTGGATCACATGATGGAAAGAAATCACCAAACAACGACAAAATCAACCAAATTTGCGGTAACGAGGGTTTCTGATTTCTTTGTCATTATTCGACCAAGAGTCGCGTCGTTTTGGAGTCGGACTATTGGATTTCTATTCATCTGAACGAAAATAGTCAATGAGTTCGTAACACTAATTTAGTAACAATTTGACGCAAAGTAGGCACCTTTACATGCCTACTAATTAAATGACTGACTGTTTCATACTGTATATACTATTTTATGATATTTTTTTTTTTTTTTTGTTTTGTACGAGTAGTTTGATTGGTAAAACGATACTAAAATGTTAGGCATAGCTTATAGATTTTGATATCATTCGATAGAAGATGATAAATTTAATGTGAATAAAATAATTCGTTAGATAATTATAGATTCTCAAACAATAATAACTATAATATATATAGTAGTTAATAAGGAAATATATTTTACATATTTTCACATTTATATGGGTAATTTTCCTGCAATATACATTATATACATTTTATTATTTATTATATTCTTCTTCTTAGTCAGTACACTCTTACCAGAGTGGTCGTGGTAATCATTGTGAATCACGATGAGTGAGGATTTTGGTAATACAGCGCCATTCGTCGCGGACTGCATCTTTCCTTACATACATTTTTTTTTAATACTACGTCAGGTGGCAGACAAGCTGAGCAGCAAGACTGATGTGAAGCGGTTACCGTAGCCATATTAACGCTCGCAACATAAAATATCGCTAACGCGCCGCCACCCCCGCTATCATCTCCTTCCTTTCTGGTGACCTCACTCACTCGCAGGAACACAACAGCCCTCAAGGGAACCGTTATTTGGCTGCGGTATTCTGTGAGGTGGAGGTACATTCCCCAGTCAGGTAGCTTACAATTACGCTCCCTACCTCTCTTTTTCGCCAGAGCTTCGTTTGTCAGTCAGCAGGGTGCACCGCGTGCAGGTGAAGTTAACTTTGGTTCAAAGATGTTGATGAACCACTTACACCCCAACATTTTACAGCTACTCTTTTATACTATTGACTTATCTATTATCTGTTACTCTTAGTCCATTAAAATCAGCTGATACAAAAAAAATATACAGTCTAGTACGTCAGTATCGCACACTTGCCAAACGCATTCCAGATCAAAAGGGCAACAAACGAATAGTTACTATTATGTAATCTATTATGTCAGTTGATATGGACAAAAATGTGGCCAGCCTTGCCAAGAAGTTTATAGCTGACGTCAAGGGTGATCGTGCGTCAGCGAGTGGGATCACTTGTGTGCAAAAAGAAAGTACTTAGTCATGAGACCATTTGGAATTTAAATGTTTGATGCCATAAAAGGGCTGACTGAGATGCATCCTGTCCGATCCACGATTTCAACATCATCAGGTAATTTTAGTCTCCACTACAGGAGCACGACCCTCTCTCGTCCGTCCCAGACAGAAGGAGGATTTGGCCTACACTCCCCACGCTGGCCAGACGGGTTGGGGAGGCCTCATCGATGTTTTTTAATGTATTTCCCTTAGTCGCCTTGTACGACATCCATGAGAAGAGACGGAGTGATTCTATTCTAGTCTGCCGGATACCACACGGCATCCACGATTTAATAAATATATATTCTTAAACAATTTATAAAACATCATCTAGTCTTAATTTAAGACGAGTTTGTACTGAATACTAGATAAATGAAAATACTAATACATTAAATAATAATAATTAAATACTTCAATCCCGAACTGTGCCATTCCAGAGAGGTTTTCTTCCACGGACTCTCATGTTGTGGAATGAATTAACTGCCGAGGTTTTCCTAAGAGAATACAGCACGGGGTTCGTCAAGTAAGGCGTGAAGAGGTTTTTGCAGGATCGACAACGCGTGAGTGATGCCTTTCGTATAGCGAGCGTCCATATGCAGCGATGACTGCTTACATCAGGCGGGTCGTATGCTTATTTTCTTATTATTTTCCATTACTTATTTATTTTCCATCTTAGTTGTAAGGAAAAAACATATTTTTTTTAAAATATATCTATATACATAATAATACATAGAAAATACCCAGACCAACAGTTCATGTACACTAATATTTGTCACGTGCGTGGGAACTGAACCCGCGACCTCATCATTTCCGTCAGAGGTTCAGTTTTAGTAAGGTCAAGGTAAAATTGGAGTAAGCAGAATTAGGATCGGTGTCATGTCAAACGATGCTGTAATTCGAACATTATTTTGAGATGACGCTATCGCTTTTGTTCTTCACTATGAATGATTTATCGGGGTCAATATGTCAGTGCATATCATATAATTACATTATAATAAAATTCTAACTGGACGATGTCTGTACACAAGAGATTTTTAATTGATAGATTTAAAAAAAAATATGTGGGGACTTTATGAAGGTAATAGAAGACAAAACAATTATTTTTAGAATGTGTGTCCGCCTGTTTGTACGAGCATGTTTGTACGCGCATCACGAAAAAGCTACTGCACGAAGTTGGATGTGATTTTCACAACTGTTTCACGAATTTTATTTTTAAATTTCGGGTATAATTATTTTTCAAAACCAGTTACTTTAAAAATGGATGAAAATTATGGAATTGATTCTACTCCTGATTCTGAATAAACTATTTTTAGGTTTTGCGTACTTGGAGTTACACGATAAATAAAATTCAAGAGGGTGTCTTTTCGTTCGGGCTCATTTTCGGAACAGCTAATCCGATATTGGTGGGATTTTCACCGGAAGGTGGATATAGTTTAGTATATTAATAGTTCAACTTAGATAGTTAACATTTATCACACACAACAAACCAGCAGCATATATAGGGACAGTAGTACGTAGTACTATTACTTATACTGAACCAGCAACTACAACTATATAATAAACCATGAAAAATATTATTTCAGCGATAAATAGATGTTAATCGAATCACGCGGATAAAGTCGTAAGTAACAATTATTGTACTATTATTATCTGTCACTAGTTCCGTAGCCCCGATTAAAATGGATTTATTGTCGACTTCCGACACAAGTCTGTAGGAAAACGTCTCTCGGTAAATCACCTAGGTGCGCAATACGGGCCATAACTTGTAATGCCCATAAAATAACTATAGCTATTGATGAAATACGATGGAGACGGGACATTTCCTCAAAGAAAGCAATCAATTTACATAACAGAGATCGCGGAATAGACCGCTGTTCGTAATCCCACAACTTAGTATAGAAATTGACTTTCAGTTGGGACTTTGTCATACAGCACAGCAAAGCTATAAATTTTGATTATCGAGTTACGAATATTGCTGTCTTAATAATAAATCCTAAAACAATATTTTTTATTCGTTTTTATTAACTTTTCACAAGATTAAAGAAGCAATAAAGTGTACGAGTACTTACTGGGTTTTGCTCATCAAGCCTTCTCATTTAATACCCATATAGTAGGGTAACTTCAACTATATGGATTTTAAACATGAGGAACTTATAAATCGCCATTTTGTCAGCCACTATATTGGATTAAAAAAGGCCGCGTAATCGGATATTGTCATGAGAATCAACTGACTGTTAAATTTCAGTTCAATCGGAAATTGGACAGTGGATTAATTTTGATTTGCTAGATTTGTTAACAGACATCACGTTGATTCTAAATAAAAGCTTGTAAAAAAACAAGGTCTACTCAAGGAGGGTTCAACATAAAAATATACACGTCAGGCGGATCATATGCTTATCTGCCACTCGACGTAGTATACAAAAATGTTTATGATGAATAGATGATTCATTATTTTAACAAAACAATCCCGCGTATTAACCAAATATTAAATTATCTTAACCAAATATCAAGAATTCGTCACTGTCGAGATGAATAAAATGCCGGCCACATTGTAATAAATGTCCACTTTTAGGCACATATCAAATCAAACAGACATGTTCACGCATAAAAATATTATGTCTCTGGGGGTTCGAAGCCAATAAATTATAAAGTGTGATGGAGTTCCGAAAGAAAGCTAAGCTCGAAAAGTTGTTTAGGGATGACGATAAGTTTATGACCGAAGATGATTACGGCAGGAAATGAAAGTGGTTTGAATTTGATTTGTGTTTGAAAACTGTAACAGGAGGAACAGAAGAGAATAATGCAGAAGATGTGAGAGTGATTCAGACCGTTGAAGACGAAAGACGTTTATCTAAAGTAGTGGTCGCCCAATGGTCGCAATTCGACCATAATTAATTTAAATTAACTTTGACAAAAAACAAAAGAGTTTATGCGTGTGTGTGCCAAATATGGTAATATAAGTGTGGTAGTGTGTGTAATGATTTAATGTATTTTGATACATATTTAAAAAAAAAAATAACATTCTGCACTCCTTCTCTATATAGAGTATAAGTGTGCGAAATTTCATACTCTCCATCCGGCCAATTTTTGTAAAAAGGGGTAAAAAGTTTTTGCTGCACGTATTAATACATAGACATTGGAATACACATGAATAAATCCAAGATATATATAGAGTAAGATAACTTTGCATAATCTCTACATATGTATATTTAGATGTAAGAAAGAGAATCTCATACATTAATTAAAATTCACAACGTATCAACAACATTGAGGACATCTCAAACAACTAAACGATATGACTATTCATATTTGCTGACTTTTTATGTCAAGGCCGTCGTATTGTATGACATCTAATCAAAACAGATGACCGTAGTGAGCTCATTTCACATCTTGGAGACTTCAATGTGTATACCGAGTTGGAATACTTGCAAGATTTTTTATGACGATTTTCAAATCGGTTTATAAATGACGGAGTAAAGTAAATAACAAACCAAACAGTTTGTAGATATAGGCTGATGATGTTGATGAAAAAAAATATGGGACCAATCTCTGGAAGTATACTTTTTCAAATAAAAAAAGTTTTTTTTTCAATCACGGAATAATTAAGTAACAAACATAAAAAAAAAATACAGCCGAATTGAGAACCTCCTCCTTTTTTGGAGTCGGTTAAAAATAAAAATCAATTACCACTTTTATAATAGGTAGGGGAAAAAGTCTTTTCGCATTTTAGTATGTATGAACTTGTAATAAAATCTCTTTGGTTATACCATTTGTATCTGGCAGGTTTTGATATCTTTAAAAAGTTTAAATTTTAAAAAAGATAATTCCAAATTCAAATTAGGTAAATGTGTGATTTTCATTTGTTTTTTTTACTGTCAAGATGAGTGAATCTAATGAAGAAATTCGATTCATTTTAAAATTTTACTACAAAAAAAGTAAAAATGCAACGCAAGCTGCGAAAAAAATTTGTGACGTTTATGGATCTAGTGCAGTGTCTGTGAGAGTAGCACAAATTTGGTTTAAGCGTTTTCAATCAGGAAATTTTGATGTGAAAGATGCACGTCGCTCTGGTCGCCCTGTTACGGATAAAATGGATGCCATTTTTGAAAAAGTGGAGCAAGATCAGCATATCAGTAGTTACGACGTAGCTGAAGAATTAGGAATTGACCACAAAACAGTTTTGGCGCATTTGAAAAAAGCTGGGTACACTAAAAAGCTCGATATTTGGGTGCCTCACGATCTCACTGAAAGAAACTTAATGAACCGTGTACTCATTTGCGATTCTTTACTACGACGTAATGAAAGCGAACCGTTTTTGAAAAAGCTTTTAACTGGTGATGAAAAGTGAATCACGTACGACAAGAACGTGCGAAAAAGGTCGTGGTCAAAGGCCGGTCAGGCTTCACAGACTCTGGCAAAACCCGGGTTAACCCGCAATAAGGTGATGCTGTGTGTATGGTGGGATTGGAAGGGCATTATTCATTATGAGCTGTTACCGCCAGGCAGGACTATCGATTCTGAACTCTACTGTGAACAACTGATGAGATTAAAGCAAAAAGTTGAGAGAAAGCGGCCGGAATTAATTAACAGAAGGAGTGTGATTTTTCATCATGATTACGCTAGACCTCACACATCTTTAGCCACTCAGCAAAAATTAAGAGAGTTTGACTGGAAGGTGTTAATGCATCCGCCGTATAGTCCTGACCTTGCACCTTCTGATTTCCACCTGTTTCGGTCTCTTCAGAATTCTTTAGGCAATGTCAGGTTAACATCACGAGAAGACTGCCAAAACCACTTGTCGTGGTTTTTTGAACAGAAGTCCCAAAATTTCTATAGTAATGGGATCATGTCTCTACCTACAAGATGGCAAAAAGTTATCGAACAAAATGACACCTACATACTTTAGTTAAATGTAAATAAACTTTAGTAAAAAATGTTTTGAATTTTCATATAAAATACGAAAAGACTTTTTCCCCAACCTAATACAACAGCTTTATTAGCAAAGTTCCTCTGAAATTAAATTATATGAAACAAATTTTCACGACCTCCGTAATTTTAAATTTTCGCGCGGTTTCGGAAAACGAGCCTATTTTGCGTCCCGACGCTTTGTTACGGGACAACGGGACAGGTGACCAAGAAAAGGGACAATCCCGTTCAAAACGGGACGTATTGTCACTTTACGCATACTTGGTACAACATTTGCTAAAGAATTCCTCACTTTCTGAAGGTTTTCTATAAGAGATCGCATAGCAATTATTAAGCAATATATTCTTTATTTACACGTTTTATATATTGTATGCTAAATGGTAAGAATCATTAGGTTAGACCATTTTATACGACATATAATTGATGATAATAGTTATAACTACGCTACGTAAACGACCTTAAAGGGCTACAAGGAAGTATACTTGGCGCAACGGTGATCAGTATATACTCGTAATTATATTAAAATATGGATGCGAAACTAACAAACATAGAGGATTTTTTTTTAAATATTTTGAGAGTGGGTTTTCAGCTTATGAAACAGTCTTCCTAGGACTGATGTAGAATTAGCTATCTATATTGAATGAAAAAAACATCGGTTGTCTGTAAAGTCGGTTTACTGACGATAGTTGAACGTGACAACGTCATAAGAAAATACTGATGGAATGTTTGCATTTTTCAAAAGAAAATTTTAATGGAACGCCTCAGAGCGAGGTAACGCCGCATACGTCATGTTTTTTTCGTGCGTGCAGCCGGCTCCATCGAATTATAAGACGTTGTCACGTCAAAATCAACTTTAATTGGATACAACAATGCAGAAATTGTTTTTGAAAGCGTAATCTGACTTGATGATAATTTTAAAAGCTAAAAGAGTCTATTAATTATAGAATATAATGTTTCAATTGTTAGTTTGTTCAAGAACTATTCGAATTCACATCTATCTTGTTATCAGTCATGATGTAATCCAATAGAAATTTAAATCTAAGGATTATGATAGTGTCATAGTAAAATAGATCAATCAAAATTTTAAAATGACGTGTAAGACTTAAAGTTTCTCATATATCACGGTCACATATCTTGATCCTATCGATATAGGCTTGCCTAATGTGAGGACTGCAGAACATATCCTATTTTATGTTACGTATCCCAGCTACAATATAGATGGCTCCAAGAGAAAAAATTGAAAATAGTTATTATTTTAATAGTTGATTGCGATCAACTTGCCGCAATATTGTAAATAGTTTTAAAAAGGAACAATTCACCTCTTCAGTCGAGGTGGGACTTGAATCCACGACCTACCGATTACCGGTCGATTGCTCCTCCAACTGAGCTACCAGGAATATTTGTGATGATGAAGTATTTGTCCATTTCTATTTACTGCTGTAAAGTCGCAGTGTGGCGCCATCTACCTATTAAGTATTACACTACTAAACAAGGCATAACGTTCATCATTACAGATGAAATTCAGTTATATTTTATTAAGCTTCGTAACAGTTTCATTATTCACTGTCTTTTTCAAGATTAAGGGATCTGGAGGCGTAACGCCGCTTGCTCCAGCTTCGGGACATAGGCCTTTAATGTAAGATGTATGATTACGATTAGGTACTACAGTAGTGCTTAGGCAAAGATTTACACGTTCGCGTTTATTTCGACAGTGTGTATGCAAATTTTAGACACCCATGCACTAACATACTAGGGTGTTTGCAGTTAAAATGCATAAACCAGTGAAACACAAAACCATTTTTAACTTTGAAATTTAGTTTTGATTAAGGACAATGGCAGTTTTGATAAAAACCTGGGTCAAAATCACGAGAAAGTGTTCCGTCGAGACTATTGATACATCGCGTATTATTGTTAAAAAAGGACACTTTTGGCAACAATACTCGATTTTCCTAAATAACAACATTTTAAGTGTTAATTAAGGGACCTAAAAATACTCGACTCAATAAAAAACAAAATTTATTATCCTAACTTCGTTCACTAAAGATTAGTGCAAATCAGAGTTTGATTCGTAAATAAACTTTATTTCTTCTCTCACACAGATTAAAGGTGGAAGCTGAAAAGCAGTGGTTTGCCTCTAGAGGCAATAATTGTCACTGAGCCTCCAACCAATTGGTGTTGCTGGAGCACATGTGCATCTTTAAACATGTTCCATATCTGTCTATCTTTATTTGCATTTGTTCAATTATGTGTCTTTTCTTTAGTTTAAGTAAAATATGTAACAGCAAACCAATAAAAATATTATCTATCTATTCATCTATCTAGTGTAGTCATCATGTGAGAGACTGGTATCTATACTAGGAGGACCTATATCATAGAATACCAGCCTTTCCACTTCGAACCAGGAACATTAAAGGTTGTTAAGCGACTTTGATACCTCGATATAGTTAATAAGAAGTATATCTTGTGCAATAATACAATTGTTCAGATATAATTATGAGTAGCATCGCGGGTAGTGTGTAATAGAATAGTAATAATTCTTCCTAGTGGGTACACTCTTACCAGAGTGATCGTGGTCATCATTGTGAATCACGATGAGTGATCATTTTGACAATACAGCGCCATTCATCACGGACTTTAGCTTTCCTGGTGCACTCTCAAACCGAACACTCAGTTGCGGCCTTAATCTGGTCCGTCCATCTCATGGGTGACCTACCGCGTGGTCTAGTGCCTTCAACTTTACCCTGGACTACTGGAAGAAGGTTAGAATGCGTGACTGAACTGTGGTAGATAGGCGCTGTCTGATAATACTGTAGTAATAATAGAATAGTATAATGATATTCAGTCACCCTGTAAATTTTATCGTATTTCTGTTTCTCTTAATAAGATATTGAGAATATGAGAGTATGAGAATTGGTGTATATTTGTTATTAGTTTGATATAGTACGATAGGAGTGTTAATCACTATACAGTACCCTTGTACTGTATAGTGATTAACACTCCATTACTAGTTTGCTTCTTGTAACGAACTGTACACGGCCATACACGTGTAGAGATGCATATCGTGGGCGCTTAGGGCGTTGTTTGCACGTCATCTCGCATTATGTTATCCGATAGTCTTGATACTGATCTGTATGAAGATGCTCAAGATATGGGTAATGATGCATTTTATTGCTCACGTGTGTGAGTGTAATCTATAAATTATATACAGCTAATAGAACAATAACGCATTACGCAATAACTGTTATTATAGAACAAGGTGACGTGATGCACGTCGTGTTCAATGTACATGGATTTATCAGTAATAACTTGGCCGAAAAACTGTCTATATTCTGGCGTCTATATGGTGGCGAGGAGCTCAATGGCGCAACGAAGCTACCATATAGAATCAAAATCGACCCTTCAGTGGAGCTGTGTGGTGGAGTATGCTTAAAACCCCTTCGATTGAGGGGATACCCATATCCCAGCAGTGGGATGATTATGGGTAGACGACGAAAACGGTCTACTCGGAATATGCATCTATAAAAGGCAACCGTTACTGACTGATCTATTAACACACAGCACCTATCACTGGACATAGGGACAGACATATACATGTGACATAGTGTATATTATTTCAAAATGGTGTTCGTGAAAATAATATCGGAGGATATTAATAAAAAAAACTGTTAGAATTTTGCGGTCAGGTTTTTTGTTTCGGTTTGTTATTTCTTGTTTTGTATTGTATTCTATGTGAAGGCGCGAGCGATCCTCCATCAGGGTAATTCCTTATTAAGGGTGTGAGTATGCGGGCGAGGAATTTTATAAATTATAGGCGGGTAGACAGAATACTATTTAAAATCTCAATTTATTGAAACAACTCAAAAATTAAGGCACTGATTACATCTTTGTAATATTGCGAACAAATTCTACTATTTTAGAAACTCAGAAACAATCAGATGGTACAGATCAAAAGCGATTCGTCGAGGACGTGGTGCACGGCCGCCGATCGTTCGAAAAGTGACGATACAATATGGCCGCTCCGCTACCATCGACACGACGCTCCGCTAGAGTGACACAATCTTTGGTCACTCTCGATCCAAAGAACATCAATTCATAGATGCGCCGTCACGGCCAGACTGACGTACGACCGTCCTCGGGCGTGTATCTTGATAACTTCCTGTAACAAACATATTAAATCACCGCTTCATCCGCTCGTCTATCCTGAACATTACTGTAAATAACTATGTATTTTTTTTTTTTTTTTTTTTTTTACTATAACTCATCATTATCATTTTCAAGCATTTGTCTATCATCATATAACCAATTTATAGTTTTACTTTTATAATGTGCAAATAAAGAGTATCCATCTTCCATCAATGTGCAACTGCTACTGGCAAGTGATTCCTTTTACGCAACCGAGATAAACACAACTCGGATATAACTACCACGTCAAACAGGAAATGCAATTCATCTGGCCCTGACCATTGAATCCTTTCAACCAACGTCATAGGGTATGATACTATACTCGGATATCAGCGTCCATGTGACCAGGATAAACCATACTGGAAATAATAATCATCTGGTCCTGACCATTGAATCCCTTCAGCCAATCCCTTCGGATATGACCCGGATGTCAGCGTCCATGTGACCAGGATAAACCATACTGGAAATAATAATCATCTGGTCCTGACCATTGAATCCCTTCAGCCAATCCCTTCGGATATGACCCGGATGTCAGCGTCCATGTGACCAGGATAAACCATACTGGAAATATTAATCATCTGGTCCTGACCATTGAATCCCTTCAGCCAGTCCCTTCAGATATGGCCCGGATGTCAGCGTCCAAGTGACCAGGATAGACCATTTAATATGACAAGAAACACAATACGTCTGGTCCTGACCATTGAATCCTTTCAACCAACCCTTGGGGTATGGCCCGGATGTCAGCGTCCAAGTGACCAGGAGACATTGAGACTAATGAATAATAATAAATAACATACCTAGTAGTTACGAATCATCTTGCTCAGTATAAACTTCAACTTCACATTCGATTTCCAAAGTTTCAGGATCAGAGTGTACGCTTAGACTGTCAGAATCGACTGTTAAAGTGCGGGATTCTTTAAAGCGAAATTATCGCGATTTGAATTCTCGAGTACATCTTCCGGCTCATATAGCGCCGTCACGGCCTCGTCATTGACATAAATGATGATCTCATAAATTACTACTGCCTATTTCCGCCAAAGCCTTATGTTCCTGGGGTACTGAACGTAAGTTCATGGGCATATTATAAATATGATTAGACCACAAGGTTTTTAAGGTCATGACGATTGTTATCTAATACCGCAGTTATACCAAGGGGCCCCTAAATTTTTATTATATAACTTGGTTTGATTTCTATTACTAATTAATTTTTAATAAAGACAAATGAATGTTTGCCTTTTGAAAATGGTTTTAATGCAGCGTATCCCTAATTAAATCGCTCTACTTCAGATGCAGTCGCTTTTTGATTATTAGCTGATGCATCTTCTCTAATAAAATCTAGACGATTTTGATGATCGGTACCTTCTGGATTTAATTTAGATATAACTAGCCATTGGGCACATATCCTGAAAATCAGCTCGGTTAGCGAGTATTTAGTCACAGTCGATTTAGTACTGTTAAGCGCAAGTTGTATTTTACCTAATTCCTCTCGCCATGTCTTATTACGATCATTTTCAACAATGGTTAGTAAACTTTTAAGAGTTCGCAGTAGGCGTTCCACTTGACCATTAGCTCTGTTAGATCCGGTCGCAATAAAGTGAAGATCTATTTTAAGCAGAAAAGTTTTTATAAAGGCGGTACATACGGAAGTTATATAATTATTAGTCACCGATAATGCGTTTATGAGCTCCAAACAGGTACACAGCTTTTGGTAGTACTTGTACCACATTATTTTATTCAAGGGAACGAGTATGCTCTAACATAACGTACAAGCATCGATATTATTATCATATTCTCGTATAACTAATTTTAAACACCGGTCAAGCGCGGTCATTTGATAGGCGTACGCGGGGACATGGACCCAACGCGTAGAGGCCGGGTATACCGGCCGTGACCCGCTTCTGAATATATCAATGGAACAATATACCGATCAGCAGGTCTCGGGAAGCATTGAGACTATTACATACTGTTTCGGCATTTATATGAGCTATGGAAATGAGTTCTAAGTCGACTAGGTAATGGTCTATTACAGTAGAAGGACGGACGCCTGTCATAATTACCGCTATCGAGCGTCACTGGCTGGGCCCCCGAAATACTAGAAAATCGCCGGGAGCAACATCGGTGTGAGTGACTCAGGTGTATCGAGAGGTGTGTTATTATCATTAATAGTCCTTTTGGTGACTTTTCCCGCTAAGTTTCCCCGAAAACTATATATGTATAGTGTGCTGAGGCACAGAAACTTTTGGTATCAGATGAAGCTGATTGTGCACCTGATGGTCCCTTCGATGCTGTACATACTCGTAGATACAGGCGGCAATGGATTTACGTAAGCATTTTGACATTTCGGGAAAACAATACTGCTCGTAAAGTAATCTAAAGTTTTATCTTTTAGTTTTAACTGGTAGCCATGAGGTAGTCTTATTTCTTATATAATATGCCATCCCTGACGTCATAGGTTCCAGCAACTGTTTCAGGAAAACCATTATTGCTTCAATTTGTAATAAGGTTAGCTTACCTACCTTGGCTTAGTGGAGATTTACGGACTACGAACTCGCAATAGTATTTAAGTCTGGCATAGGGTTGCGCGACAAATTATTTATTTATTTATTCAAACCTTATTGATCACAGAATAAGGGTCCAAAAGGCGGACTTAATCTAAGAGAATTCTCTACCAGGCAACCTTTGGAAAATCAGATAAAACTCGAATGCGGTTCACAAAATAACGCTAATGAACTTACACAGGATAAATACCTATGAAAACATAAAACTATATATGATACATAGGCATATGCTAATTGTACACATATACATAATCATACACGTACACACAATTACGGTAACGCAAACGAAAAGCAGTAAATAGGACAATGATGATTATTGCTTGGTTAAATTCTCAAGGAAATAAGCTTGAGCATTTTTTTAAAGTAAAAACATACTGGAAGATTCTCTGGAAGATAATCTACGTGTTCCATCGCTTTTCCTTCGAAGTATACTATTTCAAAATCGTAGGCATGTAATTAGCCCACCAGCGATGCACACGTGGTGTGAGGTCTGTTTTCGACTGCGAGGCCTTAAGCAAGCGAGTTGCAGTTCATGTATACCGTAAAGCGCCTACCGTACATATAATGGCGAAAATGCTCTACCGCGTGCACAACTGCTAATGTCTCCAGGTCGTTTGAGTGGTAACGACATTCTACGGTGTTCATGTCGTGTATTAATGTCTAATTCCCTGAAATCTACACACATCCTATCAGAATCATCTTTTTCTTTCTTCACCAATATAATCGGGCTAACAAAAGGTGAAGTACCTACTTTCCCGGATTATTCCAGCATGTAATTCTTAAGACTTTTTCCCTGCCTATCTGTTTTTCTTCAGGCGCAAGTCTTTGTACTATTACATGTAAATCTATCAGAATAATTTATATTTCATATTTATTTGGAATACAAGAAATCCTTATAAGTCCGTATCAATATCAGAAAAATCTCGTTTATTTGTAATTAAGTCATAAAACAGATATTGCTGCTTAGTGTGAAAAACAATGCTATCACTATCAAGTTTCACAGAAACGTCATTATTTAAAATGTCTCGACCAATAATTACAGGGTCAGAAATAGCACAATTTAGTAATATATGAAAGAGTAACGTAACCGTAAGGTTGTAACCTATTTTAACCGGGCTTCGGAATTCGAGACATACTATGAACGTTACTGCTATCTCCTCCAATACCGCTAAGATAAACAAGATTCTTACGCACAGTACCTGGAAACTTATCAGAAATAGCTGAATCCAAAAGAGAGCAAGATGATCCGCTATCAAATAAAAAAGAGACTGACTCACCGGAAGATGTTTCCAGAGTATGATGGGCGATGTCGACATTGGTTGACTTCCTTGATCGTAGCTTCAGCATTATTATTCCTATCTGAGCAAACAGATGCGATGTGACCATGATGATTACAACGGAACAATGTCACCATTGTAGGTTTCTCGTGAGTATGGGTGGAACTTGGTGGAACAAGAATCTTTTTTTTTTTGGTTAGTACCAAAATAATCACGGCGTCTTCTGCATTCAGCAAATAGATGTCCTATTAATCCACACTAATGACAACTAGCAGTGGATTTTTCAGGCATGCGCTGTCACATTGGTTCAGGTTATTGAGTTTCGGTGACATCCAAACGTCGTTTCAGGGATACACCACCGAGTATGCAGAACAATGTGTTCTAGTGGTAAACTTCTTCAGCCATCACAGTTTTTGGTATTCGTTCAATAAAGTTATACCATAGACAAAGAGCACATTCCGATGCTGTTTCTTTTCCAATAATCCAATTTGAAAGCCCATGACCTTTGGTTTGGAGAATCTGGCTAGTAAAGGTTTGTTTGATTTTTTTTATTTTTATTTTTATTTTGATTGATTGCTTATATCCCATAACATTCCGTTGAGGTGTACTTTAGTAAAGCATGTGGCTGCACGAGCCTTCAATACGCTTGACAATGCCACGAGCAAATCTACCCCTTCCAGAATAAACCTTCTTTACAACAACCAGTATCACGATGTAACAGCGTTCTTTAGCTGTGTCTGGGTCATCTAAATCAAATTGAAATAATTGCATTGAGTTACTACTCACGGTCTGCGATATACAGCCAATACACGAGATAATAATGCTTCCATGTTTCCCAATAATTCCACTCCTTTTCCTCATAAGTCTGCCCATTATATCCCACTTCTGATGAAGGCGCGAGCGATCCTCCATCAGGGTAATTCCTTATTAAGGGTGTGAGTATGCGGGCGAGGAATTTTATAAATTATAGGCGGGTAGACAGAATACTATTTAAAATCTCAATTTATTGAAACAACTCAAAAATTAAGGCACTGATTACATCTTTGTAATATTGCGAACAAATTCTACTATTTTAGAAACTCAGAAACAATCAGATGGTACAGATCAAAAGCGATTCGTCGAGGACGTGGTGCACGGCCGCCGATCGTTCGAAAAGTGACGATACAATATGGCCGCTCCGCTACCATCGACACGACGCTCCGCTAGAGTGACACAATCTTTGGTCACTCTCGATCCAAAGAACATCAATTCATAGATGCGCCGTCATATGTATTTTGTGAATAACTGTTGTCTATTTTTAACATAGCAAGCTACCGAAAACTATAAATATTGTTGGAAATAACGTGGAAAAAATTACGGACGTATTAATCGAAGTCCAGGAGATTGGCCTTTGCAAGTACTTCTTGAGGGTCAACTATCTTGATAATAGTGTGTATTCAAGGGCAGACCGCAAATGTCAGACAAATAAATCAAGACATAATAATATGATGACGGACTGACATTGATATATGATTATACATTATCCATTATAGACTGTTCATTTATTACGTAAGAAAGCTTCATCCACCATCTGACCCACGTTCCTCCACATGTAAACAAAACGACGTGGTATGAAAAGAAAATCCCCAATCCGATCTACCAATAATCAAGCATCGTATCGAGACCAACTCTTGATCATTGTATGTTTATATTAAAGGGTTCGACGTAATCATTTACTGATAAATATTTGTATCTGTCGTGTATACAAATATCATCGTGTGTATAGTAATTGTGTACGTCGCTCGCGTATAGGTTGTATAAGATCTATACGCGATCGACGTACACAATTATTTATATAACATTAATTAATACCACGCACTACTCGACCGCGATCAGCAATGTAAATGATTGGTCTCTACGACCAACAAGCTTTTTTGCAATTGCCATTTAAATGGCTCTGCGGCCAACTATTGCCATTGGTAGATTCAATACCATAAAACATGCCTGCTTAATCCCAAGCATGCGGGCCACTCAGTGGCCCGTGGACGTAGTCAAATATGCCCGCCAACGGCTCAGCCCCGGTCTGGCCATTGACTCGCGGATGGTCGTTTCGATGTGACATGGAACATCAGCCCTATGTTCAATGATATATAGATAGCCCGACGGATGACAAGAAATGTAAATTATGGCCCACATCCAAAAATAATTGCGCAGCCTTCCCATAAGAGCGGTTACGCACTGCATCCGAAACCGATCTGAACTCGGACGCATTCAATATTCCTTGCTTACCTGTTACATACTGCTCCATAGCACAACCGCAGTGCAAAAGCAAGGGATATTAAATACGTCCGATTTCGGATTGAATTCGGATTGAATTTGAAAAAATGGGTCTTACGTTTTAGTTATTGACAAATATCTTCGGCTCAGTCGCTTATTCTTTTTGCTTATCTAGTAGAAACCTCAAGGGTTTCTACTAGATAAGCTAAACACAATTACTACGAATCTAAGCTGAAGTTTGATATTTGCAAACATCCGATGATAATCGGTTTCAGCTTCGGCGGTTAGGCCCCAGTTCCAGATTCGTCTCAGAGGGGAAGTGAAGTCGATACGAGAATGCGGCAGGGAATGGCCATACTGTACGTAGTACTATTACTTATACTGTGTTACGGTCGCGGTCGCTTAGTGTATTTAACTTATGCAACGAAATACGGAACTGCAGATGTATTAAAAGATGACTGCATTTACTGAACAAATAATGAATGATATTTATCAATATCATAAATCTTCAAATAAAGTTGCATGTATATTTTTACTATATATAGTATCATCATCATCATCATTTTAGTCTCCACTACAGGAGCACGACCCTCTCTCGTCCGTCCTAGACGGAAGGAGGATTTGGCCTACACTCACCATGCTGGCCAGACGGATTGGGGAGGCCTGATCGATATTTAATAATGTATTTCCCTTAGTCGCCTTGTACGACATCCACGGGAAGAGACGGAGTGATTCTATTCTAGTCCTAGTTCTAGTTAGAAACCACACGGCCTATATATAGTATACTTTATATTATATACTTTATATAGTATAATATAACATTTAAAGTATACTTCATATAGTACACTATATATTATATGACTCCTCTATTTCTATTACGATTTGAGCGTTTTGGCAACGATTTATTAATAAATACCTGACATCGATCGCGTCTATACGAAACGGAATGCAACAGAATACGGAACTACAGACACACTAAAAGATGAGCGTATGCCCTGGCACTAATACAAATGATGTTTGCATTTAAATGACATATTTCCGTGTGTTTTGCAATTGGGAAATACAATACACACGGGCAGCGTCGACAAGGCCTCACTCGCATTATGATGGCTACAAAATCTGGGAGATTCCAATACCTTTTCTTCTTCCTGGATACATGATAGCATAGCGTTATCGGTAAAAGTTTGATAACGTTATAATAAAGCACTTATACTGTTCCACGTTATTATATTTAATATTACCGACCGGTTACGCCGCTAAGGCATTATCAAGGTAAACAGATGGTGTTTGAGTTTCTACACACTGTTCAATCCCGCTTTAGACTTTCTTGGTCCTGAACTTGTCTAGTATTCAGATCAGGTTGTTTCTATCATTATAAGTGCATTCACAAAAAATGAATATTTCAGCATGATTATCAGTTTTTTAGTGCACATAGTAATCTCAGTATATTTATTTAACCGATGTTGTCATTTGAATGCGTCAAACTAAAGCAAGTCTCTTATATTGTGGCAATTTAATAAGTTAACAGCATATTAAGCCTTTCAAAGTTATATCATACACATTCACTGATAATGTGCCATTTCTCTTATTATGGAGCCGTCATATAATTAATTCCATTCATAACATACAAAAATAGAACTAACTGTATAAACGTAAATATAATGATGTGGATAAGCGATGAACGAAGTTTGTATAACTGCCACATAAAAAAATCGTACTTAAGTATGTGTGTCGGAAACAGTATAATGAAGTGTTATATAAATTCGTGTCTTAGTTCTTAAACAGAACATATCAAAATATTTTTTTTATAACAATCTTGTCTGTTAGGGCTAATCGAAACCGCTGAACAATATAGATCTCTGGTATGGACCCAGCTCGAAGCCTAGGGAAACACCTATGCTCTATGATTACATTTCCGAACTCGACGAGCGGACATGTGGATGGAAATTAGTAAATTTAATGCCAAAGAATAAGATATTGTAGTAGTCATATTACAATAATGCATCAATCATGTGGTCACATGTTTGATGCATTATTGTAATATTGGAGAATATAGATCTTTGGTATGGACCCAGCTCGAAGCCTAGGGAAACACCTATGCTCTATGCTACATTTTCGAACCCGACGAGCGGACACTTGGATGGAAATTAATAAATTTAATGCCAAAGAATAAGAAATTGTAGTAGACATATTACAATAATGCATCAAACATGTGACCTAGTTTCCGGAGGAGCGCACTAGTAATAAATGTAGCATGTGGCACCGTCAAAGGCGTCTCCAAGAGTTTCACGCTCCAATAACCAATTCAGTATTCTTATGTAAGAATACGTTGAAAATGAAACGAGGTGTGTTCTGTTTTCAGACGATAAGCGAATAAGCATGGCTTTGTAAATTACAAATTATATATATTTTTTTTATAACCAAAAACTTGAAATATATATAAAGACACTCATTCTCATTTCGTAGACCCCCACACCCACCATTGGTCGGTGAACTAGTTCTCTGGTAACAAAACTTTAATATGAATAAGGCACTTGTTGAGAAACTCGATGGCGGAGGAGCTCGTTGGCTGCATCGCGCGTGCCACTTTAATGAAACACGCAAGTTAAGCAGCGTCGACCGTAGCCTGTCAATTAATGGGTTTATTTATCTCGACTCCTCCGTGCTTCGGAGGGCACGTTAAGCCGTGGGTCCCGGCTGTTTTCAATAGATGGGAATCGTTAAGCTAAGTCAGTGGCCTTTAGGCGGCTTGAAATACTAGCCTACTTCATCCCGCAGTTAAACAGCGTGGGGGAGTATGCTCTAAACCCCTTCGATTGAGGAAAGGCCCGTATCCCAGCAGTGGGATGAATAAGGGTTGGCGGCAAGATATTTGTTACGATAAAAAGTAATAAAAACACTATATCGTAGGAAGTAACGTAAGTTTCACGATTTAACATTTAAATTGATAAAAAATAATGCAAATCTTTAATGTTACCTTTTTTTTAATATCAAATACGGAAACGTGAACGAGGACTTTTGCACATATAAAAACTTATTATATTCAGAAATAACAATGACTGTTAACAAAATTATCACAGCGTTTAATGTGATTGGCCCTCAAATAAAGAAATAATTTTATTTTTATTTACTTAATAATAATATTATGTAGACTGCAAATAATGTAGAGAACCCTTAACATTAAGTAAAATCAACGATGTCAGATAAAAAAATATAGACAGTTACGTCACAAACAGTTTGTTTTTATTATAATAACCGAAATTTTGAATGTAAACCAAACATCAAACGAAGAAAGATAAAACAACTAACAATACAATGATGTGAACGCTGTGGCAGCGAAAGTGAGACTGTTGGATGGTTAATTGACCAACTTTTTAACCGATTTCAAAAACAGATAATAATATCCCCAATTCGTTTTGATTTTTTGTATTTGTTTGCCGCATAACCTACTTCCAATCACATTAATTAAATAGCCGTGTGGTTTCCGGCAGACTAGAATAGAATCACTTCGTTTCTTCCCGTGGATGTCGTACAAGGCGACTAAGGGAAATACATTATCCAATATCTAGATGTAGCGACAACATATCAATGAAGTCAGTTCTTTTAGCGATCTTTTTGAAATCGGGTAAATATAAAACTGCAAACATATCTATCTACATATTTTTAATTAGCATCAGTGTATGAGCTCGATATAATAATAAAATAACGTAAACATATTTGTACACTCAAAGTCAAGGACACTCGCAAATCGCATAAATATGTAATTTAATTGCATTTTGTACGACTTGCAATTTAATTGGGCTGAGAGAGATAAATATGCCTTTGTGATTATTTCGAGTGTTCGTTAAGCGCATTTTTTAAGCATTTTGTAACGTCTATACTAAAAAAAGAGGAATGCTAATAAAATTAGGGCTGGCAACGGATCGGCGACCCCTTGGTGTTGCTGAACTCCATGGGCGGTGATGATTGCTTTCCACTAGGTGTTCCATGCTCGTTTGCCCCTCTCTCATATCATCATCACCATCATCAGGTCATTTTAGTCTCCACTACAGGAGCACGACCCTCTCGTCCGTCCCAGACAGAAGCAGGATTTGGCCTACACTCCCCACGCTGGTCAGACGGGTTGGGGAAGCCTGATCGATGTTTTTTTAATGTATTTCCCTTAGTCGCCTTGTACGACGTCCACAGGAAGAGACGGAGTGATTCTATTCTAGTCTGCCGGAAACCACACGGTAAGACGGATTTAAAAAAAAAAAATGCATTTGATAGTCCAATTCTTGAGGGATGGTGCCTAATAGGTCAGGCTATTTACCATCATGATAAGACCATTAGGAGACGAACAGGCGAGTATTAGTGTAGAGCACAGCTAGTTTGGGTTCCGTACCCAAAGGGTGCCAACTGGACCCTATTACTGATGCTCCGCTGTCTGTGTGTCCATCAGTCTGTCACATGGCTCTATCTCTTGAACCGTAATAGCTAGACATTTGAAATTACGATTAACCCAGGTATTTACTGTACCCACTATAACAACAAATATTACAAATAAGATAAAATTAAAGATTAAACAGAGTCGGCAAACAAGAAACATGTTTATTTCAGTTTTTAACTCTATCTATATAATGGCATTAACATACTTGAAATTTTCACCAATGATTTATTACTGTGGCCGATGTAATAACAAATACCAAAAATAAAATTAATCCCTCCCAAGCATGAAGGATTCGAGATAAATAAACTATAAACCCATCCATAGACAAGGTGCAGTCGACGTTGCTTAACTCGCGTGTTCGATTAGACTGACACGCGCAACGTCGTCGAGCTCCTCACAATATATTATACTGCTGGAAGTGACAGCAAGAAAAAGTATAAAAGTCGGCGCGAACACGTGTCGGTCTCATTTCGTTGCGAGTCGTCGAAGTGTCAACATCAGGGCATATTTTCATTTTGAGTACTTTTGTAGAAACTCTTGACAATTGTTTAATTTTGTTGTAATTTGGATTAAATCAGTGGCTTGGAAGCTGCCGTTAATGTCATTTTTTAATATTTTCATAACGAAATGCTAAAATCAGAAGTTGGATAGAATCCATCGCCATTTAACCGCTTTACCTTTGTCAGCTACAGGTTTTTCATAGATGTCGAACCGTAGTCGAGCTCGTCATGAGGACGAGGGTCGGCGTCGCGATTCCAGACGCCGGGATCGCACTCCAGACAACGAACTGCTGCAGGAGATGGCAGCAATGCGATCCCGACTGCGAGCGTTGGAGGTGTGTGCAGGGAGCCGGCCTAGGCGGTCGGCTCGGCAGGCCGTCCGGCGTCCTCACTGCGCACGCCACCAGCCCGGCGCTCGCCGAGCGTGTTGAACGCGCCACCGCCGCCATCCCGGCGTGAGTTCAGCGCGCAGTTGTTATCGCTGCCACCGCGTGCAGCGAGCTCACGGCGTGAGTCGCCGTCTCAGCGCGCATCTGGCTCATGGCGCGAGTTATCGTGCCGGCCAGCGGTCAGCACGTCGCTGTAACCGCGTGCAATGAGCTCGCGGCGCGAGTTATCGTGCCGGCCAGCGGTCAGCACGTCGCTGCCACCGCGTGCAGCGAGCTCGCGGTGCGAGTCGCCTTCTCATGCTTGCATCTGGCACACGGTGTGGGTCATCGTGCCGGCCGGCTGCACGATGCCGAGCGTTGTCCCCGTCGAGATGACGGACACGGTGGCTGCCCGCCACCGGGGTCCCTGGCGCCTGTGCCGCCGGGCGGGGCGCCCGCGGAGCCTACTCGTGCTGCGGTGTCCGTCTCCGAGCGGGCCGTCGGCGATACGAGCGTGCCCCTTGGGGTCGCGAATCGACTTGTGAATGCTATTCGTTTCATCAATACCTCGGTGAGATCCAACCAATATTTTTATCCACGTTTGCACAATGAAGTTGACCGTCTAACCGTAGAACTAAATGCCTAAACAATTGGGGCGAATATGAGTGCCAACCTTTGTGTCCGAAAACACCCGATATCGCCAATATTTTATTTGAGGTGATGAGTATCAATTCGGATAGTTATTCCACATACGCTAATTACGCCCGTCGATCGTTACTTCGACTGCGTATAGTACAGGGACTAAGTGACGAATTGATTTCCGCATCTAGTATGTTGCGTACTGCCCAAAGAATATTTTTTTGTCAAAAAAAAAAAAAATAAGCATACGCCTAGTAACCCGATTACGTAAACAACGTTTAGATGACGGTAGATTTTTGCAATCCTAAAATGAATTCAGGCGAAAGTCTTAGTACTAGTGGTTTATCTAATGCAAAAACTATGTTTGTACCATCGAGTCAACATTCATACCCGAGTTGTGTTCGTTTTGTAACAAGCATGGGCATAAGATCTAACATTGTTTTGCCAAACAAAAATCGGAGACGCGCAATAAAAATGAAGTTAATTTTAACTACCCACTTTGCTATTTATGAACTTGACTATTCAGTTTGGCAAATGGAATGTTTTTGTGGTTTGTTATATCCGTTTACGGAGACAGTTACATGTCTGTAATTTTTTATGAGTACGTTCCCATTTATTTACTGAAATCTAGAAAAGCAGAATGTACTTGTTGGTGAAAACGTTTTTATTTTGTGGTTTCATCATTTTATTATAAATCCGATACAGTGTATAACTTTTGCTGTATCTACTTTTACTAAGTAAATCAATAGCAATGCCTAATAAGTACTAGTAGCTAATCCGGAAGTAATCGTTATAGCCGCGATGCTCGTCTTAGACATCGTGATTCATGTTCTAGACGCCATGATATATGCTCTAGTTGTAAACGCAGACGACGTAGCTGTTCTAGCAATGTATTAACTCAACAAATGCAACAAATTCTAGATCAATTGACACCATTGAGGACAGCGTCGGTCGTCTCGACCGTGGCTACGTGGGCCGAGTGGCCTTGCGTCTCTGGCGAGGTGACGTCGCCGCTGCAGTCGCCGTTGGCAGAGACTGTGCCGATGGTCTGGGTGCTGTGAGTGAGTGAGAGCTGGTGCTGCGAGTCAGCGCTCTGCAGCTCCGCTTTCGCCGGGGTACTCCGTGAGTGCTACTACGGATCGAGGCCCCAGCACGACTGATCGTACAATGGATGCTATACGATCCAATCAATACTATGGTGAGATCTAACCAAGCTATTTTTAAATCACTGGCGTCGCATTGGCTATTAAGAATTTAAGCTTCTGTGCGTTAAGAAGCCAGATATAGCAAACGTTTTATATGAGGTCATGAGTGCTCGCCGATCTTTACTAAAGTTACTTATAGTCAAAAGGTTAAGTGACCAGCTAATTTCGACAATGCAAAAAAGGGGTATTACGTATTCACAAATCCGTGCCTCTGCCATGAATTCATAACTAAAGCCAAATGAATTAGTGGCATTCTTTTCTATTTACGTTAAATCAAATACATCCAATAAAAAGTTAGTAATAGTTCGCATCCTTAGTTATGTCGAAAAGGCACAAGTAGATCATGATATCAATCGGAAGCGAAAATTTAACGATGGTAAATGTGCTAAGGGACCTAAAATTGATTCCATTAATGGCAATGGTGGCGATAGTGGTCAAAAGGGTTTTGTCCATAATTCTTCTAAAATTGAGCCATATTGTTTTTGCAGAAAAACCTTGTCACAAGGTCGTGACTTGCTTTGCGATATGGTAGATGAGGGTATAACGACTCTATGTAATGTACTTCAAACGCTGATGGCATTGCCCATCAATCGGAGGAACTGCTTGTTTTTGTCACCTAAGATAGAATACTTAGGTCGCGCTATAAATCAGAGTCGGGTACAGCCGAGCGATAGTAAAATCAAAGCATTGTCGATTCTGCTGAGCAAAAATTGTTACAAACTGATGAGGTTACTCGCAAGCGAGTGGTTGCCTATCACTACCATAGTCACTGACTGCAATGCGTTGAAACTTATTCAACGTAAGAGAGATATAATGCCAAGGGTTGCCCATGGTATGGTAGTTGGTGGGTGTACCTTCAAGATTTACATTTTGTTTGGACAATAAAAATGGGCATTTCTGTGACATATACTATCTGGGTGGGAGTCTTGCTAATGTATGAGCAGGCCAAGAAGGTTTAGATGCAGAACCTTAAAATTTGCTAACGAATAAGCCTACAATAGTACAAATTCGATTGTTTTGTTTGAATTGATTGCAGGCTTGAGCTGAACGGTCTTTGCAACTCGTTGATATATGCAGCGTCTGCAGCTGATGCTGGGTGTGCTGCTGCACGCCTCTGTTGCGCGCTGTGACGAGCGCTCCAGCAGATACTGAGTGCGCTTGTGCGGCAGGCTGTGACTAGTGCTCCGGCAGATGTTGAGCGCATTGCGTCATGTGGCCGACGCACTCACTGGCACTCGATGTGCTGTTACGCGCCTATGCTGTGCGCTGTAGTCGATACTTCAGCTGATACTGGGAGCGCTGCCGGGAGGTTCAGCCGATGCTGGGATCGCTGCCAAGCACTACAGACGGTGCTGGGAGCGAGATGGACAAGCTTCACGCCGTGCCTCTGTCCTACCGTGGTTAAAACAGACCTCGCTATCTGTTTATGTGTGAGCAGACCTCACATGCAACTTTGTTAATTGTGTGAGCATACCTCACTGTCTATAATGTGTGAGCAGACCTCACATGCTAATCATGTAAGCAGACCTTACATGCTAGTAGTGTGAGCAGACCTCACATAGTCACTCTAATGGGCAGACCCCATTGCACATGTTGTTAGTACCTTACATGCTTGTAGTGTGAGCAGACCTCACATAGTCACTCTAGTGGGCAGACCCCATTGCATATGTCGTTAGTGAGCAGACCTCACTTAGTTGCCATTGCGGTGACACATAATAAGATGAACATTTGTTCCGCAGCTTATGTTCCTCCATAGTCAAACGAGGTGGACGTCGGCGAACTGAAGCTGAACCCGAGCTGCAAAGTCTACCGGTTCCTCAAGATGAAGCAGTCCCTAACACATCTCGAGGCGGTGAAGAACCAGAACCTGAAAGCAAGGGAGCCCGAGGACGGCCTCCTGTCAGGAAAGGCCGTGCTGGAAGTGACAGCAAGAAAAAGTATAAAAGTCGGCGCGAACACGTGTCGGTCTCATTTCGTTGCGAGTCGTCGAAGTGTCAACATCAGGGCATATTTTCATTTTGAGTACTTTTGTAGAAACTCTTGACAATTGTTTAATTTTGTTGTAATTTGGATTAAATCAGTGGCTTGGAAGCTGCCGTTAATGTCATTTTTTAATATTTTCATAACGAAATGCTAAAAATACTATAAAAAAATACAATGTGATTTTACCCATACGTATTATTGTCATTAACGAGCAGTGTTGTCGCGACAGTCGCGTAGTGCTATTTTTACCGCGAACAATTTGCGCGCGCAGCATTATCATTATAATTCTGTTATGCACGTTATTTATAAAATAATGCAGGCGAGACGACCCAGATAATTTATTAAACGTTTAATTTTTAATTAGGGTTACCTACCAACAATTTTTGTTAAAAAAAATAATTTATAAAAACGGTTATGAAATAAAAAAGACCATATTTACGTAGACAAGAATGCTCATATTTAAAGCTACTACGATAATGCCATTTATATAAACCTATAAGTAGTATACCTACATAATTTTTTTAATTCATTTTCACATTCAAAATAGTGTATTAAAAGTGAATCTCAGCTCTGCGGATTTAGAGTAGTAATGATTTAGATACAATCATTACTACTCTAAATCCGCAGAGCTTAGATTCACTTTCATCACACTATCTTGAATGTGAAAGTGAATTTAAAAAAATATGTAGATACATGTTCTTATATTTAATTTGTATGACGTTTCTAAGTGCTTTATAAAGTACAAGGAATAAAGATATTTTGATTTGATTTAATAATATTACACTTATACTAGTGACTCTAGATGGACAGATGACCACTAGGGTACGGCCGGGAGTAGCTAGATGCTGAAAGCGGAGGATCGCATATGGTGGAAGGCTAATGCCTAATGGTGATGCCTATGTCCAATAGTGGATAGAAACAGATGTTGATGAGAGTCACTACCCGTCACCCGAGTCACCAACGAGAACCCGAAAGTCAGTCGGGTTACTACCCGACCCGGCTTCGCACGGGTACAATGTAGATACTTCTCTAATATAATATGCGTGTATTCTACAGTTCTACATGTAAAACTTCCGCGTAACGTAAGTACAGACGGCGGAAGTGACTTTGTTTTATATTATGTAGAGTTATGTCCACTTCGTGTACATTTTTTAATACTAAGAATAGAAGTGAAAATGACTCCCAAACATCTTTGAGCCCAAGCCAACCTCACCTATACATGGTGCTGGATGATTAACGGGCAAAAGGATGGTAGGACGCGACGTAATTGTAAGTTATCCGATTGGGGAAGTACCTCCACCTCACATAAGGCCGCAGTCAAATTACAATTTCCTGGCGCCCAAGAGGATTATTTTATGTTAGTGAAGCGGCGCGGCAGCGTATAGCACTACAGTTGACAACCCTAATTATTATATATGTTTTGAACACACATTATATAATAATTTGTTCACAAGACTTGAGCGATATAACGTACCAGTTGAACATTGCGGGAATCGGACCCCTGGTATCCCGTGAGAATTTAAAAACCTTTCTACGTTATGACGGGTTGAAATTTGGCATACGGGTAGCTATTATGATAGCTACCCGTATGCCAAATTTCAACCCGCTCCGTCCAGTGATTTGAGCTGTGCGTTAATAGATCAGTCAGTTGCGGTTTTAACTCTTTTTTGTTCTATTTCTTATTGCCATGAGAAGGTACTTATTAATGAAAAAAAAAAAAAATAAGAAAGTTGCGTGGAAAATTACAATTTTTAAGAAAACTGAATGATCATATTAAGATTTCTTTTTTTAAGTAATCTTCTAGCGTTTGATAAAACTGTCAGTCGTTTGACAGTTGGCGCGATTGATGCGCTGCAAATATCGTTTAAAACAGATACATCGGTCGGAATTATATAGATAAAATTCTTATTTTTTTTAAAATACAGATTACATCAGTTTTAATTCAATATTTATAGTTCAGCCAGGACAACGCTTGTCGGATCAGCTAGTTATAGATAGAGATAACTTATACTAGAGAAAACAACACATTAATTACATGTAATGAACACGACACCGACACAGTCATTATGACCAAAATGGCAACAACATGATAGATTATTGTGTTTTGTTATTGCCAAAAATATGCTACGATGTACGAGTACGTTTGTTTTTTCATACAGTTCAAGTATCAAATGTCTCATGTGAACGGCTCGCCTTGCACCCTCGTAGCCAACGTAGTATCGCTTCAGGCTTTCAATGACCTCAATCGCAGGAAAATAACAATTTTGAACCTTGAGTACTTTTGTGACTGGTCTATGTAAGGTTAGGTGCCTATTGACTTTAAAATTACCTACATAATGTATCAATGACTTCTCTTTTTCTAAGAATTCGTCCTGTAATCTGCACCACGTTCTGATGAAGATGACTTTGGCACTAAATATGTTGTCAATTATACGCCATAAACTTATTTAACTAAGCAAGTATAAGATGTCATTTATACGCCATACACTTTTATAACTAAGCAAGTATAAGATGTTGTCATTTATACGCCATACACTTATATGCATAACTAAGCAAGTATAAGATGTTGTCATTTATACGCCATATACTTATATGTATAACTAAGCAAGTATAAGATGTTGTCATTTATACGCCATAAACTTATATAACTAAGCCAGTATAACTAGCAGTGGGATGAATAAGGGTTGACGATAAGACTTTTTTGTTTGGATATTTGATACTGGATCAAAATGGCAAAACGGCTGTTTAGGATGAATTTTTTTTATACCACTAGAGTGGCAAACAAGCATACGGCCCGCCTGATGGAAAGCAGTTACCGTAGCTTATGAACGCCTGTAACACTGTAGGGGCGCGTGTAACACGCGCGTTGCCGACCCTGTAAAAACCTCTTCACGCCCTTTTTGAAGAACCCCATGCTGTAGTAAATTGGCACACAGTAAGTACTTGCACAACGAATTACATGTGGGTGCAGCTGTGGGCGCAAGCTAGTATAACATGTGGATTGCAGGCGGCCTTCTTACACCTCCCCTCCAAATTAGTGGAAGTAAGAGTCTAAGGCGATCCCTACCAATATAGGGATGGTCATTTTACATATAAACGGGCCATAGCCGAACATCATGCCAGTAAAAATTAGCTACAAAGCGCTTACTCAATACCTACGAATGTTTACGTACAAAAGACAGGAAAAGAACGTGAATACGCAGAAAGGAATTTTATCTACAAGTTTTCTAAAATTAACTGGTAAGGTAACTGACGTGACGATTGAATAAATGACGGGCAATTTTTTGCTTTTTTCTTGCCAAAGTGGAGACAGATAGAACGCATCTATAAGTAAAACATCACAGCCCGAAACAGACAATCATACGTAAACGGTTTGATGAATGTAGAAGAAGCGAAGGTCTGCTTGGATCGGAAAGGAAGGGATTCCTGTCTCTGCATATCCTTATAAGAAACAGACGTGATGGTACGATGATGCAGGAGACTATTTTTACTCCAAAGACTGGTTCGTGGTAATAGAATTCCTATCTAGATTTATGCTTCGATGTAGTGTGGCGTGGGACGTTGATGTAGAGTTAGCTAGATACCGATTTATTATTTCACACAGCAGATGACTCAATCTGTCGCCTGTCGAGCTTGTAGACTGGTGCAGTAAAAAAAAATAAAGACCAGAGTGTGATGGGACGGTCGGTTTTAACGAAGTTCTTTTGTCCATCCTTGGCTCGAGTCGGTGAAGCTTTGCTCAGTTTAGCTTGGCTTGGCTTGAGTGAGCTTGGCGACTTGGAGCTCTTTCTTGAAGTGATTGGTACGCGAAGGTAACCTCATATAGTTACAAATGTTTACTATATATCAACAATCTCAGTTATGTAATACTTTGGAAAACAAATGCTTACAATCCCACTTGTAGTGGCTCGCGTGCACTGTTTTTATCACTTGCGATTATAGTAAGCATACAGAAAGTATTATTTTGTTCTGACTTTAGCAGCATAACGTACGTCAATTAGTGATGTATTTTACAATGTAAACAGAATCTTTTTAGAATGCAACGCGTCAAACACTGCATTGAGTTTTACAACAGCTAATCTTACTATTGACGCATTTGAACCTAAACAAAGTTAGTAAAGGATCGGTGGGCGAGATGGCCCCGTGGTATTGGTGATCATAAAGGTGGTAGGGATTATTTTCCATCGGGTGACATACACGCCTGTCTACCCCCTATTATATATAAAAAAAAGTTATAAGGCAACAAGTTTGTGTACTGTCAGTTTTTTTTTCAAAACTGCAATAGATTACAAAGATCATAATAATACTTTTGTTTCCTAAAATACCCTTATTTTGATTCTCGATCCTTATCTCCGTGTTGACTGTGGAGTACAAACATCGCTATTGACAGCTTGCGGTATCTACAATAGTCAATTCTATATCTAAGGGCTAGACTTTGCGTAGGCTGTCTGACTACTCGTACTTTATAAGAAATCCAGAATCAGTGAGAAATGTTTATCTGTTTTCTATCGATGGTGGCACCATCTATTAACCAAAGCCAATCTCACCTGCAAGCGGTAGCTTTTGATTACATCTAATTGACATCGGAAATCTAAATACATATTTTAGTTATTTGTAATCTACTATATAAAAATAAGTCGGGTTTTCCTTCCTGACGCTATAACTCCAGAACGCACGAACCGATTTCCACGGTTTTGCATTCGTTGGAAAGGTCTCGGGCTCCGTGAGGTTTATAGCAAAGAAAATTCTGGAAAAATTTGAAAAGAAAAGCGGGAAAATCTTTTTTCACATACAGCGCCATCTGGTGGCGAAACGGAGTTCGCCGGGTTTGCTAGTCTACTATATAAAAATAAGTCGGGTTTTCCTTCCTGACGCTATAACTCCAGAATGCACGAACCGATTTCCACGGTTTTGCATTCGTTGGAAAGGTCTCGGGCTCCGTGAGGTTTATAGCAAAGAAAATTCTGGAAAATTTTGAAAAGAAAAGCGGGAAAATCTTGAAGCCATCTGGTGGCGAAACGGAGTTCGCCGGGTTTGCTAGTAACTAATAAAAGCTTGTAAACACTTTTTTTTACTCATCATTTCAAATGTAACCCAGGGAAAGTAATAAACAACAATATGTCAAAAACGGCTGTTTAAATTTTAGTTTTTATAATCGTTTATGACATACAATTTATTATTCAGCCGTGGTACTACTAGTTCTGCGCACTAATCGCCTTAATATAAACCCTGATTTCTTGTTTCTTTGCATTTGCATTAATCATATGATCATCAGGTCATTTTAGTCTTCACTCGTCAGAAAGAGGATTTGGCACTACACTCCCCATGCTGGCCAGACGGGTTGGGGAGGCCTGATCGATATCACCATGTACGACGTTCACGGGAAGAGACGGTGTGATTCTATTCTAGTCTGCCGGAAACCACACGGCCAATCATATAGCTTTTTATTTATAAAAAGTTATTTGTAAATACACAGTCAATTTAAAATGCCAACATTGCACCGGACATGCGCTTTATATGTCCTTTTCATAATTTGCAAGTTTATCGATGTTATAAATAGATCCTTCCGGCGTGCCGATATGACCATATCGGTCTGTCTGTCTGTCTCCGCATGTTGATTGATATGGGCACAGATGGCTACGTACTCAGAATGTAAATGATAATAATTAAAAATACATCAAAATGGCCGTAAAACGAGAAAGCGGGAATTGTATTAGTTAGTGGAAGTACATAGATTATGAAAATGAATAATGTAGTTTCTGTAAACGTGTAGGGCAAATAATGGCTACCGGGAGTTCTGGGGGATTATAACATGTAATAGTAAATCTATACTAATATTATAAAGAGGTAAAGTTTGTCAGTTTACGAGGTTGTCGGGAATAATCTCTGGATCTAATAAACCGATTTTGAAAATTCTTTAACCAATAGAAAGCCACGCTATTT
Source organism: Hypsopygia costalis (assembly GCA_937001555.2). NCBI lineage: Eukaryota > Metazoa > Arthropoda > Insecta > Lepidoptera > Pyralidae > Hypsopygia > Hypsopygia costalis. The sequence continues at coordinate 3,356,754 of OW443340.2, read as the reverse complement.
GTGAATGTCATGGGCTATATATAAACCCGAAGAATAAAAAGACTTTTTCGTAAAAATGTTTGCCGCCCAAAGAAGTGGGCACGGGTTAGTTAGTTGATTATATTATTATAATTCCGCTCCCTCTGTGTAGACTGATGACCGTGAAAAAGCCGGACCGGACCGGACCCGAAATCTCTAGATTCGGGTAAGCGTAGGATCGTATTAGGTAAAAGCGCATTTTCAGCAGTGCCTAGAAACGTAGTAGGTGCTTAGAGATATGTATATATCTCAATGAAAAACTGGACGGATTTCGTTATTTCTCTTTAAGTTGTATATGTTATTGTCAGGGGAAGGTTCTTATGAAAGAAAAAAATGAGAAATTTGCGCGGAAAATTAGAAAATGTAAGAAAACTGAACGACCATATTAACTTTTCTAATGTAACTTTATATCGTTTCACAGAACTGTCAGTCATTTGACAGATAGCGCGAAACCAATTCGAATTCAATATTCATTGTTAAGATGACAGGTCGTCTGTCGGGACAGGTAGATGCAAATAAATTACATATATATACTAATAATACTAGTAAAAACGAGAATTAACTTGACTTGAAATAGACAAAGCTCTACGCGACCAATTTAACATAATGTCACATCGTAGTACGTGACATGTATAATATATACGTTTCATACATACCAATAATCGTCTGTATAACAATTAGCATAAGCTTCAAAATTGAACGGTAATACTTGTATATGAGAGAAATAAATTGGAACACTGCCATCTGAGGATTTTTAAGGTAATTAAAACAGAATTTTAAGACATAGCGACTTGTTTTTCCAAATCGAAATTCAAACGCAGTAGATTTTAATGCTCTTTCGTCGTTTTTATTTCTATTTTTGACAATGCTATTTTATTTGACATGATACTTATTGAATTGACAATCTATTTTAATATAATTTTGATAATCATTTTGACATGTTAAATAATTAATTTCATACATAAGTATATTAATGATAATTTATATGGATACTCAAATCTGAAATAAATGGATAACATAGTTATATATAAATAATATAAAATATATAATTTAATTTAAAATATACGTGGTTACTGGAGGTAATGTAAACACTGAATTTAAAGGACCGATTTTAACGGATAACGTGAGGTGTAAGTGGCTCACCACGATCTTTAAAGTCAAACCCAACCGCACCTGCACGTGATGCACCCTGCCGACTAGCAAATGAGGCTCTGTAAACATATTTGTAAGCTGAACAACTGTGGAAGTGTCCCCACCTCAAAGATTACCGCAGTCAAATAACAATTCCCATGATTTATTGTAATTCCCATTCATCGACGAGCTCGGTGGCGTAGCGGTCAATGACGCGGCTTCGACACCAACGCTCGTGGGTTCGATTCCCACATAGGACAAATATTTGTGTGCATGAAAATGTCTGTTTGTCTTAGTCTGGGTGTTTTATATGTATCATATGTATGTAATTTGTCAGCCAATATTTATATTTATTTATATTTATCATCCATTAGTTGTATTCCCTTGGGTTATTGTGTGCGTTCCTGAGATTGAGTGAGGCAACCCTTCATGAGAGTCAACCCTTATTCATCCCACTGCTGGGATAAGGGCCTTCCCCTCAATGGAAGGGGTTTAGAGCATACTCCACCACGCTGCTCAACTGCGGATTGGCGGAGACCCGAGATAGTATTAAAAAAAATAAGTAGCTAGTTTCTACTCGGTATTTATCCTGGATCTCTCATGTGTGTGAACTCGCTTGAACAATTATATACATCATAGCCGAAAAAGCCGTATACGATAAAACGGGTCTGTACCACTGGTCGTTTACCAGCTATGTAAAAGGCCTAAATAACTGATATTGAGAATCAACATACACTTCCCACTGCTGGAATACAGACTCCCCGATCGAATCCCAAATTGGCAAGTGTAGAGCGTACTCCACACGATGCACAACTAAGGATTGGCGGAGGATGAACTGATGTTCATAAGGGTGAAAATGGATTATAAATTTATGTCGACGAATGAGTTTGCGTTTGAAATTTCTCAGGGCTTACCCGGATCAAAGAGAAACCCTGACCCTACCCTGACCTATCAGGGTAGGGTCGGGGATTCTCTTTGATAGTAAAGGATATATATTTTTCAGAGTATAAACTGTCTAGCAAATATAAAAATATAAAAATCTAGCAAATATATAAATATTTGCTAGATTTTTTCGCACTGACAGAGCCTAAAAATAATTACATTAATTTTCATTCTTCAGTCTCACTACACAGGTGATAAACACAAACACTACTGAACAAATTTTCATACAGTTTTTACCAAACGACGGAGTGATTCATGAGAAAGGTTTGAGCATATAGTTTATTAGGTACGGTTTTATGTAAATTGGCTGAAACATGACGATGGATAGTCGAAGATGTCGGCAAAATCTGAGGGACAATTCTCGTAATTAAAATCTAGGCAAAAGTCAATTCCGATCCAGTCTCGATCTCAAAAATGTCACATTCGTATTCTTGTATCACAATATGAAACTTCAAAGTCTAACTTAAGTTGATTTGTATCGAAATAAACCGAAAATTACACAAACTAAGAATGTAATTTTGCTAGCAATTTGAATAATAATTAATAAATGAAATCAAGTATATTATTATAATTTTTAGTCAATTTACAATTCAATCTCGATTCAACAATTCGATCGTATAATAATTACGAGAATTGTAAATCTGAGCTTTAGTACCGTGCGCCGCGTAGCTAAAAATATTTTTTAAAAGACCTGTAACTTTCCTATTGTAAAATGGTACTTCCCGGATTTATTTTTGTATATTCACGATTGTTCCAAGGTCGCCGAATTATCGGGAAAATATTCGTTAAATAATATAAGCTCTGTTTTTTACAATATAAAATAAACCATTTATATATACAATAATAGTAGTTTATGAAACTGTTGCATAATAAGGGTTATTAAAATACGAGTGTGAGTTTATAACATGAGCCGAAGGCGAATGTTATAATAGACCACACGAGTATTTTAATACCTAATTATATGCAGTTTCATACACTACTTTATCTAATCTCATGAAATATATGATAATAATATTTTAAATACAACCATGAAGTTAATTTAACAGCTATAATTCTTACTTATAGATCCATTTGCAGATCGAGCATGCGTGCACGCGCATGCGCGACGCGCCGCGCGGCGCCGCGTTCACAGATTATGTAGTAAAATTTTGCAAAGTTGCAATGTATTTGCATTGCAACCTGTTTAAAATACCTGTATCCAGGGCTGAAGCTGTATCGAAATGGTAATAAAGTTATTTTACGATACAGTTGTCCATACAAGAGCTGTATCGAAAAATAACTTTTTAAATTTATTTTGTTAGCTTGTGCGTAAAGACTGTCATTAAGATACTGTGTCTAGTTTTTTAATGTGTAAATTTCAGTATGAGATTAGATAAAGTTTCATAAACAATCGAACAGACAAAAGTAATGTAACCGACCGCGAGAGCTTATATGAAAAGTTTACACATAAGCCCTATAGTTACCATAGTTACATTTAACAAATGAAACCTAGTGATCATCTTCTAATTACATCATCACATCAGCATCATGATATCATAATATTATTATTTTGTCATCAAATTTTCGTGCCTTATTTTGTTAAAAATAACTTAAAGCAATCGAAACTAACAAAAGTACAATTACAGAAATAATAGGTTGTAATTAAAATCAACATTACTTTCCATTTTAGCAGTCGGGTAAAATATGTTTCATACCTACTCCACCAACCTGTACAGTGTTTAGCAGTGTTTACTATCGCCTCGCTTGGCTTAAATACTGTCATCTAATGACAACAGCCGGTACCGACGGCTTATCGTACCCTCCGAAGCATGGAGGAGCTTGTAAAAAATAAACCCATTCATGAACAGGCTACGGTTGACGTTGCTTAACTTGCGTGTTTGACTAGACTGATGCGTGCAATGACGCCATCGAGCTCATTAAGACTGCACTTAAAATACAATAAAATTAAGGAACCTACATGTCAAGACAAATTTAAAGAACCATCAGATTATAGAGCCTACTTTTATCATTATATATGTTCTAGAAGTTCTAATTCGGAACCTTGACCGTTTTCCATCAAAACAATTTCGCATATTGTCACGGGAGATGCTCATTTCACCAAATTGCTGAACATAAACATTAGTATTAAAAACCGGCTTCAAACTCAACTACACGATTGTCGGAAGGATGGAAATCGTAACGGAATCAGAGTAGAAAAAATTAAAAATCAATTTAATAAATTGCTCGTTATTAATTTTAGAATTAAATATCGACTGACTCCTGCCCCCTTACCACCATCTCTTATTGCGACTCAATAACTGGATAGAATGCTTATTCATACCAATGAATAAGGGACTCTATTTCAAATGGTATAGAGTCGCTTATTCATTGGTATGAATAAGCATTCTATTCAGTTATTGAATCGCAATAAGAGGTGGTGGTAAGGGGGCTGCTCGCGTTTCGATCGCGCGAACGTCGGTTATGGCGCCAAACTTTTCGTCATCCCTTGGCAAAACACCTATTTTTTTCGAAATAAAAGGTATATATTATTTATTCTAAGCTTGTAATATGATGTATGCAAATGTAGCAAAGCAACGCAAAATGTAGTTAGGGCGTGAAAGTGAACAAGCAAGTTGATATGGAGAATGAGAAAAGTATGAATTGTAGGTAAAGTCGAGTGCTCATGAAGCTTTTCACTTGTAGTACGAGCCTTACATCTACAGTGATTGTAATAATAACAGTACAGAGTCCAACGTGTAAAGCTTCATGAGTTCTTGACTGTACAAAAAAATAAAACTTATAAATAAATAGAATCTTGGGGGGAGAGGTGCCCCCCCCCCCCCCCCCCTTGACGACGCCCTTGGCACGTATACCTACAGATGAAGTCTGTTTTTGTAGTAGATTTTTGTATAATGTGATGCAGGGTGTGGTCAGCTTTGGCTCAAAAGAGAGTGGTGAGCGATTTACACCTCAAAACATTGCAAGAAAGAGAACGAAGAGTAACGTCGATTTCAATTTCGAACAAGATTTACACCATACGACAGATTTGTCGTATGGTGTAAGTGTTGTTATAGTATGTTTGGCAAGCAGCCACAAGCGCCGGGCAAGCCGGGTCCGACACAGCTGGCTTCAAAAGTAATATGAACACATTATCACTGTTTTCATTGTACATGCCAAAGAGAAAAGTGCAATGTTATGTGACAAATGCGTTTTAGTGTTGATTTTTTTAAGGACCTTGAAGATATTGGGGGAAATGGGGGAGATAGCGGTCTGTCTGTTTTTTTGGGTGTTTGGAGTAGAAAAGTTTTTAACCTCGAGCGGTGCTCGACTTCTTAAGTTATGAAAGGAACTCCCTGCCAAGGTTTCTCCCAGGTCGTTCCCAGGAGACTACGAGACGTGTTAATTATATTTATATTGTTGGAGTTGGAGTCTTTTAAAATGTACCGGATAATGCATTTTTGATTGCATATGCGATACGCCGACTAGAAATGTAGTTATTAATCTAAAGTCCACACAGACGAAGTCGCGGGCGGCTGCTAGTTGTGGATGCAATTAATTCTATTTTAAGAGTTGAAATTACGTCCCCATATTAGGCTGTAGTCATTCAGATAAGGATACATACGATGACTGCATCCAATCTATAAATGGGCACGACTAAGAAACTAGCAATGATTCAATGCACTTGACGTACGCAAGTATATCTTGAGTGTAGGGATAGACGATATAAATAAAGTTAGTGAAGAAATGGTTGCAGAGGAAAATAGGAAAAGTAGAACAATGCCAAAGAGTTAACACTAGAGATGACACGGATAGCTGTCTGACCGGATATCGGATATGGGATATCCGGCCAACCGCAGCCGGTAACTTTTTTACCGCATCTGCCATCAATGACGCGGCAGATATGGCTCGCTACGCAACCTTCAATTTATGAACCAGCCCAACGGACGCCACCTTCTGTGGACTACGAAAATCCTTCGACTCAATCGAAAGTTGGTCTATTCTGGAGTAACTCCAGCGATGTCAAGTAGATCATCGCTGTGTCGAGGTGATGAGATGTCTTTATGAAGCCGTGACAATGACTGTTCGCGTCCAGGAACAACCGTCTAAGCCTAAATATTGTAGTTACAGAATTCAGTAGTCTGTTTATAATATTGCTGTAGATTTGATATAAACTATTATAATAAAATTTTGGTTTATATATATTGTAGTATTTTTGAAAATCCGGTATCCGGCCGGATACGCCGGATACCGAAAAGTTACTGGATATCCGTTTCATCTCTAATTTACACACATGTTTATACTCACCAGATATTTTTTCTATCGAATTTTTTATAGGAGCCGTTTGTATTTTTACAGTTATGCAATATTTATTGCTATCTACTATTCTATCATAAATTCATAATATACCTATAAACGATTATAAAACAAAAATGATCAAAATTTTAAATTTGTCATAAGAACAATGAAATGTTATTTTAAGTCAACAATATTCCAAACCCAGGGCACAGTTTTAAAAGCATACAGTTGGGAAGCGAAGGTACTTGCGCAGAGCAAGGGAGGGGAACCCGCGGAGAAGCGGGCGGTGCGGTCAGCGTCCCACAAACAAGCGTAGTTTGTGGGAGCCACCGTGAAAGGCAGTCACGTGCGCGTACTGAGTGTTTTAAACGTTTTTTTTAATTTACGTTCAGTGATTCCTATTTATTATGATGGTGAATACAAATTGTTCTGTATACGGTTGTAACTCGATGTCGGAACACACCAATAATTTAAAATTTTATAGATTTCCCCGTGGCGCAAGGTAAGTTTTTTCTATAATTTCGTAAAAACCTACCTACTTTGTCTTTGTTGAAATGTATGTAGCTATATTGTTGGTGAAGTGCAAGGTACTCCAACTATAAGTATAAAACAAATAACCGAATTCTTGTGCTCCAACGACAGATGACTAAATAGTTAAGTACTTCGTAACTCGAACTCCAATCTAGCGGGGTTTTCAAGTGTAAATATGTAGGTATATATATTCTTTACGGCGCATGCTCTTGCCCAAAGTGTAATTATTATGTTTACACCTTCTTAATAGTTGGGAAGTCGGACACAGAAGGAGTAGGTATTTGTCTAATATCCAACTGTTATGATTTTATTTAAACCGACAGAAAAAGACAAGGTTCTATATTCACCTATATTCAAGATTTCTGGGCAAAGATATTAATTACTACGTATGGCTGTGCCATTTCTAACATAAAATTTGTCCCTGCGACTATATGCACGTGCTGTGTGTGGGACGAACCTATGTGTATGTTTATGTTACGTAAATGTACACTATAAACTTTATAAACAAATGGGACACCAATTTTTAACTTACACTCTCATATTTATTATTTTCGCTGTCGAAAAGCCAAATGACTCATCGGTTCGTGACAAATTATCTCCTTAGAATGGCCTATCCATACCTAGTAGTTAAGATTTTTGTTTCAGGGCTAGTTTCTTTTTTTTAATTTTTTTAAGCAATCACGTTTTTTGATAATTTTTATTTACTTTTTTATTTTACACATTTTAGTTATATATATACAGTAAATTTTGCTATCCAGTCATTGCATTTTGGGTATTGATATTCCTAGTTTCTATTATTAAGTATCTTGCGAAAATGAAGTGAGTAAAGTCGTAATCAAATTTAAATCGTTAATTGTTTGGTACCTACATCAACTTGGCTGGCACCAGAAATCCGCTATTTTTTTTTAAATTTTGATATACTCCGTGACACTGGCGCAATAAAGAAAAATTTTACAACTAATCAAAATTGGTTCAGCCGTTTATTAGTTACGAATGAACATAGGGACTTTTGTCTTCGCCATAATAAGTTAACATACCAACACCAACCAGGTGCTACAGCACCTGGAAACAATATTTTTAGATAAATTATAGGTAGGTATTATTAAAACAAGTACAGTTTATATCACAGCCATGCTTATGTTTCCCCCATATTTTCATGATCAAATTGTTTATCCGAATGCGAATTCATTATATTGTTAAATTTAATGATAGAAAATTGAAATCTAAAAATAAACCTTCACGTAAATATTTAGCAGTGCAACATTGATAAATGATTATAAAAATATTAAAGATTATTTGATTTCGAATTTTGTGACAACCCTTGCATATCGGCGAACGACCGCGTGGATACCTACGCGGGCGGCGGCATCGTGCCACGTCAAAGGCGATTCCCTACTGTATGAAAAATAGTAATACTGTGCCCAGGGGAAGGAAGGAAGACAAGCAAAAAACTTTCTAATTCTAATCTTTCCTGTGTTACATTTTACATGGTAAATGGCGCAAAAATATCTAATTATTTTTGAGATAAAATCTTCCTTCCTTTTAAAATCAATTAAATAATATATAGTGCTAAATAAATAAGTATGAGGGGAAATTTTGCCTCTATTCGTGTATTCTACGGACTATAAAATTTAAAATTACTTTACCTAATTTACATACTCTAGATTTAATCCTCATAAAAAAAATCTATGTCTATAAAAAATAAACATTTGTAACCAAACAATTACAAAAATCCTGATTCTGCCTTCAAAGTTGTCGTGGGAAAGAGGGAGAAAGAAAGTTTTTCGTTTGCGTACTAGGATTTCCTCTGCTGAAGTTGAGTCACAAATTGAACAATGACTTTCTTCAAGTTTTTAAAATAAAAATAATAAGCAATAGATAACAACAATTCGACGAATCGTAAGTTAAAGGTGAAATACTAAAAGTTATTTTAAGATATAAATGAATGAATGTTTCAGAATAACATTGTAACTTTCTGATAACTTCAAGTCAATTAAATTAATGGGAATGTTAATTAAATTGAGGCTTGCCATCCGTTCGGGTTTCCCCGGATTTGTACTAGTTTGGAGGGCGGCCGAGGATCGTCCGGGCGAGGTTTCATTTGTAGTCCAGGGTTAAAAGTTTTAAATCACTACCGCCCGCTCCAAGCTGCGAATAACCTTTAATAAAAAAATAGTACTAGTACTAAAAAAACTAAAAAACACTGATGTAATATCCGGATTTTAAAATTCAAAATCCGGAGTTTTCACGCTTCTAGTCCTGCCCCCTTACCACCATCTCTTATTGCGATTCAATAATTGAATAGATTGCTTATTCATACCAATGAATAAGCGACTCTATTCCATTTGAAATAGAGTCGCTTATTCTCTTATTATTCTTATTACGGTACGAATAAGCATTCTATTCAGTTATTGAATCGTAATAAGAAATGGTGGTAAGGGGGCTGGTTGATACCGTTTAGAGATGGCAACCCTACTTAAACTAAATTATACTCGTGAACCTTTCATGATAATGAACCCGGGGCCCTACCGCCGAAGCTGAAGCCCCACCACCACCACTGAATATCTTGATTCGAAAAATTGGTCTTACGGTTAAGTTATTGCCAAACACCTTCAGCTTAGTCGGTAGAGCTCCGTCGTTACTACCTGCTAAATAAAAGTTTAAGTTTAATTTTGGCAATCAAACGATGGTACCGATTACCATCGTTTGATTCTTCAGCTTCGGCGGTGGAGTCCCGGTTTCTTTACAGTTTATTACCAGAGAGTTTCATTTCGACGAGCTCGGTGGCGTAGCGGTCAGTGACGCGGCTTCGACACCAACGCTCGTGGGTTCGATTCCCACATAGAACAAACATTTGTGTGCATGAACATGTCTGTTTGTCTTGGTCTGGATGTTTTCTATGTATTATAAGTATGTATTTACAAAAAAAAATGTATTTACGTATGTTTACTTTGGGGCTAGATGGCGCTGTGTAATTTGTCTGACAATATTTATTTATTTAATAAAACTATTTTTTATCGACCGGTTTGGCTTTTACGAAATTATCAAGGCACAGATGGTCTTCTCGTTAACCATCTAAACATTAGAGGCCCTATCGTCTAAGATGAAGCCAATTCCCATCGAAATTTTTGATTGCGAAAGTTGATTGATTTTAAATGAATGAATGATACTTTGTTCAATGAATGAACAATACTTTATTCACAGAAAATGGTTAATAGTAAAGCGTTATAAATATATTAGATTGTGTTTAGCTTAGTTGGTATAAACCGTGAAGCTCTACTGAAGAAGCTGAAGACATTTGTTTTAATTTTAAACCCAAGAGATATTTTAGGAACCAAATTCTTCGATTTGAATCGGCTATCTTTTTTTTTATACTACGTTGGGTGGCAGACAAGCATACGGCCCGCCTGATGTGAAGCGGTTACCGCAGCCATATTAACACTCGCAACATTAAAAATATCGCTCGCGCGCCGCCATCCCCACTGCCAATGCAGCATCTCCTTCCTTTCTGGTGACCTCACTCACTCGCAGGAACACAACAATCCTCAAGGGAATTGTTATTTGGCTGCGGTATTCTGTGAGGTGGAGGTACATTCCCCAGTCGGGTAGCTTACAATTACGCTCCCTACCTTTCTTTTCGCCAGAGCTTCGTTTGTCAGTCAGCAGGGTGCACCGCGTGCAGGTGAAGTTGGCTTTGGTTCACAGATGTTGATGAACCACTTACACCCTAAATATAAATCTGATATGAATAGTATACGACGCGACATTTGTATGCAGTGCGGCCACTGGTATTATGCAAAAATATGTCTTAAAGAAGGACTTAATGCTAAAAGCATTCTCTACCAGTAAATCTTTGTGTTATCCAATCGCTTATGCGAAAGATAAGACGAGCTCGGTGGTCGAATGGTTAGCAATGGCCACTTTGACTCCGTGGTCAATTCAATTCAATTCAATTCAAAATATCTTTATTCCTTGGACTTTATAAAGCACTTAGAACACTTAGTAGACAGTACTTAAAGGTCGCGGGTTCGATTCCCGCACAAGACAAACATTTGTGTACATGAACATGTCTGTTTGTCTTGCTCTGGGCGTTTTCTATGTATTATATGTATGTATTTACAAAAAAAAAAAGTATTCAAGTATTATATTAGTTATCTAGTACCCATAGTACAGGCTTTGCTTATTTGGGACTAGATGGCAGTGTGTAATTTGTCCAGGAATAAAAATAAATATAAATAAATATCTCTGGACAATTTACACAGCGCCATCTAGTCCCAAATTAAGCACAAAGCTTGTGTTATGGGTACTAGACAACTGATAAATGTACTTAAATACATTTTTTTTTCGTAAATACATACTTATATTACATAGAAAACACCCAGACCAAGACAAACAGACATGTTCATGCACACAAATGTTTGTCTTGTGCGGGAATCGAACCCACGACCTCGGAGTCAAAGTGGACATTGCTAACCATTCGACCACCGAGCTCGTCAAAAGGAATATTTATTTATTTATAAATGAAATCGTTTTTTTTTAAACTGAATTCAGTTCATGAAGTGAATACCTACAATAGAAATAAAACAAAATTCTAATATACCTATAAAAACATACTTAAAGAAAGAAGACAGGAAGGAGTATAGGCTGGGAACGAATCGACAACCCCTTGGTGTTGCTAATCTCCATGAACGGTGGTGATTGCTTTCCATAAGGTAACCCACATGCTCGTTTGCCCCCCTCTAATATATAAAAAAACTTTTTGCGAAGCTCGCTTCGGGTCGTGTAGCGGCATATGTGTAAAATTGAGATACTGTCCTACATATTGACTGTGTCGAAGTACGGTAACTTATTATGTGACAGTACTTAAAGTAACAATTTGATATAAACCTATGCTCGTAAATGCTAGCAATTATTACAGCTATAAATAACTTGGAAAGTAACTGTGCTGTTGACATAGCGTCAACGAACGTTTATCACAAGCCGAGGTTTCCTGTCAGTTTTAAGGTGAACAAGAGGAATTTATTACCTATAGTAATGTAATGAAAGGTGGTGGTGAGCGGGAGATGATGCAAACGTCTGATTAGGTTTACATTTGGTTTATTATTCGTTCATGTTACATTGACGATCTTATATATACTCTTAAATGCTATACCTATACATACATATTAGACACTACACTACACGCCCACCGGGCAAAATAAAAAAAAATATATTATCAGATAAATATTTTTTTTTTTGATACAAGATAAAGATTATAAATTAGCATTACCTGGGTAACAAAAATAAAGTCTAGAAAATCTGTGCAGGTTGAGTTACAAATGAATATAACATAAAATATCTTTGTTTTTAATCAAAAGATTCCATTTCTCATGGTCAAACAGTGCTATGCCTCTACATTCTATTTTTATATCTGATTGACAAACTTCAATAACTCTACAATATAACATTTATAGTTATCATTCTCTGAAGTCATACACTTACGCATTTCTTATCGCCATCAACTAGTCATCACTAAATTCTCTTAGCATCATTTAAAATAATTGAGCATGTTTTTTTTTTCAGCTCTGTGTGTTACTTATACATTTTATTATTTCATAGAGTTAACTCTTCTTTTATTTCTTCATTATTTTTATTCTTTTATAAAACACACTTTAATATCATTACAAAAGTAATCCAACATCCTCACGAAGGCATCTCGTGCGCGTCATGATCGGAAAGAAGGTTACGTCATTAATGATTTAAGAGAATTAATTTATGTATGTATTCTTGACATATCTGTCACCTTTTATTCTATACGAGTCATTGCCATTCATAAAACACAAATTCAATCCAAACCTTGGAGTTTTATAGGATCCTACAACTCTTGGGTGATCAGTCCAATTGTTTGTAGCAACCATAACAATCTCAGGTTATCACTAATATCTTGTACAATCCTTTTATCCTTTCGTTTTCTTTGTACACAAATTAATACAGACATAATCATTTCGTTCATGGCTTTCACATCTACATAGTTTTTCAATTTTCAAATATTTCAACTTTTTCTTCTTCGCATCTTTCGAAAAAAATCACGCATGCCATAAAATACTACATAATTAAGAAATTGCATCTCGGAAGAACGCTCAAAACTGTCATTATGTGTACAAGCATTGAACATAAATATGGTTGTTTGTAATATTATATAATTCGAAGTTTTTTAAAGCTTCTATACTTTTGAATCTAATGCTATGCGAAAAGGAAAAAAAAAAATATCATTAGCGCATAATTCATAATGCAAGAATTTTATAACTTATAATCAAGGTTAACAAATTCATATTCATTTGTTCACTTTGTACTTTGTTCCAATTCCTTTTATAGCGATGCATTCCGCACGTAAGGTACCTACTCGCACTGGAACGTTCCACTGTATCAGCGTTTCTTATTTCAATACCGAGAGAGATGCTCCGGAATCTATAACAACACTATATTTGGCAACTTGTACATTCCACTGACCTCTCATACATACAAGTTAATATAATAATAATAATATATGGCAAATAAAATGTGATTATGATTATGATTATAAAAATATAATTGAAAAAAAAAAACTAAACTAAAACAATTAATTATGTGTATACTCATAGTAGTAATATTGTTATACATACGTTCGACTTTTTTTTTGAGTTAACATGTCTCTAATCTGAGCTTCATAATTATTATAAACATAACTCATGATCGAAATTCTAAATTTATCTTTCCCAAAAAAAAATTAACATGTTATATGTAGCGTATATAAATATTATATTATATTAATCAGGCATATTATCGTTTCCATCACAATTTATCGGTAGCAACAAGACTATGGTTCTAAAATTGGAAGTGCCCATATTGAAGGTTTCTTAGTATAATACCTTCCACAGAGACTTAGGTGTGATTTTAGTATAAGCTATTTTTTTCACCTTATTAATCAAATCGCATTCGTCATTTATTTATTTTTTGTACTAATTTACATTGGCATTTTTCCAATTGCATATCATTTTTAATACTATATTATTTTGCCTGTTATTTGTTATAATTTGTTTACAAGAATTTCATTTAAATGTAAATAACATATTTCTTAATTTTCCAATCATAGGTAATACATATTATTAAGTTATTTATGGCTGTCATATTATGTAATTTTTCAGTTTACATGTAATTACAATATAGAAAATTACATTATTAATTTATTACTTATTCATTATATGATTTTATTGTATCGAAAATTGCATGAACATAGAGATAAAATGAAATATACCTACATGATAACGACATACAATCAAGACAAAAATATATCTTTAAAAAAATATTAACACTAGAAAATGCATACTTTTAATTTATTAGTATTTATTAGTAGTTCTCACCACACATTTCACTCGAACGAATGCACTTAATTAATACTAGCACTGATTAAGCACTGGTTTTTTTTTTTTACACTTTTTGCACTAAATTATTTGTTAGATTTCTCCAAAACCATTTCTCGCTTGGCTCGTGGCGGTGAGGCTCCTCGTGATGACACTCAAATACGAGCCTCCGGATTCGGTAGCCAAAATGACCAGATTACATTTTGCAACAATACTGCCTATGTCTGTGATGCCTATGATGTTCTATAAAATCGAAGACATCTATTGCAATATGAAGATCTCTGCGTTTTTGAACTTTACTTTTTTTTTATAAATCATTTTTGACTCACAGTCCGATTATTAAATTATGCACAATATACACGCGCGTCGCTCCACCGAACACCGTCAGACCGCCTAAGTGGCAAGGGTCGCCATGTAATGAAAGGTGGTGGTGAGCGGGAGATGATGCAAACGTCTGATTAGGTTTACATTTGGTTTATTATTCGTTCATGTTACATTGACGATCTTATATATACTCTTAAATGCTATACCTATACATACATATTAGACACTACACTACAGTAATATAATTGTGTGGTAACGGATATGTTCGTTTTTTTATATAAAAGTCTTACAAATCTTATAAACAATATTCTTATTTTAACGTGATAAACTGGTAACGTCTTATAAATCGAACAACGCCGGCTGGACCCTCGTAAAAACATGACATTGTCACGTTCCGCCTGAGCCGAGCGTAAGCGAGAGCGCGAAACAAGCGATTGAGAGGCACGATCAGTCTAAGCGTTCGGCTTGTGAAGCATCTATCTCTCTTCCACTCCATCGGCCGATGTTTTCTTATAGCGTTATCACGTAAAATTATCGTCCGTAAGTCGTCTTTAACGTTTTACGTGATACCGTAAATACGGACGATAATTTTACGTGATAACGTTAAAGACGCCTTTACAACCAATTTTTTTAGTTTGAAAGTGTAAATATATGAATCTAGTTGTGAAACTCTGGAATCAACAATCAACTTCCCACAGCGGTACTTCCGAATAATAACGACATGGGAGCCTTCAAGAACAAAGTCTATATTTCTCTAAAAAGGCTGGCAACGGATCGGCGACCCCTTGGTGTTGCTGATCTGCATGGGCAGTGGTGATGACTTTATATCAGCTGACCTGCATGCTCGTTTGTCCCCCTCTCATACAAAAAAAAAAATATTGCAAAGTTGGTACTGTTGATTGTTGGCACTTGGTGGAACATTATTCTAAGTACCGACTTTTTGGGGTGGTATACTTAATATCAGAATTTCTGTATTTTTGAAACAATGACAATATTGACTGAATTTATACTTGTGGAAGGTGTGATGACGCCCCATACTATTATAGCTGTGTAAGGTGATGGGTCTTGTCTGTTCTCAGAGGCAGGTCTTTAAAGGTCACTGGGGTTGACTTGAAATAGAACTGCTTCTCGTACGTAGCCTGCTCACGAGTAAGTTTTCTTGGTAGCCTTGCAATTTTGGCTCCAGGTGCGAAAGCCAAAAATATTATTTATCGGGAGGTCTTAACCTAAATGGTATATGTTTGTAATAATGATCAATGCGAAACAGACCTTTATGGGGGAAAAAAATAATATCTGGAATCTTAACAAAAATAGACGCAAATCAGGAGTGTTCCCGTAGCGAAGCACGGGTACTTTGCTAATAGTAATGTTATAGTACGTTAGTACTATTACTTATACTGTGGTTATAGTAAGGAGCCGTCCATTAATCACGTGAGGTTTATTTTTTCATTTTTAACCCCCCCCGGACGGCCCCTAAAGCACTTGTACTGTTCCACGTTTCATGTTTATTCCAAATCTATGATTACAGTTATCTACCAATAACATAAAGTCCAAGGGTCCAATTGGAATGTAAATGCTAACAAGACCAGTATATCACAAGTACTTGCAGATGCGTGGGCCACCACTTGTGGGCGCGGAGAAAGTGGCTTACCATAAATATAACTATGAGTATCATGTAGCAAACGTTTGAATAAACAAACAAATCGATTATCTTAATTATATAAAAAGAAAGCTTCGGATTTATTAACTGACTAGCTGTTACCTGCGGCGCTGCCCGCGTGCTCATTATTATAATAAAACTGTTTTTTGGGAATGAGATGTTTGTCCGAGATATAAAGTACTTTATGGCACTCTTCAGACCTTAAGGTAAATTCTCGTAATTTTTCTACGAACGCAGATTGAAAGTTGACCGAATCGAGATTGAATTGTAAATTGACTAAAATTATATACTTGATTTCTTTAACTAATTATTATCAATTCTTGTTGGCAAAGTAACATTCTTAGTTTGTTTAATTTTCACTCATATTTCGATATAATCCCGCTTAAATTTAATTTTGAAGTTACACATTGTGTTACGAGAATACCAATTGTGACATTTGTGAGATCGAGACCCGATCGAAACTGAATTTTGACTATATTTTAATTACGACAATTGCCCCTCTTATATTATCGCCGTAAAAAAATCGTGTCAATCCGTTGGTTCCTTTTGACGTGAAATAAGGACAACCAAACACAATTTTTAAAACTAGTATGGAAGTGTGGTTATAAATTTCGTTTAGTTTTCCTGTATCATAAAAGTTGTATGACTGATCTATCTCTATCTGAAAATACATTAAAAATACGTATCACTATTAGTATTTACTAATGGTAAAGGTGTTGAATTGTTTTCAGACATCATTGTCGATTATTTAATCGACAATGATGTCTGAAAACAATTCAACACCTTTACCATTCTGGCTTCATTTCTTATTCCTTCACACTGCAGCTTCACGTCTATGGAACGCGCTGCCTAAATCACTTAGAGGGGGATTTGAAATTAATTCAATTTCAAAAAGAAAGTCCACGCTTATTATAATGTTCAAAGAGATAATCTGTGACCCTAAAGCCGTCAACACGTTTTTAGAAACAACAATTGGCGAAACAACATTCAACAATAGGTGAAATATTACTTACTTCGTGTTACTAACTTAATTTTTTATTTTTATTTATTTTATTAATTCGGGAAACTTACAGCTATAAGCATCAAAATATACAGTACTTTTTGAAGTTAATCAACTTCAAAAAGCCATTAAAAAGTTTTCACAGGTAACAAATACAAGTATGATATTAGTTCTAACTAAAACTTTAAAATTGCAGATTTAAAATAACCACATCCAAGAAATCACACAAGTCAATATATACCCTTTAATATAGCCATTAAGTATCTTAATTAAATGAGAGAGAATCATTTGTCGCTGAAAAACCGACCGGACAAAGCTCGCCTAATTACCGCAGGACTACTTGTAAAAATGACGATTGTCGGGTAATCATACGATAATACATTATATATATTGCTTGCTCTGCAGATAAAAGAGTTTTGACGATAATTTGTGTTACATCGCGGGACATTAAAAGGTTGGAATTTTCTTAGTCGTCTATATGGAACATTGAATTTAATTTTATTGTGGAGTTGGGGACAATCTATTTTATTATTCATTAATTAAAACAATTTAATTAAAACACGTCTACGTGCTGTCCATATGGAGAGCTTGATACAAATGTTTGCATCAAGTATCACAGAGAAAATATCGCGTGATATATTCTAACAGCAGACGAGGGTAATGGACTAATGGTGGAAAGCATCAGATCGGTCGGTACTGTTACTCCACTACTCTAGTTAGACTGGCTTTATTGCAGTGAATCGACATTATTGCCTGCAGTTAACTTAGATGCAGTGACTGTTAATTTTACTATAAGTATAACAGTTGTTACTTGAATCATTGCTTTCTCTCGAGGTTTTGTATACCGTTATTGAGGTTGACTTTGAATAATGGGAAGACCAAGGTGATATATAAAAAAAAATCTAGACAAATTAACCAAATCTCAAGCTACGCAAAGCATGTACTGATAACTGATAAACATTCTTAAATATATACATTATAATGCCCAGAAGACACCCAGACCAAGACAATACATGTTTATGAACAAAAATGTCTTTCATGTGCGGGGATCAAACCTGCGACTTGGGAGTCAAAGTAGCCATTGCTAACCATTCGATCACAGTGTTCGTCAATCGTCGTCAACCCTTATTCATCCCACTGCTGGGATATGGGTCTCCCCTCAATTGAAGAGGTTCAGAGCATACTCTACCACGCTGCTCAACTGCGGGTTGGCGGAGGTCACGTTTTTCAAGCCGCCTAAAGGCCACTGACTTGGCTTAACGATTGTCATCTATAATGACAACAGCCGGGACCGACGGCTTAGCGTGCCCTCCGAAGCACGAAGTAGCATGTGATAAATGACTGGTAGAGAATGCTTTTAGCGTTAAGTCCGCCTTTTGTACCCTTATGTAATTTTGTGGTCAATAAAGTTTAAAATAATAATAATAATAATAAATAAACCCGTCCATGGACAGGCTACGGCCGACGTTGCTTAACTTGTGTGTTCGATATGACTGACACACGCAACGACGCCACCGAGCTCCTCGCAACTACGCCAGCACTGCAAAAACAACTTCTCACTATCGAGACCTATGGCTCAGACTCAGGATGGACAATGTCTCCTTAAGGCGGGGTGGTACCAGTTGGTACTGCAAAATCTACAATTTTATTTAGAATTCATTTTTGAAGTAATAAACAGAGAATTAAAATCTAGGAAAATTATATTGATATTGTTGAGGATATATACCTACCTTAAAATAAATTCACAAAGTTACCTCTTTTCGTGTCATTTTTCTTTGACGTGTCATTTATGGCCGTAATGACTGTCCCATATGAGAGACCTACAAAGGGTTTAGGTCTCATAAAATCTCTGCTTGATCCCTCCTTTGCCAGTTCATCAGCCTTCTCATTGCCCTCAGCCTGTATGTCCCGGAACACAGACCAACTCCAGCGCATTATTTCTGCCCAGTTTGTTAAGGGTATCTATACCAGCAATAGCTAGTCTAGATACCACCCTGTCAGAGCTCAGGACCATAAGTGCTGCCTGGCTGTTCAAAGTAGGAAGTGCTGAATCTCGATTTACCAATTGGGGAAAATTATAAGTTATCAAATTGAGCTGGTTCAAAAACGCAAGCCGTGACGTCATCTGGTACCGGAACCCAAGATCCACTATGGCCATTGCATAAGTGGTAACTTGCAACCCGTAGTTGAACAGCGTGGAGGAGTAGACTTCTAGTGAAGGCAGACCCTTATCTCAGTAGTAGGATTAATACGGGTTAATGCCGATAGAGCAGGGTTTCCCAACCTTTTTTACATCAAGGCTCCCCGAATCACAAATAATATTTTCATGCCCCCCCCCCCCCATTAATTTTTTCAGTAAGTAAGTACCTACAATAAAAATCGCATTATTTTAACAATATTTATTTTTATGTAATTTGTACAAAAAGAATCACAAAACGAATGAATTAATGTTATATTCTACCTACCGTGTTTACTTCATTAATGCATTGAAATAATTTTTCTATTGAAAACACAATCGTCTCAAGCCCCCCTTGACTTCCTTCTACGCCCCACTAGGGGGGCGCGCCCCCCTGGTTGGGAAACCCTGCGATAGAAAGATCAATGTTATGAACTACAAACTTTACCTTGTAATTTTATATACAGTACACAATATATATTATTATTGTAAATCGATTATTCCTTCACATCTGTCACTGTTTTTGTCCTGCAGTCCTGCTTTTATTATTAAAGACAAAGTGAAAGAAGAAATATCGAGTTGATTGATAGTTCAATGTTGAGATAACATCAGACTTCCGGTTAATAAGAATAAAAAAAAACATTAAATCGTTACTAAGAAACCTTGGACTTTTATCTATATACATACAATACATTGAACTGTTTTACTGATAAAGACTTATTATGCAAATGCGGCTGGAGAGACTCTCCTTCTACGTATATGGACCGTCTGATGTGAAGCGATTAGCGTAGTCTGTATATCTTTGCTACATAAAGTATAACGCGGCAACCCCCGCTGCCATTGCGGCAATTCCTTTTTTTCTGTAACCTTTCTGGTAGACAAGCTTCAAGCTTCAACAAGTTCTTAAGCATTAAGGTTACTTATTTTTTCGGGACTGGGGCCCACTACACATTTCCACCACTTTCCACCACTGTGTCTCCTGTGTAGCCAGGATTAACAGTGGCGACCACCAAAAAAGGCAATAAACGCGAGCGATATTTTATGTTGCGAGCGTTAATATGGCTACGGTAACCGCTTTACATCAGGCGGGCCGTATGCTTGTCTGCCACCCGACGTAGTATAAAATAAAATAAAAAAACAATGAACTTCAATGAAGTCGATTGCAGTCTCGGAGGTAAGACTACGGCTGCCTTAGAATGCACAACGAGTTTAATCAAAAGAAATTAGTAGGAGTAAGAAGCTTTTGAAATTTGACTTCTCCTTTTTGTAATGTAAGAGGCAGCAATATGGCAAACAAGGTATTAAAAGTAATAATTATAATAACTTTATTTCATAAACTTTGTACACCAATCTACGTTATATAATAGTAGTTTAAATTAACCGCATAGCTCATTTTAAAATCAAAACAGTTTCAGTGTTTTTCAGTGAAGAAGAGGTAAAAAGTATTTTTAGTCAGGTGACCTATAATTACGCTATGCCCTGCCTCCCTATTATTCTCTGAGCCTTGTCAGTTAATCAGCAGGGTGCACCTTGTACTGCTGAGGTTGGCTTTGGTATAAAGATGACGGTGAGCCGAATTGAGAACCTCCTCCTTTTCTGATGTGGTTTAAAACAAGAAAATGTTATCAATTTTCTTTTTACAGTTTTTCGGTTTTCGAAAATTAACAAAACAATTAAATGATAATCACGAAAACCCTAATTCATTAGTCCGAGATCCATTACGCGCCCGTCCTTCAAAATGCTGGGGCATTTAAAATAATGCCTGACCTTCGTCTTCTCCAACACGAACAGTAATTTAACATGAACTTGAACTTTTGAGTGCGTGTTGCGGTCGCTTTGAAGATTTTATATTTTTTATATTAACTACTACGGTATAATAATTTTAATTGATGTACAGTATTGACGCAGGACGAAGCCATGGGTAAAAACTAGTTAATCATAGTCGGTTTAGCCCTTTAGGAATTACGAGGGAACATACTCGTAGGTACGGATATATACACAAATCAAAAACATAACTCTTCTTTTTTGGCTTCGTCACAATCGGCTAGTAACATGATACTAACATGTATGGGCCATGGATTCGACTCTCGCGACAAGGCAAATATTTGTACGGCTCGCAAATATTTGTTCCGAGTGTGGCATATACTTTGTCGCCGTTATGTTTATATAACCGTAGCACGAAAGATAATCTTAATTTAGGGCCAGCCGATAAGTGCGTGAACAGTAACTTTTGTCGCCTTCATGCACATGATCTTTGAAACTAGTAAAACATGTATGTACGTGTGAATACATAATATATTTATAAACCGTCTCATTGTAAGTGCTTAGTGAGAGTTTTTTGGTCACATTAAGGTTTATACAAACGTATTAAGGTTTATAAGCTGACCAAATTGAGAAATAGTTTCATACTGTGAATATACCAGACGCGTGTTAGGTAAGATATCCAAATTACCCGGGTTGCTCTCTTCAAAATGTGAGCAAGTAAGCCACATAATTTTGATATGTAAACACGTGGCTTATAAATTCACAACATGAGATTTCTTCTCTATTTGGTTGGTTTGTTGATGTTGATATGATCGAACGCGAACAAAAAACTTGTGGAAACTCAGACTCAGAGCGGTTTGTGGAAAAAGCAAATTCGCAGGATTTGCTATTTTTATATTATTATTGCTCGCATGGCTGAACAGATTAATATAGCACATATTAGTATAAGCTATGATAATAGTCATCCTCACCACCGACGACAAAAGACTTCAATCAGTGCAACCTCCCCGCTATGATCGACGATGCGAGACTTGGATACTTTTCGTCGGAATATTTCAGAGACTAAAGGTCGCACAGCGAGCGATAAAGAGTGCTATGCTAGAATTATGAAATTCGACTGAGAGAACCAAGGTTGTTCACATAGTTCTCAGAGTCGGCAAACGGCAATGGGCCGGACATATTTGCCGTTTCAGTGATGGCAGATGGGAGAGGAAGGTCCAAAAATATAACAAATTATGAAATATTTGTAAGGCATATTAAGAAATTACTGACAAAGAGTGCCTATTACACAATATCTGAATGATAAATTTATAAACAAATAGAAATCTTAGTACAAGACAATACCAATACAATACAATAATAATATAAATATCTATTTTAATTAAATTTAATTTGACATAATTATTAGCATAAATTTAATATACTTACTTTATATAATAAATAATATATTAATAATTCTTTAATTACTATAACAAATGGACAGGTATAAAGCTGTGAAGATAGACACATTTACATAATAATTACAAGAAATCAGTCCCTCTCCCATTGCAGCGCTCGACAGGGTCCTTAATTTTTACTGTTATAATATGTAAGACAAGATCTATGAATACATTAAGTTTGCAATAAATGATTCAGTATTGAGTCCTAGAGTGGAGGCCGCATATGGGGCGATTAAGCGTGGCATTCACCCCTCTCTAGATGGACCGAAGACCTCAAGAAAGTGGCTGATTGCGGAAAGTGGAATATTGCATAATATGCAATATTATGCAATATTCCACTTTCCCTTCCCCAGTGCTTTCCACCATATTATGGTGGAAAGCATTGGGGAAGGCCATATCCAGCAGTGGGTAGGTACAAGCTTATAATCATGATGATTATAGTACCGGTTAAGTGAACCAACGCATCAATCCTACAGGAGGATTCATATAGAAAAAAAATACTACGGTAGATTATATTCTCGTTGGAGAGCTCTCGCTTAGCATCGGTATGAATCTCGGGCGAGAAGGCCCTTGCACGAGTGCGCCCATCATATACTCTCGCCTATTTCAGTTGGATTTGGTATTAATATACCAAACCCTTTATCTAACCTCTTTCTGTATCGGTAGTTTTTTCCTTCCGGTAGGTAAAAGCAGGGTTTCCAGTGTTTGAGAAAGACCGCCTGGCCCGTATTGACCTGGTCAACCCACCTACTAAATGTATGTAGTATGGCAAATTCCCCTCAATATAAATAAAATAAAATAAAAAATAAAATGTATTTATTGCAGGCAAAATACCCATATAAAAGTATGTAAGAAATAAATAAAATTGCATACAGTATATAATCAGTCTTTTAACTAGTAGGCATGTAAAGGTGCCTACTGTCAAATTGTAACATAATAATATTACAAAGTCATTTAATGTTCAGGTGAACAGAAATCCAATACTTGAATATGGGATCCGCCAAATTGTCCGAGACGGCCTTTAAAATTTCGTTGTTGGAACGTCTCAAGCGACCCCAAAACGACGCGACTCTAGATCGTATGATAGCATAAAAATCAGGAACCCTCGCTACCGCAAACATGCTCGACGCACTACAACTGATAACTGAATATGATCGATGGCTTGTTGAAGATCGTAGGGAGTCATTGGACGTTGGTGGACATACGACAGAACACGCTGGAAAACCATTAGGAAAGCCTTTGTTTCTGAATGGACCGTAAATCGGTGATTATGAACATAGGTAGAAACCAAACCTTACATCATTGCGCGTGTGGCCGTGTCTGTCTAAATCGAACACGCAAGTTAGGCAACGTCGACTGTAGCCTGTCCATGGATGTGTTTATATTATCTCGAGCTCCTTCGTACTTCGGAGGGCACATTAAGCCTTTTTAAGTTGGTTGTAAAGTCGGTTTACGGACGATAATTTTACCACGTAAAATGTATGTAACGTATGCGACCTCCATATGCGATGACGTGTATGGGCATTTCACCTTCTATTATTCCTCTGGTAAATGTTTACTTAGCTGGTAACGTGTCTTCTCGATGTTGATCATGTTGTATGCTCGTGTTTACGGATTGTTAACTACTTCAATATTGTTTTTAAAAACCTGTTTAACCTTTGTAATGTTAACAATCTGTTATGTGCGCCTAATAAATAGAATTAGATAAACCGATGACCTCAGAAAATTTCAAGTGACTGGAACTAGTTTGATGCGGATAGTGGAGGATCTCATACCTACGGTAAAAAGCATTGACAAGTTTGATGATGGAGAAAGTGTTTTTTTTATACTACGTCGGGTTGCAGACAAGCATACGGCCCGCCTGATTTGAAGCGGTTACCGTAGCCATATTAACGCTCGCAACATAAAATATCGCTCGCGCGACGCTACCCCCCTCTGCCAACGCAGCATCTCCTTCCTTTCTCCTCACTCGCAGGAACACAAGAACCTTCAAGGGAATTGTTATTTGGCTGCGGTATTCTGTGAGGTGGAGGTACATTCCCCAGTTGGGTAGCTAACAATTACGTTCCCTACCTCTCCTAAGTGGTGATGAAGAGTTGACCCATAAGGAATTAAAAGTAATTAATTTGGCTTACGGGCTAAGTGATGGAGTTATGGGACCAGTTTTTTATTATACCACTAAGGTGACAAATAAGCATTCGACCCCCCAGATGGAAAGCAGTTATCGTAGTCTATTGACGCCGGTAACACCAGTGGTAGTTTTCTTGTATGTCCAAGAACATGGAAAACCTAGATGTGGTCAACTGAATCCGAGCGGGGTCAGTGGAGCATGGGTTGGTTGACTCCAGAATTAGAGTATCACGCCTAAATGGTATGTTATAGACTGTTTCGGTTATATGGTATGTATGTACTCATATTTATCGGTTATAAATACTCGTGTGTGATCCCAGTGTCATTCATTATTGCACGAAACATTATAAATAGGCTCCTAACTGAGTGATAAGAACAACAACGGAGTTTGTTCTGGTGGAATTTGCCAGTTATTAAGTAACCGACTGATAAGTATCGATAATGTTCAGTTCGCAGAATAACCATGTTTTTATTTAAGGTCCATTCTGTCATTTCACCGGAAAACGGAGTAATTTTTAATTTTGGGAGTTGCTCTTAACTAACTTATATTAACAAACATTATTGTTTTATTTTGTTTTAGGTATTGGAAGGTTCTTAAGATAAGCATGAAAGCTTTTAGGTATTTTAAAATAAAAATAACACGTAATTAAATCGCGATGTTTCGGTTCAAGGCAATCGGCTAACTAGTATATTTATATAATATATAGTATAATAGTTGACACTTTGAAGTTATTTTTATTAATACAATTTAATAAGAAATAAATTTAGAACATATAGAACTCGCGTATAGAGACCTGTAGGACTTAAGCTCTTAGCACACGGCTCGTCGCGAGTTCGTAGTGTCAGCATACCAAGATCGTGCGCATGCAACTCTGAAAACTCCACAGCTTCGTCCGTTTCGATCGTCAACAAAAAAAGCTCGCATTAAACAATCTGTATGCGTTCGGCACGCTCTCGTACTGCAGGAGCGTACGAGTGGCGTAAGCCATGATTAACCAACGAGTCGTGTGCTGAACGCCTTACGAGTAGATCAACCCCTTACGAGTAAATCAAATGGAATAGAGTCGCTCATTCATACCAATGAATAAGCGACTCTATTCCATTTGAAATAGAGTCGCTTATTCATTGGTATGAATAAGCATTCTATTCAGTTATTGAATCGCAATAAGAGATGGTGGTAAGGGGGCAGTACTGGAGAGCCTCGTGACAGCTGCAACGACAAGAGATTGGCTTCAAAGTTTATAATATTGATGATGACAGCATGGAACTAAAGTAATGAAATCTACTTCCAATAAGGCAATGTCCACAAGTATTATAATTTTTGCCATTTTGCTCTACTCTGCCAACTCAACCCATTCCGAAAATTAAAGGTCGTATGGCGAGTTGACTAAATAAGGTTCATTATTTCCCTCGCTCGCTATACGAACTTGATTTTTACTAAAATCTTAAGACTTATATTGTAGTTATTAAGTTGTTTTTATACCACAAAGGTAGCAAACAAGTATGAGGGGAGACGATATAGGCCTTTTACTTTTATTACGGTTCAGTTTCACCAGAGGCCTTACCGCCCAAGCTGAAACCGATTTCGATTGAATAGTTAGATTCCCAAAAATAGGTTTAGCTTTAAGTTATTGGCAAACATTTTTAGCTTTATCGATACAGCTTCGGGGTTTCTACCAGCTAAGTAGAATAACAATTGCCATTAATATAAGCTAACGGTTGACTTTTGCAATAAAAAAATCCGCAGGGAATAGACTTCAGCTTAGGCGATAGGGTCTCTAGTAACCTTTTTTTTTGTTATCGATGGAAAAATGCTCATGCATCCCACGCAATCGAGGGGACGACGGCGCGGGTATGTCGGACTCCTACCCGGAGTGCAAGGGGCCTCTAGTAGACCCCACCGGGTAGACCTACCGACTAAAAAAACCACCGGTGTTCCTTCTCGTCGCCTTAGTGGCGGGGTTCCGGGTACGATTTTGTTATCACCTCCGTTACCCCGCCGGCGGATGCCCGCAGATACAGTTGCGGGCTCTACTTTGCCAGGGTCATTATGCCCCGAGTTCATCAACTATTTGTGGGGTGCCAGGAACACTCGACACGCCACTCGCTCAAGGACCGATTATGTTGGACTGCAGGTTCCCCTCCCTGCCGCCCAGAGGCCCTCTTTAAGGCGGGAGGAGGCGGTCTTCCGCCCGCCGCCTTCGCCCGACTCTTTTGCGACCTAACCTAACCTTACCACATATTTAATAACGTTTCATGTCAAAAATGTTGAAATTCGGCTGCTCGGGAAGGATAAAAATAACTAATTTGACTGTATCCTGTGATGAATTAATGACGCTTAGCATAAATTAAAACAAGGATTTCGAATGGAGCGCAGTGCTAACTACGCCGAAGCAAGGCCCGATAACGGCACAGACACTATTTACTAAATATATATACATCGCATAGGAGGAGAGTATATTTCTTTAAAGCACTGTCAATGATACGGTTCGGTTACAACCAGTCAGATGCAGTTTGATAAAGCAATTTGAAATACTTGGATTTGAGCATGGGGCAACAATACAAGGTATTCTCTTTCCAAATCAAATCAAATCAAAAAAAATTATCTGCTAGAATACAGTTAAATAGTTGTTACGTTTTGATAATATCGGGACGTGTATCCAATCTGCGTGCAGACATGCAAAATTTATTAACAAAATGAAATTGTGATGCGCTAAATTACGATACAATTCCACGTAATATTGCCAAGACATAGCGAATTCAATTGACAATATAATAATTGTTTATTTATAATAATAACAATTAAGAATAATAATAAATATTCCTGGACAAATTACACACTGCCAAATCTAGTCCCAAACTAAACAAAGCTTCTAGTTATTATACTTTTTTTTTTGTAAATTCATACTTATAATACTTACATAGAAAACACCCAGACGAAGACAAACAGATATGTTCATGCACACAAATATTTGTCTTATGCGGCAATTGAACCCGCGACCTCTCAGTCAAAGTGGCCTTTGCTAATCATTCAAGTACCGAGCTCATCTCTAAATTTGACATCAATATACAGCTGATTGGCCGTGTGGTTTCCGGCAGACTAGAATAGAATCATTCCGTCTCTTCCCGTGCTCCTGTAGTGGAGACTAAAATGACCTGATGATGATACAGCTGATGACGTAGTCGCATATTGGAGAAAGCGAAGGCGTAGGAGTACATGTAGCTGCCCCAGAAGGGGGAGAGAGCTTCAATGTGACAGAGGATATAGAATTAAATAGTTTGTAGGGAGTCAAGAATTGCGCGCGGCACGAAAGAGCCTCAGAGCAAAGTGCCACGCGCATCTCCCGCGAATCGGCTCATATGGCCGTGAGGTCGGTGGAGCCATGGGAGGTGGAGTGTTTGTCCCTGATGACGTAGTCGAGTTTCAATCATTTCACACACACAAATTTTCAACGTTCGTTTAGTGAGAAGTACAAGTATGTTCGTATGTTCTCGGTTTCACGGTTTCTCCGATACGAGCAACAGTGGCCGTCATGTACACCATGTCTTTGTTAATTCTTATCAAAGGCTGCTTTAAAAGACATCGACTTACAAACATTAAGCATATAGGGACTTTTAAGATTTATTTCACTACATATTTTTATAAAAAAAATAATATGTAAATATTAAGTAAAATATATAAGTAAAGTATCGAAACAGCTGGCCTATGGAATCGACATTCCGCTCAGACCAGGCATACGCATATGGAGTTTACATTAGAACTCAAAGGTAAGATGGAAATGTGCAGTGACAAGATGTTGCCGAAGTATATTTTCAAAAGGAACTACAGAATACATCTTCCAACTAGGGATGAGTGGAAGAAAAATTACTTCAAGCCTAAAGAGGAAAATAGCCTCATATGGTACACTGATGGCTCCAAAACATTGGAAGGTACAGGAGCGGGCATTTTCTCTAAGGACGTACAACACAGCCAGAGTATGGGGCAATATGCTACTGTATTTCAAGCTGAAATGTATGCCATAACTGCTTGTGCAAAAATGAATCTGGATAATAAGGTCGTAAATCGACACATCTATATTCTCAGCCACAGCCAGGCAGCTCTCATGGCCCTGAGCTCTGACAGGGTGGAAAGTAGACTAGCTCTTGCGAGTATAGATGCCCTTAATAAACTGGGCAGAAATAATACGCTGGAGTTGGTCTGGGTTCCTGGACATACAGGTGTTGGGGGCAATGAGAAGGCTGATGAACTGGCAAGGGAGGGATCAAGCAGAGATTTTATTGGACCTGAACCCTTCGTAGGTCTCTCGTATGGGACAGTCATTACGGCCATAAATAATATGGCGAAGTCTAGGCATCTGGCTGAATGGAAGAAGATGAGTGGAATACTTCATTCCAAGGAAACCATCGGCGAAGGCACGATAAATTGGTACAAATATGTACAGAAATATGACAGAAAAAGAATACGTCTCATCCTTGGAGCACTGACTGGACATTATGCCTGCTATGGGCACCTATACAAGATAAGACTTGTCAATAGCCCAGAATGCAGAACATGCAAGGAATCTTATGAGACCATGAAGCACTTGATGTGTCAATGTGATGCCCTAGCTGGCAAACGAATGGCAATCCTAGGAAAGGCATACCCAGACCTGGAGGACTACAGGCTCTTCTCAATTAAAGATGTACTAAAGTACATGGAATATGTCTCTAGACACTCAGGGGAGAGTTACTAAAGGATAGGGAGTGCACAAAAGATCCGACAGGGTCGACGTGCCACCGGTGCTACAGCACTGGACCCATTTCAAGATAAGACAAGATAAATAAGATAAGAAGTAAAATATACCAAAATGATTAATTACAAGGATTTTATTTGTCATGTTAATATTATGGAACTATATTTTTATTGAAACAGCCAGCAATGGGGTCACTGTCATTGCTGTCGGCTGCGAAGGGATATTAAACTCTATGCTTGAGTCAGATCTCTTAAAGGGCTTGTGTATACACTGGTCTATATAATGGTCCATTAATACATAATAAATGTATTAATGGACTATTCAAGTATTCCGTCGGAAAATCCGATCTCAAATGGAGATCTTTATCAGAGCGAGTGTCTGCTTGTTGATATCGTTAAAACTAGAAGGCTTTCTCTCAAGAAAATACGTGAGTGAAAAGTTAATTAATTTAAGAGTTGATCAATTTATTGCAACACCATTTGTTGTCCTATAATTCCATATTTGTGAAGACAATGTAATGCTCATGTGATGACGATAACTCAACAACGAAATTCATTATTGATGTAAGTAACAGCGAAAGTTTAAAATTTATAATATTCCTGTTATACTCGCACTTAACTGCTATTATTCTCTGTTCTATGTATGTATATGTACCAACATCAGACGCACGCGCGTTTCCGAACTTGCAGGAACATTTTCAAGCCCTTATGAAGAAATCCATGCTAAGAAAAACTCGACGGACGTTAGTTCTATAACTTGACAGATTTTGAAAAATTCCTTTAAGATATCCAAACATTATTCGCGCATAGGAAGCTAGTAGGAGAAGTAGAAGCCAGTAAATTAAGTGGCTTACTTAAATAAGATTCGACTAATGTAAAGCGGTATCCTTTAACTTGAAAACTGGCGTGTCAAAATATAGTGTGCAGAGGCGTAGATATATTAAATATAATGTAGACATGAATTGCAGTCTATCGCCCGCGAGTTTTCACTTCAAGCGGGCGGATAAAAAGCCGGGGCGCTATGTTCTATCTTTGATTATCTAGGTCTCTAAATTAAATTAAATTAAATATTCATTTATTTCAGATTTGAGTATCCATATAAAACATTATTATTAGTAAGTAAGAATTAATTATTTAACATGTCAAAAATTATTATCTAAATTATAATAAAACAGTGTCAATTCAATAAGTAATATGTCAAATAAAATAGCAATTTCAAAAATAGGAATATAAATTAAATTGTCCAATTCATTTTGTTATGTCTATATAATAATTTATTGTAGTATGTCAATTTATTATGAATCATGTCAAAGAAAATGATAATGTGAAAAAAAAAAAATTTAATAAATAATTTCATAATTTAAATTGTCGGATTATTTTTGACATCTACCTATTTTACTGGGGGGTAATGGAGGCGCGTGCATATCGCTATAACTCTTAAAGCTCTGTCTCTGTAGTCTTAAGTCGCTGTATTACACAATATCTTTGATAAGACGCAGTTCTGTTTATATCGTCTTATAATGCGACTATTGCCAAATGTTCATGAAGTATGTACATGTCGCAAAGATGTGATAAAAACAGAGATATTGTCAAATCGCTAAACAGGAAAGAATATAAATTCTAGAAAAGCTGTAGTTGAGTTAGGCTAGGTGAAGCTCAAAAGCCTTCCTCGCTTCGGTCGCTCGGCTTTTGGTGATCACTAGGATAATCTAATCCAACTACGTTGGAGTGGTAATCCTGCCGAAATTCTACATTACGTCTATTAGGGTTGTAACGGAGGCCTACTTAGCGGAGGCGGAGGCGGATGCGGACGCGACCTGTATCACCTCCGCGGATGCGGAGGTTAACGGAGGCGGAGGCGAAGGTGAAAGGGATGTAGAAATTAAAATGTAATATATGCTGCAATAAAACTAAGTACAAAGTTTTCATTTCAAATCACTTAAGTAAACATATACTCGTAAATAAACATTATCTTCTAGTCAATCAAAATTAACACAAAATCTGGAATTGATGTCTTCTAATAGTTTTTCCCGCGCGTTATTGTTCTATGATAACGTAAAAAATTACAACTCCGCAAAAAGTGTACGGAGGCGGAGGCGGAGGCGAAGATATGATTTCTTGCGGAACTTCCGCAGTAACGGAGGCGGAAGCGAAGTTCCGTTACAACCCTAGTCTATACTTGGGTAGCTCTAAACCTCTTATTTTGAGGGGAGACCCTTATCCCAGCTGTGGGATGAATAAGGGTGGACGATGAATACTTCAGTAGCAGTTTTGTTTCTTTCAAGAGTTAAGTATTTCTAGCTTCAGTAAACTATTTATTTCATCATTTCACTACCAATTTAGGGATTTTTTTTTTATACCACGTCGGGTGGCAGACAAGCATTAGGTCCGCCTGTTGTGAAGCGGTTACCGTAGCAAATTAAATATAGCCAATCAAATAGCCGTTAACGCTCGCAACATAAAATATCGCTCGCGCGCCACCACCCCCGCTGGCATCGCAGCATCTCCTTCCCTTCTGGCTGGTGACCTCACTCACTCGCAGGAACACAACAACCCTCATGGGAATTGTTATTTGGCTGCGGAATTCTGTGAGGTGGAGGTACATTCCCCAGTCGAGTAGCTTACAATTACCGTCCCTACATCTCTTTTTGCCAGAGCTTCGTTTGTCAGTCACACGGGTGCACCGCGTGCAGGTGAAGTTGGCTTTGGTTCAAAGATGTTGATGAACCACTTACACCCCTTTTCACTGCCAGTTTAGGCATATATCATATTCATATCTTTATTTTTACCATTTCCCTGCGACTCATATATAAAATTATAAATATATCACACTCTGTTTACATTGAAGTTTTATAAGTGGTCAGTGAGTGTTTTACAGCGTAGACACGAGTGAGCAATGTAAACAATATTTTGCAGGTGCGAACTGGCCTAGTTAATAAAATAAATTACACTGTGGCGCGCATTGTGGTAAGTAGGTTATGTGTTAAAATTGTAAAGGCAGGGAAAAGTATTGCGGTTCTGTAGTTTTATCCAACTGCTTGGTTTTGAATAGTTTGGATATGTATTACATAGTATGAAGACAAAATGTCTCCCATCCAAAGACAGAGAAAGCTATAGGCATATTGATAGTTTCCATCGCATTCACACTAGAAAAAGACCGACTTACGCCATCACCACGTAAGGAAAAGAGACGGGTGGATTGACACGATTTTTTGTTTCACGTCACCTGCTGGTTGTTTCTATAGCGGCATCAACCCATAATCATCCCACTGTTGGGATATGGGTCTCCCCTCAATAGAAGGGGTTTAGAGCGTACTCCACCACGCTGCTCAACTGCGGGTTGGCGGAGGCCAGTGTTTTCAAGCCACCTTAAGGCCACTGACTTGGCTTAACGACTGTCATCTAATAACAACATCAGGGCTAGATGGCTTTACATGCCCTTCGAAGTACGGAGGAGCTCGAGATAAATAAACCCATCCCTAGACATGCTGCGGTCGACGTTGCTTAACTTGCGTGTTCGATTAGACTGATACGCGCAACGACGCCATCGAGCTTCTCTAGCTGATTCAATGGAAAACAAAATAATTTGTTAAACAGTTATATGACAGCGCTGTATAAAATCTAAGTGTTGCCAATTTAGCGACTTTGTCGCTAGAAGTGGGGACTTTTGCTACAGTCTTAGCGACTGAAAAAATTGTTTGTCGCTAAAATTGTTTGTCTTGTTACAATGATGATAATATAATTATTTAATTAAAAGCTAGATATTCTAATTACTTATCAATACATTTTTTTTTTTTTCACCTATCCTAATGTTTCACAGCGCCAGTTTGTCTGGCACCTCTTCCAGACAGTTTTAGCGACTTTCTAGCGACTTTTGATTTTGAGTCTAGCGACTTGAACTTCTAGGAGTTGGCAACACTGAATCTAACATAGTTTCTATCTCACGCTTACCACGCTAGACTGGCGTCTATAAAACGTAGTGCATTGTACGTCTATGGTCCCAACAATGTTCATCAGGAAACAAAGCCAAGGTCGAATCAATTAAGCCTGATATTTCTCTGATGATGACGTGTCTAGATAGTGTCTCGGAAGTAGATCGTTCTAAATAAACACCTGTCTCATTAAATTCAAGACTACCTATTGTTTGTGCCAAATGCGTCTTGCGTTGCGTGAACGTCTTGCAAATGTGCGGAATTCCTATCGACATTGAGGTTGTCAAATGTGTGAATAGACTTTAGATTCATTTTTAACCGACTTTAAAATAATAGGTTCACTGTTTGATCTCTTTTTCCTCTTCTGTGGTTTGCCCCTTTATTGGCATTTTTCTCACAAACTACTGACTATATTATAGGGTCATTTCAGAAGGTAATTTATTTATTTAAGTAATTTATTTAGGTATTTTATTTATTTATTCATTTAACAACTTGATAGCATAGAAGAGCAAGCCTTTCTTACAGAGCTCAGCCCCCTTACCACCAACTCTTATTGCGATTCAATAACTGAATAGAATGCTTATTCATACCAAGGGGCCATCCATAAATTACGTCACACGAATTTCATGATTTTTTGACCCCTCCCCCCCGTCCTAGTCACAGCTTGTCACATTTGTGAGACTCCCCCCGCCCTAGTGTGACGTCACATTTTTTGCAAATTAACATCTACAGTTGCGAATGTTTTCGAGTTTTTCGTTAAAAGTGCAAAGTTCGTGATAACACTTCGATTATAATAGATTTTGAAATGTCTCGTCACAAAATTTAGGACCCCTCCCAACCCCTTGTCACACAATGTCACACTTCATCGACACCTCCCTCCCCCTCAATGTGTGACGTTATTTATGGATGGCCACCAATGAATCAGCGACTCATCAATTTGGAGTAGAGTCGCTTATTCATTGGTATAAAAAAGCAATCTATTCACTTATTGAATCGCAATAAGAGTTGGTGGTAAGGGGGCAGAATGCTTAGTGCGAGTTTTTTGGTCACATTCGAACGTGTTAACGTTTACAAGCCGACCAAATTGAGAAAATATTTCATATTGTGAATTTACTAGACGCGTGTTACATATCCAAATTAGCCGGATTGCTCGCTTCAAAATGCGAGTAAATACGCCATAAATTTGGATATGTAATATGCGTATTATTAATTCACAACATGAGAGTTCTTCTCTATTTGGTAGCTTTGTTTACATTGTCATGATCGAATGCGAAAAAAGTAGCACTAAGCATTCTGTAGTACGCGACCATTTCGGTTCAAATGTATGTAAATTCTTATGGCGAGCGTTGCAATAATAGAAAGTGGGGTTGTGGGCATCATGTCAAACAACTTCCCTGAACACTTTTGGGGTGTAAGTGGTTCATCAACATCTTTGAACTAAAGCCAACTTCACCTGCACGCGGTGCACCCTGCTGACTGACAAACGAAGCTCTGGCGAAAAGAGAGGTAGGGAGCGTATTTGTAAGCTACCCGACTGGGGAATGTACCTCCACCTCACAGAATACCGCAGCCAAATAACGGTTCCCTTGAGGGCTGTTGTGTTCCTGCGAGTGAGTGAGGTCACCAGAAAGGAAGGAGATGCTGCGATGGCAGCGGGGGTGGCGGCGCGCAAGCGATATTTTATGTTGCGAGCGTTAATATGGCTACGGTAACCGCTTCACATCAAGCGGGCCGTATGCTTGTCTGCCACCCGATGTAGTATAAAAAAAAAAAAAAAACATAACCCACTGTACAGTTGGGAGAATATACCTAGGCTTTTGTGAGCGTTAACAATCCTCACGGGTGTAATTGAGTCACTAGGCGCACACCGGTATTAGTGGAGATAACAACACTGGTGAATGGTATTAAATATTTTTAAGCTATTGCATAGCTTTTATCGCGGGCTTTGAGCGCGGCGACCGAATCAAGAAATTCCGTAACGAAAATAAAACCTAACACTCTCCACCTATGACCTTTGGACTCGCTTAAGAACATTTCCTTACACAATACATCTCGTATTTCGCCAATGAGTATTATCGAGTTAATGGCGCAGTTGCATCACATACGCGTTGCCGACGTTGTAAAAACCTCTTTACGCCCTTTTTGAAGAACCCCATGCTGTAGTCTCCTGGGAAAACTTCAACAGGCAGTTCATTTCACGGATTGATAGTACGTGGAAGAAAACTTCTCACGAACCGTACAGTACACAGCTCAGAAATTTTATAGACATCCGACAGAAGTGAAGCCGAAGTTGGACATATAGAAGAAGATAGAAGTTTCCCCTCCGTTCAGTAGTTCCTTTCCGAATCAATGAGGCGACAAATATAGATCTACCTGTTAGTAAACAGTTTAGCTTAGCAGAACATGAAATGCAACCTTTGTTTTTTTTTATACTACGTC
The DNA here is from genome assembly GCA_937001555.2 of Hypsopygia costalis. Taxonomy (NCBI): domain Eukaryota; kingdom Metazoa; phylum Arthropoda; class Insecta; order Lepidoptera; family Pyralidae; genus Hypsopygia; species Hypsopygia costalis. The sequence goes on along the minus strand of OW443340.2, from coordinate 3,320,882 downwards.
GGGTTGCAGGTAAGTACGTATATGGCTCGTCTGAAGTGAAGTGATAACCGTAGCCAAACGCTCGCAACATTAAATATTGCTGGCGCGGCGCCACTCCCGCTGCTAATGCACTAACTCCTTCCTATTTAATGACCTCACTCACTCGCAGCAATACAACAACATCATCAGCCTGTATCTACCCACTGCTGGATATAAGCCTTCCCTAATGCCTTCCACCAGATACGATCCTCCGCCTTCCGCATCCAGCCGCTCCCAGCCGCTTTCTTAAGGTCGTCGGACCGTCTAGAAGGAGGGCGCCCAACACTTCGTCGTCCTATGCGCGGCCTCCACTCTAATACCTTCCTCCCCCATCTGCCATCACTTACTCGGCAGATGTGACCGGCCCATTGCCACTTCAGCTTACAAACTCTGAAGGCTATGTCGACAACTTTGGTTCTCCGTCGAATTTCTTCGTTCCGGATTCGATCCCGCAGAGAAACCCCGAGCATAGCCCTTAAGGTAAATTTTATTTGGCTCCGATATTCCTTGAGATGGAGGTACTTCCCCAGCCGTGGAGCTTACTCCACGAGCTCCACGGCTGGGGTAAAATAGAAGCAGGGTACACCCTGCCTCTATTTTACCAGAGCCTCTTTCGCTGGTCGGCAGGGTGCACCACGTGCAGGCATTGTTTAGGCTCTAAAGTGCTGATATTATTATCAACTGGACTTCTACGAACACCATTTATCTGAGTAAATAATTCCAATATTAAACGTCTCTTAGTATTATATTATCAAATTTCCTTGTTCAATTTGGTTCATATTTACATAAATATATTAGGATATGGAAAATTACTGGTCTACTAATGATTAATCCTTTGTCTGGATGTAGTTTACTGCACTTGACTGGCTTGATAAGAACAGTTAGTACTTGATGCGGTATTTACCGGGTCTGTGATTACGTTTGTTATATGGACAAAGATTAGTAAACAGGGTTTAAGTGAATCATCAAAATGGAATAGAGTCGCTTATTCATTGGTATGAATAAGCAATCTATTCAATTATTGAATCGCAATAAGAAATGGTGGTAAGGGAGCAGTGATGAGTTCGATGGCGTCATTGCACGTGTCTATCTAATGGAACACAAAAATTAAGCAAGGTCTACTGAAGCCTGTCCATGGATGGGTTCGTCAGCACTTCGGAGGGCACGTTAACCTTCGGTCCCGGCTGTTGTAATTAGATAAAAGTCGTTAAGCCAAGTCAGTGGCCTAGGCGGCTTGAAAACACTGCCGTTCGCCAATCGCCGTTATGGAGTATGTTCTAAACCCCTTCGATTCATGGGAGACCCGTATCCTAGCAGTGGAGTGAATAAAGGTTGTTGACGACTACGAATCATCACCAACTTTAACACTATACTGTCGCTCGGTTTCACACTATGCTGTCGCTCGGTTGTGTGGTGCGAGTTTGCTGCCGATGTAAGATTGATTGCTTATCTATGCAAGAGATTTCTATTATCAGTACCAGTTAATCTTTGGAAAAGAAACAGTGAACTGACTGACTAGGTACCAAAGCATATTCTTATTCATCTTTTTTGACCTACAAGTGTCACTATTGTATATACGGGATCTAACCGCGATCGATTTTTGTATTTTCCCGATCTATAAGTATTTCAGAATTAAACAAATGTGTATAATTGTATGTTATAGATATGTGTTAGAGATGGGTTCTACAAACCTGGATATCACGCCGCTGTTGTGTAAACAGCATTGTCTGCAGGAGCGTTTATGGAGGCCATGTCAAATCGTTGAAAAAAATAAATTAAATTAAATTCTTAGGGTAGTTAGGTTAATGAAACCTTTCACCCGAGTAGGAAAGGTTTCATTTTCGTTAGGTGTCATTAGGCATGTCGTGTTTAATAAGATGTTAGATTGGTATGAGATGGGACATACAGTTCATTCTTCTTCTTGTTGAAGTAGAAGTATCAAGAAAGAAGGATTGGCTACGCCACCTGGGGCAACCTGGGCTAACCAAAATATTGGGCGCGGGGCTTAACATAATGATAGGTGAAGGTGAGATAACAATATACCTCTTAAAATAGGCACTATATCAAATCAAATGCCCACTTCAATCAGACAAATTGTATGTGTAGTGTTACTACTTGATAGATAGCCAAATGTTGATATTAACCTCAGGGTATACATTTGCGACACTGTAACACGGAAACAGATAGTGTAGGCGTGTAAATATAAACAAAACGTGGGCGTATCCCCTTGCATAATTTCTACGCGTCATAGTATATTATTGTATTTACTGCAATGACGTAGGAATGAGTTGCGTGGTAAATATCAAGCGAGATAATTGTATTGACTTAATATCTCTGAGATTTAATTTGTAATTTCATTTTATTACAGACTAAGTACCTAATTAGTTAGAGGAAAAAGGTAACTTTAGATGGAATATTGGAATGTAAGCATATTGTGTACGATTAGAGCAAAATCAGGCGAGTAGCGTTACATTGACCACTGGGAGCCTACTCCGAAGTGTAAGCTCGGAATTTCGGACGAAAGTTTGGAAATTTACAAATATAAACTTCATTCGATTCCATTAATTAACGAAATTAAACAATGAAATTAAAAATGTCATTCACATATTATGTCGGGAAAGTCGACTCATACAAACGGAGTTTGGATCTCATACAGGACTCTACATCTGAATATTCAGACGCGCTCTCCCACTCTCTATCGCGACGAACACTGTTCATGTAGTTCTAAACGTACGAACGATAATGATATCGAAACTAGTCGGTTTTTCCGACAAAAATGAAAGAGTGACGCGTTTAATTAATTGTCTATGATTTCTCACGTGTGACGTGAGTATTAATAATATTATTCATTCGATTCGTTTACCGGATGCGGACTTTTATTGGGCTTGGCCTAATTTACTATGTAATGACACAATAAACATGAAATATTTAGATTTACTCTGTTGTAGACATAACAAAACGTTGATACTGTTAATTGTTGACACTTGGTAGAACATTATTATCATAATGTTATTTTAAAAGCACTTTTTAATTACGTGGAACAATACAAGTGCTTTATTATAACATTATGATAACAAAACTTATTAAGGAATTTACACCTTTACAGCCTTTTTGAAGAATCCCATGCCTCAAAACCTCAACAGTCAGTTCTTTCCACAGCTTGGTTGTACGTAGAAGAAAACTTCTCTGGAACCGCACAGTACGTGACCGCTTCGGTTCTAATGTGTGAGGATGAATTCACAGTCGATGGCGAGCGGTGCTACTGTAGAAGGAGGTCGTGGGCATCATGTCAAATAACTCCTTATTTGACATGAAGATTAATATGCATAACAAATAATACAGGGAATTCTCACCTGATACAATCAAATACTTTGCATAATCTATATATATAAAAGAAAGTCGTGTTTGTTACAACACTTATAACTCGAGAACGGCTGGACCGATTGCCATGGTTTTTGATTTGTTGGATTTGTTTCCGTCCCGAATAGCAGAATAACTCTTAAAAACATTGGAAAATTCTCGAAAAAATAAAATAAAAGAAAAAACATTTTCCCATACAAAATGTTCGTGGTTGTCGTAGCTGTCAAATGTGACGTTGTCGTACGTGCGTACGCCAAATGTATATTAAGCTCATTATAGAACAAATGTCATAGATTAAAAACAAATGTTAACTCTATTGGTCTCATTTTTACGTCTTGAAAGTTGGCTGTGATTTGTTTTGAAAACAGTTTTGTGGATTTAAATATTTATTGCAAAGAGAATGTAACCACTACGTTTTAAGAGACGGAAGTGCCATACAAATAGCGTAATTCTAATATGTATGAAATGGAAGCGAAAACAATCTGAATTTGTACGAAATTCGCTTCCGATTCATAGAGTCGTTTTTTTACTTTGAGTTGCGCCAGGCTGATTTATTGGTTCTAAAATATTTATGCGTGCGTTCAGAAATTTAAATCAAGCTCCATAAATCTATATAATATATAAAATAATGTCATGTCTTGGTCGGGAAAGTATTAAAAACATTGAAAAATTGACGAAAGAATTAAATAAAAGAAAAAACGTTTTCCCATACAAATAGTGCCAGTTAAAAAGGATTGGAATATTTATTGATTGTTATGTAAATGTCAAATCGATTGGTCTCACTTTTACGTCGCGAATGTTGTCTGTGATTTGTTTTGTGGATTGAAATATTTATTGTTGTCAATTGGTACTTTTTTTGTGACTTTGTAAAGTACTGAACTTATTATTTACCCACTGCTGGGATACGGGTCTTCCCTCAACCGAAGATGTTTAGAGCATACTCCAACACGCTGCTCAACTAGGGGTTGGGCCACTAACTTGGCTTAAGGACTGCCATCTAATGATAAACACCAGGACCGACGGCTTAACGTGCCTTCCGAAGCACGGACAAGCTCGAGATAACATAAACTCATCCATGAACAGGCTACGGTTGACGTTGCTTAACTTGCGTGTACAATTAGACTGACACGTGCCTCACGCCATCGTGCTTCTCTATTATTTTCTATTATTCATTGTATTAATTTCAAGAAATCATAAATTTTGTTCATATATATATGTACATCACGACATTCATTGACTGTTAGGCGGTACGAAGTTCGCCGGGACATCAAGCTCCATAAATCTATATAATATATAAAATAATGTCGTGTCTTGGTCGGGAAAGTATTAAAAACATTGAAAAATTGACGAAAGAATTAAATAAAAGAAAAAACGTTTTCCCATAAAAATAGTGCCAGTTAAAAAGGATTGGAATATTTATTGATTGTTATGTAAATGTCAAATCGATTGGTCTCACTTTTACGTCGCGAATGTTGTCTGTGATTTGTTTTGTGGATTGAAATATTTATTGTTGTCAATTGGTACTTTTTTTGTGACTTTGTAAAGTACTGAACTTATTATTTACCCACTGCTGGGATACGGGTCTTCCCTCAACCGAAGATGTTTAGAGCATACTCCAACACGCTGCTCAACTACGGGTTGGGCCACTAACTTGGCTTAAGGACTGCCATCTAATGATAAACACCAGGACCGACGGCTTAACGTGCCTTCCGAAGCACGGACGAGCTCGAGATAACATAAACTCATCCATGAACAGGCTACGGTTGACGTTGCTTAACTTGCGTGTACAATTAGACTGACACGTGCCTCACGCCATCGTGCTTCTCTATTATTTTCTATTATTCATTGTATTAATTTCAAGAAATCATAAATTTTGTTCATATATATATGTACATCACGACATTCATTGACTGTTAGGCGGTACGAAGTTCGCCGGGACAGCTAGTGTAATATAAATGTTAGTATAATGTTCATATCGATAAACAATATTTCCTCATTATGTTTTTAATCGACAGCACAGATTATATTAGCTCTAATCCTAATTAGCCGATAATATAAGTTTCGATTTATCCGTCAGCTTACAGAAATTCTTCAGATTATAGGTCAGGTATGTACTCGTATATGATTAAAAATCATGGATATTTCCCAGGGGTTATAACAATATTAGGATATTAGCTTCCACCGCTTCACCCGCGTTTACTTTTTTTAAATAAAAAAGTAACCTATGTCCTTCCAAATACCTTTGAGAATATGTTTACAAATTTTCATCATGATCTGTTGAGCAGTTTCGGTGGGAAAACTTAACAAACAAACTCATATTCACATTTATAATATTAGTAGGAAAGCAGTGATGTATAATGATGAATATAATAAGTAAATGCAAGTTCACACAGCGATTCGTTTCATAAGTACACTTCATAGGGTTTAGATTTTAATAGTAACAGTATAGTAATAGTCGAAATAGGAGATTTCGAATATAACGTTGAATATTTAGAATTCTAATTCAACTTCCTAATCCTTCATTGTCACGCTTGTGTCCTTACAAGCTGCTGAGGATAGTAACAGCTATCAGACCTGGGTTACAGACAGACATAAGTCCAAATGATGAATGAATATAAACTAAGATTGCGAAAGTGAACGATAGCGAAATCAGTTGAAAAGTGAACATAATTTGATAAGAGACGTAGCACTCGTACATTACCATTGAGAAAGGTCGCGACAAAACCTAAATATTTGCTCACCTCGCGAATGTTTGTGAAAAGTAAACGTTGGAGAATGAGGAAAATTACAGAGCAAATAAATATTGTAAATAAAATTGGCGACAATATACTTTTGGAGTATAAAGCAACAACCGTCCGTGACACAAACCACGTAGAGGCTACAGGGGGCCTGCTTCGAAACGAAAATCCGAAGTTTCCCAATCAAAGGGTTTTAGAGCGTACTCCACCAAGCTGCTGTGGGTTGGCGGATGACAGTGTTTTCAAGCCGCCTAAATTCCACTGACTTGGATTTCCTACTTCCTATCCATATAAGAAAGTTTAGGTAATCGGATATTTGTTACCCAACGTGACCGAAGCTAATCACGAATCAAAGAGAGGCAGGGCGAGCGTAATTGTAAGCTGCCCTGCGAGTGATTGTAATATGTTGCGATTTACGACCTAGTTTTTTTTTTTACTACGTCGGGTGGCAGACAAGCATACGGCCCGCCTGATGTGAAGCGGTTACTGTAGCCAAATTAACGCTCGAAATATAAAATATCGAGCGCGCGCCGCCACCCCCGCTGCCAACGCAGCATCTCCTTCCTTTCTCACCCCACTCACTCGCAGGAACACAACAACCCTGAAGGGAATTGTTATTTGGCTGCGGTATTCTGTGAGGTGGAGGTACATTCCCCAGTCGGGTAGCTTACAATTACGCACCCTACCTCTCTTTTCGCCAGAGCTTCGTTTGTCAATCAGCAGGGTGCACCACGTGCAAGTGAAGTTGGCTTTGGTTCTAAGACGTTGATGAACCACTTACACCCCAAATGTTGACGGTAACTGTTTCACATTAGGTGAGCCGTATGATTGCCTGCCACCGCGACGTAGTATAAAAAAACCAGGATTAAGATCGATACTTTTAGTCTGGTAAGATGTCCACGCGAGTGAAGCTGCAGACGGAAGCTGTAGTTACACACAAAATACAAAATCTAGACTGGCTCATCCGCAATGTATAATAAACCATTCCACAACGAGTTATTACTGGGGCTTCCAATTTATGAAACATTTTTAGGTAAACGAGTGGCTGTGTAATGCTCGAGCACAATGCGGCCCGGCGGGTATCGATCGATGACGGCAACGTACTTTATTATATTGCTGCCGTTGAGTAGGCACAGATTCAGGCCGGGCCGCAAAACAGCCGAAATACCGCGCCGAATTTAGGTGTTTTATCCGGAACTCCTGGTGCGCGGAATTCAGTATATGTTTTTTCTGGATCTCAGGGTCCATATAACCCGCTCTCTCGAATTTATCATCTCTATTTGGGCATCATTAATTTATTACGTAAGACGATTTTTCGACATTTCTTTATTTAATAAGAATCCGCCGACCTCTAGTTATTGTTCGATAGAGAGAAAGTTAGAAATTATTAAATGTTATTTAATTTAATACATACATGATTTTACCAAATTTTACTTAGTTTAGAGTTCCATCACAAGAGTTTCTCAAAAGTATGTACAGTCTTTATAAAGAATTTGCGAAAGAAATTAGTATTCTGTGAGGTGGAGGTACCTCCCCACTTGGACAACTTTCAATTACGTAGGCCTACCTCTCTTTGTGCCAGAGTCTCTTTAGTGTATCAGCAAGGTGCACCACGTGCACGTGAAGTTGGCTTTGGCACTAATGATGGTGGTGAACCTCTTATACTCCAAATCATAATTTTATCAAAAGTAAAAAAAAAAACATTCAGATCAAACCACATTAAATCCGTTTAGGAGTTACAATGTCACAGACACACAAACCTCAAAACGTACCACCACTTTTTGGGTTTGAATCCGAGAAAAATTGCCCCCGTACGTGATAATTCTAACGTAGCGCGTAGGCTTTTCGCAGCGTGCCGGAGATATTCTTGACTTGGTCAAAGAATATGTAACACAGTACGTCATTGGACTAATGAGTTACATTACTACTATTGACTTGGCACATCTATTAAGGATCAAGGTTACGTGTACAATGTATGTACTAGATTTCTTGATCACCGTTATGTCATCGTAATAGTATAGTTTTTACTGTGTCGTTGTTACACCTTATTGCAATAAACTAGTGGTGGGTCGTCGACGATTTTACAGTCGACGCAATATACACTACACAAAATCCACTTTCGACACAATTGGAATAAAATATCCGCCAAAATAAATCCGCAGCTGTGTTCGTACCTAAGTCTTTCAGAGGCAGGGACAATCGAAAGTAACCCCTATATCTAACGCGTTACGAGCGATCGTTGCTGCTTTTACAAAATCCTGTATCACGGCCTTGACGTAACCCGGCTGCGTGTCGCTCATAGGGTTGAACTGTGGTTGAACATGAAGCGCTTGCGATCGTGCTGCGTAGATAGGTATATACATACGCTTGTTTGTTAATGATTAATAAAATACATATACTGAAACCACCAAAAATTGTAGTAGGTAGTTATGTTAATACTCTGCTGTACTTATGATACTATATTATCATACTCTGTGATTATTAAGTAAGTACATAGGTAGGTACTTAGTAACAATAATATTAGAATGTTGGTCTATTTGACCAAATTTTTTTTCGGTTTGATATGTCCGACGTCTCAATAATATAGCCACATGTGAAAGAATTAATTCGATAGCACAAAACCTTCTCCAGATATGATAACTTGAAAATCACATTTTTTTTTCCCGAAAACGGTCCATACAAAAGGCTACTGAGTTATGACGTCACACGTTTGCATTTTGTATGTATTAAATCAGAAATTTGTATGACAGCTTCTCCAATGGAAATATTATACCTACATATTTTAATAATTTCATACTTTTAAAATGGACTTTCCCGAACCAAACTTTGATCGACCCTAAAATAAGTCTGACGGAAGATAGTAGACTGAAAATTTGCAGATCTTTATAGTTTTGTGTATTTTACGATATTATTAAATATTTATACAATTTTTGAACATTGTCAAATAGCCTACTATAAAGAACTAAACGTGAAAAAAATTGCCGCGTCGCGTAACGCCTGCGTGCGTGACACTCGACTAAATTGTGCTCCCGGGTGGGTCGGGCGTGTAGGTGAATAACTCGGCCGAATGGCTGAGTGACACAGACCTGCCCTTGCGGCCATTGCACACTTTACTTTTCTACGAAACCCGCGACAGCGTTCAGTGCACAACTTTTAGTTTAATAGTAGGTATTAGCGAGAGGGGGTATCTTCACGGCGTATAATACCACGTTCGCTAAACGCCATGTACTCAAAACATCACATTTAGTTTTTACAAAAGCAGAATGTCACATTCGCGTAATATCATAAATGCAAACATGAAATTACATATTTGCTAATGATTAAATTCGCATAATGTCATAAATTAATATATCATAAAAATGGTTATCGGGTGGATTATAAATGGTTCGAATGTATTGGAAATTCTTGGTATATATATATATATATCGTATATAGACTCTTCTGCGTAAATTTTGTGTTTGAACTCAATGCGGCTCAGGATCGATACTGCGGTATGGGACTACGGATCGTCTTGGTTATATTACACGAATTTTACGAGATACCTCAGCGAGGATATCGGTATTTCGTTTAACTATGCTGGGAATTTCAACACCGTTTTACCTGAGACCTGGTGACGTAATTGAAGGATAAAATATTCGATTTGTATTTATGGGTGAATATTTTTACGAATAGTCTATAAAGTTTAATTTGAAGACAGAGACGTATTTTTTTATATACCACATCGGGTGGCAAACAAGCAATAGGCCCGCCTGATTAAAGCGGTTTCGGCATCAACCTATAATCATCCCACTATTGGGTTTACCCTCAATCGAAGAGGTTTAGAGCATACTCCACCAAGCTGCTCAAATGCGGGTTGGCGTAGGGCACTGTTTTCAAACCGCTCAAAGGCCACTGACTTGACTTAACGACTGTCATCTAATGTCAACAGCCGGGACAGACGGCTTAACGTGCCCTCCTAAGCATGGAGAATAGAAGATAGATATAAAAAGGCCTTGTACACGACAGGGGTGTGTTAAAAAAAATGGAAAAGCTTGAGATAAATAAACCCATCCGTTGACTGGCTACGGTCGATGTTGCTTAACTTGCGTAATCGATTACACTGATACGCGCAACGACGCCATCGAGCTTATCTAAAGTATTTAAAGTAAAACGGTTACCATAGCTATATTAATCGTAGCAATGTGAGAGCGATGTTGCTGTAAGGCTGTTAAGAATATCTATTATCAAATATGTTAACTGCTAGACAATAGATGGCGCTACATGTCACTTTATTACATGATTATGGGTGAAATCGTTTCTTCACAAAAACCCCGATTTTCGCTCAATCATTCCGACCTGATTACTGAACGCGTAAAGACGTGGAAATGATTAAAAAATTTCCACAACTTATTAAGATTAGATCTGTTTATCAAGTCACGTTTGATAAAAAACGTCTAGTAGGAGACCTTGGAATCTTATATCTACTGCGTTCTGAATTTTTATTTGCGACTAGCTTTCGCCCGCGGCTTCGCTCGCGTGAAATTCGGGGCAAACACGTGTTTACTCATTCAACTATAGAAGTACTCGTGTAAAGTTTAGGATAAAATAGCCCAATTAATCTTCTTTCCACAAACAATATATTTAAAATCGATACTATTTTCGTAATTGACGTACCAGAAAACCATAGAATGTTGATTCTATGGTTTTCTGGGACGTCAATTGAAAAAAAAGGGGTTGAAATGTCATAATATCAATCGTTGTTATTTACCAGCGACCCGATAAACCATAAAAACAATACCCATGAAGTTTTTCAGGCTTTAGGGACCCATTTTACCCTTTTAGGGGTTGAAATTTGAAAAATCCTGAAACACGTGTTTCGTCAATTATCTATAGAAGAACTCGTGTAAAATTTAGGATAAAATAGCCCAACTAAACTCGTTTCCCCATACAAACTTTGAACCTCCGTTTCACCCTTTTAGGGGTAAAATTTTCAAAATCCTTTTAAGCAATTTCTTGTCCACTATGTTATATTTTCAAATCGATGCCATTTTCGTAATTGACGTCCCAGAAAAGCATAGAATCAACACCCATATTGATATTATGACATTTCAACCCCATTGCACCCCCACAGGGGGGATTTTATGTCACGTCGGCTACGTTTGATTTGAAAATAGTTGTTATTTTCGTAATCAGAGACCCGATAAACCATAAAAACATTACCCATGATGATTTTCAGACTTTTTCACCGCATTTTAGACATTTCCACCCCATCGCATCCCCACAAGGGCGACTTGTTTGTTACGTCGGCTATGTTTGATTAGAAAATAATTGTTATTGTCGTAATCAGCGACCCGATAAACTATAAAAACAATACCCATGACGATTTTCAGAATTTTTCACCCCATTTCACCCCTTTAGGGGTTGAATATTGAAAAATCCTGAAACACGTGTTTACTCATTTATCTACAGTAGTACTCGTGTAAAGTTTCGGATAAAATAGTCCAACTAATCTCGTTTCCCCATACAAACTTTGGACCCCCGTTTTACACCCTTAGGGGATGAATTTTGAAAAATCCTTTCTTAGTGTACCCCTAGACGTCATAAGGAACCTACGTGCCAAATTTGGAATCTCTAGACCCAGCGGTTTGGGCTGTGCGTTGATATATCAGTCAGTCAGTCAGTCAGGACTTTGAATTTTATATTTATAGATATTGGTATGTAGTGATATCTGATACCCAAAATTTTAATGATTCGAAGCGAGGCAATTTCAAGTTATGCATAGAAGCGCAAAAGAAGTACACTTTAAATAGTGCTGACTTCGGTAAACAAGAAATTATTCGGTACCAACCCCCAATTATCTCACTGTTAGGATATGGGTCTCTCCTCAATTGAAGGGTTTAGCATACTCCCCCTTCCTATACAACTTTTCTATACAAACCACTTTCCTATACAAGAGCATACTCCACCAAGCTGCTCAGCTGCGGGTTGGCGTAGGCCACTGTTTTCAAGCCGCTCAAAGGCCACTGACTTGACTTAACGACTGTCATCTATAATGACAACAGCCGGGACCGACGGCTTAACGTGCCCTCCAAAGCCAGGAGGAGCTCGAGATATACACCCATCCATGGACAGGTTACGGCCGACGTAGCTCAACTTGCGTGTTCGATTGACACATGTAACGACGAATCCGAGCTCCTCTAAAATCTACACACGATTTATCGAAATCAGTCGTTATCGAAATCCATACCAAGCGAAGCGTTCGGACGCTTACTGTTGACACGTGCGTCACGTATACATCTCATGTTTACTATAAATTTGGCCTGTCATGTCATGTCATGTTGGTTTGGTCTTGCCAGTTTCTTGTCAGTTCTTCTCAAGAAGCCCCGTCGCCGGAACTGGCACTTAAATTCACTTACACATTCAAGATAGTGTGATGAAAGTGAATCTAAGCTCTGCGGATTTAGAGTAGTAATGATTTAGATACATGTTCTTATATTTAATTTGTATGACGTTTCTAAGTGTTCTATAAAGTCCAACGAATAAAGATATTTTGATTTGATTTGATTTTGATTCTGTAGTTCCCGGTGTGGCCTACCCTTACTTATATCTTGATGAAAAATGTGTAATATCGAATTAAGGTGACACAAAACAATACAATAAAACTAAAACGTTACTAGCTGCCTAAAAATTGCCCTTCTTATTCTCTTCTGCGCGTAGTAAAGTACATATATATAAGTTAATATTCAAAAGTGACCCTATTGCGGATTTGGATTGTATAGAACACTGAACAAATATCTGGAGGGATACAATATAAAAAGGAGGGCGAGGCATGTAATGAATAAATAACAATGTTAGGCCGTAACGCGGAATATGAAAGTCAGTTTTTTTGTGTGGCCCAGTTAGGGTTGCCTGCTGGCGGTTTTCCCTTTGTCTGGCCCAGTTTTAGACGCAAGATATAAACTGTTTATTCATGTACACAGTAAAAAAAAAACCGGCCAAGTACGAGTCGGACTCGCGCACGAAGTGTTCTGTAACATTATCTATAAAAACGCCAAAAAAAAATCACGTTTGTTGTATGGGAGCCCTCTTAAATATTCGTTATATTTTTATTTAATTATTTATTTTTAAAGTGAATACATAACTAAATATTATGTGAGTATTTGAAGTGTCTACCTATTGCCGTTATAAATAATTACGAGCAAAAACGATAAAAAAAAATCACGTTTGTTGGATGGGAGTCCCCTTAAATATTTATTTAATTCTGTTTTTTAGTATTTGTTGTTATAGCGGCAACAGAAATACATCATCTGTGAACATGAGATACAGCCTGGTGACAGACGGACGGACGGACGGACAGCGGAGCCTTAGTAATAGGGTTCCTTTTTACCCTTTGGATACGGAACCCTAAACAGAAACCTCCAGGGAATAGGTACCATGAACACGGTCATGTGTTTTATATGAACACCCGAAAGTATCGGGTTGTGTGTGACCCGACCTCAAAATGGCGGTGAATTTCATGGCTCACAGTACATACGTGGTCCTTACGTGGTCTCAATAATATCGTGGAATATTATAATTCTTAAATCCTTAATATCATGCGGTGGAAATAAATATTCGTTTTCGTTGATAGATATGTAGCTGCAAATTGGATTTCCAGATCAGCATCAGTTTTGAATTGCCTCTGTAGCGGCGTGATACACTGTCTGATTTTGTGCGAGCCCAGCGTTTTCATTCTATTTGCATCGGCCAGCCAATCGCTTCGTATCTAGGTACCTCTTTACGTATATGGAGTGTTTTTGAATTAATCAGATCGACATATTATGTTGATTGTGAAAGTATTAATAAACCAGTTCTGTGACTTTAGAATTTTCTTTATACTAGACTGCCTCAGGTAGGCAACACAGTACACGGCCAAGTAACTCTAAAGCCTCTCACTGTGGAAGCAAATTTAAAAGACTTATTTATGACAATAATAAGAAAAATACAATCGGGTACAAAATTACGAACAACCACCTCTGCATTGAAGGAGGGTTTCGCAGAAGACTAGCATGGGCTTCTTAAAGAAAGATATAAAAGTGTTTTTACAGCGTGTGATGTCTGAGGTGTTGAAGCATAGGCGATGACTGTTTGCCAGAAGACAGCTTATACACTGGTTTTTTAGGGTTCCGTACCCAAAGGGTACAAAGGAACTCTATTACTAAGCCTCCGCTGTCCGTTCGTCCGTCCGTTCTGCCAGCCTGGTGACAGACGGACGGACGTCCGTCTGTCACCAGGCTGTATCTCATGAAACGGGATAATTAGACAGTTGAAATTTTGCACAGATGATGTATTTCTGTTGCCGCTATAACAACAAATACTCAAAAATAGAATAAAATAAATATTTAAGGGGCTCCCATACAACAAACGTGATTTTTTGCTCGCAATTGATAACGGCAATGGGTAGACGTTTGAAATAGCCACATAATATTTAGTTATATATTCACTTTAAACATAAATAATTAAATAAAAATAAAACAAATATTTAAGGGGGGCTCTCATACAACAAACGTGTTTTTTTTTTTGCCGTTTTTATAGATAATGGTACGGAACCCTTCGTGCGCGAGTCTGACTCGCACTTGGACGGTTTTTCGTGATTTGTAAATAAAAAAATCTAAAGACAGTATTACAAACATTGTAAGGTGCGATTTATATTCCTGCGGTTTTAATGTTCCTAGGTGCGACAGGTGTGCGTGTCGTGACAACGAAGAGCATAACTCAGCATAAATCTCGCGGAGCGGCTGATGTTGAAGATATTGTGTATCATAACAAAAAATATATATGACACATTCTACGATAAAAACATGGTAATGATATGTACGTGGAATTATATTTCTGAACGAAAGGGAGAGCTAGAGCCGCACCATGTTTCAACAAGACGATTCAGTTTAAATAGGCATATGTCACTTTCTATGACAAATGAACTGCATTTCTGAACAAAAGCGAGATTACTTATGTATTCGTATATTGTCCAATTCTCTGCATCGTATGTCGTGGTAGAGAAGATCAGTGTGTGATTGAAGACTTTGGCCTTCAGGGTTTGTGGTATGAACTACCGCCTAGAATCAAGCAACAGTACGCTCAATACTTGTGAGGCATTCTAAGGTAATAAAATCCTAAACTGAAACACCAGTTCCATCAGCCCTACTGTTGTTAAAAAAAAGTAAGTTCGATCGTTCGTGGTGTTAAATTTCCCTCGGGCTCAACTCTATTTCACAACGCAGTGGTGTGTGATAGGGATTGTTGATAAAACATTGAGTGTACTTATAAAGTGTACTCTCGCGTGTTACTCTGTAAATTGGATGGGTTAAGTTAATGATATATACGAGTATGACACAAACCATTGGTGTACAAACTATCATCTTAGTCTCTATTGTTACCTCATAAAATTACATTGTGATTATTGTATGCTAACTCTATGTCTATTTTCTCAACGAGTGTCCTATCTAACTACGGAAAAGATGGTACTTTACAAGCATACCAATGGAAATACGTTCATTGACAATGACATCTTTAAAATGACACCACCTGGGTGTCATGGGCAATCACTATTGGACACCACCTGGGCGTCATTGGCAATCACTATTGCCAATGATACACTCCTAGTGATGTCTCGATTACGAATATTAGCTAATATTTCTAGAAATTATAGATAGATAGTAAATGCATACCGGAGAAATGGTAAGAAAGAGATCTATTTAAACAGTCAAGTTCCAGAGAAAAATTCTCTCACGGACTATCAAGTCGTAGAGGTTTTGCCCAGAAGCTATAGGCTTCTGCAATAAAAAGGGCTTGAAGATGTTCTTACAGAGTCTGCAACACGCGACTGAAGGTTCTGGCGTGGCACGCGTTAATAGGCTGCGGTGTCTGCTTTTCATTAGGCGGAATGAATGCTTGTTTACCGTCTTAGTGGCTTAAAAAACGTAAGATTTAGGCGTAGACACGACGTTGACATCATAGGAAACTGCGCAATAGGACTAGTGTCATGGATTTCTGTAGCGACTGGGGCTATTTCATAATACAACGACAAATGGCGTACCAATCAGTAACGTCCGCTTTTAACAGATAGCAATTTTTGACCCTACTCGCTTGGGTAAACACCGTGCAGAACGGCGTTTTGTACTACAGCATATAAATAATAATCAAACATTATCATCACATAAAAAAGCCAGGAAAACTTATGGTGAATCTACACCAACGTAACTTTTTTTGGAGTAACGTTACTGGGCAACAACGGATAAGTGGCCACAATTCAAGCGGCCACAAAAACATACTAATGTTATCATGGTGCACAATAAAAAGTAACGTGGATGCACCTTTACGAGGTGAGCCCTACATCTCTATCGGCTACATATATCCACCAATGGTTGATTATATTGTTGGTTATAAATACTTTTGTCAACAGAGTGGTGCAATGTGCAGTAAAGAAAGAAAAAAATCACTCGCTTCACTGTTAACGCAGTAGGTATATCATTGCGGCTGATGACTACGATACGATGATTTCTTGAAGGATTCCATACTGAATACAAGCCCCATAGGAAAATTTTGGAAGGGACATTCCACAACCTGAGCCCGAGGCCGAAAACGTGACGTTTTACGCAGGGAGGCATTGAACCTCCTGCTAATGTCACATGTCACTTTTGCGTAGACGTTCATTCTCGTCATACACAGACGTTGTTTACGTCCCTTCCGACCCATGGTTACACTGATTAGTTACACTGGTGTAACCACTTATTATCAGTGGTCACATTTAAAATAGAAATAGTTGAAATAGACTCTACATTTGAGTGCTTATTGCGAGTTTTTGGTCACATTCGAAAGTGTTAACGATTACAAGCCGGCCAAATTAAGAAAAAGTTTCATATTGTGAATTTACCAGACGCGTGTTACATATCCAATTTAGCCAGGTTACTCCTCACTTCAAAATGTGAGCAAGTAAGCTACATAATTTTGATATGTAACACGCGACTTATAAACTCACAACATGAGAGTTCTTCTCTATTGGGTCGGTTTGTTTACGTTTTATGTGATCGAACGCGAACAAAAAACTCACATTAATCACGGTGAATTGAATAGACGTGGTGTGCTGTACACAACTAAAGCCAATCGAGTGAAGCTAATATGTAGCAGTATTTACAGAAATCAGGTCATACAAATAGCTCTAGCCTTGTAACGTGGGAAATAAAACAACTGCGGCCCTAAAGTGTCGCCGACGTCCGTTGCCCTAATTTCTTTTGGGGAGGGACTGACGCGTGATATCGTGCCGCATTATTTGCGCAGTAGGATTATCTTGGGACCCTACCCTATATTTGATTATTGCGACTGTTATTGTTAGATTTATTTTAGGATCCTTGGAGCACAATCATGCGAAAGGAGCCATTATCCTATTTCGGTGAAGTCTATCTTTGGAGGCATGGGCGTATTACGATGATTCTTGTTGTTGACGCAGCATTGCCTCAGGACTTCCTGGTGAGCTCATTTGAAAGCAAGAAAGGAACATAATAAATATTCAGGTAATTGTTATTTTTCTACGATTTTCTGTGAGTTGTTTATTTCAGCTGCCCGCCTACGGTTCCTCTCTTTCAGTTTCAGGCGAGTCCGGTAGTCGAATGGCTAGCAATGGCTAATTTGACTGTGAGGTTGCGGGTTCTCTGTATGTTTGTCTTGGTCTGGGTTATTTCTATATGTATAAGTAATTATTTACAAAAAATATATATATTTAACAGTTCATTTATCGGTTATCAGTTGGCTGTACCCATAGTCAGTGGCGGATTAAGACTTTCTGAGGCTCTAAGCATAGAGCTCATGTGGGCCCTCTGTAGCTTGAATTTGGAAGATAGGAATCCTACTAATATTATAATACGAAAGTGTGTTTGTTTTTGTCCGTCTCATTTCACATTTGTTCATGGCTCAATTTTTTAATTAGTATGATAATATAATCTGGATAGGGGCACCTGGAAACCAGGGGTACAAGTACAGTACAAGCTTTACGCTTAATTTATGACTAGATGGCGCAGTGTAAACTGTCCAGAAAATATTTATATTTCACAAAAAACTGCAGCGAAATAACAATTGCTAGAGACCTAGAGAGTTGTGTTTCTGCGAGTGGCTGAGGTTATAAAAAAGGAGTTGCTGCGATGGCAGTGGGGATAGTTGCTATATTTATGTTGCAAGCGACTATTTATGGGCATGCCGATCTCTGTATCTATGCCGTATCACACCATTAATTGAATATTTCACACTTACTGGCACGCGTATCCCTGAAGACACAGGAATCTGTATCAACGAATGCACGCGGCAACATCTTACCTAAGATAATTCAGATGGAAAACAAGAATACACAAAAAAATATTTTGAGGCTAGCTTATATTAGTTGTTAATACAAAAAAAGAACTAAAAAGTTTATTTACTGTATTTCGTTCATCAAGCCCTTTCATATGCTATCCGCATCATAGGGGTTTATGTGGAAATAATAAATCGCCATTTAGTGGCGGTACGGTGTGCCAAATTTCACGTCAATCGAACACTGCGAAATGGGACAAATTTAACATGTAAGATTTGAATACATTAAACTAAACAAAAGCTTGTAAAAATACAAATACGCGAACAATAAAATAATAAGGGATAGGTACGCGAGTTTGAGCTCTTTCTTGAGTAGCAAGCAGTAAAAACAAATTGGTAACGAACGATCACCGTGAATAATAGTAATCGAACTGTCCCATGAAGTGCTCTGAAATGTACTCAGTAAGCGTCAAGGTTGAAGGGTTAATCCCACCGATTCGAATCGCCAATCAATTTATACTCGAACTCGGAGCACTGATTGCGTTTTAAGCAAAATGGCGATAAGAGAAACTAGGTCGCTGTTATATTAGCTGCATATTCGTGATAGTGGTGCTCCGAGGGAATACGAATACATGCAAGGTCGCAGAATATATAAAATTGTAAAAAATGCAAAGAATAAAATGAACTATCTAGAGCAGTGGTTGTCAATTAGTTTTTCCTGCGTACCACTTCCAGAAATAGCTGAAACGCGCGTACCCCTTTATTACATTGTTGTTTGCGTATTACCACAGTATAAGTAATAGTGTATTACTTCCTAGTACCTTAAGTCTCTCAAGAGACTGCTTCACGTACCCCTTGATGCTCCTTCGCGTACCCACAGAGTACGCGTACCATTAATTGGGAAACACTGATCTAGAGCATAATATGATTCAATCTTGAATGCATGAATTCACCAAAAAGCCGACTGAAGTACAGTGACTTAGGCCGGCCGTACACAACAGGAATTTTGAATTTGAATATAAGAACCTGAATTCCATGGTGTGTGAGTTCTCTCAAAATAAATTGCGTGACGGATTCTGATTGTATATACTGCCGGCCTTAAAGAGCAGAATTGCTCCAACGTTGCTTGTCTAAGGCAAGTATTAGATCGGCCATATACAGCCGGAATTATTCACGGAATTCAGAATGACAATTCCGGTGTGCGTTCAGTTCGCTCCTTAAAAATGTATGGAAAGTCACGTAATCCGAGTTCCCGTATCAGTACCATGTTGTCAGATCAATCTAAAAAATCAGCATGAATGAATGAATAATATATCGCAATAAATGTGATATACAGTTGTATATAACCATTATTACATTTGCTTCACATATTTAGTCAATATACTGACATGCAATAGAACATTAATTTAATTTTAAATACATTGGAACTGTGATTAAGACATTAATTTTAAATACATTGGAACTGTGATTAAGACATTAATTTTAAAACTGCATTGCAGACGTCAAGTACTCATCATTCTATATTTTTTATAATTTCATTCATAATTAAGACATGAGATATAACAGATATTCTTCGACACTATAGAAACATCGGCTAATTAGCCATTTATGTAGTTCTTATTTGAATTTATTTTTAGACAAGTCTTTAACTTCTCTGGGTAATTTATTATATATTCATTATTGGAATCACTAATCTGTTTACTAAATTTGCTGGGTATATCACCGTAATCAGTACCACGTTACGGTGATTCACATTTCCCACAAGCTGAGAAATTTCGAAAATGTAAATACACGAGGTAAATAAATTGAGACTCTTGAACAGCGGTTTACAACTAGTTCTAGGAGTAGCATCAGCTATTGCACGGGCATATCGTTTTTGTGATATAAATGCTCTCACTGCTTCGGTGGAGCTACGTCACAAACCTGTAGTGTACAATTTGAGAATGGGTCTTTAAGAGAAAAGGACATATTGAGAATGGGATATTTAGAGAAAAGTACATTCGGAGAAAGGACATTTGGAGACAATGACTTTATGAGAAAGGATATTTGGAGGAAAGAACATTATGAGCTGAGATCCGCCACAAACATAGTCCGTACCTAAGTCCAAAGGCAATGTATCGGTGATAAGCAAGAATAGCCATATTTTCTCCTGCTATATCTATTAATAGTTTGAGTGCATGTGTACCTATAATAATATAGTGAATAGGTGAGATTCATAGAACTTATCGCGCTTTGAATTAAGTCAATTCGAATTCTGAATGCGGTGATGGATTTCTACTGTGTACGACCGGCCTAAGGTCATCTATTTAAATTAAGAATCTGAATTTCCGATTGTGAGTTCACGGTTTCCGGTCTCCGGTCTTAGATATATTTTAAGGTACATTGCTGACTTTTTGATGCAACATTAATGCTGTCAAGAGAGCAATTTAGTTGCACACCTCCGCTGTCAGAGTGCCAACGTGCCGAAAGCTAAAATCGGAACGCAAAAGACAACGTATTTTAGTTTATTGTTACTACGTGCGTTTAGTCAGGTCAGGGAGTCGGTTGACGTGCCCAAGTCCACGAGTAACAAAAACAAAACGCAACATTACGGGTAACGACGACCTCACTTTTAGCTGACGTTCAAGTTAATAGATTTTTAATGACTATATTATTAAAACTGACGTGTGATAAATACTATATCAATAAATGGAATAATTAATGAACCATTCACGTATTTCTCCGAAGATCGAAAGTAATCCGTTTTCTCAACTCAGTATCGATAATTCCGTTGTATATAGGGACATTGCACAACAAAGGCAAGATGTTTAAAATACCTCTGATCAAACAACAATTTAACTGAGTGTCCAAAGTCTATGGGAATTTAGGCGCATACAACGAACTCGATTTTTATTCGATTATGAAAAGTAAATAAAAAATCTACATTGATCGATTTGAAATTATAAAAAAGAATAATTATTTATTATTGGATGAACTACAGATACCTAGAAGTTATCCGCATTTAAAACAAAAAAATCTTTACGAAATGTAAAAATGATAACGATTACGTTTAAATTACCCTTTCAGCAGTGAAGAAATTTTAGCCACGAAAATAAAAACTTTTTAACAAAAATTAAAAGGCCGAAAGTACACTGAAATAACAAATAAACCTTTTTAGTGTTAATACATAGCTCATAAACATAGCTGGGCATTAACTCGTTAATCCGTTAATTAACGAAGTTAACATTTCTAGAAACGAAACTTAAAAATATTTTTTCGGACTCGTTAACTTTCGTTAAATTTCCTTAAGTCCGTTAATCGTTAATCTAGCAATAATTTGTATCACGTGTTAACGGATTAACGATTAACGTTAACTTCCGTTAAATTTTCTGAAATGTAACGCTTTAACTTTTAACGAAGTTAACTTTTTCAGTAACGGATTAGCGATTAACGATGTTAACGGTGCCCAGCTATGCTCATAAAGTA
Organism: Hypsopygia costalis; assembly: GCA_937001555.2. Lineage (NCBI taxonomy): Eukaryota > Metazoa > Arthropoda > Insecta > Lepidoptera > Pyralidae > Hypsopygia > Hypsopygia costalis. Next base: position 3,299,004 of record OW443340.2, on the reverse strand, counting down.
GTGTAACTAATTTGAGTCAGCACCACACCAAGTAAACAAAGAAAATAATCAGTCTTGTTAGTTCGTTGTCATTCGAAATTAGTCACATTAGCTTAGAAGCATAAGCGTGTAGCTGAGCTATAGCCATTTTGTGTTGCTGCAGCACACATATGATTTTTATCTATGTTTTTTACTCTTGATTTCACTTAAGCTTGTTAGTAATTATAGGAATGGAAATAACTAATTATGGTTGTGCTCGAGATACTAATACATTATTTATTTTTCTCTTTTCTGTTCCTTTTTGGTCGGCTAATTTTTTTGTTAACACGTTCATCGCCGGCGATAATTTTCAATTATGTTCAAAATATAGGATTGGCTTATGTGATTGTTTTTTGTCTGAATTGTATATGTACATAAGTATTTTCGAGATTTTTTTTTTATTTGCCCCTATTTTGGGCAATTTTGTTTGTATCGGTCATTTCAACCCGGCGCGGCCCAAACAAAATAATTATCACAATTAGGCCGCGCCGGTCATAATGCCGGGCAATGTATTGAACACGTAACGTGATTCATTTATTTTTTATTTTTGACGGATAAATCGTATACGTGTTACTTATGTTTAATTATAACTTTAAATTTGAATTTGGAAATTAAAGTTTATTTCTTCTATTTGAAATCGTTTTACGAAAAAAGACGAAAAAACTAGGTATGCCAAGAAAAATCCTAAAAACCATTTAGTAATACAACTTCACAAAGGCCGCGCCGGCCATGTTATATGGCTTAATTCCTAGCGTCGGTCACCTGCAGCGTATACGGGCACCGAAAAGCCGGACATGCTGTGCCGGTCATTTTGACCCCCCACGGCCTCAATAGGTGGATGTGGTGCCGGTCATTTTGACCCACCATGGCGATGAACGTGTTAAAAAAAGTTTTTGAAAAAAAAAAACGATTTGGGCTCAGCGTATTTTCCTCATATGGTATAATCACAACAATCGATAACTCGAATATAAATTAATAATAAAAAAAAATACAACGTCAGACCCAATCACGATGAGGTTTTGATAAATTTTATTTCATGTAAACACAGCTGTTTCATACTTATTGAAAAATAGTAAAACAGAGCAGAGAAAGAAAGTTTCAGAATAGAGGCCGTCTTTGGGGTGACGAAGCTTCAAGCATCTAGAAAGGTAACGACTCTTGTGGTTATGTCAAGAGCAGTTGAAAATAGTCGGATGCGGAAAGCAAAAGATCGCAATGTAAGTATTAATGAAAGAAGTCCATAAAGAATATTCTATCTAGCTATCTACTCGAGTCTAAGACGGGGCAGTTTATTTTTACTCGACTTTAATACTCGAAATTAAGAGTAAAAGAAACACAAATAATCATATCTAAGGTTTGTTCTGTGATTAACCACAAACTAGTAATTAAGAGTGCATAAACAGATGAATTGTGTAAGTGAATACGAATTCAATTAAGCGACAAATAATTCTGTGACTTATCTCTCTGTATAGATAAAGCCTCATTTATTAACCGCCGAGGGACACTACGTGTAGGCGAGGTTGACTTTGACCCTAAAAGTGATAGTGAATAAATTACACTCACTTTTAACAAGATCTCAATAAATATTATCACAGAAAAAAACTGAAAAAAGTAGTAGAGAGTGAAGGTTCTACTGCCCGAGTACACTTAAAGGTAATTTGTTGGAGGAAATATCTTCGCAATACGAAGAGGGATGGAAATAACTTTCCGAGAGTCTCTAAGGGCCCATATTAGGGATTCGTCCTTGACTTGTTTACTTATTTCTCTAAGAGGACAATAAATCCTACTATCAACATAGGCGTAAGTACTACTTCTTGTTTATTTGATTGTACGAAAGTGCTGAATATAACCTAGCTTTTGTCACTACCACAGTACTAACTTTCGCTTTCGACTTTCTTGTTCCGTGCGACTCACTATTTGTTACTGTAGAAATTCAAAGATTTAACTTCTTTTCCTTCCTCTCTACTCCATTCTCACCTTTCCTAACCTCTAAGTTCAATTATTTCATATTCAAGCTTCTTTATATCTTTAATTTTCTCAACCTGCTGTCTCTTCTCTTTTCTCGGCTATTATATCTCATTCCGTAATTTAGAATCATCTAGCATTAACAGCATTAGTACCTCTTCTAATATTGCGTAAGCTATAAAGTTCTATCCCAGTTTCTCCACATAACAAATTGAAAGTCCAAAATTCCAAAAATATTTATCATTTAGTTTATTTTTCGTTTTCATCGTAGTGTATTTTTTTCTGCATTAATATATTTTAGCCCATACTAACTCTGTACCCGAATTTGACTACCTTGAAAGATGCGTCATTTATTTCAGATTTATATTCGTACATATAAACGGAAACAAAAGATTACAGTATTATGAAATCCACGAGTATTTAAAATGTCTTAACTTGTAAGATGCATTCATGGATCCTTTTTTAGTAATTGTGTCTATCGAGTACCTGGAGCAATCAACATAGTTTATGCTATTATTGGCGGCATGGACGCGATGAGTAACATTCAATAAACAGTAACAAGTAGCCACAAAAGTTACAGAAAGTTATTCAATGTTACCATGTAGTGTTACTGCACAAAAGTTAACTGAGCTGTGACCTTAAAGAAGAAGAAATAATACGAAAGATATTTATTTGTAAGAAATTAGTTAACACATAAAGATATCCATTATTTCTTTAGACTTTCTTGCTTCTTGTATAGTATAACAACAAAGAAACACCATGTATGGATACAGAAGAGAATATTGTCGTGTATGGTGTAATAACCCAAGGTATACAAAAGAAGGCAGACTACATGAAACTTTAAGTAAACATGCTAATCAGTTTAATAATAAAGGAAAACGTGCAAGTAGGAAAGTTTCATTATCATTGGTTTGACACATTTTAAATTGAATTCTGAATCACTATTTGTCATGCTCCCTTTACTCTCTAAATCTGGTCTAGATCTAGGTATTGATAAAAATCTGACGCCATTATATTATAATCGTGTCAGATGTTTATCAAGTGTGAGAATAGCGATATGTCATTTGTATATAATTAAATACGATACAAAAGTATTTTTCTGATTAATGGAAAGTCGAGAGAAAACTGAAAGCGTTTATTGCAATTTCATGGATGAATTGGGAAAGATGAACATGCCATAGAAGGAAATTATGAATTGCAAATTGCAATACACAATTAGGCAATACCCAATTGGATAATATTTTATGCCCAAGAGGTATTTTTTTTAGCTTAATGGAAAAACAAGGAAAAAGATCTAAGCGCATTTAAAGTAATTTCAGGGACGTTAAATGCGAACACGATGTGATTTCAGTGAAGTATTTGAGTTTCTTGCCAGTTCTTCTCAAGAAGCCCCGTCGCCGGAACTGGCACTTAAATTCACTTTCACAGATAGTGTGATGAAAGTGCATCTAAGCTCTGCGGATTTAAGTAGATAGTAATGATTTAGAATTTAGATACATGTCTTATATTTAATTTGTATGACGTTTCTAAGTGCTTTATAAAGTCCAAGGAATAAAGATATTTTGACTTTGACTTTGACTTATTAAGGGTACGCAGCACGCTTGGACCAATTCGTCGGTACGTATTCCTAAAATGGTCACTAAGCGCCCTGTCAGAAAGAGATAGTTCCAATGATCTGACAATTTATAAGCTTGTTCATACAAATATTACACGACCCCATGTTTTATTATTACGTTATTTGAAAAATGGGAAAGGGAAGCAAATTATATAGTCGTTTGCGAGAAATGGTATTTATTTACATCCAAATATAAATTAGTGTCAAAAAATAAATGATTCAAATCTTATATTTTACAAACTATAATAATGAAGAATGAACCTAGATTATGTTCGGACAAAACCATATCATCAATAATTTTGGACGTACACCACCAAGGAGCGAAGTAAATTCAATCCTACATTTATATTTGACGAGCTCGGTGGCGTAGCAGTCAATGACGCGGCTTCGACACCAACGCTCGTGGGTTCGATTCCCACATAGGACAAACATTTGTGTGCATGAAACATGTCTGTTTGTCCTAGTCTGGGTGTTTTCTATGTATCATAAGTATGTATTTACAAAAAAAAATGTATTTACGTATGTTTATCAGTTGTCTAGTACCCATAACACAAGCTTCGCTTACTTTGGGGCTAGATGGCGCTGCGTAATTTGTCTGACAATATTTATTTATTATTTATTTATATGGCAATGTAATCGGACTGGGGAGTCTTAACAGTCGAGGTGGGACATTTAGGCGGACATTTTGGGGACATTGAAGCTACTCCCAACATACTGGAGGTTTCATGTATAAAAACCTCGAAATTTGGAAGTTTGCTCTGAAATGAAAACACGAAGCATTGGTGCGCAGTTAGAACTTCTTTTTGTTACGAATTACGATTCGGCCGACTGATACAGCCCTTCCGTTTGGCCTACTCCGCCTTGTTTCCGTATACTTGTTAATTAAGAAATAATTAAGAGACATTTTTTTTCTTTTTTTTTCTTTGAGCTGCTTCCAGAACACTTTAAAAAACCTAAAGCTTAAGGACGTCAGGAAATCCGTTAATACATCAACCTGTTCTAAGCGGCTACGTGATTACCAATCACACATACATATTATTAGTTAGTAATTAAAAAAGTATACATTTCGTACTGCATTAAATAACTAACACATAAAAAAAATATGAAAATTTAAAATAAACTTAATCAATAAGTATGTCAACAAAGCAAAAGCTGGGATTAAAGGCTCTCGAGCTCATAACTTCGGTACACAGTCGACGCAGAGGCGCTGCAGGGCGGTGTATTTCCGCCAAAAAACAAGTTACTTGTTTTGGTAAAAATATATTCTTGTATGTTATCCAGTCTGTAATGTACATATATCATACATGAGTTAACACTGCGGTGTTGACAACTTATATAAGAAGTAGAGTGAATGGCCGCTGACATAGTAATCCCTCAAAAGAGTTGAGAGACGTGACGCATTTATGAAACACAAGTTCGTTCCGCAGGCCTAGGATTCCTCTAATATATCACTGGTTGCCAGATCGAAATCTAAATATTTTTTTTGTACTACGTCGGGTGGCAAACAAGCATACGGCCCGTCTGATGTGAAGCGGTTAACGTAGCCATATTAACGCTCGCTACATAAAATATCGCTCGCGCGCCGCCACTCCCGCTGACATCGCAGCATCTCTTTCCTTTCTGGTGACCTCACTCACTCGCAGGAACACAACAGCCCTCAAGGGAACCGTTATTTGGCTGCGGTATTCTGTGAGGTGGAGGTACATTCCCCAGTCGGGTAGCTTACAATTACGCTCCCTACCTCTCTTTTCGCCAGAGCTTCGTTTGTCAGTCAGCAGGGTGCACCGCGTGCAGGTAAAGTTGGCTTTGGTTCAAAGATGTTGATTAACCACTTACACCCCGAATATATATTTGGATAACATTTCAAAGTGTCGGGATTTTGGGGTTGTTGTCTGGAGAAATGAAAATTTATAAGTAAAAATTTTTCGCGCGCTACGAGCCGCCCGAGGTCCGAACACCGCGTGTGCCATTATCAAATTATTATCGCGGTAGAAAATGATGATAAGATACGTATATTTGTCGGGAGATTTTGTTATTTGTCGGGAGTCTGAACATCACATGAAATGTCGGGATAATCCTAACTATATATACCACAAAATGTGGTATATAGTTAGGGTTTAACGACTGTCATCTAATGATACCAGCCGCTTAGTTAATAATTTGTCTTCACTTAATTTTTATTCAAAACTCCTGCATAATAATTTTATTGCTACTTTTTTAATGCGACATAGTAAATGATCATAAAACCAACCAATAAACAAACATAATATACATTTTTGAAAAGGTTAATCTATCATTGGGCCTCACCTGCGTAGCCTACTAAGCAACTGCTACCACAAACAAACTTTAAACACATTAGAAATAGAGGCTATTTTCCTGTGCGCATTGACTAGGAGGGCTTGGAATTCAGCGAAGCTTACGTGACCACACGCACGAATAAACTCCGTCGGTTATTTTGTTAACGCGTAGAATAGTTTTGGCACATAGGTATATATTAACGGCAGGGTTCGCAAAAATTCGATATCAATATATTAATACGTGAAGCGAACACTTTGTACATATTTTTATGAAAATTGAACCGGGACCGAGGAATATGAAATTTCGCACACTTATAGTTTATATAGAAAACGAGTGCAGAATGCTAATATTTAAAATATATATATATATATATATATATATATATATATATATATGCATATTAAATACATTAATCAATACACACATTACCATGTATTTGACACACAGACGCATATATACTCTTATATATATATATATATATATATATATATATATATATATATATATATATATATATATATATATATATATATATATATATATATATATATATATATATATACTCTCAAAATTTAAATTAATTATGAATTTCGATCACTGGGCAACCACTAGTATATTATACTAAATATCAATATATCCGATATTTGATATTTTTCCGATATAAGATATACACATGCATATGAAAAAAAATTTTAGTGTGAAAGATCTTAATTTTTTGATTAGGAATCGTGTAAAATAAAACCCGAATTACTATAATAAACCTTACTACTTAAAAAGTATTAAATTACAATTAAAACCGTTGGGTTTGTAAGTCGTTCATCAACATCTTTGAAACAAAGCCAACCTCACCTACACGTGGCTTTGCTGATTAACTTTCGAAATTGAGAAAATTTCCATGAGACCCAGAGGGTCTTTGTGTTCATATTTTTCATATTCATATATTTTATTTGCGAACATGGGTAATGTAACAATTCAGATGTAGTACAACAAATTAGTCCTACCATAAGTGTTCATGCGAGTGAGTAAGATTACCAGAAAAGAGTTGCTGTGATGGTAGCGCGAGTGGCGGCACGTGAGCATGCATACATGCATACATTATGTTGCAAGCAACTATAGGTCACGGCTTTATGAAATAGTAACTGCTTCGCTTGTCATCCGACGCGATAAAAAATAATAAGTATAGATTTTGTATAGTTCAAAGAAATAATAATATAAATAAATAAATATTGTCAGACAAATTACACAGCGCCATCTAGCCCCAAAGTAAGCAAAGCTTGTGTTATGGGTACTAGACAACTGATAAACATACGTAAATACATTTTTTTTTGTAAATACATACTTATGATACATAGAAAACACCCAGACTATGACAAACAGACATGCTCATGCACACAAATGTTTGTCCTATGTGGGAATCGAACCCACGAGCGTTGGTGTCGAAGTCGCGTCATTAACCGCTACGCTACCGAGCTCGTCAAAAATAAATAAATATTCCTGGACAAATGACACACTGCCATCTAGCCCCAAACTAAGCAAAGCTTGTACTATGGGTACTAGATAACTGACATATTATACTTATTAAATACGTTTTTTTTTAATATATACATATAATATATAGAAAACACCCAGACCAAGACAAACAGACATGTTCATGCAGACAAATATATGTCTTGTGCTGGGAGCGAACCCGCTACCTCAGAGACAAAGAGCCATTGCTAGCCATTCCACCGAGCTCGTCAAAGCCTTTAAAATTAAATTGATGTATGTGCGCGGTGAATATGTGCCGAATTTCCCTAATGCTGCACAATCTGTGGAACGTTAATATCATTTTATTCTTGTTACTGTAGCGAAGCTGTACCACTTGCTCAAGATGGAAGTAGTCCTTTTAGCCTCAACCTCGTGGAATCAGGAGAGCCGTATGCTTGTTTTTCACCTGACATACTATGTCGGGTGAAAAACAAAAAAATATCTACGGAATTTTAAAAACTTTAATTGCGTGATTTAATTTCGAGTTATCGTCAGGAATGTGGGTAAACGTGACATAAACTCGCATGTAATACATAATTTGTATCATCCGTAAGTAATTTCATTCGATAAAGTAGATAACACAAAAGAAATAACTACTATCAATCAAGTATAGAACTTATTGACAAGCGTCTTATAAACGGCGCCACGCACGATAACAATCTTATAAGGCTATGGGACAAAGTAAGGATATATAATTAAATATGCCGCTGAGACTTAATAACAGTTATAGAAATAGATCGACAGTCCAGAAAGTCGAACATCTCCTGAGAGGAAGGACAGTCCAGAAAGTCATACATCTCGTCAGAGCAAGGGCTGTTTACTAATGTAAGGCAAACCCGAACTCATGGGTTTCACTCATTTGAGTTAAGGCCCATGCAGACATGCTACTCAACGATCGACGATATAGTTGCGTATCTGCCCCCCTAGCCAAGTGTAATTCGTAGCGTAACGAACGTTAAATAAATCACGTGACATTTGTCAAAATCGAACGTAGGAGAATTGACAAATGTCACGTGATCTATCTAACGTTCGTTACGCCACGAATTACACTTGGCTAGGGGGGCTGAAGCTAGATGCAGCAACCGAACACTACGCACCGCACACATAAAAACACAGATCGCAGAAATCGAGTTCCTCAACACAGTGACTGAACGCTAGACCCAACAAAACTTTGAATGCTGGTCACAGAAACTTTTGGACGATATTGAGACCAAATTCAAAGTCGCCACAAAGTGATAAAGTATCGATACATCTGACAAATAGCGCATTTTCGCTACAGCGACCGAATGCAACAAGTCGTCAAAACGCGATGCAGTATCGATGCAATCGCAAAACATGTCTGCTATGGTCATTATTGAAATGAAGCCCGAAATTATTTATTCAGTGTCCACAAGGGCCCAATGCTCTAGTGGGCATTTAGGCACGTCTTACACTTTTTATAAATAATATTCTTACTTTTGGTCTATTCAATTTTTTTTGCAATAGAAAGTTATATATAATTAGGTAGATTAAGCACGTTAAAGATAATATTTGTTGTCTTACTTCTATCACTTTAAATACAGGAGGAGCATTAAATTACACATTTCTTTCGCAGTCATATTGCTGAAAATCTCGGGGATATGAATATAGAATAAGGTGAACGATTGCACCAAAACAAAATGATACAGTAAATCTGAAAATGTATTTAAAATCAGTGCCTAAATTTTGATTCGAAAGTATGAAATATGCCATGCAAAATACTGCTGCGCAGTGAATCAAAATGATATTGAGTGCATATAGCGAGTCATAAAACCATAGCCCGCAGGTTTAAGAATGATAGATAAGATACGGCATCCTTCATGACTTTGTTGGTATTGAGCAATATTTACACGAATTTATTAATATAAATGTTTTATCGAAATAACATGAACAATCAATTCTCAAACGTTAATCTTGATATGTTGATATCGTCTCTGCGTCATATAAAATGCATTTCGAAGAACACTTCTACTGATACAGATACGAAACAGACCCGGAGGTGTGTTTTCCTACTTATGCACACATTTGACATGATAAGAATAGAGGAAACTGGAATTGATTGATTCTTTCAGAAAACCAACATAACTTGGGCAAGGTCAAGTAACGCTAATGACCATGAAAAATCCATTATAAACATATTTCCTAAAAATAAAAACGATGATTGTGAAAAATATAGTGTCTATGAATGAAACATATCATAATCACTCTTCTGTAATGAGCGTATTTGTGCCTGTCAGCTTTTATCTTACACGGTCGATATTTTTAACTCGCGGGACATAACCAGCTTCTTGGTAACTTTCCCTTCTTATACTAAGAAAGAATTATAGATAATAACAGGTTTATCAGCATGTCTGATACCAGAGGCCTTGAACTATACTTTTGTACTTTGTTTTGTTGTTTTTATTACGATAAAATATATCAAATAAGTTTCTAGAAAGGACTTTTGAATAAATATCATCTGGCAATCCTGTCCAGTAATCTGCGACATGAGAAATAAATACCCATTCAATCTACTGCTAATTTATTACTTGTAAAGACAAAGGCTTTTGGAATAGATGATAGGAATTCTATTCAAAGTACGCCTTCTTATTAAGACGTAAAAAGTTGATGAACAAAGAGTTTGTTTGTAGTATTTCTATCGTACATATATAGGAGTGTTGGAGATACCATTAAGGACTAGAGCTGGAGCTACAAAAGATGACAAAGAAACGGATAAAGGTTTAGTTACAGGTAGCTTGTTAAATATATTCTTTATTGCACATTACAAAAAAAAAGGTTACAAGAGTTTCATCATCAGGTCATTTTAGTCTCCACAACAGGAGCATGACCCTCTCTCGTCTGTCCCAGACAGAAGGAGGATTTGGCCTACACCACGCTGGCCAGACGGGTTGGGGAGGCCTGATCGATGTTTGGTAATGTATTTCCCTTAGCCGCCTTGTACGACATCCACGGGAAGAGACGGAGTGATTCTATTCTAGTCTGCCGGAAACCACACGGCATACGAGAGTTTACGTAAGTGGTAATGGAAAGGCGAGCTTATCTCTAATAGAGATCTCTTTCAGCCAACCTTCAGCAGTGGGACAGTAGTTAAGTAGCGGTTAGAAGTAGTTATGTGCTTGGTTATTAATTACATTATATAACACGATATATACCAAGCATATACATATGTTATGCTGCCATAAAAAATGATGCGTTCGGACGCGGTACCGGAATTTACTTATTTTTGTACCAAGGACTGAAAATGTAAAAAACTGCAATCTATCAATTTGAATCCTCTGAAGGACCAAGTGAAAAAGTAGCACGAAAGATCTAATGGAGAATTATTTTTTTGCTAATACTTAGTTAAAATATTATTATATGTTGCTCGAAGAACCATCGACCATAATACTTTTAGTAACGTTGTTTACTTAAAGCTATACTAATAAAGCACTTGTAAGTACTGTTTAGCATAATTAAATTTATTTTTATCGACCGCTTTCGTCTTGACTCTTCAGGCATTATCAAGGTAAACAGATGGTATTCACAAAACATTTTGATACCGTGCAATAAATGACTAATTTTATAACAGAATGTTAATAATGTTCCACCAAGTGCCAATGCCTCCTTCCTCATCCAATATAACTTTAGTACTGTGGCCTACATATGAAAATTTCGATTTCGAGTAAACTCCAAAAATCTTAGCTTGTAAACGGAGTACAGTTATTTTATTTCGAGGATATCTAATCTAGATATACAGTTATTAATTTTAGTTAACAATTGAGGTCAGACAATCATATGATTAAAAATTTTAGATATGAAGAAAAAATCTATTAAACGTATCTGTATGTATAATAAATTAAAAATAAACCGTTTCTGTAGATATAACAAATGTCATCCAATTCATTTTCAGTTTATTATATTTTTCAATTGAGAAAGGGTCATTATGAGAAAAGGAAATATTGAGAAAGGAACATTTTCAGAAAGAAACAATTTAAGAAGTGGACATTTAGAAAAAGAACATTCTGAGAAAGGACATTTCGAGAAAAGGACGTTCAAGAAAGAACATTTGAAGAAGGACATTATGAGCTGAGAGTGTACGCTTAGATAATAAACAAATGCTAAAGTGCAATATTTTTTGTTATTTGATGGAAAAGATCTTATAAACTTATGCGCCGAAAACGCCAAATAAGTCTTTTCTGAATCCGCTCCAAAGATAGTAAATTAAGATCTGTATCGAGATATGAACATGAGAAAAATACTTAAGTTAGTATCTGTTACAAATTAATTTATTTGAAATCTTGTCGCGTGTCAGTTGTGTATCTAGTTTCAACATAGTTCGAAACACGGAAGATCTATACAGTTGAAATCACTAGAAAGTCTGTAAGTGTTGAGTAAATTCTGACCTTCTGAGTACAATAGGTTGTAAACTAGTTACGCAGAAAAGAATCTCTTCAACTCACAGTTGAGACCTGTTATTTCTTACGTTGTGATCAAGGCAAACCGCTCCGTTTGTATATTTCGTGCGGAGATGTTAATATCTTTGTACATTTATAACCGGTTACGTTATTGTTAGTATGTATTTGATTTTGATATTTAATTCAATATTGCATGACGATTTGGATTCTTGAACGATGAGAAAGATAACGTGTCTCATATGTCATACAATCTTCATACAATACATATATGTAGCCAGTCCTCCCGACAACGAAAGATGAAGGCTGTGCTAAATGCTGGATTGTTGGAGAGAGATTCAATAAACCCTATGACAGTCACCAGATACACAGCGTGGATTTATTTTCGTCCTTCACAATAATTCTTCTTACAAACTAGCTTCTTCGTTTTCTACGAGAGTGTTTGAGCACTTTTCCTTTTTATTTGCCCATCGTCTTGCTGTAACTGAATTGGAACTGTCGAATGCAGTCAGTAGTCAATTTACTGTTAACCAAATTAACGAACAGAACTCAGGAAGCTATAAACGTCCTCACCAAATAAATCAGAATCTAGACTGGAATAATGTTTTTCAAATAAAAGATAAACAGACTTCATTGAAGTCGAAATAAACGACGATAAACCTATAAATGAACATTTCAGGTTTAATTGTCATATCGGGATATCTTTTAACAGTTGTAATTTCTTTGCTTGCTTTTTAAAATATTGTTTTTCAAAGCGGACCTGTATTCCAGTGCGTACCGCCTTACAGTTACAGATTGATGAGGTTTTTTTTTAATATTAAGTAAGCGGGTTGATTAGATGCGTGTGATACACGCATCTTTAATTAACTTACCAATTTGGCCCGAGTATCACACCCTGTACCACTCCCGTGGAATTTTAGGAACATTAACACGAATTTTCCATTAATATGAAATATTGATGTTAGCAATTGCTTATTAGCCAATTATATAAAAATGTTTTCTTAGTTTAAGCGGACTCTTAGAGCAATTAGGCTGATAGGTCTGTGGATAATCATGAAAAGGTCAAAAAGAAATTTCCGATGGACTAAACTATACCGCAATACCGCAGCTAAACAACAATTCCCTTAGGGTTGTTGTGTTCATGCGAGTGAGTGAGGTCATCAGAAAGACAGGAAGGTATTAGGCTAGCAACGGATCAGCGACCTCTTGGTGTTGCTGATCGCCATGGGCGGTAGTTATTGCTTTCCATCAGATGACCCACATGTTCGTTTGCCCCCCCCCTATTTTTATATATGAATATAAAAAGAAATATTATGTAATATTCACGTCAATTAGTGAATCAATCCATTTTTTATACCACTTCAATGGAAAACAAGCATATAGCTCACCAGATAGGTACCGCAGAATATGGACGTGTGGATATGTGGAACGAGAGGGCCATCAGCATGAGGAGGTATATTACTTTGTGGCGCTTGTCAGTCCATGTGTTCTAGCTCGAGATAGACCCAACAGATTCATCTCGAGCTCCTTCGTGCTTCGGAAGGCACGTTAAGCCGTTGGTCTCAGCTGTTGTCATTAGATGGCCGTCATTAAGTGAAGTCAGTGGCCTTTGGGCGGCGTGGTGTAAGCTCTAAACCCCTTCGTGTGAGGAGAGATTCATATCCCAGCAGAGGATGAATATGGGTTACTAAACTACTTCACATCAGTTGGGCCGTGTATTTGTCTCCCATCGAATGTAGTATACAAAAAGTTAGAGCAATCAATGGACAAAACGTGACAAAATGCTACTTTTATTGTGCGTACGTGCCGAAGTGCGAATTATTTTATTATTTGCACCAGATGTATGACGGGGACAAATTAGCGTTACAATGCGATATTTTGCAGATGCCTGAAAATTATATTCACAATACATCGTAGCACTATTGCTTATTTTGACCACGTCATAGATCGAAGCATTTATCGAATTGTTTCAAATCATATAGAAAAAGGCGTATGTTAACATAATATGTTTAACGTCACGTACACCCGGTTCGTACATGTAGAAAGATTGGAAAAAATAGTACCGTGACGATGATGGCATACTTGAGGTAACTAAATGACAGTCCATTAGCATTTATTGAGACGTCCCAGACCCCTTCCCTTTACGATTCAGTTCCCCCTTTCATACCTCGTCCCATGGATTTTAAATACATTCATCCTGACATTTGTCAATTCCTCTTGTCTAGTATATGTTTTATGTGACTTTATTAATTATAACAATATTAAACTGTAGTTTGTTTGTCAAATAACTAACTGACAATTTGTGTTGTCTAATATGTCGTCATTGTCTTTTGTTTTAGGTATGTCAACAGATCTTCGGAATTGTTTTACCAATTTTTTAATTTTCTAATTTATGTAAACTCACAAAGCCATTTCGTCATGGCAGAGTCACTTACTAAGCATAGTCACCTACTCAGACACAATGCTGAAATAAAATAAATAGCATTGTCATTGGCGGGAACACCAAGATCGCCATGAAGAAGAATTGAATTGAATGGAGACGAGGTACGTACCGAAAATCTGGCGAGGGCTGGCTAGGCTAATAGATAATCTTCTAAATTTGGCGCGCCCGGTGGTCGAATGGCTAGCAATGAATGGCTACTTTGAATCTGAGGTTACAGGTTCGATCGCCGCGCAAGACAAACATTTGTGTACATGAACATGTCTGTTTACTCTGCTTGTCTTAGTATGGGTGATTTCTATGTATTGTATTTACAAGAAAAAAAAAATGTATTTGTGCATATCTGTTTCTTTTATAGTACCCACCTTAGTACCATTTTTGCTTAGTTTGGGACTAAGAAGGCTGTGTGTAAATTTCTCTGGAATATTTATTTATAAAAAAAAAATGTAGGTTGTTCTAACCATCAATATCTACAGATCCCCTGAGAATACCTCGCGTAGAGGCGAAACACGTGTAGCAGAGACGACCACGACAGTCGGGGCGGCAGTAGTCGCACGTTTCTTCTGTTTCAGATGTTGGAGATTCGCCGAGACGACCGCAGTAGCTGGAGAAGATACGATCAAAGCAGCCACGGCAGTCGCATTGATCTACTAACGGTAGTGGGTGGGTGCCAGCCGGCAGTAATTTGCAAGAACTAATTGGTGGCGAAGCACGCAAAATGGTGTAGACCAAATTGCCTGCTTATAAAAATAAGTTGTATAGAAGGCTATAATTTATTTCGCTATAAGACCTCCCATTGTATTTCCTTCCATTTAACGTCTTTTGCATATTTATTTCTTGTTGATGTAATAGTGTTCCGTTTTTTTTTATTCGAGACCAATCAAGCGTAACTTAACAACGAACGTAAACATACTTGAGTATTCGACAACTTTATCGAAGCATGCTACTTACCTTGTTTTTTATTCATAAACTATCGTTGATATATTCTAAACTTATATCATAATTGCGTAACATAATGTAATACTGGAATATCTGTGACGTTATTAATAGAACTAATGATATTATTAATAGAACTAATTGGCATATATTTTAATTTATAAACAACTAGCGGCTCGCCGCGGTTTCGCGCGGAAGCTATTTTCGAGATTTGGTAACAAAATATTGTTTAGTTACATACATAATAGCTTAATTACTGAGGAGCTCGAGGGCATCGTTGCTCGTGTCAGTGTAATCGACCACGTAAGTTAAGCAACGTCGGCCATAGCGGTCAAAGACGCGGCTTCGACACCAACGCTCGTGGGTTCGATTCCCACATAAGACAAACATTTGTGTGAATGTCTATGAACATGTCTGTTTGTCTTAGTCTGGGTGTTTCTATGTATCATAAGTATGTATTTACAAAAAAAAAATGTATTTACGTATGTTTATCAGTTGTCTAGTACCCATAACACAAGCTTCGCTTACTTTGGGGCTAGATGGCGCTGTGTGTGTTTGTCTGACAATATTTATATTTATTTATTTATATTTATATTACCTGAACTAAATTTATGATTTTATGGAATTAATACAATGAATAATAGAAAATAATAGAGATGGCGTCATTACGCGTGTCAGTCTAATTGAACACGCAAGTTAAGCAACGTCGACCGTAGCCTGTACACGGATGGGTTTATATTACCTCGAGCTCCCCCGTGCTTCGAAAGGCACGTTAAGCCGTCTATCCCGGTTGTTATCATTTGATTATTTTGAGCTCCTCCGTGCTTCGGAAGGCACGTTAAGCCGTCGGTCCCGGTTGTTATCATTTGATTATTTTGAGCTCCTCCGTGCTTCGGAAGGCACGTTAAGCCGTCTATCCCGGTTGTTATCATTTGATTATTTTGAGCTCCTCCGTGCTTCGGAAGGCACGTTAAGCCGTCGGTCCCGGTTGTTATCATTAGATGACGCCAAGTTAGTGCCTTTAGGCGGGTCGAAAACACTGGCCTCCGCCAACCCGCAGTTGAGCAGCGTGGTGGAGTACGCTCTAAATCCTTTCGATTGAGGGCAGACCCGTATCCTAGCAGTGCGCTGAATAAGGTTTGACGACGATGAATAGCTTAATTGCATATGCAAGCCTTCCGTAAATAAATTAAGCTAACAACACACCCCGGCCACTCCATACAAATATCACGCCGGTAACTACTACATAAACAATGACGTCTGCGCAGAGCGTGAATGAGCGTGTGTGCGTGCGATACAAACTGTTCCAGATTTGTCTCAGAGGGGAGGTGAGGTCGACACGAGAGAGCGGCAGGGAGTGGCCATACTGTACGTAGTACTATTACTTATACTGTGCTAACAGTGAAAACCATATTTGCCATATTGCTGTGGCCAAGAGGGGAAGTCAAATGCCAGCAGCTTCGTTCTAATTTCCTCTAATTAAATTCGTTGTGGGATCCATCCATCCAAGCATCTGTAGGTTTTTGGTGGTCACCGCTGCTAATCATTGCTACATAGGAGGCACAATATATACATATAATAATATGGTATTGTGTGGTGGGCCTGTCCCAATATTTTATGTATGACAATGAAAACCGCATCTAAGTCCGTTGTTTGGTTAAGTAATTAGCGGATAAACAGACAGACGCGGGAAGCGACTTTGTTTGTAATAAGTATGTAGCAAAGAGATAAAAATGATTAGACCATGACATATCAAGAACATTGACTTGTGTGCCGTAGATTGAGGTTGGTTTAGATTACTGGCGTGTCTCCTCTAACAGGTATATTGTGCAGCTAGTACTGCCCGGACAGACTTCGTTTTGTCAAAAGTTATTTTATTGTACTCTTGTCCACGCAATTTTTATATTTTGTCTTTATTAAAACTTTCCGTGTTTCTTACGGAAAATAGGAAAAACAATTGGCGAATTTTACGTGCCGTTCTCGAGTTTTGCGCTTAGGAACATTCATTTTTAATTATGTGTATCTCAAAGTACGATCTGCATAAATTTAAAACAATATAAGTATAAAGATTTCAAAACAATAGTATTGGAAATCAATTGCTTACTAAGTACGAGTGAGATAACTGTTTTCATCACAACCGTAATCATTGAGTTCAAAATTGCGTTGTAAGACTTCCTGTATGTTAGTACATACAGGAAGTTTTCCTAAGTAAACTGGAACGATGAGCATGAGTGGCATGTTTTTGTATAAGAGGGGGGGGGGGGGGGGGAACGAGCATGTGGGTTACCTTATGTAAGCTGTCACTGTAAAATGTCACTCACTCGCAGGAATCCAACAACCCTCAAGAAAATTATTATTCGGTATTCTGTGAGGTGGAGGTACTTCCTCAGTCGCACAGCTAAAAAAAATACTATGACATACCTCTCTTTTCGCCAGAGCCTCGTTTGCAGTCAGCAGGGTGCACCACGTGCAGGTGAGGTTGGCATTGGTTCAAAGATGTTGATGAAACACTTACACCCCAATGTTCGTTCAATAGCGTAGGATATAAACTTGGGTTTTTGCAAAGCAAATTGAAGAACGATTTTAGAGAATGACACGAACTCAGGGCCCATCTAAAAGTTAAAAAATATGTATGCGTAACTATACCATCAGGGACCCGTGGCAAATTCATCAGATGGGCCCTCAGAGGATGGTGACCTCTCTAATAAATCATCTAAGTAACCAACACTATAGAAGTTTTTTGTACATTTTTGGTTAATAATCTATAAATTTATTTTCAAAAAATATGATAATGTACCTACCTACCTATTAAAATTTTGTATGTTGTATATTATTTAGGTCCTAATTTAAAAAAAAAAATACTATTTTTGTACTAAGCTCTCGAGCCTGGGGCCCTATATAGTCTGGGGGCCTGTGACATTTGGCCCGCTGTGCCATCCTATAGTTACGCCACTGTATAATTGAATATCCTACTCGATCTTTTTAGCCTTGTTAATTTAAACAAAGTATGAGGTGCATGCATACGTATCCGTTTAGTTGAAACATGATTCATCAAACACATACTCGTACGTCAGCATTAGTTACATATTATTGATCAACCTACACAGATTCCCACGCTCCCGAGAATGTATACACCTAACATCTGTGCTGACGCTACATGTTTCAAGATATAAGACATACATATGTGTAATAATACTTATAACTCGCTGACTCGCGCAACTTTGTCTGCGTGTGACAGAGAATTGAGAGTGAAGCGTAAGGTTACCATTTGAAAGGTTATAGTGAGCCAATCTTAAAAGATAGACATATGTTATCATGGACTTTTTTTTTAACTTTTTAAGATGAATAATTCCGTCGTATATAATTGTTGCGTAATTTGAACCGTTTACGCAGCGCACGCAACGGAAGCTCTCAAAAGAAATATTTTTTCCCATTTTTGCAACATTTTTCATTGGTGCTCCGCTCCTATTGGTGGTAGTGTGACGTTATATAGCCTATAGCCTTCCTCGAAAAATAGGCTATTTAACACTAAAATAATTTTTCAATTCGAATATGTAGTTCCTGAGATAAGTGCGTTCAACCAAACAAACAAACTCTTCAGCTTTATAATATTAGTATAGATATATTCAACTAGCGGCCCGTCCCGGGTTCGCACGGGTCGGACTCGGAAACGGAGATAGAATCACTCCGTTTCTTCATCCATGTCGTATAAGGCGACTAAGGGAAATACATTATAAAACATCGATCAGGCCTACCCGACCCATTTGGCCAGCGTGTAGTATAGTTTTTGAATTGATCGCGTTCTAATGGACTTCATGTTATTATTAAAAGATAAAATTTGCATATTTGCAGTGATAGTGATAAGTACCATTTCAATGTCATTACTAATAGGCTAGAAGCCTATGTTCTAAAATTATAAGAAATATTTCATAAACATAAATCTTATAATTTATGTTTAAGAAATAATTCATGATAAATGAACAGATAGCTCGAGTTTTGTATATTTTACCATAGTCATATTTATATATAATTATCGTAAAATACATAAAACTAGAGCTATCTGCGATCTAAGAACTTATATCCGACTTGTTTTATGGTCGATCAAAGTTTGGTGGGAAAGTCCAATTTAAAATGATGAAATAGGCTTGTATCCCATTTTTTTTTTCGATTTGTTATTTAAAGACGTCGCAATAATATAAATATAGGTGAAATAATTACTTCGATTGCATAAAAACTTCTCGAGATATGATAACTTGAAGATCACAATTTTGGACTATCCCGAAAACGCTCCATACAAAAGGCCACCACGTTATGACGTCACACCGTGCTATTTTATATGCATTAAATCAGGAATTTGTACGACAGCTATGTTAAATATTGCGTTTATGTAGCCAGTGCCGTAACAAAAGTTATAGTAATTTTTATTGTTTCTACAATTGTCATATTTATTTTTTATAATTTCATACCTTTAAAATGGACTTTCCCACCAAACTTTGACCGAACATAAAACACGTCGTACATAAGTTATTAAAATTTTAAGATCGCAGATCGTTCTAGTTTTATGTATTTTACGTTACTGATAGAGAGTTTTTATAATTTTGTGACATGGGCAACAAGCCTATTATAAAAAAAAATAACTGGAATAACAATAAAAAATACTATAACTATTGATCCGACACTAGCTAAATAAACACAATATTTAACATAGCTGTCGTACAAATTTCTGTTTTAATGTATACAAAATACCCAGGTGTGCCGTCAAAACTCTTATGTTTAACATACAGCCTTTACATATAAGCCTTTTGTATGGAGCATTTTCGGGAAAGTCCAAAATTGACATTTTCAAGTTATCTTATCTATACCATTTCAATGTCATTATCAATTCTAATGTTAAAAATGACATTATAATTGAGACATAATGGGTTAACACACTGAAGGTACCTCAAGTTTAACATAATAACATGAGTAAAGACAAAACTATGCGTGACGTGTGAGGCCATATAAATGTACCGAGGTCGTCAACTTAACTTCCGACTTCTACGAAGAGATTAGTATCTAGCAGTTATTTTTAAGATACTATTGTACTTATGATTCTAAGTAGAAACTTAGTAGTGACTCGCAGATAGTCATCATATCACGATTTTAACTTAATGCAGGGGCTCTAGAGTTTATAAGACTGATAAAAAGAGGTTGACTGGTAGAGAATGCTTTTAGCGTTAAGTCCGCCTTTTGTACCCTTATGTAATTTTGTGGTCAATAAATTTAAATAAATACCATCAAAAACAGAACTTGTAAAATAAAACAAGTCTCGCAACTCAGGTCTTCTACCGTAAAAAGTTATAAGATCCATGTAATACCAAGTCGGTTAATTTATTCAGTCCCTACTTACGGGACCTTCTGTATTAAGTTATTACGTAATTAACTAACCTAACAAAATCTTATAGCGACCATATCAATATTAAAAATCTTTTATGTTTTAAATAAACAGAATGACTTGGCCATCGCATGAAAGCAATGTATCTCACAAGTGATACATATTATATTATATCAGATTGTTTAGTGTATCTTGTACAACTCCTGCTTGGTTACTAAAAATTCAGGCTTCTAGTTTTATCCACAACGAAGTTATAGGGGGTCGAAAATGGCCTGAATTGCTTCGAGAAAAGGATGGTACGGCCGTGCCGCTTTTTGCTCGACTTGGCAGATAAATAAAAGGACAAAACAACCGGCGCGGGAGGAGAGTCGGCTGGTGGAGCACATGTATGGCGGCGGGTTTAATTCGTTGCATTTATATTGCAGTCAATTGATTTAACCATTAATTCAATGGCTAGCTGTTTCATCGTGTGGTTGAAAAGCGTTGTTCAATGAAACAGCGAGCCGTTCAATTGAATGACTATTTCAACCAGATGGCTGTGACATTTATACGGACAAAGTATCGCGTTAACTATTGAAATAGAGTCGCTTATTCATTGGTTTAAATAAGCATTCTATTCAGTTATTGAATCGCAATAAGAGGTGGTAAGGGGGCTGCTCTCGATCTGGCGTCCGACACATATCCCGCTGTAGATCTCAATTAGTTTTGCGGTTTGGACAGGAATACGGCGGTTTAATTCCATGTATTTACATAGACCTGCGTCCGACCCGTATTCGACAGTACATCTCAATTAGGGAAGCCATTAGCGAAGGCCTATGTCCAGCAGTGGATAGATACGGATCGATGATGATGATTGCATAGCGGTGAATTCGATTGAGCAGTTATTCGGATTCAAAAAATAAATAAAGGGGTTTAGAGCTTCAATATGTGTATGAAATCTAAAGTGTAAAATAGGATAAGGTACGATGGGACTGACATGTCTTTTTAAGACCAAAGTTCCTAAATAAAATAAAGAGAAAAAAAAAAAAAAACTTTCCTTGGGGAGAACCACAGACTAAATAATGCCTCTAGTAGAACTTTAAGATTAGTAATTAAGTGTTGGTAAGAACATTAACAAGTTATTAACATAATAAAGTTATTGTTCTTTCCTGGTCTGCGGTGAGCTCTGACGTGGCGCCCGTCTCAAGGTAACAACTAATCACAGGTAGTACCCATGCCGCTTATCTCTATTATGGCTTAGGTATGTTATTGGCAAAATATACAAATTCTAATTGGATAATTGGATGTAAATAATATCATTACCTAATGATATTATTTACATCCAATTATTCTTGTTGTGTTGTTTAATTGCGTAAAGTTAAAAATTTTCATACATAAGTTTCATTTCGCGGCTCCCCTAGTGTGGAATACGGTTAATTGTATATGGACAGCGTAAAAACCTTTATCCATACTTTTTTAGTTTTTTCGTACTTAAATTTCCTCGTGAACATACCTCGCGATTGTTTCCCAAATCTGTTTCAATGTTGTGAATTGTATTTGCATTATCGACACCTTGGGCCCGTGGGCGCTACAAATTGACTGACTGTCATAGTTGAGTTGAATCTAATGACAACTGATATGTTGAAATCTGTCAGGATGTAGAGAGTGCCAAAGCAATCCATAAACATACGGGTTAGTATTATAATGACTTAGTATACAAATTGACCTAAGCACTATAAAGATGAGATATCAGAACGACCAACCCTACAAAAAGTCTATATCTGAAATTGACGAGTAGCAAAATGACTGGTTATCGAAACGACTATTACCGTGAATCGACCATATCGCAGGTTGACTGCATAGCCACAATGACTGTACACTCAAGATGAAATTAAAAAAAAACTAGAAACAATACAAATAAAAATATTGAAAAAATGAAAATCACTATAATACAACATTTCTTGCATGACAAATTTCCTTCGGAACAATACTTCTTTATAATAATTAACAGTTATTATATTTCAAGTACAGACACATCAGTAGTACATAGTCCGATTGTGATCATGGAACAAAAACAAGTTAAGCTAGCTAGACTAGATAAGGAATATGAATTCTTCAGATATACGTTTTTAAATTTTCTTATCTCATTTATCTTTCGATATTTAAAATCAAATAACGTTCAATCTGACATTAGTTCCTAAATATAATATAACAAACGTACGAAACTGAACTACCAATAATACATATTGGACTTTGTTCTACGGATGAGTCGATACATACATACACTCGAAAAACACAACCTTTTTCTTCAGTCGGATAAAAAATGTATAGAAAGAATGAAAGGAAGGAGTAGGCTGGCAACGGATTTGACGAATCGGCGACCCCTTAGTGTTGTTGACTCCATGGGCGGTGGTGATTGCTTTCCATCAGGTGAACAACATGCTCGTTTACCCCCGCTTATTATTATAATGTATATTAATAATTACACTACTTGTGGACATGCTCAATGAGGTCAAAGTTTAAGCACTGATAGACGATTCAAAATTAGGCTAACGTTTTAAAGTACCTAACAATATAGAATAGCGCAACGGTTTTTGTTTCGTTGTTAATAACTTAAAACTATTTAACGAATTTCGTTGTGCAATGGAACTGAAAAATCTGTAACATTGTTTGTACTAAAACCTACCAAAATTCTTGAATATTAGAGGCACTTATGAACCGACGACCTCAAGAAAGCTGGTGGATGCGAAAAGCGGAGGATCGCATATGGTGGAAAGCATTGGAGGAGGATTATTTTTTTTTATACTACGTCGGGCGGCAGACAAGCATACGGCCCGCCTGATGTGAAGCGGTTACCATAGCCATATTAATGCTCGCAACATAAAATATCGCTCGCGCGCCGCCACCCCCGCTGCCAATGCAGCATCTCCTTCCTTTCTGGTGACCTCACTCACTCGCAGGAACACAACAACCCTCAAGGGAATTGTTATTTGGCTGCGGTATTCTGTGAGGTGGAGGTAGCTTACATATACGCTCCCTACCTCTTTTCGCCAGAGCTTCGTTTGTCAGTCAGCAGGGTGCACCGCGTGCAGGTGAAGTTGGCTTTGGTTTAAAGATGTTGATGAACCACTTACACCCCAACCAGTGGTGGTGGTTTTATCCAGCAGTGGGTATATACATACAGGCTGATAATGAGATGATTGAGGGCACAGTGGTTTGAGTTATCTCTGCAACACGTCTATCCGTTTATTTACTCACTAACGACCTACCCCGGCTATTCACGGTTACTACTATACAGGCGAAAAAATTTTTGAAAACTGTCCAGTAAATTTTGAGTTTATCCGTTATAAACAAAAATACATATATCTCTTTATAATATATATTTAGTGTAGCTGTATATTCTTGGAAAGAAAACAAAGGCTGTGGTACAACTCAAATAACATGTATATAAAGTAATAGCAGCTATTTTAGCTATAACCAACAGAAACAAAAAAAAGAAACTCTTTGGGAATCCCAACCCAACATCACTCGTACTGTTCTACTCGATTATATTTATTTTTACTGACCGGTTTTGCGCTTACGGCATCATCAAGGTATAATAAATAACACGGTCTCGACAAAAAAAAGGACTATATAGTATTAGCCGTGCCTGCGAATATGTCCGCGTGGACGTTTAGTAAGAACGGTCAACTTTTTCGTTTATGAACCAATTACAATAAAACCAACACTAAATGTTACGGGAAACTTGCCAAAAAATATCAGCGAAAATTGCATTCAAATCGGCGAAGCCGTTTCTGAGATTAGCGTGTACAAACGCACAGACGAACAGATAAACCTAAAGAAGAAAGAAAAAATCTAATAACATTTTTTGGTACCGACAACATAAGTACAACGTGTATAATGCGTACAGCGAGTGAGTGAGTGAAGACACCAGGAAGGAGTTGCTGCGGTAACCCAGTTCGCCACCATATTGGCTCCTACGTGTGAGGATGAATTCCCTGCAGATGGTGAAAGTGGGACTATAGACTGTATAGGCTGTAGGTTATCATATCAAACAACTCTTTCGAACACAACCCGGTCTATAATCGGTAGAACACACAAAAGGAGGCAAAGTCAGTCCATAAACTTAAAGGTTCAATACCATGCGAAAGTTTATCATACAGTTAAATAGTTTAATAATCGAATCACAAGGTCCAAGCTGGTATCCCGGTGTCCCGGCTCATAGGTGAGAACAGTACTAAAGGTATATATATATCTAAATAAAAATATTATAGAGTAATTAAAATATAGTACAAGTTATTTATTAATATCAAAACAGTAGAGTCGCTTAACACGAAAACGTTATATTTCTAGCAATTAAAGTACTTAAGTACCTAACTAATTTATGAGTCGTATTTTAGTTTCACACCTTGGACATTTTAAAATAGTTGCATTTTTAAGTAAGACATTCATATAAATAAAATAGAGAACTTTACATAGCTTTTCTTCTCAACGGAATATGACGGAAGATCGTCAGAGCTAGATAAATCATTTCTAGATAAACCGATGTATAAATTTACATACATAAATATTTCATTTAAAGATGTAAGAAGTCATCAAAAGTGAAACCTGCTTAAAATTTACTTCCATTGTCATTTAATACCATTCAATCTTCTGAACACACAAAACCGCCATCTAATGGATAATCAGTTTCATAAATTAGTTTTATAACAAAACAGTTAATGAAAAAACGTAAATAACGCACTGATAAATTAATTATCACCAAGACAACGGTTATTTCTAATTTAATTGCCGTTTGCAATGTAGAATTAAAACGAGGGAAAAAAAATATACCTGCCGGTTGGCGCCGGCATGTCGCGGGAGAAGGGAGGGTCGCGGGGGCGGGGAGGGAGAGCCTGAGGGGGGATGGTAGAGTGAGGTCAAACTCGATGCAACGGAACGCGAGAGAGGATCCTGCGATAACAGTTATACAATAACGTGATATTTTTTCAGATATCGTTATAAAGTGTAAGAGTATAATAAAAAAAAAAATTAGGTCTCATCTGATTATAAAATGAGCAGACATGATACCTTTGAAAAGTGCTTTTTTTGTTTATAGCTCAGCATAGTGGCTCCGCTTCACTTAATAGTAAGCGAAAAGAGGAGCCCAAATTGCAGCGGCAACCGACTAAACACTAGACAACAGTATTCAGTCGGTTGACACTGCCATGCTGGCCAATGAGGTGCTTCTTCATGCTTCGTTTGAAGCATCCCATGTTATAGACAGAAGGAAAATACGTGCCGGCAAGGCGTTCCACTGAGATATGAGATATGAGAGCACAATGGTGCCACAGAGATAGGAGTTGCCGAACTTTTTAAGTCAGCAAAGAGATGTTCTCAACAGTGGAATAATGACAGCGGAACCCTGCACAAGTGCACATAGCGCAACACTGCATAAAGGAAAACAGTTTTTCAGAGCACTCACTATGGTAGAGGTGAGGTGAGGAGATAAGGAGAATTATGTGATTGTATTCAGGAAATACGGCAGTCTTTTTAGATTACACGCCTACGAACGAAGTCGCGGACGATAGTAAGTATTAATATTAATGTCTAACATATTCAGTTTAGTTACACAAAGTGATAAACGAATAAAAAATACATGACAATAAAACCACCGACAATTTTGAAAAACAGTATTTTTTCAAGATTCCAATATTTATAAAACACGATCCAAACAACGTAACGCGACGTAAATATAACAGATACGCAAGACCTCGTTATCGTGCAACCGCCATCACTAGTGAGGTCAAGCCAAAGCGGCGGGGCCCCTCGCCCCTTCAATCCCCCCTCCGGCCGTATAAAATAGTGCCCCCACGCGCGCGCCGCGTCTATCGTTACAACGCCGCCGTGTAGCTCTACGCTCCCGCGATACCGAAACCACGCGCACAAAATTGTGAAAGTGCAGCTTATAAAACGCGATTTCACGAGTGAGAGTACTTTGCCGCGCCGACGGCCGCCGAATACCAACTTCGCAACAGTTAAGTGGGAGAGAGATTGTCTCGTGAATTTGAGAGAGGAGAGGGTTCAATGGAAGCGAGGTTCGTG
Organism: Hypsopygia costalis; assembly: GCA_937001555.2. Taxonomy (NCBI): domain Eukaryota; kingdom Metazoa; phylum Arthropoda; class Insecta; order Lepidoptera; family Pyralidae; genus Hypsopygia; species Hypsopygia costalis. Next base: position 3,272,359 of record OW443340.2, on the reverse strand, counting down.
ACCTGCCGGAGTTTCCAGCAGATCAAGCCGCCCGAAAAGAGCCTCGCGCCGCCACCGACGGTCAAGGGGCTCTTATCACGTTTCGGGAGTCAGGCCCAAGCTTTATTCGCGCCAAAGAAGCCCCGCTTCGGATCTTCAGTAGCAATACATAAACTCCGTGAAACCAAGTGGTTTAAACATGAAGAACAAAACATATTATGTGCTGTCCTCGAGTCAGGATTCATCCTTGAAGTCAGGGCGGAGGATCCGTTGCCGCCAGACTCCAGTTTGTCACCAGACTATCACATGTATGCGATCGCCATGTGGAAGAAGGGTAAAGGTATGTTTATCTTTTTTATTTGTCGATATTTCGTTAAGTTTAACATTGCGAAATCTAGTTATCGTATTGAATTGGGACAGCGATAGCGTGTGTAACGCAAGAGGTGCGAAGCGACACTGAGTGAGTAAAGTTGGAACGATTTGGTCATGGTCGCACGTACCGAACGGCTATAGAGTACAGAATAGAACTTGTACACATAATTCATTCTGTTGGACGCGTCCGCGCGCCCATTGGCGTTAATTACATCAACAAGTGTATTGCTAATGAACTAGACGCCGGCTGTTCAAGGATGTCCTTTTCAATAATTTAATTCAACTCTGAAAGTCCTATTCTCGCTACTTATCATTGAAAATTGATTATAAATAAGTAGACTTCCTTGACTAAAATTAATCTGGTACTCAAAATAGTAGACGTATTAAAGATTGCCTTCAATTTCTTGTATTTCAAAATTTAATAAAGTAAATATTGTCAACAGAAAAAACAAAGAACCCGGAACAGATAGATGTGTTCACCGTGCAACAAAAAGGTGTGCGCAAACGTGTCGTCAAGACAACACTTGGTGCCTTCTGGAAAAAAGACTCTGTGATCAGAATACACAATGTCGATGACAAACAGGAGACACCCAACAGTGAAAAGGACATAAGAGCCAAGGTAAATAAATCGAGGAAAGTATGGGTTTAAGTTTCCAATTCCAAAAAAAAAACAAAATCTATTATTCGATAATAATTTCCTGGAATCGGTGAAATTTGTCTTACATCATGAAAATATTAAGTAATCGTAAATCATTGCTATCGCCCCGACATGAGACTTCAATCGATTACTGCTCAAACACGTTTCACCTGCGCCTCCTATTGATTAACATAAAACGGCCTTCATGGACGACACCGATAATCTCAATATAAAGTTTTTTCAATTCGTTTATTCACCGCATCATCATTACGCGTATTCCAAAGATAACATCATAATTACGACACTAGACTAGACTTAACCTCGATCGTTTGTAAACAGTGTGAACGTGTGTACGTTTAGAAACTCAGATTCGATTAATGACCTCAAATTCATTATTCAAATAACCAAATGCCCCGATTACAATTCAGCAGATGTGCAAGAGCACTGTCAGGATTAAATTTTCATGGTACGTCAACCTCTTATTAGGGCATCTACTATTAAGATTCAATCCAATTGAACAATGCCATTACGATCTTAAATCGAGTCGCTGCCCCAACGTTAGTTAGAATGGAAATGATTTAATGCATGACAGAATTCAAACCTTTAATGGTATGTCACTTATGTCTATCGAACTTTGAAGTTCTTCCTTCAATCCGTAGGCTTGCGTCAGAATTGGAAACCTCTCGTTTCAGATAGCGAAAGCCTCGTCGGGGCTTTCGTTCTTTGGACACTGTGGACACAGTCACACAGTGGACAGTGGAACAGCTACTAAGGAACGGCTTCTACTGATTGCAGCTGGATATGGCAACTAAGTCAAGATTCGAGAGAAACTGGCATAATACACTGCATTTCGTCCACTGGTGTCGTTATGGAGAAACTCCGCAGGAGGCTCGCATGAGACAGGTAAATATATAGAAGAAAAAACAAAACTATATTGTTTATTTTTCTTTACGTAAGGTTATTCTAGAACCATCAGTCATTATAACGGTACTTGATTGCGTGTTTTAATGCGCGCAAAGTTCAAACCATTTCAACGAGACCTTTCTAGTTGCAGTTACGATGCATTCCACAAGCATTAACCTCGCAGTATACAATACAAAAGCGAGAATATTTATGACTATGATTATATCCTTACTGAATCTGTACGCGGTGAAATCCGTCATATATAAAAGAAAATATAAAAATCTCATTTAAACTACATAAGTGATAAAGTTTCTAACTATTAGAATACCGTTGCTATTGGTGGTTCAAGAAATAAGCCAGTTGAAATTGCATGCAAACGTTAATTAAAGAAATGTAAAGCTGTCTTTACAACAAACAATACTTCTTACAATTTTCTATACCTGTTGTTATAATCCCTTTGTGTTTCATTATTTGTAACGACAGTTTCTATAACGCTGCATTCACAAAAGGCCAGTTGGAATACTACAAAACGTCGTTTTGCTTCTGTTTTATTTGGGATATTGTTTTGTCATTGCCTTATTCATCTTTGCCAGTACTTCATAAACGATTGACATATTATTATTTTGCAGCTCATTTCATTCTATTCATCGCATAAAGTTGCATTAAAAAAAAAACCATACAACATTCAAACATGCAATCCTACTGGGTTGATTGCAAAAAATGCAACCCAAATGTGGTGTGAATGTAGCGTTACTCATGAACAAGAAAAAAAAAAAGAAAATTAATTTCTATGCTTATGTGATGTTTGTGGCAAATGTAGTTAAATTTATTGGAATGTCGACTTTCCAATTGGGGCCTCACCATTTCGACGGAAGGACCGGATACATTGAAACTGGGTGCATTGGACACGACTGGCGATCATTCATGAGGGAATGCATGAAACGGGTACCGACGAATAAAAAAACAAAGATCGCACAAAGTAGCAATTTTGTTACAGATCAGCTTAACGACGTCGAAAACACCTATGATTATCATCTTTTGATGGTAATCGTTGAGGCGCTTTGGACACTTACAGCTGGCAACATTACAAGTACCGGTGAGGTTTTGAATTTTAAATACCAATTGGTATAAAATGTACCGGATTTCAATGTGCCCCATATTGTGTGTTGAATGTTTATGTCAATAGATAGTAGTATGCAGTACACACTTGTACCAATGTACATACATTATTTATCTTTCACTGTCCTAGGCGAGCGATGCTATACGACACAATATTTAGAGAATTAAACAGTAAGGCCTAAATTATAATCATATCGTGAACTCTACATACACGTATTTTCGTTGAGATTTCAAATTTATTTTCCCATTTTCCTGTGACCTTGTCCTAATATAAACTATCTATCGGGTGGTGCGTAGCACGAGAGTTGTCCCGTACCGTAGTTTTTGTTTTTTATCACAGTGACTTTTTGAAGGAAAGAACATAATTCGATAGTCGTCATCTTTAATATTTCGCTTTCATCGCTTACCTATGACCATATATTTTACACCCACATGATATATTAGACACAAACACGACAGCAGATAGTAAAAACGGCGTTTAACGCAAACATCGACTTTGGAATGTTATAATCAACGATGATTATGTAGAAAACGTAATACGTATACTTAAACAAGGTATTGTAGCAAAGAAAATTAATTATAAATTCAAAACAGGTGTTTAAGTTTGCGTAAACAGTATTTTTCTTGAATAAATAATTTTCTTGGATAGGTTATTAGAAGATCGAGAACTTTAAATGTTGGGTTTCTTAAATTTGTAACCATATATTTAATATGTACTCCCTTTTATGCCATATTATAATGCGATGCGTGGGAATGGATCAGTTTTGGCGCATACTGACTCGACAATTTGAGTAATTTTGATTACTTATATTATATCTGCCTGCTGTCATGACATACAACTTTGACCAATTCCCTACGATAAACTGGATAATTCCTGAAGGTTCGCTTATTCCACTTAAACAGAATCTATGTTAGACTATCGAACCCAAGGTAACAATAGACATAATAAACTTACATTACACTTGAGGAAACTAAAATAAGCCTACACTTGTATCAACAATGAGGTAAGACGCTATTGAAGAATTATAATTGAGCTTGAACAATTCTTGTTGAAAATTTTAAGGAGAAATAATACTTATAGTATTAAAGAAAATCGTTCACTACACACTTGTAACACTTTGTGTTAAACTAACTCTACCTAACCTAACTTTATACACAAAATTAACTAGATAGGAATTTAATAAAACTTTATACATAATGTTAGCCTATAGCAAGTCAAAGGGGCGCGGACTATATATTACGTATGTCTGTTTATTTATCAACGTATTTAATCTCTAATGCAATAAATACCTCAAGATTGTGATAATAAAATTAACAATAACAATACGTGACGGATACGGAGCTACAAACAGAAATGACAGTCTTTCTTTATTACAATCCAACTCAATATGAACTTCAATTTAGTTGAAACTGTAAGATGCATTTCATGTTAGTTGGTTATAAAGTTCTTATTAAGGGCGTTCTATTGCATAAAGCATGGATAAGTGTACACGTAGACACTTGTAATAACCCCATGCTTGTTTCAAAACCGTCCTAATCAAATTACCCATTTAACAATAATAATTACAATTAGTGTACAAAAACAATAATGACACTTAACAATATATATTTTCATACAAACAATATCAACACTTAATAATATACATATATATATTAAGCAACAATTTCCCAATTAATATACATCGTTAGTATATAGTACATATGTCAAGACAGTAAACGTGAGGCTTATGTATTTATTGTTTGTGTAAGGTGATTGGTTAAAAAAAAAAACTAATTTCAGCAAAAAGTTAAATACACTTAAACCACACTAATAGTTACTTATAGTTATTACTTTATCGGCTCGGGTTTTACCTTTTTCAAAAATACTGAGTGTCTTTTGAAGATTTGCATCGTAATTAGAATTTTTGTTTAAAAAACAATTTATTGGAGCAAGTTAATGGGAAAGGAAGCAATTTCAAGACTAAAATAAATATTTAAGTTAAAAAAAATCTATACTTATATATCTAATAGTTTCCTTTTAGTTTTCTAATAATGACAATGGGCACTAAGCCTTTAATCAAAAGCTCATAGATTCGAGCCTTTTCGATCATTAGCTGTCATTAGTCGTATTATAGTTTGTTATTTCTATGATTATATCAATTTTAACCATACCTACATACTTTCAAAACAAGACATACACTAGATTTATTGTCTATAATTTTCTTCATTTTGTTTAGATTTTATAAATTCAAATTTACACGAAAAAACACAGAATCGAGGCAATATACAAATTTATTACTAATATAGATAAAATAAGAACTCAATTTCCCTTGTTACAGATAAGCGAGTCGCTGAAGTGGGGCAACATCGGCATGAATATGGGCGTTATGCTTGTCAGTCAGCAGCACGGCAGAGAAAAGGCAAAGTCCGTCTGAGTACCGCCTCCCAGCGGCTCGACCGCTGGGCACGCCTGCTACGTCTGCTTCTGGCCGCCCCGACATAAGAAAATCGACCATGTTTAATTTCGAATTTTGAAATTCCTTCGCCGATTGTGGGCAAAGGATTCTCATGAGTTCAAGTTCCTTTTTTGAATTTCAAAATCTCTGATTCTCATGTTTCTTTTGTGGCAGTATTTCGTCTCTCTTTGATTAGCATACTTTTGGCTCAATGGTACGTAAAATCATGATAAAATTGATAATTATAACATTCCGAGTAATGATAAAAGACGCCCCTAGGTTCGTACTTTTAAATTTTTTGATATAATGCCCTAATCTATTGATATTATCGTGTTTATCGTACTTTATCATAATGTAAGCGATAATAATAGGAATTCTATGGTCTGAGAGTGACACCCTAGTCTTATGAAGTATTTCTTTAAACTTTGTATGATTTTCTGAGCAAAGAAGACTGTTTCTGATTTTCTATGAAAATTTATAATGACTACGAAATATTAAGCAAAAAAAAAATCGAATTTGGTACTTATTTAAACAAAAAAAAGATCATATACTTTTTTGAAACAAAAAAGTTGTATTTTCGTAGTCGATAAATGTTATACTTGCAGAGTATTGAAACATGTTTAAAAAAGTATTGTTTAATTTATGGTTCGTGTAATTATCGACCTAATGTATGTTAACGTGACATTCAGATGTTGACTGTTGTGAGAGTATTTTACTCGTAAGTTAAATGTTCTATTTATAATGAAGCATTTTTTTTTATATAAATAAATGATTACTAAATTACATTTGGGATTTTTATTTATAAAACCAACTAGACTTAAGTAATGCACATACAGAGATGTGAGTAAAAAGAGAAAAAGGGGGTATCATTATTTGCTAAAACAGTCTTCGTAAACCCAATAAGGAAACGAGATAAAATCGATTTCTATAAGTCTAAAGATAAAGTAAAGTAGATATTATGTTCAGCAGTCTGTGTTCTAATTTAAACAGAGTTTCCGGGTCATATTAGATATCTATTTTTACGAAAACTAATGATAATAACCGTTTTTTTTTGTTTTGCACATCAACGTTTGAACCGCGTTCATCAAATTTGAGAAAACTGTTGTCAAATCGAGATGGAATTATCCAAATTAATGTATTAAATAAACAACATAATTAGGTTCTTTCGTCGGAATTGGGATGGTCTTTCATAATATATATATATATATATATATATATATATATATTCAAATACAGTATAATATTGTATACTTTCTGGAAAACGAAGGATAAAAGTTCAGGATTTGTTACAAAATCGGAGCAATTTCAGATATGGACTCTTAAAAAACGACGCACAGCGCCCCTAAATAGGTTTTCGCTTTAATAACTATCACTCGCGCTTTTCCACCATCGATGGCTTGCCCTTTTTCACTTTCAGGAACACATTTAAAGCACTAAGCCATTCAAAATATAATTATCAGTCATCATTCTACACGAGAATTAACAAAATTTAATGTATCACAAGGTATTTTCGAACTTGGCAATCACAAGGATGCACTGCCAAGCTTGTATTTCAGAGATGGCATAGTAAACAGTTTGATTGGTTCCGGATAGCAGAGTGCATAATCGTAAACTGCGACTGGTTCAGATCAACAATCGCAGTAGAGCTACATCATTGCGGTTTGAATAATGGATGACTAAGCGGAAACGCCCTATACGTAGGTACGTTTGTAGACTTTAGTACAATAGTAACAGGAAAGGAGTAGCTTAATATCTGGCTATCAATATGACTGTATCTAGTTTGTCCCGAGTCTCGGCATCAATTAATTTTTTTTTCTTTTTTATACTACGTCGGGTGATAGACAAGCATACGGTCCGCCTGATGTGAAGCAGTTACCGTAGCCATATTAACGCTCGCAACATAAAATATCGCTAGCGCGCCTCCACCCCCACTGCCAACGCAGCATCTCCTTCCTTCCCAGTGACCTCACTCACTCGCAGGAACACAACAACCCTCAAGGGAATTGTTATTTGGCTGCGGTATTCTGTGAGGTGGAGGTACATTCCCCAGTCGGGTAGCTTCAATTACGCTCCCTACCTCTCTTTTCGCCAGAGCTTCGTTTGTCAGTCAGCAGGGTGCACCGCGTGCAGGTGAAATTGGCTTTGGTTGAAAGATGTTTATGAATCACTTACACCCCAAAATTATCTATAATTATCCCACAGGGAAGGTGTTTAAAGAGCATAGTTTACCACGCTGATCAACTACAGTTTGACAGTGGCCAGTGTTTTCAAGCCGTCAAAGGTTACATTAACAATTGACAACTAATGACAACAGCAACGACCGACGGCGTAACGCGTCCTCTGAAGGACGGTCGTTGACGAAGACGTTCGGAAGAATAAATCGGTACTTCGCGTGTCTACTTAAGTATAATTCTTAATTACGTAGTATCCAGCCGACCGACCTTTGCTCAGCTATACTCAGCATTCTTAGGAGAAAACGAAGTTGCTCAGAAACCTAGTTAGTTTGATTTTCGCCTCCGTAGTTGTAAAATTCATCGAAATCGTTAGAGCCGTTTGCGACATCGCTGTGTTCAGTGGTGTATAATTAGAACGAGTATTGCATGTTAACTGCAAGTACAGTCTAGAAATAATTTCCGAGGACTATTTGGACAATTAGCCAATGCCACGCATTGCAATCAATGCAATGCAATCTACAGCTGCACGAGGTAGGCGTTCATATATTTATACACGGTCACAAGTGAGAAATAAACTATAAAAATCGTCCTCTAAATTGCTAGTATCCAGGGCTGTTATATTGACATGTAAAAAAATCTCAGTAGCGATATTTGAAGCGAACCATCGGCAATTAAAAAGCCCATTAAAATGTCGTTACGGAGTGAATTTTAATATTAGTTATGATATTTACTCATTACTATAACATAGAACATATGTCTTACCCATATATCTCATATATCTATGGAGTTGCCAGATTTTAAAATATGCGGCGGATAGTTGATTAACGTATAAAGTATAGAGTAACGTATACATTATAGAGGTACGTATACAGTATAGAGGTAAAATAGAAATGTAGAGCAATAAAATTTACACCTTAATGCTATTGCATAAGGTTTATTTTACATAAATGATCGTTTCATGTATCATCGGCGATTGTTATGTTACATCTGCGCGTAGGAATTTGCGCCTTTTGTGTTATGCTGCACATCTCACGCCTTCAGTTTGCCGATGACGTGGTCATAATGACTCAATCGTTAGAGGAGCTCAGTGGGATGATAAACGATCTCAATGCATCTTCTATTTTCCTTGCGTGATATTAATTTTGACAAGGTTATATATGGCTTTAGTTTTATTTTTTATATGGAAGAGGGGTAAATGCAACTAGCTTCCGAAAAGCAGTTAAATTGTCGATCGCCGATGGTATAGTAGCATCTCTATTTGGACCTTTAAAATACTTCTCAGTTTTGAAAGGGCCTCTTAAAATTGGTTTCCATATTTGTTTTTTTGTAATATGAGAGGGGGGCAAACGAGCATGTGAGTCACCTGATGGAAAGCAATCACCACCGCCCATGGAGATCAGTAACACCGAGGGGTCGCCGATTCGTTGCCAGCCTTTTAAGGGAACTATAGACTGTTCTTGAAGGCTCCCATGTCGTTATGGTTGATGTGAAGTCAGCAATTGATATAGTTACAAGGAAAATCGATTTGAGATGGTAGTGTGTATGGGTATATAAAGGCATATTGTCGAATATGTTTGTATGGTTTCAGATTAAGCTTTCTTCCACATACTATCAAGCTGTGGAATGAACTGCCTGTTGAGGTTTTCTTTGGAGACTACAGCATGGGTTCTTGAAAAAGGACGTGAAAAGGTTACACGCTCCATAGGCAGCGGTAACTGCTTGCCATCAGACGGGCCGTATGCTTCTTTGTCACATAAGTGGTAAAAAAAAGATAAAATTGCAGCTAACGTTTTCTATTGTACGAGTTACAACATAGTGGAATCCACTGCCGGTATACATATTTCCTTTTTCTATGATTTTTTTAATATAACAAAATTGATCCTGGCCTGCTGGGTTACTTAGACGAAGTATGAATTTATAGATAGACCGTCAAAGGGGGGCCACCAACGCAGCACTATTGGCAGTGTTGGCGGCCGCCAAATTTGGTTTTCACCTTCGCCTGATGGATAGTATTATCCATCCTATATATATATATAGATATTTTGGCGGAAAAAACATAAAAGACATAGACGTAGCCAATGTCGACGTCGCAAAAGTCATACATTATCAGATAAGGAAGTTATAATTTCCGCCGATATATAAGGAATTGATAAAATGATAAACAATACTGGCACGTGTTTATGTGATTACCACATATTAAAACACTTTCATTAATTGACTAAGGTCACGATTTTGTACCGATGTGAAGTTAAAGGAACACTACCTTACTGATGACGTGTGATAAGTTTAAATTAGTATACTCGTATTAATAAATAAATATTTCTGGACAATTTACCCAGCGCCATCTAATTCCAAATTAAGCGCAAAGTTTGTGTTATGTGTACTGATAAATGTACTTAAATAAATTTTATTTGTAAATACATAGCTACTTATAACACATAGAAAACACCCAGACAAAGACAAACAGATATGTTCATGCACACAAATGTTTGTCATGTGCGGGAATCGAACCCGCGACCTCGGAGTCAAAAAGCATTGCTAACCATTCGACCAACGAGCTCGTTAAAATTGTTTAAAAGATACCTACTAAAATGTTATGCATAGCTTGCTTGACTCCCAGACATGTAAAATTTCTTTATGCACAGAATGATTGGCTGGAAGAAATCTCTTGAAGAGATAAGCTCACATTTGTATACTTGTCTGTTCACTAATTTAATGTATTTGTTGTTATGCAATAAAGAATACATATTAAGTAAAAAAGTAAAATAAATTTGCTAGATAGTATCATTAATTGGCGCAAAACTCGATGTCACCATTAATTCGGCATTTCAGCATTCGGTAAATTCTATTAATTATTTAAACATTTACTAACAACCAAAATATAATTCAACATGAAATAAACAAAACAATACTTTAATTTTGTGTGTATGATCACTTTTGACTTGATAACGTTTCATAAATCGATGAACGCCGGCTGCACGCACGAAAACGCATGACTCATTGACACGTTCCGCCTGAGTCGAGCGTGCAAGCGAGAGCGCGGAACAAGCGATAAACAGGCACAATCGGCTTAAGCGTTCGGCTTGTGACGCATCTATCTCTCTTCCACTCCACCGGCCGATGTTTTCTTATGACGTTATCACGTAAAATTATCGTCCGTAAACCGACTTTACAGACAACCAATTTTGTACAAACGTAATAGACGCAACGCGTTAGCTGAAACCTGGCGTCAACTCGAAAAAACGCAACAATAAATTTCATCTCCATGACACATGAACAAGATATACAGTAGAATCTCACTAATCCGGCACTTCAATAGACCAACACATCCAATAATCCGGCATCCACCGCCCGCACCTCCCCCGTCCCGCTTCCATTAAAGATTATTATAAAACTGTATGTAATTACAAAGTTAATTTTGAGATTACTACTGAGAGATTGTTACTGTTATAAAACACTAGCGACCCGCCCCGGCTTCGCACGGGTGCAATGCTGATACTAAATGTACTACAGAAGGTCTTTGCGCTTTGTCCTATCCAGTCCTTCCCCAGTTATAGGCACACGCCGCCGGCTCCGCGGCCGGTACCGCCACAGCCGTTATGTCCCTGCATTTTAAATGTGTAATATCTTCTAAACTATTCATTTAAATTACATGCTGTAAAGGGCCATATTGATCTATATTAAATGCGCAATGTATTTAAGGTACTTAATTGGATAAGGATTAATTCTGTATTGCTTAAAATCGCTTCGTAAATAAGGCATTATTTCTTGTAAAAAGCAAAGGATAAAATAACGGTTATTGTGTGTTACCACTAAGAGATAGACATATACCATCGCGAACTTTTTTGTAGACCATTTTAAGGTGAACAATACTGTACTACATTATTTTGATCTATCTCGTTGGGTTCAGCCAGCGTTTGCAATGAAAGAGCAAAAAAATGTGTTTATTTACGACATCACATTAGAAACCTCTAAATTATCACTGTTTTTCTACTATGTTATGCATATATTATACATATAAACTTTCCAGTTGAATCACTCTATCTATTAAAAAAAACCGCATCATAATCCGTTGCGTAGTTTCAAAGATTTAAGCATACAAAGGGACATAGGGACAGAGAAAGCGACTTTGTTTTATACTATGTAGTGATGCAGTACAGGAACCTGAATACATCGTATTTTCTTTATAAAATTTTTTTATTTATTATGATTTTAACTATATAATCCAGTAATCCGAACATTCCAATAATCCGGCACCCTCTGTTTTTAATCAGTGCCGGATTAGTGAGATTCCACTGTAATGATGGTCTTTTAGCAGCACTGTAACGTTGGAGCCTATCATTTGTCAATTCATAGCATCTGGTCAAATGTCTTGTTGATGTCTTGTGTTGTCTTGACGTCTTAAAGTTTCACTGTCAAAAAATTCAGTACATTTTGACAATCTGGACCCGACGCCTACCTAGCGACATCTAATGTCAGAAAAAATATCAAACATCCCCATTATATAAAATGTCACAGCTGTCAAACAACAAAATCATGTAGAGCAAAGAAGAAGTTGCACTTACCTCCCTCAGCAGGCCGAACAACATGTCCGTGGAGAGCGACCTCTCGTGCGCCTCGTCCATGATGACGGCGCAGTAGTGGTCCAGGTCGGGCTCGCGCAGCCCCTCGCGCAGCAGGATGCCGTCCGTCATGTACTTGATCACCGTGTTGGGCGACGTGCAGTCTTCGAACCGGATCGCGTAGCCCACCTCGTCACCTGGGTAACAGCACAGTATAAATATAAAATAATAGTATTATGTACAGTATGGCCTCTCCCTGCCGCTCTCTTGTGTCGGCCTCACCTCCCCTCTGAGACAAATCTGGAACAGTTTGTATGGCGTTGCACGCACACACGCTCATTCACGCTCTGCACAGACGTCATTATTTATGTAGTAGTAAACGGTACGACATTTGTACGAATTGGCCAGGGTTTGATAACAGTATGCTAGGTCAGGGAACAATATGCTAGATCAGTGTTTTTAAAACTTTTTCATCGTCCGACCCCCCTTAGTATGTTATTGTTAAATTATATTTATTGTTAAAAATAATATTGTTAAAAATATTTTGCGACCCTCTAAAATCCAATGTTTCTAACCTGTATGTAATTTATCTAAATATATAAAAGAAGAAACTGACTGACTGACTGACTGACTGACTGATATATATATCAACGCACAGCCCAAACCGCTGGGTCTAGAGATTCCAAATTTGGTACGTAGGTTCCTTATGACGTCTAGGGGTGCACTAAGAAAGGATTTTTCAAAATTCATCCCCTAAAGGGGTCAAACGGGGGTCCAAAGTTTGTATGGGGAAACAAGATTAGTTGGATTGTTTTATCTGAAACTTTACAAGAGTACTTCTATAGATCAATGAATAAACACGTGTTTCAGGATTTTTCAAAATTCAACCCCTAAAGGGGTAAAATGGTGAGAAAACGTCTGAAAATCGTCATGGGTATTGTTTTTATGGTTTATCGGGTCGCTGATTACGAAAACAACAACTATTTTATAATCCAACATAGCCGATGTGTCATAAAATCACCCCTGAGGGGGTCCGATGAGCTTGAAATATGTAAAAGAAGAAACTGACTGACTGACTGTTATATATATCAACGCACAGCCCAAACCGCTGGGTCTAGAGATTCCAAATTTGGCAAGTAAGTTCTTTATGATGTCCAGGGGTGCACTAAGAAAGATTTTTTCAAAATTCAAACCCTAAGGGGGTGAAATGGGGGTCCAAAATTTGTATGGGGAAAGAAGATTAGTTGGACTATTTTATCCGAAACTTTACATGAGTACTTCTATGGATAAATGAGTAAACACGTATTTCAGGATTTTTCAAAATCCATCCCCTAAAGGGGTAAAATGGGGCGAAAAAGTCTGAAAATCGTCATGGGTATTGTTTTTATGGTTTATCGGGTTGCTGATTACGAAAACAACAACTATTTTATGATCTAATATAGCCGACGTGACATAAAATCACCCCTGTGGGGATGCGATGGGGTTGAATTATATAAAAGAGGAAACTGAATGACTTACTGATATATATCAACGCACAGCCCAAACTGCTGGGTCTAGAGATTCCAAATTTGGCACGTAGGTTCCTTATGATGTCTAGGGGTGCACTAAGAAAGGACTTTTCAAAATTCATCCCCGAAGGGGTTGAAACTGGGGTCCAAAGTTTGTATGGGGAAACAAGATTAGTTGGACTATTTTATCCGAAACTTTACACGAGTACTTCTATAGATAAATGAGTAAACATATGTTTCAGGATTTTTCCAAATTCAACCCCCAAAGCGGTAAAACGGGATGAAAAAGTCTGAAAATCGACATGGGTATTGTTTTTACGGTTTATCGGGTCGCTGATAACGAAAACAACAACTATTTTATAATCCAACAAGGCCGACATGACATAAATCACCCCTGTGGGGGTGCGGTGGGGTTAAAATGTCATAATATCAATATGGGTGTTGATTCTATGGTTTTCTGGGACGTCAATTACAAAAATGGCATCGATTTGAAAATATCAACCCCTAAAAGGGTAAAATGGGGTCAAAAAGTCTGAAAATCATCATGGGTATTGCTTTTATGGTTTATCGGGTCGCTGATTACGAAAACAACAACGATTTTAAAATTCAACGTGGCTAACGTGACCATCATCCTCTGTTACGGTGCGATAGGGTTGAAAGATCTATATATCAATATATGTGTCGTTTTTAGGGGTTTTCGGAACGCCAATCCATACTAATATTATAAATGCGACAGAATGTCAGTTACCTCTTCACGCTTAAATCGCTGGACCGATTTAGATGAAATTTGGTTGAGAGATACATTGAGTCCTGGGAAAGGACATACCCATGATAGTTTTTATCCCAGAAATTACCTGTTATTGTTATTTATTGTACCTGTAGGGCGGTTCTATGTTTGACGGTATGTATTTTTTATATATAGTTTCAATGATTTCTCCGTTAATTGAACAGCAATTTTAATCATTCTTATTTGTTTGAATGGGCACACTATTCAAGTGGTCCCATATTAATCAAATCAGGATCTGATGATGGACTCCCTGGGAATTCGTGAGAAAGGGTTGAAATTTATAGGCATGGACATGGATACAGTAATTGATGAGTTTTCTGATGACATTAGGTTACATAATTTGCATTTGGAAGTCATCTTGTGACACTGCTGAGCTGATGAGGAACGGTTAGGCAATAGTGTTAAGTGCTTCTTAATTAAATAAATTAATGTATTTTCGTCTAGAAGACACCATGTCACTACTACTTACCCATTATTATAATAAATAGTTAAAAAAAATATTTACTAAAAAGAAATAAACTTAAAAAAAAATGAAACAATCTACAAAATCCTGACAAGAAAAAGCCAAAAATAACTACGGGAACAATATTTTCTGTCACCTAAGTTTAGATGTGTTACTAATCTGCAGTACCCTAATAATAATATCTATCCCCAAGAAATATATTAGTCATCATTTTAATTAAAACTGTCTCTAAATATAAATCATCAGCTTAACAACCTATTAGTATCATTTAATTCGTTTGATTATCAAAATAATAGATCTGTCACCAAATAAATAGATCAGCCCCTTAATTTAATGAAAAAATGGCTTACCGAGTCTTACCAATACTTGGTCAATGTAGTAAATCATGTTTTGGTTAGATTTGAGTTGCTTTTTGGTTAGGTTAGGGTTTTCTTGCGTCCTGTCATCGGAAATAGGAGCTCCGCGAAGCGGAGCTCCGTCAACCTAGATGATGAATGATGTGGTGCCAAGTAAGCTTAATTATTAATAACTAGCTGCCCCGGCGAACTTCGTACCGCCGAACAATCAATGAATGTCGAGGTACAAATTGGCTGAACTAAATTTATGATTTTATGGAATTAAAACAATGAATAATAGAAAATAATAGAGAAGCTCGATGGCATAATTGCGCATGTCAGTCTAATCGGACACGCAAGTAAAGCAACGTCGATCGAATCCTGTACACGGATGGGTTTATATTACCTCGAGCTCCTCCGTGTTTCGAAAGACACGTTAAGCCGTCGGTCCCGGTTGTTATTATTAGATTATCTTGCGCTCCTCCGTGCTTCGGAAGGCACGTTAACCGTCGGTCCCGGTTGTTATCATTAGATGACAGTCGTTAACCCAAGTTAGTGGCCTTTAGGCGGCTCGAAAACACTGGCCTCCGCCAACCCGCAGTTGAGCAGCGTGTTGGAGTATGCTCTATTCCTCTTCGGTTGAGGGAAGACCCGTATCCATAAAAACTGAAGATTTCATAAAAAATAAAGATTATTGTTTAATCAAAAAATAAAAAATAAAAAGTTTTGTTTTATTTTTTAGTTTTGAAATCGGTTTAATCGTTTTGGTGATTTGTAATTGTCATTTCTTTTGACGTTTACTCTGATTTGATTCTTGCGTTCGAACTCCATGGGCCAAGCGTTTTCACCCCAATCGATTTGACATTTTTCAATTTTCAAAACAAATCAAACAGACAACTTTCGCGACATAAAAGTGACACCAATTGATTTGACATTTTGATATTTGACAACCAATAAGGCAATAAATATCGCAATCCTTTTTCAACTGACACTTTCATTTGTATGGGAAAATGTTTTTCCTTTTATTTTATTCTTTCGTCAATCTTCTAATGTTTTTCATGGTCATTCTGCTATTCGGGACGGAGAGAAATCCAATAAATCATAAACCATGAAAATCGGTCCTACGGTTCTCGAGTTATGTGTTCGGTGATGTACATATATATATGAACAAAATTTATGATTTCTTGAAATTAATACAATGAATAATAGAAAATAATAGAGAAGCACGATGGCGTGAGGCACGTGTCAGTCTAATTGTACACGCAAGTTAAGCAACGTCAACCGTAGCCTGTTCATGGATGAGTTTATGTTATCTCGAGCTCGTCCGTGCTTCGGAAGGCACGTTAAGCCGTCGGTCCTGGTGTTTATCATTAGATGGCAGTCCTTAAGCCAAGTTAGTGGCCTAACCCGTAGTTGAGCAGCGTATTGGAGTATGCTCTAAACATCTTCGGTTGAGGGAAGACCCGTATCCCAGCAGTGGGTAAATAATAAGTTCAGTACTTTACAAAGTCACAAAAAAAGTACCAATTGACAACAATAAATATTTCAATCCACAAAACAAATCACAGACAACATTCGCGACGTAAAAGTGAGACCAATCGATTTGACATTTACATAACAATCAATAAATATTCCAATCCTTTTTAACTGGCACTATTTGTATGGGAAAACGTTTTTTCTTGTATTTAATTCTTTCGTCAATTTTTCAATGTTTTTAATACTTTCCCGACCAAGACACGACATTATTTTATATATTATATAGATTTATGGAGCTTGATTTAAATTTCGGAAGCACGCATAAATATTTTAGAACCAATAAATCAGCCTGGGCGCAACTCAAAGTAAAAAAACGACTCTATGAATCGGAAGCGAATTTGGTACAAATTCTGATTGTTTTCGCTTCCATTTCATACATATTAGAATTACGCTATTTGTATGGCACATCCGTCTCTTAAAACGTAGTGATTACATTCTCTTTGCAATAAATATTTAAATCCACAAAACTGTTTTCAAAACAAATCACAGCCAACTTTCAAGAAATGAGACCAATAGAGTTAACATTTGTTTTTAATCTATGACATTTGTTCTATAATGAGCTTAATATACATTTCTGAACGCACGCATACATTTGGCGTACGCACGTACGACAACGTCACATTTGACAGCTACGACAACCACGAACATTTTGTATGGGAAAATGTTTTTTCTTTTATTTTATTTTTTCGAGAATTTTCCAATGTTTTTAAGAGTTATTCTGCTATTCGGGACGGAAACAAATCCAACAAATCAAAAACCATGGCAATCGGTCCAGCCGTTCTCGAGTTATAAGTGTTGTAACAAACACGACTTTCTTTTATATATATAGATTGACAATATAATACATACAAAAACATTTATTTGGTACTAGACCCTACATCTCCATGATTTTAGGTGATTTATTGTGGCATCGATTTTATATTGTTTGGTGACTACATTTTGGTGACAAAGCTATTATTTTGCGGGCAAACCCTACTAATTAAGAAACACAAAACTAATTAAATTGGCGATAGCTTAAATGGTACCCAATAACTACTACCTACCTTCTGAGATTTTTGACGTCGGTGTCATTTTTTAGGGTTCCGAACCTCAAAAGGAAAAACGGAACCCTTATAAGATCACTTTGTTGTCCGTCTGTCTGTCTGTCTGTCTGTCTGTCTGTCTGTCTGTCTGTCTGTCTGTCTGTCAAGAATTTCTATGTCGAGAATGCGTGGAGGTATCAAGCTGAAATTTGAACTGTATACTCAGGTCTACGGTCCCATGAAGTGAAAAAAAAATCAAACTGCTAAGTTTACGTAGAAAAAAGTTACGGCCGTTTATTCAGCAAAAAACGCATATTTCGACACACTCAAGGGAATCAAAACCTATAGGGTACTTCCCGTTGACCTAGAACTATGAAATTTGGCAAGTAACATCGTTATAGACTACAAGTACAGGAATAAATCTCAAAACTATACATTTGTAAATAGATCTTAAAAAATAGGGGGTCTATATTTTTTATAGGGTGTAGAAATTTCAAATTGAAACTACTAGTTCAAATGGGGTATCATATGAAAGGGCTTGATGTACACATTGCAAAATATATTTTATTTTTTTTTTTCGACGCTTTATTTCTTATTTATAATGAAAAATATCAAATTTAATAATGATACTACGTACCTACGGAACCCTCGGTGGGCGAGTCCGACTCGCACTTGTCCGGTTTTTTTAAAGTTTGATTTATCCTTTTTAAGCTGATGGATTAAGAGTTGTGTTATCCTAATAGGATTTTAAATTTGTATTTGGCGTCAATCAGTGCTTATGCGATCGCGGGGCGCGCGGCGGGAGCGAGGTGTAGTAGTTATCGTTAAAGTTCTTGCATCCGTATTTAGTACAATTAAAAGTAATACATGAAGGTGTATTCATCATCATGAAACTTTGTACACATATTCTTTAAGGTATTAGGAAGGACATAGGATACTAAAAAAAGTAAACGCGGGCGAAGCCGCGGGTGAAAGCTAGTTATATTATAAATATCAAATACGTACATTTTTTATTCATTTTCATAGTTAAGAATCGTTAATCAAATACAAGAAATATACTTTTGAACGTTGTTTTTTACAGCTTCGCGACCTTCCGCGACCCCCTTGTAGAGGCTTGGAAACCCCATGAGGTCGCGACAGACACTTTGAAAAACACTGTGCTAGGTTTTTCAGTTACGTGCCAAGGCGGCCTTATTGCTCAGAGCAATCTTTTCAATAGTTTAATAGTACGTGGAAGAAAGCTTCTCTCTCTGGAAGCGCACAGTACGTAACCACGTACCACGACCACGTCTCTAAGGTCTCACAAATATAATTACAGAAGCATTGTAGAGCGAGGCACGCCCTCTTTCTAGATGGACTGACGAACTCAAAAATAGCTTGAAAGGATCGAATATGGTGGAAAGCATTGGGAAAGGCCTATATCCAGCATTGGGTAGATAGAGGCTCATAATGATAATAATATACCACGTTAGGTGCTGTAAATTCAGAGAGGAGGAAAAGCTTTTCTTGAAAACCAATGTAATAACTATAGACGATAAGAAATTCGGTCACTGTTAATAATTAATTATTAATGCAATTTTATGTACCTTTATTATGTATTAATAAATCATTGATTAAAATATAATGACATTGGATTAATAATGTTTTAAACTAATTTATGTATGTAATTGCATGTTCATCATTATGACAATGTAATATAGTATCAAATCAATTATCTATATATTAAAACGTGACGCAAAAACTTTGTACCCCGTTTTACGAAAATTGCGCGGATGGAGGAATGAAATTTCGCACATTTGTAATGTACATAGAGGAGGAGTGCAGAATGCTAATATATTTTTTCAAATAAGCATAAAATATAATAGGTAGGGGAAAAAGTCTTTTCGCATTTTAGTATGTTTGAACTTGTAATAAAATCTCTTTGGTTATACCATTTGTATCTTTCAGGTTTTGATATCTTTAAAAAGTTTAAATTTTAAAAAAGATAATTCCAAATTCAAATTAGGTAAATGTGTGATTTTCATTTGTTTTTTTTACTGTCAAGATGAGTGAATCTAATGAAGAAATTCGATACATTTTAAAATTTTACTACAAAAAAAGTAAAAATGCAACGCAAGCTGCGAAAAAAAATTGTGACGTTTATGGATCTAGTGCAGTGTTTGTGAGAGTAGCACAAATTTGGTTTAAGCGTTTTCAATCCGGAAATTTTGATGTCAAAGATGCACGTCGCTCTGGTCGCCCTGTTACGGATAAAATGGATGCCATTTTTGAAAAAGTGGAGCAAGATCAGCATATCAGTAGTTACGACGTAGCTGAAGAATTAGGAATTGACCACAAAACAGTTTTGGCGCATTTGAAAAAAGCTGGGTACACTAAAAAGCTCGATATTTGGGTGCCTCACGATCTCACTGAAAGAAACTTAATGAACCGTGTACTCATTTGCGATCCTTTACTACGACGTAATGAAAGCGAACCGTTTTTGAAGAAGCTTATAACTGGTGATGAAAAGTGGATCACGTACGACAAGAACGTGCGAAAAAGGTCGTGGTCAAAGGCCGGTCAGGCTTCACAGACTCTGGCAAAACCCGGGTTAACCCGCAATAAGGTGATGCTGTGTGTATGGTGGGATTGGAAGGGCATTATTCATTATGAGCTGTTACCGCCAGGCAGGACTATCGATTCTGAACTCTACTGTGAACAACTGATGAGATTAAAGCGAAAACTTGAGAGAAAGCGGCCGGAATTAATTAACAGAAGGGGTGTGATTTTTCATCATGATAACGCTAGACCTCACACATCTTTAGCCACTCAGCAAAAGTTAAGAGAGTTTGACTGGAAGGAGTTAATGCATCCGCCGTATAGTCCTGACCTTGCACCTTCTGATTTCCACCTGTTTCGGTCTCTTCAGAATTCTTTAGGCAATGTCAGGTTAACATCACGAGAAGACTGCCAAAACCACTTGTCGTGGTTTTTTGAACAGAAGTCCCAAAATTTCTATAGTAATGGGATCATGTCTCTACCTACAAGATGGCAAAAAGTTATCGAACAAAATGGCACCTACATACTTTAGTTAAATGTAAATAAACTTTAGTAAAAAATGTTTTGAATTTTCATATAAAATACGAAAAGACTTTTTCCCCAACCTAATACATTAAATCGATAAAAAAAAAACATTACATACACTACTGCATGCTAAACGTATTTGACACAAACACGCATATAGGAGGGAGCGTTCAAGTATTAAGTAATGCAATTTTTAGAGGTTTTTCGACCCTCCCTCCCCCTCATGTAACGCACCGTAACGTTTTTCTGCAACCCCCGGTGTGTAAGTGGTTCATCAACATCTTTGAACCAAAGCCAATTTCACCTGCACGCTGTGCACCCTGCTGACTGACAAACGAAGCTCTGGCGAAAAGAGAGGTAGGGAGCGTAATTGTAAGCTACCCGACTGGGGAACGTACCTACACCTCACAGAATACCGCAGCCAAATAACGGTTCCCTTGAGGGCTGTTGTGTTTCTGCGAGTGAGTGAGGTCACCAGAAAGGAAGGAGATGCTGCGATGGCAGTGGGGGTGACGGCGCGCGAGCGATATTTTATATTGCTAGCGTATTGTAGTATATAAAAAAAAAAACCCTCCCTGAACGTTACGTAACATCCAAGTGACCATTATTACCTTAAACACAAGTTATGTTGCGAAAACAGTATCGGAAAGTCGCTAAAATTTGTTGACATTTTTTTGGCAGTTGCGCTGGAGAGTCAGCATGAGACCCCCCGAAAACCTAAACGAAAAAGGTTGCCAGTTTAAGTAATTTTAATTGCGTAGTTCAGTTATTTTTATTTCAATAAAAATACAATGTTACGTACCGCGTTGTT
Source organism: Hypsopygia costalis (assembly GCA_937001555.2). Taxonomy (NCBI): domain Eukaryota; kingdom Metazoa; phylum Arthropoda; class Insecta; order Lepidoptera; family Pyralidae; genus Hypsopygia; species Hypsopygia costalis. The sequence continues at coordinate 3,250,653 of OW443340.2, read as the reverse complement.
TGAATCCCCCCTCCCGCCCCTGTAACGCATCGTAACGTTTTACAGGATCTTCCCCCCCCCAAATTATGGTCGAATTTCCGTGTACGTGTAATATTTTTAAAAACTCTACTGTGAAATTAACGTCCCTCAGCCATAATTCAGAACAATTACGATATGGGAGCCTTGAAAAGAGTCTTTATTCCCCTTAAAACCCCTTGGTGTTGTTAATCTCCATTGGCCGTGGTGATTGCTTTCCACCAGGTGATCCACATGCTCGTTTGCCCCCCTCTTATATATAAAAAATCCGGCCAAGTGCGAGTCGGACTCGTCCAACGAGGGTTCCGTACGTAGGATCATTATAAATTTGATATTTTTCATTATAAATAAGAAATAATGCGTCAGAATAAATAAATAAAATATAATTTGCAATGTGCACATAAAGCCCTTTCATATGATACCCCATTTGAACTAGTAGCTTCTATTTGAAATTTCGACATCCTATAAATAATAAAGACCCCCTGTTTTTTAAGATTTAATTACAAATGTATAGTTTTGAGATTTATTCGTGTACTTGTAGTCTATAACGTTTTCACTTGCCAAATTTCATAGTTCTAGGTCAACGGGAAGTATCCTATAGGTTTTGATTCCCGTTTATTGCTGAATAAACCGGCCGTAACTTTTTTTTTACGTATACTTAGCAGTTTGATTTTTTTACAACTTCATGGGACCGTAGACCTGAGTACCTCCACGCATTCTCGACATTTTTGACAGACAGACGGACAACAAAGTGAAAAACCCTTAAAAGATATAAGGGTTCCGTCTCCTTTTGAGGTACGGAATCCTAAAAAACTCGATATTATGGTAAAAGTTAAGTACTAATGGCTATTTTATTATTGTCATATAAATATTCACTGAAGGAATAATAATCAAGCAGTATCCGAGGAAAAGAAGAAAGATGCTACCTCTGTCGCAAAACTGTCAAATGCAAAAATGTCGCATTACTTTGTAAAAAGTGAACGCCTTGCTGGCACGTGTATTACCGCCTTCCTACAAAATGGGATTCTTCAAACAAAGGGTGATAGTACACTGTTGTATAGTCGTTGGTCAGTTGCCGCTGCAAATGGCAATTTTAAGGCTAAACTCTTTTCGTTTAGATTAGTGCCGTCGCCCTTATGCGAATGTTCTACTGCTAATTATGAATTCGATCAAACAGTACACCATGTTCTCTGGGAGTGTGATCTTTGGCGGCGGGAGCGGGATGACATGTTGAATTTATTGCAAGTCGCATCCGGGGTAGTATACTATTCTGATTTGGTAGCAACAAGGGAGAATTACCAAGCGTTCAGACGATTTTGCAATTCATATTATTGGAATCGATGTGTCAGGTAACAACTCAATATTTTAGGTCACCAATAATGTTAGATACTTAAAATCCGTGGTGCACGGCAGTTGAGCTTCACTTGACCAGCCACCTCTTTAGGTTTTTTATGCCTTATTTCCCATATTGCTGTCTCCCACATTGCTAAGAGGGGAAGTCAAAGTCCAAAAGCTTTCTACTCCTACTAATTTCTTCTGATTAAATTCGTTGTGAGTTCCAAGGCAGCCGTAGTTGTACCCCCGGGACTGCAATGGACTTCACTGTTCATTGCCTATTTTGGCGGTCGCCGCTGTTAATCATGGCTACACAGGAGACACAGTGGTGGGAATGTGTGGTGGCCCCCGTCCCATTTAAGAGTTGTCGCTGCAATATGAGCTTCTCTTTTCGCTTACTATTAGGCGACGCGGAGCCATTATGCTGAGGTAATATATGTGGCATCAACCCACAATCATCCCACTGTTGGGATACGAGTTTCCCTTCAATCGAAGGGGTTTAGAGCATACTCCACCACGCTGCTCAACTGCGGGTTGGCGGAGGCCAGTATTTTCAAGCCGCCAAATGCCACTGACTTAGCTTAACGACTGCCATCTTTAATAACAGCCAGAACCGACGGCTTAGCGTGCTAAAAATATGTATATGTCGCAGTCAATTCGTAGAACCCGCCGCATTACATAACGGCTAACTTATGAAATATAAGAACGGGAATTAACGCGATCATGCACAAGGGTATTTACATACCTTTATTATTGCCTGACGGGCCGGTGCAACCTGGTCGAAACGTCAGGCAATAATAAAGGTATGTAAATATCCTTGTGCATGATCGCGTTAATTCCCGTTCTTATATTTCATAAATCATGCAACGCGAAAGTTTAAAAGTTTTTATAATGGCTAACTGTTTTATAAAATGGCCAAGCCATTATTTCAAACCGCCCTTTTATCATATAAGTGAATTGTCACCAGATATGCGGCCATCTATCTGGTGACAATTCACTTGGGTATCCACCAAGTTTGTGGAACATCGCATTTCTGATTAATCACAAGACAAACCTAACCGAAAGATTATTTAAAGACAATCCGCCTTAAGTTAGCCATTATGTAATGTGGCGATTCTACGAGTTGGTTGCGACATAAAAAAAAATGTCTTATAACATCGTATTGGTGTACCTAAGCTTTAATGGTGTTATAAATGTTTTAAGAATAAATAAATAATAGTAGTTTATGAAACTGTTGCATAATAAGGGTTCTTAAAATACGAGTGTGAGTTTGTAGTCTATTATAACATTCGCCTTCGGCTCATGTTATAATAGACCACACGAGTATTTTAAGACCTAATTATGTGCAGTTTCATACACTACTTTATCTAATCTCATGAAATATATGATAATAATATTTTAAATACAACCATGAAGTTAATTTAACAGCTTTATTTCTTACTTATAAATCCACTTGCAGATCGAGCATGCGTAGTGCGCATGCGCGACGTTATATAAAAAAAAATTGAAAAGTTGCAATGTATTTGCATTGCAACCTGTTTAAAATACCTGTATCCAGGGCTGAAGCAGTATCGAAATGGAAAAAAAGTTATTTATCGATACAGTTGTCTATAACTGTATCGAAAAATAACTTTTTAAAATTATTTTGATTTTGACTCTAAATTTCAGTATGAGATTAGATAATAGCAGTTTATGAAACTGTTGCATAATAAGGGTCATTAAAATACGAGCGTGAGTTTATAACATGAGCCGAAGGCGAATGTTATAATAGACCACACGAGTATTTTAATACCTAATTATGTGCAGTTTCATACACTACTTTATCTAATCTCATGAAATATATGATAATAATATTTTAAATGCAACCATGAAGTTAATTTAACAGCTATAATTCTTACTTATAAATCCATTTGCAGATCGAGCATGCGTAGTGCGCATGCGCGACGCGCCGCGCGGCGCGTCGTGCATGCGCACTACGCATGCTCGATCTGCAAATGGATTTTTATGTAAGAATTATAGCTGATAGATTAACTTCATGGTTGTATTTAAAATATTATTATCATATATTTCATGAGATTAGATAAAGTAGTGTATGAAACTGCACATAATTAGGTATTAAAATACTCGTGTGGTATTATTATAACACTCGCCTTCGGCTCGTGTTATAAACTCACACTCGTATTTTAATAACCCTTATTATGCAACAGTTTCATAAACTACTATTTTAAATTTATTTTGATAGCTTGTGCGTAAAGACTGTCATTAAGATACTGTGTTTAGTTTTTTAATGTGTAAATTTCAGTATGAGATTAGATAAAATAATTTATACAATTTTTGAACATATTCAAATAGACTATTGGGTATAGTTTGTCGGTTGGATCTATTATACATAACAGAGTCCATACATAAATCAAATAAGTATGTATATAAGGTGGCAGGTGGTACCCAGCTTGGTGTTCATCTCGTCGGAGACCCTCTTGGCCACGGACATGGCGGCCACGCGGCGCGGCTGCGTGCAGCCGATCATGCCCAGCTTGCTGTACCCCTCCTCGTGCAGGTACTGCGTCAGCTGCGTCGTCTTACCGCTGCCCGTCTCGCCTGACACACGAATACATCAATACATACATTGGGGTGTAAGTGGTTCATCAACATCTTTGAACCGAAGCCAACTTCACCTGCACGCGGTGCACCCTGCTGACTGACAAATGAAGCTCTGGCGAAAAGAGAGATAGGGAGCGTAATTGTAAGCTACCCGACTGGCGAATGTACCTCTACCTCACAGAATACTGCAGCCAAATAATAATTTCCTTGAGGGTTGTTGTGTTCCTGCGAGTGAGTGAGGTCACCAGAAAGGAAGGAGATGCTGCGTCGGCAGCGGGGGTGGCGGCGCGCGAGCGATATTTTATGTTGCGAGCGTTAATATGGCTACGGTAACCACTTCACATCAGGCGGACCGTATACTTGTCTGCCACCCGACGTAGTATAAAAAAAATCCAGGACAAATAATTTACACACGTCATCTAGTCCCAGACTAAGCAAAACTTGTATTATGGGTACTAGATAACTGATATAATACTTAAATTGCAAGCTGAAGTGGCAATGGGTCGGTCACATCTGCCGAGTAAGTGATGGCAGATGGGGGAGGAAGGTATTAGAGTAGAGGCCGCGCGTAGGACGACGAAGTGTTGGACGCCCTCCTACTAGATGGTCCGATGACCTTAAGAAAGCGGCTGGGAGCGGCTGGATGCGGAAGGCGGAGGATCGTATCTGGTGGAAAGCATTGGCGAAGGCTTATTATCCAGCAGTGGGTAGATACAGGCTGATGATGATGATGATGATACTTAAATACATTTTTTTTTGTAAATACATACATATAATACATAGAAAACACCCACACCATGTCAAACAGACATGGTCATGCACACATATGTTTGTCTTGTGCGGGAATCGAACCCGCGACCTCGGAGTCAAAGTGGCCATTGCTAACCATTCGACCACCGAGCTCATCTACCTTAAACTTAAAATGGTATTAACTACTCAAAGAAGCTCGATGGCGTCAGTAATCATGTAAGTTAGGTGTCGTTAGTCGAAGCCTGTTCAAGGATTGGTACATAGGTGGAACCCATGCTTGAACAGGCTTCGGCTTATCTTATCTCGATCTCCACTGTCCTTTAGTACGCTTTAACCCCGTCGATTAAGAGGAGACCTGTATTTCTTTATACCACTAGAACGGTAAACAAGCGACCTGCCTGAATGTAAGCAATTATCATAGAAGATATATGCAGATAGTTTTCATACATTTACTAAATTGTTTTAGCGCGCGAAACAAAAAATAATAATTGTTTTTATTTCAAAGCGTGCGATATATATTTAAATATGCTCAACAGTATATGCAATTATTTTCTTTTATATTTTTTGCAAGTGTAGTATAAAGTAGTAGTAGTACTCGGAGGTAAGCTACAATTACATCACTCGTGGCCGTTTCGAAGTCTCGTCTGCGGCTCGACTTCCAAATGCTCACTCGTGATGTAATTTCTACCTGACGCATTTTGGTGTGTAAGCTATAGAAATGAACTCACCGACAATAATAACGACGTTGTTCTCCCTGATGACCTGCATCAACTCCTCTCTAACAGCGAACACGGGTAAGTACCTCCTCTGTTCAGATATTGACATCTTCTTCACGAAATCTGACTTTGATTCTGGCTCTTGGGCCTCTGGAATATGTAGAAGTCAACCTATTAGGGTTTAGAGGTCCATTAACAGCTGCGTTGACTACGAGATCGCGGCTTCGATCCCCGCACAAAATAAACATTTATATGCATATCTGTATGTGTTAGACTGGGTATTTTCTATGTATTATAATGTATGTATTTACATCCAATATATATACATAGAACAGAAGGCCAATTCTTGAAATTTTTCTACGAACGTACATTGAAAGTTCACCGAATCGAGATTGAATTGTGAATTGACTAAAATTATATACTTGATTTCATTAATTAAATATTATCAATTCTTGTTGTTGGCAAAGTAACATTCTTAGTGTGTTTAATTTCCACTCATATTTGGATATAATCCCGCTTAAATAGAATTTTGAAGTTACATATTGTGTTACGAGAATACCAAATGTGACATTTGTGAGATCGAGACTGGATCGAAACTGAATTTTGACTATATTTTAATTACGAGAATTGCCCCTCAGTTATCTATTACCTAGTACAAACATTGCTTAGTTTGGGACAAGATAAGCTGTGGGTAGATCGTCTAGGAATATCTATATCCAGTGCCAGATTAATACTACTTGATTCCCTAACAATCTATGTGCACCCTCCTCCCTTCCCCCAAGGTGTCGAAAGGCTCAAGTAAATTTAAAACGAATTCCCAAAAACCTTGAGTTTACGTGCTAGCATTTTTTTTGGCGCTGTTTCTGGTGCCTCCAAGATGCAATTGCTTAATTTGCTTTAGAGCCAATCCCGCACTGCCTATATCTCGAGACACAACTCAGGGCAATAATTGCGTGTTGATAAATATTTCTACATATCGGTTGTCCCAAGACATCTTTATATGCGTTTGTTTGTGTGACGACACCTTGTAGGTTTCAAAGATGATGATATTTTTAGGGATCATTTGTGACCTTATGCAAAGGCATAAGGGCACAAATGATCGCCATAATTAACCATAATTAATTACGCAACAAAAGTAATGTCCTCTAAAGAGAGGACATTACTTCTGTTGCGTAATTAATTATGGCGTAATTGTGTCCTTATGCGTCTAGAGCACATTACTTCTATAGCGTAATTAATTATGGCGCCATTGGCTCTTTATGCGCCTAGGGGACATTACTTCTGTTGCGTAATTAATTTTGGCGCAATTACATTTGGACGTTAGCCCGTAACCGGGTGTATGAAAGACTTTATTTGAATTCGGGTACCCGATACATCGATTACACGGCTTCACTCGAATTCGGTCTGGAATATGACCAACACTACGTCATTGGCAAAAGACTTTTGAGAAGTGAAAGAAAATTTGACCTCGATCCGAATTTTGGTATCATAAACGAAATAAATTTCTGGACACCACACAGTGCCATTTAGTCCTAAACTAAGCAAAGGTTGTACTATTAGTACCTACTAGATGTATATACTTTTTTGTGATACTTTTTTGTAAATGCATACAGAAAACACCCAGAGCAAGACAAACAGACATGTTCATGTACACAAATATTTGTCTTGTGCGGGGATCGAAACTGTGAACTCGGAGTCAAAGTGGTCATTGCCAGCCATTTGACCACCGAGCTCGTCATCAGAGGAGAATTCTCATAACTAAAGTTACGAGAGCCCCGTGTCTTCTACTCCAGCGTCTTAAATACGTCCTCAAGAGCAATCCGCTTGACTCTCAAAGCTAACTTGACTTCACCCCATAATCATCCCACTGCTGGGCTACGGGTCTCCCCTCTATTGAAGGGGCCTAGAACATACTCCATACCACGCGGCTGAACTGTGGGTTGGCGGAGGCCAGTGATTTCAAGCTGCCCAGGCTTGGCTAACAACTGTCGTCTATAGACAACAACCGGAAACGAAGACTTAACGTGTCCTCCGAAGCACGGAACGAAACAAAGTCAACTTACCCTTGTCTAAATGCTCGGCGTACTTATAGGCCTCCCTAGTCGGCCCGTCTTCAATTTCTTCTTTCTCTTTCTGGATTCCCATGATGTTACCTGAAATAAATACATTAAATATTGATTAATAAAACAAAAATAAATATTTTTAATGGCTTTTTTTATCACTAGGGTGAGAATCACGCATACGGTCTGCTTGGTGCAGACACCGCAGCTTGTGGACGCCCCGGAGCTTTGAAAACCAAAAAGTAATCTGTTTGCAGGTGAAACGATCACTGAAGACAGGATAAAGATACCTAAATAAAATACTAAATTCATGCTCTAAATCAGGGCTGTCCAACGCATGGCCCGCGGGCCGCATGCGGCCCTCGGCTTATATTTGTGCGGCCCGCAACGTGTTTGTCATTTGCTGGTTTCTATACAGTTTTTTTACCAATACAGATTTTTTACAACAAATCTTAACTTATAATTAACTTTCTAAAAATATACAATTTTCCATCGAAAATTGTATATTTTTAGAAAGTTAAAGTTTTATGACTAACTAGTTATAACTAAGATTAATCTTTCAAAGTAGATAGTAAAAATGTCAAGTTGGTATTTGTTTCTGCAGCCCGCTCATCTGTTTAGTAATGGCCCGGTATTGTATATGGTTTAGACAGCCCTGCTCTAAATGGCTAGCCCTTTAGAGTATATAATGCCGTGGAATTAAGAGTAAACAAACGTCATGAAGAACACACTCATTACTGATAGCCACAGGAAGTATTCTCCACCCGCGGATGGGGGGAGGGCCCCCACTGTACTGTTTTATGGACACAATCGCCTTTCCACTTTTTACCTGTAAAGAAACTGCTTGGGTATGGGGCCTTCCATAAATTACGTCACACGAATTTCATGATTTTTTGACCCCTCGCCCGTCCTTGTCACAGCTGGTCACATTTGTGAGACTCCCCACCTCCCTAGTGTGACATCACATATTTTGCAATTTTACATGTAGAGTTGCAAATATTTTTGAGTTTTTCCTTAATAGTTCAAAGTTCGTGTTTAACACTTATAGACTACAAGCCCATGGAAAAAATTTACCTGTGAAATGAACCATCGTGAATAACGCTTAGAAGGCTGTTACTATATCAGAAAATAACTCTGAGCACTATGCCGTCATTTCTGAGAGGTACAGGTGCATGAGTAAATGGAATTTCCCAGGTACAAGTGAGGAATTACGATTAATTATTAATGTACGGCTTTTTTATAGTTTATAGATGATTAAAAATAAATGTCAAAAAACCTAGTGCCGTACTAAAGCGGTGGTGCAGGAAGTCAGTGCAAATTTTTAATTCGTCGATAATTGTAGAAGCAATATTCCGGACATTTATTACTGTTCGTAATATTTTTATTTGTTACCACTTATAATGAACGGCTATAAGGTACAACGATAATATTTAGTAACATTATATATAAAAAAAAGTTGCCGTACATTAGTTTATGATCTTACAGCAGTAATAACTCGGTAAATCCAAAAATTTTGATAATTATGTAGTTACACAAATATTAAGAATAATTTTTACCTGGGAAATTCCATTTACTCATGTACTCACCTGTACCGCTCAGAAATGACGGCATAGTGCTCAGAGTTATTTTCTGATATAGTAACAGCCTTCTAAGCGTTATTCACGATGGTTCATTTCACAGGTATTTTTTTTCCTTGGGCTTGTAGTCTATTAGATTATAATAGATTTTAAAATGTCATGTCACGAAATTTAGGATTCTTCCCACCCCCTTGTCACACAATGTCACACTTCGTCGACCCCCTCCCTCCCCCTTAACGTGTGACGTAATTTATGGATGGCCCGTATGCTAAAAGGGCAAATTAAACAGCGCCATCTAGCCCCAAAGTAAGCGAACCTTGTGTTATGGGTACTAGACAACTGATAAACATACGTAAATACATTTTTTTTTTGTAAATACATACTTATGATACATAGAAAACAACCAGACCAAGACAAACAGACATGTTCATGCACACAAATGTTTGTCCTGTGTGGGAATCGAACCCACGAGTGTTGGTGTCGAAGCCGCGTCATTGACCGCTACGCCGCCAAGCTCGTCAATTATGAATTAAATATATCTCACCGATTTTTGTTCCTTCCAACTTCCAATGTTTCTTCTGAGCCCGTTTCCTTTCCTTCTGTTCCCTGAACGCTTTCACTAACGCAGAGCCTTTCCGTGAATTGATCGCCATGTCAGAAGTGGGATCTTTGACCTGAAAAGTTCAAAAGTTGGTCATAAAATTCTATACTAGACTGGATTCTAGCCCACGAGGCCGAAATCGAGGTTGAGTGGAACGAGTAGATTCGCTTAGTGTCTGTTTTCCATTGATTTCCATGGAAAATGTATTTGATGATCATTCCTCAAGGACATGATCGTTTTAAATTTTTTTTCTACACAAACCTCAAGCATGTTGAGGTGTTTAATTGTGCCAAGTTTCATCAAAATCGGTCCAGTGGTTTTGGAGCCTATTCATTTCCAAGAGTGACTTTTCGGTGTATATTTCAGGGTAAGTGTGATTAATTGAAAATTATTAATAACTAGCGGCCCGGTACGGGCTTCGCTACGTATAAAGTGAAATAATTTGTACTGTCAACACTGAAAAAAGTTTCAATTTGACAGCACAATCCCCATCTGAAAAAAGTTTCAATTTGACAGCAAAATCCCCATTAACAAAATGATACGCCATTTATTGAATTCATTTGTTACAAAAAATGTGATAAATTAAAAACCGCTCTACCGATTTTGTGCAAACTTCACATAAACCATCTACTAAATAGTCCGAACAAAGCCTAAACATTTGGTTTGGATATGTGAGCCCGTTCTTGAGTTATAAAATTACAACGAAAAGTGGCATTGATTTTGATATATATAGATTACCAAAATTGAAGGCAAAACTAATGAATTATTCAGTTTTACCGGCTTTTTATTAATAATTAAACCTTACTTTTGGTAAGTGTAATAAATTTTCAACAATAACGTATGCTAAGCATTTGTTTCAAGCAACAGAGGCAGGCGGTAATGTAATAAAACATGTTTTGGTTAAATTTGAGTTTATTTTTGGTTTGGTAAGGGTTTTCTTGTGTCCTGCTATCGGAAATAGACCGGAACTTCTATAGCAGGACACAAAGAGTTGAGCTCCGTCAACCTAGATGATAAAATTGATGTTTCCCACCAACACAGATTGTTTCTTGTTCGTTTTATTACTTTTACCACACCACATAGTCAATTATTAATAAAAAACCAGTAAACGTGATGAATTTCACAGTTTTCATCACATTTACCAAATCATGAGGTAAGTATTAATAATTACTAGTTATTATTAATAATAACCATAGCAATCACATTTACCGTAACATATCGATAATTTTTTGTACCTCCTACCTCACAGAATACCGCAGCCAAATAACAATTCCCTTGAGGGTTGTTGTGTTCCTGCGAGTGAGTGAGGTCACCAGAAAAGAAGGAGATGCTGCGTTGGCAGCGGGGGTGGCGGCGCGCAAGTGATATTATGTTGCGAGCGTTAATACGGTTACGGTAACCGCTTCACATCAGGCGGGCCGTATGCTTGTCTGCCACCCGACGTAGTATAAAAAATAATAATATAATAAGCGATCCGCTCGCTCCACCCAATGACGTCATCACAAGTTGGTCATAAAATCACCGCACCAGTCTCGATTGAGATTTTTTTTGCCATCATAATAACTACTGCATGGGGTTCTTCAAAAAGGTCGTGAAGAGGTTTTTACAGGGTCTGCAACGCGCATGTTACCTTTGGTGTTACAGGCGTCCATAGGCTACGGTAACTGCTTTACCGTAGCCTATGGATCATCATACGAAGTGCAAATAATACTTACTGGTATGACAGGTTCGGGTTGTTTTGTGAACACGATCCTGCCGTCAAGGAACGGCGGCACGATGTTGTGAACTAGAAGGTGCACGCGGTCCACACTTTCCTAAAAAAGTAAACATAATTTGATCTTAGTTTTATATTACAATAATAGCACGATATTATTTTTATAGATAAATAAATATTTCTGGACAATATACTCAGCACCATCTAGTCCCAAATTAAGCGCACAGCTTGTGTTATGGGTACTAGACAACTGATAAATGTACTTAAATACATTTTTTTTTGTAAATACATAGGTACCTACTTTTAATACATAGAAAACACCCAGACCAAGACAAACAGACATGTTCATGCACACAAATGTTAGTATTATGCGGGAATCGAACCCACGACCTCGGAGTCCAAGTGGCCATTACTAACCATTCGACCACCGAGCTCGTCAATTATAGATATATTGTTTTTAAAAACCTTCCGAGGATTGAGCAATGACACCTGTAACACAGGTTTATCCTACAATACGTGTCAGTTTCAACTTTCGAGTGGGCAACCCAGTAGATACCATAATTTTATTATGTACCAATTGTTAGACTATGTAACAATCTTGGTGCCTACTTATTATTATGTGTAACATTGTGTGTATTGGCTAAGGATTGACTTGAATTGACAAAGGGCAATACATTATCAAATATCGATCAGGCCTTCCCAACCCGTTTGGCCAGCGTGGGGAGTGTAGACCAAATCCTCCTTCCGTTTAAGACGGACGAGAGAGGGTCGTGCTCCTGTAGTGGATACTAAAATGGACCTGATGATGATGATGAACATTGTGTGTAACAATAAACAATTATTATTATTATATAAATCGCCGGCCAGGGGCGATTTGGCATAGAAACAATCGTTGGACTTCACACAACCCCCTGAGAGGGTTGGGGAATCCGTGTCAGGGCTATAGCCCCTATACTGAGGTTTTCTTCGCCAAATGTGGATACATATTAGGCGTTGTGTTAGTTCACTGATTTAAGACTCACACGCTAAGCTAGCGTTTAAGTAGCGTTTCTTAGGCAACGCGGTTGACGTCGCCCGTGAATAATTCGGGGGCGTACGGTCGTCCATCACGCGGGCGTGCGTGCAGGGGTGCCAGATTGCGTATATAACGCAAAGCCACTCGTTCGAAAAGTTAAGCCCTTAGTTAGGCAATATATGAAGTCATCGATGCTCTCCATACGTAGGTCCTTCTTTGGCACAGATTTTTTTTGTGCGAAGTAGTGGTATTTCAACTGCGTGAGAATGTGCACGCTGAGATGGACGGCAATTCCGGTGCTTAAACGAAGAGGGACGAATAAGGTCGTAGTCGATAATAGTGACCCAGTGCAGTGATTTCCTGCGGAGTTCCAATGGCTCAAGCGATGCTCTCATCTTAGGATAGTCAATAATCCGAACTGCACGCCTTTGCCATAAATCAAGGGCATCCATAAAATATATTGCGGAGCCTTGAGAAAGTATGAAATACTGTCGTAACTAATACATATGCGTAGAATAGAAGATTGTTAACAAATGGTATGGACCCCGGGGTCGGTAGATTGTAATTATTATCAATAAAAAAAAATATTTACAGTATTATTTTTATTGATAATAATTACAATCTTGAGTGGAGTTGGCCGTGTGGTTTCCGGCAGACTAGAATAGAATCGCTCCGTCTCTTCCCGTGGATGTCGTACAAGGCGACTAAGGGACATTATAAAACATCGATCAGGCCTCCCCAACCCGTCTGGCCAGCGTGGGGAGTGTAGGCCAAATCCTCCTTCTGTCTGGGACAGACGAGAGAGGGACGTGCTTCTGTCGTGGAGACTAAAATGACCTGATGATGATGACACTCTTGAGGGTTTACGGGAACCGTATTACATTTTGGATGTAGTCCGTATGAATCAAGTCTGACCGCAGGAATCTGCGGTCAGACTTGATTCATACGGACTACATCGGCGATCTATCCTCGGCTTGAATAAGCCGAGGATAGATCGCCGATGGGAAGCCAGACGCCAAGAAGAGTTGGGACCGGGTAAAATGGGCCCTTTTTAGTGATAAACGCACAGGTCTGTGTTTTATTAGCGTTAAAGACGGCGAGATTAAGTGCGCGGCAAAAAGCCACTTCAAAGATACTGAAGATTTTTTCAGACAACATTACAAAGGAGCTTAAAGGTATCGTTGCGCGTGTCAGTCTAATCGATCACGTAAGTTCAACAACGTCTACTCTAGCCTATCTATCGATGGGTTTATTTATCTCGAGCATCACACTCATTCGCAGGAAAGCAACAACCCTCAAGGGTAATTTTTATGGTTGTGTGAAGAGTGAAGTGTCAGATATTAAATTAATTAAATACTAGTATCTGACAATAATATTATTATTGTCAGATACTAGTTTGTTAGCCAGCACAGCAGTTTGCACCACATGCAGGTGAGGTTGGTTTTTGCTAAACATGATGATGGAACTAAAGATATGGCTACCTACGCTAGAGTGATGCCTTTGGCAAAGCTCTACAAGCGTCTATAACCTGCAATGAATGCTAACCAACAGGTAGATTGTATGCTTGGTTGCCACCCTTAAGATATAATATAAACAAATAAGAGCAACTCACCTCATCCAAATCATTGTTAACATTAATAGCATGGACGACCCCACTAGTCAGCATTCTGTTCCGCTCCCACAGCTCGTTGTCCTTGTCTATCTGTTGTCTCTGGGCGGATACTTTCCGGTTGCGTCTTTTTTCTATTTGCTCTTCCTTGCGCGCAATGTATTCTGCGCTCGTGTCTGCGAATGGATCTGATTCGTCTGCTTCACCTGGGGATAGATTTTATTACATGTAATTTGCTATTCATTCAACATTTAACCATATCCCAATGGCCAAATCAACGAATCGGCATCAAGCGATAATCATCCCACTGTTGGGATAAGGGTCTCCCCTCAATCTAAGGGCTTAGAGCGTACTCTACCACGCTGCTCAACTGCGTGTTGGCGAAGGCCAGTGTTTTCAAGCCGCCCAAAGGCCACTGACTTGGCTTAACGACTGTCTACTAATGACAACAGCCGGGACCGACGCACAGACGGGTATTTGAACGATCTAGGCGGTCAAAATTATTTTTCATTTTTAATTAATGCTAAACTATGTAACTAAATGAAACCCATTAGATTTTTTGCTTAAAAGTATATATTTACACAAATCATGAAAAAAATATATGTAAGAAATATTTTAAACAACATTTTTTATAAGACGTTTTCGTCTACAAAAGTATCTTCGTCTTCACTTTCGGAAGAACACAGTGGGTTAGTCTCCGCAGACAATAGCATTTCCAGCGTTTCTGGTAGGAAAGAATTCGATTTTCTTTTTCCCGTCTCATACTACTCATGAAAGTCTCTTCCAGGGACTCCGATAATCGCCTAACGGTAAGGTCCATCAAAGGCTGCAGTTGAGCTTCCGCGCTAGTGCTCGTTATCGTGCATGCTTTCGGTGGTGGGTAACACATTTTTTTTTTCTTGTTGTAAAAGACTATAATACGGAAAAACATTTTTAATAGTCCTTCTTATAATTTCGTATTGTTCTCGGGTCGTCTATGAACATTTGCATTGCTTCCTTGACCGTCAAGGGACTTATTTTATTTTTTTACGATTTTGTGCGATAATAATATGCCTTTCTATATTCAGTTACCCGAGTTGGCGTATTGACAATGTCTTTGAGCACATTTGAAGCAACTCACTTCCCTGTTTTTCTTAACTGTGTCTGGGCTGCATGCACTATCACATCGTCTTCAAAGGTAGAGCGGAGCTCCTCAGTCTTTCTCCTTTTACTTCTCTCGCTCAATTGATTAAAAGGTTTGCTTGGTCGACCAGATCGATTTTTGGGGTTGTCGGCTACTGGAAGTTCGAAGGTTCTTTCAAGCCATTGAACATTGTATTGACGAAATACGTCTTCCTTGTTACGAGCTTTGCTCCATCTTCGTTTAATTTCATGCTTAAAATGTGCAAAACTGCATTTTAGGGTAGATATTTGGTCTTATGTATAATGGTCACAAAACAAAAGTTGTTCTTTTAAATAATTAACTTTGGCTTCCAAATTGGGGAGATTTTCCCTTATCATACGATCGAATAAATATTTTCGGGTCACAATCCTTGCTCCCGATGTACCTGGTGGACCTAAAATAAAGGAACGTTACGTTAAAATTAATAAAACAAGAATGTAATTTTTCATATGATTTTGTCTACAATATTCAAAGCACCAAAATGTACCCTATCCGGGCTTATCCGGGACAAGTTATTTGATTTATACATGAATGAAACTGTAACCTTTACAGTGTTATTAAAATTTCTACCGGATCTATCAGGATAATATGAAAATTACACTAAATTTTTTTTTTTTTTACAAAAAAATACTTAAAGAAAAGACCTTTCTTTGACGCTCCGAAATTTAATACGCAAATAAGTTAATGACATTTTTTTATTCAATTATAATAGTTACATACCTGTACTTCTAGAATCTAGAACTTTTTCCGTTACTTTTGAATCTCAGTAATATAAAACACCACGTTCACAGTTTTGCTTTTCAAAAGCGCCGATAACAGATAACGTATGCGAGGTAACACGGTCCAATTCCGACTGACGATACGGGGGCCAGATGCACGGGAGGTGGCAGACGGGAGGGGTTTTTTTTCCCGGAAGGGTCCTTTATCACAGGTAGTCCTTTGTTTGCAAGTATTTGGTGTTTCGATTTATCGACTTTTGACCGCCTAGATCGTTCAAATACCTGTATGTGCGACGGCTTAACGTGCCCTCCGAAGCACGGAAGGAGCTCGAGGTAAATAAACCCATCCATAGACAGGCTACGGTTGACGTTGCTTATCTTGCGTGATCGATTAGACCGACACGCGCAACAGCGCCATCGAGCTCCCCATCATCAACTTAGATCATCAATTCGTCATAGAGAATCAACGAATGAATGATATGAATGACCGGTCCATGACTGGTTCTTATAACTTTAAAAATCGAAGATTAGTTGAAGCCACAAGCTTTGTTCCAAAATTGAAGTTCGCAAAGTGAAACGCTTAGCTCCAGTATATAGCAATGTATCTTATATAGCTGTACAGTTAAGCGTGCAATAGTTATATGTAGGTAGTAACTTAGTTGGACCATATGTTTATCCTACAGTATTAAATGAACTTTATTTGTAATCATGTTCTTAAAAATGGCTGTAATGACCTTTTTTTTATACTACGTCGGGTCGCAGACAAGCACCCGACCCGACCCGACCGAACCACCTGATGTGAAGCGGTTACCGTAGCTATATTAACGCTCGCAACATAAAATATCGCTCGCGCCGCCACCGCCGCTGCCAAAGCAGGATGCTGCGTTAGCAGCTTCCTTCCCTTCTGGTGACCTCACTCACTCGCAGGAACACAACAACCCTCAAGGGAATTGTTATTTGGCTACAGTATTTTGTGAGGTGGAGGTACATTCTCCAGTCAGGTAGCTTACAACTATGCTCCCTACCCCTCTTTTCGCCAGAGCTTCGTTTGTCAGTCAGCAGGGTGCACCGCGTGCAGGTGAAGTTGGCTTTGGGTCAAAGATGTTGATGAACCATTTACACCTCCTTTACACTTTGGTAAAATGTATTTTAGATATAGTATAGTGCTCATGTTAGCATTAACGTAGCAGTAAGACTTAAGCATTCGAAAAAATTCATCTCATTTTAACAGAAATAACTTCAAGTATAAATGAAGAAAAAAATTACCTTCACCCATATTGTACCAAGCCCTGTCGAGTTTCTTTTCAGCTTCTTGCCATTCTGGATCATCTACATCCAATCCCCGCCTAGAACTCGCGAACCTAGAAATAACATACAACAGGAATTTTAATAACAGCACTTATAATAATAATAAGCCATTTATTTTCCGGCTGGGTACTCTGTACATGTATATCCATTTTATCTATAGAATATATTGTCGCGGTCCTGTCGCGAATCATCAAGAATGAAACCTTCTAGAATAGTCGCCGCATACTTCGCTGCAAGCAATAATGACCCGTATGTCGACTACACAAGGTTCATAATACTATGACATGAAAATGTACGAGACACATTACGAAGGGAAGTACATACATGTACATACGAGAACATTCGGGAAACCTTGCCGGCGGATATAAATAGCGACCGCCGCGGCGCATAGGCAGTTCTGTTTGGACTTCGGAAGAGTAAACTTCGAGCGAATCTACCTGCGAGACAAGTGATAACCTACGACCTCGACGAGCGATACTATTGGACTTCGATTTGACCTGCGGTTTGGAATCTTCGTGTGAAATTCATTTCTAATTTCAGTCTATTAGGGTCAAAACACATTGAAATGGCAGCGGCCGGCAGAGTATTTTCAGTTTTATCTCCATTGATTAAAACAGTAGTTTCCTTGAATGAGGTAGATTAAAAGAGGTAAGGTAAAGCGTCTTGAAATCTGACCGATTGGACAAGTGAAAAAAGTGAGGAGATAAAGTTTAAATTGCTTGTAAAAAATTGAAATTACTTTGCTGACCCTGCTATGTAAGTGTGTTATTGACTCCAGAAAGTGTATAATACATAGTAGGCTGACGAGGTTACTAAAGGCAAATAAAAAAATTCTAAAACCCAAAAATTGTAGCGTGTTTTTGCATGCTACTATATGATATCATTTTGTAACCTTTATTTACCAAAAATTTTGGGTAAATAAAGTTGTCGTCGTCATCGTCAACAGGTCTCCCCTCAATAGAAGGGGTTAAGAGCATACTCCACCACGCTGCTCAATTGCGGCTTGGCAGAGATCAGAGTTTCCAAACCGCCCAAAGGCTTGGCTTAACGACGGTCATCTTACGACAACAGTTGTGACCGACGGCTTAACGTGTCCACTGAAGCACGGAGGAGCTCGAGATAAATAAACCCATCCATGGACAGTCGACATTGCTTGACTTGATCCATTAGTGTGCCACGCGCAACGACACCATCGAGATTCAGAGTAAATAAGGTCAAGGTTAATCCTTGATTGGTATTACTTAAAAATTAACAATTACTTTAAAAAGTATATATAACATACAAGAGACACTTACTTGTGAGGTGTCGCTCTTTCTGTGTTATCATATAACCTCCCTTTATAATCCCTCATGGGCCGTCCTCTCTCACTGCGCTGTGATCGGTCTGAGGGACCAGCTTCCCTTGGCACCGGGGTCGGGAAGTCCCAACTGGATTTACGGAGTGTTCTCGGATCATCGTCATCATCATCCCATGCTGTTTTATCTGTCGGCTTTAGTGCTTTCAAACTGAAAATAAAAGATTAATAAAGATTCATCATAAAAAGCTGAATTTAGATTCTTTATTGTATTATGAAAAAAACTTAAATGATATATTTTTTACAATAATTTAGACACGACTTAGAGTCTGTTCTTCGAATTCATTATGTATTTACATACATAATAGGCTATTTGACTAACATTTTTTTCGGTTTGATATGTAGGGACGTGTCCATAATATAACCATAGGTGAAAGAATTACTTCGATAGCACAAAAATCTCTCGAGATATGATAATTTGAAAATCACAATTTTTAAACTGTCCCGAAAACGCTCGATATAAAACTTTTTTTTTTTATTTTTTATTTTTTATACTACGCTGGGTGGCAGACAAGCCTACGGCCCGCCTGATTTAAAGCGGTTACCGTAGCCATATTAACGCTCGCAACATAAAATATCGCTCGCGCGCCGGCACCCCCGCTGCCATCGCAGCATCTCTTTCCTTTCTGGTGACCTCACTCACTCGCAGGAACACAACAGCCCTCAAGGGAACCGTTATTTGGCTGCGGTATTCTGTGAGGTGGAGGTACATTCCCCAGTCGGGTGACTTACAATTACGCTCCCTACCTCTCTTTTCGCAAGAGCTTCGTTTGTCAGTCAGCAGGGTGCACCGCGTGCAGGTGAAGTTGGCTTTGGTTCAAAGATGTTGATGAACCACTTACACCCATAAGACTACCGTATTATGACGTCACAGGTTTGTATTTTGTATGCATCAAATCAGAAATTTGTACGATAGCTATGTTAAATATTACGTTTATGTGATTAGTATCATAACAAAAGTTATAGCATTTTTTACAGCTTCTCCAATGGGAATATTATATTTTAATAATTTCATACTTTTAAATACTTTTCCCGCCAAACTTTGATCGACGCTAAAAAAAAGTCTGACTGAAGATATTAGAATGAAAGTTTGCAGATCTTTATAGTTTTGTGTATTTTACGATATTGTTAAATAATTTAAACAATTTTTAAAGATTGGAAAATAGCCTATTATGTAGTGAAGACAAATATAAATGATTTTATTTTTTAGCTACATATCTACATAGAATCTTGACGAGGGTTATAGTAATTCTTGTTCTACAACATTCCAATGTTATAATCTCACTTTTCGAATGAGTATCATGTACATAAGGTGCACATATCTTTCCATATGCATAAGTCATAGAGCACAGAAAATGATGTCAGTATAAATAATAATAAATAAATGTTCCTGGACAAATTACACACTGCCATCTAGTCCCAAACTAAGCAAAGCTTGTACTATGGGTGCTAGATAACTGATACTATAGTTAAATACATTTTTTTTGTAAATACATACATATAATACATACAAAACACTCAGATCAAGACAAACACACATATTCATGCACACAAATGTTTGTCATGTGCGGGAATCGAACCCGCGACCTCAGAGTCAAAGTGGCCATTGCTAGCCATTCGACCACCAAGCTCGTCAGTATCACATTGTAATGCATTTAAATTCTGTTCTGATCTCACCCTGGTCACTGTATACAAATATGTGGCATTTTATGTCACGTTACTAACTATTATGGGGTGTAAGTGGTTAATCAACATCCTTGAACCAAAGCCAACTTCACCTGCACACGGTACACCTTGCTGACTGACAATCGAAGCTTTGGCGAAAAGAGAGGTAGGGAGCGTAATTGTAAGCTACGTGACTGGGGAATGTACCTCCACCTCACAGAATACCGCAGCCAAATATCAATTCCCTTGAGGGTTGTTGCGTTCCTGCAAATGAGTGAGGTCACCAGAAAAGAAGGACATGCTGCGTTGGCAGCGAGGGTGGCGTGCGCGAGCGATATTTTATGTTGCGAGCGTTAATATGGCTACGGTAACTGCTTCACATCAGGCGGGCCGTATGCTTGTCTGCCATCCGACTATTACAACACCCTGATTATGTCCCAAGTCTAGATTTAATAGATAAACAGATTTCATGAGTCGGTGTTACCAGAGTTCATAGCTACATTTGATTTGTGTACCTCATAGGGTACATGTACTCGACTGGACTGCTAACATATTAAATTGCTTTATTATAGGTCAGGCAAACAAACCCAAATGGATCAGCCCCCTTACCACCAACTCGTATTGGCTCTATTTCAAATTGAATAGAGTCGCTTATTCATTGGTATGAATAAACAATCTATTCATTTATTGAATAGCAATACGAGTTGGTGTTAAGGGGGCTGATGCATTTGGGTTTGTTTAATTGAATAGAAAGCTTATTCATACCAGTGAATAAGCGACTCTATTTCAAATTGAATAGAGTCGCTTATTCATTGGTATGAATAAGAATTCTATTCAGTTATTGAATCGCAATAAGAGTTGGTGGTAAGGAAGCAGTTGCCCAAAAAGTACTCACTTTGGAGTTTTAGGTTCATCCTTAAACCTTGGTCCATAATAACTTCTTCTAGAACTATCTCCTCTTCGTTCACTATCACGATCATGTCTATCTCTATCTTTTCTCTCAGATCCTCTACTGTCCCTTCTGTCATGTCTATCTCTATCTCTTCTATCCTCATATCTTCTGTCTTTGTCTCGGTCTCGGCGATCAAATCTGTTACGATGGTAACGGTCATCTTCATCCTCCTTTGATCTTGATTTCTTTTCTTCCTGACTTGAATGATGAACGCCTTTTTCTTTTGCTTCTTTTTCTCGTCTGAAATTGTTAAAATAGCAAAATTTATAACAAGTATAATAGAAATATATTAATTCCAACACACATTTATTTATTTAAAACACAAAACATTTGTAGGAAATGTGAAATAATTATAAAAGCATTCTCTACCAGTCAACCTTGAATGTGGCTATGGTTTACGATCATACGAAACATACAAAGAAACTATGCAAAGGAAAAAGATATAACAATACACATAAATAGGTTAGAGGGTTGCCTTATGTCCTATAAAGATTATTGTGTGTAGTAGGAAACATAGTTCACACTCAGGGATCAATGCTGAAATCACTGGCCCTACTTTCAGTGTCAAAATTGTTTAAAATATTGTAGTGTTAAAACACGAACTTTGAACTATTTACGAAAAACTCAAAAACATTTGCAACTCTATTATGTAAAATTGCAAAATATGTGACGTCACACTAGGGAGGGGGGGAGTCTCACATATGTGACCAGCTGTGACAAGGAGGGGGGAGGGGTCATAAGATCATGAAATTTGTGTGACGTAATTTATAGATAGCCCCTTACTAGGTTCCAAGTGAGTCCCAAGTGAGTACAATGTGCATGACGGTTATAATATTCATAGCACCTATAGTCATGGCCCCATAACATTGATAACTATAAATTAACTCAATAGTATGTTAAAATATGGTGCAATTAGAAGCTATTTAGGATGGTGAGTCGAAGCATAATTTACCAGACAGTTTTGAATATTTGTCATTAAGAAATTTCATAAGCTGTTTTACAATAACACAACTGCATCATTAGTTTTTGCAGTCAGTTTCAAAACAGTTAAATATGTTATTTATTTAAGAACATTACCTTTGTAACCTCTCCAACATACGTTCCCGCGCTTGCTCTGATATACCACCAGTATATGTTGGAGTTTCTTCATTGTGCTTTCTATATTTACGTCCTTTTTCGGCACTTGAATCACTTTTACTATCCGCGAGTTCATCGTCGTTTGCATCGTCTTGGAAGGAGATAAGTCGGTTCTGCTTCCTCTTCGCCGCTGCTAGCTTATCTAGACCTAGCAATGACGGCTTGGCGAATTGGAACTCTTCTGGGTTGTCTTTCTTTTTGATTATTAAGCCACCGGGAGCGTCGCCCGAAGTGCCTTCCAAACGGTGCAGGTTTTCGTCGTTGTCCGTCATGATTTTTAGTACTGAGAGTTATTTTTCAAGTCACTCACATTAAATCTACAGAGTATACACTTGTTAAAAAATAGAGTTTTATTTTACTTTACACAACTTATATTGAATAAATCCATAATAAAACACAAATCTTGCGCCAACTCGTGACAAAAATAAACTAACTGTGTGTGATTAGAGTTGGAAAAAACGGCTTAAAATTAATAAACGTTTAAACGTTGTACTTTTTATCAAAAGCGCGCTTTTTAAGCGCGCTTTTTACTTAAACGCTTTTTTTGTCGTTGATGCTTCTTGAGGCGTCTACGCTTATGGAAAACGTTTAAACATTTAGTCGCAGCTTTAAGACAATGCAATGGTTAACGATCACAGACAGTATCTATTTGCATCCGATTTCTTTTCTATAAGTATTTACAATTATTTAAAGTTTCGTATACGCATGAACATACTTAACACAGCAAAGCAAAAAAAAAATCGCATTAATCGACCGACGACAACAGCAAAAGCGTTGGCGCAAACATTCACACGCGTACTTACTAGTTGACAACAAAAAGCCTACTGCTTAAAAAAGCGTAAGCGTTGTTCACTTAAACGAAAATCATTTTTGAAATTAAAGTGAAAGAAAATTAAACAATATTAATCCTAAGGCACCTGCGAATAAGGTTCAATATTGAATGAGGATTACTGACGCTTTTTTCAACGAAACGCATTTGTTTAAACGAAAATGAAACGAACGTTAATCGATAGTAAACCTAAACTTGTTGACGGTAAGGTTTATTATTGCATATATGGCTAGCTAATACAGCACGACGCGACGTGGCAGTAATTATGTGTATCAATTATAGATGGCGCTATATTAAATTTGTTAAATTATCAGACAACATTGTAAAAAAATTAAACGAAAAAGGCTTATTTTTATAAGCGTGCTTATCTGCTTACGCTGATAAGCAGACTTTTTTAAGCGCTTTTCGTTTAAGCGCTCAACTCTATGTGTGATTTTTATACTGACACTGACATAGACATTTATGACATTGACAGTTAATTTGACATAAAAAGTCAAGGTTGCCAAATTATCATAGACTTTTTAGCGGGAACTTTGTTGAGCACGGTTGTGCTTAGATTAATTTTCATAATTTATTGTCTATTGTTATTGTTTCGTAGCAAAGATAGTATATGGTGCAAGTGATCATTAGAATGCATATAGTGGAATGTTTGATTAAAAGTGTTTAAGTCACACTGTCGAGTTGGTTCAAAATATTATTATACTGCACTAAGATGTTATTTATAAGCCGGGAGAAATTAAGATAAATAAAGACAAGACTATAATTAAATTATATAATTTACTTTCATCATATTTTTTTACGAGACTCCTTAATTTTCATGAATTAAATATACCTATGTATTACAAGCCACGCTTCCATTTTATTAATTCGCTGAATTTAACTTATTAAGTATAATAGACATTCGACTCATCTGTAGATTAATCTCCGATCTCTATTGTAGTTCACCTATTTGCATTTATAAGGGGAGCAATTATCAGGATCAGGAGGATCATGAACAAATCAAATCAAATCAAAATTTCTTTATTCCTTGGACTTTATAAAGCACTTAGAAACGTCATACAAATTAATTATAAGAACATGTATCAATCAAATGAACGATATTTAATTCTACTTATTGTAAATATCGGCAGATAGATAGAGATAGAGAATAAGATAAGAAAAGTCTAAAAACGTATGTCCGAATAATTCATATTCCATAAGTGGTGTAAATAGCTTAATCTATTCCATGATCACATCGAGCTCTGTTTTAAGAATGAGTTATTATTTGCAATTCAAGCTGCCGACTAGAGTCGCTTTCGCCATACACACTGTGTGCTCGTAACGATTTAAGGAGACGCCATATGGACTCCATATGGCGTCTCCTTAAATCGTTACGAGCACTTGATTGTGTTTTTGTATATTTGATGTATCTAGTTAATATTTTTGTTTCCTAATCTAAACATATTTCCCTAGGTCATGCATCACGCGTAAACGGGTAGACCGATTTCACTGATTCTTTTTAACACGCCTTTATTAGCTTCACCTGTATGTTTATTTGTATGTTTGTAACCGACTCTTTGAACTCGATTTTGACCCACTTTAAACGAACACATTTTATTTATTTTACTTTTTTATTTTTTATATTTTATTTTTACTCTGTACACTTATCAAGAACCGGGACCAATACAATACTGGTAATCATGGAATAAATAAAGTTAAAAAATAAAATAAAAAACGCGCTTTCATAGCACATCAAACTAAAAAGTGAAAAATTATTCACTTTTTAGTTTGATGTGCTATGAAAGTACAAACTGAAAATAATGGTCATTGGGTAGCTTTCGGGGCGGGTTGTTGGAGTTGGGGTATACTCTTCGGGGCACTATAATACCTAGATGAGTGAAAAATCTAGTATTTTTCACTCATTAAGTATTATTTTCATTATTTTGAAAAAAGCGTGGGGCGCTTTGTACCAAAACCGCGGGGTGCTACTAAAGCGCTCCATGCTTTTTTATACACATATAATTGAAATGCTAATCGCTAATGTTAAAAGTAGCATGTGTACTATGGCCCTTAGGTTAAAAAATGGCCACGGGCAATCGTGTAAGTGTAAGTACCTACTACAAATATAAAATTTCGCCCCGAGAAGGTAGATTTTGCTGAAATTAAGTTTAGTCGAGTGCCTGAGCATACAGAGTGTAATCATAAAATATTTCACATGCGCGCGAAATACAGCCTTAGCGGAAAGATTTATGGTTACGAGGTACTAACCCATTTCAAAGTAATAAATAAGTAAAAGTATCTCTCGTTGGAATTGTTCTCTAAGGTTAATTACGGACCATGCATCGTCGGTAACTCTATTCATCCCTTTACTGGGATACGGATCTCCCCTCAATCAAAAGGGTACTCCACAAGCCGCCTAAAGGCCACTGACTTGGCTTAACGACTGTCATCTACACACAACAGCCGGGACTAACGGATTAACGTGCCTTCCGAAGCACGGTGGAGATCGAGATAAATAAATAAACCCATCCATGGACAGGCTACGGCCGATGTTGCTTAACTTGCATGTTCGATGTTCAATACAAAAATTATGCTTGGCTGTGGGCTTCGCCGCAAAAAGAAAGGAAATCTAAATGAGTGCCGAGTTCTATGCAAAATCCAAATATGTATTTATAGGAACAAAATAACATTATGAACAAGTATGTATTAAATTCACTTACGTTTAGTCGACTAAACTTAAGTCTATACTTAAGTTTACTTATGTTTACTAACCTAACCTAACCACAACCTAAAAATGTACTAAACAACATAACGAACGGTTTATCAACTGGGTTAGGTTAGGTTAACAATGGGTTAGGTTAGGTTATGCTTGTGGTTGTGGTGGTGTACCAAGTGTTCCTGGTACGCCACCAGTAGAAGATAAAATCAAGTTATCTTGGTAGAGGAGGGTCTACAAATGTAACAGAGGTGATAACAAAATTGTACCCGGAAACCCGCCCAAAGGCGACGAGAAGGATCACCGGTGGTTTTTAGGGTTCCGTACACAAAGGGTAAAAAGGAACCCTATTACTAAGGTTCCGCTGTCCGTCCGTCCGTCCGTCCGTCTGTCACCAGGCTGTATCTCATGAACTGTGATAGTTAGACAGTTGAAATTTTCACAGATGATGTATTTCTGTTGCCGCTAAAACAACAAATACTAAAACACTGAATAAAATAAATATTTAAGAGGGCTCCCATACAACAAACGTGATTTTTTTTGCTCGTTTTTGGTCGCAATTGATAACGGCAACGCTTGAAATACTCACATAATATTTAGTTATATATTCACTTTAAAAATAAATAGTTAAACAAAAATAAAACAAATATTTAAAGGGGGCTCCCATACAACAAATGTGATTGTTTTTATAGATAATGGTACGGAACCCTTCGTGCGGAAGTCTGACTCGCACTTGGCCGGTTTTTTTAGTCGGTAGGTCTACCTGGTCCATACCCACGTCACAGTTTTAAAAGCATACAGTTGGGAAGCGAAGGTACTTGCGCAGAGCAAGGGAGGGGAACCCGCGGAGAAGCGGGCGGTGCGGTCAGCGTCCCACAAACAAGCGTAGTTTGTGGGAGCCACCGTGAAAGGCAGTCACGTGCGCGTACTGAGTGTTTTAAACGTTTTTTTTAATTTACGTTCAGTGATTCCTATTTATTATGATGGTGAATACAAATTGTTCTGTATACGGTACAACCGTATACTGAACAATTTGTATTGATGTCGGAACACATCAAGAATTTAAAATTTTTTAGATTTCCCCGTGACGCAAGGTAAGTTTTTTCTATAATTTCGTAAAAACCTACCTACTTTGTCTTTGTTGAAATGTATGTAGCTATATTGTTGGTGAAGTGCAAGGTACTCCAACTATAAGTATACAACAAATAACCGAATTATTGTGCTCCAACGACAGATGACTAAATAGTTAAGTACTTCGTAACTCGAACTCCAACCTAGCGGGGTTTTCAAGTGTAAATATGTAGGTATATATATTCTTTACGGCGCATGCTCTTGCCCAAAGTGTAATTATTATATTTACACCTTCTTAATAGTTGGGAAGTCGGACACAGAAGGAGTAGGTATTTGTCTAATATCCAACTGTTATGATTTTATTTAAACCGACAGAAAAAGACAAGGTTCTATATTCACCTATATTCAAGATTTCTGGGCAAAGATATTAATTACTACGTATGGCTGTGCCATTTCTAACATAAAATTTGTCTCTGCGACTATATGCACGTGCTGTGTGTGGGACGAACCTATGTGTATGTTTATGTTACGTAAATGTACACTATAAACTTTATAAACAAATGGGACACCAATTTTTAACTTACACTCTCATATTTATTATTTTCGCTGTCGAAAAGCCAAATGACTCATCGGTTCGTGACAAATTATCTCCTTAGAATGGCCTATCCATACCTAGTAGTTAAGATCTTTGTTTCAGGGCTAGTTTCTTTTTTTTAATTTTTTAAGCAATCACGTTTTTTGATAATTTTTATTTACTTTTTTATTTTACACATTTTAGTTATATCGACGGTGGAAAGGCAAAACAAATGAAACGCCATTTTGACCGAAATTGAGTTTTATATGCAGTTCGATAGGATTTTTGATTCTCTATCGATCTGTCTGGGTTACAGTCTATTTGGAGGTACTTTTTGGCGTTTCATTTAATGGAAAAACAGGGCCATTTTAAAATTTCACTCCCTTTAAACGACAATTTTATGACATATATTATTAACATTGTCGTATGATGGATCTAAAAATACCATCGACGTGTTTTAATTTATTGACTTAACTAACTTTTTTACGACGATGGCATATAATTCATTTTACCCGTCTGTGTATTTTTTACCTTTGGCTTTTTATTACTTTTTCCCTACTAACATATAAGAAGACGTGTCGCATAACTTATTGTTCCTTGCAAGAAAAACACAACTAGTGGCGATTCAGTTGTTTTTCCTGTCATATTTTTAATTGTAAACGTCTTATCAGTTACTTTCGCTAACTGTAATATATTTTATTTTGGTGAGTCAATTGCTTTTCCTTACATGATTTTTTACGACTAGGCGCTTCACATGTGTGTTTTTGAAATAGTTGATAAATATCGTGTGATCAAATTGGCGTTTCACATCAATAAGGTCACACAACTGTCAAGTAATTGTTGCAACTGGTGCAACGATAACTTGACAGTTGCGTGCACGTGACTGCTCAATCAAGTGATTTCCGGATGCGATGTTCCATAATGGTAACTTACCGTAATAAATTCTTTGAGCCTTCATCTATCCAGTGGTGTGACTGAATTTTGGATGGAAATGATAGATTTATAACTGCAACACTAACTGTATCCCCCGATTTTGTTAATATACTTAATTTGAATTGCCGCATAAAAGGCTCTTCATTACCTATTAAGAATAGAGATTGAGTGGGTTTTGGCTCGAATGGAGTTACCAATCTGGCGCTCACCATAATGGAGATCCTGATGTTTCTGTCTTCAAACTTGCGTTTCAAGACAGAAACACCAGGATCTCCATAATTATTTTACGATCGAGGAACGAAAGTTGAAAGAATCCAGATTGAATTGTGAATTGACTTGAAATTGTATACTTGCTTTCATTAATCAATTGTTATTGTTGGCATAATGACATTTTTAGTTTGCGATTCAAGACAGAAACACCAGGATCTCCATTAATACGAGCCGTAGTCCAAGCCTCGTATGCAGCTTGCTTCCCCACATGACCGATTAAACCACGGCACTGTTGGGAATAAATAACTCCAATGCTGCCTCGAGGTTGAGTAAGAAAGTAATTGCCAGGGCGAAATTTGAGTGCATCATCAGGATTGGTGAGCGCCTAGCTAAGCACCCATCTGATTGTTTTTTTTGGTCGCTTGCTAAGGGTGCTGAAGGAAACTGTTTCTTTCTACCACTCCGAATACAGGATGGTAGTCTGGCCCACAGTGCTAACGAGAAAGCCGATCTGCTGGGGAAACTCTTTGCCTCAAACTCGATTTTGAACGACAGAGACGCTTCACCACCTTCCATCCCGCGGTGTGCTATTTCCTAATGTGGCTAATTCAATGCCGAAAATATCGTTTACTCAACGAGATGTTCAGCGGGCATTGCTATTCCTCTACGTTTAGAAGTCGAGTGGGCCAGATGGCATTCCGGCTGTGGTGCTAAAGCAGTGTACTGCTGAATTGTGTCCTGTTCTTACGCGCCTTGTTGCTCTCTCTTATTCTACCAGGCAAGATCCTTCATTGTGTAAGACTGCGAACGTGCACCCAGTGCCCAAAAAGGGTGACAGATCAGACCCATCGAATTACAGTCCTATCGCTGCTATCTCCCTTTTCTCCAAGGTATTGGAGCGCTTGATTAACAACCGGCTCCTGAATTGCCTAGAAGAGCACGACTTGATCAGCGACCATCACTACGGCTTTCGTCATGGTCGCTCGACTGGTGTAGTGTATCTTACACATTGTTGGGCTTTAGCCATGGAGAGTCAAGGTGAGACATTGGCTGATAGCCTGGATATAACGAAGGCATTCGATCGGGTATGGCATCGTAGTCTTCTTTCGAAGTTGCCTGCATACGGTCTACCTGAGGGTTTATGCGAATGGGTCGCTAGCTTCCTTGTCCAGCACAAGCATATTAGAGCCAATGTGGAAAGCAGTTGCTACGATGGCATAGACATTATTGCTGGTGTCCCGCATGGCTTTGTATTGTCCCCGACGCTGATTTTGCTGCATATCAATGATACGTTATCTATTGACAGCATTCATTGCTATGCCGACGACATCACTGGGAACACTTATTACACGGATCGAGCTAATATTGCCCGCTCTCTGGTAGAGGAGAGCCGCGAACAACTTGTAACACAAGTCAACAAAAGAAATCGAGAGCATATTGAAAAATGTGTTCGATTGGGGGCGACAGAATTTCGTTCAATTCGGCCCTACTTAGACACATGTCTACGTGTTCACCGCTAAGAAAACCTCCTTTGGTGTGGCTTCTCAATTCCAGAACACACCCCTTACCATCGCCAAAAATATTGGGATTCTCGGAGTTGAAGGAGAAGGTAAAGCTGTCGTCGAAGAAACTAGGTGTGCTCAACATGACTCAATTGAAAGGCGTGCTGTGAGGATTGTCGACGATACCAAACTGACAGACGGTCTAGAATCTTTAAGTCTGAGAAGAGATTTTGCGTCCCTTTGTGTGTTCTACCGATTGTACAATACAACGAGGTGTCTTCAGAGTTGTTTGACATTATGCTATAGTCGCACCGCTCGCCATCGACAGGATGAAGTCTCATCCTCACACATTTGAGCCTAAGTGGTCGTGAACTGTGGAGTTCCAAAAAAGTTTTATCCCGCGTACTGTTAAGCTGTGGAATGAACTGTTTGTCGAGGTTTTCTAAGGAGACTACAGCATGGGAATCTTAAAAAAGGGCGTGAGAAGGTTTTTACTGGATCGGCGACGCACATATAATGCCCCAGATGTTACAGGCGTTCATAGGCTACGGTAACTGCTTTCTATCAGGCGGGTCGTATGCTTGTTTGCTACTTTAGTGGTATAATAAAATCAAAGGAGGCTTTCAGAATGGACTGTTGATCGCCAGACACCAATATACTCAGAGGTTCAGCTGATCGTTCAGTGTGGATATCTTTGTGAGAGACCTTTATCCGTGACTAGTTGACATGCATAAGCTGAAATTATGAAAACTTAACAATCTCTTGCCTTTTATCGTTAAAATTTCATCATAGAAATTTTAACGATGATGAAAGGAAAGAGATATAATATTGTATTGTAATCGGTCTTGTATATGATCGTACACGACCTATTACAATACAATTTTATATGAATGAAAACATTTTCAAATTAGAAAAGTAACCAGATCAATCAAATCCCAGCCCCGACTATGGCAAAACAATAACATTTTAACATTGCTTGTGATCGATAAAGTGTTTTGCCAATGTATACTAATAAGGATACATAGTTTATAATACTTTTTTCCTATTCGTAATTTTTTCGTTAAAGTGTTATAAATTGTTTATCCCTATTTGTTTAAATTTTACTTTGATTTTTCATAGATTTTTCCCGGCAAACTTGTATAAAAAACGGCGCATAAATTAATTTACCCCATTAACCATTTTTCTTAGATGCCGTATAAAGTATTTTTCCCTATTCACTTGAAAAGTCATTTAAATGAAACGACACTATCTCTTAAAATATAGATTAAAATAGCTTTATTTTATATACTGTATATAGGTAATATCAAGTTTAATCTGCACGCAAAAAATTAAAAATATCCTCCAATAAATAAAAAAGTTATGATGATTTTTTCAATTTTAAAATCTTTAAACAGCTCTACTGAACAATTGACCAAATGTCGCTTATTTTGTTTTGCCTTTCCACCGTCGATATAATAGGTAGGGGAAAAAGTCTTTTCGCATTATAGTATGTATGAACTTGTAATAAAATCTCTTTGGTTATACCATTTGTGTCTGGCAGGTTTTGATATCTTTAAAAAGTTTAAATTTTAAAAAAGATAATTCCAAATTCAAATTAGGTAAATGTGTGATTTTCATTTGTTTTTTTTTACTGTCAAGATGAGTGAATCTAATGAAGAAATTCGATACATTTTAAAATTTTACTACAAAAAAGGTAAAAATGCAACGCAAGCTGCGAAAAAATTTGTGACGTTTATGGACCTAGTGCAGTGTCTGTGAGAGTAGCACAAATTTGGTTTAGGCGTTTACAACCCGGAAATTTTGATGTCAAAGATGCACGTCGCTCTGGTCGCCCTGTTACGGATAAAATGGATGCCATTTTTGAAAAAGTGGAGCAAGATCGGCATATCAGTAGTTACGACGTAGCTGAAGAACTAGGAATTGACCACAAAACAGTTTTGGCGCATTAAAAGGTCGTGGTCAAAGGCCGGTCAGGCTTCACAGACTCTGACGAAACCCGGGTTAACCCGCAACAAGGTGATGCTGTGTGTATGGTGGGATTGGAAGGACATTATTCATTATGAGCTGTTACCGCCAGGCAGGACTATCGATTCTGAACTCTACTGTGAACAACTGATGAGATTAAAGCAAAAACTTGAGAGAAAGCGGCCGGAATTAATTAACAGAAGGGGTGTGATTTTTCATCATGATAACGCTAGACCTCACACATCTTTAGCCACTCAGCAAAAATTAAGAGAGTTTGACTGGGAGGTGTTAATGCATCCGCCGTATAGTCCTGACCTTGCACCTTCTGATTTCCACCTGTTTCGGTCTCTTCAGAATTCTTTAGGCAATGTCAGGTTAACATCACGAGAAGACTGCCAAAACCACTTATCGCGGTTTTTTGAACAGAAGTCCCAAAATTTCTATAGTAATGGGATCATGTCTATACCTACAAGATGGCAAAAAGTTATCGAACAAAATGGCACCTACATACTTTAGTTAAATGTAAATAAACTTTATAAAAAAATGTTTTGAATTTTCATATAAAATACGAAAAGACTTTTTCCCCAACCTAATATATACAGTAAATTTTGCTATCCAGTCATTGCATTTTGGGTATTGATATTCCTAGTTTCTATTATTAAGTATCTTGCGAAAATGAAGTGAGTAAAGTCGTAATCAAATTTAAATCGTTAATTTTATTGTTTGGTACCTACATCAACTTGGCTGGCACCAGAAATCCGCTATTTTTTTTAAATTTTGATATACTCCGTGACACTGGCGCAATAAAGGAATTTTTTACAACTAATCAAAATTGGTTCAGCCGTTTATTAGTTACGAATGAACATAGGGACTTTTGTCTTCGCCATAATAAGTTAACATACCAACACCAACCAGGTGCTGTAGGAAACAATATTTTTAGATAAATTATAGGTAGGTATTATTAAAACAAGTACAGTTTATATCACAGCCATGCTTATGTTTCCCCCATATTTTCATGATCAAATTGTTTATCCGAATGCGAATTCATTATATTGTTAAATTTAATGATAGAAAATTGAAATCTAAAAATAAACCTTCACGTAAATATTTAGCAGTGCAACATTTGTAAATATGTATATTATATTCTTGTTGATAAATGATTATAAAAATATTAAAGATTATTTGATTTCGAATTTTGTGACAACCCTTGCATATCGGCGAACGACCGCGTTGATACCTACGCGGGCGGCGGCATCGTGCCACGTCAAAGGCGATTCCCTACTGTATGAAAAATAGTAATACTGTGCCCACGTCGTCGTCCCCTCGACCGCGAGGGACGCATGAACATTTTTCCCATCGAAAAAAAAGGTTAAGCACCAAAAGTCGAGCAAGTGAAGCGAGCGAGGATTAGAAGCATAACCTTTTTTTTTTTTTGTTGTCGATGGAAAAATGCTCATGCATCCCACGCAATCGAGGGGACGACAGCGTGGGTATGTCGGACTCCTACCCGGAGTGCAAGGGGCCTCTAGTAGACCCCACCGGGTAGACCTACCGACTAAAAAACCACCGGTGTTCCTTCTCACCGCCGTGTGGCAGGGTTAAGGGAACGGTTATGATATCACATCCTTAACCCCGCCAGCGGGAGCCCGCAATACACGGGCCCTTCTCTGCCCAGGCAGTTCTGGGCTAATCTTCTACTTGTGGCGTGCCAGGAACACTGGGCACGCCACCCTCTCGAGGATCCCTCTCCATTAGGCGACGAGTTCCCCTCCCCGCCGCCGGGAGATCCTCGTTAAGGCGGGAGTAGGCGCTCTTCGGCCCGACGTCTCCGCCCAGCTCTTCTGCGGCGTATCGGGCGGGAGAGAATATCGTCCTCTCTCGTCCGCTCCGCGGCCTCCTTCTGCGACATAACGGTCTCGCAGAAGGAGACAAACGCTAACCATGCGCTCTCGCTGCCGGCCATGGCTTGCACGACGGCCGGCAGCGAGAGATCGACTCCTATTTCTACGGCTAGGGCGGTTCGCTCCTCCGTCCACGCCGGGCACTCTTCCAATGTATGCTGCGCCGTGTCTATGGCGCAGCCGCAGTGGTGGCACACCGTTGTCTCCTCGCGCCTTGCCACGTTGCACAGATACTTGCCGAAACAACCATGCCCGGTCAGTACCTGGGCAGCGTGGAAGGTTACCACGCCATGTCGTCGACCGACCCATCTTTCGAGGACAGGCCGGATAGCATCCACGGTGCGCCGACCGGCGCCCGGCTCCTCTAGTCTTTGCTCCCACTTCCGGAGAAGTTCCATGCGGGCGTTCTCTCGCCAACGTGTGAATCCCTCCGGAAATGGGTTCATCCCAGCGGCGACCGCCTCGATTTTTTTTTTTTTTTTTCTCCAATAAGCCGCCGCCAGCACTTCAGCCTCCAGGTCCCAGGGTGGGCTGCCTGCTATCACGCACGCCGCCTCGCAGGAGGTGGTGCGATAACCTCTTATGACTCTGACCGCCATGACCCGCTGCGGTCTCCGAAGCTGGGCTTTATTTTGGGCGGTCAGTGCATCGGCCCAGATGGGCGCTCCATATAGCGCCATCGACCGCACCACTCCCATATAGAGGCGGCGGCAGGCGATGCTTGGCCCACCCATATTAGGCAAAAGATTGCCGAGTGCGGCAGCGGCCCCCATCAATTTTGGGGCTAGTCGTCGGAAGTGCTCTTTAAAGTTCCACCGGCTGTCGAGGATTATGCCGAGGTATCGCATCGTCTGCTCGACAGCAATAGGGACACCCCCAACGACCAACCTTGCATCAGCTGGCGGCCCGCACCGAGGCCTATGGAAACAAATGGCCTCGGTCTTATTGAGCGCGACTTCCAACCCCAGACGTCGTATGCGGGCCACAACGTGAGCCACTCCAGCAGTGGCAAGTATGGCCGCCTCTCGGTAAGAAGTGCTGCGAGCGATCACCAGGGTGTCATCAGCGTACGCAATGACGACAATCCCTGGCATGAATGCCCCCCGCAACACCCAATCATAGCCGATATTCCACAGAAGGGGCCCGAGAACCGACCCCTGTGGAACACCGCAAGACATCGGTCGGCGGCCATATCCGCCTCCGCGCATAGCATACACCACCTCTCTATCTGATAGGTAATGCCCAACCAAATCCCGCAGATACTGAGGCACCCGATGGTGCCTGAGTGCTTCAACGATACAGCTCCAGGGGAGAGTGTTGAATGCATTTTTAATATCCAAGGACACTGCCAACACCGTCTCCCTCCGAGCTGTGGCCTCCTCAGCGAGAGCTCTTACCCGCGCGATAGCGTCGATTGTCGATCGGCTACGACGAAATCCATACTGTTCGTCGCTCAGATCCGGCCCTACACCCTCAAGATGCTCAATAAGGCGGTCAGCTATGACTCGCTCAAATAGCTTGCCCGCCTCATCGAGCAGAACAATGGGCCTGTAAGACGACGGCGAACCAGCAGGTCGTCCGTCCTTTAGGAGCAGGACGAGTCGGCCGGGTTTCCAACGAAGCGGGAACCGTCTTCTTCTTGTGCACGCGGTCAAGAGTCCTCGCATTCTTGGTCCTAGCTCTCTGAGGGCCAACACCCAGGCGCGCCCAGGAACGCCATCAGGTCCAGGGGCGGTATTCTTGGATCTAAGCCTCGCGACTGCCGCTCCAAGCTCTGCATCCGTCACTTCGGGCGTCTCAGTATCCGATATTTCTTGCTCTTCTTCTTCCCGGAATGCTATGCGCGGCGCCATTGGCGGAGGGATGTGTTCGCCTCTGGAAGGGAATAGCTCCTCTACGACATTCTGGAGGAGCTGTGGCTGAAGGCTCTGGCTAACCGGGGGAGCCCATGGGCGGATCTTCCGCCTCACCGTTTTATAAGGTCTCCCCCATGGGTCGCTATCCAGAGTCC
Source organism: Hypsopygia costalis (assembly GCA_937001555.2). NCBI lineage: Eukaryota > Metazoa > Arthropoda > Insecta > Lepidoptera > Pyralidae > Hypsopygia > Hypsopygia costalis. The sequence goes on along the minus strand of OW443340.2, from coordinate 3,214,672 downwards.
CCAGCATTTCCTCCCATGCTTCCGCTTTTGCTCGGCCAATGGCCTTTTGAAAAGACTTTACGCAGGCCCTATATGTTGTATACAGCTGCGCCTCCTGGTCCCGGTCGCGGCGTCTACTTCTTCGGCTCCGGGTGTACCGGCGCCTTGCCGTGACGCACTCCTCCCGTAATGCGGCAAGTTCGTTATTCCACCAGTACACCCGCCGCCGAGGAGCATGTGGGCGGGCTCGGGGCATAGCCATATTGCAGATGTTAACCATCGCCTCCCCGAGCGCATCTGCTTCTGCATCCACGTCCATCGTATCCGGGTCGCCGGGACCAGCAATCCAGGCCTGCACAGCTGCAGCTTCTAGAAGTAGCTCTTGGTCGAGTCGTCGAAGAGCCCATCGCGGACTTTCCCCGTCGGAGGACGTATTGGGCCGTGCTATAGGCGGTGGTAGTGCAGAGACGTCGAACCTAATGTATCGATGATCCGAAAGCGTCTCCACGCCGTCTTCGACCCTCCAACTGTGGACACGGCGAGCGAGAGCATTGCTCGCGAACGTAACGTCCACGATTGAGCCGCCCTGCTGTCGCACGCACGTGTTGGTCGTCCCCCGATTTAAAACCGTCAACCCATTGGTCACCACCCACTCCTCAAGAGTCTCGCCACGTGCGTCAGTTGCGGGGCATCCCCACGCAGTTGACTTTGCATTGAAATCCCCCGCAACCAGAACGGGGTCGGGGCGACTCTGATGCACCAGAGAGCTGACCTCGTCGAGAAAAGATTCGAACTCGGCCAGCACTCGATTCGGAGAGAAGTACACCCCAATGAAGGAGATCCCCCCCAATACGGCTTTGACGCATCCCCGACCCTTCGCTACTTTTTCGAAGGGTGGGGAGCCGATGCTCGGCTGGGAGACGAGAGCCACCAATCCCTCCAGGTCCCCGACCCAGTTATCCCGGGGTGGGACACTGTAGGGCTCAGCAACTACGGCTACGTGCACCAACCACTCCGCCATGCTCTGGAGAAGAAGGTCCTGAGCCCTAGCGCAGTGGTTGATGTTCGCCTGCAGTAAGTGGGTTGGTGTGAAATCCATTACGGGTTGACTTCCATGGACTCCTCGTCCGTCCTATTGTTCGGACGGCTCGACCGGAACCTAGAGTCGTTCAGCCTTCTCATTTTGTTTCCAGGGGGGGCAGCGCATGAACGGCTACCCACTCCGTGCTCTGACGGCTTCTTGGCTTCCACGCAAAGGATGCACCGCGGCTTTTCTGCGGTGCATTGGGCTGCCCTGTGACCAGGCTCGCTGCATCTAAAGCACAGAGTGCTTCTGTCGATTCCTGCGGTACAGCGGCTACCAACGTGCCCTTTTTGGAGGCACTGGAAACACCGCAGCGGTCGCTGTTCTAAGAGCTTTACCTGCGCACAGACCCAACCCACACGCACTCGACCCGCCTCTGATATTTTCTTGGCTGCCGTGACTGGGCAACTGAACCACATTGAACCGAGGCTAGTGTGATCTCGGCTGATGTCACCGGGCCTGACTGAGTCCTCGGGGCACCCTCCAGCAGATGCTATTGCAGCCACTACCTCCTCTTTCGTGACTGAGTCATCCAAACCAGATATGCGCAATTCAGCTTTTTTCGTGGGTCTGGACACTCGTACCAACAACGGATCAAGCACTTCACGGAGCTTGGCCGCTAAGGCGTCTGCTTTATCTGCAGTGTCTGCTCCGGGTATTTCGAGGATGCGTCCACCTGTGGCTGCAATTTTCGGCCGGATGTCAACTATTCCCAGATCCGATAGGTTTATCCGGGCTCTCGCTTCCGTGATTAGCTTGCCATAGGTAGCGCCCTTCTCAAGAGATCCAGGTTGTAACGTTAGCACTACCGCAGCTGAGCGTGGCGCGCTGAGTTTAGGCTTTTTCTCTGACGTCTTTGGCTTAGAAGCGGCAGTCGGTTTTAAATTCTTTTTATTTATGGCCTGCTTCTTTTTCCTGCCTTGTACCACTGTCCAGCCCTCCTCTCCAGGGGCGGGAACGGGTTGCGGTTGGGATACTACGGGTGTGACTACAGCTGCGTCCTGTTTTAAAGTTTTCTCCGTCCCTTTCCTCTTTTTGGATTCTGAGGGCGGTGGTGGAGGTCCCATTGTGTCCTTCTGCGACGGGGCTGTGCTTTGGCCTATTGTAGGAATAGACGCGGCCGCTTCGGCAAACGAAGCCGGAGAACTCATCCTTTTATCGGCTGCCAGAGGTGGGCGACAGCTCTTCTCCGGTAGTAGCCGGTCTTCAATACTTTGAAGCCTCGCGCTGACCATAGTGCCTACCTGGCACATTATTCGACGCGAGAGCTCCTCCACATCTAATGGTTGAGGCGCGGCCGGCTGCTGCGCCTTTCGCAGCTCCGTAATTTGAGCAGTCAAGTCCGCCAGTTGCTTCTGCAGGACAGCCACTTGTTTACGCAAGTATACTGTCTCTTCTGTAGCCGTCCTGCCTTGAATTTCGTCTACTGCCACTTTAATACCCGCGGCCGCATCCTTTAGGGCTTTGACGTACGTGCCCTTTAGGTTCCCCGATGTTGTGGCTATCTTGTGAATTAAGGCCACATTGTTTATCACCAGCGAGTGCGGATCCGCAATCGCCTCTGTATCCTCCGTTGATGCTGCTGCCGAAGATTCTTGGGCAGCTCCGGTGCTGGCTCTTCTTGACGAGTTATCCTTGATAGCCTTGGGGGCCGGTGCCGTCTTCCTTCCAGATTCTGACTCCGAGCTCCCGCGGCTTACTTCTGTCGTCGCCGGTCGCTTGCGTCGGGCTGACTCTGTCGATCTCACCGACTCGATTGAGTACATGGACACTACCGATCCGTCAGAGTCCGATGCATCTCCCTTCGCATATTCCACCCTGTTTATCAGCACGACAGGGCGACGCTGAGTGCTTCCAGCCAACACGTGCTCTTTTCCCTTCTCCGAGGCTTCACATTGCCTCATTGTGTCCGAAGTCGGACTAATCATCCCTGTACCCCCCTCAAAGTTTGTTTTTGTTTCGGATTCCATATTGATCCCACGAGTAAGGCCGATATAAACGGTCGACCCCGGGGTGACGCCCATTCCCGAGGCAAGGCAAATACACCCGTCGTTTGCCAGGTCCGACGGGGTTGGCGCTAAGACCAGTCATCCCCCTGGTCAAGAGACCCTCTCGGCGCGGAGCCCACCGGATAGGGTTAGGGGTAATTTTTTATAGAGGTTTTCTTCCTCGCAGCCCGGGCGGTTAAGCCAGGACCACCGTTCCTCCCTTCCCTGGCCAGAACACCGGAAATCCGGTGCGACCCCATTATAGGGTCAGAAGGCTACGGTCTCCTACTCGAGGTTGACCTCTCGGCCAACCCCGGTCGCTCTCATAGCGACCCATCTTTTTGGTTTCAACGGCCGTCCAGGATAGTTTAGGACGCCGTATATCCACCACTATTTGCCAGAATATCAGCCAACGGTTAGTAAGATCCCGAGAAGTTACTAACCGTTGTTGCCCAGGGTGCACCAGGCTCAGGTTGTTGCTGACAAGTCATTTTCACCGAACGTATCCAGCAAGAAAAAACGAGCCAACAACAGTCCCGAGCACACGAGGAGGTTTTCCGGCCTTAGCACCCCTTAGAAGCATAACCTAACCTAACCCAACTTTATTTCGATAAACCGTCCACTGGTTGCAAACATTCTGCTATTGACTTCGGAAGCTTTAAGAATCCAAGAGAAAACTTTAACAAAATACATACTCAAATTTCTTGTCAGATCATAAGGCACGTGTAAGTACCCCATTAAAGATGACATGGGTAAGATTATGCCAATCAAATTCGTCCAAAGATAAATCTGCGACTGCCAATGATAATAATTTGGGTAAACGGGATAAACCCGTCTGATTTGCTCCAATCGGATTATGACTAAGTAGATACTGTTGAAGATTTCTACTCATCTAGTAAATTATATCTCTACTATTTTGGTGTGTAAGTCGTTCATTGTTGCGAATTATTTTAGATTTTAGAGTATATTTTGGAAATTATAGAATTATTGCCATATATGTCATATCTTCTGGTGCTTTTTTTGTATTAGCCAGGAATTTAATGGCAGATAGTATTAAGCCTACTTGTTACGTTAGTGAAGAAATATGGCGTCCCAATATCATTAATAAGCTTTGAAAAAATAAATAACGTAGTCAATGAACTGGTTTCATAGTGCTTAATACATTCCGCGCTATCAGATGAAGTCGATAATAACAATAACAGCTGTACGTAGGTAGCGTCGTCCCAATTGCATATTTCCTTTAAAATGCGTTGTAATCAAAATAGGATAGGTAAAAAAAATGTAATCAAATGTAAAACTGATAGGTAATAATAACATACACTTACAGGAGGGCAGATGATTGTCCTTATCAAGGTCATTGAACTTTTCATCACACTTATTATCACAGATTTTGAACTGTCAAATTAATATCATAATAAATAAATAATAAATATTGTCAGACAAATTACACAGCGCCATCTAGCCCCAAAGTAAGCGAAGCTTGTGTTATGGGTACTAGACAACTGATAAACATACGTAAATACAGTTTTTTTTTTGTAAATACATACTTATGATACATAGAAAATACCCAGACCAAGACAAACAGACATGTTCATGCACACAAATGTTTGTCCTATGTGGGAATCAACCCCACGAGCATTGGTGTCGAAGCCGCGTCATTGACCGCTACGCCACCGAGCTCGTCGAATAATGTATGTGTTTGTTTATGGAAACATCATAAAAACACTTAGTTACGATGTTAGTTTTCAAAAATAACGCAGTCACATAACATGTTCTACAATAACTTGGCGTGTTTAAAAGCTCATTCAAATTATTTACACAAAATCACAATTAGCCACTAATTTATCCACGTCTACATACATGTTTTACCACTTTTTTGCCATGGAATGTCTGCGGAAAAAGTCCACTACCGCTTTCTGTAACTGATCGAGGTCTATCTGTACTGAATTTCGTACAGATATTCTGCGTGCGCATTTACACTCGCGACAAGAAACCATACCATACCATTTCGAGAAATTTGTACATTTCGTAAAACTGCGGCGTATAGGCATGATTAGGTCAACACACGGACGAATCACGGTTAACACTGTTTTCGTTTCCTTGGATCCTTTCTTCCTTCTTTCTCGCGGCGCGAGCGCTGTTGCCGTGCCGCCCGTGCGGGGGCGGGCGGCTGGAGATCAAGCGACAGACATCGCTGCGAAGCGGCGGCGTTTACAAAGGGCGGCCCAACGTTTGAGTAAACTTTGACTTTACCGCGGTTATCACCGTGTTCGGAAAGCGTTTGGCAGCTCGTGACGTAGCCTTTCGGCACGGGTCATACCCGAGCGCATTGACCACGCCGTCTAGACTGCGACACAGAGGGATGGTTCATACAAAGTAAACTAATCTTTTCATGATGCGATTTTATTTCCTAAGAGAAAAAAAATAACACGTGGGGCACAAATTTCATTTACTATCGAAATCGGCATATGTAATACTACTACCCTTTTCGATCCTGGCAGATAAATCAAAAGCTCCCTATAAAATTCACGTGTCAAAGTTTTAGTTACCATACTCCTCCGAAACGACGGGACCGATTTTGATGAAACTTTATATGTATATTCAGTAGGTCTGAGAGTAGGTTGTTATCTATTTTTATACTCCTAAGTGACAAGACTGGTCCAATGCTTTATATTTTGGACTTTTTTTAAGATGTACTAAAAAATTCATACCATCCTATATAAATTTTCACCTTTCCACCATCAACCCCTAAGTATTTTTTATATATATTTGACCATATTATTATGTGCGTGCATTGTAACTTCCCAACAGAAGTTATAATAAGGTTTCCAGAGTACTTAAACCCTTTATGATTCTATGGGTCTAGGACTTCGATCATTGTAATTCCAAATGCTATTTGAAATTGTAAATGTTCTTATTTCTTCCATTACTTGTGTTATTTTACCTTGCTTCTTGTAAAATTTCATGATTCTTGATCAACGTGAAGTAGTTACTTGTTTTAATTCCTTAGAAAGTGTCAAAATATGCGGCATGCGTTGACTTAGAGCACACCCCGGCCATTCCATACAAATGTCATGTCGTTCACTATTACATAAACATGACATCTGTACAAAGCGAGAATGAGCGTGTGTGCATGCGGCGCCATACACACTGTTCCAGATTTGTCTCAGAGAGGAGGTGAGCTCGATTCGAGAGAGCGGCAGTGAATAGAATAGAATAGAATATCATTTATTTGTATAACATAGGTGTTCGGATACAGCAGGTGTTTTGATAAATACAAATAGTCTCACTATGCTATTGCCGTGTAGGCATACAAATATTTTGTGTGTATATAAAAATAGTTCAGTACATTTACAATTGATTTAATGTCATGATTAATGTCTAAATTACAAAAAAATAGTAGGTATGCATGGAAAAAAAGAAAACAAATATTATACAATCATTAAATTATGTCATTCAAATAGTCATTTAAAGAATAGTAGCATTTATCAATAAGTATAGTCCGTAATTTTTGTTTAAATAGTTCTAATTTTAACGTTGTGATCTGTGCTGGTATTTTATTATAAATATTAGTTGCCATTCCTAACACGCTTTTCTTATATAGGGCCGTCTTACATTTATGTGCATGCAGTTTATTTACATATTGTGCTCGTGTAGGATTACGCTTAATTTCAGATAATTTCGCAAATAGTTCAGGATTGCTTTTTATGAAAATTGCCATCTCGTATATAAGGTCCTAACTTATTAGTTGACAATACTGAATTGAGGATGCGTATTGCTTAAATACATCACATTACTAATGGAATTTCACGGCTAGCAATTATTATTTTTTTATTTTAAGAAAAAATAAATTATCATTTTTATCAAATAAATACCATATAGTGAACCGCTTTAGTGAAGAAAAGTGTTTGTATAACAAAATTTATTTATCATTAAAACATGTTTAAAATGTTCTTTTTTATCTTTACATAAAACCGTCCTTGTTCACGAGTTCATACCAGTGCAAATGTTGGTAGTATCAAGTGCGCATGTGCAGTCTACCTACCATTCAATTCATACTTGCGCGCTGCGCGAACGGCGAAAGACAATCAGTCGCCGCTAAACTGAGTTTGTGAGCGCACGCGTGTTTTCTGCATTACCGGCCGGCGCCGCTACCGCCCGACAACGTAGTGCTCTTGCTCGTACGTTTTAGTTTTAGTGTGATAGTTCAAATTTGCCATGCCAAACCGACGTTACACCAACCAGGAATACCTGGCAATGGTAATTGCGTACCGTGATAGTGAAGTGATAGTGGGGAGATTGTTCTGCAAGCGTAGAATCTACTAGAGCGAAGGCTCGGAACACGTGTCAGCAGGAACACGATTCTCACAGCTGTTTACCCTTCCGAGAACATGGACGGTTCGACCAACCTGCGGTGGACGCTGGTAGGACTCGATATCCTGCTGTCTTGAGGAGGAAATATTGGACTTTTTTAGTCAGCATCCGATGGCAAGTACCTCTGACGTATCTACATATCAGCTGCGATTGCGAGTTCTCCACATTTCAATCTACGCTATTGAATTGAGACCTCATTAGATCGAAAGAAAAAATAAATACTGTACCGTTGGTCTCGATATACCCTACATCTTGCCAAAACCGCGTCTGTTTATCAGCTGGCTGCACCACGTGCACTAAAGATCAGCTTTAACCCTAGTAGGTAATTGGTAGTGCATTGATAATAATGATACTAATGGCCGTTCGCATAAGAAAGACAGCTGTGAGGGCGATGACCTTGTGCTTCCGAGAAATCAACAGACATCGACTTCCGAGAAATCAACAGATTTGACGAGCTCGGTGGCGTAGTGGTCAATAACGCGGCTTCGACACCAACGCTCGTGGGTTCGATTCCCACATAGGACAAACATTTGTGTGCATGAACATGTCTGTTTGTCTTAGTCAGGGTGTTTTCTATGTATCATAAGTATGTATTTACAAAAAAAAAATGTATTTACGTATGTTTATCAGTTGTCTAGTACCCATAACACAAGCTTCGCTTACTTTGGGGCTAGATGGCGCTGTGTAGTTTGTCTGACAATATTTATTTATTTATTTATTTATTTATCGGCCGTTACGGCTGGCCCTCTACTTTACTTATTGGGGTATGTACGGAAGTTAGAAAGCTAGCTACATACCTATGCCGTCAACTCGTATATGGGCGATGACTTCTTTTATTTAAATACGGCGCGATTGAGTTTAGATGAAATTTTAGGTACATACCTAACTAATTTTTTGACAAAGTTATTACGATTTTAATGTTATTGAATGTTTCTTTTGAATCTTTTGCAACAATGAGTCTTGCGGCCCTATAAAAAAGTAAAGGGGTATGTTTGGCTTACCGCGATCTTTAGATCCAAAGCCTGCACGTGGTGCATCCTGCCGACTAGCGAAAGAGACTCTGGCGAAAGAGAGGTAGGGTAAAACGTATTTGTAAGTTGCCTGAGTGGGGAATACCTCTACATCACAGAACATCGCAGCTAATTTACAATTCCATTGAGGGTCTTGTGTTCCAGCGAGTGAGTGAGGTCACAAAAATGAAAGGAGTTGCTGCGTTGGTAGCGGGGTTGGCGGGGGCGCGCGAGCGTTGTTACCGTCGCGACCGTTAATACGACTACGGTAACTACTTCACATGGAACATGTCTCCAGACAAGCAGGGGAGAGTGACTAAAGGATTAGGGAGAACACAAAAGATCCATGAGGGTCGACGTGTCACCGGTGCTGCAGCACTGGACCCACTCTAAGATAACTACTTCACATCAGGCGGACTGTATACTTGTCTGCCACGCGACGTGGTATAAAAAAGTTAAAAAGAGAGGGAAAAACAGAGTTCAACGCTCGCACGCGTCACCGTAGCTGTCATATGTGGCAGTACTTGGTCGTATACGTATCGTCGTACCTAACTAGTCATTATTACAATTTCATTCTTACGCGTGATGGTAAATGCGTAAGGGAGCAAGTTAGAATATTTTTTCTTGGTATACAGAAAAATAATATCATTTTAAAAACATTTTTATTTAAGCAAAATTTCATTCACAATACGATGTATACAAGCTATAGATGCCAACCATATAGTATTGTCAATTAAAAGGTTAGGACCTTATATATACATAGAGGGAAACGTCATAATTTTCATTGATTTGAAAAAGGGTACACAACTATCTTCAACTTTAAGACCAAACATTGCTCTAATGCATCGTTTTTGGGCTTTGAAAATAATGTTTCTTTCAGTACAGTTTCCCCAAAATATGATCCCATATCTTAAAGTGACTGTCCATTCCATACGTAGCACTATTACTTATACTGTGCTTAGGGATACTAGACATATGAACTACTACTTGTATTGTGTCTATGTATTTAATAATAATTTCTTTATAGGTATATAATATTATACTGCCAAACATTCCTCAGAAAAAGTGACATGACTTCTTGGCAGCTGGTCATATATACAACGAAGAGATCCTGTTAGAGTTCCTTTTTTTTCTTTAAAAGCACCTACGGTACCCTAAAAACAGGGTAGGTTTAAAAAATAAATTTGAATTTACTAGTATAGGTACACTGCGCGCGTCGTAAAATTAAGTGCTGCGGTTCTGCATAAAACCCCACGTATCTTTTTATGGCCTCTAAAGAGCAGGCTCTACCAGTCCCTTTACAAAGATAATTATTTATTGTCTGGAACATAGACAGTGATGGTTTTTATACAGACAAGCTTTTGTTCATGCCTCCACTCGTATTTAATTTAGGAACTAGGTGTCCTCCTTCCTAGGTTTCGAAGACGACCCTTTCCTAGGTTTCGAAATATCAACGTATCAAAATTGTACTTAATTGATTCAAAGATTTCTAAGTGATTTTTTGTTTATTCTTAATTTGTATTAGAGTTTTAATATAGTACAGTCACACATAGACATCATTCAGACAAACATTTTTAGGGTTCCGTAGTAAACAAGGAACCCTTAATATTCGCCATGTCCTCCTGATTGTCCGTCCGCAGCTTAGTTCAGAGACTATTAGTAATAGAAACCTAAAATTGTTATATTTAGAAATGTGAAAAAAATAGAAGTAGTCCATATAGTGAATTTAAAAGGAAAACTATCACGGCTAAGTAGACTTTACAAGTTACTGAGTAATAGCCGACGAACTTATAAAATGTATTGCAAGACGAATAGAATTGTAGATGAATAGTAGTACAATATGTTCACTTTAGAAATAAATAATTAAATTAAAATAAAACAAATATTTAAGGGGGCTCCCATACAACAGACATGATTTTTTTGCCGTTTTTATAGATAATGGTACGGAACCCTTCGTGCGCGAGGCCGACTCGCACTTGGCCGGTTTTTAAAAAGAAAACTATCATATCTATCTAGGCTTTGCAAGTTAACATAGTTGGTCAACATAAAAAATATACTTGAGGAAGAGAAAAACTATTACAAATCTAATAGAAAATTACTTCGATGAAGTTGTTAGTTGTGTAAAACAGGCAGTAAGTTTAAATTTTAGGGACTTTATTTTTCCGTATTCATAAATTAATTACAATATTAAAGGCCGAGCGTCAAGTTTCTCGAGGCATACTGGCATGTCTACTTCTGGTTGAAGGCCTTAGCCAATGTTTTCCACCATATGCAATCCTCCGCTTTCACCATCTGATCACTATGAGCCGCTTTTTTGAGTTATTCGGCCCATCTAGAATTAGGGCGCCCTACGCTTCATCACCCCATACGCAGCCTTCGCTCTAGGTCTTTCCTCCCCCATCTACCATGTGGCCAGCCGATTGTCACTACAGCTTACTGACTTCTTGTCTTCATTCTGTTTTCTCCATCGCTGTGCGACTTTCAGTCTGTAAACCAGCCCGACGGTGGCCTCCAAGTCTCTGGACCATACGTAATAGTAGGGAGGTGAGGAGGCACTGATTGAAAATTTTAGTCTTCAAGCATTGGAGTATATCTGCAGTGAGGATGTGTGCCCAAGTTTTCCAAAAGCATAGCCATAGTATTTTTCTACTTTCGCTAAGGTTTCTGGCTTCGAAGAAATGATAAGCCCATCCTCTAACTTGAGCTTCGACAGGGCGCTTTTTCTATAGGCTGTAAAAATGGCTTTTTTGCGCGTTATCACATATTCAATGCTATTGGTAATGAAGACGCGATATTCATGCCGTATTAGCTTTACTGATTTGCTTGTTAAAAGCTGCATACTCCATCGAAGCTCTAGCAGATGCTGTCACTTCTCGTTTTCTCTTCATAAGAGCTAGAATTCGGTAGAGCTTAGCTTCTCGAGCTTTATATACTGCCATACAAAGTGTATTTAGCCGACTTCAAGCATTTTCTCCATTATTTAGTTTGCCGTCTCGTCCATTTCTGGAGTAGTTTACAGTGAGCTGAATCGGTTATGAAGTTCCAATTGGAACTTCTCCGAAATTTTTATGATTTGAGGAAGAAACATAATGTAACATAAAAGAAAGGAAATACTAAAACCTAAAACTTAAAAACGAATCTGTTCTTACGAAGAATGTGGCGCCCCCTATTATGACAAAATTAGTCATAAAGCGATTTAGTCATACTGCTATCTAGTCTTATCGCGAAATAGTCCTAAAGCTTCTAACCCGTTTATTCACATTATGGGTTTCGTTTTTTAGGGTTCCGTACCCAAAGGGTAACAAGGAACCCTATTACTAAGGCTCCGCTGTCCGTCCGTCCGTCCGTCTGTCACCAGGCTCTATCTCATGAATATTGATAGTTAGACAGTTGAAATTTTCACAGATGATGTATTTCTGTTGCCGTTATAACAACAAATACTAAAAAACAGAATAAAATAAATATTTAAGGGGGCTCCCATACAACAAACGTGATTTGTTTGCTCGTTTTTGCTCGCAAATGATAACGGCAATAGGTAGACGCTTGAAATACTCACATGATATTTAGTTATATATTCACATTAAACATAATAAATACAACAAACGTTATTTTTTGCCGTTTTTATAGATATTGGTACGGAACCCTTCATGCGCGAGTCCGAGTCGCACTTGGCCGGTTTTATTTTCATATCCAGTAGGATACCCTAAACACTAATTATGATTAATTTATGTTATCGTAAAAGTTATTTTTAAATTAGATTCAGATCCTGATTACGACATAAAATTTTGCAAAATAAAAATTACCGCCAGATGTCAGGAAGCTCGTCAATAGCTCAAATTAGTGCAGGGCAATTAAAGCCGTCGAAATAAACAAAATAACCCACCAAATTGCACGTACGAATAAATCACACATATAAATCTTTTCATTTGGCCCATCAACAAAAATAGAACAGTGTGTGATCGACTCGGGTAGTACGGAGACGTGTACTCCTGTACTAAAAATGTTTAACGAAAATTGGCGCGAAAGTTTACGTATATTAACTATGCCCTTTGCCTGATATTTTTTTATTTCTGTTTAATCGACGTGGAGACTAAAGAAACAAGTATTTTCGGAATCTGTTTTCACTAAAGTTTCGATACGATAGTCTTTGATGTTTTAAAATTAGCGTGTTTTGTGAGAAGCGATGCGTGACAAGGACGATTTAGGGGCAATTTAATAGCTAGTGTGTAAATAGCTAAGAGGGATTTTGTTTGCGTTAATTCTGAAGTGATTTTGTGAGTTTGGTAACTATGGCTGGTGAAGCGGAGACTGGTCCTGACAAAGCTATGGAAGGTTGGTACCTATTTTATTCTTTGAGTTAATTAGTTAGTACGCTTGCTTAATTCGTAGGCCGGAACATACTATGATTCTTATATCATAGGGTTGCATAGTATGTACAGAAGGTTAAGCTGTTTCCATACATTTAACCATAAGTGCGAATCAAAAAGAAACTTTTTCTTTTTGATTCGCACATTAGACAAATACTTCACTTAAGCTAATTAAAATAAAAGTGTAATTGAAATTATAAATATTTTAAAAATGGAAAAATTTACCTCCCCCGCCTAGGTCGTGGGTTCAAGTCCCGACCCACCTAGGCAGGGGAGATGAATGTTTAAATTTTTAAAATATTTCTAATATTCTGGCAAGTTGGCCTAATTATTATGTATGTATGTATGTATATGTGTGCTGATTTTAATTGTCATCGAGATTACAATACCTTCACACCCGTATGTAACACGAACTTTTTTATTAACGTTCAACAAGAGAAAATTATTAAGGAAATAATAGTTAGCGTATTCATATACGCACTCGTATCAGATTAGAGCGGAAAAGTTTAAATACTCTGCTTTTTTGACTAGTGCGTTATGTTCGGCTTTCGAGTCAAGTATTTTTTTAATTTAAAATGTTATTGACCACAGTCATCATCATCATCATTATCAGGTCCATTTTAGTCTCCACTACAGGAGCACGACCTCTCTCGTCCGTCCTAGACGGAAGGAGGATTTGGCTTACACTCCCCACGCTGGCCAAACGGGTTGGGGAGGCCTGATCGATATTTGTTAATGTATTTCCCTTAGTCGCCTTGTACGACATCCACGGGAAGAAACGGAGTGATTCTATTCTAGTCTGCCGGAAACCACACGGCCAACTTGACCACAGTACAAAAAGCTAATTGTAATGATATTGTATTCTCTACAGTCAACAATTGGGAGTGCCCTAACTAACTACTTTTGACAATCATTTTTTCCTGCAAATGTATAAAAAAATGTACTTGATGGATTCGATGTAGATCTATACTGGTCACAGATTTTAATGAATTTCTACGCTCATGATGTTAGTTACGTACGATACAATGCACGCGAAGTAAGTATGAGTTTATTGCGTTCGGAACAAAACTTCACGGTAGCTCCGTTTGAGGCTTAGCTGAATACTCGCATCGCTACTAATGTGTAACTGTAGAAGTAGCTGTAGGACACACACACACACACACAATACACACACACACACACAAACACACACACACACACGTCACAGCCAGTTCATTGTCACGCTTGTAATGCCGACGAAGTAATGGGTAAAGGAATGATGATAATCATTGGTTTTTTACCCATTATTAAGAAATTTATTAAGAATAGTAAACAAACCAATGTGATGGTGAAACAAAATCTGGTCTGGGCATGTCATGGACACGGCTGTGTGTTGTACGTGAGTACGATAAATGCACTAAAATCATCTCAAAATGGCAGCGCTTCACCCTCCCCCTCACGCGCTGTTTCTTAGTCCTTACTCAGCGTAATAAATTCTTTGATCCTTCATCTATCCGGTGATGCGATTGAATTTTGGATGGAGATGATAGATTTGTAGATGCAACACCAAACTGTATCTCCCGATTTTGTTATCATTCGTTTTTTTTTTAATTGCCTCCCTGTGGAAGCAATTTTAAAGACGTACGACGAGTACATATTAGTATCCAAATTGTGGAGCAAGAACATGGCAACATAGGTCCCAGGGAAAACGATCTATCCTTAGCCTCTTTATTATTTATATGGTTGTCGATATTAAACTTGTATCTTCCTAGTACCTTTACCACCTGTTGATTGACAGTGGCCACATCCACTTGTTTGCTTACCTTAATTCCTCGTAAACATTTACAGTATTTTACAGATTGCGCGTTGCGTTCATCTTAGTAGTCCAGTTGCGTAGTAACTGAGAGTGTTATTGAGAGATACATAGATCATAGTACCAAGAGATAAATATTTAAAGATTAATGTACACAAAAGGGGCTGCTGATTTGTGTTTCGCAGATATGATATAAAATAAAAATATCATAGCATAAAACCAAATATGTATGTATATCAGCGTGGCACCATCTACCTATTATCTAATCTAATACACTACTAAACAAGGCATTGCCGTCCATCGTTGCAGATGAAATTCGAGGGAGGTGAATTTTTCCCTCTTTAAAATATTTTTAATATTCTGGCAAGTTGGCAGACTAGAAGGTGGAAAGTATTGGGGAAGGCCTTTATCAGGAGCAGTGGCTAGATACAAGCTGATCATGACGATGGTGATAATGAGTATGACTTGAAAGCCTAAAGCCCAAATCAATGTTCCATTGAAAATGTCGAAGCTGAAACTTACATAAGAATAAAATACTTTTATAAAGTTATGCGATGAGTTCAGAATAATAATTAATTCGGGCTTAGAGCAAATAGAATGGAGCTGTTAAAGCTTTCGATTTTAAGGACGAACAAAGTACAAATTTGTAATATCGACAATAGTTTGTTGATGTATTTCTAGAACAATGAAACGTTCATTAATTATCGCTAAAAAGTTAGATATCTATTTATTGCCATTGACGTTGTTTGATTTGCATGACCAAATACCATTAGTCTTTTTATTGGAGCTACGAATACAAGCAAAAGTTGGTGTGAAAAATCAATATAGTCAGGTATTTAATCTGTCTAGCTGACTAGAAACTCTCAACTACAAAATGTTTGAAATGTTTGAAATCAAACCAAGAGATAGTTGTAGACCCTTCTATAAAAAACATAAAATACTACCCGTACCCTCAGTATATATCCTAGAATGTTTGCTGTTTGTAAAAAAGTATTACTACAGATTCGAGTTACACAATAATACCTATGCCTTAAAGTTACGTAGTAAAAACAAACTTGTACTACCAACTCCAAAGTGTACGTTGTACAGAAACAGCGTGCACTTCATGGCTGTATACATGTATAACAAACTACCTGACAAATTGAAAAATATGGATTATAATGAATACAAAGAAACGGTTACGCGGATATTGAAGGACAAGTGCTATTATGACATTAAAGATTATATAGATGACAAAAATTTTTATAATAACCAAATTTTGAATAATTATGACATGAATATTAGCTTGACATGCATTACTGTAAATATTGCAGATTAATTTGTAACTTAAAACTATTACATTAATAATATTTGTATGTTCTTTTTAGAGCAAGAAGTGGTTTGTTCAATTCATTAATTGTAAAACCTATTGTATGTACCTGCTTCTACAAATAAATTATTATTTGATTATTTGATTTGATTTGTTTTATAAATATTAGTATACAGCTTGATCGTACATATTTCATCTTTTAGACACAAATCACCTTCACCGGAGTTAATTTTTGAGCAACCAGCTGGCAACTGCTGTTTCCAGCTTGGTCCACGTGGTTCAGTTCAGGTTCGAACTGTTAGGACTATTGATGCTCACACGAAGTATTGAATCATTCAGCGCGAGGAGAATTAGCTTCGCTGTATGTGTTTTCCCTCAATCTATCATTGCTTATTGACGTCATAACATCTTATAAATCGATGAACGCCGGCTGCACGCACGAAAAAGCATGACTCATTGTCGAGCGTGTAAGCGAGAGGGCGGAACAAGCGATAGAGAGGCACGATCGGCCTGTTTCTTATGACGTTGTCACGTGAAATTATCGTCCGGAAACCGACTTTACAGACAACCTTTTTTTTGACAAGAAAATAGGGATACCTAGAACAACCAAAGACACATGTTTACATATCATTACATGAATAACACATGAACCCATGAAAACACTTGGCCTTCATCATCGATAGTACATACATATACCTACATCGATTTCTTTCGAATGCGCCGCTATATTAAATGCTCACTACATTTTGCGCAAAAGTATGAAACTTGTCACGTGTTCTGGTTTCCAATAGACCTCTTACACTTATTTGTATGTATGTATTGCAGAAATTCCTTAATCTTATAACTTGATAGAATTTGATAAAGTTGAATTGAACCTTCAAAATTTAGATGAATATTGGCGTGAGCCGAGGACACCCCGTCTTTTTGACTTACTCGTAGTTATTTATTACGCAAATTATGGGCATAGAATTAAACTTCTTACACACTATCACCATATTTTTGTAATATTAGGATAGAACTATAGACATGTAAACAATTACACATTCATGCACGCCATGAATATAAAATAAAACAAATGTTAGCAGATAAAATGGCTTTACAAACAATGGTGCCTATCGAAACATTAAGCAAAAAAGCTACTAACGGATCGGCGGCGATCGCTCCTGTTGCTGATTTTCATGATTGCGTGCCATCAAGTGACCAACATTCTCGTTTCATCATCATCATCTCAGCCATTGAAAGTCCACTGCTGGACATAGGCCTCCCCTCTAGATCTCCAATAAGACCGGTTGGAAGCGGCTTGCATCCAGCGCGATCCTACGATCCTGCATTCTCGTTTATCCCCTCTCATTTTTTTATGTGAGAGGGGGGCAAACGAGAATGTAGGTCACCTGGTGGAAAGCAATCACCACCGCCCATGGAGATCAGCGACACCAAGGGGTCGCCGATCCGTTGCCAGTCTTTCAAGGGAAATTAAAATTCTGTTCTTGAAGGCACCCATGTCGTAGTTGTTCGGAAATACCGCTGAGGGAAGTTGATTCCATAGTTTCACTGTTAGTGGTATAAAATGTCTTAGAAAACGATTTAGGAAAATTTTAAATCCACGCACTAGTATTGTCAACAAAAACCAGTCACAATTCTATCAGAAAATATGTTCGACAATAATGTTACGTGCATGTAAAAGGTAGACATAAAATCCCACATTTACACAAACCTTTGTCTCAAGACAGCCCGAGCCCGCTCGACGGGCCCCGGCCCCCGGGGCACTCGGTCCCGCTCTTTGAAGTATTACGGTAAACATATTGGACATCAAAGGAATGTTGACAAAATAAATTTCTCGCCTACTGCCTTATGATTTCATTATACGATTAATAATACGGTTAAATGAAAAATATCCCCAGAGAAACTCACTGCTTGCCATCGTCTGGGCAAACCTACAGAGGGGAGATGCAGACCAGTGTTGGTGCGTTTTGCTGAGATGTCTTTGAGGGCTGCCATCTGGAGTAAAAAGACTGCCTTCAAGGGAACTCCGCACACAGTCTTTGAGTTCCTTACTCGTCAGAGGCAATCTGTTTTCATACAAGCACGTAAGAGGTTTGGCATGCGGAGGTGCTGGACAATGGAGGGAAACGTCTTGGTGAAGCTTAAGGATGGTACTAGACAGCGATTATTCTCTGTTAGTGACCTCTCTGTACTCGCGGCATCAGAAGATGAGCCTCAGCCAGCTGCGCCGGGCTCTCCGGCACAAGAAGAAGCTGCTCCAGAGTCAAGTCCCCGTCGCGTCAAGCCGAAGCGGGCCAGGGCAAGGAAATAATTGTATCGAATTTAGGTACGCAGTTCCATGATTTTTTTTTTTTTACTCTTTGATTCTGTAATTTTGTTTCTTTTTTGCCTTCTAAATAACTCTTGATATACCTACTTGCATTTATTACTAAGTACCTTCTAACCGTGATAACATTTACATATTTTTTCCCTGTCAATAATTATTTCTAGTTTCACTTCGTATTCGTGTGTCAACAAAATACAACTAAAATCATAATATGTCACTGTACACTGTACGTACAGTCAATGTCAACTGTTTGACATTCGGAATGAGTGAATTTTTATTTTTACTTTTTTATTTTTTATTTTTCTGTTTCCTTGCCCTGGAATCTTGCTTATTTCACAAAGATTGTTTTGTTATTGTAAAATGTATGTATCGTCAACCGGCAGGACACGCAGGTATAATTAGTTTATTGTTTAAATATTTATATATATTTGTTATTTATTTATTTGTATTCAATATATTATAGTGTAATGTCAGATAATGATTCATTCCATTCTGCTCTAAACTTCAGCGTTTCTTCGACGGCTAGCATTGATACTTTCGACGAACCGCTGACACTAGGTAATTTACTTGAACAAACTATCACTGACGCACCTCATTCCTTCAATGTATGCCATCTGAATGCTCAAAGCATACCCTCACACTATACCGACCTTCTTGACACCTTTTCTTCGAATTCTTTTCATTCTATCCTAATTTCTGAAAGCTGGCTGAAGCCATGCCTCTCATCTTTATCTTATGCTCTTCCAGGGTATGTTTTGATTCGAAACGATCGTACTGGCAAAGGCGGTGGGGGTGTAGCAATATACCTGCGTAGTGACACACCTTATAAAATTCTGTCCTCTTCTCCGTCACTATATTCTGCTTCTGCAGAATACATTTTCCTTGAAGTATCCATCAAGGGTACTAAGTGTGTTCTTGGAGTCGTTTATTGTCCGCCTACTATAGACTATTTCTCTCATCTTGAATCTATCTTAGAGCCCCTTTCCTCGGACTACAGACATCACATAATTATGGGTGATTTTAATACCGATCTCCTAAATAATTCTACACAGTCTCTCAAACTTCTAAATATTGTCAAGTCAGTCAATCTGTCTATTCTGCCTTCTGAGCCTACTCATCACAATACTACTTCTCCTGATACATGGCTTGACTTAATTTTAACCTCTGTCCCTGACCATGTAATTAAACATGGCCAATTAGACGCCCCTGCATTCTCAAAACATGACCTTATCTTTCTCCAATACAAACTCCGACCACCTAAACCTAAACCGACTTTAATCTGGATGCGTAATTATGCGCGATTAGATCGCACTAAACTAAAGGAAGACGTTAATAAAACTGACTTCTCTGTAGTTTACACAGCGCCGACGGTTAATGAGAAAGTTTTTCACCTTAATAATATTATTATTAAACTTTTTGATTCTCATGCACCGCTTAAAGCTATTAAAGTAAACCGGCCTCCAGCACCTTGGATTACCACAGCTGTCCGCATAGCTATGTCTAGGCGTGATCGGGCTTTTCGAAATCATAAACGTGACAGGTCTGATGCGAATTGGAATTTATATAAACTGGCACGTAATCGATGTAATCAGATGGTAAGGTCAGCAAAACGGCAATATTTCCATGAAAACATTCTTAATTCTAGTTCAGCGAACATATGGAAGTTTCTTAATTCACTTGGTGTTGGCAAATGTGCCGCCCAATCTCATGTTCCCTCTTTCACTCCTGACGATTTTAATAATCACTTTTCTGTTACTCCTTCTCTTGACCCTGCCACTAAATCTACAACTCTTTCATATATATCTTCCATGGCTTCCCCTCATTTAACATCATTTTCTTTTTCTCCAGTGTCAATTGATGAGATACGTAAAATCATTTTGTCCATTAAATCAAAAGCAGTTGGTTCTGATGATGTGAGCAGAGAAATGATTATATGTATCATTGAACAAATTCTCCCTGTCATTGCTCATATCATCAACTACTCCTTTTTGGTAGGTAGTACCCCAGTTTTTTTGGCAAAAAGCTTTTATTATTCCTGTTCCCAAAATCTCTGTGCCTTTGCAATTGAACAACTACAGGCCTATTTCAATTTTGCCATTTCTCTCTAAAGTCTTAGAGGCTGCAGCGCACAAACAAGTGTCTTCCTTTATCTTCTCTCATGGCCTGCTTACTCCATTTCAGTCTGGTTTCCGACCTGGACACAGTACCACTACTGCACTTCTCAAGGTCACAGAAGATATCAGAGCAGGCATGGAGAATAAGTTGGTCACCATTCTCGTTCTCATTGACTTTTCCAATGCTTTCAACATGGTAGATCACGATATTCTTCTTGCCATTTTAGAACGTCTCAATTTCTCATCAATTGTATTGGATTGGTTTTCGTCATATCTTCACGGTCGTCAGCAAGCAGTACGTGTAGGTCACGAGTTGTCTGACTGGAAGGATTTAACCACTGGTGTTCCGCAGGGGGGAATATTATCTCCTTTACTGTTTTCCATCTTTATCAACTACCTATCCTTTTCGCTCTGTTGCCCTTACCATTTTTATGCGGATGATCTACAAATATATGTACAAAGCACCGTGGAAAATTTTAACAATGCAATAGCTGAATTAAATAAAGATCTCTGCAGTATTAGTTCATGGTCCGCAAACTTCGGTATACATGTTAACCCCGCTAAATGTCAGGCGATTGTCGTGGGTAGTTCTCGACAGATTGCCAAAATGGATTTAAAATCTGTATCTTCCATTGTGTTTGAAAACTCCATTATACCTTTTGGACACACTGTTAAAAACCTTGGCCTGCATATAGACGCTACTTTGAGTTGGACAGCACAAGTTGTTGAGGTAAGCCGTGCAGTCATGTCTACTTTACGAGCCCTTAATCGGTTTAGGAATTTTCTCCCCATTACTACTAAGGTCACTCTTGTCAAATCCCTTATTTTTCCTATCATTGATTATGCCGATGTCTGTTATCCAGATCTAAATGAAGATCTTCTTAACAAACTGGACCGACTTGTTAATAACGCTATCCGTTTCATATTCTGTCTTCGTAAATTTGATCATGTCTCTACATATCGGTCTCAGCTTAAATGGCTCCCCATTCGTCAACGCAGACAACAACGGTTGCTCTGTACTCTTCACTCTATCCTTACTAGTCCCCTTTCTCCTGAATACTTGAAAAGTAAGTTTCAGTATCTATGTGATTCTCATGACCGTCAACTTCGATCTGATAATTCTCTTTCACTCACTACCCCGCTTTATCGCTCAGGTTTTATGTCTGATTCCTTTACATTACAGGCATCACGACTTTGGAACGCACTACCTATCCCATTAAGAAAAATACCAAATAAATTTAATTTCAAAAAGAAAGTTTATGCTAACCTCTTAAACAGCTTAATTCAGCAGTGAGTTGTCTGGCATGTTTATATATGTTTATATTATGTATGTATATATATGTGTATGTATGTATATATATATGGATATGTATGTATGGATGTAGTGTATGTATGTATATATAAGTATAAATATAGTTTATGAGTTTATAGTCACTATTTATGGTTTTGTTATATATTTTTAAACCGCATTCGTGGATGTCTGCACTTCCCGAAGGTTGACTGGTAGAGAATGCTTTTAGCATTAAGTCCGCCTTTTGTACCATTGGTCTTATTGTGGTCAATAAAGAGTTTAAATAAATAAATAAATAAATGATAATTATACTTGAGAGAATTCCTTCAGGCTTTTAATGCCTTATTTGCCATATTGCTGTCTCTAACATTGGGAAGAGAGAAAGTCAAATTCCAAAAAAATGTTCTAAGGCAGCCGTAGTTTTATCCCCGTCCCGGGGATGAAACTACGGCTTTTTTTTCATTGCCTTTTTCGTCAATTCGGTCGCCGCTTTTCACCCTGGCTACACAGAACAGTGGCGAGAATGTTGTGGTGTGCCCCCGTCCCGTTACTTGAGAGAAAGGTATAAATTATAGCTTCGTTTTACATTTTATACAGATAACCCGCTTGTATGCTTGTATGGCATCTATTCTACGCGACCTTTACTAGATGGTCCATCGTCCATTCTGAAGTCGTAACCAACGACCAGAAAGCTGGACGCTTTCTGGTCGTTGGTTACGACTTCAGAATCTTTTGGGGAAATTCTATGCCAATGGAGGCAAACGGCACAAAATTGATTAATGAGATGTCTAAGGCAAAACTTATATTCAGAAGTGGATATCCTTCGGCTGAAATATTGTTGATGATGATACTATTCATAGTCCGAATTTTTAACATTTCAGTATGAGAACCTTAGTAAGACAGAATGCACTAATGACTGACTAATGACCTATTGAAAGATGGATGGATGATGGATAGATTATAAACAAAGTACGTAATTACGTATATTTAGCGAGTCATTTGATAATGAGTACAATTGTATTCATTATCAAATGACTCGTTAAATATAAATCTATATATGAAAGAGAAAATCACTCACTCACTCATCACGAAATCTCAGAAACTATAACACCTACAAACTTGAAATTTGGCAGGTAGGTTCCTTATAGGGTCTAGACATCCGCTAAGAACGGATTTTACGATACTCCACCCCTAAGGGGGTAGAATGGGGGTTGGAAGTTTGTATGAAAGTCCTATGTTTTTGAAGCAAGAGACTTGAAATTTAAAATGCATGCTCTATAGATGGTGTGGAGGTGTACCAATAATGTATCTTTGGAAATCAACCCCTTTTTGGGGTTAAAACAGGGGTTGGAAGTTTGTATGAAAGTTCTACGTTTTTGAAGTAAGAGACTTGAAATTTAAAATGCATGCTCTATAGATGGTGTGGATGTGTGCTAATAATGTATCTTTGGAAATCAACCCCTTTTTGGGGTTAAAACAGGGGTTGGAAGTTTGTATGAAAGTTCTACGTTTTTGAAGTAAGAGACTTGAAATTTAAAATGCATGCTCTATAAATGGTGTGGATGTGTGCTAATAATGTATCTTTGGAAATCAACCCCTTTTTGGGGTTAAAACGGGGGTTGGAAGTTTGTATGAAAGTTCTATGTTTTTGACGCAAGAGACTTGAAATTTAAAATGTATGCTCTATAGATGGTGTGGAGGTGTGCTAATAATGTATCTTTAGAAATCAACCCCTTTTTGGGGTTAAAACGGGGGTTGGAAGTTTGTATGAAAGTTCTATGTTTTTGACGCAAGAGACTTGAAATTTAAAATGTATGCTCTATAGATGGTGTGGAGGTGTGCTAATAATGTATCTTTAGAAATCAACCCCTTTTTGGGGTTAAAACGGGGGTTGGAATTTTGTATGAAAGTCCTATGTTTTTGAAGCAAGAGACTTGAAATTTAAAATGCATGCTCTATAGATGGTGTGGAGGTGTACCAATAATGTATCTTTGGAAATCAACCCCTTTTTGGGGTTAAAACAGGGGTTGGAAGTTTGTATGAAAGTTCTACGTTTTTGAAGCAAGAGACTTGAAATTTAAAATGCATGCTCTATAGATGGTGTGGAGGTGTACCAATAATGTATCTTTGGAAATCAACCCCTTTTTGGGGTTAAAACAGGGGTTGGAAGTTTGTATGAAAGTTCTACGTTTTTGAAGTAAGAGACTTGAAATTTAAAATGCATGCTCTATAGATGGTGTGGATGTGTGCTAATAATGTATCTTTGGAAATCAACCCCTTTTTGGGGTTAAAACAGGGGTTGGAAGTTTGTATGAAAGTTCTACGTTTTTGAAGTAAGAGACTTGAAATTTAAAATGCATGCTCTATAAATGGTGTGGATGTGTGCTAATAATGTATCTTTGGAAATCAACCCCTTTTTGGGGTTAAAACGGGGGTTGGAAGTTTGTATGAAAGTTCTATGTTTTTGACGCAAGAGACTTGAAATTTAAAATGTATGCTCTATAGATGGTGTGGAGGTGTGCTAATAATGTATCTTTAGAAATCAACCCCTTTTTGGGGTTAAAACGGGGGTTGGAAGTTTGTATGAAAGTTCTATGTTTTTGACGCAAGAGACTTGAAATTTAAAATGTATGCTCTATAGATGGTGTGGAGGTGTGCTAATAATGTATCTTTAGAAATCAACCCCTTTTTGGGGTTAAAACGGGGGTTGGAAGTTTGTATGAAAGTTCTATGTTTTTGACGCAAGAGACTTGAAATTTAAAATGTATGCTCTATAGATGGTGTGGAGGTGTGCTAATAATGTATCTTTAGAAATCAACCCCTTTTTGGGGTTAAAACGGGGGTTGGAAGTTTGTATGAAAGTTCTATGTTTTTGACGCAAGAGACTTGAAATTTAAAATGTATGCTCTATAGATGGTGTGGAGGTGTGCTAATAATGTATCTTTAGAAATCAACCCCTTTTTGGGGTTAAAACGGGGGTTGGAAGTTTGTATGAAAGTTCTATGTTTTTGACGCAAGAGACTTGAAATTTAAAATGTATGCTCTATAGATGGTGTGGAGGTGTGCTAATAATGTATCTTTAGAAATCAACCCCTTTTTGGGGTTAAAACGGGGGTTGGAAGTTTGTATGAAAGTTCTATGTTTTTGACGCAAGAGACTTGAAATTTAAAATGTATGCTCTATAGATGGTGTGGAGGTGTGCTAATAATGTATCTTTAGAAATCAACCCCTTTTTGGGGTTAAAACGGGGGTTGGAATTTTGTATGAAAGTCCTATGTTTTTGAAGCAAGAGACTTGAAATTTAAAATGCATGCTCTATAGATGGTGTGGAGGTGTACCAATAATGTATCTTTGGAAATCAACCCCTTTTTGGGGTTAAAACAGGGGTTGGAAGTTTGTATGAAAGTTCTACGTTTTTGAAGCAAGAGACTTGAAATTTAAAATGCATGCTCTATAGATGGTGTGGAGGTGTACCAATAATGTATCTTTGGAAATCAACCCCTTTTTGGGGTTAAAACAGGGGTTGGAAGTTTGTATGAAAGTTCTACGTTTTTGAAGTAAGAGACTTGAAATTTAAAATGCATGCTCTATAGATGGTGTGGATGTGTGCTAATAATGTATCTTTGGAAATCAACCCCTTTTTGGGGTTAAAACAGGGGTTGGAAGTTTGTATGAAAGTTCTACGTTTTTGAAGTAAGAGACTTGAAATTTAAAATGCATGCTCTATAAATGGTGTGGATGTGTGCTAATAATGTATCTTTGGAAATCAACCCCTTTTTGGGGTTAAAACGGGGGTTGGAAGTTTGTATGAAAGTTCTATGTTTTTGACGCAAGAGACTTGAAATTTAAAATGTATGCTCTATAGATGGTGTGGAGGTGTGCTAATAATGTATCTTTAGAAATCAACCCCTTTTTGGGGTTAAAACGGGGGTTGGAAGTTTGTATGAAAGTTCTATGTTTTTGACGCAAGAGACTTGAAATTTAAAATGTATGCTCTATAGATGGTGTGGATGTGTGCTAATAATGTATCTTTGGAAATCAACCCCTTTTTGGGGTTAAAACAGGGGTTGGAAGTTTGTATGAAAGTTCTACGTTTTTGAAGTAAGAGACTTGAAATTTAAAATGCATGCTCTATAAATGGTGTGGATGTGTGCTAATAATGTATCTTTGGAAATCAACCCCTTTTTGGGGTTAAAACGGGGGTTGGAAGTTTGTATGAAAGTTCTATGTTTTTGACGCAAGAGACTTGAAATTTAAAATGTATGCTCTATAGATGGTGTGGAGGTGTGCTAATAATGTATCTTTAGAAATCAACCCCTTTTTGGGGTTAAAACGGGGGTTGGAATTTTGTATGAAAGTTCTATGTTTTTAAAGTAAGAAACTTGAAATTTAAAATGTATGCTCTATAGATGGTGTGTAGGTGTACTCATAATGTATCTTTGGAAATCAACCCCTTTTTGGGGTTAAAACTGGGGTTGGAAATTTGTATCAAAGTTCTATGTTTTTGAAGTAGTAGACTTGAATTTTAAAATGTATGCTCTATATATAGTGTGGAGGTGTACTAATAATGTATGTTTGGAAATCAACCCCTTTTCGGGGTTAAAACAGGGGTTGGAAGTTTGTATGAAAGTACTACGTTTTTGAAGTAAGAGACTTGAAATTTAAAACGCATACTCTATAGATGGTGTGGAGGTGTACTAATAATGTATCTTTAGAAATCAACCTCTTTTTGGGGTTATAACGGGGGTTGGAAGTTTGTATGAAAGTTCTATGTTTTTGACGCAAGAGACTAGAAATTTAAAATGTATGCTCTATAGATGGTGTGGAGGTGTGCTAATAATGTATCTTTAGAAATCAACCCCTTTTCGGGGTTAAAACAGGGGTTGGAAGTTTGTATGAAAGTACTACGTTTTTGAAGTAAGAGACTTGAAATTTAAAACGCATGCTCTATAGATGGTGTGGAGGTGTACTAATAATGTATCTTTAGAAATCAACCTCTTTTTGGGGTTATAACGGGGGTTGGAAGTTTGTATGAAAGTTCTATGTTTTTGACGCAAGAGACTAGAAATTTAAAATGTATGCTCTATAGATGGTGTGGAGGTGTGCTAATAATGTATCTTTAGAAACCAACCCCTTTTTGGGGTTAAAACGGGGGTTGGAAGTTTGTATGAAAGTTCTATGTTTTTGAAGTAAGAGACTTGAATTTTAAAATGTATGCTCTGTAGATGTTGTGGAGGTGTACCTACTAATAATGTATCTTTAGAAATCAACCCATTTTTGGTGTTAAAACGGTGGTTGGAAGTTTGTATGAAAGTCCTATGTTTTTGAAGTAAGAGACTTGAATTTTAAAATGTATGCTCTATAGATGTTGTGGAGGTGTACTAATAATGTATCTTTAGAAATCAACCCCTTTTTGGAGTTAAAATGAGGGTTGGAACTTTGTATGAAAATCCAATGTTATTGAAGTTAAAGTAATTATGGCAGAAGGATTTTAAATGATATTTAAGTATAAAAAATATTGAAAACAACTACATACTTACTTACTATTATAAGGAGGGATGTATAATTATAACAATAAAAAGTACTTTAGGTTTTACAAAGAGGTTTTAAAAAATAATATACGTCGACTTCATTGATTCTAAAAATTCGTCTAGATATTGATTGTTTTTAACTTTTTTCCTTTCATTAGGTATTTAGCTTTTTCGAATGTAATTAAAAATTATTTGCAAATAACTAACTCCACGCGTACGAAGTCGCGGGCGGCTGCTAGTAATAAATAAATGCGCAAAGCTTGTGTTATGTGGGTACTAGACAACTGATAAATGTACTTCAATACTTTTTTTGTAAATACATACTTATTAAACATAGAAAACACCCAGACCAAGACAAACATACATGTTCATGCACACAAATGTTTGTCTTGTGCTGGAATCGAACCCGCGACCTCGGAGTCAAAGTGGCCATTGCTAACCATTCGACCACCGAGCTCGTCAATATCTAAGTGAAAATACTAAGCATAGTCTGTGGTCGCTACATTGACCGCAAAGCTGCTGCGGCTCTTCAGTCTGGTGGAGCTTGTCGCTAAATACATGAATACAAAGTATTGGTCGATTACTAATCAGTCCTAAGCGAATTCCTTCCTCCCCATTACAGTCACTCGTGAACCACAGTATAAATAATTGTATCACGTATAGTATGGCCACTCCCCGCTCTCTCTTATCGACCTTACCTCCTCTCTGAGACAAATCTGGGACAGTTTGTAACTATAACACCGCAAGAAACACGCACTCATTCGCGCATACATTCACACTTAATACTAGCACTGTTAAAACCTCGTAAATCTATATTTTCTATATTGAATATTATAAAGCTGAAGAGTTTGTTTGGTTGAACGCGCTAATCTCAGGAACTATCTGAATTGAAAAAATATTTTAGTGTTAGATAGCATATTTTTCGAGGAAGGCTAATAATCGAGGAAGGGTAATATAACATCACGCTACCACCAATAAGAGCGGAACACCAATGAAAAATGTTGCAAAATTAGGAAAAAATATTCCTTTTGAGAGCTTCCGTTGCGTGCGCTGCGTAAACGGTTCAAGTTACGCAACAATTATATACGACGAAATTATTCATCTTAAAAAGTTCTAAAAAAGTCGGTGATAGCATGTGTCTATATTTTAAGATTGGCTCGCTATAACCTTTCAAATGGTAACCTTACGCTCTGTCTCACGCAGACGAAGTTGCGCGGGTCAGCCTCCGATGATCACATCGTGAAATAACGCGGTTCAGCTCACTCGGAACTTTTATAGTCATAGTTAGCACACTAGCAGAGGAAAACAATATCTCGTTACTGATAAATATTTAAGACTTACATATGCGAGTTACGGCTCCCTCGCCTAGAGATGGGCGTTGAATGAACGAACCTTAGTCGAAAATTAGACTGTTTTTTAAACTAATTCATCGTCGATGGTAAACGGTCTCGTTGCTGTTATTATAAAATCGTCGAAGACCCACCACTACCCTCGCCTCGCTGAATACTGAAGAGACTGAATGTGAGGTAAATTCGCGCCTAATATTTGATATTAGGCGCGAATTTACCTCAAAAACGTGGCCGCGTTTTTGAGGTAAATTCACGTTACTTCATTCATTCTCAACTGTCATATTTATATTCTGTCAGTTCAAAGCCTCGTAAAGGCATACGACAGTGTTGCCAGTTATAACACCATCTTTCTACATTTCATCACAAATTCTATATTTCTAATATATATAATAATAAAATATATACATAATAATTCTACATTTCATTACAAAGTCGCATTTGCGTGCTTCGCAATAGAGCTGGTATGTAGTTCAAGGAAGCTTTAAATACTGAAACTTCGTTCAACTAGATATCAATTCCTCAAGCTCAAGGTGGAAATTATTCTGCTTTTTATACTATGTCGGGTGGCAAACAAGCACACCAAGTGGTGTGCTACACACACCCTAATATCTCATGCTTAAGTTTTTCCACCGAAATGGCTATAAGACATCGCCGAAAGCAATTAGCGTATTGTGCACCGTCGGCGGTGTTATTAATATTTTGAACGTAAGCATGATTAAAGGAAAAACTGCTTGAATAGAAAATATAATTACAAATCATTCGATTAATGATATTCCTTTGACTACTGCGTCTTGATTGATATCATATCATATCGCCCGCAACTTCGTACGCGCGTATCCCGGTATCCAGTGGGAATATTCAAAAAACTTTTCTTAGCGGATACCTACGTAATCTAATAAATAATAATAGTAAAAAAAAATCTTTTGTTGCAACTGTATGCGTAGTTGCGGCACGTGGTTGCGGTTCAGGAAAAAGTTCTCTTGATTCGCAACTGGTTGCGAAACTTAATCATCAAAATGCCTAGTTGCGGTTAAGGAAAAAGTTCTCTTGATTCGCAACTGGTTGCGAAACTTAATCATCAAAATTCCTTTTTGCGGTTAAGGAAAAAGTTCTCTTGATTCGCAACTGGTTGCGAACAAAGAATGAAAATTCTTAATTCGCAACTGATTTCGAGTCGCAGCTGCGACAACGGCCGGTGGGATAATAGCTACCTGTATGCCAAATTACAACCCGATTCGTCCAGTGGTCAGCTCAGCTGTGCTTGATAGATCAGTCAGCAACGGTTGCCTTTTATAAACTTAAAATTGACGGCTTGAAATCACTGGCCTCCGCCAACTCTGAGATGAGCTGCGTGATGGTTCTAAACTAAACTACACTTGTCGTCAACCCTTAGTCATCCCACTGCTGGGATACGGGTCATCAATTTCATGTGCAAATCAGGTTTTTTTTGGATCAATTTAATATTTTCCAAAACTAAATAACATCAAATATCTACTTGTTATTTATATATGTTGCAGTTGTTTTTGGGATTAGTTTTTGGATGAAGCAGTTCAGAAAACCGTGTTTTGTTCATCTTCATGTTATGACACATGGTTATAAATAAACATCTCTTTTATCTTAATAAACACAGATAGGTAATATATATAACATTAATCCCTTTTGATCAGTTCCGGATTAAAGCAAAGATCCTAAGCAACACACATCTATGTAAGGCTACTTGGTCAAGCAACATTTTTTGACGATATTGAATTAAGTATTATAATATTCGAAATCAGTATATTTTTCTGATATTTAAAACACCCCTTTCACCCTTCGATATATAGATTGTATACTTAGAACTTTCTTGTGTGTGTGTGTGTGTGAAGAAACAAATAAATGCTATGTCTACCTATCTAACTAATTTATTTTCATACTCGTTTCTTTGTTTTTATAAACCACAATTTTTAAAATACAAAACCAAATGACGTATATCTGTTAACACCAGATAAATATGTAGTCGAGTGCCATCTAACATTGAAATTCACTGGAGTATACGCATAATTTTCAGGGTATTGCTCCCGTATAAAAGAATAGTCAAGTGTGATTGCGGTGTTGTCTATTTTTGTTCAAGAAAAGTTTTGGGTCAAGCATGAGATGTTCTAATAATTAATCAATCAGTAGTCAATTTGTCACAGTTTATTTATACCATTAATTTCAAGTAATACAAACTAAATTAACTAAAACTAAACTAATCTTAAAATGAATTTAAATCAGTAGTCATCATATTATCGTATAATGAGTTGTGACCTATTGTAACGTTGTAACTCATACCAATCCTCACCGCTATGATCAGAGACTTGGACGCTGACTATTGGGCTGGTTGACACAGACTAAAACTCGCCTAGCGAGCGATGGAGAGAGCAATGCTTGGAGTTTCTCTAAGAGATCGAATCCGGAACGAAGAAATTCGACGGAGAACCAAAGTGGTCGACATAGCTCTCAGAGTCAGCAAGTTGAAGTGGCAGTGGGCTATCCACATCTGCCAAGTCAGCGATGGCAGATGAGGGAGTCCTAGAGTGGAGGCCACGTATGGGGCAATCTAGCGTAGGCCGATGATGAATCAACGATCTCAAAAAAGTGGCTAGTAGCGGTTGGATGCGGAAAGCAAAGGATCGCATATGCTGGAAAGCATTATATAAGACCATCCAGCAGTGGGTAGATAATGATGATCTCGTACCAAAAACAGAGTGTGTGACTTCATCAATAATTATAGGCACAATTTTTATATACTTCACATACTTCTATTATTGTGTTTCACTGTTCTATTATTGTTTTTTTTTATCTGTTTTAGAACCGAAGTCGTGTATTTCTGCTATTCCCAAAGGTTGACTGGTAGAGAACGCTTTTAGCGTTAAGTCCGCCTTTTGTACCCTTATGTAATTTTGTGGTCACTAAAGTTTAAATATATAAATAAATACTTTTCACGTAAATTACGGCCGCTGCTTCGCCCGCATGAATGTCGGTTATCACGCCAAACTTTAGCTCATCCCTTGGGAACACCTCATCTTTTCGGGGTAAAAAGTATTCTATTATTTATTCTGAACTTCTAATATTACGTATGCAAAATGGTACAGTAGTTAAGGTGTGCCGGTAGAACAAATAAACAAAACTTACTTTCTCATTTCTATGTATCGATTTATCTATTTAATGAACTTTTTTAATACCACATCGAATGGCAAACAAACATACGGATCCTGATGTGAAGCGTCATCTGTCTTTTTTTTATTTACTTGTCAGTGCATAGACGACCAATCACTATCCGTTTTGGTACTTCTTAAATGCACAGTTGAAATTTATTGGATAGTTGTCCTGCGCGCGTTTGGTTTGATGACTTAGTGCAAAAAGTATGATAATCTAGAGGTCAAGTAGAAGCCGAGTATAGAGCGACGCAGCTTTGCACCCTTCTAGCTTAATCTAAGAACGTTTAAGAGGTTTTAACGTTCTTGACCAGATGGACAGATGATCTCAAAAAGCGGCTGGAAGCAGTTGGATGCAGAAAGCGGAGACTCGCTGGTGGGAAGCCTATATGCAGCAGAGGATAATGCAAATGCAGGCTGATAATGATGCTGATATGTCAGTGCATACAATAAAATACTAAATATCAACCTTTCTTTTTTTTTATTATTTTATTTTATGGTGTCATTGTAGGGTGGCAGACAAGCATACGGCCCGCCTGATGTGAAGCGGTTGCCGTAGCCATATTAACGCTCGCAATATAAAATATCGCTCGCGCGCTGCCACCCCGCTGCCAGATCAGCATCTTCTTTCTGGTGACCTCACTAACTCGCAGGAACACAACAACCCTCAAGGGAATTGTTATTTGGCTGCGGTATTCTGTGAGGTGGAGGTACATTCCCCAGTCGGGTAGCTTACAATTATGCTCCCTACCTCTCTTTTCGCCAGAGCTTCATTTGTCAGTCAGCAGGGTGCACCGCGTGCAGGTGAAGTTGTCTTTGGTTCAAAGATGTTGATGAACCCCTTACACCCCAACCTTCTTCTTTGTTGCTTCACTCTTACCAGAGTGGGCGTTGTTATCATGATGAGGAAGCAGACAGGACACGCTTCACGACGTCTCGCCACCTCTGCCTGCTGGTCGTCAATCGGGTACATTCGTGTACCGGGGCTCCCACCGCCGCCTTCACCTGATCGGTCCAACGCAATCTGCCCAGATCCTTGCCTTCACCAGATCGGATTCAGATGCCTTCACCAGATCGGATCTGCCCAGTGGCAAAATATCAGACTACAGAAATTAATTGTTAATATGAATCAAAACGACTGTGGGCATTCCGCCAAATCTTTTTCAACGCGACAAACTTCTGAGACCTATTTAATAGCTCTTATAAACAAAGGCTATAAAACACATTTTTATATCAATCTGGTTATTGTAAAAGTTGTTGATATTATTAGTTTGATATACCGGCGTTATCGGGGCACTACGTAATTTCCTCTGGAGACCGTTTCATTGTAACTCTCATCGAAGTGTCTGCTGAAAAAAGTTTTTTTTATTTCTTTCATAACATGTGTGGTTTGGGTTATTTTATTAATAGTTATGTGGATTTATAAAAAAAAATCAAGGTGAAGCTGCCAAAACCGTTGCTTTAGATCAATGGTTCCCAACCTTTTTTTATTCACGGACCACTAAGAGGTTTTTGTTGGGTGTAGGGTCCCTGAGTGTCTATAAATCTATTCTATAACTCAATATTTTAGTATTTTGTATAATTGTTCTCAGTCTATTTCATTATACCACGCCATATAATCTACCTCTCACGGACCATTGGTGGTCCGCGGACCACCGGTTGGGAATGCTTTATATTGTCAAGAAGATATTTCTGGACAATAGGCTTGTTGCCCATGTTACTAAGTTATAAAAACTCTCTATCAGTAACGTAAAATACATAAAACTAGAACGATCTGCGATCTTAAAATTTTAATAACTTATGTCCGACGTGTTTTATGTGCGGTCAAAGTTTGGTGGGAAAGTCCATTTTAAAGGTATGAAATTATAAAAAATAAATATTACCATTGTAGAAACAATAAAAATTAATATTACTTTTGTTACGGCACTGGCTACATAAACGCAATATTTAACATAGCTGTCGTACAAATTTCTGATTTAATGCATATAACATAGCACGGCGTGACGTCATAATGTGGTGGCCTTTTGTATGGAGCGTTTTCGGGATAGTCCAAAATTGTGATCTTAAAGTTATCATATCTCGAGAAGTTTTTATGCAATCGAAGTAATTATTTTACCTATATTTATATTATTGTGACGTTTTTAAGTAACAAATGGAAAAAAAAAATGGGATACAAGCCAATTCACACAGCGCCATCTAGATTAAGCGCAAAGCTTGTGTTATGGGTACAAAACTGATAAATGTATTTCAATACATTTTTTTTTGTAAATACATACCTACTTATAATACATAGAAAACACCCAGACCAAGACAAACAGACGTGTTCATGTACACAAATGTTTGTCTTGTGCGGGAATCATCTCGGATTTCGGACTCTCGGGAATTGATTCAGAGTCAAAGTGGCAATGGCCACTTTAGGTTAGGTTAGCAATGGCTAACCATTCGACCACCGAGCAAGTTGTCGTCGTCGTCGAGGTTTAAAAAATAAGAGTATCGATTGTGTAAGTAGATATGTATGACTACATGTGTAGTAACAGTTCTTTATTCTTTATTGCACGTTACAAAAAAAAAAAAACAACGATTGCAAGAGTTTACGTAAGTGGTATGCAAAGGCGAGCTTATCTCTAATAGAGATCTCTTTCAGCCAACCTTCAGCAGTGGGACAGTATGTTGAGTAGCAGCTAGAAGTAGCTATGTGCCTGAAAATATTTATTTTGTTATATAACATGATATACACTTTAAGCATAATCACATATTCCTATATAGTACACATTATACACACATACTTAATACATAAATACTTATATAAATACACACACAACACAACACAATTTGACGAGCTCGGTGGTCCAATGGTTAGCAATGGCCACTTTGACTCCGATATAAATAATAATAAAAATTCCTTAACAAATTACACAGCGCCATCTAGCCCCAAACTAAGCAAAGCTTGTGCTATGGGTACTAGATAACTGATATATGTACATAAATACATTTTTTGTAAATAAATACATATAATACATAGAAAACACCCAGACCAAGACAAACAGACATGTTCATGCACACAAATGTTTGTCATGTGCGGGGATCAAACCTGCGACCTCGGAGTCAAAGTGCCCATTGCTAGCCATTCGACCACCGCGCTCGTCGTATCGTCGTCAAGTATTGAGGCCAGAGATTCCTCGGCCCAGATACAGCGGGCCGGCGGCCCTGGAATTGGTCCGTCTTTGACATTCGATAAGCCGGGATTAGGGTTGCCAAAAATGAGGAAATGAAGAGGCCATTGAAATGTTTGGACGGATGAAATACCGTAATGTGGAAGGATTTATAGTATACTAGCTTATCTCCATGACTTTGCGTGTAATAAAATCAAATTTTTCTCCAAAGTGTGACTTTATATTTTTCTTTGCCAATTTATTGCAAATTGCTGTGTCACAAAAACTGTGTTTTGTATTCCAATAGCTATGTCATCTATTAACTGAAGTAGTGTCCTCTATTGAGTCTTGAAACATCACCTCACTAGACGACAAAGCCTAGAAACGCTTGAGATGAGGTGATAACAAAGACTATTAACCTTCCGTATACGAGGTGGGGTATGACATACCCCAGTGGTAAATAAAATTGATACAATTTTTAAACGAAAAAGGCGCGCAAGTTGGTTTTTTCAGTAGCTGCAAATGCGACGTTTCCGCTCCGATTCGTGCGAAACATTTAGTCCGGCGTCTGCCACAAAACGTGTGGCACGTGCTTAAAGTGCGCATGGGTATCACACACCCCACCTTGTATGGCGCGTGGTCCAAAAGGTAAGTGTAACTACTGTTGTTTTTTATTTATTTATATGTTTATTTCAGTGTTTAACGTGATGAAATATTGTTTGCAGGTAATAGTTTAACTAAAACATGACCTCTCAATTTACGGAAGAAGATAAAACTAGTAAAAGAGAAAAATAAAACTAACTTGAGAGGAAAATTCATTCGGGAATTAGGTTTGTCGTTAGTAAGACCCCATCTCGAAACAAGAGGGTAGAACCAAAGACTTCCTAGGAAACTGCGCCAAAGAATTGGAAAGTATTTTCAAAAACCCTTTGAAAACTTACAAGAACCGCCGGCAATGTATAGAACATGCAGATTTTTATTGTCAAGAATGCAGAAACTTAAGTGATTAAGATCTGATTTATTATTGTTTGTTTTTACTTTAAATTATTAATAGTTTAAAACTAGATATACTCTATTCGTATAAATTCAGAAGAGTGTAATTGTAATCTGTGTCATTTGATTTTAGTACTTAAGAAAAAACCGTAGTAGTTTTATAGTTTGAAAAAAATTTAGTTTTTGTACTTTCATTAATAAAAGTCTATTCGAATGTAAAAATAGGATTTGTTTTACTTAAATCAATTCATTATAAGATATAAAAATATATTTCTTATTATTTAACAATCATAAAGAACAAATTTGCGGATTTTACTACCTTTTATAATTGGGGTATAGCAAACCCCACCTAGTATAGCATGATGAGATTAGTCACCTAGTATACGGAGGGTTAAAAAAAATTGGTTGCCTGTAAAGTCGGTATACGGGCGAAAGTTTTACGTGACAACGACTTTGAGTGGTAAAATGTTTTCGAGTGGAAGGGACGCATGCCTTTCACTTTTTATGTCTGTCTCTCTCGCTCTTAGAAGGGACGCGTGCCTCTCACTCGCTCTCATTGTGAGCGCATAACGTGAGCGCGTTTCTTGAAGTGTCACCCGGCTAACCAATTTATAAGACGTTGTCACGTCAAAATATACTGTACAAAAGGACGTTCCAAAGCTGAAGTGCTACAAAGAGCCAAGGAAAAGAGACAGTAGATGATCGCTATTGAGAATTTAGGGTTAGAAGGGTCAGGCGTTTAGCTGACATCTTAAGAAATTGCCAGTTGCAAACTCATTTTTTTTTATACTACGTCGCGTCGGTTGGCTGGCAAGCATACGGCCCGCCTGATGTGAAGCGGTCACCGTAGCCATATTAACGCTCGCAACATAGAATATCGCTCGCGCGCTGCCACCCCCGCTGCCAACGCAGCATCTCCTTCTTTTCTGGTGACCTCACTCTCTCGCAGGAACACAACAACCCTCAAGGGAATTGTTATTTGGCTGCGGTATTCTGTGAGGTGGAGGTAATTCCCCAGTCGGGTAGCTTACAATTACGCTCCGTTCGTTCGATTCGTTTGTCAGTCAGCAGGGTGCACCGCGTGCAGGTGAAGTTGGCTTTGGTTCAAAGATGTTAATGAACCACTTACACTCCAAACTCATTCAGGAGGATAAGATTGAAGTAGCAAGAAACAGAGAGCGCTCGAGGAGATAACACATAATTCGGCTTAATGAATGGTGCTGTAGTCGTACATACCAGGAGATGATGACGACAGTACTGGGCAGGATGAAATGGACAATGCTGAGATACGATAGAGTGAGCATAGATAGATAGAGTGATTTTCTTAATGTTTATAATGAGAGATTACCTATATGCTGTGCTGTAGTATTATTTTTTGTTTTGTGCATATAATAATTTTGATTAACAAAAGAGAGAGACGAATTTTCGAAGATGACGGCCAACCGCCGGTAGTGGAGAGCGATTAGATGAACATATTTCTAGAGCAGAAAGGAATTTTTGCTTTTAATTATAAGAACTCTCTGTCTCTGAACTGTTTCCAAACAAAATCTTTCCACTTTTGGCAACCCTAACTGGACTGTCTACTTGATATCGTAAATTCGTGTTATACGTTAACATTACCCATTTTTAAACAATCCGGTATATGTTACAAGAATAACACACCAAGTTCATCTTATGCGACACTTGGCTAGTGTCCAAGGTGTCGGTGGCGTAGTGGTAGCATACTGGCAGGTTAGATTATAATATAATTTGTTTATGATCAGTTAAAGTGATAGAAATGGATTTGTGGTGCACCCTGTCAATTAACAAACGCGGTTTTGGCTAAAGAGAGATAGGGTACACTTATATTTACAAGCAATCAGGGAACCTATTTCGAAATTGAAGTTTCGGGTAAAGGTTCGAAATTTTTCAGATCCGAATAAAATTTTTTCGAGTTCTTATTCCGTACGGCATTCATTTAAAAATGAAATAGGTATCAATATGTCTTTTGACGTAGACTCAGTGAGTTTTAAGCGTGAACTGTTCAACTATCTTCCGCCAACTGAGTGCCTGGTTTAATAGTTAGACATTATGCCGTCGCGGGACTTTTTGTAGATAATGATGTGTTCGGCAAAGTCGTAATACATTATTTTGTTCTACCATCGATAGTTTTCGCAGCGCACGAAGTGTAAGTAATTTTTTACGTATTTTTTTTTACATTATTGGAGTTTTAGTAAGGATCCATAATCTTTTCAAGCAATAAATATAGCCTATGTTACTCAGGGTCAATGTAGCTTTCCAATGGTGAAAGAATTTTTGAAATCGGCACAGCAGTGTTTGAGTTTATTAATTACAAACATACACATACACAAAAATATAAATCTTACCTCTTCATAATAGTAGTGTAGAGGAATAAGGTATTACATAGGAAGGACATAGGATTTATATTTTAAAAAAAGTAAACGCGAGTGAAGTCGCATGTAGAAGCTAGTATGTTATAAAACTAACAAGGCCGGTGTAAACATTGTGATTGGATATTGGATAAATTCCTAACGACCCTTATTTTATCCTTCGGAGATACAACTTTACTATTTATTTTGTATTTTGTCTGTCATATTAACAACATTATAACTTTGGGAAGGGTATACAAATATTGTATTACCCTACACAAAATTCTTTTCAGTAGAGAAATAATATTGAATTTATATACAAATATTTTGCATCTGTGACTTCGTACGCGCCTATTCCGGCATCCCTGAAGATATAGAAAGAAAGAAGTATACGCTGGCAACGGATCGGCGACCCCTTGGTGTTGCTGATCTCCATGGGCGGTGGTGGTTGCTTCCATCAGGTGACCCACATGCTCGTTTGTCCCCCCCCCCCTCTCATATAAAAAAAAAGATATCTCAAAAATAATTTCTTAGCGGATTCTTACGAAATATTAGTTACCCGAATGCAAAATTGTAACACAGGGCCTACCGCCGAAGCTGCAGCCGATTACCATTGGATTTTTTTGACGTGACAACGTCTTATAATTCGATGGAGCCGGCTGCACGCACGAAAAAACATGACTCATGCGTCGTTACCTCGCTCTGAGGCGTTCCATTAAAATTTTGTTTTGAAAAATGCAAACATTCCGTAAGTATTCTCTTATGACGTTGTCACGTTCAACTATCGTCAGTAAACCGACTTTACAGACAACCGATTTTTTTTTACTGCGAAAATGAAGTTACTGCTTATATTGTTGGTGATTATATCTGGTAGAAACGCTACAGCTCTACCGACTAAGCTGAAGATGTTTGTTTTATAACTGAACTTTAACCTAAGACCATATATTTATTATATACGAATAATGTAGTTTTTAATATACATTTAATAATTGACAGCATTATGTCTAAATTTTAAAACAATATAAATAACTTATAAATAAAATACCTACTTACATATAACTTAGAAATAAATAACTATAAATAATGAAGCCCCGCCAAATCGTTACCCACTTGAAAAAAGGCCACTCACTTGCCCAAAAGGCTGAAGGCAGCATTGCCACGTTGAATGGCAATGCTAATCCTCTGGCCGAGATATTGGCCAGCCCTTGGGTCATGTGATACTTCGATCAATCTTTTTGACAACTGTTGAAACAGTTTATATGCTGATGGTCCCCACGGACCTAGCGTCTCTACCCCTCAACCATTAAAATTAAATTAAAGACCATATATTATAAGAAAGGTAGGGAGCGTAATTGTAAGCTACCCGACTGGGGCATGTACCTCCACCTCACAGAATACCGCAGCCAAATAACAATTCCCTTGAGAATAGTTGTGTTCCTGCGAGTGAGTGAGGTCATCAGAAAGAAAGGAAGGAGATGCTGCGTTGGCAGCGGGGGTGGCGGCGCGCGAGCAATATTTTATGTTGCAAGCGTTAATATGGCTACGGTAACCGCTTCACATCAGGCGGGCCGTATGCTTGTCTGCCACCCGACGTAGTATAAAATTTTTATTCCAATATATATATATATATATATATATATATATATATATATATATATATATATATTGGAATCAAAAAACTCAAACGAGCTATATATGCTCAAACGATGAGACGGATCGGGGGATCCGTCTACATTCAGATATTTAGATAGTTAGATACAGAAGACTATTTCTACAAAAGAGTAATCTATATTGTTTTCACTTTGGCCCATTAAAAAAACTTCTTCAAGAAATCTTAAAGTTGAGGTGTAAGGGTAATTTTTAAGCTCTTAATTCACAGGAGACCGCATCCAAATAATATTTTCATATTTGGATGCGAGTGCGAGTTCCTGCGAGTGAGTGAAATGCTTGCAACATTAAAGTATTGCTATGGGTACTTTATATTCCAAGTTACGGGCTACGGTCACCTCTTTGTGAAGCGGTGACCGTAGTTAAGTGGGCCGTATGTTTGTTTGTCACCCGATGTAATATAAAAAAATATCGAGGTCTTAAACGGGTGGTGATGGGGGTTGGAGTAATTTGTCTTCTTCCGTTTACCATTCGGCAGCTAAGCGAGTATTGACCCAATATTTTTACGTCATGTTAGGTCGTCGTGGTCAACCCTTACTCATCCCACTGCTGGAATACGTGTCTCCCCTCAAACGAAGGGGTTTAGAACATACTCCACCAACCGCTACTCAACTGGGAGTTGGTGAAGGCCAGTGTTTTCAAGCCGCCTAATGGCCACTGACTAAGCGTAACGACTGTCATCTAATGACAACAGCCGAAACATATGGCTTAATGTGCCCTCCGAAGCACAGAGGAGCTCGAGATAAATAAACCCATCCATGGACAGGCTACGGTCGACGTTGCTTAACTTGCGTTTTCGATTAGACTGACACACGCAATGACGCCATCGAACTCCTCTCATGTTAGGTAGATCATTACATTGTTCGGATGTCAAATAAACATTCAGCATAACGCAGCTTATAGACACTTGCAAAACAAAGAAACAGAATCTTGCAGAAAAAGAAAGCATATGCAGAACAATCTATCTAAAAAAAGCGGCCAAGTGCGAGTCGGACTCGCCCATGAAGGGTTCCGTAGCAGAAGTTTAGAAAAAAATGATCTTAGAAACCTCAATAGTATTTTTGAAGACCTATCCATACATGTATCCTATACACGTATGGGTTTGATGAAAAAGAATTTTTGAGTTTCAGTTCTAAGTATATTTTCAGTTCTAAGTTAATTTATTGTTTTTTTTCTATTTTTATGTGAAAATGTTAATGCGGTGCGCAGAATACATCTACTTACCAAGTTTCAACAGTATAGTTCTTATAGTTTCGGAAAAAAGTGGCAGTGACATACGGACGGACAGACTGACATGACGAAATCATGAGGGTTCCGTTTTTTCCCATTTGGCTACGGAACCCTAATTACCTAAAAGAGATGACCGGATTCATGATTTTCGTTCTCGTGTGATTTTTTTTTAATATCACAGACATATATACAGACAGATGTGAGTTTTACATCATGTATAGAAAATCGTATTTTATTAATGTAACATGTACTTACTTAAAGGTTTGTAATCAATAACGGGAAGGGGGCCCACCACACATTCCCCCCACTGTGTCTCCTGTGTAGCCAGGATTAACAGCGGCGACCGCCAAAAAAGGCAATGAACAGTGAAGTTCATTGCAGTCCCATTACAACGAATTTATAGGAGAATTTATATCATAATCAACAAATAACGAACATTTTTACAATGAAACCGAATCCCCCGCGTTAATCTCGAAACACATCACAGGATTCGAGGATTACCAGTAACGGATTGAAGAGATATTGGATTCTACATAAGACAACAGAGGTTGCAATTCAATTGTAGATAAGTTCTAAGGCGCGTGTGGCTTATGGTTAGGTCGAGTTTGTTAATGAGGTTCTCTGAACATAATGGGAAACTATTGGGAGCAGAAAAGTAAAACATAAAAACAGTCTGTAGATAATAGTTTTTTGTAAGTGGTTCAACAACATCTTTGAACCAAAGCCAACCTCACCTGCACGTGGTGCATCCTGCTGATTGACAAACAAGGCGAAAAGAGAGGTAGGGCATTGCGTATTTTGTAAGCTGCCCGATTGGGGATATACTCCACCTCACAGAATTCCGCAGCCCAATAACAATGCCCTTGAGGTTTGTTGTGTTCCTTCGAGTGAGTAAGTAAGGAGCTGCTGCAGGATATTTCATGTTGCGAGCGTTAATATGGCTACGGATGCCGCTCCGCGCGGTGATGCAGATCTGCTCCTCTGACGCCGCGCGCGGAAGCTGGCGCCCCGTGCAACGCAGCGGGACGCGTTGCCAGTGGGTGAAGCGCCTGGCGAAATGGCATAAACTAACTTTTACTTTTAAAAAATAACTTTTTTTCCGTTTCGATACAGTTGTCCATAAAGAGCTGTATCGAAAAGTAACTTTTTAAATTTATTTTGATGGCTTGTGCGTAAAAGACTGACATTAAGATTCTGTTATATAATTATCTATTTATTCTGTTAGATAATTTTTAATCTCTAAGTTTCAGTATGAGAGTAGGTAAAGTAAATTAACTAATTTAATTAAACGGACTACTCGCGTATATTTGTCGGGAATGCCGACTAGTTTCGGTCTGAAACTGTGATCTTCATCAGAGCGAATGTCCAGAGTTCAGACGTGCACTCCCTCTTTCTGTCACTATGAGGTCTCACATGAGTTTTAATAATATCATCTTATATCAATACCTTAATATTACAAATGTGAATGTGAGTTTGTTTGTTACGCTTTCACGCCGAAACTACTCAATCGATCATCATGAAACTATGTACACATATTCTTAAAGGTATTAGGAAGGACATTGGATACTTTTATTAAAATGAAACGAAATTAAGTTATTTATTCAGTCATTGGGCTTTTGTGGGCACTTAGACACGTCTTGCACATTTTTATTAATAATATTCTTATTATTTTTTTGTCATTATTTTTCTCTATTAGCATTTCGGTATTGACCATTGGCGAAGAAGAATGCTTGAAAGAAACTTGCCAATATGGGTATTATTTTTAGGGTTCCGTACCCAAAGGGTACAAAGGAACCCTATTACTATGCTCCGCTGTCCGTCCGTCCGTCCGTCCGTCCGTCTGTCACCAGGCTGTATCTCATAAACCGTGATAGTTAGACAGTTGAAATTTTCACAGATGATGTATTTCTATTGCCGCTATAACAACAAATACTAAAAAATAGAATAAAATAAATATTTAAGGGGGCTCCCATACAACAAACGTGATTTTTTTGCTCGTTGTTACTCGCAATTGATAACGGTAATAGGTAAACGCTTGAAATACTCACATAATATTTAGTTACACATTCACTTTAAAAATAAATAATTAAATGAAAATAAAACAAATATTTAAGGGGAGCTCCCATACAACATACGAGATTTTTTTGCCGTTTTTATAGATAATGGTACGGAACCCTTCGTGCGCGAGTCCGACTCGCACTTGGCCGGTTTTTATTAAAATGAAATGAAATGAAGTTATTTATTCAGTCATTAGGTTCTTGTGGGCACTTAGATACGTCTTGCACATTTTTATTAATAATATTCCTGTTATTTTTTGTCATAATTTTTATCTATTATCATTTCGGTATTGACAATTGGCGAAGAAGAAATGCTTGAAAGAAACTTGCCAAGATTAGTCTTGTTTTGTAAATAATCAGATAATTCAACAAAAAAAAAATCGGTTGTCTGTAAACTCGGTTTACTGACGATAGTTGAACGTGACAACGTCATAAGAAAATACTAATGGAATGTTTGCATTTTTCAAAAGAAAATTTTAATGGAACGCCTCAGAGCGAGGTAACGCCGCATGAGTCATGTTTTTTCGTGCGTGCAGCCGGCTCCATCGAATTATAAGACGTTGTCACGTCAAAAAAGTACACACGGGGGAAGCCGTGGGTGGAAGAATGTCAAGAGGCGTGTCAATCAAACTACAGGGTTGGATGCAGACTGCTTTATTAAGAACAAAGTTCATGTATATATTTTATAGTAATGTTGAGGGTAGCCAACCTATCCTCACCGACATCTCCCTTTCAAAAATAAAATAACAAAAAAAAGAACCATTAAAACGATCATCAAATTACTCCATCTATATGATAAAATAATATAATAATTACATTCCATTAATATTAGCTTTGGTTTACGAAAGGTCCATGCCATGCTAATAACAATCAAATAATATTCACATTCATAATAATAATGATTAAATTCACAAACAAATATTGATTAACATGTATTAATTATTTTATTAAATTACAATTTGACACTATTATTATTTTAATTACAAGTATGTATTACACAGTCGATTCATGGCAACAATTTTAATGATTTCTAAATATAAATTACATAGTTGTTATAATTACAATTAATTCCTTGTTTGAATTTATATTACACATTATATTACAACTAATAATGATAACATTCTTTCTTTATTACATGGCATTCTTAAAAATTTGAACCTGCCAAAAGGTGTATTAAACGTACAGTAATCTGTGCTCTCTTCGTGTAAATTACATTGCCAGAAACCATTAGACGCATCTAAAGTTGAGAAATATTTTGCACCTGATAACTTAGCCAAAATTTCATCTAAAGTAGGTAGCATAAAATGTTCGCGTTTGATCGCTAGATTTAACTACTTTGGATCAAGACAAATTCTTAAATCACCGTTTGGTTTTCTTACAATAGTAGTGCTACTCACCCAGTCTGTTGGCCCCTCTACTCTGCATATGATTCCTTGCGATACCATTTCCT
Organism: Hypsopygia costalis; assembly: GCA_937001555.2. Classification (NCBI taxonomy): domain Eukaryota; kingdom Metazoa; phylum Arthropoda; class Insecta; order Lepidoptera; family Pyralidae; genus Hypsopygia; species Hypsopygia costalis. Next base: position 3,170,060 of record OW443340.2, on the reverse strand, counting down.
CCAATTTTCTACGAACCTGGTCCTTAATTGGTATTGGTATTTTTCTAGGTGCATGCACGACCGGTCTGCATGTTGGATCTAATGTCATCCTGTAAGAACCTGGTAAACAACCGAGACCTTCAAACACGTCCTTATACTCATCTACAAAATTAGGTAGCTTATCTGGCGAAATAATACTGTGGATTCGCTTTAATAAATTTAACTGCTCACAAGAATATTTACCTAAAATGGGTGTGGAGTTCACATCGGCTATATTAAATTCTAATATGTGAACTACCTCCTTGTATACAACTCTCAAAAAACACTTCCCTAATACCTTTATTTGAGCTCCAGAATATTCTTGTAACCTAGTGCTTGTCACCAACAGGCATTCTCGATTAGGACCTAGTTTTGCGATATATCTCGCCGGCGGCAACACATTGACATCGGCCCCCGTATCCAACTTAAATCTAATATTAACACCATTGATTTTTAATGTAGTGGACCATTTATCATCTTTATTATTTAAACAGTAAATTACCTGTTCATCAGACTCCTGTATGCAATATACATTACACATGCGCGAAAAATGATTTGCTCCGGAACACTTCAAACATCTTTTGCCGTATGCCACCTTACTTACTTACCCATATTTCGGATGCATTAAACCGCATCTACTGCACCCAGTCACCTGATGATTCTTTTTTGCTAACGCCGAGCCGGTCATGCCGCCATCCACGATGAGGCCGCGCGCGCTGCGCGCGCCTCGGCCTCGCGTCCCGCCGTAACCGCCACGCGTCCTTGTAACGGGTGATGCAGCTACGCGCTCTCGATCGGCACCACCGCGGCCGCCTCTATGCCCGTAGCCGAAATACGCCTTCCTTTGTTGTACTCTGTTCACATTTTCATCTTTAATCATTTTACAAAACGATTCGCCATTTTGCGACTGTAAAGAATCCGAGTACAACTTTGCGACTATTACTGTACGGCAAATATCTAATGATTTTTCTAATGTAAGGTCTGCTTCGAGTAATCTTTCCATTATACTCATATCTGACACGCCACATATTAATCTGTCATATATTAAAGAGACATTTAATTGACCAAATTCACAAGTACGAGCTAATTTCTTCAACTCATGTACATATTGCTCGATTGATTCGCATTCACTTTGTTTCGTGTGAAAAATTTATGTCATTCTACTGTGACGTTTCTTCTTTGTTCAAAATGACCGTTAAACTGTTCTAGAACTTGTTGTACGGTCGTACCCTTCGTATTAAATTGTACATAAAGTTCTCTGCACTGTTCGCCTATAATATGTAGTAGAATATTTATTTGTATTGCTGGTGATTTTTTCGATAATTCACACGCCTCAAAGTATTCATAAATCCTTTTCTCCATTTTTTCCAACCGTCACTTAAACTTCCACTCGTAATGTTTATTAAACTTTCTTCGAAAGTAAACGGAGGAGGAGGCGATAATACAGTTTCCTTAGTTATTTATTCTTCATTCGACACCGTCTTCGTATTTATTTAGCCACACTATTATAATTATACTATATTTAAACTATTTCCTTTGTTTCGTTCCTCGGCTGCGCCATGTCAAGAGGCGTGTCAATCAAACTACAGGGTTTGATGCAGACTGCTGTTCATGTATATATTTTATAGTAATGTTGAGGGTAGTCAACCTACCCTCACCGACAAAAGCTAGTATAAAATAAACCTACATGCACATACATAGACAGATATTGGAAGATGAAGATTCAGTCCGTCTAAAAGATAAGAATGAATTTCCTTTTTGAAATCGAATTTATTTGAAATTCTTTCAAAGCGATTCAGACAGCGCGTTTCCAGAGACGCGAAGCTTGTAGTGTGAAGGAATCTGCTAGCGTGGAAAAGTAGAATAGAAAGCGAGTCTGTGATTTTGAAATTTCCATTTTAAATATTCCGGAGAGAGAGGACTAATATAGACACGTACATGGTAAAAAGAAATGAGGTATGTTCTTTAGCGACAATATGGCCACGTGATTTGAACTCGCCTACGTCAGCAGCTGTATTTTGTATGGAAAATGACATATTTTGACAACCAAATTCGTGTCGTAGTCTTGGCAACATACGGGAAGAACACGATCACGTTTTACCATCAGACATGCTGTATGCTTGTTTGTCACACAGTGGTAGAAAAAACTCAAGAGTAAGTTAAGTCACCTCTTCCTTTAGTCAAATCATCATACCGTCTAGTCGACTCTTGCCGCGACCAGAGGGCTGGCCTTTCTCACGCCCAGCGAATAAGCATTGCTACCCAGCGTGGCAATGCTGCTAGTCTTCTGAATACATTACCCCTTGACGGCGATGCGGAGGAGTTTATTGACGCAATGTAGTATATTTTTTATGTGAGAGGGGGGACAAATGAGTACCTATGTGGGTCACCTGATGGAAAGCAATTACCACCGCCCACAGAGATCAGCAACACCAAACGGTCGCCGATTCATTGCCAGCCTAACCCAAGGGGGTTAGGCTGGCAATGAATCGGCGACCGTTTTCTTTCTTTCTTTTTTTATAGGTATACTATAATGTATATTTGGCCGGTTTCCGGCAGACTAGAATAAAATCACTCTGTCTCTTCCCGTGGATGTCGTACAAGGCGACTAAGGGAAATACATTATAAAATATCGATCAGGCCTCCTGTCTGGGATGGACGAGAGAGGGTCGTGCTTCTGTAGTGGAGTCTAAAATGACCTCATGATGATGATGATGACTATATATATTTTTAGTTGTATATAAATTATATAACACTAAAATATATACAGTATGTATAGGTATAGTTTAGATAGGTTTTTATAATGTATTACATATTATTGGTTTAATCATTATTTTCAATAATGAATAATATTTAGTCAAATTCCTTAGTAATAATAAGGAACGATATACAATGTTACAACTCACAAGTCAATCTGTAGGCCGTTGAGATCTTCCCAGACTATTTCTCTAATTATTATTAACATTAGTTAGTTGTAATATCGCGTAAACTATTTAACTGTAACAAGTGATGGTATTGACAACTTATTCTTAACTCATGCAGTGTCGCGGCAACCACAGCCTAAATTGCCTGTCGCGAATGTTCAAGGGCAATTTATTCCATAACTGAGTAGCGCTGTAGGTGCACGAATTGTAAAAAAAAATTGTATGCGCAGCGCAGTAGGGAGCAGCAGCGTTTTGGTGTGACGCGGACGACGAGGGCGCGAGATAGGGGGAAGGAGATTAAAACGGGAGCGGAGGTAGACTGGAGCAGTAGAATTATTAAGGATCTTGTCAGGGATCGAAAACCGGTACAAATTTGGGTTCCGGTTCCTCATTTCGGTTTGTAAAAAGGTTCCTCTTTTCGGTACGGTTCCGGTTTCGGTTCCGGTTGGTTCTGAATAAAGGTTCTAATATACCGGTACCGAATTAAAGGTTCCTTAAGAAGGAGGGATACGTTCGACCGTGTCTGGCATATTTCTTCGTTCTTACAGCTGACAGTTAGCCTTCGATCAGGGATCGAATCAAGGATCAGGGCTACCCGACTGAGGAATAAATAAATATATATATCTGGACAATTTACACAGCGCCATCTAGTCCCAAATTAAGCGCAAAGCTTGTGTACCAGACAACTGAAAATGTACTTGAATACATACTTACAATACATAGAAAACACCCAGAACAAGACAAACAGACATGTTCATGCACACAAATGTTTGTCTTGTGCGGGAATCGAACCCGTGACCTCGGAGTCAAAGTGGCCATTGCTAACCATTCGACCACCGAACTCGTCGAATATACCTCCACCTCACAGAATACCGCAGCCAAATAACAATTCCCCTGAGGGTTGTTATTTTCCTGCGAGTGAGTGTGGTAACCAGAAAGGAAGGAGATGATGCGATGGTAGCGGGTGTGGCTGCGCCAGCGATGTTTTTCTCTAACCTACACTCTTTCACATCATTATTCATTCATTCACACTCATGAGTCGAGTAGTTGTAAAGTTTATAACTATAATTTGTAACTAATTACTATACCTACCTGAATTGAATAGGTACGGCATTTTTTTTATTAAAATATTTAATAATAATAAAAAATGTTGACGCAACGCGTGTGTGGTCGGCAATGTGCCAAAATGATTACGTCGTGACGACGTAACGCGCCGCGTGTACGTGATCTATGTTTAATTCAAGTTCGGACAGGATTTAAAGAGGAACCTGTAAAATAAAGGTTTCGGTTCAGGTTCTACATTTAGGTTTCGGTTCCGGTTCGGGTTCTGGTATCAGAACCCCTAAGTACCGGTTCTTTACCGGTATTTTACAAACCTTTTCGATCCCTGGATCTTGTATAGAAAAGTCAGGACATGGAAATTGTGGCGACTGCGGATGGGAAGCCATTTGAGCCGGGCGCGGTACTCACTAACGTGGTCAGTTTTTTTCGCGACAATCGGCGTCCCAAAAAGCATTAATCACATGCCAAAGCTGCTCATCGGCATCTAGCCTAGGGTTACCAACCGTCCTGTTTTCCCAGGACATGCTTTTGGATTGTCCCTCAGAACAATCCAAAAACCTCACTCTTTTTCCTTTTTCCTACACCTCAGTGTAATGGATACTGTTTAAGCGGCGGCGCGGTCTTTTTGTCCTCCGTGTGAGTTGGAACCCCGCCGTGTGTTTTTTTTAGGGTTCCGAACCTCAAAAGGAAAAACGGAACCCTTATAAGATCACTTTGTTGTCCGTCTGTCTGTCTGTCTGTCTGTCTGTCTGTCTGTCTGTCTGTCAAGAATTTCTATGTCGAGAATGCGTGGAGGTATCAAGCTGAAATTTGAACTGTATACTCAGGTCTACGGTCCCATGAAGTAAAAAAAAAATCAAACTGCTAAGTTTACGTAGAAAAAAGTTACGGCCGTTTATTCATCAAAAAACGCATATTTCGACACACTCAAGGGAATCAAAACCTATAGGGTACTTCCCGTTGACCTAGAACTATGAAATTTATTTGGCAAGTAACATCGTCATAGACTACAAGTACAGGAATAAATCTCAAAACTATACATTTGTAAATAGATTTTAAAAAATAGGGGGTCTATTTTTTTTATAGGGTGTCGAAATTTTAAATTGAAACTACTAGTTCAAATAGGGTATCATATGAAAGGGCTTGATGTACACATTGCAAAATATATTTTATTTATTTTTTTCGATGCATTATTTCTTATTTATAATGAAAAATATCAAATTTAATAATGATATTACGTACCTACGGAACCCTCGGTGGGCGAGTCCGACTCGCACTTGTCCGGTTTTTTTATACTACATCGCACTATGGTTCGTGTGGAACAAGTTAGCTGGACAAAATTATTTGCTTTGATTTTTATGTCTAAATGAGGTTATAAAGCATAGATGTAAAGTCCTCTGTACTTCTTGGAGGGCAATTTTTCATTTGAGTGAAAAAGAACAAAGTTCAAGAATATGTACAGAATATCTATGTTTTTATCAAGATTTTTTTAAAATAATTTATCTCTAAATCTAACTTAATAACTAATAACAGATACATAAAACATTCAGCAACAAAATCTATCTCTAATCATCATCACTATCCTCAGATGAATCATTCAATGAATTGTAATGATGATGATGATGAGTGGCAGAAATATGAAAACTATGAAAAACATTATCTTCCTTACAGCAAGGTTGAACTATGAAATCTAAGACTTCACATTCACTTCACATGGTGAGATATAAATAACACATTAAGTAAATCTCTATTCGTAGATTGTTTTTTTTTTGTTGCATTCACGAATTCTTCTGCAGTCCTAGTCCGGCTCTGATGCTCCACTCCTGGACTGTAAGAAGTTTAGTTACCTAAGTGGAAGACGGGAAGAAGAGGTCATCTACGCGACGTCTTTTTGTTTTGAGACTGGAATCTTCAAACTCTTTAGTTGGTCGTTCAGGTCCCGGTTGGGTTTGTATCGATGTCCTTGGCATGGATAAACAAAAGGACACGGCGAAACATATGTTAACACCCTTTAGGTACGTCGAAGTCGTCTCTAGGAAGCGCTGTCGGCTTCTTCCGCAGCAGCTCCATTTTTCAGCCATTTTGAAGAATATTTGGAGATGATAACCTTGACGTCCCTCACAGATTACTCCGTAACACTATCAAAATCATGTCTCAAAGATACAAGCCGATAAAGCTCCTCATTCCGCATTTCTTTCGGGTGTTTCAGCCATTCTTCGAAAAAATCTATTTTCGAGATGGTGAAAACTGTTAAAAGAAAAAAAAAAAAAAAAAAAATAGTTGTGCAAATAATTCGCAATATTTTTTTTTACCAATAAGTACATAGATACTTAGAGAATCATATATCATAGATTTTACGGAGTGGACATGAGTGGACATGTAATTATTTGTCCATTGAACTAAAAAAGACTGTTAAAAAACGTCACTTTTATCTAAACATTTAATTTAATAAAATTATCGAATGAAGTTCCTGTGATAAAAACTAACTTAAACAAAACTACATACCTTTATGTACACAATCCATCATAAAATCACTATCACAAACTTCTTTTAATAACGTAAATAATGCTTTCAATTATGGCGTAAAATTGCAAATGAATGCACATTGAATTATCAACATTTTGTATACTTACCTCAATGACGCTCCTATTGACGAAAGTACCGAAAATTCATAGGTGTATTCCTTAATGTATATATCTAATGAGTTCATCTTAATAAGTAATTACTAGAAATTTAAGGGTCGTTTTTGTCTAGCTAGCTTGTTCTATTCGAACCATAGTGCATCGGTTGGCAGACAATCATACGGCCCGCCTGATGTGAAGCGGTTGCCGTAGCCATATTAACGCTCGCAACATAAAACATCGCTCGCGCGCCGCCACCCCCGCTGCCAACGCAGCATCTCCTTCCTTTCTGGTGACCTCACTCACTCGCAGGAACACAACAACCCTCAAGGGAATTGTTATTTGGCTGCGGTATTCTGTAAGGTGGAGGTACATTCCCCAGTCGGTAAGCTTACAATTACGCTCCCTACCTCTCTTTTCGCCAGAGCTTCGTTTGTCAGTCAGCAGGGTGCACCGCGTGCAGGTGAAGTTGGCTTTGGTTCAAAGGTATTGATGAACCACTTACACCCCAAAAAAGTGTTTCGCGCCTTACTGTAAATTATTAGATACCAAAAGTTTTGATATAATAAAATCACTTGTACTATTTGTATGGAGTGGCCGGGTGTGCGACTTGACTATGACTTGACTCCCGCTGCCCCCGCCAATATATCGGTATCTTGGGTAAAATACATTACTCTTTGTACTGATATGTGGAGATATTTGTGACAGTTATTGCGTCACGTTAATGTCCCTTGACGTGACACATAGGTTTATTACATGCGAAAACGTGTCACTTTTGTACAGTTAGCAACAATGGGGATATTTATTAAAACCTACCGTTAGGACATCTAAGCTTGCACTTATTATATTTTTTTGGTTCTACTTACCATCTTTCCTATCTATTTATACTTCTAATGGCTGTGTGGTTTCTGGCAGACTATAATAGAATCACTCCGTCTCTTCCCGTGGATGTCGTACAAGGCATTATAAAACATCGATGAGGCCTCCACAACCCGTCTGGTCAGCGTGGGGAGTGTAGGCCAAATCCTCCTTCTGTCTGGGACGGACGAGAGAGGGTCGTGCTTCTGTAGTGGAGACTAAAATGACCTGATGATGAGGATGATACTTCTATTTATATAGTAAACTAGCTGACGAGACAGACGTTGTCGGGTCTTCTTAGCAATATTTAATTCGCGCAATCTGTCAGATGATTGACAGTTCTGTCAAACGACATACGACGACGACGACGCCCAGCTCTTCGTCGCCCCACACGAGATCTTCACTCTAAGACTTTCCTCCCCCAACTGCCATCACTGACTCGGCGTTTGTGGCCGGTGATTAATACCACATTGGTATTTTGAACTGAATGTGAATACTAGTAGGGTTGAGAATAAAACCAAAACTGTATTCTGATCTAAGCTGGTTTATTTGTACTAACGTAAAAAGTTATATATGCAGAGTTGAGAGAACAAATATTGTGCGAGGCAATTCTATACCAGCGCCATCTATTGAGAAACATTTGTTACTACCTACATAAACATTTTGTTTGAATTATCGTAAACATACCGCCCACCAAGGACATACAGTGACGGAATGTCCTTCTATAACATAAAACACCTTGTAAAACATTAACATTAAAATTCAAACCTTGTACTATTTTACAACAAATGGTTTGTTCTGGTAAAAAATGCTAAAATATAGAAAACATTTTTTTTTTTGTAAAAATAACATAAATATTAACAATCAATAATTGACTATTTACTAATTTGAACTTACAAAAATATCTTCAATAGAAGCGTAAAAATATGAACTAACTGTATATAATGTATAATAATAAAAACATTTCATTGATCTGCAATGGGTAATATACATAATTTAGATGTTGGCCTTTTAACTGTAGTAGACCCCGTGCGTAATGTGACTACACGAGTGATATTATCATCACCGGGATGTTTTTGCTCGACGCGACCTAATAACCAACGACTTGGCGGCAAATCGTCTTCCTTAATCAAGACAATGTCTCCGATCTTTGGTTCTGGTACCCGAGTTGACCATTTGTACCTGTTCATGAGATTAGACAGATACTCTTTATATGCCTGATGCCCACGTCCTTTGGTTGTTCTAATGCTTATGGGGCCAGCGTAATCGACTCCACTATGCAAAAATGGTCGCGTAGGAGAACAACGAATTGATGGAAGGGAGCCCATGAATTGATTCCTCACGCTTGCTCTCTGTCTGGCACATATTACACATTGGCGAACATGCTTTTTAATCAAGTTTCTGGCTCCGATTATCCAATAGGCTGTCCTAAGATAATTGGTCATTAACAAAGGACCTCCGTGCAGAGTTTTAAGATGTGCGTCTGCTACGATAAGGTGAGTCAAATGATCAATACCTGGCAAAAGGATCGGATGCTTTGTTTCTTCGTCCAACTGTGCTTTTTCTATTCTGCCTCTAACTCTCATAATGCCTTTGCTGTCTATATAGGGACAGAGAGATTTGAGCTTGCTTGATTTTAATTGTATATAGCCTTTTTCTTGTAATTGTGTGTACTCTATTGAAAATATTTCTGTCTGTACTTTCTTTATGCAGCACTCTAGAGCTGTTTCAATTTCAACTCTTTGTAAATACCTTTTATAGTTTGTACTAGTTCTCAAAAATCGTCGACAATATGCTACCACTCGAAGTAATTTTGACAGTGATGAAAATCTTTCAAATATTGGATGTTCAGGTTTTTCGGGAACAGTTGTCAAATGGGTTTTTGGTGAAACTTCTAACTCAACATTTAGATCCTTTGGTCTTTTGTAGCTTATAGTTTTGTCCTTAAGAAATGAAGGTCCATAAAACCATAATTCATGTCGAATAAATGAACTAGGTAATAACCCTCGAGAGGCGCAATCTGCTGGGTTTTCTTTTGTGGACACATGGAACCACTGAGGTGCTCCTACTGTAGTCAAGATATTTGATGTTCTATTAGCTACAAAGGTTTTCCACTTGCTAGGGTGACTGTTTAGCCATCCTAAGACCACCGTTGAATCAGTCCATGCTCTGATATTGTCCTTTGAAACGTTTAACACCGTTGCCGTATCAGTTAATAACTGTGCCAGTAATACTGCCCCACATAATTCCAACCGAGGGATACTTATTTGCTTGATGGGTGCTACTCTGGTTTTTGCAACTAACAACGATACCTTGACCTTTCCTGAAACATCAACTAGACGCAAATAAACAACGGCAGAATAGGCAGCCTTGGAGGCGTCACAGAAACCATGAAGCTCGACTTCGTCGCCTGATTTTGTACATAACCAACGAGGTATCTCCACATTGGTAAGTAGTGATAATTCCTCTCGGTAAGTATTCCACTCTTTTATCAATTCCGTAGATAACTCGTCATCCCAACTAACACCTGCAAGCCATAATTTTTGGATGAATATTTTCGCTAAAACCACACTAGGAGCTAACCAGCCTAGTGGGTCAAATAGTCTAGCTATATCTGAAATAATTGATCTTTTAGTTACAGGTGCAGTCGTCGGTGGTGGGAGAGTCACGGAGTACTTGAAGGTATCGTCGTTACGGTTCCAGGTAAGACCTAGTATTTTAAATGTACTGTCTAACTTTATAGTAACATCCTTATTGTCCTTTTGATCTGTATTAGTTGTTCTACTCTTTTCTAACTCCATTGCCCTTTCATTAGTATCTCCTAGCTCTTTTTCAGATTTCACTCTAATTTTATCATCTTGTGTCCTAGGTTGTTCTATTTCCTGTGTCCTTGTTTGCTCTATTTTCTGTGTCCTTATTTGTCCTGTTTGTCCTTTAATTGAATTTATCATTTTCAACATTTCTTCATTGTTACTATTCCACTTTTGCATCTTGAATCCTCCCTTTTCTAGTAATTCTGTTATTTGTTTAAAGATTTCTATACCTTCTTCGACGCTATCACACCCGGTCATCAAGTCGTCCATATAGAAATTATGTAGTACCTTGTCCTTTGCAAGAGCGTAACTTTCGCCTTCGTCATATGCAATTTGATGCAGTGTCCTGACAGCTTGAAACGGTGCCGATGCTGTACCGAACGTTACCGTTATCAACTCGTAATCTTTTATCTCTTCATCGGGATGGTCTCGCCAAAGTATTCGTTGAAACATAGCATCTTCATCAGCTATTCTCACTTGGCGATACATTTTTATTATGTCTGCCACAAGTCCGATTGGATGAAGTCTCCATTTCAAAACTATGTGTCTTAAATCTGCCTGCAATGTTGGGCCAATCATCAATGTATCATTTAATGATACCCCTTTACTATTTTTCTGAGAAGCATTGAACACTACCCGGACTTGAGTGGTAGTCTTGTCGTTCCTGATAACTCCGTGGTGTGGTAAGTAAACAGCTTCTTCTTTCATACTATCATTTTCCTTTACAGGTCTCATATGCCCGAGCTGCAGATATTCGTTGACAACTTCAGTATATCTTTTCTTCAATTGTGTATCTTTTCCCAGTCTTCTTTCTAATGCTTTAAATCTTGTTTCAGCAATATCACGCGAATGTCCTGACTTACAGGTAGGATTATCGTCTCTAAATGGTAATCGTACTATATACCGACCGTCGTCATTCCTCTTTGTGGTTGCTCTGTAGAATTCTTCACATCGTTGTTCTTCTGGGGTAAGTATTTTAATTGAACTAGTTTGCTCTTCTATTTCCCAGAATTTCTTTAGCATTTCGTCTTCTTTTATATGTGCATGCATTACATTTATAGGTTGTGTACTAATGTTTGAACTTTCTTTATTTCCAGAATTTATAGTGCCTGATAGGATCCAGCCAAACGCAGTGCTCTGGGCTATCAAGGAACCAGACGGACTCTTCTTAACACCATCTTTTATTATGCTACTGTATGTATCTGCACCCAGCAGAATATCGATTTTGTTGGACTTGCTGAATTCTGGATCTGCTAGACATAAATCGTTCACGTCAACCCAATCAATAGTAGCAGTATTAATATTTTGTTCAGGTAAGTGCGAGGTTATTTTATTTAATACATAAGCGTCTATCTGAAGTTTGAACTCGCTATCTACTCGTGATTGTAATGTCAGATGTACCATATAACGAGCAATTGTGGGTCTGTTATCCCCCAATCCTGATACGAATCCTCTGATCGATGTCTTTTTCAGGTTGAGCAATTGAACTGTTGCTTCCGTGATAAAACAAGCCTGAGAACCCTGGTCAAGTAAAGCACGAACCATCTGAAATTGTCCTGATCTTGACTTGGCTTTTATTAACGCAGTAGCTAATAAAACCTGCCTAGGATTAGGAATTTTGCCAGTAGAAAAACAAGATACTATTGGATTAGTACTAGTTGAGGCACTAGTGCCATCTATAGCAGATTTGATTGTATTATTTTGTTCTTTCATTTCAGATGACTCGTTAGGGTGCAACAAGGAATGATGGCGTTTCTGACAAACTCTACAAGTGGTGGGCTTTTTGCAGTCGTATACGTTGTGGTTACTGCCCAAACAGTTGAAGCATAATTTATTTTTCAACACAAACTCACGCCTACTATCGATGGATTGTTTGGAAAATTTCTTACAGAAACAGAGTTTGTGAGGTTCCGAGCAATACTCACATCGCATGGTTGACGACTTCATAGCCAACATCGCTTTGGGATTATGGCTATGTGAACTATGATTGACCTGATGAATCACTGCCCTTTTAGGTTCTATACATTCTAACGCCCGAAAACGATTTTCGATGAACGTCTTAAATTGTTCAAAGGTTGGCAAATCGTTGCTCGAATCGTTTGTACTTACACTTAATTCCCACTGTTTACGTGTCTCAGGGTCTAATTTAAAAGTTACTATGTGAATGATAATAACATCCCATGTACTCACATCGATATTCAAATTTCTAAGCGCACTTAAACAATCAGTAGTTGTATCTAAGAGGTCTTTTAGTGAACTGGCTGACTCTATATGCATGCGTTTTTGACCGAACAATCTTTTCAAAATGCAATTAGCTAAGTATTTTTTATTACTATATCTTTTCTCTAATTGAGACCAACATAACATATAGTTTGCATCAGTTATAGGAGTGTGCCTAATTAGTTGCTCTGCTTCACCAGACAGATGACTTTTTAGGTAGTGCAGTTTTTGCACGTTATCTAAAGTTTCATTTTTGTGTACAAGAGAAACAAATAGGTCATTGAAGGTAGTCCATTCTCCATATCTACCCGTAAAGACCGGAATCGATATCTTCGGAAGCTTTACAAAAGGACTAGATGGATTAAGCACCTTACCAGACGAATTAGGTCCTTGTTGTACTGATTCTATTTTATCGACACGAATCTTATTGAGAGTTGTCTTCATTAAGCATCTATATGTTATGTATACATCTTCAGTAGCATCATAAATATTTTCAACGTCTTTTTTCTTTAGTTCTATTATTTCAAAATTCTCATAAAGTTTCGTGTTTGTTTCTTTAAATTTTGCCCAATCCTTTTCTAACATTTCCTGTCTGGTCTCAATATATTCTACAATTAATCTCTCCTTTGGAGTCTTTTTAAAATTAGTATAACCCTTCTGAATGACATTTTGAAGATCTTTTAAAACATTAACTATTTTATCCATCTTGCAAGAATAAAATATATTAATAAAATGTAATTAAATAAAATCTGTAAACAACTGAGCTAAACGCGTAGTAAAAACCTCATAAAACAAGTTAAAAGTCAAACCAAAGATAATAAATAAAAATATAAACACACAAAAAAATCAACAAAAATTTAAGATTTTATTGTTTTGCTGACTGTACCTATTTGTAAACTACTTTAAAAAAAACAAAAATGTAAGTAAATCAAAATTTGTTATTAAAAATTGAGTTTTTATTTTTATTTTGTTGAAGGTACTTATACTATTACATGTTAAAAGTCGTACCAAAGATAATAAATAAAAATATAAACATATAAAAAAAATCCTACTATAATTAAAGATACTGTTCTGTTGCCTGTACTTGCAAACAACCTTTAAAAATTAAAAATGTAAATAAACACAAATTTAATAATGAAAATTTAAGTTTTTTTTGTTTTGGTAACTATACTTGCCAACAATTTTAGAAAAAATATAAATGTAAATAAACACAAATTTGTAATAAAAATTAGTTTGTTTTGTTTTGTTTTGCTAACAGTGTACTTATACTAGACAACAATCAAAAACTAATTCGTTGAACAGACATACTTTTTCAAAATATAATTTGTAGAAAATTTTCTAAGTGTTTGGCAATCGGGCGGAATTCGGGCATAGGTTCCCCGTTCCGTCGTTTTTTGCGAAACTATTCTAAGTCCTTAAAACTATCATGCAAAATTTTCTAAGTCTAAAATTATTTATCTTGAATTTTTCTAAGTCCAAAATTCTTCACAAATTTTCTAAGTTGAAACTGTTCATATAAATAAAGTTCAAAATATCTTGATATTTTTCTTCTATACGAAATTTACTAAAGTTAAACTCTTCATACAAATAAAGTTCAAAATTGATGCACTTTTTGATTAATATTAAAATGTACTCACGGTTACACCTCACTCACACATACACATCCATAGACTATCTCGTTGCTCTCGAGTGACGTTGATGGTGGCGACCTCTGGTGGCGAAACCGCTGAACTGTTGCTGCTGACCGCCCTTGCTAGACGGTGGTGCTGCTGCTGCTACCGCGTACCTTTGCCGCAGCGATCCACTGCGAGTACTGGTAGGTTGCGATCCAAACTGGATCCGACCTTTCTTCAAAACTGTACTACGTACTTGCGATCCGGTCTCGTGGGACCAATGATTAATACCACATTGGTATTTTGAACTGAATGTGAATACTAGTAGGGTTGAGAATAAAACCAAAACTGTATTCTGATCTAAGCTGGTTTATTTGTACTAACGTAAAAAGTTATATATGCAGAGTTGAGAGAACAAATATTGTGCGAGGCAATTCTATACCAGCGCCATCTATTGAGAAACATTTGTTACTACCTACATAAACATTTTGTTTGAATTATCGTAAACAGCCGGCCTCCTGTATATACTCGTATGTCTGCCTACGCCCTCAAAGCAAAATTGTAACTGAAAAAGTGTTTTATTTTTTTTATACTACTTCGGCTGGAAAATTAGCCTACAGTCCGCCTAGTGTGAAGCGGTATGTAAAGGCTTGCAACATAAAACATGGCTCGCGCGCGCGGTACCACCCTCGCTGTCAACTCAGCAACTCCTTCATTTCTGGTGACTCACTTACAAGAACACAACAACCCTCAAGGGAATTGTTATTTGGCTGCGGTATTCAGTGAGGTGCGGTTGATGAGCGAAATACTTTGATCAAAACACAGTAAATCGATATAGTTCAATGTAGTAAGCTTTTTCGTTCTTTTTAGGGTTCCGTATCCAAAAGGTAAAACGGACCCTATTACTGAGACTGCGCTGTCCGTCCGTCTGTCACCAGACTGTATCTCATGAATTGTGATAGTTAGACAGTTGATTTTCACAGATGATGTATTTTTGTTGCCGTTATAACAACAAATACTAAAAACAGAATAAAATAAATATTTAACAACAAATGTGATTTATTTTTGCTCGTTTTTGCTCGATATTGATAACGGCACGGCAACAGGTAGACGTTTGAAATATTCACAGAATATTTAGTTATATATTCACTTTAAAAATAAATATTTAATATAAAATAAATATTTAAGGGGGTCCCCCCTTAGAACAGACATGATTTTTTTTTGCCGTTTTTATAGATAAATGGTACGGAACCCTTCGTGCGCGAGTCCCTCTTTAGACTCGCACTTGAGACTCGCACTTGTCTGGTTTATTAATTGGCGAGACGACAATGATAAAAAATTATAAAAAATACTTATCAGTGTCATAAAATATACAAAACTAGAACGATTTGTGATGTTGAAATTTTAATAACTTATGTCCGACTTTTTCTATGATCGATCAAAGTAGTGGGAAAGTCCAATTTAAAAGAATGAAATTAAAAAAAAATATATATTAACTTTGGAAAAACAATCAAAAATACTATAACTTTTGTTATGGCACTAGCTACATAAACGCAGTATTTCACATAGCTGTCGTACAAATTTTTGTTTTAACGTCTACAAAATACATAAGTGTGACGTCATAATTCAGTAGCCTTTTGTATGGAGCGTTTTCGGGAAAGTCCAAAATTGTGATTTACAAGTTATCATATCTCGAGAAGTTTTTATGCTATCGAAGTAATTCTTTCACCTATAGTTATTTTATTGTGACGACCTTACATAACAAATCGAAAGAAAAAAATGTTATTGAGTACAAATAGCCGAGATTTATTTGATAAGTTTGCTGCTGCTCTAAATCAACAACATAACATCAAAACTCGAAACAAGTATTTGTCTTGTGAATACTAATATTTTGTAGCAAGATACGAATAAATTTTGAAACTTTGTGTATGAAGTCTCCTAAGTTAGCCACATATGGTTCGTTTCAAACGAAAAGTTTATTTTCATGTATTATTAACTTTGCTAAGGTATAGCTAGCTGAATTATACACAGAATACGTTCATTCAATATATTTTGTGAACGTGTTCGCCCTTACGGCGTAAAAAGTATAAACTGTATGGCACCTATAATTTACAATAAACTTAAATGTAAAATTGTTTAAAATTCATCTCAAAAAACTATTGACAGAGAAATGTTATTACACTGTGAATGACTTTATTGAAGACAAATCTCTGAAATGAATTCTTATTTTTAGTTATTTAATTTCAAATCGATCTAATTTCTCTTCCATTGACATATGTTATTGATTATCCTCTATTATTTTTATTATTTTGTGTTAATTTCTGTTTTATGTTTTATTTCATATTTAAGTTGGACATGTTACTAAATTTCGACAACATTGTAGTTAGCTGCTATTTCTCAAATGTTTGTACGCCAACAAGGCAAGACATGATGAACTAAAATTTACAATTTCAAAAACACTTTGCATGCAAATGTATGTAATCTACTCATGTTTTGTGCAAATAAATAAATTCTTTATTCTTCTTTATTCTTTATGGGAATGTTCTACTGCAAATTATGAATTCGATCAAACAGCACACCATGTTCTCTGGGAGTGTGGTCTTTGACGGCGGGAGCGGGATGACATGTTGAATTCATTGCAAGTTGCATAAGGGGTAGTATACTATTCAGATTTGGTAGCAACAAGAGAGAATTACCAAGAGTTCAGACAATTTTGCAATTCATATTATTGGAATAGATGTGTTAGGTGTTACCTAACGTTTTACTTAATGTTTTAGGTCCCCAATAATGTTACATACTAAAAACCCGTGGTGCACGGCAGTTGAGCTTCATATGACTAGACATCTCTTTCGGCTTTTAATGCCTTATTTGCATTGCTGTCTCTCACATTGCTAAGAGGGGAAGTCAAATTCCATAAGCTACTAATTTCTTCTGATTAAATTCGTTGTGAGTTCCAAGGCAGCCGTAGTTTTATGGATTTCACTGTTCATTGCCTTTTTTGGCGGTCGCCGCTGTTAAGCCAGTGTATCCAGGACCGCTCCTGTGTAGCCAGGACACAGGAGACACAGTGGTGGGAATGTGAGGTGGGCCCCCGTCCCGCTATATTTTGTGAAAAAGAAGCTGTAAAAGAAAGATCTATAAACAAGATTTTTTGATGTGATAAAGTTTTATATGAACGTCGGTTGCGCGCACGAAAAAACATGACTCATTGTCACGTTCCGTCTGAGCCGAACGTAAAATTATCGTCCGTAAACCGACTTTAAAGACGACTCATATTTTTTTAATATTTGAATTTAAATTTAAATTATTTGCTTCCATATTACAATTACATCTAGATGTATTGGGAGTATAATTATGTTGATTTAAAATAGTTAAATAGTATAATTAAAATATATTTAAAACTTAAAGTAAAATAAACTAAAAGCAAAACTAATCTAGTAAACCGCTGCTGCCCGTAGGCAAAGTTTCCAATATGCTGGCCCCGTTGCGTTGCCTCGTTGGAGCGCAACACTAATTATTCTTTGTGCAAAGTAGAGGCCAGCATTTTGGTCACGAGATGTTTCGACTAAACGCGACGAAAGTTCTATAAAAAAATTTTTTGCACTCTAAAACGATTGTACGAACTTATAACTGCTTTATAAGTAGACTAGCTTTCGCTCGTGGCTTCAACCGCTTTTATGAAAAAGTTTTTTCAATTTTGGGGTTAATAATATATTGTACAAGAAGTTGGCTACCCACTTCGCACCTTTTTTGGCAGTCTGCCACGAAGTCACGACTCGGGACTTAACCAGGGTAGCTAGTGAGCATGAGAAAGCGCTTATCACTTTAAGCTAGACTAGATCGAGATAAGTAAACCCATCCATGGACAAGCTATGGTCGACGTTGCTTAACTTGCGTGTTTGATGAGACTGACACGCGTAATGACGCCATCGAGCATGTGTGTTCTAGCAATAAATAATAGTACTTACGTAGTTCTGGTTCTTTTCCTTCACAGTCGGACAGCTTACAAAATATACTATGCCCTCCCTCTCTTTTCGCCAGAGCCCCATTTGTTATTCAGCAAGGTGCACCACACGCAGGAAAGTTTGGCTTATGAACTTACACTCCATTTGATGTCCCCCTTAGCGACGCCGACAGTTACCAATTTAAAATTTGTGTTTTTGGCTAAATAAAATAAAGCATTATCATCATCATGTATCTATCCACTTCTGGATATAAGCCTTCCCCAATGCTTTCCACCAAATACGATCCTCCGCCTTCCGCATCCAGCCGCTTCCATTCGCTTTCTTAAGGTCATCGGACCATATAGAAGGAGGGCGTCCAACACTTCGTCGTCCTACGCGCGGCCTACACCTTCCTCCCCCATCTGCCATCACTTACTCGGCAGACGTGACCCGCCCATTGCCACTTCAGCTTGCAAACTCTGAACGCTATGTCGACAACTTTAGTTCTCCGTTGAATTTCTTCGTTCCGGATTTATTATAAATACTTACAGACCTAACTAAAATCCGAACAGCTACCTAAAAAAATAAATACAAAATAATAATCTGTTTGACTGTGATACGTGGGCGAATTTATCACTGCGCCATCCGTGCGATCACGTAATAAAAGTAATATTTTCTAAATTTACATTTACTGTCTCATTGCGAATAAAGTTTTGGTGCAGCTTCGCTTCGATTGCATTAAAGATTAGCGCAGTAATGCGAGTATCTTCAGATATCAAATACCTAAGTGGCGAGCGTCCCTGCACGGCGGCTATGTGACCCCACCGGGGTCAATTGACCACTTACTGTATGTATCTTGCTCGGGGCCACGCTGCACAAACATCATGATCGTTTTACAACTCCTTCTGAGAATATAAAAATCTGCAAGTTTTATCTTTACCATTAACAATATAAAAGGGGCGTAAGTAGTTCATCTTTGAACCAAATCCGAACCCACCTGCCCCCCTAGCCAAGTGTAATTCGTAGCGTAACGAACGTTAGATAGATCACGTGACATTTGTCAAAATCGAACATTTTATTAGGAGAATTGACAAATGCCACGTGATCTATCTAACGTTCGTTACGCTACGAATTACACTTGGTTAGGCGGGCTGCTCGTAGTGCACCCTGCTGACTGACGAACAAGGCTCTAGCGAATAGACTCTAGGGCAGTGCGTTATTTGTAAGCTTCCCTACCGAAGAAGTACCTCTACCTCACAGAATACCGCAAGCAAATAACAATTCCCTTGAGGGTTGTAGTTTTCCTGCGAGTAACTGAGGTTACCAGAAATGAAAGAGTTGCGTTGGCAGCGGGGGTGATGGCACGAAAGCGATATTTCATATTGCAAGTGTTAATATTGCTACGGTAACCGCTACACATCAGATGCTTGTCTGCCACCCGATGTTGTATAAAAAAACAAAATAAACATATTACACCTGCACAATGTACCTGTAGCATCTAAGTAAAGTAAGTCGAGTAAGTGGTGGCAGATGGGGGAGTATGGTATTACAGTGGAGGCCGCGCGTAGGACGACAAAGCGTTGGGTGCGCTCCTTCTAGACGGTCCTGGCTGGAAAAAGCTGGATGTGGAAGGCGGAGCATCGTATTTGGTGGAAATAATTGGGGAAGCCTTATATCCAGCAGTGGGTAGATTCAGGCTGATAATGATGATGAAAGTACCGTTGAGGTAACACTTTAATACTAATCAAAAACAATTATTGAAAAGTTGTAGATCAAATGCCTTCATATATGTTCAAGATCTTTTCCTTTCTTTGCGTACGGCAAGTATAAATGCGTTGGTATTGACTAAGTGCTTTGTTGCCAATTTTTACTGCCGTGATCAAGGTCACATCTCTGGAGGCATAGAATTAATATGTACTGTACGATAGTACCATGACAGTACATATTAATGCTTATGGAGAAGAGGCAGCGACAACTTGTTTGTCAAACATATTTACTGGGTGTTAGACCCAAGACAAACATTATCAAATCAAGGCAAATTCATAACAATGTTGTTCCAAACAACCAAACTATCAAATTTACGAATATAAATTGCGTTATGGCTCCATAACTCGAACAACGATATATAAACGTACAGTCGGACGGTCGTTCCAGTCACCATTTCCTTGTTAACACGACTGTGAAATTGTTTTATGATGCGAGTAGCTTTGAATATGAATGTCAAGTCGTACTCAATTGTCTGAGTAATGATAGTGAGGACATACGGGGGAGAATTGCGAGATTGACCGCCGCCGACGATAAACGAGAAACCAGTAGAGCTAGCAACTGTGAATAAAGTAAATGTCTCGACGGCTGTGTGAACAGACAGCGATCATGTATGTATGCGTCTCTTTCATTCACATCATTATTAACAACCTGTATCTATACACTGTTGGATATAGACTTTGCCTAATGCTTTCCACCATATACGAGCCTCAACTTTCCACATTTAATCTATACCAGCCAGACACTTTTTCCAGATCGGTGGACCATCTAGAGAGGGGCCCTACTTTTCGTCGCTCTATACGTGGCCTCCACTTTCCCCACCCATCTGCCATCACTTACTCGGCAGATGTGGCTATCCCACTTCCACTTTAGTTTAGGTTGACTCTGAGCTATGCTAGACATAGGCCTACCCTAATGCCTTCCACCATATACGATTGTCCGGTTTCCGCTTTTTGCCGCTTCCGGACGTTCCCTTAAGGTAATCGGTCCAACTAGAACGGTTCATCGCCCCAAACGAGGTCTGCACTGTAGGATTTTCCTCCCCCATCTGCCATCACTGAAATTCAAGTTTGAATTACATTAATTTGCGTGCTTTCGCCAACAGTTAGTTCATGCAAATTTCTGCCGGCCGGCAGCAATGCAGCTTGCAATTGCCATGGGTTCCTTTGTCATCTCTGCTCTACTCCAGCTGTCTCTCCAACTTCTGAAACAGAAGATGAAGATACATACAACTGTGTTAGAACAATGTCAAATAAAGGACGGTAATGCGATGGATTTCTTCTGGTTACATCACTGAAACACGTCATTATTTTACAGCGTGCAAGTTTGAATTTTAAAAATTTGTTTTTCATTTCAGGAGATATCAAAAATTTATATAAAACTGGAAGTAATAATATTCAGTCCTACAAAATAGCAAGATAATAGTTTAAGTTAACGTTAAAATTAAATGTCAATGCGACTCTTTATGGGCAATAAGCTCGTTGGAACGTTAAGCTCCCCTCTATTTGTATTACTATTAAAATTGTTGGCAAGATCGTCATATAATTATATATTCTTAATTTAAGCGTTACAACCTTGTAATTTTATTTGCAGACAATAACAATATTTAAATAAATTAATAGTAAAAATATTTTTTATATGTACATAAGCTTTTATTAAATGTGCAAGCCATATTGAACGGGGTTTCACAATTAAATGAGTGTAATATTTCGTGAGTTCTATGTTTTGTTTTTGCAGGCTCGGCAACGCGCGTGTGATGCCCCTGGTGTTACAGGCGTTCATAGGCTACGGTAACTGCTTTCCATCAGGCGGGCCGTATGCTTGTTTCCACTCTAGAGGTATAAAAAAAATGGGTTTATATATCTCGAGTTCATTTGTTTCGGAGGGCACATTGAGCCGTCGGTCCCGGATGTTGTCATTTGATGACAGTCGTTATGCCAAATCAGTGGCTTGAAAACACTGGTCTCCGTTAACTCGCAGATGAGCAGCGGGGTGGAGTATGCTCTGAACCCCTTCCATTGAGGAGAGACCCGTATCCTAGCCACTACGTACCGCTATGTACTTCCCCAGTCGGCGAAGTACTCACAGAATACTGCAGCCAAATAAAAATTCCCCTGAGATTTGTTGTCATTTGATGACAGTCGTTATGCCAAATCAGTGGCTTGAAAACACTGGTCTCCGTTAACTCGCAGATGAGCAGCGGGGTGGAGTATGCTCTGAACCCCTTCCATTGAGGAGAGACCCGTATCCTAGCCACTACGTACCGCTAAGTACTTCCCCAGTCGGGGAAGTACTCACAGAATACTGCAGCCAAATAAAAATTCCCCTGAGATTTGTTGTGTTCTTGCATGTGAGCGTGGTTACCAGGAAGGAAGGAGTTGCTGCGTTGGCAGCGGGGGTGGCGTCGCGCGAGCTATATTTCATGTTACGAGCGTTAATATGGCCACGGTAACCGCTTCACATCAGGCGGGATGTATGCTCTGCCACCCGACGTTGTCTAGAAAAAAAGTTGGTCTGTAAAGTCGGTTTAAGTACGAAAATTTTGCGTGGTAACGTCATAAGAAAACATTGGCCGATGGAGTGGATAGATGCGTCACAAGCTGAACGCTTAGGTGCCTCTCTATCGCTTGTTCTGCACTCCCGCTTGCACGCTCGGCTCAGGCGGAACGTGACAATGAGTCATGCTTTTTCGTACGTGCAGCCGGCGTTCATCGATTTATAAAAAGTTATCACGTTATTTCGGAGCTGCGGATTGAATGAGTTTCGTGATTTAAAGGCCTTCGTAACCTCGATAACAAAACGTATATAGTAAAACGTGTACTTTAATGTGTAATCCTAAGTGTGTTGTGTACAAGAGCTATAGATAAATCTATGAAGAATATTTTCGTAACACTAAAAATATATAACACAATAAAAATTACGAGTGTCACGGTAGACGTATTCCAGTTTTGGCACGCGTACAATTTTGTGCCACTATGCTTTATGGGAACGTCAGCTGTGACAAAAATTTGTAAAGTTTACACATTGAGCTGTCAGACAGGAGTGAAGACGTCACACGTAGACGCAAAACAGATGGGCAATTCTGGTAACTAAAGTATAGTCAAAATTCAGTTCCTATTTAGACTCGATCTCATAAATGTCACATTTGGTATTCTCATAGCACAGTATGACACAATCTAGATTTAACGTTAAAGTCTTTTACTCGAGCAGCTTGTGGGTGTGGTATACGAAACGAACCTACGACGTCTTGCGTGTTCAATATAATAATGCTTTCAGGATGCTGTTGCAGCTGCCACGACGATATAGTGCATCGGGGATGTTCACAGAGGGGCGCATGGTCGGGTTTCACGCTATAGTGCGTAAAAAAGTAGCATTACTATTACATAGAGTTCGTGACAGCGGTAACAGCATCTTCAAAATGATTGTTGGTCGGTTTGACTGTCCCATCCAGGCGTACTGGGTAGCAGCTTAGTCGTCCGTCACTGGCGCAGTCAAGTGAATTACAATACAGACATATTTTGGGTTGCAGTTCACTTGAATATTGCCTAACAGTTTCTTTACTCAATAAACATTGTAACTAACCTAGTTATAAGAATTTCGATGTTACTAACCCCTCTATGGCTGGCTTACGTACGAAATAAATGGTTATTTATTTATTTAACGATTTAACTGTAGTGCGCTTGTGACACACATGTGTTGACTTGTGTTGACATGTGCCCGAACGTTTAATAAACCATTAGTGGTATTCTTCCTCCTTACCATCAACTCTTATTGCGATTCAATAACTGAATAGAATGCTTATTCATACCAATGAATAAGCGACTCTATTCAATTTCGATAGAGAATATGTATGAATTGAATTGAATGAATTGGTATGAATAAACATTCTATTCAGTTAATGAATAGCAATAAGAGTTGGTGGTAAGGGGGCAGGGGGGCTACCGCCGAAGCTAAAGCCGATTACCATTGGATTTTTTGATGGCCAAAATAGATCTTAGGTTTAAGTTAATGTCAAACATCTTCAGGTTAGTCGGCAGAGCTCTATGGTTTCTATCAGTTAAGCTAAACACAATTACCGCCAATCTAAGCTAGAGTTTGATTTTCGCAATCAAAAAATCCAGTGGTAATCGGCTACAGCTTCGGCGGTAGGGCCCCAGCCCCCTTACCACCATCTCTTATTGCGATTCAATAATTGAGTAGATTGCTTATTCATACCAATGAATAAGCGACTCTATTCATTTGAAATAGAGTCGCTTATTCATTGGTATGAATAAGCAATCTATTCAGTTATTGAGTCGCAATAAGAGATGGTGGTAAGGGGGCAGGTCGCAATATGAATTGATATTATGCTGCGAATGGAATACAGTATGTATTCTCGTATTAATTTTAATGTCAATTGTGACATTTCGATGACTATATAAACGATCGAAAGTACCTGCATAATGCTACAGGATAACTATTTTATGATTTGTGCTGCGTATATAACTAATTTTCTTTAATTTTTTAGCCGTTTTGTGCGTCAACTATTACATATCTATTAAATATGTCACTATTATCTCTAGCGCCAAAATCAACCTAACCTAAAAAATATATTTTACTGACATTTTTGTCATCCTAGTTAGAATATAGGTCACTCCTCAATCGTATCCGGCACCCAGGTCGACACTGGTTACAAAGACCTTGTAAAAACTCAGTCACACGGTCACACCTGTCTTGCAGAACCCCTTACTGCAGTCCGCAGCAGCAGAGAAACCGAGCTTACTTTGGTCGTACACGCGCAGACGACGCGTGGATCACGTGTCGCCGTTCACGCGGATACGGATTCTTCCTTTCCTTCTATTTCCTTAACGGCCATCGCGCAGCGGTCCGTGAGGTGACACCTAGCCGTAGCTGGGTGGTTCTCGATTCAAGGGCGGATCCAAGGAGGGTGGCTCATGGGGGACTGCTGATGGGCCTAGGAACATTCCTAATAACTGACAAAATCAAAAAATCAAAAAAATCAAAATATTTTATTTAAATAAAAGGAAAATTATGCTACGGTACAGTTACTTAAATCTAATATAAGATATATTCCAAACACAGGTACGAGTATGTAGCCTCTGATTTATCAGTGGTCCCACACTAGGCAGAATTGCCTGTCCTGTGGTGACCTTGATTCCTTTAACAAGAGAGAATTATTAATGACTAAGCCGGCTATAAAATTGTTTGAAAATTGAGAACTTGTAATATAGTATGGCAACATATAGGTGTTTATGAAGTGACAACTGATAAATAAAGTTCATGAATTAAAATTATAAAGTTATAAAGTATCACATTACTTTATAATGCGTAAAAAATCCTCTGTATAATCGTACGTCCATGGTAAAATCAAAGAGCGTATCAAGGATTTAGCTACTGCAGGAGAGGTTTTCTTAATGTTACATTTTTTGCAAATTTTGTTATAAATAAATGGGGATGCAAACTGAGTGAAGCGATGAGCGAAGGCAGAGTTCACAAGGGGAGCGTATATCCTGTAGACTCGCCTCTGCAGCAGTATGGGATAGTGAGGAGATTTTATGACTTGGCAGTGGGTGTCAATGGCAATTTTAAGAATGTAAAGCTTGCGCACACTTAAGACATTCGCTTCTAGATACAAGGACACAGTGGGATACAAGACTGGTTTGCGAAACATTGTTTTAAGTATAGCTCTTTGGGTCCTTTCAAGATTAATCATATAACAGGAGGAGGCACCACCCCATATGGAGATGCAATATGAAAGGATGGACTCGCAGAGCGCCCGGTACACAGTAATCAATAGATAATGGTGGGCGCATTCACGAAGATATTTCATGACGTGAATTAGCTTTCGCAGTCTCTTGCAAGTGGTGTCAATATGAGAAGCAAAGGATAACCTTTCATCAAGAGTCACTCCCAGATATCGCGCCGAAGATGATCTCTCAATCGATTCACAAGCACAGTTATGATAGGTATCTCTGGAAGGACTCCTGCAACTGTGGATGATGATTTGGGGTATTTCGGCAGGAGCTGACGCGGCTGTTTTGTAAAAGCAAAGCAACTTTGATTTGTGAGTGTTGAGGGTTAAAATATTGCTTTTCAGCCAGTTTGAAATGATTGTCATGCCACTATTGACATTATGGAAGCAGTCTTTCCAACTTGACCCTGTGAAAAGAATTGCGGTGTCATCCGCGTAGCATATAACTGAAGCTTGCGGAAGATCAAGCGAGGCTAGACTATTTATGTAAACTAAAAACAGGGTGGGCCCCAGGATACTGCCTTGAGGTACTCCAAACGAGATTGGTTTTAAGCCACTCACCTCCGAGTTGACTTTTAAACATTGCTGTCTCTCATTCAAGTAGCTAGAAAACCATTTCAGCGCCATACCTCTTACTCCCATTTGTTCCAGCCTACGTAACAATATTGAGATAGACACGGTGTCAAAAGCCCGTGAGAAATCGAGAAAGACCCCTGTACAAGGCCGTCCATTATCTAAGTGAGATACAATAGTGCCTGTCAGTAAGGACACTGCTTGTTCAGTGGATCTGTTCTTTCTGAAACCAAATTGATGATTAGATAATAAATTATGAGATTCCAAAAATTTAACTAAACGCTCGTTGACTAATGCTTCTAGTAGTTTAGAGAATGTACCCAATAAAGAGATTGGTCTATAATTTTTGGGGTCTTTCTTTGGGCCACTTTTGTGTATCGGCAATACAGCCGCTGTTTTCCAGTTTTCTGGAAATATGCCCGTTTGAAAACTTAAATTAAAGATATGTGCCAAAGGAACAGAAACATATTTTCCAATCATCTTTAAAATTCGATTTGTAATACCATCAATACCAGGCGAGCTGTCATTTTTTAGAAGGTTGATGCGTTTCTCGACCTCACCAGGATCCGTCGGTGTAGCAAAGAATGAATCGACAGGACCATCGTTCAAATTAATTTTGGCTGCCAGAGATTCCTCGGTCGCATTAATATCGTTAAGAATTTTATTTGCCAAAGTTTTGCCAATTGACGAAAAGTATTCATTACAGTGATCTAGAGAGGAGATTGGGGTATCTTTGATTTGAGTAAGTTCATGTGTGGAGGACTTTGAATGTTGAGTATGTATTACTTGACGGATACCTTCCCAGAGCTTTTTAGGGTTCCGCTGATTTTCAGCGAGAATTTTTGAATCATGAATGTTTTTCAGTTTTCTAATCAAATTGTTATAAAAGTTACGGTATCTAGTATAAATTACTTTTTTAACAGGATTATTAGGGTATTTGCGTACTTCAGCATGGAGTTTATCCCTTTGTTTGGCACATCGTATCAAGCCGGGAGTCATCCATGGTTGAATGGTAAATTGGGAGTGACAGATTCGGACAGTTTTAGAGTTATTGTTGATAGACAGAGGAAGCGTAACAAGTGAGGAGTTTTTGTACTACGTGACTCTCCACAAGACCTCCCGCGTCTGACTCCACGGCTGGATCCGCCCTTTTCTCGTTTAGGTTGACGCCTAGTTGATAGCGAGCCGAAGTTGATTCCAATTTCGAGGCGACATAATGTGCAGCAACTATTAGTCTACATACATAGGTAGGATACCTCCTACATAATACTGCACATACATTGCAACGCAAACCCAAATAAATCGTAAAATCCCTAAATATCCTACATCGATTAATCACAATCAAGCGGATATCGATCACAACATAATACCAATAAAACTCAATTTGAGTGATGTTTAAAGCCGAACAGTCGCAGAGATTTAGAGGCAACAGGTGGTCGCACGTTTCATGGCCCCACGCGCCGTAATGTAAGCATAAAAAGTAATTTATAAGGGTCCGTTTAAACAAACCGGCTCGGAGGAGAGCAGATTTTGAATGCGTTTAAAATAGAGCTTTGTGTCATTGACATAAGGTTTACATTAAAAATTCACATCGTCTCTCGTGCATTCTCTTATAACAAAAGAAGTGAATTTAAAAAATGAACCTTATGCCAATGACCCAAAACTCTATTCTAAACGTCACCAAAATCTGCTCTCCTTTCCGTGCCAGTCTGTGCGAACGGACCCTAAGGGTGGGTATATTTTGGTTAAAATAATTTATGTATGGGATGTTTTGAAATGATTCCTTTGGGTTTGTTTTTATGAATGTGTGGTTTCTAATTGTTTTCTAATTCAATTTGATTTATGAGTAAATCTATCAATGAGTTTTTTTCCTCTGTTTTACCCCGCGTAATCTTAGTAAAAGCACATCATCGAGATATAAAGCATTCCATGTGTCAATCATATGCTATTAATATGCCTTTGGGGTGTAAGTGGTTTATTAACATCTTTGAACCAAAGCCAACTTCACCTGCTCGTGGTGCACCCTGCTGACTGACAAACGAAGCTCTGGCGAAAAGAGAGGTAGGGAGCGTAATTG
The DNA here is from genome assembly GCA_937001555.2 of Hypsopygia costalis. Classification (NCBI taxonomy): domain Eukaryota; kingdom Metazoa; phylum Arthropoda; class Insecta; order Lepidoptera; family Pyralidae; genus Hypsopygia; species Hypsopygia costalis. The sequence goes on along the minus strand of OW443340.2, from coordinate 3,141,821 downwards.
TAAGCTACCCGACTGAGGAATGTACCTCCACCTCACAGAATACCGCAGCCAAATAACGGTTCCCTTGAGGGCTGTTGTGTTCCTGCGAGTGAGTGAGGTCACCAGAAAGGAAGGAGATGCTGCGATGGCAGCGGGGGTGACGGCACGCGAGCGATATTTTATGTTGCGAGTGTTAATATGGTTACGGTAACCGCTTCACATCAAGCGGGCCGTATGCTTGTGTGCCACCCGAAGTAGTATAAAAAAAAAAATTGTTGATCGAAGGTTGTATAAGACACATGCATTAAACATAAAGAATGACAAACAAAACGATGACAGAGTTGCTTTTTTGACAGCAGCCGAGTCCGATGGCTTAACGTGGCCTGCGAAGCACGGAAGAGCTCGAGATAAATAAAGCCATCAATGGACAGAATATAGTCGAAGTTGCTTAACTAGCTCCTTACATCCTAGCCCTTAAATCTAATCTAGAATCGAGAACATTAATATCACTATAACGTGAAACAAGTAGGCGTATATCACACAACAGACAGTTTATACTTCAACATTTCAATTTTATTAACCATTCATGAGTGTCCGTAGTATTATTGCGTATCACACATTAACATATTAATGTTTCTTTAAAGGTGCCATTATTTATTTAATGTTGTTCAGTCTTTCATCTGTGTTAATAGTTCCAGTTGTCTAACACTATTGGAGTTCGATACAGTCTTAGCGAATATCAGTCTAATCGAACACACAAGTTAAGCAAGGTCGATCGCAGCCTGTCCATGGATGGGTTTATTTATCTCGAGCTCCTCCGTGCTACGAAGGGCACATTAAGCCGTCGGTCCCGGCTGTTGTCATTAGATGACAGTGGTTAAGCCAGTGGCCTTATAACACTGGCCTTCGTCAATCCGCAGTTGAGCAGCGTGGTGGAGTATGCTCTAAACCCCTTCGATTGAGGTGAGACCCGTATGCCAACAGTGGGATGATTATGGGTTGATGCAGTCTAATACTATTACTATATTTAACCGACTTCAAAAAAGGAGGAGGTTCTCAATTCGACTGATTTTTTTTTTTGTATGTATGTTATGCGATATCTTCGCGAATTGTGAACCGATTTTCACAATTCTTTTTTTATTCGAAAGGGTATGATTGCAAGGTGGTGCCATATTCACCAAGTCAGGATCTGATGATGAGATCCCAGGGAAATCAAGGGAAACCCTTAAAATTTATAAGCACGTATGGTCAAATTCATTTTTTTTTTATTTGAAAGGGTATGATTGCGAGATGGTCCCATATTCACCAAGTCAGGATCTGATGATGAGATCCCAGGGAAATCAAGGGAAACCCTTAAAATTTATAAGCACGTATGGTCAAAGTCTAACTATTTTTAACTCTCAATGCAAACATAGTTTAATAAATAAATAAATAGCAGATATAAGAGTTATATTAATGTGTCATTGTTAGGGAGCTCTAATGGAATCTGTATTTGTTTGAAAATCCCTTTGAAACCCTGTAACGCGTGAATTTTTAATTGTGGCACTAATTTCAGGCTTAAATACATATTACATTGTTTTAGGAATGTGTAAACATTTCTTGTTTACGAAGAGAGATGTTGACTTTTCGTTTGACAGTCTGCTGTTCCGACAGCTGATCTAATTTTGGCTTTTGCAGGATTGCGGACCCTGGAAGCCCGTACTTGTTGATAGTCGGCTCGAAAGTTTTGTTTCTCATTCGTAGATTTAGATATTCGTTAATCATTTTTTTTAAGGGATATTGGAGTTGCTGAGAGGAATTGACGCGCGAGTTGGATTTTCCCTTGAAAGGAAACCATTTGGGAGATTTTCGTTTACGAATGGAATAATCTAGCCTATTGTTCTAATCTTAATCTTAAAGTAGTTTTGATTTTTCTACTCGTGTTTGTTAGCTGTCGTGCTTTGTGACGGAAGGCAAGAAGCCTGGAGAGTTCCATTCGTGAATGGAGTGCGTGATTCGGCTTCCGAATTCAAGTTGTGATGGTCGCTTCTGTTAGTTTCAGTAATATGTGATTTGTTGAAGGTGGTTGCCAAGTTTACGAAAAGACGCGTTGGCGTTGACACTAGACTAACGTATTGTCGGTGGCGGAAGCGTGCAATAGATTTATTGAAATTCTAAAAAAAAAATAATTTTGTTATTGTTAAAAGGAGGTATCTTTAATGTTCTGGAAGATTCCATATACATTGTGGAGTGGGGATTGGTGGCAATGACAAAACGGGTCCGCGCGCTCGGGGCGGCCTTTTTCTGCCGTTGAGAGCACCCTAGTAGAAGTCATCAGACCCGCTGAACGTCGACAGGACACGTCGAAGACTGTGATTCCGGGCACCCGGTAAGCACGATTCGCAAGCGGTTGGGGCGTCGTCTTCTTGGTATAGTCGTGTTACCGAGGCGTTGTGTTGTTGCAGAATTGGACGTCAGCCCGAAGCGCCTGACGAATCAGCCCGCCCGGGACGGTCCACATAACCTCGTTCGATAGAACCGGTGAGTTGGTATCTGCGAATAGGCGTGGGGCGAGGAACCATTGGCCGCACTGTTAGTGAATTGTGAAAAATGGTGAATTTCAGTGGACTACGTCACTCCGGGTTCGACGTGCATATCCTGTCGCGTTCCCCTTGACGGTGCTCCTCGCGCAACCTGCAGCGCGGGCATCAACGCGCTTTCTGCGGCGCCATTCGGCCGCGCTATTCCCCAGGCCGTGGATCGAACCTCCAGTCGGTATGTAAATTTTGTTAATTGCTTAGGGCAGTGTTAGATTAGGCGCACAAGTGATTCCCTGTGCTAATGGCGGACCTATTGTCCACAGGGAGGTTTTTTAATATACCCTCTTCCTCTTCACTCCGGTCGTGAGACTGACTGCGCAGTGGTGACGTGGCGCGCAGTCCGAGCCACTCAGACACTCGGGTCAGCTTGATACCGCGGCTTCAAGACCGTATCGCTTGCATACAGCTAAGTGGTGTTACCGATCGAGCAATTTATGTGGACTTTTGCCGTAATAGTGAATTTCTGTACCAAACCATTTATATTATGATCGCAATAGGAATGTAGGCTTTCTGACTCATCGCCCTGAGAAACTAAATTGTAACTTGCTCTGCCGCTGCTTTTAATTACTGTATTTTTGACCTGGCATAAACAGGTCTGGCGCCCATTAGATATTTTGTTAACTGAAAATTGTAAAATTAGCTTTTAATATATATGAAATGTGAATTTGTATGTGGGAGACAATGGAGAGGCTTTGAACCACAGGAATAAACTCTGTCTGGCGATTTGTAACTTTCATTTACCTCCCACCCTCAGAATTGTGTACTAAACTTATACTGAGAGAGCGCTTACCATAAGCGGGTCTCTTACCTTACTGTTACTTATACTTCCAATTTCAGGTTTCAGTACTATTACTTTGCTTATTCTCTCTCTACCTCTATTTTCATTCTACTCTTCCCTACTTACTTTTCTTTCCAACCACTTACAATTTTTAAAACATTACAGTGGCGCTTAACTGGTAAATCTTATTGCGATCATACCTTAATTTTATGCAATTGTGTATTGGTTTTGTATTGATTTAACATAATATTTATTGTGTTTAACCTGTGTTTAACATTTACTGTGAATTTTTTTTAGGAAATTTTTTTTCATACTGTATAACTACCTGCGTTTTAGTATAACAGTGTAACTTATTGTAGCAGTGTAACAGTGTACCACTATTTTAGCTTACTTATTTTGAAATTCAGGTGTACCTTATTGCGGCAAATACTATTTTAACTGAAATTTAAATTTTTATAGTGAGAGGGTATATTTTTTTTAATTCAAGTGTACTCAGAGGGAACAAATATTTTTGTTTAACGCTTAAGTTTTTTTTAACTTTTAAATTTTAACCCTTTATCGAGGGCATACTTATGTTGAAATTCAAGTGAATTTAATTTATTGAGGGCATATCTGTCTTGAAATTTGTGTGTATTTGTAGTGATCAAATCTTTTTTTCTGAAATACTTGAATACCTGTTTATCAACGGCATATTTATTGTGAGGCTCAAGTGTAACTTGTTGCGATCATAATTTTTTTATTATTTACATAAAGGTTAAACTTAAATTTTAACATTTGAAGAATGGCTCGCGATACACTCTTTATATTTCATATTATTAATACAAAGTCAGTTCTGGTGCGGTCGGATGAATTTATTTTTATATGGCAGAATTTAGTTTCCATAGTTCAGGAAGTGGTTGTCCTCGGGGGTAATTTCTTAAACAGTGTTGGCAGTGAGTGCCGCATGCCAATATTATTACACAACCTATAGTATTGGTATAGAAGTATATGAATATTGATAGGGTGGATTTTTTTTTCGGAAATTATGAAACAATTGTGTTTTTTTTGTTATTTATCTTGAAATTTACATGATAAATTCACTTAAGAAAGTTCACAGTTGGATTTTATCTTGATTAGTTGATGAGTTTGGTAGGGATTTTTTTTACAAAGCATCAGTAGTACAAGATGATATTTTTAACCGACTCAGAAATAATGGTTCTAAATTTGGTTGTAATTTTTTTTTATATTTATTACTTCATCACTTCCGACATTGGTGAACGGATTTGAAGATTTTTTTTATTTTGAATAGTGTACTTCCAGATTAGTCCCATATTTTTTTTATATCATGGAGTTCGGTTCTTATAGTATTTTTAAATTTATTGTGGTGCTGAAGTTAAAAAAAAAAAAATTTTTTTCTTTGGTTATAACTATGACAACAATATTAGTAGGCATGCGGTGAGGACACCCTTTCGACTTTTGGCTGGGAGATGCTTTTGGCTTGCTTCTGGGGAAGGCTTTTCACTTACATATACTCATTTATGTTGATTTATAGGTGATCTTTGTTGTCACTATTTTGACATAAGTGAAGCGTATGTAAAATATATGTTAGTATTTATTGCAGGAAAAATATATTTTTTTAATGAAGGGTTATTTACAATACTATTAATTATTTTTTTAATGACCAGTAATATTTTTTAATTTGACATTACTTGAGAAAATATATTATAATTTTGGATGTGCTCACAATTATTAAATATAAATATTTGAGAATTTTAAATGGACTTCCTTAGTTGAGTATGTAGGTGTAGTGGGTGCTTCAGCTTATAATATTTTTTTTGCTATGACAGGGTTTGAATAACCAGGCAGAATTAGTTTGATTAATCTAGTCAACCAATTTTACCGGGACGGATAGATTTGTTTGTTTTCTTGAGATGAGGTTATTGGGTATTTGGTAGTTTGCTATTTTTTTAATGGTGCATAACTAAAATGTACATTTTATTCCATGTGTCCATTCAGTACATTCCATTTTATTATCGTCATATAGGCGATTGTATTCTTTCCATTTTTTCAGCGACCTGGTTTTCAACAGGATTTTCTTCAACGGGGTTTTATATATTTTTTTTCTTTTAATTGAGTCATCTTAGAGATGAAGCAATTATTTTTAAGGGACGTTAGGAAAACGTTTCTTATTTTTCTTTTTGGTTCCTTGAGAGACTAACCTAGCTTGAGTTGTCATTGGGTAGGCTGGTGTTTATAGGGTTGTCTACTTTGTTTTAAAGACAATTCTTTCTTTTATGTTTTTACCTGTCTATCGGCAACTCCTAGGACTCATTGATCCATAGGGGTATTAGTGGTGCCTTTTTCATCACTTTGTGCGGGTGGTTTATATTCAACAAACCAATTACCCGGACGTGTAGGGAATAATTTTGAGATGGAGAAGATTTGTCCTGGTCGTTGGAATTATTAGGAATGTATTACTGTATGGATTAAGCAAACCAAATACCCGGACGTGTAGAGATTAATTATGGTTAGGAAAAGATTGGTCCTGGTTGTTGGAATATTTTAGGAATGATCACTGGAAGAATTAGGCAAACAAGTCAGTACAAAGGACTTGCACTGACTTGATTTTTTATATTTTGAGTTTAAATTATTTTAGGTGGAGGGAAGCTTACCATCAGGTGGATTTGGTAGACTGAGCGAGGAAAGTTAAAAGACATGTATATTTATTATTTATATGTTCAGTATATATTAAAATACCAATATTTATTTATTTACATTGAAAAATATTTTATTTATTTTAATTGTCATGATTGCAATAGTACAAGCGGTGCAGGCTACTTATAAAATAAAGCCATAAGCCTTAGTATACAGACTTTAACCTTTTTCATGAATAACTTTAACTCAAGCGAGTGAGTCCTTGTAATTTGTAAACAATGACTCAGGTTATTCCCTCATACTTAATGTGCATCTATATCAGAGCGGTGTCATAACTCATTAAATAAGCCTTAATATTTAGGATACTAGATGAACATTAACTACATTTACAACTTTTTGGGGTTTTCACTCATAACTTATTGGTTAATAAGGGGAAGCTTTTAGACTACGAGTTATCTCTAAAATTGAATAGAGTAACTCAATACATCTTAAGTGGGTAAATTATCTAATAAGGAGTTAACATATTTTATAATTTATTCCCATATATACAAACTTATTTATGTCATTTTAATATTTATGGATGCAGGTATGCTTGTGATTAGGGGTAAGTATGAGGACAGTGTGATTGATTGATTTGATCAAGAGAAAGTATGAAAAGGAAGTTTGTAGTTGTTGCGGATTGGGTAGCGAGTCAGTGTATACTATTTTTTTCTTCAGGGGTCTATATGGATAGTCTTGGGGGGTTCTAATTATTTTCATCCGTGTTCCTATATTTCCTATATTTTCTCCTTATTTCTACTTTATCTTACAGCTCACTTTAAACACTTTAATTTTATTTTCCTGATTTCTCTAACCATGACACAGACCATGTATGATAGGAGTATGAATTTGGTTCGAGATTATATTATAGTATTATAAAGTATTTATTTCAGACAACAATAGCCCAGTTAACTAATCTATCTATATTCATCCCATGTCATATATCATATCCGACCTACCTATCTTTCTACCAAATCGTCGCATAGTTTTAGTTTTTTTATAATATTCGTAAAGGCAGAGTATTGTTCATTGGTTTTTTCGTTTCATGGATGGCAGTATTGTTTCAGGAGTATACTGCTGGGGACAGCAGGAAATTTGCAGGAGCAAATTTTTCCTGGCTTGGGGGATATTGTAACGCGTGAATTTTTAATTGTGGCACTAATTTCAGGCTTAAATACATATTACATTGTTTTAGGAATGTGTAAACATTTCTTGTTTACGAAGAGAGATGTTGACTTTTCGTTTGACAGTCTGCTGTTCCGACAGCTGATCTAATTTTGGCTTTTGCAGGATTGCGGACCCTGGAAGCCCGTACTTGTTGATAGTCGGCTCGAAAGTTTTGTTTCTCATTCGTAGATTTAGATATTCGTTAATCATTTTTTTTAAGGGATATTGGAGTTGCTGAGAGGAATTGACGCGCGAGTTGGATTTTCCCTTGAAAGGAAACCATTTGGGAGATTTTCGTTTACGAATGGAATAATCTAGCCTATTGTTCTAATCTTAATCTTAAAGTAGTTTTGATTTTTCTACTCGTGTTTGTTAGCTGTCGTGCTTTGTGACGGAAGGCAAGAAGCCTGGAGAGTTCCATTCGTGAATGGAGTGCGTGATTCGGCTTCCGAATTCAAGTTGTGATGGTCGCTTCTGTTAGTTTCAGTAATATGTGATTTGTTGAAGGTGGTTGCCAAGTTTACGAAAAGACGCGTTGGCGTTGACACTAGACTAACGTATTGTCGGTGGCGGAAGCGTGCAATAGATTTATTGAAATTCTAAAAAAAAAATAATTTTGTTATTGTTAAAAGGAGGTATCTTTAATGTTCTGGAAGATTCCATATACATTGTGGAGTGGGGATTGGTGGCAATGACAAAACGGGTCCGCGCGCTCGGGGCGGCCTTTTTCTGCCGTTGAGAGCACCCTAGTAGAAGTCATCAGACCCGCTGAACGTCGACAGGACACGTCGAAGACTGTGATTCCGGGCACCCGGTAAGCACGATTCGCAAGCGGTTGGGGCGTCGTCTTCTTGGTATAGTCGTGTTACCGAGGCGTTGTGTTGTTGCAGAATTGGACGTCAGCCCGAAGCGCCTGACGAATCAGCCCGCCCGGGACGGTCCACATAACCTCGTTCGATAGAACCGGTGAGTTGGTATCTGCGAATAGGCGTGGGGCGAGGAACCATTGGCCGCACTGTTAGTGAATTGTGAAAAATGGTGAATTTCAGTGGACTACGTCACTCCGGGTTCGACGTGCATATCCTGTCGCGTTCCCCTTGACGGTGCTCCTCGCGCAACCTGCAGCGCGGGCATCAACGCGCTTTCTGCGGCGCCATTCGGCCGCGCTATTCCCCAGGCCGTGGATCGAACCTCCAGTCGGTATGTAAATTTTGTTAATTGCTTAGGGCAGTGTTAGATTAGGCGCACAAGTGATTCCCTGTGCTAATGGCGGACCTATTGTCCACAGGGAGGTTTTTTAATATACCCTCTTCCTCTTCACTCCGGTCGTGAGACTGACTGCGCAGTGGTGACGTGGCGCGCAGTCCGAGCCACTCAGACACTCGGGTCAGCTTGATACCGCGGCTTCAAGACCGTATCGCTTGCATACAGCTAAGTGGTGTTACCGATCGAGCAATTTATGTGGACTTTTGCCGTAATAGTGAATTTCTGTACCAAACCATTTATATTATGATCGCAATAGGAATGTAGGCTTTCTGACTCATCGCCCTGAGAAACTAAATTGTAACTTGCTCTGCCGCTGCTTTTAATTACTGTATTTTTGACCTGGCATAAACAGGTCTGGCGCCCATTAGATATTTTGTTAACTGAAAATTGTAAAATTAGCTTTTAATATATATGAAATGTGAATTTGTATGTGGGAGACAATGGAGAGGCTTTGAACCACAGGAATAAACTCTGTCTGGCGATTTGTAACTTTCATTTACCTCCCACCCTCAGAATTGTGTACTAAACTTATACTGAGAGAGCGCTTACCATAAGCGGGTCTCTTACCTTACTGTTACTTATACTTCCAATTTCAGGTTTCAGTACTATTACTTTGCTTATTCTCTCTCTACCTCTATTTTCATTCTACTCTTCCCTACTTACTTTTCTTTTCAACCAACTTAAAATTTAAAACATTACAACCCCTACATCTACTAGATACAAATAAAGAATTGAATTGAAAATACTAGAGATAGCTGCTCGGTATAAAACATGCCCTACTCGGATTAGATGACTTTAAATTCATCCAGCAATATTTTTATCTCTAGTGTCTCCTCGATGTTGACTTTTACAATACTTCCCGAGGCAAACAGCAACGGAAATATCTAAATGGATTTATAGGTTTTACTTAATTTTGTCCTAAGTAATCACAGTTGGTTAATAGTTGGGCGCCCTCCTCGTCACGTAAAAAGAACGCTGGCGGTCCAACTGCGCATTAGGCGATTTATTGAATGACCTCAGAAAGGCGGCTGATTATGAAAAGGGGACCACATAAAGTGGAAAGCATTGAGGAAGGCTTGTATTCAGCAGCGGGCAAATTAGCAGTTAATAATAATGATGAATAAACATCACTTTAAATATAAATAAATAAATATTCTTGGACACATCACACACGGCCATCTAGTCCCAAACTAAGCAAAGCTTGTGCTATGGGTACTAGATAACTGCTATAATACTTAAATACATTTTTTTTTGTAAATATATACATATTATACATAGAAAACGCCCAGACCAAGATAAACAGACATGTTCATGCACACAAATGTTTGTCTTGTGCGGGGATCAAACCCGCGACCGCGGAGTCAAAGTGGCCATTGCTAACCATTCGACCACCGAGCTCGACTTTAGATATTTAAAGTCGAGCTCGATGGTCGAATGGTTAGCTAATGGTTAGTTAATGGATTCTGGTGTTATTTTGCGGAAATCAAATTTACATGCAATTTGATTTACACTACTTTGCGTGCTTCCGCCACCAAAGTAATGTAGATCTAGAATAATTGTCTGTAAATTTGACTTCCGCGATTTTGAGTTGGTGGCGCAAGCACGCAAAGTAGTGTATATTAAATTGCCTGTAAATATCAATGGTTCTATAATTTGTTCTGAAAAAGTTGCTAGTACTGGATTCTGGGATACAATTAAATGGAGTGAGAGGACTTAGACTTGCTGGGTGACCACAGCAGTATCGTCGCGGACTCTATAGAGGCTCTGAGACAGGAAGCAAAAAAGTTGGCCTAAGAATAAATGCAGAGAAACCGAGTATCTCCACATGAAGCATTATAAAAACATTCGCACAAAAAGAGAAGACCCATATGTAGGAGATACAAAGGTTAAAGGTGTTTCGAAATTCAAGTATCTCGGCTGCACAGTGACCTACACCCATACTCGTGAAGAGGAAATACATACCTGCATACAGAATACCTTTAGATGCACCGCTGCTCTACATAAGGTGTTGACGTCCAAGTTTCTCAATAGGAGGACCAAAAGTCTTTATGTACAAGACCGTAATAAGACCTATATTAATGTACGGCTGTGAGGCTTAAACGCTGACCCTTAAGGAGGAGAATACACAGAGAGGAATATTCTCCGGGAATTATTCTTGGGCCAAAAAATCTGTAGGATGGATCCTGGAGGTTGCGTAGCAACATTATTGGCGGAATAAAATCACACTGCCTTCGCTGGCTCGGCCACCTCGAGAGACCAGGGGAAGATCGAATGGTTAAAAGAACATAATTATTAGGGCTGCCCTACAGGCCGAGGATCGGTTGAACGACCTAAATATTGATACAAAAATGCTGTGGAAGCAGACCGACACGAGTTCGAAGTCACGTCACCTTACAAAACATCGCGCAGGATACAGGAATGTGATGCTCTTTCGTCGCAGAGGCCATGATTCACATCGGGTCGTTGAGACAGCGTAGTAAGTAAGTTATGGAATAAATATTACTACTACGTCTACTCAAACAGTAAAAAATTACATTAGTTTTTTACCGGGAAAAAGAAATAAAAAAACCGGACAAGTGCGAGTCGGACTCGCCCACCGAGGGTTCCGTAGGTACGTAGTATCATTATTAAATTTGATATTTTTCATTATAAATAAGAAATAATGCGTCGATAATATATATTTTGCGTCGATAAAATATATTTTGCAATGTGTACATCAAGACCTTTCATATGATACCCCATTTGAACTAGTAGTTTCAATTTCAAATTTCGACACCCTATAAAAAATATAGACCCCCTATTTTTTATGATCTATTTACAAATGTATAGTTTTGAGATTTATTCCTGTACTTGTAGTCTATAACGATGTTACTTGCCAAATTTCATAGTTCTAGGTCAACGGGAAGTACCCTATAGGTTTTGATTCCCTTGAGTGTGTCGAAATATGCGTTTTTTGCTCAATAAACGGTCGTAACTTTTTTCTACGTAAACTTAGCAGTTTGATTTTTTTTTAACTTCATGGGACCGTAGACCTGAGTATACAGTTCAAATTTCAGCTTGATACCTCCACGCATTCTCGACATAGAAATTCTTGACAGACAGACAGACAGACAGACAGACAGACTGACGGACAACAAAGTGATCTTATAAGGGTTCCGTTTTTCCTTTTGAGGTTCGGAACCCTAAAAATCAAGAAAAATAGACTAAAGTTACATGAAAAAAAAATATCAATCAATCAATCAATCAATCATTTTATTTGCGCAAAATGTAGGTACATAAGATGACATAATATTATTTTCCCATATACATTTTGTCTTCTTTGAGACATGCAAATTATATAAAACATGAAATAAAACTTAGAATCTAGTTACACAAAAAAAGTATTATAAAATAGTCCGTACAATCATAAAATGTCATTTAAAAAATCATTTACAGAATAATAACATTTAAGTGTCAAAAACAATGTCAATTTCTTTTTAAATTTATTTAATGTCAATTCTTTAATATTTTTTGGTAGTTTGTTATATATTTTAGGAGCCATTCCACAGACGCTCCCACTAAACATGGCTGTGTTGTGTGACGTGTGCCGGATTTTATCCTTATTTCGTTGGGAACTTATAAAATCGAATTTATGTAAATTTGATTTCACAAAAACTGACAACTCGTATATGTACATTGCAGGTAATGTAAGCATATTCAATCGCTTGAAATATGGTGCACATGATTCTGTAGAGTCAAGTCTAAATATTGCCCTTATGCACTTTTTTTGTGCTTTAAATACTTTCACTTTCCCAGTTGAGTTGCCCCAGAAAATGAGACCATATATAATATAAGGACATCGCGAATTTTAAAAAGTTCCTTGGTCACGGCAATACGCGTGAAAGGCTGGACTGAGTTCGCTATTTATTTTTATGTTATATTTGTTATTGTCAAAACAAGGTTCTTTTGAAAGAATAAAATAAGAAAGTTGCGTGGAAAAATTAGAAAATTTAAGAAAACTGAACGACCATCTTTACTTTTCTAATGTAACTTTATGTCGTTGGACAGAACTGTCAGTCATTTGACAGCGTGCGCGAAACCAATTCAATATTCTTAGTTAACAAAACAGGACGTGTGTCGGGTCAGCTAACATTAATACATATAAATTTGCCTATCGTCACTTCGGTACAGGTATCGGTTTTATTTTGCGGTAGTGAAAACATATTAAATTTATAGACAATATATTAATAGGTTTACGTATTTTCGGTAAATTTATAGAAGCGGATACGGTGGGAGGTGAGTCTTAATGGCTGCCCAGTTTTAATGAGTCATAGCTCATTTTAATAGTTAAGATGTATGACGGCATCTGCGTCTTATCTAGTGGATACTTATTTTTTAGAAATCACACAAAAGAACTCGTAGCAATAAATGGTATTACATTATAATGTAGGTAATTAAATTTATGATGAGTCCGTTGACTTTGACTTGGACTCAGAGGTCGTGGATTCGATCCTCGCACAAGACAAATGTTTGTGTGCATGAACATGTCTGTTTGTCTTGGTCTGGATGTTTCCTATGTATTATATATACATACATACATTTACAAAAAAAATGTATTTAAGTAGGTACATTAATAATTATTATCAGTTGTCCAGTTCGCATAGTACAAACTTTGTGCTTAATTTGGGACTAGATGGCGCTGTGTAAATTGACCAGAAATATTATTTGTTTATTTATTTATTTATTGTCTTTGCGAGGCCCATTCGTCATCAATTTTTAAATCAAAGAAAGTAAATACAACAGGTACAAAGCGATTTTTTTTTTTATATCGACCCAGATTCGTGAAATTATTCTTTAAGTAGAACAAAGTAAATTGTGTTACCAATCGAGGAATAAGATAGATAAGATACTAAAAAAAAAAATGTTAATTTCGATAGTTTTGTACTAATAGTACCACCATTTTTTATTAATAGTTTAAAATTCAGAAATTACAACTATCGTCGTACCTGCGTCGCCTAAAAAAATGAATAAAAAATAGAATAGAAATATAACAATAATAGTAGAAATAATATAATAATAGAAATATAGAATAGAAAAATAGTAATTTTCACCGTATTATATACCATATATACCATATTATAAATACATTACGAAATAGATTATCTACAGGATTGCGAAAACCGCATCATATTTCGTGGCGTGGTTTAGGGGAGTTAACGGAAGCAGGTACAGACAGATAGACAGACGCGGAAAGCCATTTTATTTCATACTAATACTATGTCAAAGTATATATAAGTAATAGTACTACGTACTATGCTATGACGTGCTATACGTAATTGGCCATGTAGTTTCCGGCAGATTAGAATAGAATCACTCTGTCTCTTCCCGTGGATGTCGTACAAGGCGACTAAGGGAAATACATTATAAAACATCGATCAGGCCTCCCCAACCCGACTGGCCAGCGTGGGGAATGTAGGCCAAATCCTCCTTCTGTCTGGGACGGACGAGAGAGGGTCGTGCTCCTGTAGTGGAGACTAAAATGACCTGATGATGATGACTATGCTATGAAAATAAATAGCGGTTTTTATATACATTAACCGTCCATGCATGGAACCCGATCCATAACTGTGCGGTAGCAGTCCGTCAGTAACTGCCTAATTTGAAAGCATTTTAATAATTAACATGCTCTGGAGCAATGAGCGTTTAGGCGGTTTGAAAACACTGGCCTCCGCCAACCCGCAGTGGTGGAGTATGCTCCAAACCCTTTCGATTGAGGGGAGATCCGTATGCCATCATCATAAGGGTTGACGAAGAAGAAGAAATATAATTAAACTATAATTATATCCTACAATTAAACTTTAATTACAATAGTGTAAATTCTTGCTCTATCATCAGAATCTACTAGATGATAGCATAATATTGTATCAAGTACAAATAACATTCTATCAATGTTGCAACCAATTACCTCAATTTAATTAATTCTTAAACATTAATTTTGAGAGAAGATACGAAAATATAAGAAGTGAAATTAATAAAGCTTGGTAAAAGAATGAACGAAATGGACGTTTTATTCAAAGATTACGCCCTCGGAAGCCCTCATTCGAGTCCCTGTATACGAAACATCCATAATGATTATATTTCTTTACTAACCTCCTGCCCGCGACTTCGTTCCCGTAAACGTAGTTTCGTCACGTAAAATCATATTGAATATGGTTAGGGCTGCCATTCGTCCCGATATATCGGGCGGGACTGTCACCATTATTGAGTCCTCTGTCCCGACACTCCCGACGCGTAGCGACACGTCCCGACAAACACTAAACAGTTACGATATCAGCGCAAATAAATATAATTAATTAACTACCCACGCAACTTCGTTTGCCGCACAAATCCCTCCGTTGTGTACCTATTATAGTTTAAAAGGTCGAAGTAAGCGTACAGACAGCGGGACTGACTTTATTTTATACTATGTAAAGATAAAGATGAATAATTATTGACTTGACACGGCCCGGGCGTGATTCCGCAAGCAGCGAGCATTCTTTTCTCGAGTCGCGGTGTTTGTTACCAAACTCCTCCGAAACGGCTAGACCGATTTTTAGGAAATTTTGTGTGCATAGAGTTAACGATAATATTAAAACAAATATTAGCAGAATTGGCCGAGCCGTTTCCGAGTTTTGCGCTTAGCAACATTCATTTTTATCAGTAGGTATACCAGCTGACCCGATAGACGATGTCCAGTTGTCCTGTCTTCCTGACTATGAATATTGATTCCGAATTGATTTCGCGCACGCTGTCAATGGGCATGTTTGATATTTTTTCTGACATTAGATGTCGCTAGGTAGGCGTCGGGTAGGGTTGCCAACTTTTTTTTACAAGAAATAAAGTATATTGAAGTCTGAGATGAATATTAAACAGTATTTTAGAAAAATCAACAGTATATTACTTATTTAACGGTATAAATACGTATTTTTAAGAGCTTCTCGCACAACTTATTAATTTAGTCTTTTTTTAAAAACTTCATATGCCTCACCACAATTATAACTCAAATTACTAGTGTTAAGCATTTTGATGCTGGAAACAGTATTTAATTTTGTTCAACAGTAAAAAGTATAATGTAGTGAAAAACAGTATAATACTGTTTTAAACAGTATAGTTGGCAACCCTAGCGTCGGGTCCAAATTGTCAAAATGTACTGAATTTTTTGACAGTGAAACTTTAAGACGACAAGACAACACAAGACGTCAACAAGACATTTGACAAGATGCTATGAATTGACAAATGATTGGACCCTACGCTACAGTGCTGCCAAAAGACCCTCATTGACTGACTGTTCTGTCAAACGCCATAAAGTGACATTAGAGAAGTAAGTATGATGAATGATGTGGTGCCAAGTAAGCTTAATTATTAATAATTGACAATTTATTATATCGGCCAGCCATTATGTATAAAGACTAATTTATCACATTGGCTGTAACATATATAGATATAAGATATCTAAACATACTTGATCGGTGTATACCTACATGGGTAGGATAATTGCTTCATAGAGGACTGATTAATAATAAACGGAGCATAGTGACAATTAACGTAATTAATGGTTACACCACCCATGATTCAGCGGATTTCCGGTCATCTGGGTACCCTAAATATAATCCGGAGTGAGTAGGTGCAGCGTGTCATTGATATTGACACAATATACATTTGGGGTATAAGTGGCTCATCATCGCCTTTAGAGTCAAGGCCATCCTCGCCTGTTCGTGTATCCTGCTAATAAACCAAAGAGACTCCGGTGTAAAGAGACGTAGTTCATAATGTGCTTGACTGGGGAAGCACTATCACACAAAAGACCGCAGCTAAACAATGATGAGTGAGGATTGTTGCGTTTCTGTGAGTCGATGAGGTATCAGACCTGAAGGAGATGCTGCGTTAGCAGCGAGGATTTATTGTCAGCGTATTTCAACTTGCCAAACCTTAGAGCTATTTTGGTGTTGTAACTCTGGTTTTACTACGTACAAGTATATGTACATACCTAATTAATTCTAGCTAAAAGGTTAGATTAGTTTTGAGTGACAGTACCGTTGGTCAAACGGATCATGAGAATAAACCCAACCGACAAGCTATGCCAAATTGAGAGCTATGTATAGCGAGAAACTTCAAATCGAGTTTTATACGAGCTCGGTGGTCGAATGGTTAGCAATGGCCACTTTGACTCCGAGGTCGCGGGTTCGATTCCCGCACAAGGCAAATATTTGTGTGCATGAACATGTCTGTTTGTATTGGTCTGGGTGTGTTCTATGTATTATATGTATGTATTTACAAAAAAAAATGTATTTAAGTATAAATAATATCAGTTATCTAGTACCCATAGCTTTGCGCTTAATTTGGGACTAGATTGTTCAGAAATATTTAAATATTTATATACTCGCAACAGATTCCAGCAGTTCAATGACATATATGTTTCCGAAAACTTATACTGCGCGATATATTTATTCCCATTAAACTTTAATTAGCTTCAACTTAAAAGTCACAAAATGTCGGTTGGATCTATTCTGTATAACAAAGTTCAACGTAGTTCTGATCGAAAAATAATTTTGTCCAAGACATTGATGGTAGTATATAATAAATTACGCCTTACAAAGGAGACGTGTGATCATTAGGAGTAATAATGTAACTATTGTGTTCAAATAAGGCTTACTATTGATCAATATATAATAAATACGCTCGTCCAAGCTCTTAAATGGTATAGACACATGTGCAATTATTTCTTAGTATACATCCGTGAGCTGTGGGCTGAGTATGCTGCACAGCCTAGCCAAGTGTAATTCGTAGCGTAACGAACGTTAGATAGATCACGTGACATTTGTCAATACTCATACTAAAATGTTCGATTTTGACAAATGTCATGTGATTTATTTAACGTTCGTTACGCTACGAATTACACTTGGCTAGGGGGGCAGGTGAACTCTAATGCAGTGTTCCGCAAACTGTGTGCCGCGGCTCACTGGTGTACCGTGGTCATTAGTTGGTGTGCCTCGGGAAAATAAGGTTATCTCATAAAGCTAAATAGAAAAATACTTTTACAAATAAAAACAGATTTTTCATTTATGGTGTACCTCCAAAAATTTTCGTTTTCCTAGATGAATCTTAAACATAAAAAGTTAACGGAACACTGCTCTAATGTATTTCTATGTAAAAATCTACGAGCTATCAAAATTTAAACGTACTACTACTAAAGTTACATAAAATATTTTTATATTTGATAAGTAACAAGTTATAAGTTAATTAAAAAAACAAAAACCCGACTGCACCTACAACAGATCTATTAATCATGCATAACAATAATATAATTCCATACAAACAAAGCCACAGGCAAAAACTAATATATCAAATATATATTTGAAATCAGGTTATCGAGACCTTTATTTTGGTACCCATATCGATATATTTAGAAGAAAAAAAAAATTACTGCAGCGACAATTTTGCGGCTCACAGCCGCCATATTGATTTTTATTTTATTTTGACGTACCCAGTGTCACTCTCACAGCAAATACGAATATAACGACACCTCTCAAGCTAAAATCCATCCAGCCGTTCGGTCTGCAGAGCGTGCCAAACAATTATACATACATACATACTCTCCCTCCTTCTGTCGCAGTCGGGTAAAAATATTTAATCGTTTTTGTGAGAATAATATTATTCGATGTCTTTTTAATACTACGTCGTGTAGCACGGCCTCCCCGATGTGAAGCGGTTACCATAACAATAAATATTGCTCGCGTACTGGTCACCTCACTCACTCGCAGGAATACAACATATCACAAGGGAAATGCTATTGTATATATGGAGGTACTTCCCCAGTCGGGCAGCTTTCTCTTTATCTCTTCTCTCTGTCGGTCTTTCGCTAGTCGGCAGGGTGCTTCACGTACAGGTGAGGTTAGCTTCGGCTCTAAAGACCGTGGGGAGCCTCACGTACAGGTGAGGTTAGCTTCGGCTCTAAAGACCGTGGGGAGCCTCACGTACAGGTGAGGTTAGCTTCGGCTCTAAAGACCGTGGGGAGCCTCACGTACAGGTGAGGTTAGCTTCGGCTCTAAAGACCGTGGGGAGCCTCACGTACAGGTGAGGTTAGCTTCGGCTCTAAAGACCGTGGGGAGCCTCACGTACAGGTGAGGTTAGCTTCGGCTCTAAAGACCGTGGGGAGCCTCACGTACAGGTGAGGTTAGCTTCGGCTCTAAAGACCGTGGGGAGCCTCACGTACAGGTGAGGTTAGCTTCGGCTCTAAAGACCGTGGGGAGCCTCACGTACAGGTGAGGTTAGCTTCGGCTCTAAAGGCCGTGGGGAGCCTCACGTACAGGTGAGGTTAGCTTCGGCTCTAAAGACCGTGGGGAGCCTCACGTTCAGGTGAGGTTAGCTTCGGCTCTAAAGACCGTGGGGAGCCTCACGTACAGGTGAGGTTAGCTTCGGCTCTAAAGACCGTGGGGAGCCTCACGTACAGGTGAGGTTAGCTTCGGCTCTAAAGGCCGTGGGGAGCCTCACGTACAGGTGAGGTTAGCTTCGGCTCTAAAGACCGTGGGGAGCCTCACGTACAGGTGAGGTTAGCTTCGGCTCTAAAGACCGTGGGGAGCCTCACGTACAGGTGAGGTTAGCTTCGGCTCTAAAGACCGTGGGGAGCCTCACGTACAGGTGAGGTTAGCTTCGGCTCTAAAGGCCGTGGGGAGCCTCACGTACAGGTGAGGTTAGCTTCGGCCCTAAAGACCGTGGGGAGCCTCACGTACAGGTGAGGTTAGCTTCGGCTCTAAAGACCGTGGGGAGCCTCACGTACAGGTGAGGTTAGCTTCGGCTCTAAAGACCGTGGGGAGCCTCACGTACAGGTGAGGTTAGCTTCGGCTCTAAAGACCGTGGGGAGCCTCACGTACAGGTGAGGTTAGCTTCGGCTCTAAAGGCCGTGGGGAGCCTCACGTACAGGTGAGGTTAGCTTCGGCCCTAAAGACCGTGGGGAGCCTCACGTACAGGTGAGGTTAGCTTCGGCTCTAAAGACCGTGGGGAGCCTCACGTACAGGTGAGGTTAGCTTCGGCTCTAAAGGCCGTGGGGAGCCTCACGTACAGGTGAGGTTAGCTTCGGCTCTAAAGACCGTGGGGAGCCTCACGTACAGGTGAGGTTAGCTTCGGCTCTAAAGACCGTGGGGAGCCTCACGTACAGGTGAGGTTAGCTTCGGCTCTAAAGACCGTGGGGAGCCTCACGTACAGGTGAGGTTAGCTTCGGCTCTAAAGACCGTGGGGAGCCTCACGTACAGGTGAGGTTAGCTTCGGCTCTAAAGGCCGTGGGGAGCCTCACGTACAGGTGAGGTTAGCTTCGGCCCTAAAGACCGTGGGGAGCCTCACGTACAGGTGAGGTTAGCTTCGGCTCTAAAGACCGTGGGGAGCCTCACGTACAGGTGAGGTTAGCTTCGGCTCTAAAGGCCGTGGGGAGCCTCACGTACAGGTGAGGTTAGCTTCGGCTCTAAAGACCGTGGGGAGCCTCACGTACAGGTGAGGTTAGCTTCGGCTCTAAAGGCCGTGGGGAGCCTCACGTACAGGTGAGGTTAGCTTCGGCTCTAAAGGCCGTGGGGAGCCTCACGTACAGGTGAGGTTAGCTTCGGCTCTAAAGGCCGTGGGGAGCCTCACGTACAGGTGAGGTTAGCTTCGGCTCTAAAGGCCGTGGGGAGCCTCACGTACAGGTGAGGTTAGCTTCGGCTCTAAAGGCCGTGGGGAGCCTACACCCCAAGTCACGTTTGCAAAGTATGATTTTTTATTATGTTTCGACACTTTGCAACGCTAGTTAGCTCATAGAGTCCTCTTAAGATATTGCGCGATTTGGACATTTGTTGTCAAGATAACCCAGCAATACAACCCAGCGATACAACCATATCGTCTTCGAGCGGATGTAATATTCTCGTATAATATCACTCCTCAATCAAGGGTGTTTGGAGCGTACTCCGTTATGCTGCTCAAGTGTTTTCAAGTCGCTCAAGGGCCACTGACTTAGCTTAACGACTTCTTTTTTGTCGGGACGGGGGCCCATCACAGATTATCACCACTGTGTCTCCTGTGTAGCCAGTATTAACAGCGGCGACCACCAAAAAGCCACAGATAGTGAAGTCCACTGCAGTACCGGGGGTAAAACAACGGCTGCCTTGAAACTCACAACGAATTTAATCAGGTATTCAGTAGGAGTAGAAATTTAGCTTAACTATAAATGTAATGATAACATCCGGGACCGACGGCTTTACGTAACTTCCAAAATATGGAGGAGGTCAAGATAAATATAACCAGGATGGACTTCGATTGACGTTGCTTAACTATTTAGAACTTGCGTTGTTGAAATTCTGTGATCGATTAGAATGACACGCTTGATGACGTCGTACTGACTTCATCAAGCTCCTCAAATAGCTATAAATGTCTTTAATTACGTATAAATACCACAAATGGATTACAAGACAATAAACACATACAATTAAACAAAGGAGAATGCTCCTGTAACATTCAATTCACCCTTATGGCTTTAGCATAAGATCGAAAGTTTAATTATTCGACTGCATGTCTTGATGCAGACAAGACCCTAGTCCAGGTCATACAGCCATGACAATGGATAAGATTATATCTGAAACATGTATTAGTCACGCAAAGTAACTACTTGGAGGTTACAAAGGACAATGGCATAAAGGACAAACCTTAGGTCACATACATATCTAACATTTACATATTTTGATTGTAGGTGTACTGTTACTGTAGGTTACTGTAGGTGTAGGTGTACACCACTCGTAGAGCGTTACTTTTCTTCATATAATAATACTAGGTATTAAGCGCGACTTCACACGCGTGGCCATTGTTGTATTAAAACTTTTTCCCTACAGGAATGAGATTTTATCTGGGAAAGTAACCTATGTCAAAAAAGTAAATTGTCCAGAAATATTAAGCTATTGCATAGCTTCTATCGCGGGCCTTGAGCGCGGGGACCGAATCCAGAAATTCCGTAACGAAAAACCTCACGCTACCCACTCCGACGGGCAAGGAGGTGTGGCTTGAAGGCCGTGCATCGTCTAACGTCGTTTCAGTTCGGCAGTCTTCGACACGGCGTTGTGTGCGTGCGATTAGACGTATTGTACGACTCTACGAAACTCGTTTTATTTATTTAATAATAGAAAAAATGTTTTCTTATCGGTCACCACGCTCAAAAAGTGTAACTTGAATTAATATCAAAGAAAAAGCAATACTGCATGAATAAAATAAATAAATAAAATTATAATTGCATAAGTTGATACAAAATGCTATGCAATAGCTTTACCGCGGCAGTCCCCGAGTGCCACACGTCTTTTTTTATTTATTTATCCTTTAAAATATTACTAGCTATTACCCGCGGTTTCGCCCGCGTGGTCGTTATTTTGATAAAACTGCCCTTAAAATAATAACACCCATGTGTCAATCAACTGTCACAAACGGCTTACTTTTCGGCTGTTACCTAGAAAAATATAACATCATTGTGTGTATTTAAAGTCAAAATAATCGCAACTGCAACAGTTTTTTGTTAAATGTATATGAAAGTGTGTACGGTATCACAATATTATCACACCCCCGCAACTCCATACAAATATCACGTCGTTTACTACTACATAAATAATGTCGTCTATGCAGGGCGTGAATGAGCATGTGTGCGTTCGGCGCCATACAAACTGTTCCAGATTTGTCTCAGAGGGGAGGAGAGGACGACACGAGAGAGCGGCAGGGAGTGAGCATACTGTACGTAGTACTATTACTTATACTGTAATATTATACTAAAATAATATTAAACAAAAAGAAACAAAATGAGAACTGGGCCCCTGCCGCCTTAAGCTGAAGTACGTAAGTACTACCAACATATTACAATTTATTCTGTGGCTGAAGGCGATTCAGGTCGTAATTTTCATTCCAAAATTAGGCTTTAGTTTAATGTGGTAATTTCGCAATGAAAAAATCCGGTGGGTATCAACTTAGGTGATAGGATGCTATTGAAATCGACCCATGTTCGCGATCTTTTTTATCGAGGAAAGCAAATAGTATAGCGAAAGATGCTTAATTATTTTTTTAGACACATTGCACAGCGCCATCTAGCCCCAAAGTAAGCGAAACTTGTTTTATGGGTACTAGACAACTGATAAACATACGTAAATATTTTTTTTTTGTAAATACATACTTATGATACATAGAAAACACCAAGACCAATACAAACAGACATGTTCATGCACACAAATGTTTGTCCTATGTGGGAATCGAACCCACGAGCGTTGGTGTCGAAGCCGCGTCATTGACCGCTACGCCACCGAGCTCGTTGTAATTTAAATTATAATAATATCATCATCATCATCATCATTATCAGCCTGTATCTACCCACTGTTGGATATAGGCCTTTCCCAATGCTTTCCACCATATGCGATCCTCCGCTTTCCGCATCCAACCGCTACCAGCCACTTTTTTGAGATCCTCTGTCTATCTAGAGAGGGGGCGCCCTACGCTTCGTCGCCCAATACGTGGCCTCTACTATATCATCATCATCATCAGGTCATTTCAGTCTCCATTACAGGAGCACGACCCTCTCTCGTCCGTCCCAGACAGAAGGAGGATTTGGCCTACACTCCCCACGCTGGCCAGACGGGTTGGGGAGGCCTTATCGATGTTTTATAATGTATTTCCCTTAGTCGCCTTGTACGACTCTACTATATTATTATTATGTCCAATATTATACGGATATATATATTCAATAATTCAGCATCTATCTATGGTTATAAAATTAACCTAGTCTGAAAATTTTAAGTTTTATATATAGGCGAAAATTTGTGCGGCGCTCACAGGGTGTGAGCACATTTACGGCCGCGAATATCTGAATGACGGAGAAATTATGACATGAAATGATACTAAATGTTTTGGGGTGTAAGTGGTTCATCAACATCTTTAAACCAAAGCCAACTTCACCTGCACGCGGTGCACCCTGCTGACTGACAAACGAAGCTCTGGCGAAAAGAGAGGTAGGGAGCGTAATTGTAAGCTACCCGACTGGGGAATGTACCTCCACCTCACAGAATACCGCAGCCAAATAACGGTTCCTTGAGGGCTGTTGTGTTCCTGCGAGTGAGTGAGGTCACCAGAAAGGAAAGAGATGCTGCGATGGCAGCGGGGGTGGCGGCGCGCGAGCAATATTTTATGTTGCGAGCGTTAATATGGCTACGGCACCGCTTCACATCAGGCGGGCCGTATGCTTGTCTCCCACCCGACGTAGAATAAAAAAAAAAAAAGAGGTTATAATGGACTTAATGCAAATTATAATTTCTAGGCTTTATGCATAAACCTAACGTAATGTATTATTGTTTATGGAATAAATAAATAAAATTAAATAAATCAGTAAAGTACTACGTGAAGGCAATAACGAATTATGATTAAGTTTCTAATAAAGTTTACAAATTTATGATACTATTTTACTTAAATACCCTGCCTTTTTAAAATCCTTCGCATACGTGTTCAGCCTTTAGCCATGATAGATCTCTACATCCACTACTCAAAGTCCAGAAAAGTTGCTGATTTCGCAAATTGTTGTGAAAGGATGCTTTGACCTTTAGGTTTGAGCGAGCGTGCTCGGCATGCAATACTTGTTGGGAATCTTTTGTTATACGTTCTATGAACTTGAATACAAGTTCAAAGAATATATTAACTTCATATATTACTGTTACTTGCCTTGAGATGACGGGTGAAATTGTGCGAGCAATATGAAATACTAACTTGTACCTTCGTGAACTCAGGGCACGGAACCCTAATATACTTGTAACGTCACACTTTAACAGTCTATTGACATCGATAATAATATTTATTTATTATTTATTTATTATCATCAGCCTGATAATAAATAAATAATAAATAAATATTTCTGCACAATTTACACAGCGCCATCTAGTCCCAAATTAAGCGCAAAGCTTGTGTTATGGGTAGTAGACAACTGATAAATGTACTTAAATATATTTATTTTTGTAAATACATACTTATAATACATAGAAAACACCCAGACCAAGACAAACAGACATGTTCATGCACACAAATGTTTGTCTTGTGCGGGAATCGAACCCGCGACCTCGGAGTCAAAGTGGCCATTGCTTCGACTTCGACGAGCTCGGTGGTGGAATGGTTATTCGACCTCCGAGCTCGTCGCAGTCGATAATAAACGCTGTCTTAATAAAATAAAATAAAAATTTCGGGTTTTCTGATAAATGTGACCACAACCTTTTTTGAGGGCTGGATCCGGGGTTTAGAGCATACTCCAGCTGCCAACACCACGCTGCTCAAATGCGGGTTGGTCCGAGGCCAATGTTTTCCAGCGGCCTCTCACGGCCACTGACTTGGCTTGACGACTGCCATCTAATGACAACAGCTGGGACCGACGGCTTAACGTGCTCTCGGAAAGCACGGAGGACCTCGAGATAAATAAACCCATCCATGGACAGGCTACGGTTGACGTTGCTTAACTTGCGTGTTAAGCCATCGAGCTCCTACCTGAGTAAATACGCATTCAATATTAATGTAACGTTTCCTTCAATCGTATTTAATTATTCCACATACAGTTACAAATCCTGATATATGAGCTTTGAAGAACCATTGATTTTCTTTGTTCTTTTGTTCCCCGCTACTTTTCCGCTGGTTTATTAAATTTCTCTTCTTGAAATAAGGTTTTTCATTTTTATGCGAGAACCCTAGAAAAAAAATTATTAGATATACCAACTCGTGGCTTAGCTACGGCGCCTTATGAGGAAATAGCACTGACTGAAACTTCCCCTTTACGCTGTACAAAAATGATATAGAATAATATAGAATATTTATTCATTTGCAAGAACATTAGGTTACAATAACAGGTATAGTTTTTACGAATATGGTACAACCTCTTTCTCACAGGCATGCAAATATTGGGCATATGATAAGGCGTTATATTACCCGGAAACCACTCGGAACACCCTTTTTTGTTGCATAAAAAAAAAAAAAATAGAATAGGCTATTTGACTAACACTTTTTTCGGTTTGATATGTAGGGACGTCTCCATAATATAACCATAGGTGAAAGAATTATTGCGATAGCACAAAAATCTCTCGAGATATAGTAATTTTGAAAATCACAGTTTTTAGACTGCCCCAAAACGCTCCATACAAAAGACTACCAAATTATGACGTCACATGTTTGTATTTTGTATGCATCAAATCAGAAATTTGTACGACAGCTATGTTAAATATTACGTTTATGTGATTAGTATCATAATAAAAGTTATAGTATTTTTTATTGCTTCTCCAATGGAAATATTATTTTTTAATAATTTCATACTTTTAAAATGGGCATTCCCGCCAAACTTTGATCGACGCTAAAAGAAGTCTGACTGAAGATATTAGAATGAAAGTTTGCAGATCTTTATAGTTTTGTGTATTTTACGATATTGTTAAATAATTAATACAATTTTTAAACATTGGAAAATAGCCTACTATACATATTTCTTTATGTAAGGCCATTTTAAATCAAGCAAATATTAATAGAGTAAAATGAAGAAATCATAAGAATATATTTAAGCAATACATACATACATACATTATAATTTATTAGATTGTGCCAAATATAGGCCAACCCTCTGGTCACGGGAAGTATCGACCATGCGCTTTGCTATTTCTCTAACTAGAAGCCTTGCACTCGGACTCCATGGGCCAAGCGTTTCGACCCCAAACGGCTCAAATATAAACCTATAAGGTTTAAATATTTGCGCCGCTTAAGTGTCTCCGCTGATGCAGCAGTAGCTCTCGCAGATCCCGACGTGTGAGGAAGATGAGAAGGCGCCAGGGTATCGACGCAGGTTGCATCCCATACCAAAGGCCTCCCCATCTTCCATGGCAGCAACGACATCCCATCAGGTCTCTTACCATCGTCGCGTGCCAGACCATTTGGTTCCAATACAGCTGGGACGCCGGCGGTGACAAGAGCCCGACGAATAATGTCATTTATGCTGCCATGACGTGGTATTCTGCCAGCGCCATGACATGAAAGCCCATGGTGTCCAAGACGGTCGACAGCTTCTCCACATTGACAACAATGCCGAGCAACACAAGGAACGCCTAAACGGAGGCAAGCAGCAACACGGAATGTTCCGTCGTCCAACATCGTACCTACATTGGACGACGGTAACGCCTGAAGCCAAAGGCCCGACTCCCACTCTCCCACAGCCAGTAGACGAGCACGCTCTGCAGAATTAGTAGCCGTAGTAATTAGGTTCTCACGAACCAACTCGCAGAGCGGGCTATCCCTCTGTCTCTGGGAGGATATTTCATCATCATCATCATCAGGTCATTTTAGTCTCCACTACAGGAGCACGACCCTCTCTCGTCCGTCACAGACAGGAGGATTTGGCCTACACTCCCCACCCTGGCCAGACGGGTTGGGGAGGCCTGATCGATGTTTTATAATGTATTTCCCTTAGTCGCCTTGTACGACATCCACGGGAAGAGACGGAGTGATTCTATTCTAGTCTGCCGGAAACCACACGGCCATATGTATACGGGTATGTACATACAGACTACAAAAAGGTCAAACTGCTGAAGAGTGAAAGTAGGCATTTACATTAACAGTTTTTACTACGGGACATTTTTTCTACTATGTAAGCCGATGTAAGTTACTTATTCCAGTCTGCCAGAAACCACACGGCCATTTATTTTAACATATTTATTGTTCGCGCAGCTCTGCTCTGGAATAATCTAAAAATACGAGATAGCATTATTGTGACATTATCAGATCACTGCTTATGTTATATATATAGTTAGGTATTTGTATTTATTGAAATGTTGTTTTGGTGAATGTAGTATACGTTCATCTTTGATTTTTTTATACATAATATACATAGTAGTTATAAATGTAAAATAGTTTTGACTATTTTTGTAATCGGAAGTGATTTTAACTAACTTTATTAATCAAAAGCGGTTTCTGATATAAAGTCCTCGTTCGTTGAGACTGTGTTACAGTCAATCATCAAAAAAACGTCGAGTCCTGCTCGCTTCGCTTTTGTTAATAACAAGCATAACCTAACCTAACCGAAGTTTTCTCCCGCGTACTGTCAAGCTGTGGAATGAACTGCCTGTCGAGGTTTTCTCAGGGGACTACAGCATGGGGTTCTTCAAAAAGGGCGTGAAGAGGTTTTTACAGGGTCGGCAACGCGCGTGTGATGCCTCTGGTGTTACAGGCGTTCATAGGCTACGGTAACTGCTTTCCATCAGGCGGGCCGTATGCTTGTTTGCCACACTGGTGGTATAAAAAAAAAATAATAATAAAAAAAAAACCTTATCAACGTCAAAACAACTTTGTCAGAAGAAAGTAGTTCTTCTGACCAACGTCTTTAGTCAAAACAAATTTTGACAGATTTTTTTTTATATGACAGAGAAGAAAACGAACATTTGGGTCACCTGGTGACCTCACTCACTCGCAGGTTCACAACGACCCTCAAGGGAATTGGTATTGGGTTGCGGTATTTCGTGAAGCGGAGGTACTTCCACAGTCAGGCAGCTTAAAACACGCAATGCCCTACCTCTCTTGTCGCCAGAGCCTCGTTTGTCAGTCAGCAGGGTGTACCACGTGCAGGTGAGGTTGGCTTTGGTTCAAAGATGTTATAATTTTTCTGAACCATTATGGTACTGCATCAGGTGTTCTAAATCTTGGATTTTTATACCTCAATAAAAAATGCTCATCAGGCTGAACAACTTTTGCTAAGGCGTCATTTTTATATTTCTTATAGTTTAGCATGGTTTAGCTGAATCATTATGGTTCTGCATCACGTGTTCCAAATCTTTGACTTTTATACCTCAACAACACTTACACCCCAATCAAAAATTTGCCGTCAAAAGTGGTTTCGACTGTAACATAATACAATATACGTATTTTCCTGCAGCGTTACGCAAGACAAAGATTAATTCAGTACGAAATATTTCAAGCTTAGATACAACTCAAATAAAATGTGGCAAAGAGTAATAATCACACACACACACACAACTTTCATCACTGTACTGTTTCAACTGCGGCTGAAATTAAATCTCACTCGTCTTTGACGCTCAAACCTGGAACATAAACAGAGTTTAGTTTATTGTTTCACACAAACATTCATCATATTTTTTCAGTTGCAAACTATGAATCTATTTGTGAAACGAATACTGGGAATGCTATTTTATATACATACTTTAAAATTTAAAATATGTGGCTATGTACATCATCATCATCAACATCATCAGGCCATTTTAGTCTCCACTACAGGAGCACGACCCTCTCTCGTCCGTCCGAGACAGAAGGAGGATTTGGCCTACACTCCCCACGCTGGCCAGACGGGTTGGGGTGGCCTGATCGATGTCTGATAATGTATTTCCCTTAGTCGCCTTGTACGACATCCACGGGAAGAGACGGAGTGATTCTATTCTAGTCTGCCGGAAACCACACGGCCATATGTATACGGGTATGTACATACAGACTACAAAAAGGTCAAACTGCTGAAGAGTGAAAGTAGGCATTTACATTAACAGTTTTTACTACGGGACATTTTTTCTACTATGTAAGCCGATGTAAGTTACGGTTTTGTACGAAGAAGTCTTTGCGAAAATTGAAAAAAAAAAGAGATTTTCCTTTACCATCATCATCGTCAGCCTGTATCTACCCTTTGCTGAATATATGCTTTCCCCAAGGCTTTCCACCAAATACGATCCTTCGCTTTCTTAAGGTTATTGGACTATCGAGGTGGGCATTCAAGAAATTTCACCGTGTCTACTGCAGATAGGACCTATTTATTATGTACACAACAATAATTTTGTCGGATCTAGGCACGAAAACTAATCGTGTCTACTACAGACAAGACGAATAGGAACGTGTAAACGATAAGATTGCTTTCGAGCAGTCGTGCGTAGGGTGTGATAGCCTAGGCAATATATTAATTTTCTTTAGTTGTGAAGAAAATGTTAAATACGTTTACTTGTTTCACCTACCCCGCTTCCCACCGCACCGCAGCAAAACGTCGCGCGTCATGTCTAGCGCAGACAAGATTTTTTTCTTGGTCAGCGCGGAAGCAGTGTACAGAGTTCGTATGTAGAAACGACACGAATTCTTGCATAGGCCCGGCGACTTTTCGTAGCGTGTACAAGAGCCCTAGACTTTTGGTACTAATTAGACCTTTAAAGAAATTTTGATATTTGTTTTTCCTAAATTTTATAAATTATTCTATATTTTATTTATGTATATATCTAGCCTAGATGAGTCAAAACCTATCCGGTAAATTAGCCGGTAAATCCTATAGATTATTATAAAAAACAAAATATGCTTTAGGTAGTTAAATAATTCAGGTGTTATTTTGCGGAAGTCAAATTTACAGGCAATTTGATCTACACTACTTTTGATGCTTCCGCCGCCAATTTAGTTCATGCTGATTGCTGCCGGCTGGCACCCACCCACTACCGTCAGTAGCAGTATGCGACTGCCGTGGCTGCTTTAGTTGTCTCTACTCCAGCTGCTGCGGTCGTCTCGGCGAATCTTCAACATCTGAAAGTCATCATCATTGGCAGTAGTTTGGCTGAACTAATTAGTAGCATAAGCATGTAAAATAGTTTAGATCAAATTTGCTGTAAAATATCCATTGTATTACCTATTTAAAAAAAATCGGTTGTCTGTAAACTCGGTTTACTGACGATAGTTGAACGTGACAACGTCATAAGAAAATACTGATGGAATGTTTGCATTTTTCAAAAGAAAATTTTAATGGAACGCCTCAGAGCGAGGTAACGCCGCATACGTCATGTTTTTTCGTGCGTGCAGCCGGCTCCATCGAATTATAAGACGTTGTCACGTCAAAAAGTTACGACGGAATGATTTAAACCCCCGTTGACCACACACAATCAGTTAGAGCTATAACAGTTCGTACTCTAAACTATAACGTCTGGTATACGATAAAAAAAATCAGTTCTGGAAAAGGTCATGTTATACATAAAATATATAATACGGGATAAAGAACTCAAATGCAAGGTCGTAGTTTAAACAAAAGATCAATCACTTTACTATAAGACCTTAATAAACACTGAACGCAAGACGTCTGTTCAACGTATCTCTTGCTCTCTGAAGTCTTAATCAAAGCGGCTATTTTTGCACACCCCTCAATCAGAGGAGATTAGTCGCACGTGGTGATTGACAACGCGTCCTTCAGCTCAGCAGCACTTGTCAATCGTGTGAGTAATCCGTGATTGAGTAATTGAGATAAAACTAGATTGCGATACGACTCGAATGTGTGGATTGTTCTGGAATTGGTCCAAATGATTTTGAATTTGGTAAATCCAAAATGTGTATTTCTTTTTTTTTTTCCTATATTGTACGCAATGCAAAATGAATTCCAATTCTATGAAGTAATGTCTTTTTATGGTTACTATGTGCTTATGTCGTCGATAATATTTTCTTAGTTTGGAGCTGAGCGTCACCAGCTTGTAAGAGAACGACTCGCGGAAGGAAGGTTTCGAAATGTCGGTGTACTACAAGGAAAAGTACCTACTGTCAACATTTTTTTATACATTAAGGGTGGGTCCAAATGAGCACGTGGGTCACCTGATGGAAAACAATCTACACTGCCCATGGAGACCAGCAACACTATGGGGCCACCGATCCGTTGCCAGCCAAGGAACAAGGAAGTTACCTTTCCTTTTTAGGGTTCCGTACCGCAAAAGGAAAAACGGAACCCTTATGGTGGCCATACACCATACTTCCCATCGTCCAATCGGCATGACGCTGACGATTGGATCAAGTAGAACTGACCGTGTGTGGGCATGAATTGGCATGACAGTTAAACTTGACGAAACAATCAAAATTCAATTCTTTTGGCTTGATCAAGCCGATTGGATCATGCCGATTGGACAGTGTATGGCGATCGGCGCGACAGTTCAGTTGAGTCTTGAGATCTTTGTTGGTGGAAGACGTGCGCGCTCTCTCTTACTTTACATAATATGTCGCAAAATACAGGAGCCACTAATGATAGAAGTTTTATGTAAGTTTCTTCATTCATCCGTAAATACTTGCAATAATCTTTAGGCGTAATCCTCAACTCTTGTATTAAATTTGTATGAATAAACTGTTTTATTTCATTACCCATTGTTAGCATCAATCCGCACGATCTTTTCTTTTTTCTTGCTATTTTATCACGAGTAATATGCCCAAGACGGCTAGCACATCGTCGTCCGTCACTGGCGATTCCATGGCTTCAACTCGGTACTTCCCGTGGCCCTAGAACGATGAAATTTGGCAAGTAACATCGTTATAGACTACAAGTACAGGAATAAATCTCAAAACTACATTTATAATTAAATCTTAAAAAAATGGGGTTGGATTCCTGAACTATTTATAATGATCCTACGTACGGAACCCTCGCACTTGTCCGTTTTTAGGGTTCCGAACCTCAAAAGGAAAAACGGAACCCTTATAAGATCACTTTGTTGTCCGTCTGTCTGTCTGTCTGTCTGTCTGTCTGTCAAGAATTTCTATGTCGAGAATGCGTGGAGGTATCAAGCTGAAATTTGAACTGTATACTCAGGTCTACGGTCCCATGAAGTTAAAAAAAAATCAAACTGCTAAGTTTACGTAGAAAAAAGTTACGGCCGTTTATTCAGCAAAAAACGCATATTTCGACACACTCAAGGGAATCAAAACCTATAGGGTACTTCCCGTTGACCTAGAACTATGAAATTTGGCTAGTAACATCGTTATAGACTACAAGTACAGGAATAAATCTCAAAACTGTACATTTGTAAATAGATCTTAAAAAATAGGGGCTCTATATTTTTTATAGGGTGTCGAAATTTCAAATTGAAACTACTAGTTCAAATGGGGTATCATATGAAAGGGCTTGATGTACACATTGCAAAATATATTTTATTTATTTTTTTCGACGCATTATTTCTTATTTATAATGAAAAATATCAAATTTAATAATGATACTACGTACCTACGGAACCCTCGGTGGGCGAGTCCGACTCGCACTTGTCCGGTTTTTTTTTATACTACGTCGGGTGGCAGACAAGCATACGGCCCACCTGATGTAGCAGTTATCGTAGCCATATTAACGCTCGCAATATGAAATATCGCTCTGCCACCCCTCTTGTCATCGCAGTAGCACCTTCCTTACTGGTAACCTCACTCATTTGCAGGAAGACAACAACAAGTAAGGTGGAGGTACTTCCCCAGTCGGACAGCTTACAAATATTCCGTACCCTACCTCTCTTCCGCCAGAGCGTCAGAGTTTAATCATGTTTCTTAGCATGTTGGAAAGTCAGTGTGTATGACCAATTTCAAATTCAAATAATTATCTTTATTTTTGTAACGGTCACTTGCGGGCCCTTGCACACGTCATGCATTATTATTTTTCAAATAAAGATTTGAAGTTTGTAAAATAGTTTGCAATTGCTTAGTGTTGATAACGGATGTGCCCTCGTGGCTCTTTTATATTGGAGTTGTAGATGCACAATACTCCTAAACAAAATCCTCTACGACTTAACTTTCAGAAGGTTGTGGATGACATAGATAGGTCTCACTATTTATAATTAATTTTTTATTATGCATTAACGAGCTCGGTGGTCGAATGCTTAGCAATGGCCACTTTGACTCCGAGGTCGCGGGTTCGATCCCCGCACAAGTCAAACATTTGTCTGCATGTCTGTTTGTCTTGGTCTGGGCGTTTTCTATGTATTGTATGTATGTATTTAAAAAAATGTATTTAAGTATTATATTATAACAGTACATTGGCCGTGTGGTTTCCGGCAGACTAGAATAGAATCACTTCGTCTCTTCCCGTGGATGTCGTACAAAGCGACTAAGGGAAATACATTATAAAACATCGATCAGGCCTCCCCAACCCGTCTGGCCAGCGTGGGGAGTGTAGGCCAAATCCTCCTTCTGTCTGGGACGGACGAGAGAGGGTCGTGCTCCTGTAGTGGAGACTAACATGACCTGATGATGATGATGATGATTATAACAGTTATCTAGTATCCATAGTACGAGCTTTGCTTAGTTTGGGCGTTAGGGACTAGATAGCATAGAATAAATAAAAATTTCCGGGCAAATTACATACGGCCATCTAGTCCCAAGCTAAGCAAAGCTTGTACTATGGATACTAGATATAATACTTAAAATATATTTTTTTAGAACTACATACATATAATACATAGAAAACGCTCAGATCAAGACAAACAGACATGTTCATGCACACTTATGTTTGTCGTGTCCACTGCTAGCCACCTTCGACCACCGGGCTCGCACTTTTTTCGCAAACAGTTTGAATGTTCATGAAGTACATTTAAACTGCTGACAAGGATTCAGTAGCTAATATTTATCTATAAATCGATACCTCCAAGGAACACTACGCCAACTAAAATTTCGATAGTTTTCTTTTTTTATCTAAATAGTATTTGTCCTCTAAGGTTGTCTGGAAGAGATCGCTCGACGATAAGACCGCCTTTGTACTAGTACTTAATGTTTTTCACTGTTTATTTATTGTATTGTGTTATTACATTTAGAGCGGTTTTTATACCGCCTAATGAATAATAGACCTGTAGAAAAACAAATTACATATCGTAGATATTTTTATACTAAAAAGAAATTAATTTATTATATTTTACAATCGTATTTATAAAGGGCAAACAAAATTCTGCGATCTTTTGTGATGGTATGACAATTAACATTTTACGCATTTCGGATGGCTTGCTGTTTTGAATCCATTAAATCATAACCACAACAATTTAATTGTGTATAGATAAATTATTATTAAAACATAATACACAGAGGTATAATCCTCGATTCGAAGATATTATCTTCGAATCAACATCGACAATTATAACACGCGTTTTCTTGGTCAATAATATTTGCGGTATAAAACAAAACGGGAATAACAATAACAAAAATGTCAATGTGAAAGTTCAATAGAAATATCTCCAACGTCTCACAGAATACCGCAGCCAAATAACAATACCCTTGAGGGTTGTTGAGTTCCTGCGAGTGAGTGAGGTCATCAGAAAGAAAGAAGTTGCTGCGTTATCAAGCAGCACGCGAGTGGAATTTCATGCGAGCATTAATATGGCTACGGTAACAACTTCACATCAAGCTCGCCGTATGTATATCAGCCATCGGACATAATATATAAAAAAAAAATATTGAGATCGACCCCATTGTTTTTAGCTTACACTTTACTTAGTGTGAGATTAGCACCTTTTCCTGACTTATTTCAATTCTGTGTAAAATACTTTAGCCCTGGAACTCACAACGAAATTAGTAGAAGTAGGAAGCTTTTGGTATTTGACTTCCCCTCTTAGCAATGTGTGAGACAGGAATGTGGCAAATAGGGCATTAAAAGCTTATAGGACAACTATTAACAAATTTCGAACGTAAACACTTCCAATTGTTTTGAATAATTATTTTAATTACTCATAGACTATACATTGAATGAACTTCATTCACTATATAATCATTAGAATGCACCACGTGCGACTTAATAAATTTGCCCCTACAGATTAACCGCATACAGCTCAAAATAACAAAACAAATGAACTCGACAAAATCTGCCGAACACTTTTTCGCAAACAGCTGTTTATTTTCCAAACACGAAAACGGAAAACGCTTCAGAAGTCTAGCCTTCAGTTTCAGTATGCTTCTGACCGCATTGGGGGTTAGCCGTTCGCTCGCCTGGGTCGCTCCCGAACTTTGCGTCTCCGCGTATATTTATAAAGTTCTTTACAATACCGTTTCGATTTATTTTTGTGTTGTGTTAAATTGATATGTTTGTTTTGAGTTTTATTATAAGTTTTCTGTGAAAAAACAACGGGTTTTGAATAAATTATGGCCATGAGTGACGACGAAGAAAATATCGAAGGTAGGTTTGTTTTTCTTGTAATTTTCTTTATAATAATACGTTACTGAATATTGATTTTTTTTTTTTAATATTTTTGGACAATTTACACAGCGCCATCTAGTCTCAAATTAAGCGGAAAGCTTGTACTATGTGTACTAGACAACTGATAAATGTGCATAAATATATTATTTTTTTGTAAATACATACTTATACTAGGTACATAGAAAACATCCAGACCAAGACAAACAGACATGTTCATGCACACAAATGTTTGTCTTGTGCGGAGATCGAACCAGCGAGCTCGGAGCCAAAGTAGTTGCTAGCCATTCGACCACCGGGTGCGTCAAACACTTTTTCGCAAACAGTTTTAATATATATGAAGTACATTGAAACTGCTAACAAGGATTCATTAGCTAATATTTATATAAAAATGTTGCAAGAAAGTGCAAATTAATATCGTTTTATTCAGTGTTGGAACTAGAATAACATTGTAGTGATAATGGAAGGCTTCAAATATCACGGCATAACAATATTACTTGCCCTTCGTATGTTTCTCTCGACAACAGCTGTTTTATTTTATTGTGATTGCGGGGAGTGCTCGGATGAGCTATTTGATTTAATTAAACTGCCGCTGAGTTCCACTAATCCATATCATCTTGATAATTGGCGATCGACCACAGTACGCTACGCTTTTTATGACATTTTCTACTAAGAACTGTGAAATTGTGGAATCAACTCCCCTCAACAGTATTCCTAAATAAATATGACGAGTGAGCTTTCAAGAACAGAGTAAATTTTTTCCTTAAAAGGCTGCCAACGGATCGTCGACCCTTTGGTGTTGCTGATTTCTATGGGCGGTGGTGATCAATTTCCATCAACTCTATATATCATAAAAAATATCATATAATAAAGAAATGCCCACAAGTCAAATTTTCAATAACATAAATTCACTGTTATGTATACATTTGGTATCAATAATATTAATTCAGTTGCTACTTATTTACTTACTGATGATATCACATACATTATAAGTAAGTGCAATGGTTGAAAACTAAAAATAAACTTTTATCTATAAATTCAAGTAAATACTTAAAATAAATACGTCAATGAAACATGACACATGACTTTGATACCTACAAAATGTAAACATAATATTTCTTAGTGAGGCGATAGTTCAAAATATTTTATCACTTCAAGATTTTTTACGTATACATATAAATAATATTTGCTATACATTACGATACAGATATCAGTGTTCCGGGATATATATTATTGTATATATTGTATTCGATTGATGGATTCTTATTTATCAGTGTGTATGATATCATCAAGTGGGAAGATAACCGCACATTTGTTCCTCATATAAATTTAAAAGTAAAGTCTTGTATGTAGATTGTTATATATTAATACGTGAAGCAAAAACTTTGTACCCCTTTTTACGAAACTTGCGCGGACCGAGGAGTACGAAATTTCGCACACTTATCTATTATATATAAAAATCAATGCCACTTTTCGTTGTAATTTTATAACTCAAGAACGGGCTCACGTATCCAAACCAAATGTTTAGGCTTTGTTCGGACTATTTAGTAGATGGTTTATGTGAAGTTTTCACAAAATCGGTAGAGTGGTTCTTCATTTATCACATTTTTAAAATAATTAATTGTTGGATTAAGTTTTAAAATAGCTAGCAATTAATAAAATATTTTTTTGTTTGAATAAATGAATTTGATGTTCCAATTTTTTTTTTTATTATTTCACTTTATACGTAGCGAAGCACGTACCGGGCTGCTAGTAGTTTTTATAGAGGAGTGCAGAATGCTAATTTTTTTTTTTAATTATGCAATAAATCAATAAAATAACATTACACAATACCATGCATGACACATTGCCTGACATCATAATAATATAATTTGACATTTATTTATACTATACTATAACTTTTATTATGATACTAAATAAAGTAAGTGATACTGATGATTTATTTATCAGTGATTTATACAGTTCAATTACAATGATTTTAATATTTGCACGCCATTGTCGATGGCAGAATAATATGGAACATATTGACAAAACGACAACTGTACAAAACCTTATTCTGGCAAATAAATATTCATTCATTCATACACGCATATAGGTATATGCTCTTTTGTTTATTGTTAAAGTTAATTATGGTCCAATTTCGACCCAATTGATACCCAAAATATTTTTTTTTGGTCGGTATATTATGACGAGCCAGGGGCTACCGCCGAAGCTGAAGCCGATTACCATCTAATATTTTGATTTGAAATATATGTCTTACGTTAAAGTCATTAACAAACACGTTAAGTTTAGTAGATAGAGATCCAGCGTTGCTACCAGCTAAGCTAAACACAACTACAATAATTAGAAGTTGAAGTTTGATTTTCGCAAACAAAATATTCAATGGGAATCGGCTTCAGCTTACCCAGTACTCTAGCCAGTAGCCAGGGTCCCAGGCGGTCGACAGTCGAACGGCCAGCAATGGCCACTTGGACCCCGAGGTCGCGTGATCGATACCCACACAAGACAAATATTTTTGTGCATGACCATGTATGTATGTCTTGCTCTGGGTGTTTTTATGTATTTAAGTATAATATCAGTTGTCTAGTACATTGTCTAGTACACATTGTACAAGCTTTGCTTAGTTTGGGAGCAGATGGCAGTGTGTAATTTGTCCAGATGGCAGTGTTTATTATCTATTTATTATTATCTAACATAGCGCAATCGCGTTTTTTGTTTATTTTCATAATTCAGCTAAATGTTGAAAATTATAGTGGGTAAATATAAGAGACATAAAACGATACAGTTTCATATTTTTTTTATCGACAATATGTAATATTTCTTAGAGAGGCGTACGACGTACAATATCTGGGCAATTAAAATATAGTCAAAATTCAGTTTCGATCCTGTCTCGATCTCACAAATGTCACACTTTGTATTCTCGTAACACAATATGTAACTTCAAAATTAAATTTAAGCGGGATTATATCAAAATATGAATGAAAATTAAACAAACTAAGAATGTTACTTTGCCATCAACAAGAATTAATTAATGAAATCAAGTATATAATTTTAGTCAATTCACAATTCAATCTCGATTCGGTCAACATTCAATCTGCGTTCGTAGAAAAATTACGAGAATTGGCCTTCTGATGTGTAAATGACATCTTAGGGTTGCCATCCGCCCGGGCTTCCCCGGATTCGTCTTAGTCCAGGGTTAAAAGTTTTAACCCTGGACTACCGCTTGCGAATATCCATGCTGCGAATAACCGTCTTGTCACAGAATAAAAACTAGCACTAGTACTAGTACACTAATGACATGAAATATGAAATATATATTATTAACTGAAGATTATTACACATTGAACATAGTAGTACTATGACCCCACACTAGGCTAGGCCTGTATCGTGGGCGTCAATACAACATGATTTATAACTTATCAACCTTAGAGTATATATTTATAAATACTCTAAGTTATCAACAGTTTTACGGCGACCAGTAAATATAGATAAGTTATGAGATAGACGCATCTCATAACTTATCTATAGTTACTAGTCGCCGTAAAACTGACAATCAGACGAATATAATAATAAACATCAGACGAATGTTAAAGCCAAAATATATAAATTAAAAAAATAACATAAAATGATATTAATTGATAATTATAGTTAATAACATAGATTAGAAATTTAATTGAATTTACATTGATTATATTAACATGTCCGGTTTTAAGATTCAAAATCCGGAGTTTTCACGCATCTTGTCCTGGTTGCTAGCGCATAGAGGTGGCAACATCTGTAACATAATTACCTCGTAATAGGCTATTTGATAATGTTCAAAAATTGTATAAATTATTTTACAATATCGTAAAATACACAAAATTTTATAGATCTGCAAACTAATATCTTCCGTCCTACTTATTTTAAGGTCGATCAAAGTTGGTCGGGAAAGTCCATTTTAAAAGTATGAATTTATTAAAAAATAATATTTCCATGGGAGAAGCAATAAACGATACTACAACTTTTATTACGATACTAATAACATAAACGCAATATTTAACATAGTTGTAGTACAAATTTCTGATTTGATGCATACAAAATACGAACCTGTGACGTCATAACTCAGTAGCCTTTTGTATGGAGCATTATCGGGAAAGTCCAAAATTGGGATTTTTAAATTAACATATCTCGAGAGATTTTTATGCTATCGAAGCAATTCTTTCATCTATGGTTATATTATTGAGTGAGACGTCCCTACATATTAAACCCAAATAAATGTTGGTCTATGCGACGCGACGTCTGTAGATTAAAGATATTAATTAAGGGATCTTTTTCGGTGTAGGAACCAGTATTGCATTTGCATCTGTATCAATCTATATTTATCTCACAGCTGGAATACGGGTCTCCTTTCAGTCGAAGGGGTTTAGAGTGTACTCCTCCAAGCTGCTCGACTGCGGGTTGGCGTTGGGAGACAAGTGTTTTCAAGCTGCCCAAAGGACACTTGGTTTAACGTCCGTCATCTTTTTTTTTCTTTTTTTTTATACTACGACGGGTGGGAGACAAGCATACGGCCCGCCTGATGTGAAGCGGTTACTGTAGCCATATTAACGCTCGCAACATAAAATAGGCGGCTTGAGAATCTGTACTTATAAAGTCTAAAAAAAATCTAATTCTCAAAAGGGCTCAGTTTACACCGCCGCGTAATGGAATGGAATGGAAGCGTCAATTTCGCCTCATGACGCGAGAAGGCGCGCGCATTCGCTGGAATGCTCGAGTATTCTCGCGTATTCCATTGCTGTGACCAACCGACTCCCCGTTCGCGCCACTTCCCGCGGATTCTACAGGCAGCGCCGACAGGTATCTAGGGGAATTCTCGAGAATGCGCGAGGATTCCCCGGAAGATGCGCGTCCTTTTTTGGCTCGTATTTAAGTTTATAAGTTATGCAATTGACATAAAGTGCATTATGTCATGTACAATTTCGTTGCAAAAAGTCGCTTCATGCCATGCATAAAACTAAGAAAATTTCAATAGTTTTTTATAACACCCCTCTTTCTGGATGGTAGGTTTAAAAGCAAGCTCGAATGTCTCACTCTAGTTAAACACGAATGTCCCACGTATGATGTACCCAGTACTGTGACATGACAGTAGGTAATTGGGCTTCAAGGTGATTATTATGTTGCCCCACGCTATATTGTATCGGTCATTAGCCTTGACTCCAGTTTGGTCGAGTTACACTGGCGAGTACCAAATATTTATAGCTTTGAAATTATTGATTTTATAAACAACAAGACTAACAAAAAAAATTGTAATAAGTTCTTATTACTTGTTAATACAGAAAAGATTGGCCGTGTGGTTTCCGGCAGACTAGAATAGAATCACTCCGTCTCTTCCCGTGGATGTCGTACAAGGCGACTAAGGGGAATACATTTTTTTTTCTTCTTAATATTTTATCAATTTATTTGTCAATTACATAAGAAATATACATATAACAACAAAATACAACTAAACTATAGTAAATAAAAATAATCTCTTAAAACTACTTAAAAATAAAACTAATAAAAAGAAAAACCAAATACTAATCTATTCCTCGAAAATATCGGAAATACATTATAAAACATCGATCACGCCTCCCCAACCCATCTGGCCAGCGTGAGGAGTGTAGGCCAAATCCTCCTTCTGTCTGGGACGGACGAGAGAGGGTCGTGCTCCTGTAGTGGAGACTAAAATGACCTGATGATGATGATGATGATACAGAAAAGAACTAAAGAATTTACTTTTCTTATATGAGAGGGGGTCAAACGAGCATGTGGGTCACCTGATGGAAAGCAATCACCACCGCCCATGTGTAACACCAAGGGGTCGCCGATCTGTTGCCAGTCTATACTAATTCCTTTCTTTCTGACTACCTCACTCACTCGCAGGAACACAACAACCCTCATGGGAATTGTTGTTAACCCTGTTGGGCTATGGTGTTCTGTGAGATGGAGGTACTTCCCCAGTCCGGTAGGTACGTTACACTACCTTAAATTGCTTGTAATTTTGACTTTCCTAAAGTAACACACCTCAACCAGTTAACCATACAAATATGCGTTCGGTATTAATTTATTTAAAAATACAATCAAAATAGAAAATCGACTTTATTGAAAGATGTGGTTACGTGGTTTGAACACGTTTGAACTTGCCTATGTCATCAGCTGTGTTTTGTATGGAATTCATTCATAACCAAGCTCGTGACGT
Source organism: Hypsopygia costalis (assembly GCA_937001555.2). Taxonomy (NCBI): domain Eukaryota; kingdom Metazoa; phylum Arthropoda; class Insecta; order Lepidoptera; family Pyralidae; genus Hypsopygia; species Hypsopygia costalis. The sequence goes on along the minus strand of OW443340.2, from coordinate 3,100,224 downwards.
GGCCTTGGCAATACACTTGTCTGTGACGGGAAGAACACGCCTGTAGTTGTAATAATTTGTAGGGAGTCCAGAATTGCCCGCGACACGAAAGAGCCTCAGAAGGCTCCGAATCGAGAACCTCGATTCGCTCAACTTTCAATCTGCAATCGCAGAAAAATTTAAGAGAATTGGTCTCGTAAATTTTTCTACGATGCAGATTGAAAGTTGACCGGATCGAGATTGAATTGTGAAGTGACTAAAAATAAAATAAAATAATTATTATAAATTCTTATTTTTGGCAAAGTAACATTCTTAGTTTATTTAATTTTCGTTCATATTTCGATATGGATTATATCGAAATATGAACGAAAATTAAATAAACTAAGAATGTTACTTTTGTTGTTGAATCGAGATTGAATTGTGAATTGACTAAAATTATATACTTGATTTCATTAATTAATTATTATCAATTCTTGTTGATGGCAAAGTAACATTCTTAGTTTGTTTAATTTTCATTCATATTTTGATATAATCCCGCTTAAATTAAACTTTGAAGTTACATAATGTGATACGAGAATACCAAATTAAACATTTGTGAGATCGAGACTGGATCGGAACTGAATTTTGACTACTTTTTAATTACGAGAATTGCCCCTAGCAAAGTGCCGTGCGCATCTCCCGCGAGGTCGGTGGAACCATGGGAGGTGGAGGGTTTGATGTCTGTATTTTGTGCCAGCTGTCTAGACAAATTGTAGTACACAGATACATTATTGCCAAAAATGTTGTACAAAGGCGGACTTATGTTATAAAGGACACTCTTCAAGTCAAGCCAACCTCTGTGCATTTTAAATAGACACAGAAAATATGTAAAGATAATTATTTTGCTCCAATTATGCTCAGAAATTTATTTTTATGGCCGCTGTTTTAATCAATCACTTATCCTTTTATGGATAATCCGAGCAAGGTTAAGTTACAATGAATGTTATATACATATCGCACGTTTAATTATATATGTACTCACCTATCAGGGGCGCTATCGGCTAAGCTGAAGCCGTTTGCCATCGAATATTTTATTTCGAAAAATAGGTTTTACGTTTTAGTTATTGACAAACATCTACTCTGTTGGTAGAGCTCCAGGGTTTCTACCAGCTAAACACAGGTACCATAATCTAATCTAAAGTTTGATATTCGTATTTAAAAAAAAGCGACCTCACTCACTCGCAGGAACACAACAACTCTCAAGGGAATCATTATTTGGCTGCGGTATTCTGTGAGGTGGAGGTACATTCCCCAGTCGGGTAGATTACAATTACGCTCCCTACCTCTCTTTTCGCCAGAGCTTCGTTTGTCAGTCAGCAGGGTGCACCACGTGAAGGTGAAGTTGGCTTCGGTTCAAAGATCTTGATGAACCACTTACACCCCAAAAACCACTTACACCCTCTTGGCAATGTGACAGACTGCTGTATGGCAAATAAGGCATTAAAGCCTAAAGAGATGGCTATTCAAGTGAAGCTCAACTACCATGCACCACAAATTTAAATACAACATTATCGGGGACTTATTCTCTATTTTCGCGATCAAAAAATACGGCGGTAATCGGCTTCAGCTTCGGCGGTAGGAGCCCAGAACAGTATACTTCCCCAGGTGCCACATGCAAGGAATTCAACATGTCGTTCCGCTCCCGCCGTCACAGATCACACTCCCAGAGAATATGGTGTGCTGTGTGATCGAATTCTGGTTTACAGTTGAACATTCGCATTAGGGCGATGGCGAGAGAATAAATAGCCTTAAAAATGCCATGCCCAGTTGAAAATTGCGCAACGGGGTGATCGACTTCTAACCACTTTTTATTTAATCTTTATAATAGTTTTCTCTTTACGAGTATAATAGTGTAATCTCTGTCTTTTAACATTGACGCACAATAACTATTTTTATCCATCCACAAGTCATCCGACTAAATATAAAATAAGTGCTACCCGTGTGAAGCCCCCGTCTCGGGGCCCTATCGCCTAAGCAGAAGCCGATTTCCATCTGATTTTTGAATGCAATAATCAAAACTCGCATTAGATTAGTCTTTTTTTATATGAAAGGGAGGCAAACGAGCATGTGGGTCGCCTGAAGGCAAGCATTCACCATCGCCCATGGAGATCAGCAACCCCAAGGGGTCGCCGATCCGTTGCCAGGCTCACAACACAGCATTGGTTGCGGTATTCTGTGAGATGGAGGTACTTCTCCGGTCGTGCAGCTTAAAAAAATACGCTATGCCCTACCTCTCTTTTCGCCAGAGCCTCGTTTGTCAATCAGCAGGGTGCACCACATGCAGGTGAGGTTGACTTCGGTACAAAGATGATGAACCACGTACACCGCACATTTCTTCTAGTATTAGCTACTTTTGGCATCGGTTTTCGCAATTGCATAGATAGCGCTTTAGCGACTGTGTCAATGGTACATCGCAGGCGATTTGTTTCGTTTACAACAATACATTGCATGTCCAAAAGTAGCTGCCACTGGTATTCAACGGCGGGCGAGGTGTAGAGTTCAGTCGCTGTATTGAGCAACTCGATATCGGCGAATGGTGTTTTTACGTGTGCGTTCGATGCTAAGAGCTTGTCCAGAAGGGGCGAATTCACCGCGAATCAATACCACATCCATACGCGCCAAATCATTCGCGCGTTAGTGACCAATACATCCCGTCCACAAGCATCGCGCGAATTCAAAATACGCGCGTAAATCGCGTGCACTACGCCAGACTCTCCATTCGCGCGTATTGCGCGCGAGACGAGATACTGGGAACGCCTTGTTGCGTCCAGTTAACGCGCAAACTGTAGAGTGACTTCCTGACTTCCTCCCCAAATGCTCGCGCGTTGGTACGCATCTTGTGGACGCAACGGTCGCGCGTAAAACGCGCGAGAGAATCGCGGCGAATCCCTCCTTTCTGGACAAGCTCTAAGCGTTCGGTCACTAATTCGCTATATCTATAGCTCCCGGAAGACACACTTTCCATCAGATAACACACATGCTCGTTTGCGCCCCTCTTAAAAAAAAAAGAAATCGAACTACATTTGTTTAGAAGTGCGCTCGCGATACAAACGGTTATGTAAATCATTGAATGACTGCACCGAGTACATGCATAGGTCAAGTTCAGTAGGTGAGTTACGTGACGTGCACTATATTTACTACTTGGCAGTGGTGGTAATATAACGAGCACGATATTCTGTTTTATCGCATGGTGTAATGGGGTTATTAAACTGTCGATTGGTCAGATGTTGCTACTGGAAGTTCCGAAGTTATCTGGAGTAAAAGGTCGTATATAGTGGTTGAGAAAACTGCTTATACTCAGAGCGAAGCCGTACTTTTCAGCTCGCGGTAGACACTGATCTAGCCCTCAACAAAGGTTACATCCACCCAAAAACTCGAATTTGTGTTTTTTTTTTAATTTATTAAGGCATAGCGTTTATTATCATCAGCCTATCGATGTCAATAGACCGTGAAAGTGTGATATTACAAGTATATTTGGGTTGTGGGTATCGTCCACCGTGCCCACAACGGTGGATCCGCCCTTGTCGGTAAAGACATCCTTTACAAAGCGCAAGAGTACCTACTTGTATAGAGACGGCAAGATTGTTCTCTACCCTAAGGTTGTCTCGTCGATAAGACCGCCTTTGTACTAGTTCTTTATGTGTTTGCTGTTTATTTTTTTTCTTTTGTTGCAATAAAGTATATTGTATTGTTACTTACGCCGTGCTCGCGTAAATTACAGTAACTTTTTTATATATACTCGTATGAGAGGGGGGATCGAACGAGCATGTGAGTCTCCCAGCGACTGATCAAGAGTTCTGACCGCCCTAGGCTAATTATGAGGACGAGACCACCGACTGATTCGAGTGACAAGTCAGTATTTATTTAATTTATTTATTGTTAAAATCTGGGGCTCCCAAGCTTTTTCACTTCACATCGCATTTAGTTTTAGTGTTTTGTCTCGGTTTAGTTGAAATATGTAGGGTAGTTGCAATGATGCTAGATTAATAGTCCATGGGAAGACACTATTTCTGCGCGCCCCTCTGATCCTCGCGCCTTAGGCTGCAGCCGAATTAGCCTAAGGGTTAATAAGGCCCTGGGGTCGCCTTATGGAAAGCAATTACCACCGCCCATGGAGACCAGCAACACCAAGGGGTTGCAGATCCGTTGCCAGCCTCTACTCCTTCTTTTCTTTCTTTCTTTCTGGTAACCTCATTCACTCAAAGGAACACAACAACAAGAATAGTTATCTGGCTGCGGTATTCTATGAGGTGGAGGTAACCAGTGGGGCAGCTTAAAAAAACACGCAATGCCCTACCTCTCTTATCTCCATAGCCTCGTTGGTTAGTCAGCAGGGTGGATTCGTGCAAGTGACTTTGGTTCAAAGATGTTCATGAACCACTTACACCCCAATCTAAACTATTATATTAATGTTATGGTTCTGTTGTGACCTCAGAGTGGGAGCCCCTAATTACCAGCACGCCCTCTGTGACTCCGACTAGACAAGACCCGTGAGGATTGTTGAAGGTTGTACCGACGGTATTGATTAAATCGAGGAGCCCGATGGCGTCGTTGTGCGTGGTAGTCGAAACCATCACGCAAGTCAAGCAACTACGACCGTACTCTGTCCATGGATGGGTTTATTCATCTCGAGCTCCTCCGCGCAGGATACGTTAAGTCGTCGATCCCGGCTGTTATAGTTTGATTACAGTCGTTAAGCCAAGTCAGTGGCCTATATGCGGCTTGAAAACCTTTGCCAACCCGCAGTTGAGCAGCGTAGTGGAGTATGCTCATATAATTCAATTAAACTTCGATTAAAGTGAGAACTGTATCCCAGCAGTGAGTTAAATAAGCGTTGATGACGATTGATTAAATCTAAGGGACTATGTTTCTCCTTATGGCTTGGATAATTTTATCCGGTCCATGGGTGGGTTTATTTATCTCGAACTTCTCCATGCTTCCGAGGGCATGTTAAGCCGTTCGGTCCCCGCACCTGTTATTAGGTGACGGTCAGTGGCTTTTAGGCGGCGTCAAAACTCTGGTCTTCGCCAACCCGCAGTTGAAAAGCGTGGTGAAGAATGCTCTAAACCCCTTTCGACCTCGTACCCTTCATACCCTAACAGTGGGATTAATGTGGGTTGTCACTCGATAACTATATCGGATCACCGCAGAGCGTTTGTCAATTGATTTAAATTCGTTTATTGATTTGTTAAAGACTAGGTAGTTATTAAGGTCTTACAAATAATCAGTTCCACTATATCACAGTATAAGTAATAGTACTACGTACAGTATGGTCGCTCCCTGCCGCTCTCTGGTGTAGACTTCGCCTCCCCTCTGAGACAGATCTGGAACAGTTTGTATGGCGCCGCTAGGGTTGCCAACTCTTGAAAGGACCAACCCGGGAGACTTTTATGGGGGGGGGGGGGATCTAAGTCAATATTCAACAATCCCTGGAGTCTAGTATTACCGTATTTCCTATTCATGTTATTGGTTTTTTTAGAAATAAAATGTTCATTGCTTGGTATTTCGGATCTTCAAAGTTATACCACTTTTTTAGAAAAACCGGAGAAATTACTGTTTCCCGGGAGGTCGGGAGATAAACCATTATTACCGGAGTCTCCCGGGTAATCCGGGAGGGTTGGGAACCCTACGCCGCACCCACACACGGTCATTCACGTTCTGCACAGACGTAATTTATGTAATACTGAATGATGCGACATTTGTATTAAGTAGCCGAGGTGTGACAATATGTTACAACCTCAGAAGGTGACGAACTAACATTGCGAACGAAGTCACGGGAAATCGCTAGTATGTTATAAATTGACGAAATAATAGTCTGAATACATCTAGCGTTCCCACTCCGGTAATAAATTGGCAATGAGACAAGTACTGCGAGCGTGTTAGCCCGCTATCAGTCATTTCCGTGAGACTGAAGCATCGGTTTGTTCAAAACATTAATTTATCAGCGAACTGGTATAGTGGTATTTCATTTATCATCGCAGCGTGCTTAGTCGAAAATGAGATTTGTATTATTTCATTCATCATTTCATAATCAGCCGAACCTTGGCGAGTCGATTGGCTAGCAATGGTCACATGGACACTGAAGACTGTAGTTTCGATCCCCGCACAACACACTAACATTTGTGTGCATGAACATGTCTGTTTGTCTTTTCTTTACCTCACAAGTTCACCGTTTTCTATGTCGCACTATTAAAAAATGGAACGCGTTGCCGGCCTATGTATTTCCTCATTCATACAATATGGGATCCTTCAAGCGAAGCGTGAAGAAGCAAAGCATCTTGTAGGCCAGCATGGCGGCGTCAACTGACAAGACATCAAGGTCTTTTGTCATGCGATTGGGGCTCCTCTTTTCGCTTACCATCACATTATTTAGTCTCATTATATGTTTCTATTCACACAAAAAAAGATATATGTAAGTTTTTTAGTCCACGCCACTGGTTGCTAAACCATAATAGCATATTCTCATTCATCACTCGCTCTCAGTAAACCAACCAGGCACTTAAGCAGACTGGTAGTAGGTCTTACTCCCCTTTCGCCTACAAGCAGGCTACTTATGCACTCTTTAAGTCGCGTAACTCATGGCGACCGTCTTTCAGTTTCCCAAACATCAGGGTCCTATCACCAGTCTCCAATCTCTATCTTTATCTAGGCGCGCTCCCATATAGCTCCAGTACCCATTATGGACCGGCTATATATGTTGGTGTTAAACAACTCCACTCCATCAAGCAAGTTATTGCTAGATTACCTTGACGCCATCAAGCTCCTTAACACTGAGTCAAAACAACAATATCCCAGTGTAATGCATCGGCAATGAAATTATTATTATAGCAATTTATTAATACTTACTTATTATTTATTAAAGAGTCTCTTATTGTTATAGACTTAAATTGTAAGAGACTTAAATTAGTTAAATTGGTAAATTTAACTGTTGAAGATGTCTCTTTATTTCGAAGGGTTTTCGAATTTACACCAACTGTAATATAGGAACAATAGCTGTGACTGTCGACGCAGTATAAGTAATAGTACTTTCATCGACTTAATGAATGTAGCCTGTTCACGCATGAGTTGGAAATAATTACCGTAATATATTCAGACTTCTGAATAAGCGTGAGCTTCTAGTTTTAGCTTAGAAAATATTTAGCAGTCAATAAAATTGCAAATGAATGCGAATGAGGTCTGCAAATTAGCAAAGAAACATTTTTCTATGTTTATATGTATGTATTTTTGCATGCTAAGAGTTATCGCGATAAAATATAAAACTATGATCAGACCAGGGGGTCTACCGCCTATGCTGAAGCCGATACCCATCGGGTTTTTTAATTGCGAAAATTTAAGAGAGAGGGTACAGCGTATTTGTAAGCTGCCCGACTGGGGAAGTACCTCCTCCTCACAAAATACTGCAACCAAATAACGATTCCCTTGAGGGTTGTTGTGTTCCTGTGAGTAAGTGAGGTTACCAGTAAGAGAGGAGAGCGGCGGGGATGGCGGCACGCGAGCGATATTTCATGTTACGAGTTAAGGTAACCGCTTCACATCAGGCGGGCCGTATGCTTGTCTATCACCCGAAAAAAGTATTATTACTATTAGTACTATTTATAATTGTTTGTTTGTTTATAAAACTTTATGGCAATAAGATACTACGGAAGTAAGCCGTATACATAAAATAATGTTTGCAAGGGCGGATTTATTCCGTCAAGGAATCTCTTCCAGTCCACCGTTGGCTTTGAGGAACCGTATAGTAATTACTGCTATATAGGGGAAGAGAAAGTAAGAATGAAAGGAACACATTCAAAAGCCTTATTACGCGACTGGAATTGAACAGCTAATATTTTTATTTACTGACAGGAAATTGAAGAGTAAGTAATTTTAGGGATATTAGGAGCTTATACGGAGGAGCTCACGTGAAAATGTAATTTGAGATTAACGAGCGCCATTGTTCCTAGCGGCAGTCAATTTATCTAGTCGCGAATTCACATCGTAAGACAGTTAGGATTATGTCGTGTAATATTATTAATGAAAATTCTGCTATGACTACAAAATGCACACCTTGAAGCATATAGTCATACAGTAAAGTTTGAAAATAACTGGATTTTGGGTCGCGAACCCCAGGGGGGTGCCAAGTCATATTAGAGGGTCGCGAGAGAAAAAAAGACAAATTATTGTATGTACGCTACAATAAAAAAACGTAAGCAGACCTGATACGGACGTTCAATAAGTCATCAACTCAAATCTTTAAGCAAATCTTTTTCCAATGGAAGCTTATTTCTCTTCTTAATTTTTATGTCAATAAAATTGAAAGCAAATGGCACTAACAATTTTAAGACTTTCATAGCCAGGTGAGTTGTTGAAGTTTGAATCGAGGGGGGGGGGGGGGGGGGGGGGTTTACAAAAAGATTGAAAAACACGGCACTAAAGCATTTTCTCGAACATTCCCCATATAATGGAACGTTACTTCGAATGCTCCACGCTGTGTTCGACGTAACGCACATGGTGAATGACCATTTAGTTGTAACACTTCTTTCTATTTAGTAGAAAATATGAAGTCGACGGCGGCAATTACTAATGGCAGTGCCTCGAGCAAGAAGAAACTTACGAAAAAAAAGTTACGACGTATCGATTCAGGCTCCTTGCTGACCTTCCCCTTGTCATCTAAGCTAATAAAGCTGAAGATTTTCTTTGTTTGCTTGAACGCGTTTATCTCAGAAACTACTGGTCCGAATTGAAAAATGTTTTAGTGTTGGATAGCTCATTTATCGAAGAAGACTATAGCTTTAAAACACAACGCTACGATTAATGGGAGCGGAACATCAATGAAAGTTGAAGAAAAATGGGGAAATTCCCAAAATGGCGCAGCCAGGGAAGGTCGCTAGAAAAAACATATATTATTACGAAGAACTTAGATAAATGCAATGACTTTATTATGTTCTGATCCTTGTGAAAATGATCTAACAATTTAGAAAATCATAATTAAATGCTTAGCTGTCAAAACATTTATGAAATAAATGACTAGCATTGCATTGAAAGTACGCGTACATTTAATATTAGCACAAGGAGCGTGGCGCGGAGGAATTCCAATCTATTAGTGCGGTATGTGGGTCAGCAAGTGACAAAACTGGGAATTATAGCTGGACTTCGTAATTATTAATATAAATTATTAGTTCTAACATAACGAATCAACTCATTCACGCTTTTGCAGATGTTTTATTTTAAATAGCTTTACGGCTCTGGATTCAATGTCTTTTTGAGCCCGTCATTATATTATTTATTCCCGGCTTCAGGGACATGCCAAAAAATATTTTCGGGAACCTTGTTCCTCCATTATCTATTCCATTAATGCGAATATCTACCATCGATATTCGCGAATGCGAATGCGAATACGAATATTGACTTTTGTATTTGGCGCCATTTGTCTATGGCTTTATTTTGACAGCTTAGTTGGCGCGAGATTTACTTACAGTGCTACAAAGTTATCTGACCCGGTGGCCAAATTTAGAACTAAAGCCGCCATCTTGGAATGTAGTATTGCCAGGTACAATTAATTTACTTACCGCGTATGCACATTCCATTGAGGTGTATTTTTTTAAATACATATTATCTTTTTCTACACATATTTCATTTCTTACAATAAAAAAATCGTCAAAGAGTTGTTTTTGTGCAATATTATAACTCTCTAATATTATATAATAACTATGATCGCGACTTAACGTGGTCCATTTTTAAAACTAATCAACAAAAAATAGAAGGCAATTGATATTTAATTGAAACACCACACAACACAATTAATAAGTATATCAATGCTATTATTTTAACACTGTATATAAATCAAAGAAATATATTATATTTCTTTGATTTTTATGTTTCCTCTAAAACGGGCAGCATTTCGTTTAATCCGCTCCCGCCACCGGCAGGCCTGTGTCACTCCGCCATTCGGCCGAGTTATTTACCTACACGCCCGACGCCCCCGAGAGCAATAATTAGTCGAGTGTCACGCGCGGTCTCTTACGCACGCGGTATGCGATGACCACCACGCCTACTAAATATCTCGGTATTTATGGTCGGCATCGACCTACCAAGAAATGGACGACGGGTTTCATACTAAACTCACGAAAAATGTGTCCGAAGTTAACATGTCAAAGTGTATAGGAATATAAATATTATTGTCATATTAATTTAAGTCGTATTGCTTTATCTTACTGCTTAATTTAGCTTGCAATAACTTATCACCATACGCAGCTTCTACTGGCATCCGCGCCATTATCACCCTATGCAGCTTCTAACGAAAATTACGCGACATGCGAGTTCAGTGGAGTAGATTTTGTTTATTTATTGTTTTCGTTTCTTTTATTTGTTATTAGAGAATTCATTATAAATAGTGTTAGTATAAATATAAATGAATGTAAACATTGAAATTATTGCTATTTCTAACAGTATTGGGGCGTCAAATAAAAAACATTTTTTTATAATCTCGCAAGTTATCATTTTTATTTTTCTGTTTGTATGAAGATTATTGAAGATACGAACTAGCTTAAATTTAACACATTTATCGAATAAATCATTTTTGGCCAACTGGTAACACTTTACATTTACACACAGAATCAAGAAAAAACGACACCGAAACCAAAATCAAAATACATTTTTATGCAACTAAAGTTTTATTATTTATTAAATTGTAGTACGTAATCCATACTTCCATACTAATATTATAAATGTGAAAGTGTGTTTGTTTGTTTGTTTGTCCTTCTTTCACGTCGAAAGTAACGAACGCATTTACATGTATTTTTTTTGGAGATGCTTTAAGGCCTGGAGTGACATAGGCTACTTTTCATCCCGGAAAAACATCTTATTCCTACGGGAAAAAATAAAGTTAATAATCGTTTGTCCTTCTTTTACGTTGAAAGCAACCTACGTACGGACATTATTTTTTAAACGGGGATAGTTTACGGTCTGGAGAGTGACATAGGCTACTTTTTATCCCGGAAAAACATCTTAATCCCATGGGATTCCCTGTACCACGCGGGCGAAGCCGCGGGTAACAGCTAGTAACCTATAAATAAATTGGAACTTTTTCCGTAACCACTAACTAATAATTATTACTTACCTATTGATGCTTCCTAAAAACATAGGTAACGAAAAAAAAAACTTGCAACTAAAATAAATGTAGGTATATATATTCCATGCCATAAAAATAAAATACCTAACCAAATATCTTATAGTTAGATAGAAAAAAAAACATATCAATGCGACTCTATAGAACCTGTTCTTAATGTTTCGATCGCACATGGTAATCCAAACAATGGCTATTGACGTATAGTTGTCTTCTTTCTATTCATTGCGCATAATTAGTAAGAAAGGGACAGGTATATACATTAGGTTCATTTTGATTGGTTTACGATAATATTTTTACAATAAATTCAATTTTAAATAAATACTACTGTTTCTAAGCAAATAATACACATAAAATGATAAAACACTAGTTTACTTACTGAAAATATGATACACCATCCTCTTTTTTCACTTTACTCAAGTAGTTTTTGCACGTTTTCACAGCACAGTACGGCATATTGGACATGTGCGTCGTATGGCAGCTAAAAAAAGACTGGCGCTCGATTGTATCTCTTTTTACAATTTGTTTCTCTTTTGGTTCGGACACTAATTAGGGCCTGACCCGGCGTCCATTTCTTGGTAGGTCAATGATGGTCGGTTATTTTGTTTAGCGCTTAAAATACATACCTACATCTATTTTACAAATACTTTCCGTGTTAAAGATACATCCGAGTTATTATTGGGACAATGTGAATAGTAAACCTGATCTGTAAGTACGTACAGTCATGATTCCTGTTAAAACTTACTCTAAAATTATACATTTTATCAGTGTCAACATTACGTAACATTATTGTTACTAAGTACCTACCTATGTACTTAATAATCACAGAGTATGATATAGTAATTTAGGTAATTACAGCAGAGTAATAAACATACACATACGTAAACCTACTACATTTTTTGGTAGTTTAAGTATATGTATTTTATTGATCATTAATAAACAAGCGTATGTATTTATACCTATCTACGCGAGCGCTTCATGTTCTACACGTGGTTCAACCCTATGAGCGATACGCAGCCCGGTTACGTCAACGGCGAGACAAACCATTTTGCAAAAGCAGCGGCGGTCGCTCGTGACGCGTTACATATAGGGGTTACTTTCGATTGCCCCTGCCGCTGAAAGACTTAGGTACGAATACAGCTGCAGAATTATTTTGGACCGTATTAGCGCGTATCGAAGGTTGATATTTTATTAATTTTTATTCCAATCGTGTCGTAAGTGGATCTTCTGTTAGAGTATATTATTCTGTGCCACCGGGCCAGATAAGTTTGTGGCACTATACACACACACATTTGTAATTATTTTTGCATCGACTTCCGAGCATTGTCGAGCCGATCCGAAGAAGGCCGATTGCTGTTTGATTTACAAGTGATGTTTATTGTTTACTAGCTGTCCCGGCGAACTTCGTACCGCCTAACAATCAATGAATGTCGTGGTACATATTAGCTGAACTAAATTTATGATTTTATGGAATTAAAACAATGAATAGTAGAAAATAATAGAGAAGCTCGATGGCGTCATTGCGCGTGTCAGTCTAATTGAACACGCAAGTTAAGCAACGTCGACCGTAGCCTGTACACGGATGGGTTTATATTACCTCGAGCTCCTCCGTGATTCGAAAGACACGTTAAGCCGTCGGTCCCGGTTGTTATCGTTAGCTCATCTTGAGCTCCTCCGTGCTTCGGAAGGCACGTTAAGCCGTCGGTCCCGGTTCTTATCATTAGCTCATCTTGAGCTCCTCCGTGCTTCGGAAGGCACGTTAAGCCATCGGTCCCGGTTGTTATCATTAGCTCATCTTGAGCTCCTCCGTGCTTCGGAAGGCACGTTAAGCCGTCGGTCCCGGTTGTTATCATTAGCTCATCTTGAGCTCCTCCGTGCTTCGGAAGGCACGTTAAGCCGTCGGTCCCGGTTGTTATCATTAGCTCATCTTGAGCTCCTCCGTGCTTCGGAAGGCACGTTAAGCCGTCGGTCCCGGTTGTTATCATTAGCTCATCTTGAGCTCCTCCGTGCTTCGGAAGGCACGTTAAGCTGTCGGTCCCGGTTGTTATCATTAGCTCATCTTGAGCTCCTCCGTGCTTCGGAAGGCACGTTAAGCCATCGGTCCCGGTTGTTATCATTAGCTCATCTTGAGCTATTCCTTGCTTCGGAAGGCACGTTAAGCCGTCGGTCCCGGTTGTAATCATTAGCTCATCTTGAGCTCCTCCGTGCTTCGGAAGGCACGTTAAGCCGTCGGTCCCGGTTGTTATCATTAGCTCATCTTGAGCTCCTCCGTGCTTCGGAAGGCACGTTAAGCCGTCGGTCCCGGTTGTTATCATTAGCTCATCTTGAGCTCCTCCGTGCTTCGGAAGGCACGTTAAGCTGTCGGTCCCGGTTGTTATCATTTAATGACAGTCGTTAAGTTAAGTCAGTGGCCTTTAGGCGGTTCGAAAACACTGGCCTCCGACAAGCCGCAGTTGAGCAGCGTGTTGGAGTACGCTCTAAACCCCTTCGGTTGAGGGAAGATCCGTATCCATAAAAACTGAAGATTTCATAAAAATAAAGATTTCCTTATTGTTAATTTTAAAAAAAAAAAACGTTTTGTTTTATTTTTTTTAGTTTTGAAATAGGTTTTATCATTTTGGTGATTTGTAATTGTCATTTCTTTTGATGTTTACTCTGATTTGATTCTTGCGCTCGAACCCCATGGGAAAAGCGTTTTCACCCCTATCGATTTGACATTTTTAAATTTCCATAACAAATCACAGACAACTTTCGCGACATAAAAGTGACACCAATTGATTTGACGTTTTGATATTTGACAACCAATAAATATCGTAATCCCTTTTTCAACTGACACTTTCATTTGTATGGGAAAACGTTTTTTCTTTTATTTTATTTTTTCGAGAATTTTCCAATGTTTTTAAGAGTTATTCTGCTATTCGGGACGGAAACAAATCCAACAAATCAAAAACCATGGCAATCGGTCCAGCCGTTCTCGAGTTATAAGTGTTGTAACAAACACGACTTTCTTTTATATATATAGATTTAACAAAAAATCCTAGCAGAAGATAAGGTTTTGAAATAAATATATAAGACGTTGATACTTATTTCTCTATTTAATTTACCTTTTTGTAATTGAAAATCTTAATTATTTTTAGATATTCTCAAAACATTCGCATAAAATTGCGAATGCGAATGTCGAGAAATATGCGAATATTCGCGAATGCGAATGCGAATACGAATATTCGTTACATCACTAATCCGTACTGGAACTAGAGTTGAGACTCATCCAAAAGCACTTGTCTCACTGGCAGAGAGAAAACTCGCTCAACATACGTACAGTAGATATAGATAGTTTGAAAGAGAATGAAAGAGATGCATTATGAGATAGTTGAGCGATGCTGGTGAGACTTTTACATACTAATTCTACTCGTTTCTCGCTCATCGCCGGTAGTGAGACAATTGCCATAGACAAGCTATGGTAGACGTTGCTAAATTTGCGTGTTTGATGAGATATCGTGAACCTTACCTGCATACATTTCTATTTATCGTAATATCATCCAGATTGCTTCCAAGAAACATATTGCCTCGTGGATTCTCGCGTTATTGGTATTTGTGGCACAAGAAAATTGCAATATCCTTAATGGACGATGGAAACTGCTATTATAAACATTTTCGCAGTAAAATCTCCTTGTATAAGCTTCTTCTAGAAAATTTGCCCGTATTTTGTTATATTCTGCGCTGGGTACCAAAAGGCAAGTCTGTTGTTAAGCGGTTACTATAGATAGAGGCATGCAAGTTACCTGTAATACCTTCTCACGTCTGGTGACCTCTCACGCTCGTAGAAAGACAACAATCCTTTTGGGTATAATAAAATCATTTGTACTATTCCACTTAAATAAATTTATTTTATCTTTGTAACCATGAACTTTTGGAGCAGCAGTTGGACCATGTTCAGAAGATTCTTAGAAGAAACAGATATAAAATGAATGTCTAAATCAACTGACAATGAGACTCAAGATCCAGAGGTGAATAGCCATCCAGCCTATATGCCCTACGTCAAAGAAGTGACGGATACGAATAGCTCGGTGTTAGAGGTATTTCCAACTCACCGGGCAACAAAGTCAGCATTTTGCTGGTCGAGAGATGTTTTGGCATTATAAACCCCAGGACTCTATAAAATAGACTGCACTTGCGGTAGTTCCTACATAGGCCAAACGAAGCGAACCATTGCTGAAATGGTGAAAGAACACAGCGCCGCTGCAAAGAACTGCTAGACTAGCAAATCAGCAATTGCAGAACACATACTTGAATCAGGCACTAATCACTGCATCGAATTCCATCTTACGCTTTATATCTTTATTATTATTATGGTTAAAGACAGCTACATAACTTAAATTGTATGAGATATCTATTGAATATTCTTTACTTGAGAAATAAAACTCGAGATTTGTGTTCTTAGCGAAGGCTGAAGTTTATTATGTTGATTATCATAATATTTAAAACAATTGTTTATTTTATTTCATAACCTATTGAACTCAATTATAAAAGACCTGATAACGTGATGATAATAAATCATTACTACATTGAAACGCAAATTTAATGTTGCCTCGAGGTCCAGTAATGCTGCGGCTACAGTACCGTGATATGCCAATAATTATGGCCATAATTTCAACAACGCCTAGGTGTAACCACGATTTATGGCCATAATTTTACAATGCCAATCAATATGGCAAATGGCGGTAGACAATAGCTCCGGCGGCGGTCTTTTTTCGCACATCAAAGAGAATTACCGCAGTAATTAATGCGTTTGTGGCCACACTACTGTTTGTCCAGTGTGCAGCATGAACTCAACGGCGACGCACGTATCGACCGACATGGAATGGTCAAATGAAAATGCTTAAGTTTTGGAATTATTCTAATGCGAACCGTATATTTTTATTATGGGCTTTTGGTCGGGTATCCCCCGGTAAAAATCGCGGTGTACAATGATGGTTTGAAGAAGAAAAAAAGACCGAAACCATCTAAATAAATATAACAGCTGCAGCTTCAACCTCCATCTTGAAAAATGATATTTTTACCGCCTCATTTATTGACATATCTAGGTAAACTCTTGTGTAACCACCCCACTTCACGCAGTAATTTAAACGGTAATTCAATGCCATAATTTTTGCTGTAACAGCCCGGTAGACGGTAAGGTAGTGTAGCCGCAGCATAAGAGACTGATTGCCAGAGCTAAGTTCGACTTCGTAGGCAGAGTTGGTCAGCGGCTAGAGAAGGGCCCTGTTAGGAGTCGTGCTTTCTGGTCGCTTGCTAAGGCCGTCGAAGGCAATTTCTATTAGTCGTCTTTGCTATCAATGCGAAAAACGGATGGTAGTCGGGCCTTAAGTACTAAAGAAAAAGTGCATTCTTAGTTCTCAAGTGGTGGAGAGTCGTGAACAACTTGTGTCAGAGATCGAGAATACTTGGATAAAGTTTAGTCGATACTGGCGACTAAACTTGGTCCATTTCAACGCCACTAATACGCAAGTAAGTGCGTTTACCGCAAAAAAAAAAACACAGGCAAATCCTCTAGAAGAAGTTATACCTCTCAAGGATATCTTATTGCGTAAATCTTCATGATAGCAGTCTCCACCGTCCACTAAGGGTATTGCAATTTTCTTGTGCCATAAATATCAATAACGCGAGAATCAACGAGGCAATATGTTTCTTGGAAGCAATCTGGATATTTACAATGCTATTACGATAAATAGAAATATATGCAGGTAAAGTTGGCGAGTGAGTGAGGTCACCAGAAAGGAAGGAGATGCTGCGTTGGCAGCGGAGAATGGCGGCGCGCGAGCGATATTTTATGTTTCGAGCATTAATATGGATACGGTAATCGCTTCACATCAGGTGGACCGCGTGCTTGTCTCCCACCCGACGAAGTATAAAAAAAATGTACACAAGTAATTGAGATTACTGAAGTTGAAGATGTGTGAGGGTAACGAAATGGAATCACTCGCCTTAACTGTCTTGGAAGACATACTGTGAACTTCGCTTGCCGTTTTGTTGCTTTTACTCGACAACACATCCATACACAGCAAAATTGTTAGACAATATGACCAACATGGCTAACATGTTCGTGAATGTATGGGAGCTTTTACTTGAACAATAATTCTGAATGCCAGTTCTCGTAATTTTTCTACGAACGCAGAAAGTTGACCGAATCGAGATTGAATTGTGAATTGACTAAAATTATATACTTGATTTCATTAATTAATTATTATCAATTCTTGTTGTTGGCAGGATAACATTCTTAGTTTGTATAATTTTCACTCATATTTCGAAATAATCCCGCTTAAATCTAATTTTGAAGTAACATATTGTGTTACGAAAATACCAAATGTGACATTTGTGAGATCGAGACTGGATCAAAACTGAATTTTGACTATATTATAATTACGAGAATTCCCCTCTGGTACAGAGAATTGCTTGTAGTCCGTATGCAAATGTGTTTCATAGATATGAACTATGACATTTTTATGTATAGACGGGTTATTACAAATTAAGTACAAAACGCTTAAGTCGTCTTTACAATAAATTGAGTACAAAACGCTTAAGTTAGTTACTCGTCTCAAACTATCCATTAAGCAAGTCGACCGTAGCCTGGTTATCTAGGGGACGTTAAACAATCGGTTGAAATGACAGTCGTTAAGCCAAGTCGGTGGCTTTTGGGCGGCTTTGAAACACTGGCCTCCGCCAACCCGGAGTTGAGCAGCGTGGAGTACGCTCTGTACCCCTTCGATTGAGGCTGGAGACACATTAACAGTGAGATGAATATAGGTTAATGTTTGTTATTGTAGAATGTACCCAATAATATCACAAATATGAAGAAGAATATTGAAGACCGTCGAAATATCCCTAAACTGCTCGAAATGCCACAGTCCCCAATGACTTACATTAGCAAAGTTATGTCGGCAAAACCGAAGTTTTCCCAAATCTAATTCTAATTGCCGAATATTTTGTCGTGTTTTTTTCAATCGTTTCCAAATTCTGTAAGTTTGACATTTGGCGTCTTTGCTTTCATTGATTTGCTTTAGTCATAATTGGTTGATAGTACCTACATATAGGTAGTCCCAAAGGGACGCAAAATCTCTTCTCAGACCGAAAGGTTCTAAACCGTTCGTCAGTTTGGATTGCCTTTTGAGCACACCTGATTTCTTCGATACCAACTTGACCTTCCCCTCCTTTACATATAATATTATTTTTAATAACATTAAAAATTAATACATATTATTACATAGAGGACAGAGATGCATTCATTGTTTCTTGTTTTCAAGTAAATAAGTAATTTAGGAAAAACAGTGATCTCCATCAATTAAATTTAAGAAATAAAAACAAACTCGCTATGCATATTAATTACTAGGCTCCATAAAATCTCTAACTCGTTCCCAGGTCAATGTATACGCTTCTACAATAAACTTCCAAACGACGCGTTTAAATTATCCATGGGTAAATTTAAGAAATATATCAAAACTAGACTATGTCAAAAGGCTTACTATTGTATCTCGGATTACATAAATGATAAAAGTATTTGGAAATGAATTGCTCTTGTTATGTTATGTTAATGATTGTATTTGTATTTAATGTAACGATATTGGCAATTAAAAGAGTCGGCCTTGAGTTTCTTGCCAGTTCTTCTCAAGAAGCCCCGTCGCCGGAACTGGCACTTAAATTCACTTTCACATTCAAGATAGTGTGATGAAAGTGAATCTAAGCTCTGCGGATTTAGAGTAGTAATGATTTATACATATTCTTATATTCAATTTGTATGACGTTTCTAAGTGCTTTATAAAGTCCAAGGAATAAAGATATTTTGAATTTGAATTTGAATTGAATTAAATATTTTTGCAGCCCGGGCTTGGGCAACGTTTTTATCGCTGCATATCGAAATAACCCGCTAGGATTATCCTCTAAATATTAAAAGTATACTTAGTACTTCGCGCATTTGCGACACAGTTGATTTATGAGCTGATAACACTAGACATTATGTTATTTATGACATCACTGAAAACCGATTACATGTATTGAAAAATAACTCAAATAACGTTGACGGAAACCTGCCATTCTCGTAATTAAATTGTAGCCAAATATTATTCACGATCTCACAAATGTCAAATTTAGTATTCTCGTATCATAATAAGAAACTTCAAAGTTTAATTAAATGGATTTATATCGATATATTTTGAAAATAGTAAGAATTGCTATTAATTATTAATAAAATCAAGTAGGTATGTAATTGTGAGATAATTCATAATTCAATCTCGATTCGGTCAACTTTCACGCAGCGATCAATAATTAGGAGAATTGGCCACTCACCTTTTTTTTTCGGCAAAACCGAATAGTTTCGGCTTCAAATGGAGATCTTCACCGGGGCGAGTGTTCCGACGATGCTCCTCCTCCTCTCCCTGTCACGCTACTCGGCGCGAGCCACTGTGTACAATACTCAATTTCTAGTATTTTTCTAATATTTACGCATTGTAGGCGCGAGCTGTGTGACAATGTTTTATGACCCGTTAATTTTCGTGTTTATATATTTCAGATTTTTTTTTAATAGACAATTAATTATTAACAGACATAATTATTAACTCATTTACTATTATCAATATATGTTTAACTGACTTTAAAAAGGAGAAAGTTCTCGAGTCGATTGTATTTTTTTATTATGTTACGAGATAATGCTGGTGCTTGATAACAAGTAAGTATCGCAGTAAACGTAAACTTGTCCACCAAGGTCGCGTTGAGAACCTTAGCGATGAAATTTACCCAAATATTTATTTCGAGGTTACGTAAAAACCTTCAAAATTAATGCTTGCGGGGGCCGATTTTGTACCAGGCGCTCAGTAGGGCGCGCGTTGATTTTAAAGTTTATTACCATAACCTAGCAACGAATATTTATTTAATTAAAAAATTGTTGAAATTACCTCGACTAATCTGTATGATGAAGCAGACATAGATTTTATCCACCTCAACAGCTACATTATATACGCTAAACGGGCTATGGATGACAAAATCGTTGTACATGACTTTCATCTTATCAAAATTCATTCCCAGCCCCACGAATCGAGATGCAGCATTGAGATCGTTTAGCATTCGACTGAGATCCTTGTTGGATATAAATATAGTATTTTGTTTTACTTTTTCACATACGAGTATTATTGATTTTGGATTTCGTTGTGTTTGGTTTGGGGAACACATACTGAATCGCTGAAGATTCAGCAATTATGGCAGGTTATTATAGCAGTAAAATTATGTTAATTGCTGTGTTTTTTTTTTTGTGGTTTTTATCCCTATTATTATTAGTGTTTTTATCATTAATATTTTGTTCATATCAGGAGTTAAATACGGATTATCTATTAATTTGCCGCTTATGTAGGTATTCGCATGTTGTCCGCCATGCTCCGTGTCCTACTATATTGATAGCGATTAGGTATTACTACTCCTAGATAATAGAACAATGTAACTATCGAATGGTTCCTACACACGATTAGTTTTATCTTTTAGATTAGTTTTATCTTAACTTATCTGTTTTATGATACACTAGCTGATCCGTGCAACTTTTTCTGCGTCACATATAATTTTAACAAAAAAAAACCGACTCCAAACATTACTCTACATTTATGTATAAATACAGCCGAATTGGGAACCTTCTCCTTTTTGGAGTCGGTTAAAAATAGACTATTTTACCCCGTTTTTTTTTTCTTTTTTTTTTTCTTTTTGCAAAATTTGACATTGATGGTCTGCTCCTATTGGTCGTAACGTAATGTTACATAGGCTTCCTCGATAAATGAACTAGCCAACACTTAAAAATTTTTATAATTCGAATAAATTGTTGCTGAAATTGGCGGGTTTTATTTTTTCAGGACAATAAAAAATTTTAGAATCAGGTTTACTTATTTTACTAGAATTAACAATTTTTATCATTGTACAACCAACCACATTATTCACAAATTATTATTTTCTTAAACTGAACCCGCACATTGCAAACACATAGGCGTATAAAAATAAAGGTGTAAACATTACAGCACTAATCTAATATGATATCTGATAACCTCTCAATAACACGTTTTTCAAACACCGATGATGACAAAGCGAATATATCTATTACAGTGAAGTAACTATTATAAGACTACACGATACAACATAAGGGAGCACGTTCTCCTGCATTCGTTCGGCAAAATTTGGGAGCAAAAAGACACCGGACAATGGTATCTCGCATATGTACATTAGTAGGTATGCGTAGATAAATTTGATTGATCAACTGGTTGCAGTCGAACTTATACAAAAGTATACAGGTTCAATTCAACCAAAGACACAAATTCTTCAGTTTTATTATATTAACACTAGATATATAATCGTGTATTGTCACAAGAAGAACGAGTGTGCTAAATTTTAGCTTAACATTGGGAATCTCTCGGCGTATAATGCCATGTTCGCCAAATGTCACAATTAGATTTTACAATGTCACATTCGCACATTGTCTTGAAATGCGTGATAATTAAATTGCAAGATCTGATTAGAGACAGGGCGGTAAACTAAATGAAATATTGAAATAATCACGAGTTCTCATGTCCCGACGAACTACGGGTTTAAATATACTCAATCATCTACATTATATTTAAAACATTAATATCGCGTAATCGCATCGTTTCCTTTACGTCACCACACTGGTGGCTACCACGCGTTTATTTGGCATGGATCGTGGACTTGATCGTGGATTATCACATGCATAATGTAGGGTTGTACGTCGCGTCCCGGATTATACGGCGTCCCACTCGATGATTACACTGTCCCAGTTTGCAAATGAAACGGAAACATTATATCCTGAATTAATTATTTGGTGACTGTTTTGGATTATGATCGTATTGTTAATTTATATTCAACTAATGACCCGTTTCGGCTTACCTCGTGTCTGATATATATATCTAAATGTATTTTTTTTAAACCACTAAGAAGGTATATATGCACCTGATGGTAAGCGGTTACCATCAGGTCGTCGCGTCGCAGCGTTCGCAGTCTATGAACGCTTGCAATACGAAGGACAACACACGCGCGTTGTCGACTGTAAAAACCTCTTCACGGTAGAACCACATAATTTAATTTTCTGCGTAAATCTTGACAGGCATCCATCCATTTCCATTCCATCCACATCATATTGATATTTGGCGATCTACTACAGTACGCTTTTTAAGACATTTTCTACCACGAACTGTGAAGTTGTGGAATCAACTTCCCTCAGCGGTATTCCCAAATAAATACGACATGGGGGCCTTCAAGAACAGAGTCAATATTTCCCTTAACAGGTTGGCAACTGATCGGCGATCCCTTGGTGTTGCTGATTTCTATAGGCGGTGGTGATAGCTTTCCATCAGGTGACCCACATGCTCGGTTGCCCCCCTCTCATATAAAAAAGGCAGTGTAGACGTAAGGATTTATTCGACGAGCCCGGTGGTGGAAGGGCTAGCAGTGGCTACTTTGACTTCGGGTTCGATTCCCGCACTAGACAAACATTTGTGTGCATGACCATGTCTGATTGTCTTGGTCTGGATGTTTTCAATGTACTATAAGTATGTATTTACAAAAAAAATGTATTTAAGTACAATTACCAGTTGTCTAGTACCCATAGTACAAACTTTGCGATTAATTTGGGACTAAATGGTCTAACTGTGTAAATTGTCCAGAAAAAAAAATCCATAGCTTGATAGTGTGAGTGAAAATATCTGTTTGGTAGTGCACGGTACGCGACCATTTTCCTGCAGATTTTTTTTTATGTACTACGTCGGATGGTGGACACGCATACGGCCCACCGGATGTGAAGCGGTTACCGTAGCCATATTAACGCTCGCAACATAAAATATCGCTCGCGCGCCGCCACCCCCGCTGCCAACGCAGCATTTCCTTCCTTTCTGGAAAATGCGATGAATGTAATTGTCCCATCGCAGAGACTAACTGTGTCAACCCTACTCGATTCCATTCCAACACGTTCAGTTTCAACTATTATTGCTGATGATTGCTCAAATCAAAAGGCAAACGACCTTCGTCCGGAAATAGATTTACTTCTACTGCCAATGTCTACATACTGACATATGTATAGTTTTCCAACTGATCGAATTTGTCATATTAAAGGTAGTTTCTGAAATGATTTGAAATGCATTTTTAAAATATTTATAATATTCTGGCAAGTTGGCCGAAGTCGAGGCTATTTGACCAACATATTTTTTTGTTTGATATCTAGGGACGTCTCAACAATATAACCATAGGTGAAAGAATTTCTCTAATGGATATTATTTTTTTAATAATTTAATGCTTTTAAAATGGACTTTCCCGCCAAACTTTGATCGACCCTAATATAAGTCGGAGCGAAGATATTAGAATAAAAGTTTGCAGATCTTTATAGTTTCAGGTATTTTACGATATTGTTAAATAACTGCCAATGTCTACATACTGACATATGTGTAGTGTAACTGATCAAATTTCTGAAGTGATTTGAAATCCATTTTTAAAATATTTCTAATATTCTGGCAAGTGTGGCTTCCGGCTGACTAGAATAGAATCACTCCGTCTCTTCCCGTGGATGTAGTACAAGGCGACTAAGGGAAATACATTATAAAACATCGAACCGGCCTCCCGTCTGGCCAGCGTGGCGAGTGTAGGCCAAAACCTCCTTCTGTCTGGGACGGGCGAGAGAGGGTCGTGCGTGCTCCTATAGTGGAGACTAAAATGACCTGATGATGATGGTGATGATGATGCTTCTGGCAAGTTGGCCGAAATCAACTATTTAAATAAAAATTATTTAATAAGTTTGGTGTTATGAAAAAATAGTCAAATTTCATCAGTAACGATGGACTGTTATGCATTGTTGATATAAATAATAAATAAATAAATATTGTCAGACAAATTACACAGCGCCATCTAGCCCCAAAGTAAGCGAAGCTTGTGTTATGGGTACTAGACAACTGATAAACATACGTAAATACATTTTTTTTTGTAAATACATACTTATGTTACATAGAAATCACCCAGACCAAGACAAACAGACATGTTCATGCACACAAATGTTTGTCCTATGTGGGAATCGAACCCACGAGCGTTGGTGTCGAAGCCGCGTCATTGACCGCTACGCCACCGAGCTCTTCGATTCGTCGATCGTTTATTAGTGTAATACTTAATAGGTAGATGGCGCCACACTGTGACTCACAGCAGTAAAATATAAAATGCAAAAATTCGTCACCAACACAAACCTTCCTTGTAGCCCAGTTGGAAGAGCACTCGACCGGTCATCGAGAGGTCGTGGGTTCAAATTCCACCTAGGCGGGGGAAGCGAATTTTTCCATTTTTTTTTTTATACTACGTCGGGTAGCAGACAAGCATACGGCCCGCCTGATCTGAAGCGGTTACTGTAGCCATATTAACGCTCGCAACATAAAATATCGCTCGCGCGCCGCCACCCCCGCTGCCATCGCAGCATCTCCTTCCTTTCTGGTGACCTCACTCACTCGCAGTAACACAACAGCCCTCAAGGGAACCGTTATTTGGCTGCGGTATTCTGTGAGGTGGAAGTACGTTCCCCAGTCGGGTAGCTTACAATTACGCTCT
The DNA here is from genome assembly GCA_937001555.2 of Hypsopygia costalis. Lineage (NCBI taxonomy): Eukaryota > Metazoa > Arthropoda > Insecta > Lepidoptera > Pyralidae > Hypsopygia > Hypsopygia costalis. Next base: position 3,075,485 of record OW443340.2, on the reverse strand, counting down.
CTACCTCTCTTTTCGCCAGAGCTTCGTTTGTCAGTCAGCAGGGTGCACCGCGTGCAGGTGAAGTTGGCTTTGGTTCAAAGATCTTGATGAACGACTTACACCCCAAACTCTTTATTTATATTTATAATATTTAAATAAAGAGTATCTGAGATGTTTTTATCATAGATGCGTTCTACCTGCCTCAATTTGTAGAAGAAAACAAGGTGATTGGGCGGCATTCACTCAGTCCTGCGCCATTTACCGTCGCGGCAAGACGTTAACACTCATCATTATCAGCTGCTATCTATCCATTGCTGGATATAGGCCTTCCCTAATATGAATGCGATACCATATGCGGTGATTTTCCGCATCCACCTGATTCCAGCCGCTTTTTTTGAGGTCATCGGTCCGTTACGTCGTTAGCACTAATCAAATCCAATTATTGAGAAGTTGTAGATAAAATGTCTGTCCATGTGTTTACGTTATTTTATTTTGTTTGCGTATACGTATACGCACGTATACATGCAGTATGCGTATACGTATACTGCATGTATATGTGCGTGGTTTTGAGTAACTGTCAATTTTTACTGCCCCGTGATGTTCGCCTATGACCCGTCTATATGTAAAATGTCATAGATGGTATGAAGAATGCAAAGCGTTCACCTATTAGGGATGCCTATATCTAGTAGTGGAGAAATACTAATTGGTGCTGATGATCTGGTATTTTTTTTTCATTATGCCAGGTGGCAAACAAATGTATGGTCGGCCTGATGTAAAGCGGTTACCGTAGCCTAGAGATTAAAAACCGGTACCTAATAAACAAGTATTGGTCGCTTGCAGCATCTCAAGGTTTTCTGTGAGATGGAGGTTCTTCCCCACTGGGGTGTAACATGCTCTACTTACGTTTCCGGCAGAGTCTTTTCTGTACTTCGTGCAGGCGAGGTTGACTTTGGTCCTAAGGGCGGAGATGAGCCTCTTACACCTCAAAATTTTATATCTATACTAGTATTATAAAGCTCAAAAGTTTGTTTGTTTATTTGGTTGAACGCGCTAATCTTAGAATCTACTGGCTCTAATTGAAAAAGTCTTTTAGAGGAAGGCTATACGAGGGCGACACTGAAAGTTTTTAGAACTGGCCACTTGTAAACAATATAATAAAAAAATAAGTTTAAATTTTCAAAAATGGAACTCTGCCAATATTATTGAATATGTGTTTCATTCATTTGTCATTTGTTTTACAATTTGGCGGCAAATTGAAAATTGTCTGTGTCACGTCAACATGAATTTAACGCGAGAAAATTTTCGTGCAATGATTTTTTATGACTTTCGTTGTCATTTAAGTCAGCAAGAAAGCTATGATAGACTTCGATTGGCCTTTCACGATGAAGCCCCATCTCGTGCGACTATTTACAAATGGTTTAATGAGTTTAAACGTGGTCGCACTAATCTCACCGATGATCTGCGTCAGGCCGGCCTTCTACGGCGACGACTGAAAATAACATCAGTGTTGTGCGGCGTATGATAGAGACTGATAAAAGAGTGACGTATCAGCAGATTCGGACAAGCTTAGGCATCGGTATGAGTTAAGTGCATAAAATCCTCCATGAACATTTAGCGGTCAGGAAGCTTTGTGCCCGGTGGATACCTCATAATTTGACCGAGGCCCAAAAACTCCGTCGGGATGATTGGTGCCGTGAAATGATTCAAAGATTTAACGGAGGTGACTCAAATGCTGTGTTCGACATACTTACGGGTGACGAAAGCTGGGTTTACTGTTATGATCCAGAAACCAAGAGACAGTCTGCTCAGTGGGTGTTTCCTTTCGAGGAGTTGCCAACTATAGTGAAGAGAGGTCTAAGTGTGGGGAAAAAGATGGTGGCCTCGTTCTTCGGAAGGACAGGTCACTATGCGACAATTGTTTTAGAGGATCAAAAAACAGTTACTGCAGAGTGGTACAACAATTGTTTGCCACTTGTATTGGAAAAAGTTCGGGAGAAACGTCCTCGAAGTAGGATCCTTCTTCACCACGACAACGCCTCGTCGCACACCGCCAGGCGAACGATCGACTATTTAGTGACGTCAGACGTGGAATTACTGGGTCACCCGCCGTATAGCCCCGACCTTGCGATTTTTATTTATTCCCGAAAATAAAAGAGAAACTTCGAGGAAAACTTTTTATGAACACCGAGGAAGCAGTGGGCGCGTTTCAAAAGGCCGTCGAAGAGACCCCTAAGGACGAGTGGGCTAAGTGCTTTTCTCAGTGGTTCCATCGGATGCAGCGGTGTATTGATGTGAATGGACACTATTTTGAAAAGATACAATAAAACTAATAACTTGCTGGTTTGCTCAGTTTTTGATTTTCTAAGAACTTTCACCCTTGACCCTTGTAGGCTATAAAACGTCAGGCTACGACCGATAGGAAAACGGGGAAAAACCCACACGGGCAAAGCGTTCGCTATTTGAAACATAATGTTGAAGGTAGGCAGTGAAACAGTTGTCATCAACCCTTTTTCGTCCCACTGGTAGGATACCGGTCTCCACTCAAGAGAAGGGGTTAGAGTATACTACACCATGCTGCTCAACTGGAGATTGGCGGAGGCCAGAGTTTGAAGTCCTCTTAGTTTTCAACTTTAATAACTAAACTCAAGTTTAACAACTGTCATTTAATCACAGCCGGGATCGACAGCTCGACGAACGTGCGCTCCAAAACATGGAAGAGAAATAAACCCATCCATGGACAGGCTGCAGTCAACGTTGCTTAACTTGCGTTTTCGATTAGTCTGACTCGCGACGCCATCATGCTCATCAGTGTGAGACAGTGACATCTCTCAAATATAACACACAATTTATAAATCGCTTCATTTCTATAACACCGTCTGGCCGTCTGGCCTTAAAACAGACATTAATTTAATTTACAAAAAAAAAAATCTACTCGTCTGTGTTTGACAAAAAAGGCCGCATAAATTTCCTAAAAGTTCCCTAAATAACTTCGTGCTTTCATTATTAGCAAAGTTCAAACATTTAGGGTTGATGCGACCCCGAAAAATCCTAAATATGTCCCCAGCCATTCCATCCCCAATCAGTCTCACCCTTCGGCCAAAGGGATTCGATAATGATGGAATGTGTTTGGGAAAATCCTAAGAATTTATCGATAAAGGCTTAGTATAAATAACTTTTGCTTTGGTTGGTTTTTAGTCGACTTCAAAAAAGGAAAAAGTTTTTTCCTTATGTTGCGGGCAGACTGATCTATCAACGAATAACTTTCATGCATTGAAAAAACAATACACACAGCTAGCTACTCTACACCAATGATTCCCAAACTGTGGGACGAGGCGAACGAATATAGAGTGAGCCCTGAAATGTAAGAAGGCATTAAGTATATGAGCATATATATTTATACTCCCATTTTTTAAGTGAAAACTTCTTTAGTCGCGTTGTGCACTTTTTGGGATGGGTAAAAAATAAACTCGCGTCAGGACACGTGACTTGATCGAAAATTCGTAAGACGGAGGGAGAGTAGACCGCCGACGCGGCGTAGGAGAGGAAGTAATATCCCTTCCCTTCCCTTTCTACCGTGCGGCAAAAATGTGTGCCTGCTCCTGGTGTTTATTTTTAATGTAATATAAATTGTCATGTTTGTGTACGATAGCGCAATAAATGAATATTGTATTTTACCACATAAATGATAGTACTTTTATACTGATAAATAAAGCAATTCGTGCGAATTTATTCCCTAACTATTCCAAAATATTAAAAACACAAGCATAACGTTAATGTTCAAGTTTTCACTTCTGCCGGTACTCCCGGAGTGCAACCCGTTTTATTTATATTCAAGAGGTAAATAAAGGAATGTAAATCGACTTATCCGTAGAATAGAGTTCGATCTGTATTGTTGACTTCACTTCCTGCGTTTTTATACGTATGGACCTACCAGTACTATCAGATTGTTTATTCGAATCTAATAAGATAAATGAGATAAGAAAATACTAAAAACCTATGCCTGAAGAACTCATATCTTAGTCTAGATAGCTCTCCCTAAATAGTTTTTCGGAGTCTGTTCTGGACACATTACACGCTATCTATCTATCTAGATAACTGATGTTATACTTAAATACATTTTTGTTTTTGTAAATTCATACATATAATAGATAGAAAACACCCTGACCAAGACAAACAGACATGTTCACATGCACACAATACTTCAACTTTCTTTCTCCAAAAACAAGTCCCCCCTCGCTCGCTTGGTGATTACAAACATAACATATCTACCCAACTCAATAATATTATAAATGTGAGTTTGTTTGTTACCGATCATCATGAAAACTTTGTACTTACACATATTCTCAAAGGCGAAGCCGGGGGTGGAAGTTAGTATAATATAAATTAAACAATTTTGACGTTGCGTTTAGGCTGATTTGTACGTTAGCCGTTCACACCTATGTTAGCCGTAACATATACTCATCAATTACACATGGAATAGGCACATATACTTACAGACTAAACGAAAAACGTCTTAATTTTCTAATCTCAAACCACTCTATTCTATTCCTTTCGCCCTTTACTCAGTTTATGAAGAAGTCAAAGTTGTTAATATTTTATAAGGTCCCTTTATTGGACGGCCAATAAACGTTGATCGTTTACTTTCCTTCGCTTTGATCGGAGGATTATATCGCTGGGGACTATCGGAAGTTCAGCTGATTGAAGATAAAAGATTGTGCCCATAGACTTTGGGATGGGTAGATGTCGCATGTCGACAGTCGTAAATAGCGCCAAAAAGCAAACTTTTCGTATCCCTCGGGAACAGCTATTTTTTTTTCAGAATGAAAGGTTTTTTAATTATTCTAGACTTCTAATATGATTGTAACGTCATCAGCAATTTCGCATATCGCGCAATACATTCCCGGCCACGCTCGCCAGACGACTATAGATAGGTTGAACTTACATATTGTCATAAATATTAGTAGTTTTGTGTAACTGAAGTTATTTGTACTCTTATAAGGGAATAACGCAATAAATAGTGTATACCATCTAACCATATATAAAATTCCATACTTCAAAATTATGTATGCTAAATTTCGTGGCAATCGGTTCAGTAAGGCGTGAAAGCGGAATAAACAAACTCGCTTTCGCATTTATAAATTAGGAAGGATAATTATCTCGCCATGTGACGTTTTTCGATGGCGACTTGTGGGCGTAAATGTCGCGCACGTGTAACGTTCTCAAAATCAGGGAAAAATTACACGTACGGTGGCCATACTATTTGCGAACCAGCTGCATCTAGTCCAATCTTAAATCAGTGGTAGCTTTATTGAAAAGTTGATATAAATTGAAGTTGAGCTTGAAGGACAATTGGGTTCATGAGATAAAAAGTTATTCAATAATATTTAACAGACAACTTTTTTACACAATTATCTTAATTTATAAACTATAAACATTCATTATCCGCCTGTATCTACCCACTGCTGCTGCATAGGCCTTCCCTAATGCCTTTCCCCATATGCGATCTTTCACTATCCGCATCCAACCGCTTCCTCATGGTCCCTTGAGATCTAGAGGGGGGGCCAACCGTTCGTCGTTTTATACAAAGTCTCCACTCTAGGACTTTCCTCCCCCACCTGCCATCACTGACTCGGCAGATGTGGCCAGGACATTGCCACTTCAGCCTGCAGACTCTGAGAGCGACTTTGGTTCTTCGTTCCGGATTCGGTCCTAAAGAAATGACGAGCACAGCTATTTCCATCGCTCACTGTGCAATTATGGACTATTAACGGTCCGAGTCCAATTTCTGCACCGTAGGTCTTGGCGGGGAAGACGCACTGGTTGAAGAATTTGGTCTTAAAATTTTGTGGTATTTGCTCTGTGAGGATGTACCGACGTTTTCCAAATGCTGCCCAGCCCAGTCAAATGCGTCTATCGATCTCTTTATTGAAGTTACCCCGGCCAAGCTGTATCATTTATCCGAGACAAACTAGGTAGCGAACGAAAACCATACAAGGTTTATTTGTCGCTCAGGCTACACTCAGCAATATACAAAAAAAAAACAAACACTTTCAAATTCAACTTTTTAAAAAAAAGATGGAAATATATTGCTAACAAACAATCTATATATATATAAAATCGAAATACCACTCACTGATTAATCACGAAATCTCAGAAACTATTACGCATACAAACTTGAAAATTGGCATGTAGGTTCCTTATAGGGTATCTAGACATCCGCTAAGAACGGATTTTACGAAACTCCACCCCTAATAAAACTAAAATGGGGGTTGGAAGTTTGTATGAAAGTCCTATGTTTTTGAAGCAAGAAACTTGAAATTTAAAATGTATATTCTATAGATGGTGTGGAGGTGTACTATGTATCTTTAGAAATCAACCCCGTTTTTGGGTTAAAACGGGGGTTGAAAGTTTGTATGAAAATCCTATGTTTTTGAAGTAAGAGACATGAAATTTAAAATGTATGCTCTATAGATAGTGTGGAGGTATACTAATGTATCTTTAGAAATCAACCCCTTTTTGGGCTTAAAACGGGGGATGGTAGTTTGTATGAAAGTTCAATGTTATTGAAGTTAAAGTAATTATGGCAGAATAAATTTTGGATTTTAAATGGTATTTAAACTACGTACTTACTTTTATAAGGAGGGATGTTTTATTATATCAATAAAAAGTATTTTAGGTTTTACAGAGAGGTTTTGAAAAAATAATATCCGTCGACTTCTAAAAATTCGTCTAGATGTTAATTGTTTTTATCTTTCTTTTATTTTATCCTTTCATTAGGTATTTAGCTCTTTCTATATAATTAAAAAATATGTGCAAATAACTAACTCCACGCGTACGAAGTCGCGGGCGGCCGCTAGTATTTGTATTATATGATTATTGAGAAAAAAAATTGAGGTGCCGCGCCGCCTGAAAGTTACTCCTGCCCCCTTACCACCATCTCTTATTGCGATTCAATAATTGAATAGATTGCTTATTCATACCAATGAATAAGCGACGCTATTCCATTTGAAATAGAGTCGCTTATTCATTAGTATGAATAAGCATGCTATTATAAGCGATCTATTCAATTATTGAATCGCAATAAGAGATGGTGGTAAGGGGGCTGTAATTGTTCCTGAGATGCGGATTGCAGTATTTATATATGTATGTATGTATGTAATCTCTTTATTATACCACAAAACGATACAAAACAATACAAATAAAAGTAGACAAATAAATTATACAGTATAAAGGCGGGCTTATCTCTGTAAGAGATCTCTTCCAGCCAACCGTATTTATTTACACTTTTCTAAATTGCCTTCTTCTTTTAATCAAGATATTGACATTTTAAAGAAGATAGGCTTATGTTTTTTGAGTGTACGTATGTATGTATATCACTTTGGCAAGCTCTACAGCCTAAACTGCCTTGTTTGACATTTCATTATAGGATGTGTCATTAGATTTGTCTCAGCTGTGAGAGTAACAAATGGTATAATACTTTACTAAGACGTGCGCAAATATAAAATTAAAGCATAAAAAAAATCATTCGTTAAAATTTTCGACTGGACAGATACGTATTCTTCCGGAAATTCTATATGCGCTTTTGCAAATGACTGTACCTAGTACTATTGCTTATACCAGCCCCCTTACCACCATCTCTTATTGAGATTCAATAACTGAATAGATTGGTTATTCATACCAATGAATAAGCGACTCTATTTCAAATGGAATAGCGTCGCTTATTCATTGGTATGAATAAGCAGTCTATTCAATTATTGAATCGCAATAAGAGATGGTGGTAAGGGGGCAGTGTTCCGCAAAGTTTTTGTGTTTATGGTAATCAAGGTCAATGAAATTTTTTGGAGGTACGCCATAAATAAGAAATCAGTTTTATTTTGTGTAAGGATTTTTCTAGTGTCCGTCTATTTAGCTTTATGAGATACCCTTATTTTTCTGAGGCACACCAACTAATGACCACGGTACACCAGTGTGCCGCGGCACATACTTAGCGGAACACTGGCTTATACTGTGCCTACATAAAAATATTAAAAATATTATACTCACATACTTATAAAACCGTAAATTAGACTTGAGGAACTTAATACTCCTCCTTTTTAGGGTTCCGCACCTCAAAAGGAAAAACGGAACCCTTATAAGATCACTTTGTTGTCCGTCTGTCTGTCTATCTGTTTGTTTGTTTGTTTGTTGTTTGTAAAGTCTTTATTGCACTATAACAGTAATACATAATGTAACATTAATCACAAGTACAATGGCGGACTTATCACATTAGGGATCTCTTCCAGTCAACCACAGAATACCCAAAGGAGACCGAACTTTCGCGAGGCAGTTATATTTAGCACAATGTAAATAAATAATGACTATGTAAGCATAGTTAAATACATATTCTTAAACTATATACACACACAAATACACATACTTAATACATTTATATACATACACATATACACACATATAATATATTATATTAGGTTGGGGAAAAAGTCTTTTCGTATTTTATATGAAAATTCAAAACATTTTTTAATAAAGTTTATTTACATTTAACTAAAGTATGTAGGTGCCATTATGTTCGATAACTTTTTATCATCTTGTAGGTAGAGACATGATTACTATAGAAATTTTGGGACTTCTGTTCAAAAAACCGCGACAAGTGGTTTTGGCAGTCTTCTCGTGATGTTAACCTGACATTGCCTAAAGAATTCTTAAGAGACCGAAACAGGTGGAAATCAGAAGGTGCAAGGTCAGGACTATAAGGCGGATGCATTAACACCTCCCAGTCAAACTCTCTTAATTTTTGCTGAGTGGCTAAAGATGTGTGAGGTTTAGCGTTATCATGATGAAAAATCACACCCCTTCTATTAATTAATTCCGGCCGCTTTCTCTCAACTTTTTGCTTTAATCTCATCAGTTGTTCACAGTAGAGTTCAGAATCGATAGTCCTGCCTGGCGGTAACAGCTCATAATGAATATCTTCCCTTCCAATCCCACCATACACACAGCATCACCTTGTTGCGGGTTAACCCGGGTTTCGCCAGAGTCTCTGAAGCCTGGCCGGTCTTTGACCACGACCTTTTTATGCGCCAAAACTGTTATGTGGTCAATTCCTAGTTCTTCAGCTACGTCGTAACTACTGATATGCCGATCTTGCTCCACTTTTTCAGAAATGGCATCCATTTTATCCGTAACAGGGCGACCAGAGCGACGTGCATCTTTGACATCAAAATTTCCGGATTGAAAACGCTTAAACCAAATTTTTGCGACTCTCACAGACACTGCACTAGGTCCATAATAATCACAAATTTTTTTCGCAGCTTGCGTTGAATTTTTACGTTTTTTGTAGTAAAATTTTAAAATGTATCGAATTTCTTCATTAGATTCACTCATCTTGACAGTAAAAAAAACAAATGAAAATCACACATTTACCTAATTTGAATTTGGAATTATCTTTTTTAAAATTTAAACTTTTTATAGATATCAAAACCTGCTAGATACAAATGGTATAACCAAAGAGATTTTATTACAAGTTCATACATACTATAATGCGAAAAGACTTTTTCCCCTACCTATTATACATATACTTATATACATACATACATACACATGCATACATATACTATAACCACTGAATATAATATAGAGAATAGATAAGTACATATCACTTAGTCTGATGTGTTAGGACCTTGATACCAGAGCTTATGTAACTTCAGTTTAAAACAATGAACAGACTGAGACATTTTCACATCTATGGGCAGTCTTTCTCAAGTCTGTCTCAAGAATTTATATGTCGAGAATGCGTGGAGGTATCAAGCTGAAATTTGAACTGTATACTCAGGTCTACGGTCCCATGAAGTTGTAAAAAAATCAAACTGCTAAGTTTACGTAGAAAAAAATTACGGCCGTTTATTCAGCAAAAAACGCATATTTCGACACACTCAAGGGAATCAAAACCTATAGGGTACTTCCCGTTGATCTAGAACTATGAAATTTGGCAAGTAACTTCGTTATAGACTACAAGTACAGGAATAAATCTCAAAACTATACATTTGTAAATAGATCTTAAAAAATAGGGGGTCTATATTTTTTATACGGTGTCGAAATTTCAAATTGAAACTACTAGTTCAAATGGGGTATCATATGATATTATATCATTTACATATTGATCATATTTATATTGATATTTTATTCTTATTTGTATTTGACTATAATCTTGTGTTTAAATTGTATATGGACTATGTCCGAAATAAAGCATTATTATTATTATTATGTATCTCTTTTTAATCACGGGTCAAGCCCGGTCATTTGATAGACGTGCGCGGGGATATGGATCCAACGCGTAGAGGCCCCTTTGAGAAGTTTGATGTAATGTTGTACGCCCGCCATGACCCGCTCCAGGATATGTCAATGGAACGACGTACCCATGAGCAGGTCTCGGCAGGCGTCGAGACTATTGCGAAGTGTGATGGAAAATAAATGGGCTATGGAGATGAGATCTGGGCTGTTATTAATACCGGGCTATTACAGATGAGGGACGGACGCCTGCCATAACTGCTTTTATTGCTAGTTATTTGCAGCAGGCGGTGGCTAGCCACTCACTAGATGGGCCCCCGAAATGCCAGGAAAACGGCCGGGGGCAACATCGGTGTGAGTGACTCAGGGATGTCGAGAGGTGTGCTGCGCTTTCTCCGAAGTTACTCGCGGCGTGATGCCCTTTAACACTTCCACCCCTGGAGCATATAGCTCTAACGGCTCCTCTCTGGACGGCCAATGAAGGCAAGCCAGAGCTGAGAGTCCTGCGGGCCTTCTTGTGTTTACACTCCGACCGATGAAGACACGTCGGAGACGAAGGCCCTGACCGACTCTCTGGAGACTCGGGTCCGTGGTGTCGCTACTCACACAACAGCTCGCCACACAAGCTGCCCTGCGGACTTATTATTATATGAAAGGGCTTGATGTACACATTGCAAAATATATTTTATTTAATTTTTTCGACGCATTATTTCTTATTATTAAATGAAAAATATCAAATTTAATAATGATACTACGTAACCTACGGAACCCTCGGTCCTCGAGTCCGACTCGCACTGGTCCGGTTTTTTGAAGTCGGTTTCAAGATAGGCCGAACAAACTTAAATATGTAGATCTAACATTAATAGGTAAAGCGATCCGGGAAGTTTTCTTATCAGAAACTTATATTTCTGATAACTTTCAGATTAATTTCTCACACAAGTTAAATCACTTAACTTTGGATGTCTTAACTTGTACAAGATCACGCTATCGATTTTCGTTGTTCAGGGTTTGAAGCTCTGATACAAGTAAAAATATATTTATTGTATTTATTTATCAACATATAGCTATCATTACAGGCATATAATGCCTAATGCGTCGTGTAGCAAAATTTTAATTAAATTATTAAAATATAATGTCAAAAAATATGAGCCGTTTGGGGTAGAGACGCTAGGTCCGTGGGGACCATCAGCACATAAACTGTTTCAACAGTTGTCAAAAATATTGATCGAAGTATCACATGACCAAAGGGCTGGCCAATATCTCGGCCAGAGGATTAGCATTGCCATTCAACGTGGCAATGCTGCCAGCCTTTTGGGCACTTTTCAAGTGGGTAACGATTTGGCGGAGCTTCATTATTTATAGTTATTTATTTCTAAGTTATATTTAAGTAGGTATTTTATTTATAAGTTATTTGTATATTATTAAAAATAAAAATATGTCAAATGTCTAATATCAAAATAGGAGTAATCATAATACAAATATGCAATATTATTTTTTTATTTGTAATAATTAAGTACTTACTATTGTGGCGCAACGAACCAAAGTAGATCTTGACTTCCGACACCAGATGACTCCACGCTTTTCCATCCTGGGTCAGCTCTCGCCAATTGCTAACTCCGAGATCGCGCAGGTCCTTCAGTACCTACTTTGTCACTCCAGCGGTACCACGGGCATTTTTTTTATACTAACACTACAACTACGTCGGGTGGAAGACAAGCACACGGCCCGCCTGATGTGGTGCAGTTACCGTAGTCATATTAACATTCGCAACATAAAATATCGCTCGCGCCGCCACCCCCGCCGCCAACGCAGCATCTCCTTTCTTTCTGGTGACCTCACTCACTCGCAGGAACACAACAACCCTCAAGGGAATTGTTATTTGGCTGCGGTATTCTGTGAGGTGGAGGTATATTACCTAGTCGGGAAGTTTACAATTACGCTCCCTACCTCACTTTTCGCCAGAGCTTCGTTTGTCAGTCAGCAGAGTGCACCGCGTGTAAGTGAAGTTGGCTTTGGTTCAAAGATGATGATGAACCACTTACACCCCAAACTCACTACTGTACTGATCGGACGGCTACCACTTGGTTCATGAACGCTCTTTTCAAGGCACAATCCTTCCTCTGTTTACCAGCGAAATCTAGCCGCTTTGAACTCTCCACCAATATTGGGTTAGGACAATAGGTCTTCGATATCGAGGTTTTTGCGGATCCTCCAGCTGCCATCTTGGAGAGACGAAACGAAATGAGAGGGAGTTGCCATAGATAAAGTTGCCATTACTAGCTATTCCACCCTCAGGTATTAAAAAGAATATATCTTTTTAATCTGTGGGTTGATTTTGATGAAATAAATACTAAACGTTATATTAACCTAAGCTTCACAATTTTTAGTAATTAGGTTTTGAATTCAATCAGCGGTTTTTGCCATTAGTGTTCTGTGGCATTTGCGTGAAGCGCGTACAAACATATTAAGAGGCACGGTTATTATAAATTTATAGTTAAATTGCGGTTTAGTAAACATCATTACCATCATCAGCGTGTATCTACCAACTGATAGATGTATGCCAGTGATTGATGGTTGGAATTTGCTATATACCGGAAGTCGAGTAATACCACAGTTTAAATAATAGTACTATGTACCTACAGTATGGTCACTCCCTGCCGTTCTCTCGTGTCGACCTCACCTCCTCTCTGCGATAAATCGAGAACAGTTTGCATCACATGAGTAAAGAATTGTATGGCGCCGCACGCATACACGCTTATTTACGCTCTGCTCAGACGTTATTGTTTATGTAGTAGTAAACGACACGACATTTGTATGAAGTGACCGGGGTGTGGTAATACTCAAGCTCCTACAAATTGTTCGGTTATGATTTACGTTATATTTATAATATTTTTCCACTGCAGCTTTACATCAGTAAATAGAAATTGAAAAATTCGTCAGCATCTCAATCCTTCTTCTAGAATAACTTCACACTCACAATCTAACTTCGAGGAGGTGTTAATGTTCGTTTCTTATATCTTTAGCCGGCTAAATTACCTTTCATATTTCATAGACTGTGGTGCTATTTCAACTGTTTCTGTGTAAAGGGTTTAAAGCAACCTAACAAAACCTAACCTCGGGGTGCCCTTCGCTCGCTCTTGCATCCTACGTTGTAATGGGCTTGTTGCCCATGTTACAAAATTATAAAAACTCTCTATCAGTAACGTAAAATACATAAAACTAGAACGATCTGCGATCTTAAAATTTTAACAACTTATGTCCGACGTGTTTTATGTTCGGTGAAAGTATGGTGGGAAAGTCCATTTTTGAGGTATAAAATTATAAAAAATAAATATTACCATTGTAGAAACAATAAAAAATACTATAACTTTTGTTACGGCACTAGCTACATAAACGCAATATTTAACATAGCTGTCGTACAAATTTCTGATTTAATGCATATAAAATAGCACGGTGTGACGTCATAACGTGGTGGCCTTTTGAATGGAGCGTTTTCGGGATAGTCCAAAATTGTGATCTTCAAGTTATCATATCTCGAGAAATTTTTATGCAAACGAAGTAATTATTTCACCTATATTTATATTGTTGTGACGTCTTTAAATAACAAATCGAAAAAAAAAGGGATACAAGCCTAAAGTTTCATTTCACCTTTAGCCGTAAACATACAAAATATAAACCAGTGAAGTCATAACTCAGTAGCCTTTTGTATAGAGCGTTTTCGGGAAAGTTCAAAATTGTAATTTTCAAATTAACATAACTCGAGAGATTTTTGTGCTAACGAAGTAATTCTTTCACATAAGTTTATATTATTAAGACATCCCTACATATCAAACGGAAAAAATAACCTGTCAAATACCCTATTGTGGTCACCCGTCCTAGTTGGAACCTCGACAGGGGTTGCTTAACTTGCGTTAGCGCTACGACCTCTAAGTGTCTCTCTCATTGTATTATTTACTTTATAAATATTTTATAAATAAATACTTTTGACGTGACAACGTCTTATAAATTGGTTAGCCGGGTGACACTTCAAGAAACGCGCTCACGTTATGCGCTCACAATGAGAGCGAGTGAGAGGCACGCGTCCCTTTCACTCGGGCATGGTTAGCCCGCCTAAGAGCGAGAGAGACAGACATAAAAAGTGAAAGGCATGCGTCCCTTCCACTCGAAAACATTTTACCACTCAAAGTCGTTGTCACGTAAAACTTTCGCCCGTATACCGACTTTACAGGCAACCAATTTTTTTAAATAGATAAATATTTCTGGACAATTTACACATTTTATTTATTTATAAATATTTATTTACTTTAACAAAATTCAAATATAACTTATTTGAATTTTGTTAAAGTAAATAAATATTTATTCACAAACGTACAGACAAACAGACAAAAATTCTAAAAATCATTGTTTTGGGTTCTATTGCGTTTATAAAGCCCCCCTATAATATATTCAATGTACAGACAGCGGCCAGCTACGATTTTATTTTAATGTATTGATTATGTAAAATATGACACCCTCCTACAAAAATCATACATTGTCATGTTGGAATGGTAAACTGGTAGAGAAAAGGCGAACTTAATGCTAAAGCAATGTATTAAGTTCGCCTGTTGTGTATAATCGTACTTATAATGGATCGTGAGCAATAAAGTTTACTATAAAGAGACATCAAATTTATTAAAACGAAGGACTGAAATGTTAGTCAATTTTATTAACACCCTTTTATTAGGTCGACTTGTATATATATGGGTCAATCAATTTTTAAATATCCCAATCATGAATATTTAGATTTTTATTTTGTTGTTTCAATGTTCACTTTTAAATATTTTATTTAAAAGACAATTATCTATTTTTTGTGATTCCAGAGAGAGCAGAACTGTTTTCTTATGTAATTGACTAAATTTTATACGAAACCTCTGACAACCAAAGGTATATCTGTCCCCTGGACGACTAAACTCTATACGATTTTTAAGTAGTACCAATTTTAATTATAATAAAAAATTAATCTTTGCTGAATTAATTAATGCAGACATTTTAATTCCTCGTCTTTGATTCCATTAAATTTCTTATAATTTCAGAAATATATGCACTAATGCTGTCCTATGGACAACGATTGTAACTTCACACAACCTAAACTTTTCATAATTATGGAAAATATTGTAATTACAATAAAAAAAAACCTCGTGAAAATTTTCTTTTGTATTGTATTACTGATCTTATATTTTTTTATGAATTTAAATTAAATTTAAAAAGAAATATTTATCCTTGTACGTTTCTTAATCTGGGGACAATTTAGTTGTACAGTGGACATTATGGTTGTCCATAGGAAGTACTAGAACGTTAAAGTTATTACATTATTTTGTGTATAGTGTTACTTTTACATCTAAATAGAGTACCGAATAAAAAATATGAATAAGAAAGTTTCAGAATGTATATTTTAAAGGCTTTGCATGCCAAAAACAATTGTCAATAGTTGTCAACATTCTCAGTTCTCGTTTAAAATTCTCAGTTATGTTTTGTACTGTATCTTCTTTCAGTATTTTTACATTCTTTATTTTCTTTCCGTCTTTCATTTTCTTTCCTTCTTTCAGGTAGATTTCCTCTTCTCTTACGCATTCAAACCATTGTATTTTACGTATGATTGGTCTCTCTTAATTTAGATTTCTTCATCCTGACATTGGACACAAGCCCCAAACATACAATCCATTTTATTAGTATCACAGACTGTTTCCAGAATCAATGTACTTATATCCATCGCATTAAGAATAAAGCCTTCTTCTTCTATCTTATCTTCAGCATTTGTATCTATTTTACACAGATACATATCTCTTCCATCTACTGTTGGTTTGAGAATGTAAAAGTCCAAACATGGTCGATACCATGTTTGGTAAAATTGAAATAAGAATATTTTGTACCCGGATTCTCAGACAATCAGCTTTAAACAAATTTTTCATTGAGTTTATATAAGAAACCCTTATTGCACTTTTTGTAGTAGTAAAGGCAAAGCCTTTACTTACGGTTTCTTTTTTACCGGCCGTGTTAAAAATATTTTTGTTAAGAGATGATGTGTCAAGAATAACCTCATCGTCTCTTAAGAAAAATATATTTTTTGTAAGCTCTGTATCACCACAGTGGGAACTTATTCTTGCACTGATTCTTCCTTTTATATCTAAACTATCCTTGATGATTTCTTTCTTTTGGGATGCGTCTATGTTGTCAAATATATTTTTCAACATGTTTTTTCCGTATCGAGCCTTTATTTTGTAGTAATTTTCTTTGACAGCATTGCTAAAACTTTTGTTTTTAATGTGGAATTTACTTTCTGTCTTCGATTCTTCTTCATTCGTTTTAAGTGAAATACTTAAGACGAATGAAGAAGAATCGATTTTTCCTTGCGATAGCTCTCTTCTTATATTTTTCATATTTTTTCTTCCACATCCTGACCTCGCTTTGTAGTTTAATATTTTCTTTATACATTTTAGTTCTATCCCTTTCAATTTTTTTTCCTCTTATTTTATATCCAGCTACTATAGATGAAGCAGGTGGAATAATTTCATGTTGATCTTGAGGTATATTGATTTCCTGCAAAACGACGGAGTACTTGGAGGTGTGGCGTTAAGCATATTATGAACCGCTTTTATTCGTCTTCTTTGTTCCTGTTTACGTAATTTCTAAATAGCTCTGCAGTGTTTTTGTTCCTCTCGCTGTATACTTGAAATCAACTTTTTATTTTTGTGATAGCTTTCTCTCTTTTTTATTTAAGTCTTTCTCTATAGCGTCCTGATGTATTTTTCTTCTTTTTCCTATAATTCCATTCTAAAAATAAAAACAGAAAGTATTGAATATACTGCATTCGATACTGTGAATGCATGGAAGTGTGTAAAGCTATAAGATGATTTGAAAGATGAAAAGCCATGAGCTGGGTGCAACAATTGAGTAAAAGTGTTTGTGGTGATTGTCGCAGAACTGCAGATTCACTGCAGGACCTAAGCCCCCACTAATGTATTCTTTCATTACTTGGGTTTGGATCCTGTAGTGGGTCATTACATGCTTTTATTAAGAATAATATGAAGGGACGAAATGAAGAAAGGTATATTTGTTGGGCTTGGGAATGTCAGAAAATTTATTCAAATTGAAGATGGAATGCTAAAAATATAAGGCTGAAATCCAATTTCAAGAGCTAAATGTAAATTAAGCAACAGATGCTACTAAAAAAATAGGATTAAAATAATGACTCATGGAATACAGCACTTGTATGTCATATTTGTAAGATTGTGCTAAGCAGTGTTATTTAGTTTCTCAGGTTTAAATCAAAACTTCGCATCTTGACGCCAAGGGGTAGCGCCTGGGGTCAAGATGTGAAGTTATGATTTAAATCTGTTTCAAAATTGCAAATTGCAATATTGTTGTCCTAGGGACAACCAAAATTGTCCTAGGGACAACCACTTCGTTGTCCAAGTGACTGGTTATCCATAGGACATTTCTGAAATATTGAGCTGTCAAATAAATACAAATGTCTTTTTTTGTTTAGTTTGACATTTACAGAAACATACATATGAAATAGCATTTGGTGCACTAGAATTTGTTGTAATATATTAAGTACTTACGTATTTTTTCCGGTGATCCGATGGACGGACAATAAAGCCACCCACTCTTACAAGCAGAACGCGGCCGACTGACGCGGCGGTTTTTGTGAATTCAAAATCGCGGTTACGCCTATCTGTTTACTAGAAATTTACATTTGATATCTACTTTCTTACAACGCCATCTATACTTTGATTACACAATTAATTTATGGTTGTCCGAAAGACCGACGTCTTATATGATGATTATGGGGACAAAAGTAAAAAGAAAAAAATCTTAAATTATTTAAAGTGAAATATGCAACAGACACGTTTTCTTCACTATACATATCGTTTTAAATGTATTTGTGTAATTGGTATTAATTTTATAATAGTGATTTTTTTCAGGCTGCAAAGTTTTGTGGTGATATAATACTTAGGGACATTCTCCGATAGTACTGAAAACGAACTTTTGTCTTTTGGACAACCATTGAAATACGGATAAATTGCAAAAAAAATTAAAATGTTTTATAGGGATTGGTTTCTAAATAATAATAGAAAAACAACGTATACAAATAAAATACGTCATTATTATTATAAATTATGTTATCGAACAGGGACAGCGTGCGGACCTCATCGGAGGTAAAAAAGTTGATTGACCCATATAACTATGTAATGGAATCTAAGGTAACTAATTTAACCATCTTCCATGGATTGTAGCGTAATGAAAATTGGCAGCTGTATGTAGTTCTGATGACAATACAATAATATGGTACTGTCGAACTGATCTGATGATGGAGCCGGAAGATATGAACTGGAATTCATGATGGAACATCGTATCATAGCTGTTTTTGGATTTCTTAGAAAAGTCTTGTAATCAATTTTGACCACGATTAGGTTTCAAGGTCTGATGATGAAGTCGGAAGATAGGCACTGGCATTCCATGATGGAATATCGTATCATAGTCGTGTTTGCACTTGTGAGAAAGGCCACGTAATGGACTTTGAACACGATCATGTTTCAAGGTTATAACAAACCTATTGGGAACAAAACAACCTCACCTGCACGTGGTGCACCCTGCTGACTGACAAACGAGGCTCTTGCGAAAAAAGAGGTAGGGCATAGCATATTTTTTAAGGTGCTCACTTTTAGTTTGATGTGCTATAAAAGCGTGTTTTTTTAGTTTTTTTAAACTATATTTTTTATTATTGACCAGACCAACGATCAGCTGAAATTTCAACTGAATTTTGTATGGAGGACTTCTAAAAGGTTTCAAATCCTACTAACCTACCATTACGTTCATGCATAAATGATGGCAGAAATAAAGTAATTTACAACCTGTTACTTTTTGTCTAGTGTAATTTATAATCTGTTACTTTTTATCTAGTGTAATTTATAATCTGTTACTTTTTATCTAGTGTAATTTATAATCTGTTACTTTTAGTCCAGCGTAATTCATATCTGTTTTTGTCCACAGAGGAGGAGGGCACGGAGTTGGAGCTAGAAGCCCTTTACCGGCGGTACTGCGTTAGACTGAAACACGCTCTCTTCGTGTCGGCTCTGTGCGTCACATTGCTCTGTGGTTTTGTGCTGTTGTGTGCTGTTTGTATACTACACTCACATGTAAGTATTTTGAATATATAGATTTTATATTTTTTTTATTTCTATGAGTCAATAAAGCAATACATACAATAAAACTAAATTGACGAGCTCGGTGGTCCAATGGTTAGCAATGGCCACTTTGACTCCGAGGTCGAGGGTTCGATTCCCGCATAAGACAAACATTTGTGTGCATGAATATGTCTGTTTGTCTTGGTCTGGGTGTTTTCTATGTATTATATGTATGTATTTACAAAAAAAATGTCTTTATGTATGTACATAAAGACAATTTTTTCTTTATGTTATTATCAGTTGTTTAGTACCCATAACACAAGCTTGGCGCTTCATTTGGGACTAGATGGCGCTGTGTAAATTGTCCAGAAATATTTATTTATTATTTATTCATTTATTTAAATTACTTAAAACTAAATAAAACTACTAACCCTCCCCAGCCCGTCTGGCCAGCGTGGGGAGTGTAGGCCAAATCCTCCTTCTGTCCGGGACGGACGAGAGAGGGTCGTGCTCTTGTAGTGGAGACTAAAATGACCTGATGGTGAAATAAAACTAACCTAAAACTAAAAAGTTTGGCCCATGTGGCATCGTTCCTAAGATGCTAGCAGCATTACCTCGCTGGATGGCTAAACTGATCCTTTGGGCGAGGAATGTTCCAGATCTTGGTTATTAGTATTAGTAGTATTTTGTTATTATATCCTTTTTATACCAAGTTATGTGCCAAACATTTTTACGACCCATCTGATGTATAGCGGTTAACGTAGATGCCGGCATCCCCACTGCAAACGCAGCAGTTACCTACGTAAGGTGACCTCATTCACTAGCAGGACCCCAACAGTCTTCTATGAGGCGAGGTATCAAACAAATGAAAGGGCATAATGATAAAAAACACAGCAAGTAAACATTTTAAACAACTAATAAAAGCTTACTCCAAAAAAATTGTTTATGTTACTTATTCGTGTTTAATTTTTACTCCGTTAAGCCCATATATTTACACATTTTTAACCGACGAAAAAACGGAGGAGATTCTCAAGTCAACGCATATATTCTTGAACTAATTTAAGTACACCTAAGTGATTTTGAGTCGGCGCCAAACAATTAATGAACAAAGATCACTAAATTACCTCAAATTTAAAGAAATAACCAAATCAAATTAACAATGAAATGTGAAATCTCCAGCCATAAACAATAACATTCCAAAAAATGTGTGTTGGCGCCGTTCAAAATTACTTAGGTGTACTTAAATTAGTTTAAGAACTTAGTTATTAAGGTCAATAATTTTTTTCAGTTTTTTCGGTGGTTTAATTTTTTTGTTAAAAAGTTTTTACTGATGTATTTATTTTATTCTATATTGCTAACTTGAAGAAGTATTTTGGACGATATAAGTATTCCGCAGGATCGATATGGTGGATAGCGTAGTGGAATACTTATAGCAGCATATCCAGCAGTGGGTGCATACAGGCTGATGATAATAAAGAAGTGTTCCCGAACAATCGGATCTCTACTCGTACTCTATCCAAAAGAGTCATATAATCCTAATGTTTTCACTTTCATGAGTGTGCTGAGTGTGGCGACACAGTACATATTATTATATCAAACATCACGTCACGTGTACAAAGATTAATTAACTCACAGCCTCGAGCAGGCAAGCCGCCATTTTATTGTACGAGTTCCGAAGGTATATGGTTGTACATAACCAACGGTTTTACGTGCGGGGCTTGATTCCTTTGAATGTCGACCCTCTCTTGTTTAGAACATACTTATAGTATGATTATGCGTTAATAAATAAATATTTCTGATCAATTTACACAGGCCCATCTAGTCCATTTAAATGCAAAGCTTGTATGGGTACTAGACAACTTATAATAATAAATAAGTAAATAAATATTTCTGGACAATTTACACAGCGCCATCTAGTCCCAAATTAAGTGCAAAGCTTCTTGTACTATGAGTACTAGATAACTGATAAATGTACTTAAATATACACATATATATTTTTTGTAAATAGGTACATACTATAATACATAGAAATTAGAAACCACCCAGACCAAGACAAACAGACATGTTCATGCACAGAAATGTTTGTCTTGTGCGGGGATCGAACCCGCGACCTCAAGTTAAACGTTCGACAACCGAGTTCGTCAATAATAATAATCTCTGAATCACTCAGACCTAGGGTTGCCACATAGAAACTTATTAAATCCGGGACAATTCTAGGACAACGGTGTCGGCTCATGGCCATAGTAAAAAGTACCTTGTTTTTATTTTTATTTTCAAAGGATTTATATTTGTATTTGAAAAGGAAAATACCATTTATTTTCAAATACATACTTTTACTTGATAGGTATCTACATACTTAGTAGGTAATTAATGCTAGTTATAAATTTAAAAGTTAAAAAACTAGTAGGTTTTCGGAATCCGGGACAATAAGGTCTAATTACTGGACACGGGACAAGATGCAAAACTCCGGGACAATCCCGGATTTCCCGACCATCTGGCAAGCCTACTCAGACCGGTGTTGCCCCCGGCCGTTTTCCTGGCATTTCGGGGGCCCATCTAGTAATGCTGCGGCTACAGTACCGTGATATGCCAATAATTATTGCCATAATTTCAACAACGCCTAGGTGTAACCACGATTTATGGCCATAATTTTACAATGCCAATCAATATGGCAAATGGCGGTAGACAATAGCTCCGGCGGCGGTCTTTTTTCGCACATCAAAGAGAATTACCGCAATAATTAATGCGTTTGTGGTCACACTACCGTTTGTCCAGTGTGCAACATGAGCTCAACGGCGACGCATGTATCGGCCGACATGTAGTGGTCAAATGAAAAAAGCTCGAGTTTTGGAATTATTCCAATGCGAACCGTATCTTTTTATGGGCTTTCGGTCGGGTATACCCCGATAAAAATCGCGGTGTACAATGATGATTTGAAAGAGAAAAAAGACCGAAACCATCTAAATAAATATAACAGCTGCAGCTTCAACCGCCATCTTGAAAAATGATATTTTTACCGCATAATTTATTGACATATCTAGGTAAACTCTAGTGTAACCACCCCACTTCACGCAGTAATTTCAACGGTAATTCAATGCCATAATTATTGCGGTAACAGCCCGGTAGACGGTAAGGTAGTGTAGCCGCAGCATGAGTGGCAAGCCACCGCCTGCCGCAAATAACTAGCAATAAAAGCCGTTATGGCAGGCGTCCGTCCCTCTTCTGTAATAACCCGGTATTAAGTTCACCCAGATCTCATCTCCATAGCCCATTTATTTTCCATCACACTTCGCAATAGTCTCAACGCCTGCCGAGACCTGCTCATGGGTATGTCGATCCATTGAGATATCCTGGAGCGGGTCACGGCGGGCGTACAACATTACATCAAACTTCTCAAACTCAACGCGTAGAGGCCCCTCTACGCGTTGGATCCATATCCCCGCGCACGCCTATCAAATGACCGGGCTTGACCCGTGATTAAAAAGAGATACATATTCTATATCTTATACTATTAAATCTATGTATTTAAAGTAACATGTCCTGACTGACTGATTCATCAACGCCGAGGCATAACTACTGAAGCTAGATACTATACTCTGAATGTATAGTGCAATGGTATCCCGTTGCCTTTTACACTAGACGTTTTAGACGTTATTTAGACGCCAGGCCACTGAAGACAACACTCTTGTCTTCAGTGGCCTGGCGTCTAAATAACCTAATCGGTCGGCACTCGGTCGGGCGACCTACTGGAAGACCTATAGGTCGCCCGACTGCTATACTATACCGCTAAATGTCGATCGCCAGAGTTCCGTCAGTTATCTAGCGGGGAGTGCCACGGCAGCCCAAGGGCCGCCGTTCTTACAAACCGTCGGTGCCTGCACGTGGTGCACTGCAGAGGTGTCTGTATTTTTAGGGGTGTGTTACGATGAGACGATGAGTGTGTTGTGCGTATGTGTGCTAATGGTAGTATTACACAAGTCTGACTATTAGTACCTATTTCTTTTCTGAAAATAAATTTTGTACGTACGCTAAACGAGATCGTAGAAGAAGGGATGCGTGATTAAAACAAAGATTCAAGATGTTATTCAATAAGTATAAGCGAGGCAGCGAGGCAGCGATGCACCTTTAGTATAATATGGCATAATTAGACATAAATCGCTTTACATCGCTGTATGTTTTATTCGTGCAAAATTTTATTCAGCGCTATTCACAGCTTGCTTGATTAATGCAAATTGTACCAAAGATATTTCCAGCATAAACGTGCTTTAAAACATTATGCAGTTTGTGCAAACAAAGGCAGTGTAATTTTGTATATTTAGTCTCGTGCACATGCACTATACTATAGACACTATGTCTATATAGGTTGACTTAATGCCATACAAGCATCCACCAGCACAAGCGCTCTTATGTTGACATAAGAGCGCTAGAGTGATGCAGAGATAAAACATGGTAGTGCACAAGGAGAATAATGTGAGTCATTTTGACAGATATTTATGAAGACAACAGTGTATACTTGTATAACTACTTTATTTTGCTTTACTTTTGTCCACTTCTATTACTTACTTTTTTATGTACCAGCATTTCTAGGCAATTTTATAGTTGATTGCACTTGTTGAAATCCTGCGGCGGGCGGAGTGTAACCAATGACAAACGAGGAATCAAAATATCGATTCATGACAAGATGATGTTTTGGAAGTATTCTTTTTTATAACGAAACACACTTTCAAGGGTGTCGCAAAGGGGGGCAGGGAGGGGCAGCTAGATTCTATTTATTTATAAGTTTTATTTATTGTACAGTCAAGAACTCGTGAAGCTTTACACGTTGGACTCTGTACCGTTATTATTACAATCGCTGTAGATGTAACCCCGCCGCCACACTATGCTCCTCGCGCTGCTCATCGCCTTGCTCCTCACGCTGCTCATCGCCTTGCTCCTCGCGCTGCCGCGATGTTTCCCTCTCTGCACACACACTGCTCTACTCGCGTAATTAATCGCGACACTCCGCACTTGGACAATTCCCTTTGCTATACAATGGATGATGAAGTTGTCTGTGGCAGCGTGCGCGATATGCATTTTTATTATAGCGAAACTAATCTTTTTTTTATAGACTAACGGCCTAAAAGATGCCATCAAACATTTCTTTTTTGCTTTCAGCTCTTGTATGGACATGTTCATGGCGATAAACACGCGTCAAATTTTATAATTTTTTTTTTTAAAATCATGTCTGTCATGAACATGTCCATACAAGAGCTGAAAGCAAAAAAGAAATGTTTGATGGCATCTTTTAGGCCGTTAGTCTATAAAAAAAAGATTAGTTTCGCTATAATAAAAATGCATATCGCGCACGCTGCCACAGACAACTTCATCATCCATTGTATAGCAAAGGGAATTGTCCAAGTGCGGAGTGTCGCGATTAATTACGCGAGTAGAGCAGTGTGTGGGCAGGAGAGGGAAACATCGCGGCAGCGCGAGGAGCATAGTGTGGCGGCGGGGTAAATAACTTGCCCCCCCCCCCCCCCCCCCCCCCGTATGAATTAATGATGAACAGGTTAGCGATTACTTTTATGTTATCGCAATGAAAGATTTACCTACCTGACGCATCACTTCCTTTCATCACCATATTTGTTGAGCTTTCAGTCAGTGGCTACCAGCTTCTTCTTCTGTCTCTGTTTGTTAGGCTATCACTTTTCAATTAAAGATTATTCCGCCATTATTTTATATCACTTCATCGTCCTTGATTCAGAGATGCCAAAAAATATGTAGGTACAACAGCTCATTATTGTCAGGGAAGCAGTGAGATGGGAGGTGGGGAGGTGATGTTGATGTATCAGGCTATCGATCGGATATTGTCTGTACTATTTAGTGACTGTGCTACAGTACCACAAACTTATCTGGCCCGGTGGCAGGGGCCACAGTTTTAAAAGCATACAGTTGGGCATCGAAGGTACTTGCGCAGAGCAAGGGAGGGGTACCCGCGGAGAAGCGGGCGGTGCGGTCAGCGTCCCACAAACAAGCGTAGTTTGTGGGAGCCACCGTGAAAGGCCATCACGTGCGCGTACTGAGTGTTTTAAACGTTTTTTTAATTTACGTTCAGTGATTTCTATTTAATATAATGGTGCATACAAATTGTTCTGTATACGGTTGTAACTCGATGTCGAAACACATCAATAATTTATAATTTCATAGATTTCCCCGTGACGCAAGGTAAGTTTTTTCTATAATTTCGTAAAATCCTACCTACTTTGTCTTTGTTGAAATGTATGTAACTATAATGTTGGTGAAGTGCAAGGTACTTCAACTATAAGTATACACAAATAACCGAATTCTTGTGCTCCAACGACAGATGACTAAATAGTTAAGTACTTCGTAACTCGAACTCCAACCTAGCGGGGTTTTCAAATGTAAATATGTAGGTATATGTATTCTTTACGGCGCATGCTCTTGCCCAAAGTGTAATTATTATGTTTACAACTTCTTAATAGTTGGGATGTCGGACACAGAAGGAGTTGGTATTTGTCTAATATCCAACTGTTATGATTTTATTTAAACCGACGACAGAAAAAGACAAGGTTCTATATTCACCTATATTCAAGATTTCTGGGCAAAGATATTAATTACTACGTATGGCTGTGCCATTTCTAACATAAAATTTGTCTCTGCGACTATATGCACGTGATGTGTGTGGGACGAACCTATGTGTATGTTTATGTCACGTAAATGTACACTATAAACTTTTTAAACAAATGGGACACCAATTTAAACTTACACTCTCATATTTATTATTTTCGCTGTCGAAAAGCCAAATGACTCATCGGTTCGTGACAAATTATCTCCTTAGAATGGCATATCCATACCTAGTAGTTAAGATCTTTGTTTCTGGGCTAGTTTCTTTTTTAAAATTTTTTGAAGCAATCATGTTTTTTGATAATTTTTATTTACTTTTTTATAAAGTTGATACTGTTGATTGTTGGCACTTGGTGGAACATTATTATACCGTGCAATCAATGACAAAAAATATTTAATTTTTGTAATATAAAAATGTTTTGTAGAAACACAAACACCATCTGTTTACCTTGATAATGCCTTAGCGGCGAAACCGGTCGGTAATATTAAATATAATAACGTGGAATAGTACAAGTGCTTTATTACAACATTATGATTTACTTTTTTATTTTACACATTTTAGTTATTATTATTTACAGTAAATTTTGCTATCCAGATATTGCATTTTGGGTATTGATATTCCTAGTTTCTATTATTAAGTATCTTGCGACAATGAAGTGAGTAAAATCGTAATCAAATTTAAATCGTTAATTGTTTGGTACCTACATCAACTTGGCTGGCACCAGAAATCCGCTATTTTTTTTTTAATTTTGATATACTCCGTGACACTGGCGCAATAAAGACTTTTTATAACTAATCAAAATTGGTTCAGCCGTCTATTAGTTACGAATGAACATAGAGACTTTTTGTCTTCGCCGCAGACGTAATAAGTTAACATACCAACACCAACCAGGTGCTGTAGGAAATAATATTTTTAGATAAATTATCGGTAGGTATTATTAAAACAAGTACAGTTTATATCACAGCCATGCTAATGTTTCCCCCATATTTTCATGATCAAATTGTTTATCCGAATGCGAATTCATTATATTGTTCAATTTAATGATAGAAAATTGAAATCTAAAAATAAACCTTCACGTAAATATTTAGCAGTGCAACATTTGTAAATATGTATATTATATTCTTGTTGATAAATGATTATAAAAATATTAAAGATTATTTGATTTCGAATTTTGTGACAACCCTTGCATATCGGCGAACGACCGCGTGGATACCTACGCGGGCGGCGGCATCGTGCCACGTCAAAGGCGATTCCCTACTGTATGATAAATAGTAATACTGTGGCAGGGGCGGTACGATCGACTTAAGTGTTGCCATTAAACGAAATGCCGCCCGTTTTAGAGGAAATATTAAAATCAAAGAAATATATACACTGTTAAAATAATATTACCCGACTACGGCGAAGCAAAAAGGAGGGTTATGATTTTGACCTGTATGTATGTATGTATATATGTGGCTATGGATGTTCATCTGTTCCCTCATAACTTCTAAACTAGTTATCATAATTAGACAAACGAGATGTTATTGGAAGCCTCTTGATCGTCCGCTGGTTATAGGCTACATGACGTCACGTTAATATTTCTACAGCGCCCTCTAGGGGACATAAAGTAAAGTAAAAAAATATTTTTTCTTGACGGCGTCGTGTGGGATATCAAATGAAAGAGCTTTGTTAGCACATTTCAAATATATAAATATTATTCGCTGTTGCTCACAGGTTTGCTTGCAATCACCTGCAAGAATTTATAAATTCAGGCATCAAATGTAATAAAAACCAAGCATGTGTAACAATATTTGTTAACTGGACCCTAATAAATTACTAAAAAATCCTCATGACCTACGATTATTTGAGGAGTTGAAAAGATTAAGAAATCGTTGATCGATTTCTTAAGCCTAAATGGCGTGGAAGTTTTACTACCTACTTGAATACAATATGAAACAATAAAACCTTAACTGATATATTAGGTCTTTACCTATGAAATTGCCGTTTTGTATTAAAAAGTAATTAACAAATTTTTTTCATATATTTTTTATTTGTATTACACATCACGTCTCACTTGGCCTTTCCTAGTATATGACTTCGGTAAAACCCTCTTGGCAAAGTTAGATGCTAATGTCATAAAGATATTAAAGTCATGGTTCGGACTGGCACATCCGGCTGATCCCTCGACTCTATTTAGGGATCACAATAGTTTTGGGCTGAAATTAAAGAAACCTTCTGAACTCTACAAACACCTGAGAGTTACAAAAACGCATGTTTTGCAAAAGTCGCAAGACGAATTAGTTAAATCTCTCCCAAAAGACAAAAATGCCACAGACCTAGAATCTAGACTTCAATTCCACAAACAATTTATGGTAGGTGCACAGGCAAATAGAGCTGGGTTGGGCGCGAGAAAGAAAAGGGAAGACCGAGACATAGTAAAAACCTTTCTACAACAAGACGAAAATGACAGTTACAAAGTGCACGCTATGAATTTAGAAATGCAAAGTGAGTGGTTAACCATAGGCGAGTTTTGCATCCCGTTAGCTCTGAAGTGGCGCACCTTGCTGTATGACTGGTCTCCTGCCTTATTAAAATTCTATCTTAATGCCTTTCAAATTACCCTCCCTGACCAGAGTAACTTAGTTAGGTGGGGAAAAGCCTCTGAAAAATGTTGCTATACCTGTGGAGAGGCGATATGTACAGCAAGGCACCTATTGGTGGGATGCAAGGTGCTCCTTGATAGGGGTCATTACTCACATCGCCATGACAGAGTACTTCAAATCATACGTGAAGCCATAAGCCTTTCAATAGCTAGAGCCCAAAAAGGATTAACGACAAACAAAAGACAAATTAACTTTATAAAAGGAGGCTCAACTTCAAACTCCAAGAACAAGCCTTACTCAATCCTCAGTGCAGCACCTGACTGGACTATTTTAATGGACACGTATGAAAAGCACTATAAAATCCCAGAAGATGTGGTTGTTTCGACATCCAGACCGGACATTTTCCTTTTCTCCAGAGCTACAAAACGTATAGTACTTGTAGAGCTTACCGTACCGTGGGAAACTAACATACCCAAAGACCACGCGATAAAACAAAACAAATATTATGACCTCCTAAACGAATTAACAAAAAGCGGCTATGTAGTTAATCTATACGCTGTAGAAGTAGGAGCGAGAGGTATACCAGCAAAATCTCTCTATAACCTGCTGAAAGACCTTGGCTTGTCCAGAAGTGCAGTAAGTTCTATACTAGAACGAGTATCTAAAGCTGCATTAGCAGGTTCATACCAGATTTGGCAGGGCAGGGAGAGAAACACAAGTAGTGAAGGTGAGTGTTGATGTACGTCGGAAAGGGGCCCCTTAAACCTACACCCGTGTCACAAGTCTCGGGATCTGCTTGGGTTTCTCTCTCTGCCACACGATGGACCCGGCACCCGCACGGTGAATCCATGGAAGCTAAGAAGTTCGTCTCGAAGTAATCACCCATGCAATCAATGCATATTTGCCAACATTTAAGATGCCCTTCTTAAAGAAATCAGCTGGACGGGAGGCAACACCTCCCGTCCAGCTGATTTCTTTAAGAAGGGCATCAATAAACTGCCACTGCGTTTCTTCAAAGGCATTTTGTACTGCCTCTCGGGTATTTAATTTTTTTTCCGCCAAGAAGTTATCCAAATTCTGGAAAAGGTAGTAGTATGTAGGCGCAAGGTCTGGCGAGTAGGGCGGATGACGGAGGGCTTTCAACCCCAGTTCTTGCAACTTGGAGACCGTCTGCTGTGCAGTATGAGGTCGCGCGTTGTCGTGCAGGAGCAGCGGAGATGAGCAATTGACCAATGCTGGTTGGAGACGTGCCAGCTTCTCCATCATTGTGTTCAGTTCTTCACAGTACATACACATCTGCAGTAATGCTCACCCCGTTTGAAGCTGTGATGAATCACACCGGCGCTAGATCACCAAACAGTGACCATCACTTTGAAATGCGATGAAAATGTAACACTAATCAATATAGTGCAGGCGCCACAGGTAGTTGAGTGTGCAAAATATGAGGACCGCATTCTATAAACAGTTTTGAATTCAGAAAAGCTTGTAGAATATGATTCTGAATGTTGCCAGGAAGTTTCTTGGTCCAATTTTTTTTTATACCCCATTCCCTTGGATATCGAGTAAATGGACTGAACAAATGCTTTACAACAATTTTAATCATTGTTTTATTGAAAATATCCAATTGTTTCTTATGATTAAAGATACTTATAGCTACTAAGTGGAAATATAAAATAAAAAAAAAAAACAAAACAAATATTGCTGAAAAAAAAACATAAAAGGAAATTTTTACATAAGTAATCAAAAATTTTAATTTATATTTGTACAGTTTGTTTTTTTACCCTCGACGGAACGGAGACGGTATATGCGTTATTTGGCAGTTTTATAGTAACTTGTATACTTATTTATATTTATGTTGAAATTTAAAATAGAGATGGCAGCCCCCGACGGATATTCTTGGATTTTTTATTAAGTTCATAGCATAAATTCTTTAAGTCGGGGGTTTCAAAATTATTTTATTCTTTTTCAACTACGTTTAAACCGTCGTGTGTTTTTTCAAAATTTTTAATTTTGTTTTTATTTCAAACTTTTTAGAGAGCAAGCGTAGGTATTACAATTGAAAACCGCATCAGAATCAGACTAGTAGTTTTGGTTTTGCACAAACAAATGTTTACTGCAGCGCCCTCTGGTGAGTTGTCACTGTAACACTTATCTAAGAACATGCACCAATCAAAACCAAACCCGTCACTGAAAACCGCATCTAAATCGGACTCGTAGTTTTGGAGATAAATGGCAACATTGGTTTTACAAACAAATGCTTACTGCAGCGCCCCCTGGTGAGTTGTCACCGTAACACCTATCTAAAAACATGCACCAATCAAACCCGAACCCATCACTGAAAACCGCATCTAAATCGGACTCGTAGTTTTGGAGATAAATGGCAACATTGATTTGCACAAACATCCTTAGCACCCCAAACGCATGTACCGTCTCCGTTCCGCCGCGGGTAAAAATAAAAAAGTATTAAAAAGAAATAATAATAATAATACTAACAAAACATGCAAATCCTTATTATGCAAAATGTAGATACACATTCTCCTAAAAATGGAAAGTGTATTGCCGGTCCTCACATTTTGCATACTCAACTTCCTTTTGCTTATGCGTTATTGTACATTCAAGTACATTTTATAAATTACTCCTTTGTTTTCCTTATTATAAAAGTGATTGGCATTTATATTTGATCTTTGATTTATTTTCTACATCAGTGTTTCTGGGAAGTCGGCACTGATCCATGTGGAACTCCTACTATTATATTATGGAAGTCAGTTCAGTCAGTTCTCCTTCCTCTCTCACCTGAAATATTCGATTTGCGAGACAGGACTCTACAAGTAGATAATAGCTATGGGGTAGAGATGTCCTTGTCTTGCACAGGAGGCCTTTGTGCCACACCTTATCAAAGGCTGTTTGTATGTCCAGAAACACGGCAGAGCAGTATTCTATATTTTTTTCAAAAGAGGATCGTATAGGTCGATCGATACGATTTTTGTAATCATTTTATGTAATCATTTCTTTTTATAAAAAAAATATTACATAAAATATCCTTTTATGTAATATATTTTTTTTTCAACAATTTTTTATTTTGTTTTTTTATTTCCACTTAGTAGCTATAAGTATCTTTAATCATAAGAAACAATTGGATATTTTCAATAAAACAATGATTAAAATTGTTGTAAAGCATTTGTTCAGTCCATTTACTCGATATCCAAGGGTATAAAAAAAAATTGGACCAAGAAATTTCCTGGCAACATTCAGAATCATATTCTACAAGCTTTTCTGAATTCAAAACTGTTTATAGAATGCGGTCCTCATATTTTGCACACTCAACTCCATACAGCGCCCGCTCTAATAAACAAATGACTACTTTTGGAAAAAGAATTCCATGTTTTTAAAATAAAATAAATTTGAAATTAGAATTCGTAGCCAAACAACGGTTCGGGGTGTAAGTGGTTTATCAACATCTTTGAACCAAAGCCAACTTCACCTGCTCGTGGTGCACCCTGCTGACTGACAAACGAAGCTCTGACGAAAAGAGAGGTAGGGAGAGTAATTGTAAGCTACCCGACTGGGGAATGTACCTCCACCTCACAGAATACCGCAGCTAAATAACAATTCCCTTGAGGGTTGTTGTGTTCCTGCGAGTGAGTGAGGTCACCAGAAAAGAAAAAGATGCTGCGTTGGCAGCGGGGGTGGCGGCGCGCAAGTGATATATTATGTTGCGAGCGTTAAAACGGTTACGGTTACCGCTCCACATCAGGTGGGCCGTATGCTTGTGTGCCACCCGAAATAGTATATAAAAAAAAAATGAATTTGATTTGAAATGGCCAGTAGACTACTAAAAACACGCTCTAAAAAGTACGAAACAAGAAAATAGTCTCCGCTGAAATTATTATGTACATACTATTAGTGTTGCCGCATAATCGATCGAGTATCGATTATAATCGATTATTAGATGGGCCCCAAAATCACCCATACTATCGATTGCATTATCGATAGTATCGATATTCTCGATATAATCGATACTATCGATTTCAATTATTTAGCAATAGTATCGATTGTAATCAATTAATGGATTATAATTGTCTAAATGCCCAATATAATCGATTATATCGATAGTATCGATAACAATTAATATAGCAATATAATTGACTTAATCGATCGTATCGATTTAATCGATTTAATCTAACATTGGTTTAGATAGTATTGCATGCCTTTGCAACTATTAGTTAGATGAATAAGTATGAGCAAACTTAATAAAAGTTCTGTGATTGAGGGTACTTTAATAAAACTGCTACATTCTTAGTAAGCATTTATTATAATCACTCTTTGACGGTTCATTGTTATAGTTTGTGACGTTTCACAATGGGCTATGGATATATTGCAGATCAGTAACAGGAGCAATATAATCTAAACCAATGTAAGATTAAAACGATTAAATCGATACCATCGATTAAGTCGATTATATTGCTATAGTAATTGTTATCGATACTACCGATATAATCGATTATATTGCGCACTTGAACAATTATAATCAATTAATCGAGTATAATCGATAGTATTTCTGTATTATTGACATAGATAGTATCGATTATATCGAGAATATCGATACTATCGATAGTCTAATCGATAGTACGAGTGATTCTGGGTGAACACAATCGATTAATCGATAGCCGATTATTTTGCAACACTACATACTATAAAACAATTACCGACTTTTAAATAAACAACTTACTTACAGTTAACGTAGTATATTTTAACGTAGTTTTTTATACATCATGCTGATAGAGATATGTTTAAAGGATAGCCGTGGTCGTATGCCACCTATTGTAGCAAAACAGATTCAATAAAATAATGAAATTAAATCAGAGTGGCATATAAAAATAAAATAAAGAAAAAAAATGTTGGTCAGTCAAGTCTCAAAGTAGTCGAACAACCGGAAGTCCGGAACAACTATTCTTTTCTTTCTATCTAGCTATTATTATATATATAACATATATAATATCAACTCTTCTACTATGCAGTAGTATTATTTATATTACTTTTTTTGAAGTTATTAGACTTTTTAGTTTTAATAAGCCTGCTACAGCAAGAGTGTGCTTTGAACAGAACTTAGCAAAAATACGCGGACAAAACCGCGGGCAAAGCTAGTATAAAAGGTGTCTGTTTGTTTGTTAAAGAAATTGTAATATTTCATAGCCTTACTGCGATGCAGGAACCAAACCATAGCGCGATGAAATCTATCTAAAGCGCCATCTAGTTTTTTCTGACAAGAATTACGTAACCGTAAGTATATTTTTTTAATAATTCTTTATTCTGGTACAAGCATATAAATGTTGTTATTGATACACATTATAATCGGCTATGACCTGCCAATAAGCTTACAGTATACGTTTTTAGCCTTTATTTTAAGTTTTTATTTTGAATAATAATGAACAATAAATATCAAAACGGCCGCGGCAGTGTGTTTAAAATCGAAGTGTAACGTTTTTTTTCAATTATTATTTTTATGCAAACGCGTGATTTAAAAAAAAATATATATCACTAGCTGGCCGCCCCGGTTTCGCACGGCTAAAAAGTGGTGCTTTATTTCCTCGCAATTTTTTAAATTTTTCTCTTCGTATGAACCATCCTCGTACTTACCTCGGAATATTCTAAAAAAAGAATTAGCGAAATCGGTTCAGCTGTTCTCGAGATTTGCGGTTAGCAACAAATTCAGCGATTCATTTTTATATTCTAGACTAGCTGAAGCCTGCGACTTCGTTCGCGTGGACTTAATGATTCCGGCGTATTAATAAAAATACAAACTAATGTAGATACATAAGAAAATACTTGTTATACGTTAAAAGTCATTTTTTATATTTAACATTGTAACCATAGTTTAAAAAAAATATAAAATAAATTACGGGATTCTTTCCTTCGGGAGCTAATGTTCTAAGCTTGACCAGTGAATTTTAGTGACTTCTTTATTGTCATAGCAAAGCAAGTGGTCACAGAGTACTGTGTACGTTTAAAATAAAAATGGATTTTTTTTTGGAGAAGAGTGGTATACGCGGAATTAATTCAGTTTCACCGGCACCACTCCCAGTGAGAATCTCAGCTTCAATTATATTTCGCTGCAAAGCATTAACTTTACTTCAAGAAGGAGATCTTCCCCAAATTTATTAATATTCTTGAAAACTCTTGGGCACATAAAGTTCTATCTACAGGTTCTAGTGCCTTACTGTTGGCCATTTCGCATTCATCTCAAACGATTAGACAGCAATCCTGAAACACCTTCGCTTTGTCACAGTTTCGTGTCACAGAGCATGTCCGTGTTTCAATTCTGTTTAAATCGAGTAGGATAATGAACATTGTATTTGCGTCCTTCCGCCTAGTAGTAATATGGCTGCAATACCTGGCGATGCTGCTGCGAGATATTATTTTGGCGCCTGATTTCAGCGTGGATTGTTCTCGTCAGGTATGTTTTTCCAGTCCCTCCTGGAGCATCTAAGAAAAACAGTTTCCCCTCGCTGCTTAAAACACTTTCCACCACCAAATCAAATAAACTCTGATCTTGCTACATAGCGTCCCGCAAATGCACGTATCCTTCTGGTTTATGCGAATATATACCAATCGTTCCATTTCAATTTTAGCGTACATGTCTTTAATAAACTGACTAAATAGACCACGTTACCTTTGTAAATAAAATTGCGTCTAACTTGTAGCAGGTAAGAATAAAAGTAGCACCCCGCGGTTTTTTTTTTACAATACATTCAATATTTTGTTAATCTATTTATTGTTATTTTAATTAACTTTTTTAGTTCTATTTGCTATTATAGCGTGTTTTTTTTTACTTTTTTTTTAAAACTATAATTTATTGTAAACACGTGTTGTTTAAGCAAATAAATTTAACTTTGTTCTGCATCAGGTGATCCAAATCTTGGATCCTCAACAAAAAATGCTCATCAGGCTGAACAACTTTTGCTAAGGAGTAATTTTTAAATTTCTTATAGTTTACCTAAACCATTAAGGTTCTGCATCAGGTGTTCCAAATCTAGGATTTTTATACCTCAACAAAAAATGCTCATCAGGTTGAACAACTTTTGCTAAGGCGTCATTTTTATATTTCTTATAGTTTACCTGAACCAATAAGGTTCTGCATCAGGTGTTCCAAATCTTGGATTTTTATACCTCAACAAAAAATGCTCATCAGGCTGAACAACTTTTGCTAAGGTGTCATTTTTATATTTCTTATAGTTAAGCTGAACCATTATGGTGCTCCATCAGGTGTTCCACTTTCCAAAATAAATTATACCCTATATGTTGCCCAGGCTTAACAGCTATATAACACAAAAAGTTTCATTCGAATCCGTCCAGTACTTCCAGAGACTAGCGTGTACAAACAGACAAACAGACATACAGACAAACAGACAGACATTTTTTTATAAATTCTTACTCTATTACTATGTCTCCATCGCCTCCAATTGTTTTTTTGTAAATATATTCAATGTACAGACACATTATTTTTACTGTTAACGCGCTGGACCGCGGACAGTCTGGTATTCTGGTAGATTGTGCTATGACGCCGGGACGCGTCGAAATTTTGGACAGTGTTAACAATGAGTGATTGATCGCTGGGTGACCTCGGAACACTGAACTGTGCAACTGGTGAACGTATTCCTATTATTATTATTATATATATATTCCTGTCCTTAAACCCTTATTCCTGTCTGCGTGAGCCCGTACGGATTACGGTGAACCCGCGTCAAGAATCGGGGTAAGTTTAGATTAAGTAATAATTATTAAATTATTGGTAACAGACGTATTTACTCAACACCGAGCAATGTATTCTAGGTCAATACTAAGGCCTACTCGACCTGCACGTGGTGCACCCTAATAATTAGTCTATATATAAATCCGTACGCAAGTGACGTTGTAGACTAGACAGAATAAGCTAATTCAAGCATAACAATGGCAAATAAGTATTTTTTTTTATTTAAATTAAAATACATCTTATCTCTGTTTAACTTCTTTATTTATGTTGTTCTTTATATATGTCTTGGGGTGTAAGTGGCTCACCACGATCTTTAGAGACAAAGTCAACTTCAGCTGCACGTGGTGCACCCTTTTTTATACTACGTCGGGTAGCAGACTAGCATCCGGCCCGCCCGATGTGAAGCGGCTACCGCAACCGTACCAACGCTCGTAACATAATACATCACTCGCGCGCCGCCACCCCCGCTGCAAACGCATCATCTCGTTCTTTTCTGGTGACCTCACTCACTCGCAGGAACACAACAACCCTGAAGGGAATTGTTATTTGGCTGCTATATTCTGTGAGGTGGAGCTACATTCCCCAGTCCGGTAGGGAGCGTAATTGTAAGCTACCCAGCTTACAATTACGCTCCCTACCTCTCTTTTCGCCAGAGCTTCGTTTGTCAGTCAGCAGGGTGCACCACGTGCAGGTGAAGTTTGCTTTGGTTCAGAGATGTTGATAAACCACTTACACCCCCTAACCCTGCCGACTAACGGGACGGGAACCCACCACACATTCTCGCCACTGTATTGAAATATGAGCTGTCTGATTATTTGTAGAATTTAATTTTTTAGTTAAAAAGCTAAAATAAATTTAAAAGACGAGAAGACCCTATAGAGTTTAATAAATAAATAAATTAAAAATTATTTATAAAAGAAATTAAGTTAAAATGAATTTATTTATTGTTGGGGTGATAGAAAAATAAATTTAACTTTTTTTAGAAGTTAGACATAAATAAGTGAGTAAATGATCGAAAATTTTTGATTATAAGAAAAAATTACCTTAGGGAAAACAGCGTAATTTTTTTTTTAGTTCTAATAAAAAAAAAAGTTTGCGACCTCGATGTTGGATTAAGATAAAATTTAAATGCAAAAGTTTAAAATTTTGATCTGTTCGATCGATTTTAATGATAATAAAACCTATGTAGACAGGATTAACAGCGGCGACCATGAAAAAAGGCAATGAGCAATGAAGTCCAGTGCAGTCCCAGGGGTAAAACTACGGCTGCCTTCGAACTAACAACGTATTTAATCAGAAATTAGTAAATCGACATATCGTAACTATTATTAAATAATGTGGCCGTGTGGTTTCCGGCAGACTAGAATAGAATCACTCCGTCTCTTCCCGTGGATGTCGTACAAGGCGACTAAGGGAAATACATTATCAAATATCGATCAGGCCTCCCCAACCCGTCTAGCCAGCGTGGGGAGTGTAGGCCAAATCCTTCTGTCTGGGACGGACAAGAGAGGGTCGTGCTCCTGTAGTGGAGACTAAAATGACCTGATGATGATGATTAAATAACAAAATAATATTAAGATGGACTGAGAAATATCACATTGTTTTTTATAATTCAGATATCTTGATATTATTGTCTGGACTTTCAAAAATAAACTTGGCAACCGCTCGTCGGGAGATTACAAAGGTAATAAATCACGAAAAAAAGAACAAAAATGTAGATTCAAACAAAGTCTGGTAAAACATCGTAAATAATTTTGTACGTTTTGAAGTATTTCCTAGGATATGAGTTAAATTTCTCAAACTGAGTGGAAAAAACGAAGAATCATTTCTCATCCGTAGAGTAACCTTAATAAATAATAAATATTACTAAAACTTGGCCGTGTGGTTTCCGGCAGACTAGAATAGAATCACTCCGTCTCTTCCTGTGGATGTCGTACAAGGCGACTAAGGGAAATACATTATCAAACATCGATCAGGCCTCCCCAACCCGTCTAGCGTTGGGAGCGCACCATTGACTTGATTTCCCGCTTTCACCAAACCTTTCTTCAAAAATTTCTCCAAACTATCTTATCCAGTAATTTAGATTGGTATCCATTATTAGAGGCTATAATTTTTATAGTATTTAATAACAGGTTGATCATTTGAAATTAGGATAAAGGAGCACTGTAGATGTTGGAGGTGAAAGAAAACAGATTCCAATTTTGCGGAACACCTGTGGACGGAAGAACATAGTTTTAATAAATCACACAATTTTAGGGCCCTGCATGTAGGTATGTAACAAGGGAAAACGAATGAATGCTTTGCAGGCTTTAGAGATCAATAGGCTGTTACACCATGACCAGGGTTTTAAATTTACAACTAGATATAAATAGATGCCCCTTATTAAATTATTTCGTACGAATTTATTCTCACATAATGTTATTTACATGCAGGAATGTTTTTTTTAAATTTATAATTTGACTTATTCTAACACTTGACATAAATATTAACACGGGACATATTATTATTAATTTCTTTTTACGACATTAACAAAGTATTTTATTAAAATTTCAATTTACATAAACTTTAATTATCATATATTTTATCGTAATTATCTTAACATATTTATAATTTTATTACACTGTATCAATTTAATTTTACTAAACAGACTAAAATTTACCCCGAGTTAGTGGTAAATCTCCATAAAGTGACAACACAGGTGGGTAAGAATACCCTTTTAATATTTTTAATTTTAAATGTCGTTGATTACACAGTATTGGTGTAATTGTGTGTATTTTGGGGTGTAAGTGGTTCATCAACATCTTTGAACCAAAGCCAACTTCACCTGCACGCGGTGCACCCTGCTGACTGACAAACGAAGCTCTGGCGAAAAGAGAGGTAGGGAGCGTAATTGTAAGCTACCCGACTGGGGAATGTACCTCCACCTCACAGAATACCGCAGCCAAATAACGGTTCCCTTGAGGGCTGTTGTGTTCCTGCGAGTGAGTGAGGTCACCAGAAAGGAAGGAGATGCTGCGATGGCAGCGGGGGTGGCGGCGCGCGAGCGATATTTTATGTTGCGAGCGTTAATATGGCTACGGTAACCGCTTCACATCAGGCGGGCCGTATGCTTGTCTGCCGCCCGAAGTCGTATAAAAAAAAAAAAAGTATAAAAATGTTTTGTAGAAACACAAACACATTCTGTTTATCTTGATAATGCCTTAGCGGCGAAACCGGTCGGAAATATTAAACATAATAACGTGGAACAGTACAAGTGTTTTATAATAACATTATGATAATAATGTTGACGAGCTCGGTGGTCGAATGGTTAGCAATGGTCACTTTGACACCGAGCTCGCGGGTTCGATCCCCGCACAAGGCAAACATGTGTGTGCATGAACATGTCTGTTTGTCTTGGTCTGTGTGTTTTCTATGTATTTTAAGTAACTATGTATTTACAAAAAAAAAAAAAGTATTTAAGTACTTTTATCAGTACCCTTAGCACAAGCTTTGTGCTTAATTTAGGACTAGATGGCGCTGTGTAAATTGTCCAGAAATATTTATTTATTATTATTTATTTATTTATTTATTCCAACAATCAACAGTATCAACTTTATTTCGGTTATCTATAATAATAAAAGGCTTTGTCCTCACTGACTGACTGACTGACTGACTGACTGACTGACTGACTGACTGACTGACTGACTCACTAATCAACGCACAGCCCTAACCGCTGGGTCTAGAGATTCCAAATTTGGCAAGTAGGTTCCTTATAGGTAGGTAGAGCCTACAATACCCTCCGTGTCCAATATAATAACGCATTCAGGGTGTTGATGGCGCTGCCGCGATTCTGTAGTGCGTCAGGTATGTTTGCAGAATATCGTGTGGATTGCTTCTACGCTACCATGCGCAAACGATGCGCATCCCTGGTGCGCAGAGTACGTGCCAGCGCCAACAACATCCTGAGTATGATCGCGAGCAGACTGGACTGCATGTATGTCAACCATTGCTGCGCAATATCGAATGGGATTGCGCGGCAGTGATTGTCTGTATTTAGATATTATTATTGATTATATTTGATTATTGTTCAACCAACTTACTAACATTATTTAGTTATAAGGATAAATTGTTACTAACAAAATGGGCAAATAGTCTGAAATAAAGATTTATTATTATTATTATTATTATGACATTTATTTATTTCTAATACCTTATTTATTACATTTTTTAATATATAATATAAAAAAAAATATACATTAAAAAATATAAAAAACAGAATCCCTCCCGATAGCGGGAACAAGGTCCAAACTATCGGTAGTCAAGGTCACAGAGACAGAAACCTCCTCACAATACGTGCCGTGCTGAGGAGGACAGCTTTCTGTATCTGACCCTTGATCCAGCTTCCCAACGCGAGCTTCTTGAGGTGTTGGTCGAAGCTCTTGGCGATTAAACCATTAACCGTCACAACTATCGGAACAATCACTGTTGAATCGACGTCCCACATGGCGGTAATCTCATGAGCTAAATCAAGATACTTAGATAATTTATCTTTTTCAGCTTTCACGAGATTAACGTCATGTGGGATAGCGACATCAACAATGACTGCTTGGCGCGTTGATCGATCTATTATCACGATGTCAGGTTTATTGGCTACAATAGTCCTGTCAGTGATAATAGATCGATCCCAGTATAATGTGGCATGGTCATTTTCGAGAACTGCTTCCGGCATATACCTGTAGTACGGTACCTCGATAATCACAAGGCCATATCTCAAGGCAAGCTGCTGATGAATAATCCTGGCTACTTGGTTATGTCTGTGCAAGTACTCGCCGTTAGCAAGATAAGAACAACCGGAAATTACATGTCTGAGGGATTCCCCAGGCAGATGACACGCCCGACAGATATCAAGCGTGCCATCCTTCATGATATATTTCCGGTAGTTATTCGTCTTGATAACTTCGTCCATAATTCCACAGACAAACCCTTCGGTTTCCCCAAAGAGGTCCCCGAAACGCAGCCAGGTTACGGATGCAACGTGATCTACATCGGGCCCATGCAGAGCCCGGTAGAACCGTCCATGCAGCTCTTTGCCTTGCCATATGGTCATGCGATCATCAATACTTAATACTACAGGTTTACGCCAGTTCTCGTTAGCCAAAGACAAAGGGGTTAATCCACGATCGATACCCACCACATCCCTATGCATTTCCACGTCAGCATGTAGGAAATATTCCCTGAGGCTGCATATCTCCCGATTATGTAGAGTCTTAGCATTTAAAAAGCCTCGACCGCCACATTTTCGAGGGATATACAACCTCATTACTGATGATCGTGGATGATGCATACGGTAGGTGGTTAATATCGTTCGGACTTTCCGGTCAACAGCGTCAAGCTCAGTTTGAGTCCACTTGAGTATGCCAAAGGAATATATTAAGACCGGCATGACCCAACCATTGTAAGCACGCACTTTATTGCCCCCTGATAAAAGACTATTAAGTACTTTTTTCAGGCGGCCAAAGAAACGTTCTTTCAGTGATTGCTTCATGTCTGTCTCAGTAATTCCCAAATTTTCAGACATACCCAAGTACCTGTAGGTCTCAGTTTCCGAAAGGGATTTCAAGTGTATAGTATCTGAGAGTTCGAGTCTCTCAGATACTAATATCTTCCCCTTCTTTACATGTATGATCGCACATTTGTCTATACCAAATTCCATTTTAATAGATCTACTAAAGTTTTCAGTTACCTTTAGTAAAGCCATTAATTGGACTTTGCTACATGCAAAGAGTTTTAAGTCATCCATGTATAGAAGATGAGATATAGCCTGACCTCCCCTTCGCAATCTGTAGCCTAGCTTTGAATCCTCTAGTATTGTGCTTAAAGGATTCAAAGCTAAACAAAACCACAAGGGACTCAAACTGTCACCTTGGAATATACCCCTTTTAATCTTAATTGGTTCGTCGTCCCCACTGATAGACCGGAATCCTGGATAGAGAAGGACTGTTCTCCATTGCCTCATACATGACTTTAGGAAAGTGCATAGAGTTGTATCTATTTTATACAACTCTAAGACCTTTATAAGCCATGTATGAGGCACCGAATCATAGGCCTTCTTGTAATCTATCCAGCATGCCGATAGATCTTTGTGGTTTCGACGTACCTGCTGATTAATGGCCATGTCAATAAGGAGCAACTCCTTGGTACCACGAGACCCATTCTTACATCCATTCTGAGTAGCACACATAACATTATTTGTATCAATATGATGCGCAATTTTGCTTCTCAGAATGGATGTAAGTAGCTTATAGATGGTTGGTAAGCAGGTAATCGGTCTGTAGTTTTTGGGGTCCGTGGTACTTCCGGATTTATAAAGAAGGTGAGTGACACCAGTGGTCATAAAATTGGGGAGAGAATCGGTATCTAACGCATGTTGGAATTGATGCGCTAAACAAGCATGTGAACTCGGTAGCCATTTTAGCCAATAGTTTTGCAATTTGTCCGGTCCTGGCGATTTCCAGTTAGCCAAGGACCGAACAGCATTGACTACATCGTCTTTAGTGATGGCTACAGTTGTCATAGGTCTTATCGGTTCACATGCTTGTTCAAACGTTTCAATCCATTCATCGTTAGTGTGACTGACAGGCACCGACCAGATGTTTCGCCAGAATAAATTCATAGCTTCTACATCTGGCAGATGCATATCAGTCACACTTTGTCCGGGTCGCTCCCAAATTCTATACACCTTCTTCTGGTTGTTTTGAAACATGCGATTTTGCATATATCGATCCACACGTTTCCGATATCTACGTATGCGGTTTGCCCATGCATAGACTTTTTGTTTAAATAAGTCTATACGTTCTGTGACCCGTGACAAATATTCCTGTGGTACAATATTAGTACCAATAAATGCTCGGGTCACAAAACGCATAACCCTAGGGCGGGTGTTACCCGCCCTGAAACTAATAAGTTTACCAATGAGAACCCTGGCATCAGCTATACGCTTCTCAATTCTATATTGCCATGCAGGTTTTTCGTGAGCAGGTCGTGTGGTTCTGTCACAATTTGGAAATTTAACATGAGCCACACGACATGCAGTAACCGCTGCACAATATAAAATTGAGTGCGTATCTACCAAGTTTTCACTGTTATCAAAATAGTTTGATAACAGTGAGTCCAAGGCTCCCATTAGTTGCCTATTTTGTCTATTCATGGGCAAACGCGGTATATCAGGTCTATGTTGAATGGGTACGTACCGATACTCAGCAATCGCATGTTCCAAGGTGCTCCTTAATTCATTATACCTGTTCCCCACAGTGTTAGCCGTATCACTTGCATCTTCTCCGTCAAAAAATGTGGGTTCTGGAACATTTGCAATGGTTTCTGTTATAGTGCATTGACTTTGTGACGGTTCTGAAATGATACGACTATCCTGTACTTGGGAACGCAACCTGTCAAGTGTGGCATCATCCAACAGATGGCAACGTTGGATGGCCCGCACTTGATCCGATAATCGTTGGGCCGAGACGTTGAGTGCTGGTTCAAGAGCCTGAAACACAGAAAGCATCCTAACACGATACGCAGTGAGGTTAGTTCCCCCCTCTGTGACCTCATAGTACGATCGCATGACATTCTCGTTTACTTCTTGAGTCCATCTCATGCGACGCACTGCACCACCGACAGCGGGGACCCTGTTCGCGGTACGTTGCCCACGTGGTCCTAAACTAATCGGTGGTCGTCCTCGCCGGCGTACTGGTCTTGGCGACGCCGGGGGAGTCAGAAACTCGTCACTCGAACTCGACGCTACTGCAACCGGCTCGTATGTGCTATGTACCGGAGGTGACGGCTGCGAGGCGGAGTTCAGCGACGAGTCTTCTTGAGGTGTTCCTTGTGCGTTACGTTTTCTGGCTCTTGTCAGCATTTAGTTTTTCCATTTTATTTGATTTTCAATGTACATATTTTGTTATG
Organism: Hypsopygia costalis; assembly: GCA_937001555.2. Classification (NCBI taxonomy): domain Eukaryota; kingdom Metazoa; phylum Arthropoda; class Insecta; order Lepidoptera; family Pyralidae; genus Hypsopygia; species Hypsopygia costalis. The sequence goes on along the minus strand of OW443340.2, from coordinate 3,031,157 downwards.
TTTGACATTATTGACAATGTCATTTTGTATAGGAAATTTTAATGTGAACAGCATTTTGCTTTTATATTTTCGGAATTGTCCGCTTCTCAATACTTCTTATTTTATTAAAAACTTTTATTTTATTTAGTATAGGATTCAAATTGATGAAATAGGATGTAAATCGATAAAATTTAACTATTAAAATAAAATTTCTGAATTTTGATGTGAAAAACCGTCTGTTGACATGTAGTGTTGCCAGTCCTTTATTATTATTATTATTTGTATCTCTCTTAAATCACGGGTCAAGCCCGGTCATTTGATAGGCGTGCGCGGGGATATGGATCCAACGCGCAGAGGCCCCTTTGAGAAGTTTGATGTAATGTTGTACGCCCGCCGTGACCCGCTCCAGGATATGTCAATGGAACGATATACCCATGAGCAGGTCTCGGCAGGCGTTGAGACTATTGCGAAGTGTGATGGAAAATAAATGGGCTATGGAGATGAGATCTGGGTGAAATTAATACCGGGCTATTACAGAAGAGGGACGGACGCCTGCCATAACTGCTTTTATTGCTAGTTATTTCCGGCAGGCGGTGGCTTGCCACTCACTAGATGGGCCCCCGAAATGCCAGGAAATCGGCCGGGGGCAACACCGGTGTGAGTGACTCAGGGATGTCGAGAGGTGTGCTGCGCTTTCTCCGAAGTTACTCGCGGCGTGATGCCCTTTAACACTTCCACCCCTGGAGCATATAGCTCTAGCGGCTCCTCTCTGGACGGCCAATGAAGGCAAGCCAGAGCTGAGAGTCCTGCGGGCCTTCTTGTGTTTACACTCCGACCGATGAAGACACGTCGGAGACGAAGGCCCTGACCGACTCTCTGGAGACTCGGGTCCGTGGTGTCGCTACTCACACAACAGCTCGCCACACAAGCTGCCCTGCGGACTTATTATTATTATTATTATTATTATTATTATTATTATGACGTCTAGGGGTGCACTAAGAAAGGATTTTTCAAATTTCGTCCCCTAAGGGGGTGAAACGGGGGTCATAAGTTTGTATGGGGAAACTAGATTAGTTGGACTATTTTGTCCGAAACTTTACACGAGTACTTCTAAAGATAAATGAGTAAACACGTGTTTCAGGACTTTTAGAAATTCAACCCCTAAAGGGGTAAAATGAAGTGAAAAAATCTGAAAATCGTCATGGGTATTGTTTTTATGGTTTATCGGGTCGCTGATTACGAAAACAACAACTATTTTATAATCCAACATAGTCGACGTGACATAAAATCACCCCTATGGGGGTGCGAAGGGGTTCAAATGTCATAATATGAAAATGGGTGTTGATTCCAAGGTTTTCTGGGACGTCAATTACGAAAATGGCATCGATTTGAAAATATAACATAGTGGACACGAAATTACTTAAAAGGATTTTTCAAATTTTACCCCTAAGAGGGTGAAACAGAGGTCCACAGTTTGTGTAGGGAAATGAGATTAGTTAGACTATTATAACCTAAACTTTACACGAGTACTTCTATAGATAAATGAGTGAACACGTGTTTCAGGATTTTTCGAAATTCAACCCAAAAAAAAAAGGAATAAAATGGGGTCAAAAAGTCTGAAAATCATCAAGCAAATTATTGTTTTAATATTTTGTCGGATCGCTGATTAAGAAAACAACAACGATTTTAAAATTCAACGTAGCTAACGTGACCATCATCATGTAATTTTTTTAAACTTTGATTTATCCTTTTTATGCGGATGAAATAAGACTTGTGTGTTGACTGAAGTGTTCCTTCATAATCCTAATAAGTTTTTAAATTTGTATTTGGCGTCAATCAGTGCTTATACAATCGCGGGCGGCCGGCGCGGCGAGGGCGGGACGGGTGTAGTAGTTATCTGGAAAGTTCTTGCGTCCGTATTTAGTACAATTAAAGGTACTACATGAAGGTGGTTGCGTTGCGTGTTAGACTTGACTTAATAGGATAGAGGATAATCTAGAATGCGCGAATTTCACACGAGCGAAGCCGCCGGGAAAAGCTAGATAGTAACAGGCTTTTGTCCTCACTGACTGACTGACTGACTGACTCACTAATCAACGCACAGCCCAGATCACTGAAGCTAGAAACCTGAAACTTTGGATATGTGTTCCCTATACAATGTAAGCGCACACTAAGACGGGATATTCCGAAATTTCACCCCTAAAAGGTTGAAAATAGGGGGTTGAAAAAAAACCCTCTTTTTGGAAACCGATTCACCTACGATTTTGAGACTCACTGGAATAGTTGTTCATAAAAAAGGGGATGTTTATGGGTAACTGATTAACTTTTGACCAGCGTCCAACCAAGAAATGTCTAAAAATGTTATATTTATATTTTAACTAGCGGCCCGACCACGCTTCGCTGTGGCTCAATCTTTTCGTTTCCATCCATTTCCTTAGAGATGGCGCTGTATGTGAAAAAAGATTTTCCCGCTTTTCTTTTATAAACCTCACGGAGCCCGAGACCTTTCCAACGAATGCAAAACCGTGGAAATCGGTTCGTGCGTTCTGGAGTTATAGCGTCAGGAAGGAAAACCCGACTTATTTTTATATAGTAGATTAACTCATCACTAAATGGTGCTATACCTAGCATTTATACAGCGCGCTATGGAAAGGGTATGTACGAAAGATTATTTCAAACCATGGGGTTATCAATGACGGTTTATCGCTCACCTCAGCCCAGTAGTTACCCCCGGAGGTTGTCCATCGCGCGCGTAGGGCGTAAAAAAAACTGCGTCCTTCAAATGAAGCTACATTTGGTGCAGAAAATTAATTGAAAAATCTATTCAAAGTACCGACTTTATGGGGTATACCTACTTAATATAAGAATTTCGGTATTTTTAAACAATGACTTCAAGATTGACTAAATTTATACTTGTGGAAGGTGTGATGATGCCCCATACCATTATAGCTGTGGAAGGTGATGGAGCTGTCCTGTTCCGCTCCATCTCCTACCACTTGCATGGAACGGAGGTGTATCATCAGGAGGTTCGTGCCAACATTGTTCACGTATTAAACAACTGGAACGATGAGTTGTTGAGTGAGGACAATAAGGGATGCGCTGTTGAGGAATCTCTCTTTATACCCCGCCTTCCCATTATTCCAACAGACCACCCCGTTAAATTTAAGAGACTTAAATTTCCCATAAAGGTGTTTTGCTATGACCATTAACAAAGCTCAGGGGGCAGTCTCTAAACGTCGCTGGTGTTGTTTTCAGACAGGACTGTTTCTCTCATGATCAGTTGTATGTAGCTTGCTCAGGAGTAAGTTCTCCTGGAAGCCTTGCAATTTTGGCTCGTGATGCGAATGCCAACAATATTGTTTACCGGGACGTCTTAACCTAAATGGTGCATGTTTGTAATAATGGTCAATATGAAACGGTCCTTTAAGGTGAAAAAATGAAATATCTGGAATCTTAACAAAAATAGACCCAAATCAGGAGTGATCCCGTAGCGAAACGGGTACTTTGCTAGTATTACATAAAAGGCTAACTTTAATATGCAACACCTGTGGTGGTAATTTGTATTTAACATTATATTCCGCAGCAATGTTGCAAACATTTTCCTAAAAAATGTTTTTTTTTTAATATGAGAGGAAGCAAACGAGCAAGTGGGTCATGGTGGGTAAATAACGATAATGATTTATTGCTTTGACAAAAAATCGGTTGTCTGTAAAGTCGGTTTACTGACCATACTTGAACGTGACAACGTCATAAGAAAATACTGAAAAAATGCAAACATTCCATGTTTGCATTTTTCAAAATAAAATTTTAATGGAAAACGCCTCAGAGCGAGGTAACGCCGCATGAGTCATGTTTTTTCGTGCGTGCAGCCGGCTCCATCGAATTATAAGACGTTGTCACCTCAAAAATAGAAGGATTTGACAGACGAGAAGTTTGAATGCAGAATAGGCAGAGACCAGAAAACCAAGGAAACGCCATGAATTTTACCAAACGCTAGCAAACCCAGTCGCAGTACAAAAAGCTTGTTGCTGATAAATTCAAATGAAAATTAATTTACTCATCAACGTGACTTCCAAACTTAATAAGCTAAATCCCTTTGAGTCGCCATCTTAGGTCGCCACTCAAAGGGCGGTTAGCTGTTAATAACCGATCCGGTGCAATGGACCGAGGAAAGTGTATTTTAGCTTAATTTAAAGTAATGTACTATCTTGTATGAAGTCTTTTGGAAGTTAATTAATCCTTGAGACGTTGTAGAGATTAATGAACTTGGGCTTCTGGGAAATTTACAGGTAAATATTATAAGTGATTTTGTGTCTGAGGTTCTATTTTTTTTTTATATATTACGTCGGGTGGCAGACAAGCATAGGGCCCACCTGATGTGAAGCAGTTACCGAAGCCATATTAATGCTCGCAACATAACATATTGCTTACGCGCCGCCACCCCCGTTGCCACCGCTGCAACTCCTTCCTTTCTGGTGACCTCACTCACTCGCAGGAACACAACAACCCTCAACGGAATTGTTATTTGGCTGCGGTATTCTGTGAGGTGGAGGTACATATCCCAGTAGCTTACAATTACGCTCCCTACCTTTCTTTTCGTCAGAGCTTCGTTTGTCAGTCAGCAGGGTGTACCACGTGCAGGTGAAGTTGGTTTGGATCAAAGATCTTGATGAACCACTTACACCCCAGACTTGTTTTTTTTTGTAATACACATCTCAGCATTAAAATGGTTTTTTAACATTAAATTTCTATCCGGACTTAGCTCTATTTATTATCATCATCTTCAATCCTTATTCATCCCACTTCTGGGATACTTCTTCTTCTTCCTCTGAACACACCCCATTGTACAATCGGTAGAACACACAAAGGGACGCCAAATCTCTTCTCAGACGTAAAGGTTCTAAACCGTCTGTCAGTTTGGGATCATTAACAATCCTCACAGCACGCCTTTGAATCGAGTCATAAGGTGCAAGCTGGTATCTAGGCGCTCTCGCCCATAGATGGCACAAGTACTCCATGGGCCGTACTTGAGCTTTGTAAAGCATAAGTCTTTGCCGCGGGTTGAAGTACTGCTTCGCCCTGTTGAGCACACCTAGTTTCTTCGACACCAGCTTTATCTTCCCCTCCAGGTGACAACGAAACTGGACGTCGCTGGAGAATTCAACTCCGAGAATCCCAATGTTTTTGGCGATGGTCTATTTTAAGATCGTATTTATCAGTGTTTACGAAATATGAGAAGATACGTAAAAATATCATACATGTTATATTATTAGAGGTAAACAGCTTTATTATGCGCAGTGACTTTATTTTCATACATTTGATTATAAATATTCCGTTTGTATTTATGAAAATTTTATTTCATAAGTATCTTTTTATGATATTGTGATTTTAGATCAATCAACAATGATTTCAGCATACTGTGGCACAGCGGCTTTTGATACCTAGATATATGATATATAATGTAGACCTATGATATATATGTACTAGCTGTACCGGCAAACGTTTTTTTTGCCATATAAATTTAGGGGTTGATGGTAATGAATGAAAATTTGAAGTTGTATGTATTTTTCAACGTTAGATCATATTAAAATAAAAATAAAAAATTTCGTCACTAAAATTAAAAAAGAATATTTAGTGGTGGGTCACCCTTACCATTTAGGGGTATGTTAAATAGATGTTGGCTGATTCTCAGACCTACCCGATATGCACACAAAATTTCATAAAAATCCCGCCGTTTCGGCGAAGTTTGGTAACAAACACTGCGACAGGAGAATTGTATATATTAGATGAATATACAGTCTTACTTCATGTTCATGTCACATAATCACACTCAAACGACACACATGCGCACAACACACTCATCGTCTCATCATAAAAAATCACACCCTTATCTCTGCATAATCAGACTTTCAGGTATTTTATACTTTTTTTATTTATTTTTTTATTTATACTACGTCGGGTAGCAGACAAGCATACGGCCCGCCTGATCTGAAGCGGTTACCGTAGCGATATTAACGCTCGCAACATAAAATATCGCTCGCGCGCCGCCACCCCCGCTGCCATCGCAGCATCTCCTTCCTTTCTAGTGACCTCACTCACTCGCAGGAACACAACAGCCCTCAAGGGAACCGTTATTTGGCTGCGGTATTCTGTGAGGTGGAGCTACGTTCCCAAGTCGGGTAGCTTACAATTACGCTCCCTACCTCTCTTTTCGCCAGAGCTTCGTTTGTCAGTCAGCAGGGTGCACCGCGTGCAGGTGAAGTTGGCTTTGGTTCAAAGATCTCGATGAACCAGTTACACCCCAAACTGTTGTTGTTTGGCGCTGTTTTATTCCTCTCGGCGGTTAAGTGATTTTCCTAAAGGTGGGAGCTGAAAATCAGTGATTTGCCACTAGGGGCAATATTTTATCATTGAGCCTCCAACCTATTGGTGTAGCCTGAGCACTTGCGCGCTTTTTAAACATTTTCATAATTTGTGAATTTTTGTTTGCATTTATTTAAGTATTTGTCACTCTCTTAGACTAAGTGAAATGAGTAACAGCTACCCAATAAATGTTGTATTTATCTATCTATTATTCCTTATTATAAACAAGGACTGGAATTCGTTTTTTAAAAAAGAAAAATGGATCACGTATTCGTATAACAAAACCGTTATAATCAACAGGAGGTAATTAATGATTTAAATAATTAACTAGCACAAGAATAATGCTAAGAGAACTGTCCATCACGCTCGAATGTCGCTGCCCAAGTGAAGTGACGATGGCTCGGCCGCTCTCGGCTCGCCTCGCCCCACTGCCGGCTCGCCGGAAGTCACGTGACTCGCTGTAGTCATGCTTCATTTTCATCAATTGTTAACACTATCTTTATTTTCCTTCGTAGGTGTGTCTAAGGAACTCTGTCACTGTCACTCCAATTATCATGCAAGTTAACCCAAATACAATGTGTCTCGTTTCCTTAGTGACAAACTTTGATCCCGAAAACTAGACATAAAATTATCGAGAAAAATATATATATTTTTTTTAAATAACCACCTTATTCAATTTTTATGGCAATTTTAAAGTTAGTAACATTGAAAGTTACCTCAATAGGTAATAGCATTTGGGGAAAAAATCTGCCCATTAACTAAAAACAAATGTATTTTCTAGGTAAAACATACCAATAGCTAGCAACTAAAAAATAAAAATCAGGTGTTACGTCCTTCGAATGAAAAAAAAATCAATCAATCTCCTGGCTTGTTCCCTATTTGGGGTCAGCCCTCCTGATACATTTACGCCACTCTTGACGATTTTGTGTCATTTCCGGTGATAGGCCCATCGTCAGCATGTCATTATGGATGGTTCGTATCCAGGTAGTTAGTGGGCGGCCTCTGCCTCTTTTGCCCTCCTTCATTGTTAAGACCCTTCGTGTCATATGCTCTTCACTTCTACGCATTACGTGTCCAAACCAGCGTAGGCGGCTTTCCCTCATTTTATGTTGTATTTCCACTACCTTAAAGGTGCCTCGGATGTACTTGTTTTCAACTTTATCCAATCTCGTGACACCTCCTGCCCATCGCAGCATTTTCATCTCCGCAACATGCATCTTTTGTTCTTCGCTTTTCCTTATACCCCAGCACTCGGATCCATACAGCATCGCCGGCCTAACGGCTCGTTTGTACACGGTGCCTTTTGTTCTTATAGGCATTTTTGCATCACAAAGAATCCCAGAGAGCATTCGCCACTTGAGCCAACCTGTTTTAACTCTATTTTCGACATCCCTTTCCGTGTTGGCTGTGTTGTTGACTATGGATCCGAGGTACTTGAACTCCTCTACTTTGTTTAAGGGTGTTCCTTCTAATGAAAAAAAAATGCAATTTAAAAAAATAATATTATCATTTATGTCTGCTTTTCGGGATAAAAGTTTGTCCCTAAGTGAACGAGACACATTGTATATCCTGTCTATACCTCCTTCGTGCTTCAGAGGGCACGTTAAGCCGTCTAACATGGCTGTTGTCGTTATGTCAATTCAGCGGCTTGTAAACACTACACTGGCTTCCGTCAGGTTAGTTACACCATTGATATCTCAAGAACAATATAAATATAGTTTAAAAAAATTAAAAAATCACGTTTTAAAAGCACATGAAACTCACTCGCAGGAACACAACAACCCTCAAGGAACTGTTATTTGGGTGTGAAATTCTGTGAAGTGGAGGTACTTCCCCAGACGATAACCTTAAAAAATACGCTATGCCCTACCTCTTTTTTCGCCAGAGCCTCGTTTGTCAGTCAGCAGGGTGCACCACGTGCAGGTGAGGTTGTATTGTTCCCGATAGATTTGTTAAAACCTTGAAACATGATCGTGTTCAAAGTCCATTACGTGGCCTTTCTCACAAGTGCAAACACGACTATGATACGATATTCCATCATGGAATGCCAGTGCTTATCTTCCGGCTTCATCATCAGACCTTGAAACCTAATCGTGGTCAAAGTTAATTACAAGACTTTTCTAAGAAATCCAAAAACATTTATGATACGATGTTCCATCATCGACTTAAGAGTACGTAAGTAGCCTGCATGCAGGTGAATGCGGAGTAAGACCTGCTACTGCTACGCTTGCGTGCTCGGTTGGTTTACTGAGCGCAAAAGCGGTGCAGGTAAAGGTCCTCTCGTCTGGTTGATTTACTGGACGAGAGACTCGCAACCCGTGATATAACCGGAAGGTTGGCGCAGTAGCTGTTAGGTATAGGGTGCGTGTTCCATCATGAAGTTCCAGTTCATATCTTCCGGCTCCATCATCAGATCAGTTCGAGAGTACCATATTATTGTATTATCATCAGAACTACATACAGCTGCCAATTTTCATTATGCTACGATCCTTGGAAGATGTTTAAATTAGTTACCTTAGATTCCATTACATAGTTACATACAGGTCGACCTAATAAAAGTGTGTTAAAAACTGGACCGATTTTTATCATCTTCAATTTGTTGGATTTGTATCCATCTTCATCAGCAGAGTAGATATTATATTAAAAAACTTAACTAAAAAAAATATGATGCAATTTTCAGAAACAAGATTTGTATGGAAAATCCACGGGAATGAGATAGGAACGGGCAGATTGAGCAGCAGCTAGATAATAGGGGTATAATTGGTCCATAAATATTAATTTATTTTAAAGCATAATTTCATTTCAATATATAAATAAAATACATTTTATTTGATCGTCAGACCACTAAATACAGCGACTACCTACAGACGACTAAAAAGTCGTTTCGTTAAAGAAATTGCGTGTAGTTTTGAGGATTTTATGACTTGGCATTTAATTAACTAAGTCGTTTTAATGGCTTTATGTAATTACATAGCTTAGTCACAAATCGTGACTTGTCAGGGTCAGGTCAGGTTCATAGATGGGTATTTTACAAGCTCTTATTTAATTTTACCGGGGTGTCTGTAATCAAATCTTGCAAGTTAAATTTGATCCACTTTCTAGTCTCCTACCAATCATCACCGCTCATGGAGATCAGCAACACCAAGGGGTCGCCGATCCGTTGCCAGACTATACCCCTTCCTCTCTTTCTGCCCCCTTACCACCATCTCTTATTGCGATTCAATAACTGAATAGATTGCTTATTCATACCAATGAATAAGCGACTCTATTCCATTTATCTATTCCATTCTGCCCCCTTACCACCATCTCTTATTGCGATTCAATAACTGAATAGATTGCTTATTCATACAATGAATAAGCGACTCTATTCCATTGAATAGATTGCTTATTCATACCAATACCAATTCCATGGAATAGAGTCGCTTATTCATTGGTATGAATAAGCAATCTACTCAATGGAATAGAGTCGCTTATTCAGTGGCATGAATAAGCAATCTATTCAGTTATTGAATCGCATTAAGAGATGGTGGTAAGGGGGCTTGTGACAGACAACAACCTACATGTGAATTGTTATTTAGCTGCGATATTCTTTGAGGTGGAGGTTCTTCCCCAGTCGGGCTGTTTAAAAATACACTATGCCCTACCTCCCTTTTCGCCAGAGCCTTGTTTGTCAATCAGCAGGGTGCACCACGTGCAGGTGAGGTTGGCTTTGGTTCAAAGACGTTGATGAACCACTCACACTCCAAATCCAAAGGTTACATTACGGTTTGTTTAGTTAATTAATTCCTATTTATAATATTGTTCATTGGTAATAATAAAATTGATACGCCGCAAGTAACTTCGGAGAAAGCGCAGCACACCTCTCAACACCCCTGAGTCACTCACACCGGTGTTGCCTCCGGCCGATTTTTCCTAGCATTTTGGGAGCCCATCTAGTGAGTGCTACCGCCTGCCGCAAATAACGAGCAATACGTAGCGGTAATTATGGCAGGCATCCGTCCCTCTTCTGCAATAGTCCGGTATTACGCAAATCATCCTCATAGCTCTTTTATTCTTTAACACACTTTGCAATACCTGCCGAGACCTGCTCATAGGTATATTGTTGCATTGATATATCCCGGAGTCGGTCATGGTGGGTGTATACCATGACATTAAACTTCTCTAAGGGGCCTCTACGCTTTGGATCAATATCCTTTCAAAGGATCGGGCTTTACCCGTGTAGTACAAAGAAATTTTTACTAAGCGAATTCATTTCACTTTCTGTAACATCACACTCCGGCCACTCCATATAAATGTCGTGTCGGTAACTACTACATAAACAATGACGTCTATGCAGAGCGTAAATGAGAGTGTGTGCGTGCGACCCCTGACAAACTGTTCCAGATTTGTCTCAAAGGGGAGAGAGAGCGGCAGGAAGTGCCTATACTGTACATAGTACTATTACTTATATTGTGGTAACATATTACATCGCAAATCATCATCATCATCATCAGCCTGTATCTACCCACTGCTGGTTATAAGCCTTCCCCAATGCTTTCCACCAGATACGATCCTCTGCCTTCCGCATCCAGCCGCTGCCAGCCGTTCTCTTTAGGTCATCGGACCAACTAGAGGGAGGGCGCCCAACACTTTGTCGTCCTACGCGCGGCCTCCACTCTAATACCTTCCTCCCCCATCTGCCATCACTTACTCGGCAGATGTGACCTCGCAAATAAGATGACATAATGATTAAGTCGTATTAACCCTCAAATGCAAGTAAAATCAACCGGCATTCCTAATGCATTTAGGTACTAATGTACGCCTACAAGCTCATATGTAACCCTGGCCAGCGTGGCTCGAGGCTAATCTCGCCAAGTAATTAAGTTACCCTTCGTGACGGGCCGTCTAATGCAATTTGGTTCGTGCATGATGTTAGCTGCAGTGAGAGGCTGATCGTATTTCAGGCACACTTGATTATAGGGTGCACTTCGGTAGGGTTAAGTTAAGTGATAATAGAACGTTAAGACGATAATCTTAATAATAGAAATAAGTGTTATTAGAACATTAAGATGAATTAGACGAGCTCGGTGTTTGAATGGTTAGCAATGGCCACTTTGACTCCGAGGTCGCGGGTTCGATCCCCGCACGAGACAAATATTTCTGTGCATGAACATGTCTGTTTGTCTTGGTCTGGGTGTTTACTATGTAATATATGTATGTATTTACAAAAAAAAATGTATTTAAGCTTTATATCAGGTATCTAGTACCCATAGTACAAGCTTTGCTTAGTTTGGGACAAGATGGCGGTGTGTAATTCGTCTAGGAATATTTATTTATTACATTAAAAAGAAAATCATCATCATTAGTATCTATAGAGCGCTGAATAAAGGCCTCCCTCGATGCTTTCCATCAAATGCGTTTTTTCGCCTTCCGCATTTTCCTTCAACCGCTGTTTTGGGGTAATCAATCCATCATCCAACGCGGCCTCCACTCTAAAGCCTTCCTCGACGTCGACGACGAGGTACAGAAGTTCGTGCGCACATGGCTGTCCGAGTTGCCTAAAAAAACACGCTTTTAAAGAACATCAAACTAAAAAGTGAAAAATAATTCTTAATACAAGCTGAAGATAATAATGAGTGAAAAATATTAGCATTATTGTGAATAGTTACCAAAGTGGCTGAAGGGAAAAAAGCGTGGGACGTTTTTTACAATACAACCACAATATTTTGTTAGTCTATTTATTGTTATTTTATGTTGTTCGATATACGAAAAATATGGCACAAAGCGCTCCACGCTTATTTCACAATAATGCTAGTGTTTTTCACTCATTATTATTTTCAGCTTGTATTAAGAATTATTATGGGTAGCTAATGTCAGATCCAGCATTATTTGGTTCTATATATCGAAAGATAAATAGGATACGAAATTGCTAAAAACTTATGTCTAAAGAATTCATATTTCTTATGTAGTTAACCCTTTAACCGCCACGAGCGGATTAATCCGCCAAATATTTTCGTGCCCATTTCGCCAAGGACGGATTTTTACGCTCAAATACCACTACTCAGTAAATCTGCCTTTTTGTTTAATAGCTCTGTATTATATAAAAATAGTGTTCATTACTTGATAAATAGATAATGAAGTTATTATTTACAAGTGATTACACTTAAGTTTCTTTATTATAGGACTTAAAATTAATGTCTAAAGTTAAATAAATTACTGATAGTATTTTTAGAAAAGTGTATTGATGTCTAGCGCCGCGGCCGGAAAATTCCGTTAGTAGGGATGGGGCATAAACAATGATTGACAGATACAAAAATCCACATAAATCAAACTATTTCTGTTTATACTGACTTATCTATATATATAAAAGAAAGTCGTGTTTGTTACAACACTTATAACTCGAGAACGGCTGGACCGATTGCCATGGTTTTTGATTTGTTGGATTTGTCTCCGTCCAGAATAGCAGAATAACTATTAAAAGCATTGGAAAAATTTACGAAAAAAATAAAATAAAAGAAAAATCATTTTTCCATACAAAAAATTCGTGGATGTCGGACCTGTCAAACGTGACGTTAACGTGCGTACGTCAAATGTATGCGTGCGTTCAGAAATGTGGGTATAGGATAATAAGTAATAAAACATTGACAAAATTGTCGAAAAATTAAATTTGAAAACGGATTGGGATATTTATTGATTTTCAATTAAATGTCAAATCGCGAAAGTTGTCCGTTGTTGTTTTGAAAATTGTTTAGGAATGAATGCTTGAAAATGAATTGGTTGTCAAGTGTCATGGTACTTTATTTTTTGACATAGTAAAATACTGAACTTAATATTTACCCACTGCTGGGTAATATTTACCCACTGCTGGGTAATATTAAATACGGGTCTTCCTTCAACTGAATATGTTTCGAGCATACTCCACCACGCTGCTCAACTGCGAGTTGGCGGACGCCAGTAATTTCAAGCCGCCTAAAGGCCACTTGGCTTAACGACTGCCATCTAATGATAACAACCAGGACCGACGGCTTAACGTGCCTTCCGAAGCACGGAGGAGCTCGAGATAATCTAATGATAACAACCGGGACCGACGGCTTACGTGTCTTCCGAAGCACAGAGGAGCTCGAGATAATCTAATGATAACAACCGGGACCGACGTCTTACGTGCCTTCCGAAGCACGGAGGAGCTCGAGATAATCTAATGATAACAACCGGGACCGACGGATTAACGTGCCCTCCGAAGCACGGAGGACCTCGAGTTAATCTAATGATTACAACCGGGACCGACGGATTAACGTACCTTCCGAAGCACGGAGGAGCTCGAGATAATATAAACTCATCCATGGACAGGCTACGGTTGACGTTGCTTAACTTGCGTGTACAATTAGACTGACACGCGCAATGACGCCATGGTGCTTCTCTATTATTATCTATTATTCATTATACCTATATTAATTCAAGACATCATAAATTCGACATTCATAGACAATTAGGCGGTACGAAGTTCGCCGGGCCAGCTAGTTTATTATAAAACAAATAAAGCAATTGTTACTGTAGAAATAAATGAGTTTATTTTATTTTGTTTTAAATGAATAAAGCCCAAAACTGTCAGTGAATGAACAAAACTGAATTGACAATTCCCATCCCTAGTCTGCATGTTTTTGAACGAATGTTATAAGTATTCCTGTAGCTACGAGCGGAGAAACACGCTCGCTTCTGACGTCATAAAAGAGTGCCGCCTTCTGGAATTTTCCATTAGTGTTGTGCTGCATACGTGTTTCATAAGTGTCATCGATACAATTTTCTTTATACGCTTTTGTTTCATTGTTTTACCAAAATACTTACTAATACAAGTAATTTTTCGAGTTATGGAGGGAAAATAGGTACCAAAATGGCTTGGAGGGATTCACTTTTTTTTTTTATAATACGTCATGTGGCAGACAAGCATACGGCCCGCCTGATGTGAAGCAGTTACCGTAACCGTGTTAACGCTCGCAACATAATATATCACTTGCGCGCCGCCACCCCCGCTGCCAACGCAGCATCTCCTTCTTTTCCGGTGACCTCACTCACTCACAGGAACACAACAACCCTCAACGGAATTGTTATTTGGCTGCGGTATTCTGTGAGGTGGAGGTACATTCCCCAGTCAGGTAGCTTACAATTACGCTCCCTACCTCTCTTTTCGCCAGAGCTTCGTTTGTCAGTCAGCAGGGTGCACCACGTGCAGGTGAAGTTGGCTTTGGTTCAAAGATGTTGATAAACCACTTACACCCCAAAATTCTCAGTGATTATTTCGAGTAATAGAGGGTTGAGATTTCGAGTAATGGAGCTTTTGGTGTTTGAAGGGAAGGGAACAGAGGCCCAATTCTCGTAATAAAATTCTCAACGGCATCGTAACGACTTCGCCCGCTCCCTCTCTGGCACGTTGTAAAATAGATAAACCAAAGAGGGACGAGACCAAGTCGTTCCGGTGCCGTTGGGAATTTCATTACGAGAATCGGGCCTCTGAACATTTCTTCGAGATTTAGAGGTTTTCGACTTATCGAGGTTCGACTTATAGAGGTTCTACTGTGTATAAAATTATTAAATTACAAAGTAACGCTTTCCATATGTTAAGATATTTAAATTAAACTGTAAGCGTTCGAAAGAGATGCATTTCCAATATCGATATATATACTGAACATCTCTATTAGTTGTAGGTATTTATTTATCGTTTTACTGTGCCTGGCGCTGGGGGCACGACAAGTGATATTAAGTAAAGCGTTTAAAAGGTTAAGCTATCTTACCTCGTTTTTATTCCATGATCACATCGGACTCTGTTCTACGGATGAGTCGAAGTGTATTGTGATATATTATTATACTAGCTGTTACCCGCGGCTTCGCCCGCGTGGTCGAAGTAAAAAAAATACAACAAAAGAAAAATAGGTACAAAATTTAATGATAATCGGCTACATAGAGCGTTAAGAAATGACAAACAAACGAATTTACATACTTTAACACTTATAGTATTAGTATGGATCAAGACAAAAAAAATGTTCACCACGTAAATGATTGCCCTCTGCGGGGATGGAATATTTTTTTCCGTGGGAATAAAATGTTTTTTCCTGGATAAAAAGTAGTCTATGTTACTATCCAGACCGGAAACTATCCTTAGAACTAGAAAGTGACATAGGCTACCTTTTATCCCGCAAAAACATCTTAATCCCATGGGAAAAAATAAACTTTGTAATCATTTGGCATTCTATCATGTCGAAAGGAACGTAAGTACCGACATGATTTTTTTAACAGGGGATAGTTTCCGGTCTGGATAGTAACATAGGCTATGTTTTATCCAGGAAAAAACATTTTATTCCCACGGAAAAAAAAATCCATCCCCGCAGAGGGCAATCATTTACGTGGTGAACATTTTTTTTGTCTTGATCCATACTAATACTATAAGTGCTAAAGTATGTAAATTCGTTTGTTTGTCATTTCTTAACGCTCTATGTAGCCGATCATCATTAAATTTTGTACCTATTTTTCTTTTGTTGTATTTTTTTTTACTTCGACCACGCGGGCGAAGCCGCGGGTAACAGCTAGTTTTATATATAAAATTAATCTATACTATCTAATTCTATACTAATATTATAAAGCTGAAGAGTGTGTTTGGTTGAACGCGCTAATCTCAGGAACTACTCTTGAAAAAATATTTTAGTGTTAGATACTTAGCCTATATTTCAAGGAAGGCTATAGGCTATATAACATCACGCTACGACCAATAGGAGCGGAGCACCGGTAAAAAATAGGAAAAAAATATTCCTTTTGAGGGCTTATGTCGCGTGCGCTGCGTAAACGGTTGAAGTTACGCATAAATCATGTATGACGGAATTGTTCCTCTTTAAAAGTTCTAAAAAAAAGTCCGCGACAGTATATGTCTATCTTTTAAGATTGACACACTATTACGTTTTTTCATGGTAATCAATAGGAGAAAGTAGGTAAAAAAAGGTTATAGTGAGTTAATCTTAAAAGATAGACATATGCTGTCGCGGACTTTTTTTTAGAACTTTTCAAGAGGAACAATTCCGTCATACATGATTTTTGCGTAACTTCAACCGTTTACGCAGCGCACGCGACGTAAGCCCTCAAAAGGAATATTTTTTTCCTATTTTTCACTGGTGCTCCGCTCCTATGAGTCGTAGCGTGATGATATATATATAGCCTATAGCCTTCCTTGAAGTATAGGCTACCTAACACAAAAAGAATTTTTCAATTCGAACCAGTATTTCCTGAGATTAGCGCGTTCAAACAAACAAACAAACAAACAAACTCTTCAGCTTTATAATATTAGTATAGATTAGTATAGATTTGACGAGCTCGGTGGCGTAGCGGACAATGACGCGGTCTCGACACCAACGCTCATGGGTTCGATTCCCACCAAACATTTGTGTGCATGAACATGTCTGTTTGTCTTAGTCTGGGTGTTTTCTATGTATCAAAAGTATGTATTTACAAAAAAAAATGTATTTACGTATGTTTATCAGTTGTCTAGTACCGATAATACAAGCTTCGCTTACTTTGGGGCTAGGTGGCGCTGTGTAATTTGTCTGACAATACATATTTATTTATTTATTTTATATATTAACTTTAAGTGCCTCTTCTTCTTCTTCTTCTTTTCCTATTCCCACTTTATATGGGATCGGTTTTCTTAATTCTTTTTCGCCAGGTTATTCTGTCCTGGGTTGTAGGTGGATACAGTTGTGCCTTGTCCATAGTTGGGGCCATACTCGTCCACCACGTTGCCGACGAGAGCACTCTTCCATGCCTTTTTTCAGGCAATTCTAACGCCTTGCGAACGACATGGTCATCGTCTCTCCGCATCACATGTCTGTACCATCTCAGTCGGCTTTCTGCTATTTTTTCCGCAATACGGCCTACCCCGAAACTTCCTCTTACATATTTGTTTATAATTTTATAATTAAATTTAAGGGCCAAATGCACTGTTTTCAGAGATAGGGACCTGGCGACCTGTACTACAGGTTTCATTTGGAAACCTACATCAGGCTCTTGTTTCTCACATAAGAATTTAAAGCATAGTTTGGTACTGATATTCAAAACCATGTACTCTATTGAATTACTTCTTAATTCATTTGTTTGTGAGAGAAAATGAAACGATTATTATTTATAGAGGTACAAAAGACCCCAAGTTACGAGTAATTGTCTGAAGACGCCAAAACGTTGATTATGAATTGTAGACTGTAGTCTAATGAAATGAGACGGCGTATTGTGTGCGTACGTAATTTATTATAAAATACATAATTACGTAGTATTGTGTAATGTAGGTCTATATGTGCCAGGCAAATCGTATAATTGGTCTGATCACAAACGGCATCGTCAGTTTCTACGCGCTCGCGGTTTTGAGATTTGCTGAATGCAAATTGTAGATGCGTTCGGCTTATCAATGAGTCTGCCAAAACAAAGTTTTAAAGTGTCAATGGCTTCCAATAAAGTATATTTGTTTATGTGTTACGGCCGATATCATGTACTGGTCTACATTAACTTATTTGTATGTTTATTTATTACTAATCACCGATCTTTGGTCAATGTAATAAAACGTGTTTAGGTAAAAATTGAGTTTATTTTTGTTTAGGTTAGGGTTTTCATGTGTGAAGCGAGGCTTCGTCAACTTAGTTGATGAATGATTTGGTGTTAAATAAGCTTAATTATTAATAATTGACAAACAATTTAACACATTTGCTATAACATACGTATTAAAATATTTTTACTGAAATCATAAGAAATTGATATTTAAAAAATGCACATAGCTATTACAGTTTGTTTTTCAGTAATATACTAAATTTTGTCACGGCCACCATTGCCACAATATTTGTTTAGACCAATAATAGGCACTCCGCAGATATTTATATATTGATATATTTGAACACTAATAGTAGGTACTCGGCAGGTGTCCAACAAATAACAGCAACCGTGGATAACTTAACATTTTGTCGTGATAACATATGAACGCCGGCTGCACGCACGAAAATGCATGATTCATTGTCACGTTCCGCCAGGGCCGAGCGTGCAAACGACAGCGCGGAACAAGCGATAGAGGGGCACGATCGGCCTAAGCGTTCGGCTTGTGGCCGATGTGATCCCTCGGCCGATGTTTTTTATGACGTTATCATGTAAATTATATATTAAAGTTTTGGGCGGATAACTAGAGTTTTTTGATTTACAATATAATTTACAATAGTAAACAAAACGAAACTAGCGCCTAGATGACTGGGATTACTAATTTAATAATACGGCAGCTTTAGTCAGCCGTGTTGTACCTATAGCAAGTTATATTTCTATATATAAAAACCCTTTCGTACGGAATTTTTGCACTTTAAAATATCTAAGCATAAAAAGGTCAGAAATGACGTATTTATTCGTATTATGACGACCTCAGCCGGGTCTCGTCCGGGCCATATTGACGGATTCCCACGGGTCCGCGGGGCAGGGACCAACAGGGACTTAAGAGTTTGGGATTCCATTGTTGTATATTTCTATTGGGTATTTTTCTGTATTAGTTCTTATTAAGTTCTTTGTGGAGATTTTTGGGTACCTATTTATATAACTTTTTTAAGGTGAAGTTAATTTTAAACCACTTAATTGGAACCACTCAATATGGATATTAACTCTATAAACAAATTCTTTTGTGCATCACCTACTGCTCTTGATCCTCATGTTATAAGGAAAACTTTGTCACAGCTTTCCACTACAACCTCGCAATACATTCCTTTATTTGATTTCGGTGAGATAACTACTGATGAGGTTGTCAAACTGATCGAAGTTATCAAATCGAAGGCTGTTGGTAGTGACGACATAGGCCTGAATATGATCGATCCAATAAAGGAGTGCATTGCCCCGTTTCTTGTCGATATCCCAAATTGTTCTCTTGCTAAGGGGGTCTTCCCTACTTTATGGAAGGATGCTTACGTAATACCACTCCCTAAAAAACCTAAGCCGTCTTCATTTGCAGACTTTCGCCCCATTTCAATTCTACCTTTTCTCTCCAAGGTGTTGGAGCATTACGTGCACCAACGCCTTTCTAATCATCTCCGAAAGCACAATCTGCTGAGTCCATATCAATCTGGTTTTCGCTTGGGGCACAGTACTGTTTCGGCACTTGTCAAGGTCACTGATGACATAAGAGTCAACATTGAAAATCAAAAATTAACTCTTTTGGTCTTACTTGATTTCACGAGCGCTTTTAACACCGTCGACTTTGACATTTTGCCACCTTTGGTTTTAACTTGGTTTAAGTCCTACTTAAATGATCGTCGTCAAATAGTTAAAGTTGATGATTCTAAATCGGAATGGTGCCCGCTGCTTGCCGGAGTGCCTCAGGGGGGAGTGTTATCACCTATTCTTTTTTCTATATTTATTAATAGTATTTCTTCCCTACTTCACTCTTCTTATCATCTATATGCGGATGATCTTCAAATTTATACGGCTGCTTCGCTCAATGACTTCAGTAGTGCAGTGTGCTCTATTAATAGGGATCTTTTCTCAATAGCCCAGTGGTCCAAGAACTATGGATTAAAAATAAATCCTGCGAAATCTCAAGCTATCATTATAGGCAGTCCCTACTATATTTCTAGGTTGCCCTATGCGATGTATCCGAATGTCATTTTTGATGGTAGCATCATTAGTTATCGCACTTCTGTCAAAAACTTAGGTATAATTTTTGACCAAACTTTATTCTGGGCACCTCAAATCAGCGAAGTTAGTCGAAAGGTTTTTGCGTCACTTCATTCCTTGAAAAGACTTCAACATTTCCTTCCTGTCCACACCAAATCTTTGCTGGTAAACTCACTACTCCTTCCATTACTGGATTACGCGGATGTGGCATATTTAGATCCTTCAGAAGAACTTCTCAACAAGTTAGAGCGTATTCAGAATATGTGCATCAGATTTATCTTCGGAGTACGCAAGTTTCATCATATTTCTGAATACCGTAAAAAGCTTAACCTGTTGCCAATTAGGTATCGCAGAAATGTTCACATACTTTCACTACTATACAACGTCCTTTTTAATCCCAATGCTCCCATTTATCTCTTTGAATGCTTTAAATTTCGGGTTATGGATGACCGTCTTCGAGCCAGCAATGATCCAATTTTGCGAATTCCTCACCATAATTCTTAGTGTTTCACAAAATCATTCACTGTTCATGCTGCATGCCTGTGGAATGCACTGCCGATCAACGTGAGAAAGTCCCAGTCACTCGAGTCCTTTAAACTTCAAGTGAAAAAATGTTACGAGTCTGCCACTGACATATATTCCTAGAATGTCTACTATTATGTATTGTGTATAGTTGTTATTTAGTTTTATTTGTAGATTTTAGATGGTAAGCATATATTGCTCCAAAGCCCAAAATTTACTACTCTCTTTCAAGCATTCTATGGTTGACTGGAAGAGATCCCTATTGGGATAAGTCCGCCATTGTATACATTTTATTGATTTTTGTATATTGTGCACTTATATTTTATATACAATAAAGTTTTACAAACAAACAAACAAACAAAATAAATGTTTATCCATTGAGCTAATTTTGTAAATATTTACTATGGCAAATTGGAAAATAGTCTAATAGTTTTGGAGTGCAAGTGGCTCACCACACTTGCATTTGCACGTGGTGCACCCTACCATCTAGTGAAAGAGGCTCTGGCGTCTAAAACATGCTTGTCTAAATTAAAAAGAAAAAACACAAAGAAACAGAGGAGCTCGATGGCGTCGTTGCGCGTGTCAGTCTAATCGAACACGCAAGTTAAGCAATGTCGACCGCAGCCTGTCTATGGATGGGTTTATTTATCTCGAGCTCCTCCGTGCTTCGGAGGGCACGTTAAGCCGTCGGTCCCGGCTGTTGTCATTAGATCGCAGTCGTTAGGCCAAGTCAGTGGCCTTTGGGCGGCTTGAAAACACTGGCCTCCGCCAACCCGCAGTTGAGCAGCGTGGTGGAGTATACTCTAAACCCCTTCGATTGAGGGGAGACCCATATCCCAACAGTGTGATGATTATGAGTTGATGCCGAGCCGAAATAAATAATATAAAAAATATCACAAAATAAACATAATGAAGTCCTGTGGTCGCAATAAATCCATCAGGAGGAATTTATCTGGCGCCTCCACTCACCAAATCACTCACTGAACTTTGGCAAAGTCTGAGAGTTCGCCAAAGTTGACTCTGACCCGCTGTCACAACTTTATAAGTCAATTATTACTGCCGTTCTTACTATTTTTAGGGAATGAACCAATTACTGTACAATGCCAGAGGGGTTTTCTACAGCGAGCTCTCGGGCTTTTCTTCGATGTGAGTGAAAGATCTTATTATTGACGTGATGATGTCTTTTATAAATTGATGAACGCCGGCTGCACGCACGAGAAAGCATGCCTCATTGTCACGTTACGCCTGAGCCGAGTGTGCAAGCGAGAACGCGGAACAAGCTATAGAGAGGCACGATCTGCCTAAGCGTTCGGCTTGTGATCTATCTCTCTTCCACTCCATCAACATTGGCCGATCTTTTCTTATGATGATTTCAGAGGTCTTTGGACGGCTTGAAAGCACTGGCGTCCGACAACCCGCAGTTGAGCAATGTGGTGGAGTACGCTCTAAACCACTGCGATTGAACGTAGATCATCATCATCAGGTCATTTTAGTCTCCACTACAGGAGCACGACCCTCTCTCGTCCGTCCAAAAGACAGAAGGAGGTTTTGGCCTACACTTCCCACGCTGGCCAGATGGGTTGCGGAGGCTGAAGGTAGATGTCAGCCGCAAACTCAACTCGCCCGGGCTGTACCAGAAACCACGTAAAATACTCTAAATATAAAAAAAAAAATCACAACTCAGCAGTTCGGTATCGGAGCTGTTCCTGTTATTTTCTCTTCTACAAATGGACAAATCTCGGATGACGTTTATTGCTTTGAAACTACGTTTTAATCTTCCTATTATCTATACTAATATTATAAAGATGTCAAGTTTGTAAGTTTGTGAGGTTGTTGGGTAATCTCTGGATTTACTGAACCGATTTTGAAAATTCTTCTACAAATAGTAAGTCACGTTATTTATAAATGTCATCCTTACTGATGATGTATAATACTAGGTAACCCGCCCGGCAAACTTAGTTTTGCCATATAAATTATTCCTAGGATTATTTGATTAGAAAAAAAGATAGATAACAACCTATTTTCCGACCTACTGAATCAATATATCATCATCAATACATATAATAAAACAGTAGGAACCGCGTGTCTGTACATTTGATAAAATTAACAAAAAATGGGTGTGGGCGATAAAAAAAGAGTAACAGAACACAAAAAAGATTTTTTTGATTTTTTTGTCTGTCTGTCTGTCTGTCTGTATGTACTCGCTAATCTTTAAAACTAATGAACAGATTTTTACGCGGTTTTCACTAAAAGATTAAGCTCATCCCTGAGCAACATATAGGCTTTGTTTCATCGAAATCTGATGTCAGAATAAAAAGTTATCGTCATTTAAAGTTTAAAGAAAAATTTTCTTTATAGAAAATCACTCATCACGAAATCTCAGAAACTACAAGTGCTAGGAGTCTCAAATTTTGTATGGGGGTTCCTTTCAGGACGTAGATGCTCACTAAGACGGGAATTTGGAAAATTCAACCCCTAAGGGGGTGAAACGGGGGTCCAAAGTTTGTATGGGGAACCAAGATTAGTTGGACTATTCTATACGAAACTTTACACGAGAACTTCTGTAGATAAATGAGTAAACACGTGTTTCAGGATTTTTCAAAATTCAACCCCTAAAGGGGTGAAATGAGGTGCAAACGTCTGAAAATCGACATGGGTATTGTTTTTATGGTTTATCGGGTCGCTGATTCCGAAAACAACAGCTATTTTATAATCTAACATAATCGACGTGACACAAGAGCACTCCTGTGGGGGTGCGATGGGGTTGAAATGTCATAATATCAATATGGGTGTTGATTCTATGGTTTTCTGAAATGTCAATTACGAAAATGGCATCGATTTGAAAACGTGGACACGAAATTTCCATCGCGGTATAAAAATCCAAGATGTGGAACACCTGATTCCGAACCATAATAGTTCAGCTAAACTATAAGAAATATAAAAATGACGCTTTAGCAAAAGTTGGTAAGCCTGATAAGCATTTTTTGTTGAGGTATAAAAATCCAAGATTTAGAACACCTGATGCCATACCTTAGCAAAAGTTGTTCAGCCTGATGAGCATAAATAGTTTAACAAAATGTTGATTGTATTGTAAATAAATAACCGCGCAGTGCTACTTTTATTCTTACCTGCTACAAGTTAGACGCAATAGTTTCATTTATTTACGTTATATATATATATATATATATAAAAATTTATTATATATATATATATATATATATATATATATATTATATATATATATATATATATATATATATATATATTATATACTAGCGGCCGCCCGCGACTTCGTACGCGTGGAGTTATTTATTTGCAAAGAATTTTTAATTACATTCGAAAAAGCTAAATAGGTACCTAATGAAAGGAAAAAAATAAAAAAAGTTAAAAACAATCAATATCTAGACGAATTTTTAGAATCAATGAAGTCAACGGATATTATTTTTTAAAACCTCTTTGTAAAACCTAAAGTATTTTTTATTGTTATAACATTGGATTTCCATACAAATTTCCAACCCCCGTTTTAACTCCAAAAAGGGGTTGATTTCTAAAGATACATTATTAGTACACCTCCAAACCATCTATAGAGCATACATTTTAAATTTCAAGTCCCTTACTACAAAAACATAGGACTTTCATACAAACTTCCAACCCCCGTTTTAACCCCAAAAAGGGGTTGATTTCTAAATATACATTATTAGTACATACATTTCAAATTTCAAGTTTCTTACTTTAAAAACTTAGACTTACTTTCATACAAACTACCAACCCCCATTATAACCCCAAAAAGGGGTTGATATCTAAAGATACATTATTAGTAAACCTCCACACCATCTATAGAGCATGCATTTTAAATTTCAAGTCTCTTACTTCAAAAACATAGAACTTTCATACAAACTTCCAACCCCCGTTTTAACCCCAAAAGGGGGTTGATTTTCAAAGATACATTATTAGTACACCTCCACTCCATCTATAGAGCATACATTTTAAATTTCAAGTCTCTTGCGACAAAAACATAGAACTTTCATACAAACTTCCAACCCCCGTTTTAATCCCTAAAAGGGGTTGATTTCTAAAGATACATTATTAGTACACCTCCACACCATCTATAGAGCATGCATTTTAAATTTCAAGTCTCTTGCGTCAAAAACATAGAACTTTCATACAAACTTCCAACCCCCGTTTTATCCCCAAAAAGGGGTTGATATCCAAAGATACATTATTAGTACACCTCGACACCATCTATAGAGCATACATTTTAAATTTCAAGTCTCTTACTTCAAAAACGTAGAATTTTCATACAAACTTCCAACCCCCGTTTTAACCCCAAAACGGGGTTGATTTCCAAAGATACAGTATTAGTACACCTCCACACCATCTATAGAGCATGCATTTTAAATTTCAAGCCATTTACTTCAAAAACATAGAACTTTCATACAAACTTCCAACCCCCGTTTTAACCCCAAAAAGGGATTGATTTCCAAAGATACTTTATTAGTACACCTCCACACCGTCTATAGAGCATACATTTTAAATTTCAAGTCTCTTGCTTCAAAAACATAGGACTTTCATACAAACTTCCAACCCCCATTCTACCCCCTTAGGGGTGGAGTATTCTTCGTTCTTAGCGGATGTCTACACCCTATAAGGAACCTTGGTTTGTAGGTGTTATAGTTTCTGAGATTTCGTGATGAGTGAGTCAGTGATTTTCTCTTTTATTTTATATTTTTTTTAAACTATGGTTACTATCTTAAATAAAAATAATAATTTGTTGACTTTTAACGTGTAATACTGCCCCATATATTTTCTTATGTATCTACTTTAGTTCGTATTTGTGTTAATACGCCGGAATCATAAAGTCCACGCGAACGAAGTCGCGGGCATCAGCTAGTATTCATATAAAATTTCATCAAAATCGGTCAAGCCGTTTCGGAGGAGTATGGTTTTATATATTAGAAGATTATAAATGTGAATGTCAGTTTGTTTCTTAAGCTTTCAAGCCGACACTACTCAACTGATCATCATGAAATTTTATACACGTATTCTGAAAAGTATTATTTATTTATTTAAAACTTTATTGACCACAAAGTTACATAAGGGTACAAAAGGTGGACTTAACGCTAAAAGCATTCTCTACTAGTCAACCTTCGCGAATAGCAGAAATTCATAAATGCGGGTCTATAGCAAAGGAAAGAAAATAAGATCTCGAAAATAGAGATGATAAGTATTCAAGTCAAAGAATATTATATTTTAGACAAAAAATAAAATAAAAAATAAACATACATACATATTGTATTATAACAAAATAATAAACATACATACACATACATAGACATAGGAAGATGATGATCAGTACTTTATTAAACCATCTAAAAGGTGAGTATAAATTTTCTTTTTAAAATTAAATTTATTTGGAATCCTTCGAAGCGATTCAGGCAGCGCGTTCCAGAGACGTGAAGCTTGTAGTGTGAAGAAATCAGACATAAAGCCAGAGTGGAATAATGGAATGGAATTTATTATCTCAAAAGTATATAAGGACATAGGATTGAAATATGTTGAAATTGAATAAAAGAATAGGCTCCCAAAATGATGTTTATTCTATAGCCATCACAAGTAGAATGATCCATCGATATTAGAATTACGTACAAAGTAAGTAGCGGTGACGAAACTCCTTCCAATCTGCAGACGTTGCAGTTTCATGTTGTAGGAAAACATTTAATTATTATGTTACCGTACAACTACAAATAACGTGTATATTACAACTCCCCCAAAAAGTATCGGTTCACCCCCGCTTTTTATAAAAAAACAAAAAAAACTGTATGAAAGGAATTTCGCCTTACAATTAAGATTTTAAGCTAAGTAAAATATGCTAGTTCTAAGATAACAAATTGTTTTTAAAAGTAATATATTTTCATTAACTGCTTACAAAGGGTTTAGTGTTATTTTTATGAATTAAATATTCTCTATTATTTTTCAATATTTTTACATTAGGACTAATATCTTCTAGTACCTTAAATGGACCAGTGAATATATTATCTAACTTATCGCCTATTTGATTTCTTATTAATACAAAATCTCCTGCCTTATACACAATAGGATTACATGTTTTATCATAACGATATTTTCTTAATTGCTTACTCTGCAGTAAATTTTCTTTTGCGTCTATTTGCGCCCTTTGTAGTCTAAATTTAAGTTCCAGAGGATAGCTATCAAAGTTATATAAAGGATCTACTGCAGTTTGCAAATTATTTGGTAATAAACAGTGCTTACCAAACACTAATTCGTAGGGCGAATATTTTGTCGCCGTATGCACAGTAGTATTAAAACAAAAACACCAATATGGTAACCAGCTACTCCAACTAGTTTTATTTTGTTCACATTGGATTCTGAGATAAGCACCTAGGTTTTTATGTGTATTTTCAAGCGCACCAACAGTTTCGTGATGATACGAAGTAGAGCTTAATTTTTGGATGCTAAGTAACTTACAAATTTCGTACATGACGGAAGACATAAATTCTGTGCCCCTATCTGTAATAATTCTTTTGGGTATACCGTATCTCAGTATAAAGTTATTTACCAAAGTTCTAGCTACAGTTTCCGTGTCTTTGGTTTGGAGTGCGTAGGCTTCGACAAACTTGGACAAGTTGCATTGTAGTGTAAGAATATACTTGTTGTTATTATTGTCTGGCATTAACGGACCCATAATATCGAGGGTGATACATTCAAGAGCACATGAGGGTGTTGACGTGATAACCATAGGTTCTTTTACATACCTACTTGTGTGTTTTTGTATTTGACATTGTTTACACTTTCGCACGTATTTGACAACGTCATTAGATAGGCCTGGCCAAAAATAATGTTTCCTAATATTATTCAGCATCCTGTTAATTCCTGCATGACCACTAGTGGGTAGCAGATGAAAGTCATTTAAGATTACTTTCTTTTCGTCATTATCAGAAACTCTAATTAACTCTTTCGTTATCAATAACCGCGGCACATTAATGTTTAATTTCTTTACAAAACTTGCAAGTTTTTCTATATATTTTTTAGTTTGCTTATTTTTAATTATTAGTAACTCAGCGATGTTTAATTTACTACACAAGGATTCTAGATCTCTCACTAACACCTCTGGGGTTGATAATGATCGAGACGCTAGAAAAATCGCTGACTCCTGGGGTATGTACGTACATTGTTTCTCGGTTGATATAATAGCCCCAGTCATATTAATCCATTTATTAAAAGAGTCAAATTTTAATTCTACAATATCCATTGGCTTTTTCAATACCTCTACAACACTGGGACTAGGTAGGTCAGCCAGGTCGATAGGGCTGTCCGGTGACAGGTTATGTTTGGTTTTCCGCGACTGCGCACGAGTCATAACTGCCACGACTTGCTCTTGCATGTTTTTTAGTTCATTAGAGTCAATAGTCACTATACGGCTTAACGCATCTGCAACTACATTTGTTTTGCCGGGTACATACTCTATCTCAAAGTCGTACTCCTCTAAATACAATCTGAATTTAGTCAATCGACTTGATGGATCTTTAAGCCCAAAAAGATAGACAAGTGGCCTATGATCCGTATGGACCTTGAATTTTCTACCATACAGGTATGGCCTAAAGTGTCTTATTGCCCATACTATAGCTAGTAATTCAAGATCTATTATAGGATAACGGCTTTCAGCTGGGTTTAAAGTCCTGCTGGCATAAGCTATCGCCTGCCCATTACTATTAGATAAGACCGCGCCTAATCCGACGCGTGACGAGTCTGTGTGTAACAAAAATGTATTATTATCTGAAAAGTCTGGAAAAACTAACGCCGGCGGCTCTATAAGTGCATTTTTTAACTCTGTCGTCCATTCGAATTTTACCTGTTTTTTACATAACTTATTAAGAGGATAGGAAATTTTTGCAAAATCTCTGATAAAACGCCTATAATAGTTCGCAAAGGCTACAAATCGTTTAACGTCGTCTGCGTTTTTTGGCACAGGATAATTTTGTAATGTCAAAATTTTGCTGGGATCGGGTAAAATGCCTTCTGGCGTTATCTTATGCCCCAAGTAAGTGATTTCGGTTCTTAGGAATTCGCATTTTAGTGGATTAATTTTTAAATTTACTTGTCGTAAACGTTCTAAAACTGTTATAAGATTTTTAGCATGATCGTTTACTGATTTTCCTAAAACGATAATATCGTCTAAATATACTATGGCTTCTTGGTAGTTGATGCCTGACATTGCAATAGTCATTAATCTAGAAAAAACACTCGGTGAAGTTTTTAACCCCATCGGACATCGTTTCATTTGATACGTTTTGTCCGTGGTGAAAGCAGTGCATTTTCTCGAATCTTTATTTAAAGAAAGTTGATACATCTTGTCCAATTTAAACGCTGTATATTTTCTTGAATTTTCATGTAAATTGAGTTGGTAATAACTCTGTGTTAAGTCTAATTTGGAAAAATAAATATTACCGGACAACGAATCTAATATCTCAGTTATGTTGGGTAGTGGGAACTTGTCATCGACAAGTTTATTATTTAATTGGCGGTAATCTATAACAAGACGCCATTTTTTTAAATTAGATTTATCCATTTTTTTTGGTACAAGTAACACTGGACTGGACCATTCTGAGATTGTTTCTTCTATTATGTCATTATCTAACATTTCTTTAACTTGTTTTTGAACTTCCGCTTTCAACGCGTGAGGTATTCTATATGGCTTTGAGTAAACAGGGCTACTATCTTTTAATGTAATAGAATGTTCCATCAAATTAGTAACTGATAGCCGATCCCCTGGTAAATGAAAAACATCAGCATATTTGGCACAAATTTGCTCAATATTTAGACGTTCATCATTATTTAAATAATTTAATTCTAACAAGGTGAATAAACTTTTCACCCGGTTCGCTGATATCTGTTCTTTACTAAAACTACAGATGTTAAAATGATTTAAGTCAAAAATTTTTAAATTCGAAAAATCAATTTCTACGTCGTTTTCAGTAGTGTTCAGTACTTTAATTGGGATAAGTCCGTTGTTGGGACTAGCCACTGATCCCGCAAGAAAAACTCCTTTTTGCAACTCCGTCGCTAACGTTACACAATCTTCGACACCTTTATGAGATATATATTTAATTACTCTACAACGAGCGGGGATCACGTGTTTGTAAATATTTGTACTATGATTTATGGGTATACAGACTGTTGAACAATCATGAGTTAACTCTAAAGTGTTGGACTTGTAATTAATCACAGCATTATATTTCGTAAGAAAATTCTCTCCTATTATGCCGTTAGAAGTACACGACATACCCTTGAAAACATAAAACTTTTCAGTAAAGGTTACGCCCGCATAGTGCAAATTCAATAAAATATTTCCTTCCGACGCAAGTTTTCCACTGACACCGTTTATTAACAGCTTATCATAAATAATTTTATCTAATAATTTTTTGCAATATTTATTTAACCATTCATACTTAATTACACATAAACTTGCGCCGCTATCAACTAATAAATGTAAATAATTACCATCTCCTAAACTAAATGTTACATTATTACATGTATTACAACTAAAAATAAAATTACTATCTTTATTAGTCGCGAAAAAACTGAGTGTCATTAGGTGTATTAGTAATAGCTGAATCGTAATTTTGTTCTAAATCGGCGGCGGCGTGTTCTGCTTGTGGCGCGTCCGCCTGTTGAACGTGCGAAACTTGAGCGCTGCCACTGTAAGCGGCACGCGCCCCACGTGTATGGTTACGGTAACTTTGATGACCGCGCCACGACCTACTTATACCGGACACTATTGTGTTTCTCTTTTGAAATTCGTTATTTCCATAATTTCTTTGAAAATTATTAAAATTATTATTAGAACGAAAACGCCCATCACCACGATTACGATTTGCATAGTCATTTCGACCCCGATAGGAATGCCATTGCCCACGATGATTAAACTTCATCACATCATATTCTGGGGTGGCAAGAGCCTGCTCATCGGTGGCAGCTCTGATTGCCGCGGGTAGCGTTTCAAAATGTCTAGACGCAATGATAGTACTTAAGCGCTCGTTTGATAGACCGTCCGCAAAACGTTTAATGGCCAGTTTTTCGTTTATGGGATGAAGAACTTTGTATTTGTTATCGTCTCCATCCGCCTGGGCTAAAGTTAAATTTACAAACAACTCTTCCAATCCCGTACCGAAGTTTTCTATTGACCTGTTACCTTGTTTAAAACGAAGAAGTTGTGTCTGCAGCGAGACAGCAGTTTTTTTTTGTATAAGCAATGACTTCATGTCGCGAATTAAGTTCTCAACTGAGTCATAAGAGGACCGAAGGCGAAGTTTGGCGCTGGGTGACAACCTAGTCTTTAGAACAAACTCAATAAGTGAAGGCTTCAAAGAGTCGCTAATCATTTTACTATACAACATAATTGCATCGATAAGTTGTAATGTTATTTGCTCTTGCCCCGTCATAACGGGTAGCAAGGCTATCGCTGTCTTTATGTCAAACGTTGAAGTCATCGTAGATTCCGAAATAAACTCTTGATACTCTGAGCTCGAATCAGAGTCAGTAAGCTGCTTTTCTGAAGGAACTAACTCCTTAATACTGTTAAATACTAAATTAATATCGCCTACAATTTTATCTACTAATACTAAATCGGAGGTGGCTATCTCAGAATCGTCAATTTGTTCCTTAACACGAGACAATATATCCTGCAACCTTCCGTAATATGATTGTGCTTCAATTAATTTATTATACGCTAAATTCGAAGCGCGACGCTCTGGTCCTAATTTAATTAAGTATTCCTTTAAATATACTAACTTTTTAAGCAACTCATTTAATTCCTTAGACATCTCATATTATGAGGGTTGCAGAAAAAGAAAACATAAAAGTATAGTTTGCAATGTACTATCAAAATATTTATACTAGATCTATTTGAAAATGAAAAGAGAAAAAAAAACATGTCAAAAATTAAATTGAAATTAAGTAAAACTATTTCTATTTTTATTACTTTGAAAATAAGGTAAAAATTAAACACTTACTATCATAATGTTAATTGGGTCACGCCATTCGAGTAGGTACACGTGTCGAGTCGCAGCTCGATGACGGTTTTATTACGTAGGCTCGGGTACCACTTTTTTCGTGCTGCTCACGAAGATATTTTCGCTGTGCGATGATGCAATGACAATCCTGGATTGGGCCGGGAATACCCTGGACACCGGTCTCCAACTGCTTAGCGCCATCCAATTTATTCTTTCTTCATACGTTTGCTTGGGGTTGCGAAAGTTCAAAAGAGGAAATGGTAAGGTTCCCTCTGTTTATTTCTTGTCGTAAGATAATCACGTATAGAAAAACTATACCAAAAAATATAGTTAGCGTCGATATAGCAATTATTAATCTCCGTTATTCCATTACTAGTCTTCTCTCTTGATAATCTTCTTTTTTGATAGTCTTCTTTCTTGATAAATTTCCTTCATGATAATCTTCTTTCTTCAAACGCCAATTAAATTTCTTTTCTTCATTATATTCATTCTTCACGATATCGGTTCAAAGGCAGGGTCGCCATGAAATATGTTGAAATTGAATAAAAGAATAGGCTCCCAAAATGATGTTTATTCTATAGCCATCACAAGTAGAATGATCCATCGATATTAGAATTACGTACAAAGTAAGTAGCGGTGACGAAACTCCTTCCAATCTGCAGACGTTGCAGTTTCATGTTGTAGGAAAACATTTAATTATTATGTTACCGTACAACTACAAATAACGTGTATATTACAGGATACTTTTTATAAAAAAAGGAAATGCGGGCGAAGCCGCGGGTGGTAGCTAGTATAACATAAACTTGCTTTGCCCGCGACTCTATCCGCGTCAACGTTTGTTTAAGAACGGTTAACTTTTTTGTTTGTGAACCGATTAGAACAAAACATGTTACGTTCCCGTAACATGTTTTGTTCTAATCGGTTGCTTGCCACAATATATCAGGGAATATGGCATTCAAATCGGCCAAGCCGTTTCTCAGATAAGCGTGAATAACACGCAGACAAACATACAAAAATTCTAAAAAAAAATTATGTCGGAAACATAATATGTTGTTACAAAGTGTATAAATTGGTTTTGACGTCATACCTCTTTAACATTGCTTCCATAGTGAGTGAGGTATAATTACCTCACTCACTATGAAAAAACGAATTATAATTAAATCGGAAATACAGTTTAGTGTTGCAGCTACAAATCTATCAACTCTATCCAAAATTCAATCAATCACTGGCTAGGTGAAGAATCAAAGAATTTATTACGCCAAGTAAGGACTATGGAACATCGCGTGGAGGGGGAAGCGCTGCCATTTTGAGATAATTTTAGTGCATATATCGTATTCACCTACAGCACACGGTCATATCCATGACACAGCCACTACCCATTTTTTTATGTCTCATATACAAAAAATCAAATCAAAATATCTTTATTCCTTGGACTTTATAAAGCACTTAGAATCGTCATACAAATTAAATATAAGAACATGTATCTAAATCATTACTACTCTAAACCCGCAGAGCTTAGATTCACTTTCATCACACTATCTTGAATGTGAAAGTGAATTTAAGTGCCAGTTCCGGCGACGAGGCTACTTGTAAGTATGTATAGTTTTTAATGTGAATGTTTGTATGGTATTATTACTATATATAGACTATTTTTTTTATACTACATCGGGACAAGCTACAGCCCGCCTGATGTGGAGCGGTTACCGTAGCCATATTAACGCTCGCAACATAAAATATACCTCGCCCGCGGCCCCGCTGCCAACGCAGCATATTCTTCCTTTCTGGTGACCTCACTCACTCGCAGGAACACAACAACCCTCAAGGAAATTGTTATTTGGCTGCGGTATGCGGTAGCTTACAATTACGCTCCCTACCTCTCTTTTCGCCAGAGCTTCGTTTGTCAGTCAGTCACCTGCACGCAGTGCACCCTGCACGCAGTGCAGGTGAAGTTGGCTTTGGTTCAAAGATGTTGATGAACCCCTTCAACCCCAAATATATATGGTCACTTGAGTAGACCGTACTCAAGTGACCCGATTAATTTAATTAAGTAATTTATTATAATTTCTCATTTCTATATATATTTTTGTAATTTTAAACTGCTATGGCCTGATGGCGCTCGTGTGCGTGTCTTATGACTTCGTACAATCCATCTTGTAAAATGAATGCAATAAATATTCGACTATGATAGTCTCATTCAATAACATTAACCTATTATAAGTCTATGTTCACTCAAAATTCATGCGCAGCGCGCTTAAAGTTTACACTTCAGAGAGTGAGAATAAAAATAGTGCGTGGAGTCCCTCCGCGCGGATGAAGTGAAACTCCATGATAGCGTTAAACGTTTACAACCCTGTTGAAAGTCCCGTTAGAAGTTTCACTTCAATATTACTTGAATATTTCCATAGCTACACATCCGCAACATGCCAGGCGGCCGCACAATTCGTAATAATGAATGCGTAAGGCAAAGCTAAATGAATAAACCGCAAGCACGCAGCTGAGGGTTACGACATTCGCCCTGGGGAAATAATACAGATTTAAAATAGACAGGATACCGCATGCCATTAGATCAAGTGTGTTAATACGCGTCACTGGTATGTCCTGTCTTTGAAAATAATAATTGACGTACCTACGTCAATTATTATTTTCAAAGTGGTCGGTTATCCTATGGAACCGACAGTACCTACTGTCGGTTCCATAAGATAACTGACCACTTTGCCATACAGCAGTAACTATTATGTAATCTGTGATACAGCTGATGCCGATTCCTATCCATTTTTTTGGTTGCAAAAACTCAACTTCAGCTTAGAATAGCGGCAATTGTGTTAACCTTAGCTGACAAAGACCATTTTTTTATACTACGTCAGGTGGCAGACAAGCATACGGCCCATCCGATGTGAAGCGGCCACCGTAGCCATATTACCGCTCGCAACATAACATTTTAATATCGCTCGCGAGCCGCCACCCGCGCTGCCAACGGAGCATCTCTTTCCTTTCTGGTGACCTCACTCACTCGCAGAAACACAACAACCCTCAATGGAATTGTTATTTGGCTGCGGTATTCTGGTTGGCTGTGTGGTTTCCGGCAGACTAGAATAGAATCACTCCGTCTCTTCCCGTGGGTGTCGTACAAGTCGACTAAGGGAAATACATTATAAAACATCGATCAGGCCTCCCCAACCCGTATGGCCAGCGTGGGGAGTGTAGGCCAAATCCTCCTTCTGTCTGTGACGGACGAGAGAGGGTCGTGCTCCTGTAGTGGAGACTAACTGATGATGATGATTCTGGTTCAAAGATGTTAATGTAACTCTTACACCCCAATGAAGCTCTACAGACAAAGTTAAAAATGTTTATCAATATATCAATTCTAAATCCTATTTTTGGGAATCAAAATATTCGATGGTAATCGGCTTCAGCTTAGGCGGTAGGCCCCCAATTCAGTATAACAAATTAATGTCACAGTTGCTAACGCCACAATTTCATGACGGCGTGTACACGTCACTAAATGGCGCGAGAAAGCCCATTAATTTGGGCTTAGATTACTATGATAGTTATTACGATACAGATACATCACTGCCATAAAACGGAAATATATTCGCTTATGAACACTGATTTACAACTAATTATGTGTAACTATGTACGTAAAAAAATGTGTTGTCCTTACTTCGTCCAGCATCTAGTAACGTCCAAATTCGACTTTCCTCTTATTGACATTCCAGGCACTAGCTGGGATGTCAATGACTAGCGGTGTTGATGTTGGAGCCTTTCAAAAACGAATGTTATTATCATGGTGTGTAGGTACCAAGGCTAGTATGATTATGATATGGTCAACAAAAGCAACAAAAAAAAAATCACATTCGGTATCTAGACAACTTTATGTCTATGGTAATGATACTCCCTCTAGGAAAATACAATTGTTATCAGCAACAATCCGACGGTTGAAGGTTTATGGTCCATCTCTTGTAACTGTTTCAGTAACAGGCCCCGGCCGTTTATTAGACCTCACGGCTAGGCAAGTATTTGAAATTAAAACTCACGTAATTTAATGCAAATATTCGTATTCCAAGTACCGAACTAGTGAAAAGAATTATTTTAAAACCGGCCAAGTGCGAGTCGGACGCGCGCATGAAGGGTTCCGTACCAGTATCACGCAAAAATCGGCAAGAAATCACGTTTGTGGTATGGGAATATATAACTAAATATTCTGTGAATATTTCAAGCGCCTACCTGTTGCTGTTATCAATATCGAGCAAATACGAGCAAAAAATCGCGTTTGTTGTGTATGGGTGGTATGGGTTTATTGTATGTTTGTTATTCTGTTTTTTAGTTTTTTTTTTTATAGCGGCAACAGAAATACATCATCTGTGAAAATTTCAACTGTCTAACTATCACGGTTCATGAGATACAGCCTGGTGACAGACAGACGGACGGACGGACAGCGGAGCCTTAGTAATAGGGTCCGTTTTACCCTTTGGGTACGGAACCCTAAAAAGCATGCTGGTATTTTTATATGGTTACTAGTATAGGATGGTAAACAATCATACAGCCCACCTGATGTGAAACAATTGTCGTTCCATATAGACGCTTGCTATGTGAGTAGTATCGCAAGCGCATTGTTATCCCTTTGTTATAATATATTTGGTTGTCCCTATTGTTAATGTAGCTGTTCTTCATGACTTTTCTCACTCGCAGGAACACAACAACTCTCTAAATTATGTAGTAGCAATTTTCCATAGGATGCATTCCTCCTGTACTATGTACCATGTACTCCCTGTACCACCTGTCATCGCATAATCGAAAAAGCATGACTCATTGTCACGGTCTGCCTGAGCTGAGCGTGCAAGCGGGAGCGCGAAACAAGCAATAGAGAGGCACGATCGGTTCGGCTTGTGACGCATCTATCGCCCTTCCACTCCATCGGCCGATGTTTTCTTATGACAATGTCACGTAAAATTATTGTCCGTAAACCAACTTTACAGACAGGTATTTAGGGGTGTAAGTGGTTAATCAAGATCTTTGAACCAAAGCCAACTTCACCTGCACGTGGTGCACCCTGCTGACTGACAAACGAAGCTCTGGCGAAAAGAGAGGTAGGGAGCGTAATTGAAAGCTACCCGACTGGGGAATGTACCTTCACCTCACAGAATACCGCAGCCAAATAACAATTCCCTTCAGGGTTGTTGTGTTCCTGCGAGTGAGTGAGGTCACCAGAAAGAAAGGAAGGAGATGCTGCGTTGGCAGCGGGAGTGGCGGGTGCGAGCAATATTTTATGTTGCAAGCGTTAATATGGCTACGGTAACCGCTTC
This sequence comes from Hypsopygia costalis, assembly GCA_937001555.2. Lineage (NCBI taxonomy): Eukaryota > Metazoa > Arthropoda > Insecta > Lepidoptera > Pyralidae > Hypsopygia > Hypsopygia costalis. The sequence continues at coordinate 2,994,316 of OW443340.2, read as the reverse complement.
ACATCAGGCGAACCGTTTGCTTGTCTGCCACACGACGGAGAATAAAAAAAAAAAGACAACCAATTTTTTCATTGTTTCAGGAACTGTCATCACAAGTGAAGTCCATAGCATCACTTTCAGTGATAACGTGCGTGTTGTCAATAGTGCTGGCTCTCGCGCTGTTGCCGGCGGCAGCGGAATGGGAGGCTTTCGCGCTGGCCGGCTCTGTGCTGGTGACGACCAGCATCGGCGCTGGTACGCTGATGGCTACAGACCATGCCCCGTTGCCACTCTTCGCTCTTATACTGGTAAGATTTTTAACTTTTGGGGTGTAAATGGTTCATCAACATCTTTGAACCAAATGCAACTTCACCTGCACGCGGTGCATCCTGCTGACTGACAAACGAAGCTCTGGCGAAAAGAGAGGTAGGGAGCGTAATTGTAAGCTACCCGACTGGGGAATAGGAGCATACTCCACCACGCTGTCAACTGCGGGTTGGATCAAGCCGCCCAAGTGCCACTGGCTTGGCTTAATGACTGCTGTCTAAAGATAGCAACCGGGACCGACGGCTTAACATGCCCTTCGATGCACGGAGGAGCTCGATATAATATAAACCCATCCATGGACAGGCTACGGTCGACATTGCTTAACTTGCGTCTTTGATTAGACTGACACGCGCAACGATGCCTTGGAGGTCCTCACTCCAGGACTCTTCAAAAACCAGGACATGTCCTGGGTAAACAGGACGGTTGGTAACTCTTCCTAAGGGCTAAGGGCGATTGCATCTTCAGTCAAACCCTGGATTGCGATCTTATGTTACTCCAGTCGTACCAGCTGAATTTAGGGTTGCCAATTTTTTTTTTACAAGAAATAAAGGATATTGAGGTCTGAGAAGAATATTAAACAGTATTTTAGAATAAAAAAACCGGCCAAGTGAGAGTCGGACTAAGGGTTCCGTACCATCTATAAAAACGGCAAAAAAAATCACATGGGAGCCCCTCTTAAATATTTGTTTTATTTTTATTTAATTATTTATTTATAAAGTGAATATAAAACTATTATGTGAGTATTTCAAGCGTCTACCTATTACCGTTATCAATTGCGAGCAAAAACGAGCAAAAAAAATCACGTTGTATGGGAGCCCCCTTAAATATTAATTTTATTCTGGTTTTTAGTATTTGTTGTTATAGCGGCAATACACCATGTGTGAAAATTTCAACTGTCTAACTATCACAGTTCATGAGATACAGCCTGGTGACAGACGGACGGACGGACGGACGGACAGCGGAGCCTTAGTAATAGGGTTCCTTTTTACCCTTTGGGTACGGAACCCTAAAAATGAACAGTTACATATTTTCAAGAGCTTCTCGCACAACTTATTAATTTAGTATTTTTTTAAAACTTTCATATGTCCCACCACAATTATAACAAAAAAAACCGCACAAGTGCGAGTCGGACTCGCCCACCTAGGGTTCCGTAGGTACGTAGTATCATTATTAAATTTGATATTTTTCATTATAAATAAGAAATAATGCGTCGAAAAAATAAATAAAATATATTTTGCAATGTGTACATCAATCCCTTTCATATGATACCCCATTTGAACTAGTAGCTTCAATTTGAAATTTCGACACCCTATAAAAAATATAGACCCCCTATTTTTTAAGATCTATTTACAAATGTATAGTTTTGAGATTTATTCCTGTACTTGTAGTCTATAACGATATTACTTGCCTAATTTCATAGTTCTAGGTCAACGGGAAGTACGCTATAGGTTTTGATTCCCTTGAGTGTGTCGAAATATGCGTTTTTTGCTGAATAAACGGCCGTAACTTTTTTCTATGTAAACTTAGCAGTTTGATTTTTTTTTAACTTCATGGGACCGTAGACCTGTGTATACAGTTCAAATTTCAGCTTGATACCTCCACGCATTCTCGAAATAGAAATTCTTGAGAGACAGACAGACAGACAGACAGACAGACAGACGGACAACAAAGTGATCTTATAAGGGTTCCGTTTTTCCTTTTGAGGTTCGGAACCCTAATTAAAACGATGAGCTCATTTAAAAAATATTGTGAGCTCTAAGTGTAACACTAGTGTTAAGTATTTTGATGCTGGAAGCAGTATTTTGTATACTTTATTTTTGTTCAACAGTAAAAAGTATAATGTAGTTATAAACAGTACAATACTGTTTTTAACAGTATAGTTGGCAACCCTAGCTGAATGACACTCCAGCCCTCCTAGCCAAGTGTAATTCGTAGCGTAACGAACGTTATATAGATCACGTGACATTTGTCAAAATCGAACATTTTAGCACAGTTTTAAAAGCATACAGTTGGGCATCGAAGGTACTTGCGCAGAGCAAGGGAGGGGAACCCGCGGAGAAGCGGGCGGTGCGGTCAGCGTCCCACAAACAAGCGTAGTTTGTGGGAGCCACCGTGAAAGGCAGTCACGTGCGCGTACTGAGTGTTATAAACGTTTTTTTAATTTACGTTCAGTGATTCATATTTAATATAATGGTGCATACAAATTGTTCTGTATACGGTTGTAACTCGATGTCGAAACACATCAATAATTTAAAATTTCATAGATTTCCCCGTGACGCAAGGTAAGTTTTTTCTATAATTTCGTAAAATCTTACCTACTTTGTCTTTGTTGAAATGTATGTAGCTATATTGTTGGTGAAGTGCAAGGTACTCCAACTATAAGTATACAACAAATAACCGAATTCTTGTGCTCCAACGACAGATGACTAAATGGTTAAGTACTTCGTAACTCGAACTCCAACCTAGCGGGGTTTTCAAGTGTAAATATGTAGGTATATGTATTCTTTACGGCGCATGCTCTTGCCCAAAGTGTAATTATTATGTTTACAACTTCTTAATAGTTGGGATGCCGGACACAGAAGGAGTAGGTATTTGTCTAATATCCAATTGTTATGATTTTATTTAAACCGACAGAAAAAGACAAGGTTCTATATTCACCTATATTCAAGATTTCTGGGCAAAGATATTAATTACTACGTATGGCTGTGCCATTTCTAACATAAAATTTGTCTCTGCGACTATATGCACGTGATGTGTGTGGGACGAACCTATATGTATGTTTATGTCACGTAAATGTACACTATAACCTTTATAAACAAATGGGACACCAATTTGAACTTACACTCTCATATTTATTATTTTTGCTGTCGAAAAGCCAAATGACTCATCGGTTCGTGACAAATTATCTCCTTAGAATGGCCTATCCATACCTAGTAGTTAAGATCTTTGTTTCAGGGCTAGTTTCTTTTTTTAATTTTTTTTAAGCAATCACGTTTTTTGATAATTTTTATTTACTTTTTTATTTTATACATTTTAGTTATTATTATTTACAGTAAATTTTGCTATCCAGTCATTGCATTTTGGGTATTGATATTCCTAGTTTCTATTATTAAGTATCTTGCGAAAATGAAGTGAGGAAAGTCGTAATCAAATTTAAATCGATAATTGTTTGGTACCTACATCAAATTGGCTGGCACCAGAAATCCGCTATTTTTTTTTAATTTTGATATAAATAAAGACGAATTTTACAACTAATCAAAATTGGTGCAGCCGTTTATTAGTTACGAATAAACATAGGGACTTTTTGTCTTCGCCGCAGACGTAATAAGTTAACATACCAACACCAACCAGGTGCTGTAGGAAACAATATTTTTAGATAAATTATAGGTAGGTATTATTAAAACAAGTACAGTTTATATCACAGCCATGCTTATGTTTCCCCCCATATTTTCAATATCAAATTGTTTATCCGAATGCGAATTCATTATATTGTTAAATTTAATGATAGAAAATTGAAATCTAAAAATAAACCTTCACGTAAATATTTAACAGTGCAACATTTGTAAATATGTATATTATATTCTTGTTGCTAAATGATTATAAAAATATTAAAGATTATTTGATTTCGAATTTTGTGACAACCCTTGCATATCGGCGAACGACCGCGTGGATACCTACGCGGGCGGCGGCATCGTGCCACGTCAAAGGCGATTCCCTACTGTATGAAAAATAGTAATACTGTGATTTTAGTATGAGAATTGACAAATGTCAAGTGATCTATCTAACGTTCGTTACGCTACGAATTACACTTGGCTAGGGGGCCCAGAACTCTTCGATGAAATACAAAAAACATTCGAAAATATTACAATAATGAAATTACCAGGTTTTTTTTTATTGTATTGTGAAGAAAAATCAGAGATTTCCTAAAACTATTGTACAAAGTACACTAGACAGACCGTGGGCGGACGTGGCAACTATGAAATCCTTTCAGATGTATTTTCTCTGGCCATTTACGTGGGAGCTTACAGTACCTGAATGGGTTCTTAGTAAGTATGTTGGGGTGTAAGTGGTTCATCAACATCTTTGAACCAAAGCCAACTTCACCTGCACGCGGTGCACCCTGCTGACTGACAAACGAAGCTCTGGCGAAAAGAGAGGTAGGGAGCGTAATTGTAAGCTACCCGACTGGGGAATGTACCTTCACCTCACAGAATACCGTAGCCAAATAACGGTTCCCTTCGAGCGTTAATATGGCTACGATAACCGCTTCACATCAGGCGGGCCGTATGCTTGTCTGCCACCCGACGAAGTATAAAAAAAAAAAAAAAAAAAAGTATCAAAGACTAAATTATATTATTTTTTAGCGTAAAGAAGTAAAGCAGCCTTACGTAAGAAGTAATGCTTAAATCTTTTTGCGCACGTATACTTACTTACCTATCTTCTAATATATAAAATTCTCATGTCACGGTGTTTGTTACCAAACTCCTCCGAAACGGCTGGATCGATTTTTATGAAATTTTGTATGCATATCGGGTAGGTCTGCGAATCAATCAACATCTATTTTTCATACCCCTAAACGATAAGGGTGACCCACCCCAAAATTTTTTTTTTAAAATTTATTTTGATGTCTTGTGCGTAAAAGACTGACATTAAGATTCTGTGTTTAGATTTTTAATCTCTAAATTTCAGTGTGAGATTAGATAAATATTTTTATTTATTTTATTGACAAAATTTTTCATTATTATTTTATTATTATTTTGCATTGAAAAATACATACCTACAACCCAAAATTTTCACCCTTCTACCGTCAACCCCTATTTTTTAATAGCGATTTAATAACAAAACAACGTTTGCAGGGTGTGCCTTATTTCGGCACTGCCCAGGTCTCAGATCTTGATTTTAACTAGACAAAAAATTAGTCGTTAATTTGTCGAAATTTGTCGCCCAAAGCAAAAAATTTGTCGGTCTCCCGTTAAAGAGTTATAAGGTTTTTTTTGTGGCAGTGCCGAAATAAGCTTATTTCGGCACAGCCCACTTGGGATCTATTAAACTACAAAACATAGCTAAGATATGATTATCCCCAGAATTAGTCGTCAATTTGTCGAATTCATACACCAAGTATCAGAATTAGTCGACCTCCCGTTAAATAGTTATATATTCGCTATGTTTTGTAGTTCAATAGATCCCGAGTGGGCAGTGCCGAAATAAGCTTATTTCGGCACTGCCACAAAAAAACCCTAATAACTCTTTAACGGGAGACCGACAATTTTTTTGCTTTGGGCGACAAATTTCGACAAATTAACGACTAATTTTTTGTCTAGTTAAAATAAAGATCTGAGACCTGGGCAGTGCCGAAATAAGGCACACGTTTGCAGGGTCAGCTAGTCTATTTATATTAATCTTACAAAGATCACAGGACCTCGACGGCGTCGATGAGCGCATCAGTCTAATTCTAATCGAACACGCAAGTTAAGCAACGTTGACCGTAGCCTGTCCATGCGTGGGTTATTATTATCCCGAGCTCCTCCGTCCTTCGTAGAAAACGTTAAGCGATCGGTCCCAGATGTTATCATTAGATGACAGTCGTTAAACTAAGTTAGTGGTCTTTAGCCGGCTTGAAGCCATTGGCCTCCGCCAACCGCAAGTGCAGTAGCGTGGTGGAGTACGCTCTAAACCCCTTCAATTTGGGAAGAGACCCGTATCCCAGCCGTGGGATGAGTAAGGGTTGACGTGACGACAAAGATCAAAATAGCTTTCAATATTGAGATGCTTAACTTGTATTCAAGTTCAAATCTACTTAATAATCTCTCTCTCAAGTCGGTCCCTCATATCTGAGGTTCGTGGTCAGCATCAGGGTTGCATCTGGAGCGAATGATCTGCTTCCATCGGTTTCTGTCCAGCGCTTCTCTTACATCATCATCAGGTCATTTTAGTCTCCACTACAGGAGCACGACCCTCTTTCGGCCGTCCTAGACGGAAGGAGGATTTGGCCTACACTCCCCACGCTGGCCAAACGGGTTGGGGAGGCCTGATCGATGTTTGGTAATGTATTTCCCTTAGTCGCCTTGTACGACATCCACGGGAAGAGACGAAGTGATTCTATTCTAGTCTGCCGGAAACCACACGGCCAGCTTCTCTTACAACCGTATAAAATTTAGAAGACGACTAGTCTTTCACTTGATCGGCCCATCTTGTTGAACGTCCACGCGATCTCTCGCGTTCGGTGTTCCCAACCACCATCAGCATTTCCAAATTATTGTGGTCTCTGCGCATTATGTGGCCGAAATAGAACGAGTGCGCTGTTGGCATATGGTGGACAGACGAGTTCTTATTTGGAGCTGTGTTAGAACTGATGCATTGGTGCGTTTCGCAATCCAAGGTATTCTCAGCATTCGTCTCCAGCACCACGTCTCGAATGCATCAATGCTTTGCCTTTCTCGGGCCAGGATTGTCCACGTTTCTACTCCATATAGGAAGATAGGGAAAATCAGGGCAATTAAGTCAATATATTCCTGCACATCACCGTCAAATGGAATCGTGCCCAGGCTGGCGTCATTGCCACGCTGAATGGCAATGCATATGCGTTTTGCGAAATAAAAGCCAGCCCTCTTGGTTACGGAAAATATCGAACAAACGCTTTGCTAATTCCCTAAAAAAGAACCGTGCAATAACTTACCAGATGCTTAACTGTATTTTGAAAGAAAAGTAAGGAATAGGCAATTTGATATACACTACTTTGTGTCCGCCACCAATTAGGTCATGCAAACTACTGCCTGCGAGCACCCACCCGCTACCGTTAGTAGATGCATGCGACTGCCGTGGCTGCTTTGGTCGTCTCTGTCCAACTGCTGCGGACGTCTCGGCGAACTCTAACAGTTGAAACAGAAGAAACGTGCGACTGCTGCCGCCCCGACTGTCGCGGTCGTCTCTACGACACGCGTTTCGCTTCTACGCGAGACATCCTCATACGATCTGTAGATGTTGATGGTTATAGCCAAAATCTACAAATGCTAGTGTTAGTGGTTTTTCCCACTTTTATTTTCCCCCAAAAAAAAAACATTAAGTAGAAAACGGTACAAATATAGACGACCCAAGTGGGTACTTTGGATTATTGCAAATCTCAAATGTCATTTCAGGCCGAGGGAGGTAAAAGGGCAAAAATAATCTCTCAAAATGTCCATTATACGTCGACTTATAGTTTTAGAAATGACACGACATTCTGTTCTGTTTTTAATATAAAGGGGTTTTTGCTAACCATTGGTTATTTTAAGCCTTCATAATTTACATGGTATGCTTTAAAAAACTCAGTAGTACCTATTTTATATTTCGCAGTAGGATAAATAACTACTGTAACAATGAATTCTTCTTCTTCTTCGTCAATCCTTATTCATCCCACTGCTGGGATACAAACCTCCCTTCAATCGAAGTGGTTTAGAGCATACTCCACTACGCTGCACAACTGTGGATTTACGGAGGCTAGTGTTTTCAAACCGCTTAAAGGCCACTGACTTGGCTTAACTGCTGTCATCTAACGACAACAGCCGGGCCCGACGCCTTAACGTGTCCTCCGAAGCACGGAGGAGCTCGATATAAATAAACCCATCCATGGACAGACTACTGTAGAAGTTGTTTAACTTGTGAGGCGAAGCGTGAAGAAGCATCTTGTCGGCCAGCATGGCGGCGTCAACTGACAATCAATCAATCAAGGTCTCTTGACCGTTGCCGATGCGATTGGGGCTCCTCTTTTTGCTTACCATCAGGCGAAGTGGAGCCAATATGCTGAGCTAATAAAAAAAAAATTGGTTGCCTGTAAAGTCGGTATACGGGCGAAAGTTTTACGTGACAACGACTTTGAGTGGTAAAATGTTTTCGAGTGCAAGGGACGCATGCCTTTCACTTTTTATGTCTGTCTCTCTCGCTCTTAGAAGGGACACGCGTCCACGACACGCTTACAATGAGAGCGAGTGAAAGGCACGCGCCTTTCACTCGCTCTCATTGTAAGCGCATAACGTGAGCCAGTTTCTTGAAGTGTCACCCGGCTAACCAATTTATAAGACGTTGTCACGTCAAAAATCATGCTTCTACATGTTCCAACCAGTTAATTATCGACAGAAAGATAACCAGCCCCCTGGCCACCAACTCTTATTGCGATTCAATAACTGAATAGATTGCTTATATGAATAAGCAATCTATTCAGTTATTGAATCGCAATAAGAGTTGGTGGTAAGGAGGCTGAAAGATCAAACAACCGTGGTTAACGATATTTTAACAACTATATTAGTAGATCGGCTTTTCTCTCACAATGCCCAGAGGCTAGTTTTATACCCGGGACTGCACTGGACTTCACTATTCATTGAATTTTTGTGGTCGCTGTTGTTAATCTTGACTACACAGGAGAGAAAGTAGTGGGAATATACCATGGGCTCGTCTCGAAAAAAAAATATGGTGGGGCTGTGTCAGTGCAAACGGCCGTTGGTTAACATGAAACGTCTATATCAGCGATCACGTGTGAGTCGTGAGTTATACTGAATACATAACAAGCGAGAGCGCCAGTTTCCGTAATTCTTCGCAATGCCCCTCCCCCGCAGCCCCGCCCGGCCCCGATGCAAACTTAAGGTCTTAGCAGCGAGCTGACTATATACGCTAAATAATGATAATTATGCGTTCATGTTTATACAACGTATAGTTAAGACGATGTAGACCAATTCGTTAGGTACAGTCCAGTTTTCTGACCTGGTATCCCTATGTATTGGAGTGATTTTAAAGACGTGTCACGTCAAAAAAACGGGTTGCACTCCGGGAGTGCCGGCAGAAGTGAAAACTTGTACATAAACGGTGTGCATTTTTGAACATTTTGGAACGGTTAGGGAATAATTTGCTTTATTTATCAGTATAAAAGTACTATCATTTATATGGTAAAATCATTAAACAGCAGGAGCAGGCATACATTTTCGCCGCGCGGTAGAAAGAGAGGGGGATATTACTCCCTCTCCTACGCCGCCGCGCCGCGCGCCTTCGCGGAGGTCTACTCTCCCTCCGTCTTACGAATTTTCGATCAGGTCACGTGTTCTGACGCGAGTTTAACATTTTTTACCCGTCCCAAAACGCTTTCACTTCAAAAATCGGTAATATCGATTTTGTCCTATGTCTACAACGTAAAATACAAAGCGATTTCACAAGAATTTCTGCACTTTCGCGTATAAAGACCATCTTCGATTTATGTCTAAGCCTATGATATTAAGTGGGTGTGCGCGTGTGCGGCTGCCTGAAAGCATTGCCTCGTAAACAAGAGTGTGGTACGCCTAGAATTCCTTACAGTACAGTTTAAGTCACAAGTGAGACGGTAGTAATTTTTTCAAAACAAAATTTTGTGGTCTTTTGTACCGTTATAAATACCTAAAGAAATATTCCTGGACAAATTACCCATCGCCATCTAGTCCCAGACTTAGCAAAGCTTGTACTATGGGTATTAGATAACTGCTATAATAGTTGATTTTTTTTTTTGTAAATACATGCATACAATATAATATAGACAAACAAACATGTTCATGCACACAAATTTTTGTCTTGTGCGGGGATCGAACCCGCGACCTTGGAGTCAAAGTGGCCAGTGTTAGCCATTCGACGAATTTTGTGGTGACTAAACATATAAATAAAATAAAATTTTAATATAATTTTGGCGTACTAATTATCAGTCAGTCGCTAATTATCTTTTAGGCGAAAGCTAACCTCGCCTGCTTGTAGTACATCTAAACAGCTAGCAAACTAGCAAACAAGTGCATTGCACTGGAAACAGAGGGTTATTATCACTCTAATATCTGTATCTATAAATGTTAACCACGTTACTGACTGCTATGATTATGACTATCAATATAATCACAACAACCATTCGGCAAGCCCGATGGTCGAATGAATAGCAATGGCTACTTTTACAATACTTTTACTTTAGCAATCAACTCAGAGGTCGCGGGTTTGATCCCCACACAAAACAAACATTTGTGTGCATGAACATATCTGCTTGCCTTGGTCAGGGTGTTTTCTATGCATTAAAAGTATTTATTTACAAAAATTTGCCGTGTGGTTTCTGTCAGACTAGAATAGAATCACTCCGTCTCTTCCCGTGGATGTCGTACAAGGCGACTAAGGGAAATACATTATAAAGCATCGATCAGGCCTCCCCAATCCGTCTGACTAGCGTGTAGGCCAAATCCTCCTTCTGTCTGGGACGGACGAGAGAGGGTCGTGCTTCTGTAGTGTATACTAAAATGACCTGATGATGATAATGATTTATAAAAAAAAAATGTATTTAAGTATATTTATTAGTTGTTTAGTAACCCATAGTACAAGCTTTACGTTTAATTTACGTTTATAGATGGTAAATTGTCCAGAAATATTTATTGTCAAAGCACATCTCAACAAACCACTCAACGGATGGAGTTGAAATTTGCATACAGGTAACGGCATCAACTCATATTCATCCCACTGAGATACGGGTCTTCCATATTTCGAAGGGGGTTTAGAGCATACATAATTATCAGTCTTTGTATAATTTTCAAATACGGAACAAATAAAGTGCGCATGACTGGCATAGACATGAATATTTTCCTTCATGAGTATTTTTGTGTCTGCGACTTAGTACGCGCGTGTCGCTTGGGAAATTTCCTTAATCGTTTCTTAGCGGATGCTTACGTCGTAATATTTACCTGTATGCCAAATTTGTGCCCGATCCGTCCATGGATTTGGTTTGGGCTGTGTTTTTAACTGACTCCAAAAAAGGAGGAGATTCTCAATTCGGCTGTATTTTTTTTTTATGTTTGTTACTTCATTACTCCGTCATTTATAAACTGATTTGAAAAAAATCTTTTTTTATTTTAAGAGTATATACTTCCAGATTGGTCCTATATTTTTATTTTTATTTTTTATACTACGTCTGGTGGCAGACAAGCATACGGCCCGCCTGATGTGAAGCGGTTACCGTAGCCATATTAACGCTCGCAACATAAAATATCGCTTGCACGCCGCCGCCCCCGCTGCCGTCGCAGCATCTCCTTCCTTTCTGGTGACCTCACTCACTCGCAGGAACACAACAGCCCTCAAGGGAACCGTTATTTGGCTGCGGTATTCTGTAAGGTGGAGGTACATTCCCCAGTCGGGTAGCTTACAATTACGCTCCCTACCTCTCTTTTCGCCAGAGCTTCGTTTTTCAGTCAGCAGGGTGCACCGCGTGCAGGTGAAGTTGGCTTTGGTTCTAAGATGTTGATGAACAACTTACACCCGAAAATATTTTTTTCATCGTCATCATCAGCCTGTATCTACCCACTGTTTAATATAAGCCTTCCCCAATGCCTTCCACCAGATACGATCCTCCGTCATCCAGCCACTTTCTTAAGGTCATCAGATCGTTTTTTTTTGTTAAAATTATGGTAGATCAAATGACTGATCTATCAACACACATTTCATTGAAACGAAAATAACCATTGGGAAAGCAATGAGAACGCGACTATTCAACTCCATAATGAACTGATGATAATGAAACGAGATGGTCGCCCGTGCAATATCAGTCAGTGACAGCATAAGTATAGGTGGACAGCATAAGCATATATCAAAAATTATTTCTCTGTAACTCAGGCAATTTTAACATGCTGTAGCATGTTTAATATTAATAATAAATAATATATTTCTGGACAATTTACACAGCGCCATCTAGTCCCAAGTTAAGCGAAAAGCTTGTGTTATGGGCACTAGACAACTGATAAATGTACTTAAATACATTTTTTTTAGTAAATACATACTTATAATACATAGAAAACACCCAGACCAAGACAAACAGACAGTTCATGCACACAAATGTTTGTCTTATGCGGACATCGACCACCGAGCTCGTCGTTACGTTCGTGTTTAAATGAAATGATTTAGAATTTCCCTCATAACTTGTGCCACACAATAAAAGTAAAAAGCCTTCAAAATTATGACCGCAGGTTGATATGAACGATGAGATGACATAATAAATTCTAAAATGAAGTATAGAACATTAAGGCTTTGACAAAACCGTAACAGCTTTATGAAGCGAAATATATTGCTGTTTCTCGACAAATAATGTGTTCTGAGATTTGAAATACAACGGGTAATAATTTTGTTTGCTCGTTAAAATAATCAATTTGAAAAATATACAAGTAATTATTAATCCCTTTTAACCTTTATACTTTTGCTTTTATCTTCGTCTTTAGGGTTCCGTACCTCAAAAGGAAAAACGGAACCCTTATATGATGACTTTGTTGTCCGTCTGTCGTTCTGTCTGTCAAGACCCTAGAGGGTCTTTCTTGACATAGATGTCAAGAATGCGTGGAGGTTTCCAGCTGAAATTTGAAATGTATACTTAGGTCTACGGTTCCATGAAGTTGCAAAAAAATCAAACTGCTAAGTTTACGTAAAAAAAAAGATACAGCCGTTTATTTAGCAAAAAACGCATATTTCGACACATTCTCAAGGGAATCAAAACTCACAGGGTACTTCCCGTTGACCTAGAACAATGAAATTTAGCAAGTAACATCGTTATAGACTACAAGTACAAGAATGAACCTTAAAAATATACATTAGTAATTAAATCTTTAAAAAATAGGGGGTTAGATTCCTGAACTATTTATAATGATCCTACGTACGGAACCCTCGGTGGGCGAGTCCGACTCGCACTTGTCCGGTTTTTTTTTCGTGGAAGCCATATTGAAGGCAGCCAATAATTATACCCTATGCAACCTTGAAATTTATAGTAAAGAGCAAAATAAAATGTTTACCGAAAATTGAACGAATTTAATTTAATCAACTCGTCAAGCGTCAAGAAAGTTCCAATTGGTCAAAAATGTTTTAAACGTACACTTTGGTTCTGATTGGTCAATCAATGCAAAAGTGTTAATTAGTCAAAATTAATGCAAAAGTATTAATTAGTTAAAGTTATTAACTGGTCAATAAATGCTAGGAATTAATTTTGTGAAAATTAAGACACATTCAAAGAGTATCTTAGCATCCAACACCAAAAGACACTATATGTTTTTGTCTTGTGGCAGTTGAGGACTCGCTTGTAGTGCAAGATCCTTGAATACCTAAACTGTTCGTCTTTTTTTATATATGAGAGGGGGCAAACGAGTATGCGGGTCACCTGATGTAAAGCAATCACCACCGCTCATGAAGTTCAGCAACACCAAGGGGTCGCCGATCCGTTGCCTACTCAATCCTTTCTTTCTTTCTGCGTTTAAAGTGCCCAAGAGACCTTCCCAAGAGGCTGAAGCACATTTTACTCTTCGGCTATATAGTCTAACAGTAATTTCTATAAAATTTAATCCCTTAATATTTACATTCATTTCAACCCCTTTAATAGCCCAGAGGGACATTAGACAATTTGCTAAGTCTAAGTCTGTACCCAGCGATTTAAAACTTGAACCGCACCTAAGCCGGTTTAATCTCAAACTCTAAATTACTGAAAACAGCTGAAAATCTCTGAAGCTTTGATTAAAATCCGCCGACTTAAAAACACCTTTTTGTTTTATCCCGAAGACATGCAAATGAAGTCTAATTATGCAAAGTCAGAGTTTAACCCGGACGTAGTATTTTTTTTAATATTCGGGTCAGTTAGCAGCTGGAACAAATTATGAATAGGTGACTTGGATGTTGAAAAATTAAGCCATTTCAGCAAATGTAAGATAAAATAAAAGATAGACTGTGATCACGGGAATTAACGTCACCTTGCATGGAAGGTATTTTTACATACTTACCTTTATTATTTTGGCCTCACGTTTTGACCAGGTTCAATCGGCTGAAGTCACAGGCTGACTGTCCAGTGGTGTCACTCAACAACATGGGGATTAAATGAAAATTCCTCGCCCTTGACAATGGAGACAGAGTGGTTATTATCATGTTAGTCATGCAACGGGAAAGTTTAAAAGTTAAGATAGACTTTCATAAAAATCAATTTAAGGAGCATCACTTGAGAATGGGTCGATCGATTTGACAGATTGATTTTGTTGTATTTAATTTATAATTGTAAATATCAAGGTGTGATTAACTTAAATTTTTCGTAAAATCGAAATAGAATGTACTAGGCGAAGTCGCAATATCTAGGTATATTATCTTTAATAATAGTAAATTGATGAATTGAGTGAATTGGTGTTCTGCAAAGTGTGTGCCGCGGCACACTGGTGTATCGTGATAATTAGTTGGTGTGTCTTGGAAAAATAGGGTTAGGTATCTCATAAAGCTGAATAGACGCGACGGAAGAAAAATACTTCCACAAATAAAAACTGATTTTTCATTTTTGATGTAACCTCCAAAAAATTTCATTTTCCTAGATGTACCTTGTACACAAAAAGTTTGCGGAACACTGTGCTACACTACACTACTATATTCTTATGGGTTGGCATTCATTCAGGCATTCAGACAACAAATTTTATGGAATTATTAATAGTCATTGTTATTGTTGTTATTACGAAGTCCAAGACCTCGCGAATGAAATTTCAGAAGGTGGCTAATTGGATACATGTTACAATAATATGGTACATATATTATATCATGTCTATTATATTCTTTATCTATTGGCTATCCTCTTAAATTTAATTCAGCACTGTGTACTTTCCATTACGTATTCATAGTTGGGTGGAATAAATCTTTAAAATCTAATTATGCTGTGTCACGACTATTAATAACGTTGAAAGATATCTCGCACCTTGGACACCGCCTGGAGTGATGAAGATTGATTGGTCAGCTCTTACAATGCGACATAGACTATTGTTTATTGAAATGATCTTACTGATTTTGGCATAGATAAAGCCTATAACCTCGACCACGCTCCTGTTCTTTCGAGCTAGAGAAGGTTCAGTACATTGTGTGCAGTCTTCGGCAGGTTACTTTGGGCCTGCGAATAGTCGATCACAAAAACCTTGTTAAATAATATAGAGGTGGAATCCGGGAAAATTTATTGACAGCCGGAGACATGATAATGCCCGAGCAGTCGAAAAACAATAATATTTCATTCCATGCACCCATAAACCTTAGGTGTTGGCAATTAGTCTACTGGTGCACCGCTGATGCAAGGAGAGACATTCGGGTTTACCAGAAGGGTCAACACATTTCCTTTAGCCTCTCAATCGAAGTAGAGATCGTGAGATTTAATACCTTTTATATAAAAACGTGCAGGTGAATATAGTGCACCCTGCCTGCCATCTAGTGAACGACACGAGCGAAAAAGATGTAGGATATGTCAAGCCCAACTGGGGAAGTAACTCTACCTTGCAGACGACAGCAGACAAATCTATATATATAAAAGAAAGTCGTGTTTGTTACAACACTTATAACTCGAGAACGGCTGGACCGATTGCCATGGCTTTTGATTTGTTGGATTTGTTTCCGTCCCGAATAGCAGAATAACTCTTAAAAACATTGGAAAATTCTCGAAAAAATAAAATAAGAGAAAAACATTTTCCCATACAAAATGTTCGTGGTTGTCGTAGCTGTCAAATGTGACGTTGTCGTACGTGCGTACGCCAAATGTATGCGTGCGTTCAGAAATGTATATTAAGCTCATTATAGAACAAATGTCATAAATTAAAAACAAATATTAACTCTATTGGTCTCATTTTTATGTCTTGAAAGTTGGCTGTGATTTGTTTTGAAAACAGTTTTGTGGATTTAAATATTTATTGCAAAGAGAATGTAACCACTACGTTTTAAGAGACGGATGTGCCATACAAATAGCGTAATTCTAATATGTATGAAATGGAAGCGAAAACAATCAGAATTTGTACCAAATTCGCTTCCGATTCATAGAGTCGTTTTTTACTATGAGTTGCGCCAGGCTGATTTATTGGTTCTAAAATATTTATGCGTGCGTTCAGAAATTTTAATCAAGCTCCATAAATTTATATCTATATATATAAAAGAAAGTCGTGTTTGTTACAATACTTATAACTCGAGAACGGCTGGACCGATTGCCATGGTTTTTGATTTGTTGGATTTGTTTCCGTCCCGAATAGCAGAATAACTCTTAAAAACATTGGAAAATTCTCGAAAAAATAAAATAAAAGAAAAAACATTTTCCCATACAAATGAAAGTGTCAGTTGAAAAAGGGATTACGATATTTATTGGTTGTCAAATATCAAAACGTCAAATCGATTGGTGTCACTTTTATGTCGCGAAAGTTGTCTGTGATTTGTTATGAAAATTTAAAAATGTCAAATCGATAGGGGTGAAAACGCTTTTCCCATGGGGTTCGAGCGCAAGAATCAAATCAGAGTAAACATCAAAAGAAATGACAATTACAAATCACCAAAATGATAAAACCTATTTCAAAACTAAAAAAAATAAAACAAAACGTTTTTTTTTTTAAATTTAACAATAAGGAAATCTTTATTTTTATGAAATCTTCAGTTTTTATGGATACGGGTCTTCCTTCAACCGAAGGGGTTTAGAGCGTACTCCAACACGCTGCTCAACTGCGGGTTGGCGGAGGCCAGTGTTTTCGAACCGCCTAAAGGCCACTGACTTAACTTAACGACTGTCATTAAATGATAACAACCGGGACCGACAGCTTAACGTGCCTTCCGAAGCACGGAGGAGCTCAAGATGAGCTAATGATAACAACCGGGACCGACGGCTTAAAGTGCCTTCCGAAGCACGGAGGAGCTCAAGATGAGCTAATGATAACAACCGGGACCGACGGCTTAACGTGCCTTTCGAAGCACGGAGGAGCTCAAGATGAGCTAATGATAACAACCGGGACCGATGGCTTAACGTGCCTTCCGAAGCACGGAGGAGCTCAAGATGAGCTAATGATAACAACCGGGACCGACGGCTTAACGTGCCTTCCGAAGCACGGAGGAGCTCAAGATGAGCTAATGATAACAACCGGGACCGACGGCTTAACGTGTCTTTCGAATCACGGAGGAGCTCGAGGTAATAGTTGCTTAACTTGCGTGTTCAATTAGACTGACACGCGCAATGACGCCATCGAGCTTCTCTATTATTTTCTACTATTCATTGTTTTAATTCCATAAAATCATAAATTTAGTTCAGCTAATATGTACCACGACATTCATTGATTGTTAGGCGGTACGAAGTTCGCCGGGACAGCTAGTAATAAATAATTGATGATTGTTGTGTTCATGTGAGTGAGTTTTTTTATTTTATTTTATAATAGCTCAGCATAAGGGCTCGACTTCGCCTGATGTTAAGCGAGAAGAGAAGCCCAATTCGTTTCGGCAACAAACAATTTTTTATTTTACATGCTACGTAACAGTTTTACGTCAGGTGAGCCATAACATTAATAAATATTTCTGGACGATTTACACAGCGCCATCTAGTCATAAATTAAGCGCAAAGCTTGTGTTATGGGTACTATACAACTGATAAATGTACTTAAATACATTTTTTTTGTAAATATATACTTATAATAATTAGAAAACACCCAGACCAAGACAAACAAACATGTTCATGGACAGAAATGTTTGACTTGTCCGGGAATCGAGCCCACGACCTCGGAGTCAAAGTGGCCATTGCTAACCACCGAGCTCGTCAACATTCAAAACTCTTTAGTTCTAAAGATGATGGTGAGTTATAGACACCACAAAACGTGATTATAATCAGCTTCTGTCTGCGATTAAATGTTTCCAAACTCTGTACACGCAGCACCAATTGTCTCTTATTACTCGCGCAATTAATTTGTCTCGGAATGGATTCAATTGCGGGATTCGGCAACGTTGTTAGATGTCATCTTGTCGCTGAAGCAAATATATTGCTCTTATAGTTTAGGAGGTCGTAGCTTAATTAACGTATCTGATACAATAATGAATTATTATACTCAATAAAAATATAAGTAATAAATAAATATACATGTGGTTCCGAAGTGCAACCTTCTGTTTCTATAAGTGTTGAGACAGAATGTTGTTTTTGGTTTTTTAGATATAGTACTTACATGAAACTTGCCTATTTTATTAAGTCACGCAGTCGTCATAAAAACATGGTTGTTAATCAGCATAAATACTAATTCATACTCATTAATAATATGGTTTTCCATACAAACATAAAAGGTAAACTAGCTTCCGCCCGCGGCTATGAATATTGGTTATATCGCGCCAAAATGTACCATATATCCTACCTTGGGATATAATATATGCTCATGACGAATTCCATTCAAATCAGTTCAGCCGTTTAGGCTTAAAAACGTAACAAACAGACAAAGATACTTTTACATTTATAATATTACTATGTGATTGACTAAATCGTTGCAGGGTTAATTTTTTATTATAATAAATCTCAATGACTTGTCTATCTATCTCATTGAATATTTAATTTCTAATTGTTTATAAATCTTTGAAATGACATATCCTGAGAGATAAGGATCCTTGTTCTACACTACTTTTAATCAAAGCGGACTTTTGATTGACCGATCTTTGCCACTTGAATAATAGTTGAAACATAAATGAATGTTACGTCGATATTTCCAATAACGTATATGACTGCAATAAAACAAATAAACAAATCATGTCAAACAAAACCAATCACATGGTTGGAGTGAAATCTAACGGCTAACTACATGCGGGAACGCGGTGGAGTACCGCCAATCATGCCCGATGCAATTTATGGAACAACGAGAGCAGAGAAAAAGAAAACTCGATCGTATTCAATTTGCGCTGCCTGCTCTCTGACTATATTTGTATGGTGTGAGGTAGTGACGTATAGTTCAAGAGCGTGTATGTATATGTACATCTTTTACAAATAAATGATCATACCAACTAGAAGTCCATCAACTTATTTCACAAATAAGGCAACAAATGCAGGCTAAGTTTGTTATGGTTACAAATTTTTGGAGTACAAGTAGCGCACTACATCTTTAGACCCAAAGCCAATCTCACGTGCAGGTGCTGCATCCTGCTGGTCAACTGACTAAAATCTGGCAAAAGAGATTAAGGGCACAGCGTATTAGTAAGTTGCCCGACTGGGGAAATACCTTACAGAATATTACAGCCAAATAACAATTCCCCTGAAGGTTATTGTGTTCCTGTGAGTGAGGTCACAGGATGCGAGATTGGGAATTCGTGTTACCTAAATTCCTAAACCAATTACCTCCCAGAATAATTCACGGACTGTGAAATTGTAGAATTAACTTCCCACAGCAGTAATCCCAAATAAATATGACATGGGACCAGTGAGCTGTTATTAATAGTAGTTCAATGCATGGGACTTAAAAGGCTGGCAACGGATTGGTGACCCCATGGTGTTGCTGAATTCTATGGACGGTGGTGATTACTTTCCATCAGGTGGACCACATGCTTGCTTGCACTTTCATGTAAAAAAAAAAAGAATAAGGAATAAACTATATTTTGAAAAATGGAAAAATTCACCTGCCCCCTCCATTTTTTTACTGGATTTGCTACCTTTCGTCGGTTTCATTTTGTCTTATTAAAAGATTTACAATTCTGGCTCCTTGTCTATTTGGTGTTGAGTTGAGACTATTGTAGAGGAGTTAAATATGTATGTGTGTATTGTGTTGAGTGTTGGTTTTCAATTGTGTTAGTAGTGTGTTACGAGGTAGTATTACTTTTATATTAAGGTAAGATATGAGCCCCAGAGGAGCCAAGTCATTTTTCAACTATTTCTTCCTATATCAGCAAATAAATTGGCATACGTCATACATGAAGCGTTTACCATATCGTATGGACATTTTTTTATACTTCGTCGGGTGGCAGACGTATGCTTGGCTGATTCGTCTGATGTGAAGCGGTTACTGTAGCTATATTAGCCCTCGCATTATACAATAACACTCGCGCGCCGGGGTCGGTATCTACCTCGTCTACCTCGGTATCTACCGCAGCGTTCCACCCCGTTTATTTGATGGTTGGGAAAAATTGTTTCATCGATCCCGATAATGCCGACCCCGTCATTTAACGGGGTGGATGTAGATCAAGTATCTTCTACCCCGGCGTAGTTTTCAACAGGGCGGTGAGCATCGATTGAGTAGCAAACGCCCAGGTAGTGTTTAAAATAGGGAGAATAGTTTTATTGTATTAACCAAAGATTACGTCTTAAAAATAAAAAAAAGAATGAAACGCGATAATTGTTTCGCGCGCCGACTGCCCCCACTGCCAATACAGCAAATAATTATTACTTGAAGTTTGATATAATAACCGTAATCACAAAATCCTTAAGATGAGATGAAAGATTTTGTACTATGTAATGTGGTTTAATAACATAAAATTCAAGTGGAACGTAAAGAAAGCAATTTCCTAGTAAAATGTACCTGTTTTATTGTTCTACCGTGTATTGTAAAGTATTTCATGCTTACACTTATACTGATTGATACTTAGCTACATTGTAAATGACCCGATACCCAGTAGGCCGACACTAGGGTTGCCACCGTTGATTAGTCTAAATCCGGGAGAAAAATACCAACGACTTTCCGTAACTTTTTATTTTATTTTCAACTTATATTTTTCGTTAGAACGTACAGACTTCAAAATATCTGGCCTAGAACTAACAAATAAAAAAAAACTCTTTGCAGTCTGTATTAAAATAAAGAAACTTTGGATTACTGCCTTGACATGATCTTCATTTAGGCCGTTTCTTTGGTACATATATCGAAAACAATACTATGTGCTTGTATGATTTTCGCTCTCTCAATTATTCAGATTGCGCGCGTAAATTTAGCATTCCGGAAGAAAATTGTTTATTTGAATTTCCTTCCGGGAGCCGGGAGATTTAAATTTTCGTCGCTGAATTCTTGGAGACTCTCGGAATTCCGGGAGAGGTGGGAACCCTAGCCGGCACATGTTTTTTCTCCTTTCTACTACTTGGGATCCTTCAAACGAAGTGTGAAAAATCAACTCTCAGGCCAGCCCCCCTAACCAAGTGAAATTCGTAGCGTAACAAACGAACGCTTTTCTACTTCGCAAACTGCCATTTGGCTAGCCCCCAGCTCCCCTAGCCAAGTGTAATTCGTAGCGTAACGAACGTTATATAAATCATGTGACATTTGTCAAAATCGAAATGAGAATTGACAAATGTCACGTGATCTATCTAACGTTAGTTACGCTACAAATTACACTTGGCTAGGGGGGCTGGGGCCCTACCGCTGAAGCTGAAGCCGATTTCCATCGGATTTGTTGATCGCGAAAATAGATCTTAGGTTTAAGTTAATGACAAACATCTTCAGCTTAGTCGGTAGAGCTTTATGGTTTCTACCGGGTAAGCTAAACACAATTACCACCAATTTAAGCTAAAGTTTAATTTTCGCAATCTAAAAATTCGATGGTAATCCGCTTAGGCTTCGGCGGTAGGCCCACAGCATGAAAATGTCAACTAATAAAATGCTTATAAGACTAGACCAGAGGTTCCCAATTTTTTTTTTTGCCACGGAACCCTAATTGATTATACTTTTCCGAACCCTAACTATAATTATTATGTAGGGCCTAAATAGTCATTTTATTTGACAAATGTTTTGTTAATTTTTGGACGGATCGTGGAACCCTTGTGGCTCTGGACCACCTTTCGGGAAACCTTGGACTAGACAATAGTCTAGTCTTTTGGCAGTTGCCGATGCAATTTGGGTTCATCTTTTCGCGTAGCTTCAGATGAAGCGGAGCCACCATGTTGAGATAATCTTTTTTTTTTATGAGAGGGTGGCAAAAGGCCATTTGGGTCATCTGATGGAAAGCAATCCCCACTGCCCATGGAGATCAGCAACACCAAGGGTCGCCGATCCGTTGCCAACCTTTTAAGGAAAATATAGACTCTGTTCTTGAAGCCTCTCATGTCGTAAGTTTTTCGGAAATACCGGTGAGGGAAGTAGATCTACAATTTCACAGTTCATGGTATACAATGTCTAAGGAAACGTACTGTGGTAGATTGCCAATTATCAAGATTCCACATAATTTAACGAACGTAAAATCCATTCTTCGCTGACGGCTTTTATCTATAAAGTACCTAGTTGTAGGTTAGTTGGATAAGTTTTGAAGATTTTGTGTACGTTAGTGGTTGTATGACCTATTTCGGTTCATACTAATAGAAAGTGCGTTAATTTTTTTTATACTACATCGGGCGACAGACAAGCATACTGCCCGCCTGATGTAAAGCATGTTCATATGGCTACAGTAACTGTAGCCATATGAACGCTCGCGACATGAAATATCACCCCTGTTGCCAACGTAGCAACTCCTTCCTTTCTGGTGACTTCACTCACTCGCACCCTCAAAGGATTTTTTACTTCACCAGTCGGGCAACTTACAAATACGCTAACCGCTTCACATCAGGCGGGTGGTATGCTTGTTTGCTATAGATAAATTATAATAAGATAAAAAACGGATACCTTTTATTCCGATAAACTTCCGAAGGATGATTAAAAATTTGTCTCTATAGCGCGATTAGGGTATGTAATATCGGAAAGTTTTCAATTCCGATACTGATTTCCGATATTAGATCTCAATATCGGAATTCCGATATTAATATCGGAATTTCACAAATGCGTTATACATCCTCATAAAGTTGGGTTTGATACAGTAAACATAATATTTTAGATCAAATTCTTTAATTTGGTACAAAACTTTGTGGATTTTTTAGTTTTTTATTAAATCACAGATTTCTCGATATTATCATACGTACATTACTAATTAAACGGACTCATAATCAACATCAATAACATATCAAATGAAAATATCGAAGCAAAATCAACATTTAGGAATAATATTTGTACCATAAACTTCGCATCATTACAAAATTACTGTAATCGAAAACATGGGCCATCGAAGACTAGTGGCAATATAGTGACAGAACTAGATAAAATCTCAGAGACTTGGAAAGGTTATTGTCAGTCCCTATTTGAAGATCCACGATGCAAGAACTTTCCCAGCGCGGAGCCTGAGAGTGACGAACTGGAGCCCTCCATACTTATACGAGAGGTTGAAGCCGCTATAAACCACCTCAAAAACGGAAAAGCGACGGGCAGAGAAGCGATCCCAATCGAAACCATACGAGCCCTGGGAGAGCACGGCTCACAAATTATATACACCATCTGTAATAAGATATAGAAAACCGGAATATTGCCTGGTGAATGGACTCATACAGTCTTCACCCCGTTACACAAAGAGAGGTCAACTAAGAAATGTAACAACTACCGCCTTATTGCACTTATATCACATTCTAGCAAGATCTTGTTACATATTCAAAATGAAAGGCAAAGCTTATCTGTCTAAGGAGATTGCTCCGGAACAGACTGGTTTTGTAAGGGGGAAGGGCACTCGAGAGCAAATACTCATTGTTAGGCTCGAGAATTCAACAAGCCAACTTATATCTGCTTTGTTGACTTCTCCAAAGCGTTTGATTCGGTGAAATGGCCAAAGCTCTGGAATACGCTGTTAGCAATGGGGACACCAAAACATATAGTTCACCTTATTAGACGTTTGTATGAAGAATGAACAGCGTCGGTACGGACATATGACATTTTGTCAATTAACTTCCACCTCAGTGCCGGTGTCCGCCAAGAATGCATAATATCACCGCTCTTGTTTAATATAATTAGAGACGGTGTAACAGTTGGTGGATACAGGATTGCAAACCTGCGGTATGCGATACGACAGTACCTTGTTTGCAACTAATAAATGTCATATGGAAGAACGGAACGCGTAAGAAGTAACACAGATCGCAAACTGTGAAGTGGTCCAGTCCTATATATACCTTGGCTCTCTTGTAATGAACAGCGGTGGCTGCGTGCATGAAGTAAAGAGACGCATGGCTATAGCAAGAAACGCAATGGGCAAGCTGAAAGAAATATGGAAGAACAGGAACTTAACTAAAGCCACTAAGACCCGGCTCGTAATAACTTTAGTCTTCCCCATATTTTTATATGATGCAGAGACGTGGATTTTACGCGAAGTGGAAAAGAAAAAGATCAACGCTTTAGAGATGTGGTGCTGGAGACGAATGCTCGGAGTATCGTGGATTCAGTCCACGATCGCACAAATGCCTCCATACTTCAACAACTCGGCATCAAGCAGTGATTATCTGTTCTAGTACAATCGCGTATACTAAAATTCTTCGGGCACGCCTCAAGACGCGAAGGTGACTCCATCGAACGCCTTGTGGTTCAGGGTAGAGTCGAGGGTACAAGACCCCGCGGCAGATCTCCCATGCGGTGGACCGACCAGATAAAGTCTGCCGTGGGCAACCCACTGCATGAGTGCACTAAAAGTGCCTCAAATCGGACGAGATGGCGGGATATTGTGAAGCGAGCAACTACAACCCCGAATCCTCCCTCATGACGACCACGACCGCTCGAGCGCTCTGTCAAAAGCGTAACGAAGAAGAAGAGGGAATAACAGCGAAATCAACAATTATTAGGAATGACTATTAATTATTAGAAATGAAGACTAGACGTATTTTTTAAAGGCACGCTTTTCTTTGCAATACATTCTCAAAAAGACAAAGCTTCAAGCATTTTGTCGGTGAAATTCGTATTTTATTACAAAAATAACCGGCTGACGAAAAACACGTACACTTTCAACACTGGTAGACCAAACTCATGTAAGGTAAGTGTAGGCCTGCGTCAGATAAACTCCTCTTTCACCTCTGTTGTCGTATATTACTTTTTTAGTCATTACAAATCCCAAAAGATCAAAAGTGCAAAGAAAAGACGAGAATCGTATCCTCGTCAGACAAATTTGATCCCAAAAGATCAAATTTGTCTGACGAGGATACGATTCTCGTCTTTTCTTTGCACTTTTCCAGTTCCTTCTCCAGTTCCTGTTGGAGGGTTAACTTACTCGTTGTAGCGTGACGAGCTAAGGGTTTATCATCTTCATCGGAAGATAATAAAGCAGTTGTCGTTGATTCCGTCTCTGTTTCTGTGTCGGCGATGGTACTAGTTGGATTTTCTTTATATTTAAGGCGTTTCAACATGTTTACAACAACGTCACATATTGGCTCACTTGTGGCGCTCTTATTAACTTTATTAAAAAAAAAACTAAATTTGTCTGACTTCGATATTACGATATTGGATCACTCAGTATCGGAATTTATAATATCGGAAATCGGCTCCGAGATTCCGATATTACGATATTCCGAGATTCCGAGATTCATGCCCTAAGCGCGATACCGACGTTCCGGCGGGCGAAGCTGCCGGCGCGGCGGACGCTACAGAAACTGAAAACAATCACAAAAAGCGTATACTTACATATTATACATACGGTACGTGGTTGTACATATATACAATACTAGGTGACTGACTGACGTTGTCCTGTTTTCATAACAATTGGTTTCTCGCAATCTGTAAAATAACCGCCAGTTTTGTCAAACGATATAAAGTTATATTAAAAAAGTTAATATGGTCATTCATCATCATCATCATCGGTCATTTTTAGTCTCCACTACAGGAGCACGACCCTCTCTCGTCCGTTACAGACAGGAGGATTTGGCCTACACTCCCCACGCTGGCCAGACGGGTTGTGGAGGCCTGATCGATGTTTTGTATTGTATTTCCCTTAGTCGCCTTGTACGACATCCACGGGAAGAGATGGAGTGATTCTATTCTAGTCTGCCGGAAAAAAGGCATATGGTCGTTCAGTTTTCTTAAAATTTCTAAATTTCCGTGCGACTTTCTTTTTTTTTTCTTTCATAAGAAACTTCTCGTGACAATAACAAATACAACATAAAAACAAATAGCAGAATCCGATCAGCCGTTCACGCATGATGCAGTGACCAAGTTATAGGGATTCATTTATATATATATAGAAGATGATGATGATGTAATTATTTGACATACATAATATTGTAATATGTATACAAATACTTTTGACATTGCATTCATTATTATATATATATATACACCAAAATGTACACAAACTAAATTGTAATTCTTGTGTTTCAGTACCGAAATGCTATAAATATAAAAGAATATAAAAAAATGACAATATATACTATTAATAAAAATGTGTAAGACGTGTCTAAGTGTCCGGACCCAATGTTTGGGGTGTAAGTGGTTCATCAACATCTTTGAACCATAGCCAACTTCACCTGCAGGCGGTGCACCCTGCTGACTGACAAACGAAGCTCTGGCGGAAAGAGAGGTAGGGAGCGTTATTGTTAGCTACCCGACTGGGGAATATACTTCCACCTCACAGAATACCGCAGCCAAATAACAATTCCCTTGAGGTTGTTGTGAATATGGCTACGGTAACCGCTTCACATCAGGCGGGCCGTATGTTTGTCTGCCACCCGACGTAGTATAAAAAAATGTCAGAATAAATAATTTCATTTCAAGTACTACATTTTTGCTCGACAATACGGTCTACCCTCGACAAAAGGACGTTGCCTGCGTTGACGCCCGTCAGGAACTGCCCGCTCAATTCACAATACGACGATCCATTTATAGTACAAACACAGTATAAGTGATAGTACTAGTACAAAGAAGTATCAGTACTATAAGTGACTCATATTTTTTAGGGTTCCGTCCAAACGAACAATTACGTTGAAACGTACATATTTATTTCTCTGTCCCAAACACGGGCGCATAACATTTTATTTTTATACTATGTCTTGTGGCAGAAAAGCATACGGCCCACCTGATGCGAAACGGTTATGTAGCCATATTAACGCTCCCAACATGAAATATGTCTCACGCGCCGACACCCTCGCTGCCAACGCAGCAAATGCTTCCTTTCTGGTGACATCGCTCACTCCAAAAACACTCATACCATATTTATTGTTACATATAGGGGCGATTTATAATAATAGTTTGGGGTGTAAGTGGCTCATCACGATCTTTACAGCCAAAGGCAACCTGCAAATGGTGCACCCTGCCGGCTAGCGGAAAAGGCTCTAGATAGCGAAAAAGAGGTATGGTACAGCGTGTTTGTAAGCTACCCGACTGGGGAAGTCTCATAGAATGCCGCAGCCAAATAACAATTCCCTTGAGGATCGTTGTGTTCCTGCGAGTGAGTGAGGTTACAAGGAAAGAAGGAGTTGCTGCGATATTTTATCTTGCGAGCATTTATATGGCTACGATAATCGCTTCAGATTACATGGGCCGTATGCTTGTCCGCCACCCGACGTAGTATAAGATAAATAGACAGGGGCATAATTTATGTCCTCGTCGCAAGTAACTCATCATCAGGTCATTTTAGTCTCCACTACAGGAGCACGACCCCCTCTCGTTCGTCCCAGACAGAAGGAGGATTTGGCCTACACTCCCTACGCTGGCCAGACGGGTTGGGGAGGCCTGATCGATGTTTTTTAATGTACCTATTTCCCTTAGTCGCCTTGTACGACATCCACGGGAAGAGACGGAGTGATTCTATTTTATTCTACCGGAAACCAAACGGCCAAAGTAACTTACTGTCTATTATTTAATCAAAGTAATAATTAAAAGCTTTTAAAATTGCATTAAAATAAACAGCGCACATAAAAACAATACCGCGCTCAAGCGGAGAAGTTAATTTTCCAAGCGGGAAGTTGTATCCACAGTCGACATACTCGTACGTGTTGCAAACTCGTTTATATTGTGAGTAGAATTAATAATTAAATTAATAATTAATAAAGTTTATTTTTACTCTAGTAATACTTTTTACAGTGCGCTTAGTTTTAGACGAAAATGGAGGGAAATTTATATATAAATTCACTTATATGTTTTTAGTTTATATTGTGGGTTCGTATAATTACAGAATATTCATTGTATTGAACGCAGTATCTACATATTTATTTTATTATATTATGTATAACTTTTGTAATAACAACATAACATTCGGCTCAACATAAAAGACGAGCTCGGTGGTCGAATGGTTAGCAATGGCCACTTTGACTCCGAGGTCGCGGGATCGATTCCCGTACAAAACAAACATTTGTGTGCATGAACATGTCTGTTTGTCTTGGTTTGGGTGTTTTATATATATTATATGTATGCATTTACAAAAAAAATGTATTTAAGTAGGTATAATATCAGTTATCTAGTACCCATAGTACAAGCTTTGCGCTTAACTTGCGACTAGATGGCGCTGTATAAATTGTTAAAAAAAAAACAACATTGTGTAAAAATAACGAAACACGTGAAATGTGCTCGAAAGACGCACTTGTATGACAAACATTTGTGTGCATGAACAGGTTTGGTTGTCTTGGTCTGGTGTTTTCTATATATTTAGAAAAAAAAAATGTATTTAAGTATAATGTCAGTTATCTATTGCTTAGTTTGGGACTAGATGGTCATGTGTAATTTGTCTAGGAATATTTATTTATTAATTAATTTAATTTGCAAGATTGGATTCCATACAAAGCGGTGAAAAGAAATAAAATCTTGTAAAATTTTAATGTAAAGAGGGTGAAATTATGTTTAACTATCCATTTTTTCAGATCGTAGTAATCGAAATATATAATTACTTACCGATCCCAGTAACCCTCTCAAGTTTCTACTGATAATCGATAGTCCCACCGGAGACCGGTGTAAGTTACAACCATAAAAGTTTTTCGAACTTGAAGCGACCGATAACGGATTCAGTAGCAATGAAAAAAAAATATAAGTACTTATATTAGGTTGGGGAAAAAGTCTTTTCGTATTTTATATGAAAATTCAAAACATTTTTTAATAAAGTTTATTTACATTTAACTAAAGTATGTAGGTGCCATTTTGTTCGATAACTTTTTGCCATCTTGTAGGTACAGACATGATCCCATTACTATAGAAATTTTGGGACTTCTGTTTAAAAAACCACGACAAGTGGTTTTGGCAGTCTTCTCGTGATGTTAACCTGACATTGCCTAAAGAATTCTGAAGAGACCAAAACAGGTGGAAATCAGAAGGTGCAAGGTCAGGACTATACGGCGGATGCATTAACACCTCCCAGTCAAACTCTCTTAATTTTTGCTGAGTGGCTAAAGATGTGTGAGGTCTAGCGTTATCATGATGAAAAATCACACCCCTTCTATTAATTAATTCCGGCCGCTTTCTCTCAACTTTTTGCTTTAATCTCATCAGTTGTTCACAGTAGAGTTCAGAATCGATAGTCCTGCCTGGCGGTAACAGCTCATAATTAATAATGCCCTTCCAATCCCACCATACACACAGCATCACCTTGTTGCGGGTTAACCCGGGTTTCGCCAGAGTCTGTGAAGCCAGACCGGCCTTTGACCACGACTTTTTACGCACATTCTTGTCGTGCGTGATCCACTTTTCATCACCAGTTATAAGCTTCTTCAAAAACGGTTCGCTTTCATTACGTCGTAGTAAAGAATCAAAAATGAGTACACGGTTCATTAGGTTTCTTTCAGTGAGCTCGTGAGGCACCCAAATATCGAGCTTTTTAGTGTACCCAGCTTTTTTCAAATGCACCAAAACTGTTTTGTGGTCAATTCCTAGTTCTTCAGCTACGTCGTAACTGCTGATATGCCGATCTTGCTCCACTTTTTCAAAAATGGCATCCATTTTATCCGTAACAGGGCGACCAGAGCGACGTGCATCTTTGACATCATAATTTCCGCATTGAAAACGCTTAAACCAAATTTGTGCTACTCTCACAGACACTGCACTAGGTCCATAAACGTCACAAATTTTTTTCGCAGCTTGCGTTGCATTTTTACCATTTTTGTAGTAAAATTTTAAAATGTATCGAATTTCTTCATTAGATTCACTCATCTTGACAGTAAAAAAAACAAGTGAAAATCACACATTTACCTAATTTGAATTTGGAATTATCTTTTTTAAAATTTAAACTTTTTAAAGATATCAAAACCTGCCAGATACAAATGGTATAACTAAAGATATTTTATTACAAGTTCATACATACTATAATGCGAAAAGACTTTTTCCCCTACCTAATATTTAGGTGTTTTTTTTTATACTACGTCGGGTGGCAGACAAGCATACGGCCCGCCTGATGTGAAGCGGTTAACATATTAACGCTCGCAACATAAAATATCGCTCGCGCGCTGCCACCCCCGCTGCCAACGCAGCATCTCCTTCCTTTCTGGTGACCTCACTCACTGGCAGGAACACAACAACCCTCAAGGGAATCGTTATTTGGCTGCGGTATTCTGTAAGGTGGAGGTACATTCCCCAGTCGGGTAGCGTACAATTACGCTCCCTACCTCTCTTTTCGCCAGAGCTTCGTTTGTCAGTCAGCAGGGTGCACCGCGTGTAAGTGAAGTTGGCTTTGGTTCAAAGGTGTTGATGAACCACTTGAAAGGTGTTGATGAAGGGGTTCCCAAAGTGTGCGCCGCGGCGCGCCCTGGTGCGGCGTAGAAACTAAAGAGGAGCGCCGTGAGTCCATCCTCTATTATTATCCGAAACCAGCGTTCGCGTTCAATTCTTTTATAATAAAAAACATTTCACATGGTAGATGTTTTAATTTTTGTTTTTATCTACCTACTATTATTCATCATCAGGTCCATTTTAGTCTCCACTACAGGAGCACGACCCTCTCTCGTCCGTCCTAGACGGAAGGAGGATTTGGCCTACACTCCCCACGCTGGCCAAACGGGTTGGGGAGGCCTGATCGATATTTGATAATGTTTTTCCCTTAGTCGCCTTGAACGACATCCATGAAGATTTTTTTCAAATCCATCCGATAAAAAGCCTTAGAGTAAAAAGAGAGTTTGTAATTTTCTGACATTTTTCGACAAAAAAAGGAAAGTTTTCTCCCTAAATTTCTATTGCTCTCATAACTATTTTTTATGAGCTTTGTAATTAGGTACCTACTTTATTTAATTGTAATTCAGTTATCAAACAATATCTCAGTGCTGGAATACGCATCTCCCCTCAATCGAAAGGTAGTTAGTGCGTATCCCACCACCACACTTCTCAACTGGGGGTTGGCGGAGTCACTCCAATGTCACTGAATTGGCTTAACGACTTTCATCCAGGACCGACAGCTTAACGTTCCCTCCGAAGCATAAAGAAGCTCGAAATAAACCTACTATACTAATCCATAGATAGGCTACGGGTGATTTTAAAATTCAAATTCAAATTCAAAATATCTTTATTCCTTGGACTTTATAAAGCACTTAGAAACGTCATACAAATTAAATATAAGAATATGTATAAATCATTACTACTCTAAATCCGCAGAGCTTAGATTCACTTTCATCACACTATCTTGAATGTGAAAGCGAATTTAAGTGCCAGTTCCGGCGACGGGGCTTCTTGAGAAGAACTGGCTTTTACTGTTTGATTATACTGCCATGCGCGATGAGAACAATGATCTAATCTTAATTTTACTCAAACCACAGTAGAAGTAATAGTACTACGTACAGTATGGCCACTTCCTTCCGCTCTCTCGTGTCGACCTCACCTCCCCTCTTACACAAATCAGGAACAGTTTGTATGGCGCCGCACGTAAATTCGCTCATTCACACCCTGCACAAACGTAGTTTTTTTTTTATAGCACACCCCTGTCATGGACAAGGCTCTTATATTTCTTATAATTAACACTAACATTTATTGTACAACTCTTATGGACGCCGCCAAATTGGAGGCGATGGCTTGGTCAAACTTACAACAATCTAATTAGTGTCAATCCATCCACAGCTGCTCTCGGCAGACACTTAACTCATTAACCCCACCTAGCCACCGCGATCGAGACATCTATCGAAAGTATATGCGTCCAAGTCCAACATTCGAGACGCCTATCGAAAATATAGGCGCCCAAGTCAACTTTTGGTTTGGATTGGTCCTAAGTGAAGTCATTTTGATTGTTCCGCCTGATGACAGCCGTGGTTAGATTGACATAGAGTAGAGAGAGAGATAGAGTAGTCATTAAAGTTATTTCTACATTTTCCTGCCATCATTTCGGACACGTTCATTTCAGTGACCCGCATTCCCAGTCGCTGCTCCAACTCGAATCTTTGTTTGGAGAATGCGGGACACTGAAAAAAAATGTGCTGTACCTACTGTCTGACTCTTGCCAGCTTCACAGAAACACGATGGATCGTCCGCGCACTTGAACCTGTACAAGTACGCGGCAAACCCACCATGTCCTGATAAGACTTGCGTGGTAATGCCAGGCGGAGCCATTTTACCCACGACACTGTACGCTGCGGTCGCACTCGGGAAAAAAGCTTCGTTGTTGAAGCTGTAGTTCCCGAGCGATATCTCCTGTCCCATTCGTCAATGATCGCCTTACGGATCATACCCTTGAGGAATGAGACAGGGCAGACGTCGTTGTGGCCGGGGTATGCTCAAACTAAAAAAACTAAATCTTGTTTCAGATGGTGCACACCATGATGCCCATAGCCCGGTCTATAGCCCTGGGCATGTCCACAGTACTCACTCTCACTTACATGGGCCTAGCGCTGGGACAGCGGCCCTCAGAAGCTGCGGGGCAATTCTATCAGCAGGTCAGTATACCCTTATTTTTTTCCGGCACCTGCATCATCTATGTTGAGTTGACCTATCCTTTGTTGTTTATATCTTAGTATTTATCAATATTGGCCGTGTGGTTTCCGGCAGACTAGAACAGAATCACTTCGTTTCTTCCCGTGGATGTCGTACAAGGCGACTAAGGGAAATACATTATCAAATATCGATCAGGCCTCCCCAACCCGTTGGGCCAGCGTGGGGAGTGTAGGCCAAATCCTCCTTCCGTCTAGGACGGACAAGAGAGGGTCGTGTTCCTGTAGTGGAGACTAAAATGGGCCTGATGATGACGATGATGATGATTTATCAATAAATAAATATTTCAGGACAAATTACACACTGCTATCTAGTCCCAAACTAAGCAACTAAACTATGGCTATTGGATAACTGATATTATACTTAAATATTTTTTTTTGTAAATACATACATATAATACAAGAAAATTGGTGGTTTTAATTTAAAGTGAACGTGTCTGGACACCCGTCCTGATGAAGGTCTCCGGTTGGCTTTCCCGACAAAATATATACGCGACTGACCTCTTTATTTTTTTTATACTACGTCGGGTGGCAGACAATCATACGGCCAACGTGACGATGGACGACGATGGATGGATACGACGATGTGCAGCGGTTACCATTGCCCATATTAATTAAATATCGCTCGCTCACCGCGACCCCCCGCTGCCAATGCAGCACCTCTTTTCCTTCCTGGTGACCTCAGTCTTGTACTTGACGGTTTTTTTTTGTAATTGTTTTATACCTGTGAATTGATAAGTTACATACTTAAAATATTAAACAACACCAAACATTAACAGCACTGTTTGTGAGCAGTTAATTAATTATCTAAGTAACAAAGGTTTTGGGGCTGCAAGTTGACCTAATAGTTACAAAGATCAGTTGTGAACAAACTGACGCCGCGCCGCTGTGGCGTGAAAATTGGAGAACAGGGTGTAAAATTAAACACGAATACAAATAAAACTTTACGGGGAATAATGTCAAATAATGCTTTATTAGCACAAAATAATAATATTAACAAATTTATTAAAAATTAATATAATAATAGACGAGCCGGTGTTGGAATGGCTAGCAATGGTTACTTTGACTCCGAGGTCATGGGTTCGATCCCCGCACAAGACAAACATTTGTGTGCATGAACATGTCTGTTTGATTTGGTCTGGATCTTTTCTATGTATTATAAGTATGAATTTACAAAAAAATGTATTTAAGTACATTTATTAGTTGTCTAGTACCCATAGTACAAGCTTTGCGCTTAATTTGGGACTAGATGGCGCTGTGTAAATTGTCCACAAATATTTATTTATTTATTTATAACTGAGGCCCTTCCGCCGAAGCTGAAGCTGATTTCTTTAAGCTAATGAGCTTTAAGTTAATGACAAACACCTTTAGCTTAGACGGTAGAGCTCTATGGTTTCCATCAGCTAAGCTAAACACAAATTACCGCCGATCTAAGCTGAAGTTTGATTTTCGCAACCAAAATATCCTATGGCAATCGGCTTCAGTATCGGCGGTAGGGCGCAACGCAACCCCTGGTTGCGGTTTGGTGGGGCAAAGTGCCGAAAAGTCACTATTTTTGCCTAAAAAAACGCCCGTAAACTACCACTAACCATGCGTAAAAATGCGCCATTAAATGCACTATTCATTCATGCCTAAAAAAGCGCCCGTAAATTCACTATTCATGCCTAAAAAACCGCCCGTAAACCCGTAAATTCACTAATCATGCCTAAAAAAGCGCCATTAAATTCACTATTTATGCTTATAAAAGCGCCCGTAAATTCACTATTTATGCCTAAAAATCAATGATTTATGTACCTTATTGGATATTTAATGTAACTTATTGGATATTTAATATAATTTTGACCAATCCTATGGACGTGCGTGCCAGTCTAATCGAATACGCAAGTTAAGCAACGTTCACCGTAACCTGTCCATAGATGGGTTTATTAATCTCCAGCTCCTCTGAGCTTCGGAGGGAGCACGTTAAGCCGTCTGTCTTGGCTGTTATCATTAGATGACAGTCGTTGTAACAAGGCAGTGGTATTTAGGCGGTTTTACGTTGGCCTCCCTCACTGAAATACTAGCCACTGGATAATGTATTAAAAGTATGTATTAAAAGGATAATAGGTTCTAAATTATTTCTTCGGTTGACGAAAGATCCCAGCAGTTGACTGAATAAGGGTTGATGATGATGATGATGATGATTGCAATCTTATTAACAATGCAAAAACAATTATGACCATCGCTAGATTGCAGTAATTATGAATTTTTATACCTACCACTTGGGTAGTAAACAACCGTACGGTCTGCTTGATAGTAAGCAGTCATCGCAGCCTACCAGAGGTCATCAGGATACGCGCTAGCGATATTTTACGTTGCGAGCGTTTATATGGCTACAGTAACCGCTTCAAATCAAGTGGGCTGTATGCTTGTTTGCCACCCGACGTATTATAAAAAAAATCTGGATGTGTAAACGTTTAATAATACTTTGCACGTTTCTTGACGAGCTCGGTGGTCGAATGGTTAGCAATGGCCACTTTGACTCCGAGGTCGCGGGTTCGATTCTCGCACTAGACAAACATTTGTGTGCATGAACATGTCTGTTTGTCTTTGTCTGGGTGTTTTCTATGTATTATAAGTATGTATTTACAAAAAAAATGTATTTAAGTACATTTATCAGTTGTCTAGTACCCATAACACAAGCTTTGCGTTTAATTTGGGACTAGATGGTGCTGTGTAAATTGTCCAGAAATATTTATTTATTATTTATTTATATTTCTCATTTCGAGGTTGTAATTTTTAATTATCCGGCTAAACGTCTGACGCCCTGAGGTTACATGAAATTATATTCAGTGATGTCGCCCCTCGGTGATATTTTTAGCCGTAGTTATTTTTTTTATAACTAAAAGCTGCCATATATAAGTCAACATGTTACCCGTGTCGGTCACGTTGCCTAACAATATATCTGTATATGGATGTGTTCAAATCAAATCAAATCAAATCAAAATATCTTTATTCCTTGGACTTTATAAAGCACTTAGAAACGTCATACAAATTAAATATAAGAACATGTATCTAAATCATTACTACTCTAAATCCGCAGAGCTTAGATTCACTTTCATCACACTACCTTGAATGTGAAAGTGAATTTAAGTGCCAGTTCCGGCGACGGGGCTTCTTGAGAAGAACTAGCAAGAAACTCAAGGCCGACTCTTTTAATTGCCAATATCGTTACATTAAATACAAATACAATCATTAACATAACATAACAAGAGCAATTCATTTCCAAATACTTTCATCATTTATGTAATCTGAGATACAATAGTAAGCCTTTTGACATAATCTAGTTTTGATATATTTCTTAAATTTATTTCATGGATAATTTAAACGCGTCGTTTAGAAGTTTATTGTAAAAAGCGTATACATTGACCTGGGAACGAGTTAGAGATTTTATGGAGCCTAGTAATATGCACAGCGAGTAGTAGTGTTGTCAATCATGTTGGCAGATATTTTAATTGACAACACGTCCATACACAGCTAAATTGTTAGACATCATGACCAACACGGCTGACGTGTTGGCTAATGTATGGCAGCTTTAAGGTAGCAAACAAACAAGTATAATCAAATCAATCAAATTATTTTATTGTATAGATAATGTACAATATGATCTTAAAATTAATAATTGTGCCACTACAACTTGCCGCTTTGGCGTACATTATTTTCAAGGATACTTTAACGTAACATCAAATAAATACATTGCAAACCTAACCTAATCTATTATGCACATCATAAAATACTTATTGCACATCAAATGCAGGATATCATGAGCGATCAGCCCCCTTACCACCATCTCTTATTGCCATTCAATAACTGAATAGAATGCTTATTCATACCAATGAATAAGCAAGTCTATTTCAAACGGAATAGAGTCGCTTATCCCTTGGTATGAATAATAATATTATTCAGTTATTGAATCGCAATAAGAGATTGTGGTAAAGGGGCAGATTAATTTTGATGTGCAAATCAGGTTTTTTTTGTGGATAAATTTAATATTTTCCTATTTTTAATATTAACACAATTTAAATTTAAAATAATAGTAATATTAATGTACATTGAAATAGTCGCTACACAATAATTCATTTAATATATTACATAATTATTATTATTTATGATTATATTCATTTGTATATATATTTATAAATTTGTGTCCAATAAAAATCATTGATATTGTAATATGTTTTATCTTTATGGCTATTGGAGTTTTGAACAAGCATACGACCTGCCTGCTGATAAACAGTTATTGTAGCCTATGGACGCTACCAACACCAGAGGCATCACTCGTTCATTGCTGACCCATATTTCCTTATTTCTAATTTCATGTTAATGTGTAATTTGTACAGGAATATTTATTTTTATAATCAACCACATGTAGAGGTTACACTTTCAGAATGAGATGACCAAGTTTCTCTGAAAAAGTTTCTTATTGTGAGTTTTCCAGACACGTGTTACATATTTAAATTAGCCGGGTTGTTTACTTCAAAATGTAAGTAAGTAAGCCATAAACTTTTGATATGTAACACGCGTTTTATAAAGTCACAACATGAGTTCTTCTTTATTTGGTCGGTTTGTTTACGCTGACATAATCGAACGCGAACAAACAAGACAATTAAATTACAAAATATTAAATACCCCCGACCTTCTCTAGTCTAGACAAGGTCTTTCATTCATGGGTATCACCATATTGCGGAAGTTGTGAAAAATATATTTACTTCGCCATTTTGTGGTGGCGGCCATTTTGGATTTGAAATTTATCATATTGTATAGTATTCTAGTAGTCAAGCCCTTTCATTTGATATCCATATTGATAGGGAATAATATGTAATCCATCATTTTATGACGCCGGCCATCTTGGATCGATTTTCATCAAACATAGTTAAGAACACTCCCGACTAGTTCGCCTTTAAAAAAAAACGGATTACACTCCGGGAGTGCTGGCAGAAGAGAAAACTTGAACATTAACGTTGTGCATTTTTGAATATTTACGTGGTAAAATACAATATTCATTTAGTGCGCTATCGTACACAAACATGACAATTTATTTTACATTAAAACTTAACGCGCGGTAGAAAAAGAGGGGGATATTACTTCCTCTCCTACGCCGCGCCGGCGCTCTAATCTCCCTCCGTCTTACGAATTTTCGATCAGGTCACGTGTCCTGATGTGAGTTTAACATTTTTTACCCATGCCAAAAAGTGCCCAACGCCGCTAAAGAAGTTTTCACTTCAAAAAACAAAATCTGTTCATCCGTTCGGGAGCTACGATGCCACAGACACACACACAGAACTTTTAACACCCCGTCGTTTTTGCGTCGGGAGTTAAAAACTCGCACTGCGCACTGTGAAATGCGATGCTACGAACGCTACGTACGCGTCTTGACTACGGCGGATCATCTTATACTGGGAGTCTTACGATCTACAAGAGGTTGACACAAATCAAAAGTCCCATTATCCCAAACGCCCTTATCGAGACCATTCCATATCCCTTATCTCTGCCCTTTTGAGACACGAATAACTAGCTAGCATGTAAATAATGACCTCCTTTGTTTTGTAGTGTTCTGTTCATTGTGAAGTTATCATTGTTGAATATG
The DNA here is from genome assembly GCA_937001555.2 of Hypsopygia costalis. Classification (NCBI taxonomy): domain Eukaryota; kingdom Metazoa; phylum Arthropoda; class Insecta; order Lepidoptera; family Pyralidae; genus Hypsopygia; species Hypsopygia costalis. The sequence continues at coordinate 2,955,980 of OW443340.2, read as the reverse complement.
AGGATTTCGGGACAAGACATGGGGCAAAGTTTTTGAGAAATATATACATGTAGGCACAATTGAGAGAACCAAATTATCTGTTAAGAAAAGTCGCCCGATATTAAGTTGAATTCCATAGGTACTTTATCATTGGCAAAGAAATTTAACTTATACATATTGAATGTCTTCGTCGCTGAGATACAAATTATACTCAAATACTAAATAAATAGCTTTTTTAGGGTTCCGTACCCAATGGGTAAAACGGACTATTACTGGGACACCGCCGCGCTGTCAGTCCGTTCGTCCATCCGTCTGTATCTTATGAACGTGATATATAGACATATACGTGATAGTTAGACCGTTAAAATTTTCACAGATGATGTATTTCTGTTGCCGCTATGACAATAAAACAAAAAACAGAATAAAATAAATATTAATAATACTCCCAAACAACAAAAGTGATTTTTTTTTTTGCTCGTTTTTGCTCGATATTTTTAACGGCAACAGATAGACGCTTAAAATATTCACAGAATATTTAGATATTATATACACTTTAAAAATAAATAATGAAATAAAAATAAAAATAAAATAATTATTTATTTTTAAAGTAGGCCTCCCATACAACAGACATGATTTTTTTGTGCCGTTTTTATCGTACCGGGTACGGAACCCTTCGTGCGCGAGTGCGATTCGCACTTGGCCGGTTTTTGATACTACTTACGTCGGGTGGCAAACAAGCATACGGCCCGCCTGATGTGAAGCCATTGCCATAGTAATACACACATCATGAAATATTGCTACCGCGCCGACACCCCCTCTGCCAACGCAGCAATAGTTTCCTTTCAGATGACCTCACTCACTCGCAGGATCACAACTATAACAACCCTCAAGGGAATTGTTATTTGCCTTCGGTATTCTGGTACTAATTGGTGGAGGTACTTCCCCAGTCGGGCAATCCACAAACATGGTAGCGGTTGGATGCAGAAAGCTTATATATATATGGTGCAAAGCATATGGTGGCAAGCATTGGGAAAGGCCAATATCAAGTAGTGGGTAGATACAGGCTGATAACAATGATGATGATAGTAGGTACATATAATAAAGATATTGCAAAAAAACAAATAAGCTGTAGATACAGGCTGATGATAATGAAAAAAATATGGGATCAATCTGGAAGTGTACTCTTTCAAATAAAAAAAGGTTTTTTTCAAATCGGTTTATAAATGACGGAGTAATTAAGTAACAAACATTTAAAAAAAATACAGCCGAATTGAGAACCTCGTCCTTTTTTGGAGTTGGTTAAAAAGAATGCAGACTCTACTATGAGCGCCTGACAGTTTGAGATAAGCAACGTGGCTTTTTGTAACACTTGCCCTTTAAAGTCAATAGGCGTTCAAAATACAATCTGCCAATGTCACACTCGCGAAGAACCAAAGTGCCTGGACAATGCCTTTTTTGTAACTATATTTTAAGGTGACGCATTGATGAACAACTATTTTACTACTACTACTACTTTACTACTACTTTTCATACTATTGTTCTATTATTTCATACGGAAACGCGCTGCTCCTGGTTTACTTACCATAATAAAATCTAACCTACTTTCTAAAACCCAACTGTCATTTTAAAGCGTGCGTGCTTAGACTAAAATACTATACAGGGCAGAATCTATAAAGTATAAATAACTAAAAAGGCAAATACCATCTGTTTACCTTGATAATGCCTTAACGGCGAAACCGGTCGGTAAAATTTAATATACTTACGTGTAACAGTACAAGTGTTTTATTATAACATTATGATAATAATGTCCCACCTATTGCCAACAATCAACAGTATCAACTTTATAAATCTCTGTATAAAAAGGCTTCCTTTGCGATTTTTTTCCGTTATAAAAGTTAACAGCATTTGTCAAAATATAGATCATTACATTTTTTTTACACCAAGATATGTATTTATAAAAATGTACATATTTACTTATATTGCTTGTCTAGTACCGATAGTCTAAATTATGCTTATCTATACATTGATTTAACATAAGTAATATTATAAAAAAAAAACTAAAGTTACATATAATTACTAAAGTTACTTAAAATTAAATTTAAAATATAAATAATATAATAAGTAAATTAAAAACTAAAATAATAATAAAATACACAGAAAAAAATCTATTGCTCATTACACGAATTATCAGTTAGTAAAAAATTACATTCTCGAGTTCCGAGTTGACGAGCTCGGTGGTCGAATGGTTAGCATTGGCCACTTTGACTCCGAGGTGGCGGGTTCGATCCCCGCACAAGACAAATATTTGTGTGCATGAACATCAGAACATGTCTGTTTGTCTTGGTCTGGGTATTTTCTATTTATATGTATGTATTTACAAAAAAAAAATGTATTTAAGTATAATATCAGTTATCTAGTACCCATAGTACAAGCTTTGCTTAGTTTGGGACTAAATGGCCGTGTGTAATTTGTCCTGGAATATTTATTATTTATTTATTATTCGTATGTATTGTAATTGCTGTGAAAAATCCAAATTCGTGCCTTCAAAATGTCATGGCGTCGTATATGTATGTCAAAGGTTTCATATTGGCATGTCTAGGTCAAGGGGTCCGTTCGCAAAGACCGGCTCGGAGAGGAGAGCAGATTGTGGTGGTGTGGTGGCGTTTAAAACTGAGTTTTAGGTTATTGGCATAAGGTTTATTTTTTAATTATCTTCTTTTGTTATATGAGACTGGTCGAGAGTCGATGTGCATTTTTAAAGTAAACCTTATGCCAATAATACAAAACTCTATTTTAAACGCATCCAAAATCTGCTCTCCTCTCCGAGCCGATTTGTTTGAACCTCAGATCACAGCAAACAAGATTTGTTTGCTGTGATCTGAGGTTTGAACGGACCCTAGAGAGGTAGATTCGCGTTAGCAAGTGTCAGTCCCTGCAAATCAGATTTTGATGTTTGGTATTCATACCAAACATCAAAATCTGATTTACTGGAACTGACAGTTGCTTCAGAAAACTTGGACCCTGAAAAGAAGTGTACTTTTCCGAACAAAAAAAAATAAAAAAATAAAACGGCCAAGTGCGAGTGGGACTCGCGCGCGAAGGGTTCTGTACATATCTATAAAAACGGCAAAAAAATCACGTTTGTTGTATGGGAGCCCCCTTATATATTTGTTTTATTTTTATTTTATTATTTATTTATAAAGTGAAAATAAAACTAAATATTATGTGAGTATTTCAAGCGTCTACCTATTACCGTTATCAATTGCGAGCAAAAACGAGCAAAGATCACGTTTGTTGTATGGGAGCCCCCTTAAATATTAATTTTATTCTGTTTTTTTAGTATTTGTTGTTATAGCGGCAATAGAAAATACATCATCTGTGAAAATTTCAACTGTCTAACTAGCACAGTTTATGAGATACAGCCTGGTGACATACGGACGGACGGACAGCGGAGCCTTAGTAATAGGGTTCCTTTTTACCCTTTGGGTACGGAACCCTAAAAAGGCCTAGAGTGTAGAGGCGTCAACCCTTATTCACCCCACTGCTGGGATACAGCCCCCTTACCACCATCTCGTATTCATACCAATGAATAAACGACTCTATTTCAAATGGAATAGAGTCGCTTATTCATTGGTATAAATAACCAATCTATTCAATTATTGAATCGCAATAAGAGATGGTGGTAAGGGGGCTGGTTTCCTCTCAATTAAAAGGGTTTACAGCATACTCCACTTCGCTGCTCAAAGGGTTGGCGGAACGCAGCATGATGGAGCTCAAGATATAGCCTAGTCAACGAATAATTTGTGGATGGAAAAGTCGAAAGCAGAAACTTTGACTTAGGAACTTTGTTTGGACTAGTTAGGAGATAAACATACTAAAAGTCCTTACCCCTCCGAGGTGAGCCCGAGGGGGGGGAGCACAAAGAAGGTCCCGTTTTTTGGTTTTTTGCTTATTTCTCGAAAACGGTGCTTCGTACGAAATTTTGTTGTACAACATAATAAAAGCTAATTAAATTCTCTACAACTTTGTCTTTTGCACTTTGTATCTATCTTCTATTATTGCCAAGCTATGAGTTTCTAAAAGTGGTCGATTTTCAAAAATGTGTTCTACACTCTTTTCGTTATTAAGAGAGGTCTCCTTCTGTTTCGCTCAATACCAACTTAAAAAGCATAAGTTTCCATTTTCTCTTATGTCAGCATGCGATGAAGTGGGGTTCGAAAATACCTCTGCGGCTTGACGGAGCTCAGGTTTTTTCAAGTACAGTTTACAAAAACCAACTTTGCTTCTCCGAACTGCAGTAGAAGTAGTGTCGCATCCCGTGAAGGCGTGTAGAAATAATATGTCTTTCAGGCCTAGCTGTTGCAATTCCTGACTTGAATAATAGGTGGTAGGTACTTTACCTCTGTTAGGCTTGACAAAGATAATATCATGGTCTGGTGGAGTCCTTGCTATAAGCAGAACTACCAAGTAAAAATAAGAAATGATTTTGGTAAGTTTGTACTGCACTGTTACAATGTGCTCCAGAGAAAAAAATACACTTTTGAAAATCGACCACTTTTAGAAGCTCATAGCTTGGCAATGATAGAAGATAGATTCAAAGTGCAAAAGACAAAGTTGTAGAGAATTTAATTAGCTTTTATTATGTAGTACAACAAAATTTCGTACGAAGCACCGTTTTCGAGAAGTAAGCAAAAAACCAAAAAACGGGACCTTCTTTGTGCTCCCCCCCCTCGGGCTCACCTCGGAGGGGTAAGGACTTTTAGTATGTTTATCTCCTAACTAGTCCAAACAAAGTTACTAAGTCAAAATTTCTGCTTTCGACTTTTCCATCCACACTCCCCTTGTGAGCATTCATTGACCAGACTAATAATATAAACCCATCGATGCACAGGCTACGGTCGACGTTGCTTAACTTGCGTGTTCGATTAGGCTGACACGCGCAACGACGCCATCAAAGCTCTTCCTTCATAATTTATTTGAAAACTTCATAATTTTTTAAATTGATAAAAAAATATTAACCCGCTTTAGTCACGAAGCTCTTGTCAGCTAAAGTATCACTTGAACATGAACAAAAACAAAAACGTCAGCAGTCTGTACCTCATCAATTAAACGTCAATGAGTATTGACGTGGACAGTCAGTCATTATCGTGGGTGTACGGGAATAAACCTTTTGAGCTATGTCGACGAAAAATAACTAAAGATCTTAGCATACTTGAGGTGTAAGTGGTTCATCAACATCTTTGAACCAAAGCCAATCTAACCTGCACGTGTACCCTGCTGACAGACAAACGAGGATCTTGCATTGCGTATTTTGTAATCTGCCCGACTGGGGAAGTACCTCCACCTCACAGATTCATCATCATCATCAGGTCCATTTTAGTCTCCACTACAGGAGCACGACCCTCTCTCATCTGTCCTAGACGGAAGGAGCCTACACTCCCCACGCTGGCCAAACGGGTTGGGTAGGCCTGATCGATATTTGATAATGTATTTCCCTTAGTCGCCTTGTACGACATCCACGGGAAGAAACGGAGTGATTCTATTCTAGTCTGCCGGATAACCACACAGCCAATGGGCCAAAAAAAAAACGGCCATGGGGAATACCTTCACCTCACAGAATACCGCAGCCAAATAACAATTCACTTGACGATTGTTGTGTTCCTGCGAGTGAGTGAGGTTACCAGAAAGAAAGGATGGAGTTACTGCGTTAACATTGGGAGTGGCGGCGCGCGAGCGATGTTCATATTGTGAGCGTTAATATGGCTACGGTAATCGCTTCACATCAGGTGGGCTGTATGCATGTCTACCACCCGACGTAGTTTAAAAAAAAATACGTAACGCTGACGGGACGGGTCAGGTAAGTCAAACGTTGATAACGATCTAACGTGACGGTAATAAGATATTTTTTCAATAATATTCGTTTACGGACGGAATCATATCTTCAAGGTGGAAATTCCCCGATGGAATTTATTAGGAAAGTCTCAAAAAATGTAGACGAGTTCACAGAGTAACAATGACTATTCTTTATTCTGTGGTATGTTGATAAAGATGTTAATCATGGTAGCAAGTGTCTAAACACACTACACCGAAGATACGTGACCGAAGTTCGGCGTCAATACGCCTGCAATACTTTTTCAATGACTAGCTATCGACACATTAAATGTGCCACATTACATTTTTGTCGTCACCGTCCCCGCTAACTGTCGTATCCACAGAAAAGAAAAAAAATAGGTCGTATCTGCATAGACGTCAGCTACGGATTCGTCTCTTTGTTTTGGACAAGACAAGTTCTCTCTAATCGTCACCTCTGTATCTGTTACCATTTAAAAGATATACACGATTTTTGATCTGCGTATCTACCAAAGGTGAAAAATATTCTCACTAAATAAAGTATCTTTATGATAGTTAGTTAACGAGATTTTTTTTTGCATATTAAGCTTCAAAATAACTGGCGTATGGGTACATAGGGCACTTAGTAAGAATTTATGTTTACAATATTTACATATTTTTGCATGTTATCTCTTACGGACAAATATATTTCTTTCAAGTTTAAACCTTATTCTTGTAGCTTTAAGCATATGGCATATAGCACGAGAGAGCAAGTATTGCTTCCTCTATTCAGTTACAAAAACAGTTTTAAGTGTGGTAAAATCAATTTATTCCAGTTGTTACAATTAAGACTTAAAAGTTCAAGGTTGAAGTGCTAAATTTATGTAAAATAATTTATTTTAGTAATACTTAATAAACGGTTTAATATCACTAACTAAGTTTATCATTATTTATAAATAAAAGTAAATTTTAACATTAATCATCGACTTTCACTATTAACTTTATACCTAATATTCACGTCGTAGCTATCAAAAATTGCAAAACAAAGTTCTCACAGAGTGACGTATCTGTTTCAAAAATATATAAGTAGATAGGTAGATACTTTCGGGTATTAATATTACTACTGGCTCAAAGAATAAGTTAAGAGGATTATAAAAAAGTTATTAGATCATTAGTAAAGTCAAAACTGACAAAACTACAATGAAATTAATCCAGCGTCAAACCGAAAACGCTTGTTCTGTAAAAAAGTATCAAATGCTACGAGGGGAGGTCAATAAGTTCGCGGAATGAGAGAGAAGGAGGTTGAAATTAAACACCAAATTATTTTTCCTTTTCAATATATTCTCCTTTAACCCTAATACATTTTTCGGATCTCTCAAATAGCTTGTTTATACCATCGAAAAAAAATGATTTGTCTTTGGTGTCAAAATAGGCCGAAATTGCCGACTTGACTTCATCATCGTCGTCAAATTTCTTTCCACGCAGCTCTTTCTTCATTTTTGGAAATAAATAATAGTCACTGGGGGCCAAGTCTGGACTGTATGGTGGGTGGTTTAATTGTTCAAAGCCGCATCGGTGAATGGCAGCCGTCGCAACATGGCACGTGTGGACGGGTGCATTGTCGTGCAAAAGGAGCACACCTTTTGACAGTTTTCCTCTTCTTTTTTTCTTAATGGCTTCTTTCAATCTTTCCAGTAAAGAAGCGTAGTACTGTCCCGTTATAGTCGCACCACGTTCTTTATAATCGATCAGTAAAATACCTTCTGTATCCCAAAAGATAGTCGCCATGATCTTTCCGGCCGATTGTGACACTTTGAACTTCTTTGGAGGAGGTGTGCCTTTTTTATGCCACTGCATCGACTCTTGCTTCGACTCAGGTTCAAAGTGGTGAACCCAGGTTTCATCTCCAGTAACAATCCGGGCCATAACTTCTTCCTTTCTCTCTCCACAGAGCTCCAGAAACTGGTGAGAGCACTCGACACGCTCGCGTTTTTGAAGTGGCGTGAGCATTCTCGGAACCCATCTTGCACTGACTTTAGTCATCCCAAGATGATGATGTAGGATATTTAAAATACTTGATTCGGATACTCCAACCATTGCTGCAAGTTGCTTCTTCTTCAGTCGGGCATCTTCCAATACAAGTTTTTCTACTTTTTCGACGATTTCCGGTGTGGTGGCCTCAATTGGCCGTCCGGAGCGGGGGTCGTCTTCAATGGACTCCCTTCCTTGTTTGAAAAGACCATGCCACTTGTAAACCATGGTTTTACCAGGGGCAGAGTCCGCGTAAACCGCTAACAGCTCTTGAAAAATCGTCTGAGCGGATTTTCCTTGCTTGGTAAGAAACTTAATAACGGCACGGTGTTCAATTTTCTCCATACTGGCTGACTTCTTCCCGATTTAGTTGTTTGCAGGTCGATAACTCAAAAGTTAATGACACGATTAGGTTCAAACTTGGTATATATACTCTTAATGAGGTGCTTAACTAGTGCCTACCTGGACGGGTAAATTTATCCCCATCAACCCCTCCATTCCGCGAACTTATTGGCCTCCCCTCGTAGTTAGGAGTTAGGACAGTAAGCGGGAAGGGTGATGATTTGGCCAAAATTACGTTGCGTTTTTTACATACCAATATCACGCGGAATTTCGGCCGCGGTAATTCGGCTTAGTGGGGTTTGACACTTAGACACGTACCTTACCTTACGTTATGTTGCCTAGAGTACGTTTCCGAATTTCGTTGTCAAAATCTGTTATTTCAATACAAAATACAGCTGGTGACGTATGCAAGTCAACTCACGTGACCACATTTGTCGCTAAAGAACACACCATACTCGTATTTCTTTGTACCATCACAGTATAAATAATAGTACTAACGTAGTACCATGATGTGAATCATATTTTCATGTCAAACAGTAATAAGGGGTGGAATTTATACGTTTCATAACTATCGCCCTGACCCGAGCTATCACTTACAAGGTCGACGCGACGACAGACAGCTCTTCGTGTCGTAAAATACAATGTTTGGATCTTTTCAAATAGGTTTTAAAATATATTTAGGGTTTCATACGTCCGAATTATAAAAGGGACTAACTATTAAAGGAACCTACTGGGCCTGCTCGTCTGTCTGTGAAGCCAATTTCAAAGATCCCATAAATATTTTGCATCATTTATCATAGTTTATAATAGGTAGGTATCAATTTGATTTCGTTACGAGCAGTTACCATTATGTGTTAGTTCCTTTTTGCCCTACTATTTATAATAATAACAGTAAATATTCTTTATTCTTATTATATATATGTTGCCACTTAGAAGACCAAAAAGGAAATAATTTAAATATTATATCGACGGTTAAAAGGTTATAGGGTATAAGCGACCAAAACCAAATTGTTCAGGAGAGTAGTTCAAAGTTTGAAATTGCAGAAAAATGGACATAACTTTTTTATTTATTATCTTTTATTACTAAAACCAAAACAGCTGTAGAATGAAAATGTAAAGGCATAAATGGGCACCTTTATTAATTTATTTATACGTTGTTTTATGTGGTTTTATGTCACTTAGATTAATTGATTTTATTTTCCTCGTGAGGTAATTCAGTATAAGTTACGTAAACATGTAAAAATACCAAGAGTATAGAAGACGTAATTACATTTGAATACCTCGTACCAAAACGTTATAGGGCACAAACAACATGATTATAGCTATATATCGTTTCAAAACGGGGGCTAATAATAAAGAGCCGTAAGTGCCCTGAATGTCTATGCAAATTAAAAGTAAAATCGCGTTACCGACTACTCGTATCTGAAACAATTTTTCGTCGGTTACTCCGAGGCCTACTTCGAAAACGCTGTTTTTTGCTTTGGCATAAACGACAAAAAAAGTCATCGTAGAGCCATGGGAGTGCATTAGAAAGAATGTCGCTTATGCCCTTTAGCACCTTTTAACCGTCGACATATATGTATGATTTGTATGTATACATTATGTATGCAAATAAGAGATTGCCCATCCGTTATTAGTTTTAAAAAAAGATTGAAGGAACACTATTTGTCTCAGTTACAATATCTATGCATTTATAGTAGATATGTATTTATTAATATATATTTGTGTTTATAAATATTAATTATTTTTTGTTAAGCAACGAAGATTTCACACATATCATCTGTCAAGTGAGTCTTTCTCCTACTGCTTATAGGATCGGCTGGAAGAGATCTCTTGTAGAGATAAGCTCACCTTTCATTTTTGATGTAGCTATGTTTTAATAGGTTATGTGCAATAATAGTAGTTTATTAAACTGTAGCATAATAAGGGTTCTTAAAATACGAATGTGAGTTTATCACATGAACCGAAGGCGAATGTGATAATAGACCACACGAGTATTTTAAGACTTAATTATGTGCAGAATATTTTAAGTTTATTGTATTATCATGTAAGTGTATGCATAGATATAGATACCTTTATATGCTGCGCCACCTACCCTTTCTAATCTGATACTCTACCCAAAGATTGCCTAGAAGTGATTGCGTTGCGATAAGGCCACCTATTGTATTTTAATATGCTACTGTCCTTTGTATTATCTATATTGTTGATGCAATAAAGATTATTGTATTGTAGGTATAATACACAGTCAGTGACACGAAAAGATACTGTAAACTATTAAATTGTATTCTGAAACACAAAGCCACTCATCGGACTCATAATAAAAGTATCAAACTGCATTTTCAGCGAAATTCATTGAGCTTATGAAATCGTCCGGTCGTTCTGTCTGTCAGTTGCCATGAAACTCAAAATTTCGGAATTCTGACTTCGGATTCGTGTAGAGCATCAAAAAGTAGTAACGTAAAGTGACCTTGGTTTTCCGATATCAATTCGGGATGTCGAAAAAAAAAAATTCGCTATGGTGGCGCATGCTGGGCGTCCGATGTTTTTAATTTACCCTTTTTTCTATCACCAGCTGGCCTGCGAAGTCCTTCTACTCCTGTCTTCAAATGGCATCGGCCTATACTACCGAGCGCTCACAGAGAGAGCCCACAGGAACACCTTCGCCGGCACCAGGACTTGCCTGGAGCAAAGAGTCAAACTGGAATGCGAGCGAGAGCAACAAGAGAGGCTGCTCTTGTCTGTCATACCAGCATACATTGCTGCTGAGGTATGTATTTTTCTATACACTTTGGGGAGAAAACTAGTGCAGACCACCTGATGTGAAGCGGTCAACTCGCGTCTTTAAGACAACAAACTCTATCAAACTCCTACGATTATGTGAGTAAATTTGATTTAATTTTTCTATTTTCAAATTTAATTATTTATTCACATAATGAAAGTACACACAATTGTACTTACTACATAATTGTACTTATTTTATTCCTATTTATAAATATAGGTTCTTGCTTCGTCGCCATTTCACGGATTCCTAACAGAGACTCAAAGGCAAAGGTTGAGAGGATGATATCATTTATAATATAAGTCCGCCCTTGTATACTATTTGATACTATGTTATAGGTATTTTCATAAAATGTGTTATGTAAACGTTAATAGAATAAAATTTTACAAAAAAACAACAACCTCCCAGGAGATTTCTGGCGATCGGTCGTAGGTAAACAACAACCCGATGGGGAATGTTAATTGGATTGATGGATTAATGGGATGTTATAGTCATTTCCAGAAGTCTAGGTGCTCCTTCGACTTCGAAATTATCGACATTTAAGAAAAAATTGCATGACATTCTATTAAATAAATGTTTTTACTCTATTGACGAATACTTGCGACATAAATTGTAAATAACTTCAATAATAATGAATGGACATTGCAACTTAAACTGAATTTTATTAATAATGATATTATGTATATAAATTTTAATAATAATTTTAAATATAATGATAATTATGTTTTCACACGCCCAAAATCGGGCAGAATAAGTGAAACTCACTTTATAAATCTGACATCTGTATCACCTTATTTTTGTGAATAAAGGAATTTTATCTTATCTTATCTTATCCTAGTTTTGACTAGCCAAACCCCTGTTTTGACTAATCTGTTACAGTCTAGACAGAGTCTAGTCCGAGTCTGCTTGGGTTTTTATGAAGAAAGAAAAAAAATAAATTCATTTTCCCTTATACAAATAATATTTGTGTCTGTTTGACTTGTTTATACACACAATGCTGTGTAATATACTAATAAATAATTTTCTTCATTTTCTTTCTTCTTCTACTAATGATTTCCGGAAACTCCGGAAACGCTCCAGTTGGTACAGCGCATTTGTAAGCTGCCCGACTGGGTAAGTACCTACACCTCACAGAAGACAAAACCTAAATAACAATTAATTTGAGGGTGGTTGTGTTCTGCGAGTGAGGTCACCTGGTGATTTTGCCGCATAAAAGTTGATTTAAAAAAAAAAATTAAACCGACTTCAGTTGGTGAGCGCAGCTTATTGGTGGCATACCCCGGCAGACGCTGCTGCCCGTCTTCCGGGAGAAAAGTTATCGCGTGACACAAGATTCCTTAGTCGCCTTGTACGACATCCAGCGCAGATTAATGGAGTGGCACAATTTTATTCTGCCGGCTACCATAGGGAAAATTTAAGGGTTTCCCTCGATTTTTCTGGGATCCCATCATCAGATCCTGCTTTGGTGAATATGGAACCACCTCGCAATTACCCTTTCAAATAAAAAAAATGAATTTGATCACACGTGCTAGTAAAATTTAAGGGTTTCCCTTGATTTCCCTGGCATCACATCATCAGATCCTGACTTGGTGAATATGGGACCACCTTGCAATCATACCCTTTCAAATAAAAAAATAATTATGAAAATCGGTTCACAATTCGCAAAGATATCTAATAACATACATACAAAAAAATATTCAGTCGAATTGAGAACCTCCTCCTTTTTTGAAGTCGGTTAATAAAAATAAAGAGTTCATACCAACACAGTAATAGAAAATAAATAGATTTATGAAATCCAATTCCAAGAGAGATCGAAAAGGGACCAAATTATCGGCAAACTACATAGAGTTCCGACAAGCTCAAATTTCAATTTATTGTTTTTAGTAATTTAAGATGACTCGTTATAAATATATTATTATTGGAGTTGTTACGTTAATAATTACGAAAGAAACCCAAACCAACCAGAACTTTGGAAAACCAAACTGGTAGACATAACTCTCAGAGTCAGCAGCAGCAAGCATGAAGTGGCAATGGGTTGGCCACATCTGCCGAGTCAGCGATGGCAGGTGGAGGAAGAAAGTCCTAGAGTGGAGGCCACGTATGGGGCGACGAAGCGTTGGGCGCCCCTCTCTAGATGAACCGACGACCTCGAAAAAGTGCGGTGTGGTTGCGTTGTGATGCGGAATGCGGAGGATTGCATATGGTGGAAAGCTTTGAGATAGGCCTTTTTCCACTAAGGAACACAGTTCATTTTTCCCGATAAAAGATATCCTATTAAAAAATATGTAATATAAATTTCATAGCATTCCGTTTAGTAGTAAAGGTGTAAAAACGGAACAAATCACTTTCACATTTGTAACTTTAGTAAGGATTTGGGAACGAAATCTTGGGCAGAGGGGAATGGAGAAAAGCCCGCGGGGAAAGCACGGATTGCATTGTTTCTTGGCAACAAAGAGGGTGGGGGGAGGGGCTTTGTTTGTGATAATTTGTTCTCATTCAAAAGATCTATCTGTGTATCCATAAATATCGTAATTGCCTATTAAATATAATTATCCGAAACAAGAACATAAAGAGTATTTTCTTTTGTGAATTACAATAGGCCTTGGTCTGTTTCCATTGGCGGCGATATTTTTCACTAGCTTGTGCCCGCAACTTTGTACGAGCCTATCCCGGTATCTCGTAGGAATTATCAAAAATCCTTTCTTAGCGAATACGTACGTCATAATAGCCACCTGCATACCAAATTTCAACCAGATCCGGCCAGTGGTTTGAGCTGTGCGTTGATTCCCGCCTGTGACTTCATTCTCATCCCTGTATCCCGTGGGAATATTCAATAATCCTTTCTTAAACGGATGCTTACGTCATAATAACTACCTATAATAAGCCAAATTTCAAGTGGTTCATTCTCAGTGGTTTCAGCTATGCGTTGATAGGTTAGTCAATAACGGTTGATCGGTTGATTATTAGGTACGAGAAGGGAGCCTACCATACATTCCCACTACTGTGTCGCCTGTGTAGCCAGGATTTACAGCCGCGATCACCAAAAACGCAATAAACAATGTCCATTGAAGTCGCGGAGGTAATACTACGGCTTCCTTGGAACTCACAACGAATTCAATCAGAAGAGAAATCAACGAATTCAATCAGTATCTATGTATTGAAAATTAATATGAAATGAATATAAGTTACGCAATCTAAATAGTCCTGAATAACAACATTATCTTTTATTTTTTATTTATTTCTTCGTACATCTTACATTACACTACATATAATTTCGCCAAACTGTATGCCAGTTTGTTGGCGACTTGTTATGCACTCAATACATATAGAACACACACATATTATTATGTAGGATATAAACTGCGGGCGAACATTAGAACAACTAGTCATACCGGTACTGTCAGTCAATGTCTATCAATACCCGCCGCCACCAGCCACTCCCATGCAACACTCACTCACACTTCTTCTTCATTTACTCTATCCAGTGACCAATTAAATAATTTTCTTTTAAATGAAAATTGACTACGACATTCTGTTAAACAAAAAAATTGATTAAATATTTTTGCCGTCATGTACCTTCTAGTTCTCTCGCCAAAATAATTACAAACATCAGGTATTATGTATCTGTTTCTCACCTTTTGCCTAAGAGGTGCCTGTAATCAGCAGTATTTTTTTCAACTTTATATGAATCATTTTGATATTGTTCAATCGCTAATATCATTTTCACTTTTTCATGTATTGGTAGTATTTTTCATCTGTATCAACCTATATTCATCCTGCTGCAGGGATACAGGCTTTTTGTCAATCGAAGGGATGAGCGTCCTTGACCACTTTTGGGGTGTAAGTGGTTCATCAACACCTTTGAACCAAAGCCAACTTCACCTGCACGCGGTGCACCCTGCTGACTGACAAACGAAGCTCTGGCGAAAAGAGAGGTAGGGAGCGTAATTGTAAGCTACCCGACTGGGGAATGTACCTCCACCTTACAGAATACCGCAGCCAAATAACAATTCCCTTGAGGGTTGTTGTGTTCCTGCGAGTGAGTGAGGTCACCAGAAAGGAAGGAGATGCTGCGTTGGCAGCGGGGGTGGCGGCGCGCGAGCGATATTTTATGTTGCGAGCGTTAATATGGCTACGGCAACCGCTTCACATCTGGCGGGCCGTCTGCTTGTCTGCCACCCGACATAAAAAAAAAAAACACGCTTATCAACTTAGGTTTGGCGGAGGCTAGTGTTTTCAAGCTGCCCACAGGTCACTGACGTGGGGGTAACGCCTATCATCTAATTCGCCGGCCTAGAGCCGATTACTATTAGATTTTTTGATTGCGAAAATCAAACCTTAGCATAGATTCCTGGTAATTGATTTAACTTAGCTGATAGAAACCCTAGAGCTCTACCGACTAAGCTGAAAATGTTTGTCGTTAACTCAAACCTCAGACACCTTTTTTTCAATCAAAATATTCGATCTATATCTGCTTCAGCTTAGGAGGTATGGCCCCTGATGTGACGTGTCAAAAGCACGAGGGTCTCCGTGCTTTTCGCGGTAAATAAACCCATGACAACAGTGGGATGATTATGGATACAACTAAAGCCAACAATTACTTATACTGCAAGAATTGCAAAGTAATATGTTGCACATTTAGCAAACATTTTATCGGTCTATTTCTCGTGAATATTGTTTCTTTTTGATGAGAGGCAACGAACATTCTCAACGTTATCATAGGATACGGAAATTCAACATAATACGTAAGAATAAACCCGCAATATTTGCAAGCTGACACAATATACAATAGGCTAAAACTCGTCCGAAACCATTTGCCTCTGGTTGTTCCCATTATTGAAAAACAAATCAGTTATAAATTAAGTACTAATTAAAAACAAAACATATAAATTGGATACTAATTAAGTACAAAGCAAATATATAATAATTAGATAAAAAATAGTACCTATTTAAAATTAAATGTAAATTGAAATTAAAAAATCACTTGCATATTTTAGTACAAATTAGTACAATTACTAAAATATTTGGGAACAATAAACAAACACACAGTTTACATGCTTGTAAAACTCCTCATCTACTGCCGAGTCAAAGGTTAATAAATCAATCATCATCATCATCAGGTCATTTTAGTCTCCACTACAGGAGCACGACCCTCTCTCGTCCGTCCCAGACAGAAGGAGGATTTGGTCTACACTCCCCACGCTTGCCAGACACGTTGGGGAGGCAGTAAATACGTAATATTATATATATATATATATATACATATATATATATATATATATATATATATATATATACGTATACGTAACTTTTTACGTCACCTCACAGTCGTGTCGTGCAGTATGACAATGGAACCGCGCTGAAGGCTGCGTGTACCGCATGTTAACAGGTGGCCGTTATTCCGACCCAAAAGCCGTTGTATAGAGGTCGTGTCAGTAAATTAGTGAAGCCTACTTCAGTTACCTATTAGTCTAAAGGATTTATATTAGTGTCTTGTGTTTTCTGTAATTACCTCTATGGTTCGTATCTCAATTCGTATCTGTCTAACAAGCTGGTTTTTTTCGTTAACTTCGATGTATTGCTGGGTTATAGAATGTAATTCGATAGTCGATTGGAACCGAAGTACCTATAAAATAACCTAAAAAAAATATTTTAGTAATTTTTTATTAGTTGTTAATAAAAAAGAACTAAAATAAGTTACGCTTATTATCCCTTTAATATGATACATCATAAGATAATGTGGAAATTACAAATCGTCGTTTTGTGGCGGCGGCCATATTGTCAGCTGGCAGCTAATTTGGCTCTTTACCGATGCGATAATTGCCGGAGTACTGACACACCCCGGCTACTCCATACAAAAAAGACAATACAAACACACTGCCTATGTATACGTGCAAATGTGTCTGTAGATGGCTTAGGGTAGACTGCCTAAACTTTTTTTTTTTTTTTTTTTTTTTTATACTACGTCGGGTAGCAGACAAGCATACGGCCCGCCTGATCTGAAGCGGTTACCGTAGCCATATTAACGCTCGCAACATAAAATATCGCTCGCGCGCCGCCACCCCCGCTGCCATTGCAGCATCTCCTTCCTTTCTGGTGACCTCACTCACTCGCAGGAACACAACAGCCCTCAAGGGAACCGTTATTTGGCTGCGGTATTCTGTGAGGTGGAGGTACGTTCCCCAGTCGGGTAGCTTACAATTACGCTCCCTACCTCTCTTTTCGCCAGAGCTTCGTTTGTCAGTCAGCAGGGTGCACCGCGTGCAGGTGAAGTTGGCTTTGGTTCAAAGATCTTGATGAACCACTTACACCCCAGCCTAAACAAAGTTTAAGTAATATTGTATTAAACTTTAGGTATTTTTTTAGTTATAAATATTTTTTCACCTCACTAGCTCGTAAAAGCTCTGTTTATCATTCGAAATCTGCGTGGAAAATCGCACTTTATCCGCTAGCGTGGAAAGTGTTTTTAAAATTCGAATATTTTTATTCAATAAAGGTTTCGTACAATAAATTACATATATATAGAACCTCATTGGTTTCGTAATAGTTTATATTCTCTGCAGCCAGTCCATTGATGATTATTTATTAAAACTGTTTTTCTTTAGCTTACCATTACTCTCCCTACCTGACTTTCCGCCTGATTCCGCCTGATCTTCGTTTGTCAGTCAGCAGGGTGTACCGCGTGCAGGTGAAGTTGGCTTAGGTTCAAAGATGTTGATGAAACCCCAAATGCAAAAATTGTAGATAAAAGTCTTCAATTTTTGCATTTGGTAAATAAAAAGCCATTCTTTTGGTTTTTCTTTTATGTGAATTAAGTCCACTTCATATTAAATTAGTTTGGTTGTTCAGTTGTCGAGATTAACGCCAGTGATAAAGGTAACATGAACATAATAATTTACTTGGCAGCGATGTAATGTCTTTCCTACGAACTTGTTAGCGACAACTGGGGCAATGGTGCCCTCGGGACAGATTCAACGGAACTGCTGAGGTTTAACTGATTCACTTATATTTTATGACTGATTCAACTCTAATATTTCTTTTTATATGAGAGGGGCAAACGATCATGTGCGTCAACTGATGGAGAGCAATCACCACCGCTCATGTAGATCAGCAACACTAAAGGATCGCCGATTCGTTGCCAGCTTATACTCCTTCCTTTCTTTCTGGTGACCTCACTCACTCGCAGGAACACAACAACCCTCAAGGGAATTGTTATTTGGCTGCGTTATTTTATGAGGTGGAGGTACTTCCCTAGTCGGGCAGTTTTAAAAATACGCTATGCCCTACCTGTCTTTTCGCCAGAGCTTCGTTTGTCAGTCAGCCGGGTGCACCACATGTAGGTGAGGTTGGCTTTGGTTCAAAGATGTTACGAACCATTTACACCCCAAATTTATATCTAATTGAAATAAATTGCTGTACATATTAGCTCGATGGCGTTGTCGCGGTGGAGCTCGATGGCGAAAACACAAGTAACGATGGGTTTATTTATCTTGAGTTGCTCAGCCCCACTAGCCAAGTGTAATTCGTAGCGTAACGAACGTCAGATAGATCACGTGACATTTGTCAATTCTCATACTAAAATGTTCGATTTTGACAAATGTCACGTGATCTATCTGACGTTCGTTACGCTACGAATTACACTTGGCTAGGGGGGCTGGGGGGCTAGCCAAATGGCAGTTTGCGAAGTAGAAAAGCGTAGTGATCGCTAATTTGAACTGTGAAGCTCATACTAAAATGTTCGAATTGACAAATGTCACATGATCTATCTAACGTTCGTTACGCTACGAATTACACTTGGCTAGGGGGGCTGTACTTCGAAGGTTTTAAATTAAGCTGTCGGTCCCGGCTATTGGCATTAGATGGCAGTCGTTGATCTAAGCTAGTGCTGTTTACGCGACATACACAGTAGCAGAAGTATAATATTTGAAAATGAAAATAAAAATGAAAAAAATATTTATTCAATCTTTCACAAATGACGGTGTCTCCTTTTAGGCATAATATGCCTGTGCCAGGAGGCACCGCTCTTTCATAACAACATAATAAGATTGATCATATACATTGACACTTATAATTTAAATACGATGTAAGTGCACAGTGTGTGTGTTGTGAGTTATATGTGTTTTTGTGTGCAAGTGTGCGTTGAATAGATAGGTGGATTTACGTGTGTAGAGGTAAAGCCGTCTATAATGTACTACAACACGCCCATGCTTCGCTGTGGCTCAATCTTCCCATTCTCATTTCCCCATACACACCTTGTCCGGACGAATTTATCGTCAACTTCCGAAGGTGTTTGGTATCAACACATATAGTAAAATGCTCAAACATGAGTCTAACTCTGGAAAAAGACATTCATACCCCTGTTCACCCACTTCATCATCATCATCAGGTCATTTAAGTCTTTACTACAGGAGCACGACCCTCTCTCGTCCGTCCCTGACAGAAGGAGGATTTGGCCTACACTCCCCACGCTGGCCAGACGTGTTGGGGAGACGTGATCGATGTTTTATAATGTATTTCCCTTAGTCGCCTTGTACGACATCCACGGGAAGAGACTGAGTGATTCTATTCTAGTCTTCCGGAAACCACACGGCAAAATAGGGGTTGAATATCGAAAAATTACGAAATACGTGTTTACTTATTTTCTTTTAGGACTACATTTGCAAAGTTCCAAGCAAAATTGCCCATTTGTTCCCCATACAAAGTTTAATACCCCTTTTTACCCCTTAGGAGATAAAATTTTAGAAAATATTGAATGGGAGTTTTATTATGCTATATCAAAAAGCAATATAACGAAATTCCAAACAGATCTGACCACAAACAAAAATGTTACATACAAACGTTAATACCCCTTTAGGGGGTGAATTTCGCAAAATCCCTTCTTAGTGGACCTATATGTCACAAAAAGAAGTCACGGTCCAAATATCACGTTTCTACCTTCAGTAGTTTTGCCTTGGCGATGATGGATCAGTCAGTCAGGACATGTTACTTTATATAATAGATAATGTAGAGTTGGTATATTTGAGACGTATTAAAACAATGGCTGGTCGTCGAATACCGTCTTTCTTACATAAAGTTACTCATTATATATTACCTTACGTTTACACGTGCGTTACTTTGAAATCCTTTCGAGTATTCATGGCACGACTCTGCAAAGTTTACAATAAGTAAACAAGACGCCTTGTAAGCAATGAAACTTTTTAATTATATTTTAAAATGACGACAGTATTATACCTTACATCCTTCCCTGGCCACTTCATACCTTATTATAAACAGAAATTTTGGGGTGTCAGTGGTTCTTCAACATCTTTGAACCAAATCACAAAGTTATCAATGAGATTTTCAATGATTTTATACTCCATTTTTATTATTATTATTACTTCTGTAGTCTATAGTCTACATAAATAATTTTTTTTTGGATAATTTACAGACTTTAATTGTTTATTTAATTATTAGATATTTACTTATTTTTACAGGCCCGGTGGTCGAATGGCTAGCAATGGCTACTTTGACTCCGAGGTCGCGGGTTCGATCCCCGCACAAGGCAAACATTTGTGTGCATGAACATGTCTGTTTGTCTTGATTTGGGTGTTTTCTATGTATTATAATTACGTATTTAAAAAAAAGTATTTAAGTACATATATCAGCTTTGCGCTTAATTTGGGACTAGATGGCGCTGTGTAAATTGTCCAGAAATATTTATTTATTACTTATTTATTTATTAGATAAAAAAAGACTTTTTATCTAAAGATATAAATAAGTAATATCTCTACCAGTCAACCATACTAATAGGTAGGGGAAAAAGTCTTTTCGCATTATAGTATGTACGCACTTGTAATAAAATCTCTTTGGTTATACCATTTGTATCTGGCAGGTTTTGATATCTTTAAAAAGTTTAAATTTTAAAAAAGATAATTCCAAATTCAAATTAGGTAAATGTGTGATTTTCATTTGTTTTTTTTACTGTCAAGATGAGTGAATCTAATGAAGAAATTCGATACATTTTAAAATTTTACTACAAAAAAGGTAAAAATTCAACGCAAGCAGCGAAAAAAATTTGTGACGTTTATGGACCTAGTGCAGTGTCTGTGAGAGTAGCACAAATTTGGTTTATGCGTTTTCAATCCGGAAATTTTGATGTCAAAGATGCACGTCGCTCTGGTCGCCCTGTTACGGATAAAATGGATGCCATTTCTGAAAAAGTGGAGCAAGATCGGCATATCAGTAGTTACGACGTAGCTGAAGAATTAGGAATTGACCACAAAACAGTTTTGGCGCATTTGAAAAAAGCTGAGTACACTAAAAAGCTCGATATTTGGGTGCCTCACGATCTCACTGAAAGAAACCTACTGAACCGTGTACTCATTTGCGATTCTTTACTACGACGTAATGAAAGCGAACCGTTTTTGAAGAAGCTTATAACTGGTGCTGAAAAGTGGATCACGTACGACAAGAACGTGCGAAAAAGGTCGTGGTCAAAGGCCGTTCAGGCTTCACAGACTCTGGCAAAACCCGGGTTAACCTGCAATAAGGTGATGCTGTGTGTATGGTGGGATTGGAAGGGCATTATTCATTATGAGCTCTTACCGCCAGGCAGGACTATCGATTCTGAACTCTACTGTGAACAACTGATGAGATTAAAGCAAAAAGTTGAGAGAAAGCGGCCGGAATTAATTAACAGAAGGGGTGTGATTTTTCATCATGATAACGCTAGACCTCACACATCTTTAGCCACTCAGCAAAAATTAAGAGAGTTTGACTGGGAGGTGTTAATGCATCCGCCGTATAGTCCTGACCTTGCACCTTCTGATTTCCACCTGTTTCGGTCTCTTCAGAATTCTTTAGGCATGTCAGGTTAACATCACGAGAAGACTGCCAAAACCACTTGTTGTGGTTTTTTTAACAGAAGTCCCAAAATTTCTATAGTAATGGGATCATGTCTCTACCTACAAGATGGCAAAAAGTTATCGAACAAAATGGCACCTACATATTTTAGTTAAATGTAAATAAACTTTATTAAAAAATGTTTTGAATTTTCATATAAAATACGAAAAGACTTTTTCCCCAACCTAATTTCAATACATATTTGTTTTCTTTAGTCCCTTCCCCTCTCTTTCTAAAGATTATTTTTAAGCCTTTGAAACTGTCTGAAAGTCGTCTAATTCCGTTGTCACCGTTGTCGAAGAATTATTAACAGGGTATCGAAAATAAGTCGCAACTTCTTTGGTAAATTAAAAGTTGCTTCTAAGTAGATTCTCTGCTAATACAAGTTATCTTTGAAAGGTCACGATTCACGTTAAGTATATGGACTATATAACTTTTGATACTTTTTTTTTACGACAAACATTTCTTTATATATCTTTTTCCCTAATTAGCTGCTTAAACAAGTAAACAAGGATAAACAAAAAAGAAATGTTTTTGAAACAAGCTTTTATTACTTGTTAATAATAAAAGAAGAGATGCTCGATGGCGTTGCGCATGTCAGTCTAATATAACACGCAAGTTAAGCATCGTCGGTCGTAGCCTGTCCATGGATGGGTTTATTTATCTTGAGTTCCTCCGTGCTTCGGAGGGCACGTTAAGTCGTCGGTCCCGGCTATTATCATATATAAAAGTAAATACGAATTTACTTCGTCACATCGCATTGTTTGCGTCGTTCGCATTTACTTGTATTAGTGAAAGATTATAGTAATTTTTTAAATAAGTGTCCTAAAAACTGGTGAAATAAAAATGCTTGTTTATGAAAATACTATTACATATTTTTATTATTGCATATATTAAAAATAAGCTTAGAAAGTATTACTAAAACTACATCAGTCACTTTTGGCCACAATAATGCATTACTATTTACAGTATGGCTAAATCCACTAACAACTCCTCGATTATTCTTTATCACCTTCTTTATATGGACGTTTTGCAGATCAGCATCTTCATCTTTAAGAGTAACTTCTCACAATTCATCAATACTAGCCGTCTTTGGAAATTCAGCCTACACAAGATCACAATTTCCTTCCAAATCTCCCCACGGTCACTTATGGTCAACGTAAGTACTATTCTTTACAGGTAATGATTCAGATTTGCCAATGTTCACGTGTATTGTAATGGCTTCATCTGTTTCTGTTAACATGAAAGCATCATTCCATTCTACTTCAGCTTTCTTTCCGTATACTTCATTTTCAATAAATATTCCTGATGTGGTGGAAAAGTCTTTGCTTTGGAATTCTATGAGTGCGCAGTATTCACTTTTTCTAGTTTCAGATTTTCTATCTGCGATATATCCTAACTTCCGTCTCATTACTTCAACTTTCACATGGTAGTTGTATATGCAAACTTTGATGATAAAGGCGCTCTTTTCGTGGAGCAGTATGATCTTGTATTTGGTTCTGCAGCAGGCAGTCTTCTTGAGCTTGGTTTGGAAGTTTTCGATCAGGATTTTGATCTTTTGCGAGTATACTGATATGACGTTGTGACTGGCTTGGAGATGTGCTGACAGTTCCTCGAAGGGGAGAGAGCAGCAGTTGGCAGTGACAGGACACATCATAGTGTCAAATTTACAGGCTTCTTCGTGTTTGATTCTAGTGTTGGCTGTCATCAGTTCTGTGCAGCCTCGTCTGTGGACAAAGAAAAAAACCTTCAATAATATAATTTTCAACAGTTTGGAAGTAATGGGCTATTTGCCGTATTATTGACAAGAAGGTCTTGCGGTTTTGAGTTTCGAATAATCTGACTTAGTAAATAATGAAGTCGTCAGGTTATAATGGAATGGAAGTTGGATGAACGGAAAGTTGAAATTAGATATTCCAGTCTAGTAAAATATTTATAATAACTCAGTATAATGATTCAAATCTTCAACTTCTGATGTCAAGCGCGAAGCCCAAATTGCATCGGCAACGGACAAGAGACCTAGTCAGTGTCCACCCAAGTGTCCTGTCAGTTGATATTGCCATGCTGGCTGAAGATGCTTCTCCATACTTTGCTTGAAGGATCTGATAATTTATGAAGGAGAAAACACATCTGCCGGCAGTGCTTATTACTTTTTAATGGTAGGGACAATGTAGGAGTTGTCGATGTTTTTAGTTTTATATTTATAGATATTTTTACGTGAGGAAATGTTTGCATCAGTGAAATATGAGAACGCAAGCCTGCACGTGAGGTTCTTTCTAAATTTCTAACCTAGTAGATTCCTTGGCTGTATGTTACATGGATTTAGTCAATGCGTCTTTAAATATTGGGAGTGCGTATGCTAACTTGCTATTACCCGGGCATCCGCGTCCTTTATTCAGTTTCAATGTTTTCAGCTCAGTTTTCAGTTGAAATAATGAATGCTCAATTTTCGGCATATAAAATATCATCAGTGTCCCAAATCCCAATAAAATCGGATTAGCCTATTCTAAAAATACCCCGGACAAACGAGCGTATTGTAAAATACTATTAATCTCTCATAAGAAGTGAATTTGTAAATTCTTCCTTGAGAATAAATGAGTAAATCTAAATTGCCTTTTATTTTTTTTAAGTATACACACAGTATAAGTAAGAACATAAAAAGACTACACGTTAGCCTAATTTATAAAGCATACCGTAATTTAAACCTCAGTTTATTAATGGATTTAGCTTTAAATATTAATGAGACTCATCTCATTTTAATATACAAAAGCACTTATTTTTTTTAATACTTTCTGCAAGTCGGAATAATTGAGGTGGCAATTTAGGAACAAAATCTAAATTTTCTTTTGAATAAAGATGTCCTCTGGAATAAGGGCTATCCATTTAGAGCTTTTGTCATTAATATTAATGTACATATAGTATTAAGGGAATATCAAGGCTTTTTCTTGCGGTTATAGAATTTTATATTAAGCTGAGATAATGGGAAACGGATGATGTTTATCCAAAAGATTATCTTAAAGATTTGTCTTATAACAAAAATAAATGTGTAGGTAATTAGGTATCTAATTGGTATGTAGTATGGATATTTTTTGACCCTAATTTTTGCTTATCCTTTATTTTGATATTGATGTACTAGCTGTGCCTGCGGCTTCAGCTGCATAAATGTCGGTTATTTATTTATTTTTTTAAATAAATTATTTTAAAAGTCGATCATAGCACACATATGAATGAAACTTACATCATCTACAACCCTTATTCATCCCACTGCTGGGATACGGGTCTTCCCTCAATCGAAGGGTTTAGAGCATACTCCACCATGCCGCCTAAAGGCCACTGACTGGGCTTAACGACTATCATCTAATGGCAACAGCCGGGACCGACCGCTTAACGTGCCAACGTACCCTCCTAAGCACGGAGGAACTCGAGATAAATAAACCCATCCATGGATAGGCTACTGTCGACATTGCTTAACTTGCGTTTTCGATTAGACTGACACGTACAACGACGCCATCGAGCTCCTCTTACATGTTTAGAAGCAATATAGATAACAGATTAATATTAAAAATGGTTCTATAATAAATATTACTCTCAAAAATTTTTTTTATATGTAAGGGGGCAAACGAGCATGTGGGCCAAGTAATGGAAAGCAATCACCACCGCCCATGGAGATCGGCAACACCAAGAAGGTCGCCGATCCGTTGCCAGCCTATCCTTCCTTTCTTATTTTTCTGGTGACCTCACTCACTCGCAAATTGCAAAAGTATTAATTTTGTTTTATCATATGAATATCGCTTATTCTGTCCGTATTAAAATCAACCCTCCACAATCGCCATAAATCCCACATAAAACGTTTTATGTATCGGAACACTTAATTCAACCGAGTTTTTTGTTTGCCCAATAAATTTTTACTCTAACGCCAGATGAGCCATGGGTCTACAACAAATAAATCGTAAAAAAAGAAGATTAGGGCTCTTTGTAAAGTGGTTTTATGTTTATTGCTGGGTTTAAGTTTGTGTAGTTATTTTTATGCATAAAGGTTCTTATATGGAAGTAAAAAGTTCAACTTAAGTTTGGTTTATGATGTGAAATGTCTATTGGGGGAAGTAAGACCAGCTGTTGGTGTGGTGAGGCGTCGTCCACACGATCTTTACTCTGCGACTCTCTCAACCCTATCTATATATATAAAAGAGAAAATCACTCACTCATCACGAAATCTCAGAAACTATAACACCTACAAACTTGAAATTTGGCAGGTAGGTTCCTTATAGGGTGTAGACATCCGCTAAGAACGGATTTTACGATACTCCACCCCTAAGGGGGTAGAATGGGGGTTGGAAGTTTGTATGAAAGTCCTATGTTTTTGAAGCAAGAGACTTGAAATTTAAAATGTATACTCTACAGATGGTGTGGAGGTGTACTAATAATGTATCTTTGGAAATCAACCCCTTTTTGGGGTTAAAACGGGGGTTGGAAGTTTGTATGAAAGTTCTATGTTTTTGAAGTAAATTACTTGAAATTTAAAATGCATGCTCTATAGATGGTGTGGAGGTGTACTAATAATGTATCTTTGGAAATCAACCCCTTTTTGGGGTTAAAACAGGGGTTGGAAGTTTGTATGAAAGTTCTATGTTTTTGAAGTAAATTACTTGAAATTTAAAATGCATGCTCTATAGATGGTGTGGAGGTGTACTAATAATGTATCTTTAGAAATCAACCCCTTTTTGGGGTTAAAACGGGGGTTGGAAGTTTGTATGAAAGTTCTATGTTTTTGACGCAAGAGACTTGAAATTTAAAATGTATGCTCTATAGATGGTGTGGAGGTGTGCTAATAATGTATCTTTAGAAATCAACCCCTTTTTGGAGTTAAAACGAGGGTTGGAAGTTTGTATGAAAGTTCTATGTTTTTAAAGTAAGAAACTTGAAATTTAAAATGTATGCTCTATAGATGGTGTGGAGGTGTACTAATAATTTATCTTTAGAAATCAACCCCTTTTTGGGGTTAATACGGGGGTTGGCAGTTTGTATGTAAGTCCTATGTTTTTGAAGTAAGAGACTTGAAATTTAAAATGTATGCTCTATAGATGGTATGGAGTAATAATGTATCTTTAGAAATCAACCCCTTTTTTGAGTTAAAAAGAGGGGAACTTTGTATGAAAATCCAATGTTATTGAAGTTAAAGTAATCATGGCAGAAGGATTTTAAATGACATTTAAGTATAAAAAATATTGAAAACAACTACATACTTACTATTATAAGGAGTGATGTATTATTATAACAATAAAAAGTACTTTAGGTTTTACAAAGAGGTTTTAAAAAATAATATCCGTCGACTTCATTGATTCTAAAAATTCGTCTAGATATTGTTTTTAACTTTTTAATTTTTTTTCTTGCATTACGTATTTAGCTTTTTCGAATGTAATTAAAAATTATTTGCAAATAACTAACTCCACGCGTACGAAGTCGCGGGCGGCCGCTAGTAGATTTTATATAATAATTATTAGTTTCGATCTTTTACATCTGCCAGGCGTCCCGGGACGGATCATTTATTTTTTAATTCTTATTGTAATTTTAATTATACAACGACCAGCCTGATGTAAAGCGGTTACAGTAGCTTAACGTCGCTTATAATACAAGGAGATTTGCTCACGCGCTGACACTGCGGCTGCTAATGAACATTTGCTCATGTCAACACAACAATCCTCAAAGGTGTGGTTATATTTTGTGAGATGGATGTACTTTCATAGACTTGATAAAAGCAAACATTCATAAATAATAATAAATAAATAAATATTCCTTGACAAATCATATAGTGCCATCTAGTCTCAAATTAAGCGAAGCTTGTAATATGGGTACTAGATAACTGATATATGTACATAAATATTTTTTTTTTGTAAATAAATACATGTAATAACTTAGGAAACACCCAGACCAAAACAAACAGACCTGTTCATGCACACAAATGATTGTCACTCCGAGGTCGCGGGGATCGAACCCGCGACCTCGGAGTCAAAGTGGCCTTTGCTAGCCATTCGACAACCGGGCTCGTCAAATGTATACAAACATGTTTGTTTAGTGTGAGAATCAAACCTGCGACCTTTGCTAGAAGGTGCTATTTATTATTCTGTGCTAGAAGAAAGATACATTATAAAACATCGATCAGGCCTCCCCAACCCGTCTGGCCAGCGTGGGGAGTGTAGGCCAAATCCTCCTTCTGTCTGGGACGGACGAGAGAGGGTCGTGCTCCTGTAGTGGAGACTAAAATGACCTGATGATGATGATGATGAGAAGAAAGAGCTGTTCACCTGTAATTCCGACAAGGGAGCATCAAGTCATTGATCAGCCTCTTCAGGGCCAGACAAGGGACGGCCGGGGTCCTAAGGGTAGCTCTGCACCAAGCACACCTCGACATACGCCGGGAACAGCGCTCGCACCACACGCCACCACAGCAGGGGCACACGCAGGGTCCGTTGCACTAGAAATAAAAAAAAATATACATGAAAACATTTGTTTATCAACAAGAAGCTAATATGATTTTTAATACCACAGACAAGATTCTACAGTTTTTTTTTCTATACTACTAAGGTGACAAACAAGCATACGGTCCGCCTGATGGAAAGCAGTTACCGTTGCCATGCTGTATTCTCTTGGGAAAACTTCAATAGGCAGTTCATTCCACATTTTGATATTACGTGGAAGAAAACTTCTCTGGAACCGCACAGTACGCGAATAAGTCGGTTCTAATGTGTGAGGATGAATTCCCTGTCGAAGGCGAGCGGTGCGACAGTAGAAGGAGGCCGTAAGCATCATGTTAAAAAACTCCTCTACAATCTATGGATACATGCAACATGTGGGGTGTTACTCGCGCATTGCCGACTCTATAAAAACCTGTTCAGATTCTTTTTGAAAGACCCCATGTGTAATCTCGTGGAAAACGTCAATAAGGATTTCATTCCACAATTGGTGCTTGTAGCTTGCGAATGTTTAGGCACTTGCACAGGTTTCATACATTGTATAATTTTTTTTGTGTTTTGTACACTTCTGTGCACCGTGTACAAGAAGTGCACCACGTGCAGGCGAGGTTGGCTTTGGCTCTAAAGATTGTAGAATGCTATTTACACATCAATGACTGATTTTGTGTGAAATGTATGATTTTAAACATTGATCTACAAAATTTTTCGTACGGTTCAGACGATCAATAATCTTAATGAAACATATAGTTAAATAGTTATTATAGTTAATTAGTTTACATTACCTGAATGCCTCGACATAAATCAGAGCATATTTAATAAACTAATATGAACACCATTATTTAAGTTACGTGTCAGCATCGCTTAGTGCCGACTTAATACGAACTTGCAGTGTAGGTACTGTTAAAATGAGGTCTACATAGGTAGATCTGGGTAGATCATATTACGAATAATAGTTGTATATATTATCTACGAACTAAAGTAATCAATCTATGTGAACGGGACCGATAGATTACTTTATTTTGCAATTGAATAAATATAAATTAAGTGCAGTTACTTTATTAAAAAAAGATTTCTGTTAAAAAAGCACCCACCACCCATCTTGATGATGTTCTCATTATACATATATAAATATATATATATATATATATATATATATATATATATATATATATATATATATATATATATATATATACTTTTATAATGAAATATAAATATAAAATGTATATGTACTTAAACTTAATTATATACCAAAATCCAATCTCCGGCTGAGAATTCACTGTACATTCTGGAACCAAAACGCGCAGTGGTGCTACAATGCTGTTCCAGAGATGCTCCAGCGTATATTAAGTTGTGCAATGTTAGTACATTGCATACCCCATGCTATACCTTTAGGGAAAACCTTGAATGTAGTCATGTCAAGGTTTTCCCCAAAGGTATAGCATGGGGGCGTGAAGTGGATTTTTATAGGATCGACAAAGCACAAGTGAAGCCCCTGTGTGTTGCATATTTCCAAAGGCTGCGATAATTTCTTTCTATCGTGCAGACCGTATACTGAATACCACCTTGTGTATGCTTGTTTATAGTGATATAAAAAAATACGAAAACTTTATGTTAAATCATATTGCACGAACAAATATAAAATTATTCGTTGTAAAATTCGACGTACATAGCCGGCACTTTTACCCAAGCTTTTCGTTAAACAAGCGCATCTCAAACAGTGATTAAAGCTTAAAGCTATAACGAACACCTGCTGTCGTGTTAACTAGACGTGTAAATTATTATTAAGCTCCCTAGCAGTATGTACTTTTGAGCACGGTTTCTCAAAGTGTAATACGCGAGTCCGGGATTTCGCTTTGTAGGGTGTTCACGTCAAGATTATTTGTTATTCTGGCTGACTGGCTGACTTGCAATGAATATAAACTCGTATAAACCATAAAAATTGACGTAAAGCAAACTGGGTATACTACCATTGAAGTGTTTAAGCCCTCTTAGTGTAATAGTAGGCATGGACGAATGGATTGTCCGGCACTTTTTTTTATACACTAAAGTGGAAAACAAGCATACGGCCCACCTAATGGAAAGCAGTTACCGTAGCCTATGAATGCCTGTAACACCGGAGGCATCACACGCGCGTTGGCGACCAACGAAGGTACGTCCGGAACTTTATTCCAACCATGGAATCTACTTCGAAAATATATCCTGTCAGGCTGTGAAATTAAAATTGATAAAGGCTGATGCAACGGTTATATAGCCTATAAGCTCAGATGCTTAATGAAGGCTATGGGGAGAGAAACTATCCACAGACTGCAAATGTGATGGTGTGATGTATAGAGAACCCATCGCCATCTATCTCTCAGACCCTTATAAGGATCTCTACACCGATGCGATTGAGAAAGACTGGAGAAGGTGGGTGTATAATTTAGATAAAAATGAGTAGTAGAGTAGCCTCACTTGTAACGGTTCCAAGCAGATGCTGCATTCTGAGAACTTTGAGAGAACTTCGTCGCAGTTGGGACAGGAACACTGCGCTGCATGGCCTTCATCTGTGGGTTCTAATGCGGCCTCAACTATCGGGATTGGCTTATCTGGAAAAAAATATCACCTGATTAATATATACAGTTATACAGAGAGGTTCGGAGGATTGTGATAAACTTAGGCGTGTGTATATAGTTCCAATATAGATTGGAAAACCCAGCATAACAGGCGCATCAACAGTATAAAATTGATCCTCAGGGGTGTAAGTAACTCAACGCCATGTTTAAGCGAAGGTAGGGCGGATGCATTTTTGGGGATAGTATAATAAACCTGGGCGACTGGAAAAGTATATCCATGTCACAAAAGACCGCAGCCAAATTACAATTTCCTAAATGTCGTTTTCCTGCGAATGAGTGAGACGGGGATGGCAGCGCGCGAGCGGTATTTTATTACCGCAAGCGTTTATAGGCTACGCATCAGGTGCGCTGTGTGCTCATTTGCCATTCGATATAAATGTGGAAATTTAAGACATTGCTATGATGTATGTGAACGGTGGACGTCCTTAGGCTGATACTATGGTGATTATGTGGGTACAACACGCGGTAGAGATTTGTTTCTTGGTCTCCATTTCATCATCATCATCATCAGATCCATTTTAGTCTCCACTACAGGAGCACGACCCTCTCTCGTCCGTCCTAGACGGAAGGAGGATTTGGCCTACACTCCCCACGCTGGCCAAACGGGTTGGGGAGGCCTGATCGATGTTTTATAATGTATTTCCCTTAGTCGCCTTGTACGACATCCACGGGAAGAAACGGAGTGATTCTATTCTAGTCTGCCGGAAACCACACGGCTAAAATCTCCATTTACATTGCTCTTATTTAATTCATGCAACAAATCAGCCGATACGGAAAACAATAAATACATTAATCCGGTTATAGAAGGATATGTATATACGTCACATGTGCAAATAATGTATTAATTTTTGCATTACATTATATACCGTCAAAACATCCTCGTCATTTATCCTTGAATATGTGAGAGGGAACCGTTCATGTATCACTCGCGTATGACATTACTTAAAATTTAAATCAACTTGGATTGACTTGGATTGACTTGGATTTGAGCCGACATACTAGATCTATTTGAACGCTCAAATAGACCCTGTTGCAGAGAATAGATACAACCGACAAACTATACCAAGTTGAGAGAGATACATAGGTAGCGTGAAACTTCAAATCGAGTTTTATATATTCATTTTTAGGGTTCCGTACCCAAATGGTAAAAAGGAACCCTATTACTAATACTAAGGCTCCGCTGTCCGTCCGTCCGTCTGTCACCAGGTATCTCATGAACGGTAATAGTTAGACAGTTGAAATTTTCACAGATGATGTGATTGTGTGTGACATGATTTCTGTTGCCGCTATAACAACAAATACTAAAAAATAGAATAAATTACATATTTAAGGGGGCTCCCATACAGCAAACGTGATTTTTTTTTGCTCATTTTTGCTCGCAATTGCTAACGGCAATAGGTAGACGCTTGAAATACTCACATAATATTTAATAATTTCTTTCCCATACAACAAACGTGATTTTTTTGCCGTTTTTATAGATAATGGTACGGAACCCTTCGTGCGCGAGTCCGACTCGCACTTGGCCGGTTTTATTATATATACAGGTAAGAATAATAACGATACTTAGATAATATTATTATCTATAATCAATCTTGTTTATAAATCTGAGCATCGAATATATCCACTAATACAGCAATATGTTCGGTATCATTTTCGATAATAATAATATTTAAGTAACTTCTATTACATAATACCTCAATATTGGCTTAATAATGCATCTATGTGAAGCCTTTATGTCATATATTACATAAAGATTGCATTGCATAAGGGTTATATACGACAAATGACATCATTAAGTGCTTTTTTTGCATTTATCATCGAGTTAGCATTTGAAGTCATAAGACTGCCTCATGGCTTGAGGCCATTACGACTTATCAGTCATTATGACTGTTTAGTTGAACCACATGATTGGCTTAATAGATATTATCTGAGTATTTAAACAGATTATTAATGTAAACATTGCGTATTAAATGATAGGTACATTTTATTTTTCATATGTTTTAATTAAATATAAAATAACGTGCCCGTCGTGCTTCGGAGGGCACTTGGCGCGGGACTGAGTGAATGCCATACAATTACCTTGCTTTCTTAACTTTCATTAAGAATTATCTTATCAAACGCCACAACTAATTGCACGTGTCGACTTTATTCCCTTATTTAGTTTAGAGACTTTTTTATTCATGAAATCTTTTCAGATACTTTAAGGTTGGCTGAAAGAGATCCCTCTGAGGGATAAGTCCGCCTTTGTACTTTTCCTTTAAATTACTGTGTTGTAAATTTATTTTATGTACAATAAAGATATTAAAAACAAACAAACATGATGTTCAGCATCAACAACACCACACGTGTAGACTTGGTTCACAAAACACTTAAAACTGTACCTTTTAAGTTACTGCATCTTTCAAGTATCATTAAGTACATTTACAACGTAACATAATCGAGGTTACTTAACAAGTAACAAGTGCCGGTAACCATGTCATATGGAACGAAAGTGAAAGGTATTTGTGGCCTATGGGACGGTCCCGTTGTACGCGGTTCAAGATCCTTCAACAGTTTGCCAGAGGAGGTTGTATTCGACATTTCTTGATTTTTTTTATACACCATCACGGGTGCCAAACGAGCATACGACCCGGCTGATGTAAAGCGGTTACTCTATAGACGCTGCTAACGTCGCATCGTCTCCCACTTGAAGACCAATTCTCGGAATTGTTTTACCCCGCAGAATGAAAGTTGGCCAAATTATCGAACAGCTGGGACCGACGGGTTATTAACCTATTATTAATTAAGTACCTTCCGAAGCATGGAGGAGCCCGGGATAAATAAACCCATCCATGGACAGGCAACGGTCGAGGTTGCTTAATGTGTGTTCGATTAGACTAACGCGCGTAACGATGCCATTGAAATCTTTTACAGATATGTATCATCATCAGCCTGTATATAAGCCTTCCCCAATGCTTTCCACCAAATACGATCCTCTGCCTTCCGCATCCAGCAGCTTCCAGCCGCTTTCTTAAGGACATAGGAGCATCTAGAAGGAGGGGGCCCAATGCAACTTCGTCCTACGCGCACTCTCCACTCTACCTTCTAACTATACCTTCTCTCGTCGTCCTCTAGTCGTCCTACGCGCACCCTCCACTCTACCTTCTAACTATAACTATCTCTTCTACTAATACCTTCCTCCCTATCTGCTATCACTTTCTCACTTACTCGGCAGATGTGACCGGCCCGTTGTCACTTTAGCTTGCAAAAAAATGACTGTATGCATCTGAAAAATTCTTGCTTGCTTGCCTGAACCCATTATAAAAAAAAAACATACCTAGATCAAATCTAAATACAGATTCTGATTACAAAAAACTTTTTCTAATAACATCAGATCACAAAAACACGGAAACTATTGTAATTCGTTTTAAAATGTTTTTGTAACATTTCTTGGTGCTAACGGTTAAAGGTTTTGTAGTTTTACTTTGACACTAACTCGACACGTTTTTTATAATAACGCTCCAGTTTTGGTTCAAGTGATTTGATATACTTCTTGCGGCATTTTTATATGCTTTTATTTTGCAGCTAGTCAACTGCTGCGACTTCGTTCGCGTAGAATATTTCATTTTCAATCGTGATATAAAATAAATATTTTCTGGACAAGTTACACAGCGCCATCTAGCGAAAAGCTTGTACTATGGGTACTAGACAACTGATAAATGTATTTTTATATATATTTTTTTATAAATAAATATTTTTTATAGACAAATGTATTTTTTATAGTTAAATACATTTTTTTTTGTAAATACATACATAGAAAACACCCAGACTATTACAAACGGACATGACATAACCCTCAAGGGAATTGTTATTTGTTAAAGTTGCGTGGAAAATTAGAAATTTTAAGAAAACTTATTTTAAGAGACCATATTGATTTTTCTAATGTAACTTTATGTCGTTTGACAGAACTGTCAATCATTTCACAGTTTGCGCAAAACCAATTCCAATTCTATATTCATTGTTAAGAAGACAGGAACGTCTGTCGGTTCAGCTAATAATTTATATATTCATAGTTATGTAATAAAGGTGATATAACGGTAGCGGAAAAAATATTGTTATATTAGGTTCAAATTTATGCCAAGGCAACATTATGACGTTAAAACATAGTAACTTGTATGCGTGTTACCGGCGTGTTAGGTGGAAGACCTTGGAAGCTACCAATGTCAAGTCTTGTGATGAGCGTTGTATGCACTAGTGTTGGATTCAGTAGACCTTCTAAAGTGTTAAATTGACTTCATAATATAAGCAATTAGAACGTAGACATTTCGGAAGTAGTGTTTACAGAAAAAGTTATTAGGATATGTTCAATAGGTAAATACTTCGTGTCCAATAATGATGACAGGAAGAATGCTGTATCCATTTCCTCTCCTCTGGGTGAAAAATGAAATATATATTCTTTATTGCATATAAATAAAATACATAGTAATTGTAACTGTTACAAACTGTTACAATATAAAAATTCTTAAAACTATGTGTTAGTTTTAAGAATTTTTATATTGTAACAGTTTGTAGTTTTGCTGTATTATAATGCAACAGTTTGTAGTTTTGCATAGGCGAGCTTATCTCTCTAAGAGATTTAAGCCAACCTTTGCTGTGGTCTTCCTGGCCCAACCACAGTATAAATAAATTAATATTCCTGGACAAATTACAAACCGCCATTTAGTCCGAAACTAAACAAAACTTGACCTGCCCCCTTACCACCATCTCTTATTGCGATTCAATAACTGAGTAGATTGCTTATTTATACTAATGAATAAGCGACTCTATTCCATTTGAAATAGAGTCGCGTATTCATTGGTATGAATAAGCAAGCGATTCAGTTATTGATTCGCAATAAGAGATGGTGGTAAGGGGGCTGTAGATAACTGAGAAATGTACTTAAACTCTTTGCTCAAGGATACGTAGCATGCACTAGTTAGAACTGTATTCAAGTTTCTCAACGGTATATATGTATATACCTAAGAATATATAAGTACAGCAGCACCAGAACTACATATACATGGCTCTGAGGATCATCAAGTTCATGACAAACCAGACAGACAAAAACTCTAAAAACATTCATATACGTAATATATCAGTGTAATTGGTTCATCAACATCTTTGAACGAAAGCCAGCCTCACCTCCACGTGGTGCACCCTGCTGAAAAAAGAGGTAGGGCATAGCGTATTTTTTAAGCTGCCCGCCCGGGGAATTACCTCCACTTTATAGAATACCGCAGCCAAATAGCCGGTTCCCTTGATGGTTGTTGTGTTCCTGCGAGTGAGTGAGGTCACCAGAAAGAAAGAAGGTAGGAGTATAAGCTGGTAACGGATCGACGACCCCTTGGTGTAGATGGGCAGTGATGATTGCTTTCCATCAGGTGACCCACTTGCTCGTTTTCCCCTCTCTCGTATAAAAAATATAAATATAAAAAGACAACCCAGACAGACAAAAATTCTAAAACATTCATATATGATAAAGCATAGTTAAAAATATCACTTTCTATTTTATAGTATTTCTTATGAAATCAGAGACAGACCCGATTCTATTTATTGGTTTACGAAACACATTGACTGTTATAAAAGCAAATAAGTACCAGTATCACTGTGATTTACTATGTATTAGGTTAATATTTCTTTCTTGTCGGTTCTTAACTTTTCTATGTCACCTGTCAAGAGATATCTATATACATAAAACAAAATCTGGTTAGTTGCACCATTTTATGCTAAGACTCAAGAACAGCTGGACCGATTTTTATGATCTTTGATTTGTTGGATTTGTCTCCATCCCGAACAGCAGAATAGCTAAGTATAGATATTTAAAAATGCTGTCTGTCTGTGTCAGGGACACGGCCGTGTATTGTAAACTAAAATTATCTCAAAATGGCAGCGTTTCCCCCTCCCCCACACGCAATGTTCAGTATCCAGTGGTGTGATTGAATTCTGGATGTAGAGCATAGATTCGAAAACTTCAACGCCAAACTGTATCCCTCGATTTTGTTATCATTAGATTGTTGGATTGCCCCGTATGGCAAATTTAAAGACATTTTCACGTCAAAACAAAAATTAACAAAAAAGAAAGAAATATGATGAATGATGATATAATGAAATTCCCAGACCAATGTATGTTCACATCGGAACAGGAAGATTGAGTCACAGCGAAGTATGGGCGGGCCGCTAGTACATAAATGAAGATATGACGTATCAAAATAACAATGTAACGTAATATTTACCTCTCGTATTACGTTCTTGGAAAGCACTATTACTCAGAATTTACAAATGATTGTCAACCGAATTCATCTTTCGGGGAAATGAATCACTGCGTCCCCTTTTCCTGAGCATGGAATGTGTGAACACTAGTTTTTAAAAAAAAAAGATGTCTTGAAATCAGTAATTAAAGATCAAATTCTGATGACAACAGACTTACAAACAGTAAAGATATGGTTTTAGCTGAAATCTGAATATTATAAGTACCTACAGTTGTGACTGTACGTGAGGTTCAATGATTAACATGAAGTGTCATCAAAGTTATTATATCACTCTAAGTATGACGTACTTTTGTATGTTTAGTGATGAAACATGAATGTAATCTAGAAATTGTTAAAATTTGTGCTACTCAACGAGTTATTTTATATTCTCATAGTCTTTCACTTTCCGAATTTAGAGTCCAAAGGTTTTATCTATTTCTTTCTAAGATCATAACTAAGTGTAAGTACGATATCGAGCGATGGCCAAATTAACATCACAATTATGTACATGTTGATTGAAATGTTATATGTTATTGTGTATTGTATCAATTTATTCTCATGTTGTAATGTTAATTAACATATTTTCTTCTTTTTTTCTTCTTCTTATATCTCATTTACAAAGGCGATACTAGCTCTACGATTTTAGGTGAAAAGTAGTTCTCAGCATTAAGACCTAGATCTACATATTTTTAGCCTTTATAAACCCCAACTGTTAGTTTAGCCAGAGACATTTTTCAGAAAGCGATTACAAATATATAATATATATATAAATGAATCCCTATTTCCCTTGGTCACGACATCACCCTTGAACGGCTGGATCGATTTCGCTAATTCTTTGTATGTTGTATATGTTATTGGCAGGAGAAGGTTCTCATGAAAAAAAAAATAAGAAAGTTGTGCGGAAAATTCGAATATTTAAGAAAACTGTACGGCCATATTAACTTTTCTAATGTAACTTTATGTCATTTGACAGAACTGTCAGTCATTTGACAGATTGTGTGAAACCAATTCGAATTGAATATTCATTGTAGACAGGGTAACGTCTGTCGGGTCAGCTAGTATGTATATAATAGGCTTGTATCCCATTTTTTTTTTCGATTTGTTATTTAAAGACGTCACAATAATATAAATATGGGTGAAATAATTACTTCGATTGCATAATAACTTCTCGAGATATGATAACATGAAGATCACAATTTTGGACTATCCCGAAAACGCTCCATACAAAAGGCCACCACGTTATGACGTCACACCGTGCTATTTTATATGCATTAAATCAGAAATTTGTACGACAGCTATGTTAAATATTGCGTTTATGTAGCCAGTGCCGTAACAAAAGTTATAGTATTTTTTATTGTTTCTACAATGGTAATATATATTTTTTACAATTTCATACCTTTAAAATGGACTTTCCCACCAAACTTTGACCGAACATAAAACACGTCGTTCGTACATAAGTTATTAAAATTTTAAGATCGCAGATCGTTCTAGTTTTATGTATTTTACGTTACTAATAGAGAGTTTTTATAATTTTGTGACATGGGCAACAAGCCTATTATAGTATTACTTTAAATTACTTGAGCTGAGATAGAGCTTAGAAATAGAACATCCTTGAGACTTATTCTTGGTCAGAAAATGTAAAGAATTTGTTCTTTGTTCTTATTGTTGTTTTTTGGATATACGAATTTTAAACAATATACCTATTTTATTTCTTAACAATATAGGAACAGGAAAATTTAACCTCAAATGGTATTAGCATTGACATTTGAGAGCATTTTTCAATATTTTTACATCTGGGCCATTACGGA
This sequence comes from Hypsopygia costalis, assembly GCA_937001555.2. Classification (NCBI taxonomy): domain Eukaryota; kingdom Metazoa; phylum Arthropoda; class Insecta; order Lepidoptera; family Pyralidae; genus Hypsopygia; species Hypsopygia costalis. The sequence goes on along the minus strand of OW443340.2, from coordinate 2,916,980 downwards.
TGAATCGACATTGCAAAAGTTTGCTTCTTTGGCGAGCCTCATTAGGTCATCTATATAAGGTATAGGTTGGTAATTAAAATAGCTCTTCGAATGCCTGGCCAGACTTAATTCACCTGCAGAACCTGGGTGCATTGAGTGCTACGCAGGGCAGACTTAGCACCTGGGTGAATTAAACACAGATTTCAATAAGACTAAGTTCTAAACTGATAGATTGCATTTTTATACGAGAGGGGGGCAAACGAGCATGTGGGTCACCTGATAGAAAGCAATCACCACCGCTCATGGAGATCAGCAACACTAAAGACGCCCCAAAATTGATGTATATTTCACTTTGGCTATATAATTAATAGAACGGCCGTTCCATTTGCATCATTAGTCTTCCGAATACTTCTTTTTACCGTAGCGAATTAACAATTCCCTTGAGGATTGTTATGTTTTTGCGAGTGAGTGAGGTAAGGAAGAAGTTGCTGCGTTGGCAACGGTGGTGGCGGCGCGCGAGTGATATTTCATGTTACGAGCGTTAACATTGTTACGCTTCACACCAGGTGGGCCGTATGCTTTTCTGCTATCTGACGTTGTATAAAAAAACATCCTAAGACCTAATAAACTTCCTAATGTGATGATCTATTAAGCATAAAATGTGGTTTAACCTGTCGCGGGCCACTGTCCCATGGTGGGTATAGCGTTGGTGCAGCGCTTGGTACAGAATTGTTAGGTCGCGGCACGCGAGGGATAAATTAATTACATGTTGATGAGTTCAGTCTGCCTGTCGTCTAAATACAAAATGAACTAATCGTGGTTAAGATATGTTTAACAGTTCCTGTTTACAATGTGGATTATTTGATAACATAATTACTTATCTATGTATTACGGTATTACGCAAGATTTTTATCTACTTCAATAAACATCGCATTAACGTGTACAGACTTTGACGTTTATTCTTTCAATAAATCTTATGATTTTGTGATTATAGCGAGATAATGTGAATCGTTATGATGTCACAACGGTTACCTTGTGGCTTGAAATGTCAATGGTTACTGTTGTTTTATAAATATACTACGTTTTGAGTAATATATATTGTTTTATATTCATTTTATAGTTATGATTGACCTTTTCTGGGTATTTGTGTAAGTCGGTTGTTGTTTGAATACTTAATTTCCAATGACAATATAAAATTGAATATCTGAACCATCCACCGGCCTTGTTGAGTATCATGTATTTTTATGATTAACTAGCTGCCCGCCCCGGCTTCGCAGGGGTAGAAAATGGTATTTTATTTTCCTCACAATTGTTACATTTCTTTTCTCCATAAGAACGTTCCTTATACCTTATCGTAAATATGAAAATAAAAATTTTCAGAATTCCTCGAGCCATTCTCGAGTTTTGTGCTTAGCAAAATTCGTTTTTATTTGGAACTAGCTGGCCGCCCCCGGCTTCACTCGGGTAAAAAACTGAGTTTTCCTAGCATTTTTTTAAATTTTTCCTTGAGTAAGAACCATCCTGGTACTTCAAGGAATATTTAAAAAAAAGAATTGGCGAAACCGGTTCAGCCGTACTTGAGACTTGCGCTTAGCAACACATTCAGCGATTCATTTTTATATTACAGATATAGATAGTAGTTGAAAATATTTTTTATTGTAAAATAGCTGTATTGAGACATATTAGTTTCGTTTTTATACTAGGTACGTTGTTATACTGTATTGAGACATATTATGTAGTTTCGTTTTTAACCGGTTAACCGGTTACCGTAGCCATATTAACGCTCGCAACATGACATATCGTTCGCCCGCCACCACGTATAGTGTCTAAACACACTATACCGAAGATACGCGACCGAAGTTCAGCGTCATTACGACTGCAATACTTTTTCAATGACTATCTACACATTTGACCAAAATTACGTTGCGTTTTTTACATACCAATCTTAATCACGTGGAATTTCGGCTTAGTGTGGTTTGACACTATTGCCGTATACTCGTAATCAATTTCGATGCCTCCAAGGAACACTACGCCAACTAAAATTTCGATAGTTTTCTTTTTTTTTTTATCTAAATCAATTAATTACTTCAGTAACATTATGCTACCTGAATTTTATTTATAAGACACAACAAAATCGACAAATACAAACCGCTAAGTAAATGTATAACTCATATTAGCGGTGTGTATCTGAATGTGTATGTTTTGAGTTGGCGTAGTGTTCATTGGAGGTATCGATTTTTTGATCACAGAGTCGCAAAATTGTTTATAAAATGTTCTGTCTTACTTCTTTTTTATGATTCTGTTGATTTATGTCCACGATAGTAATAACTTTATTTCTTACCTTCGTCGCAGCGTCGATTCATGGGACACTGTTTGACCTCAAATTTCTTAACAGTAACTGCGTTTGAAGGTTCAAGGTAGAAGGATCCCCGAAATATTGCTTAAAGATTTATGAAGTCTGGCAAAAGAACCTTCGTTTTAAATATTCGATGAAGTTTTTTGTTGTCACTGCATACTTTTCCTCATTATGTTAATACCTAACAAGCCTATAATTTTAATTGCTGGAACAATGGCTATTGTCCAAGACATGGGAGGATGTGAGTAATGGGGAAAATTAATGAAGTATAAAGATGTCTGAGAATTTAATAATGAGTTAATCACGCAGTTATGTTGTCACAAAGTTTTTATCATCGCTTATCAAACACACAGCCATATAGGTATTTACAGAATTTTGTAACTTTATACACACATTGGGTACAGTTACCGCAGATATATCCTAATGCTTGAAGACCACGTCTTCCACGCTATGACCTACTGTGCAGAGATTTGGACGCTGCCAGTTGGGCTGGTTCACTGACTAAAAGTCGCAAAGCTAGCGATGGAGAGAGCAATGCTTAGAGTTTTTGTTAGGGATAGGATAAGAGAAATTCGACGGAGAACCAAAGTGGTCTCTCAGAGTCAGCAAGTTGAAGTGGCAGTGGGCTGGCTACATCTGCCGAGTCAGCGATGGCAGATGGGTGAGGAAAGTCCTATAGTGGAGGCTACCTATGGGGCGACGAAGCGTGGGGCGCCCCCTCTCTAGATTTTTTATTGATGCCTATCGCTTAATAAATGAGCGCGGGATTACGTTCGTTATTTTATTGATAACTAGTTGACCCGACAGAGGTTGTTCTGTCTTTTTTTAACTTTACCCAGTATATTGAGAACAGCCTACAAAAGATGTAAGATCATTGTAATCGCATGAGCGGCGAACGATTGCATAGAGGACACACATACAAATATTCATATTTATTTATAAAGACTATTGGCCAGTTTCCCTCGGAGACAACTTCTTGGTGAATGCATGACAAGCCTATATATATAAACTATGGCTGGAATCTATATACTGTTCATGTCATAAATGACAATCTGTCAACCACCACCCTGAGGTACAAAGAACCTTAACAGCTCTTCCAAAGAACAAAGTATTACCTTCAATTTCGACATTCTGGCCACTCGAAGAATCTGATGAATCGTCTTCTATTCGCTTGTGTGTGACTATTGTGAGGCTGTTTTCACCGCATTCATTATGATGAGACCGCTTGTCACCGGTCACCGAGTGAAACTGTGAACAAATAATAATAATTATTAATTATGGATTAAGATGAACTATATTTTAAATATGAACAAAATTAAAAAAAAAATGTGTATCATACTCGTAAAGTCCTTGTTAATGTTGAGTATCAATTAACTTAAAGAGCTTTATATGAATTTATGCATAAAAGCTTTTTTTTAAATAAATACAATAATGATATGAAGCCGGTACCTAACACAATAAATTTTCAAACATTAAAATCCCACCAAAAACATTTTCATGTAAAAATGTTGCCAAGACGAGTCTACATAGCTTACCCCGTGAAAAAGTTATCAAATCTTATGTAGAGCCAAGATTCTTGATCTATGCGCACTTACTTTACCAGGCCTAACTTCACATACTCTACATTTTAGTCAAAACGTGATGCGTGGCCGTTTTATTTCACACACGATGAACGAATGCCTATGAAATCTTCGTAACGGTAGCAAAACGGCCAAGCATCACGTTTTGACTAAAATGTAGAGTATGTGAAGTTAGGCCTGGTAAAGTAAGTGCGCATAGATCAAGAATCTTGGCTCTACATGAGATCTGATAACTTTTTCACGGGGTAAGCTATGTAGACTCGTCTTGGCAACATTTTTACATGAAAATGTTTTTGGTGGGATTTCATTTATTTTTGTAAGTTGGTTAATAGACTTTTTTGGGTTTAAAAATAACCTATTGTGACCCCGGGCCTTTACTTTCGCCTTACCCTTCGTCTGGAATTTTGATGAATCAACCAGCCAGAACTCACCGGCCGGTTGTTTTATGAATTGTTAATTAAATTAAATCTAAGAGAATAGAAAATAAATACTTAAAATAATTTAGACAAGTAACAAAATAATTCGAACGAATTATAGAATGATTACGACGATACGATACGACTACGAAATTACGAATATGAAATGCAAATATTTCCTAACAATCGATCATCATTCGCAGTAGAAAAATGTCGTATACGACTGAAAACTACCGGTGAACACTTCATTATATATTATATAAGGCTGACAGATGTATAAGTCGATAGCGCATTTCAAAATACAGTCAGCGCCATCTAGTGACGTCGGCTGATGTCACCGCCCCATTTTAAGGGTTAGGTGATGATTTTTAGAAAAATATGATGTTCATATTTTTTTATTTGTTATAAGTATTTTTTTTTTCATATATCTAGCTTTTCAATAGTTATTACTGCATGATTATGTAGTTAGTGCAAATGTAGTGCAAGTCTCATACAAACTTCCACCTCCTATTCCGAGGGGATAGGTTAGGTTTGGTTTTTTAATTTTTTTGTTGTCTTTGTAGTAATATTAGCTTACATACCAAATTTCAGCGTTCTAGGACTTCAGGAAGTACCTTAAGAATTTTGATGATCAGTGAGTGAATCAGTGACGAAATCGGGGGTTTTTAGACATTAATAAAATCTAAAGTATAATAGCTACGACATTCAAACTTTGTATGTATAATGATTGTACTGGTATCATTATATCTTGAAATTTTTAACTATTTAGCATCATCCAAACCAAAGTTATGAGAGTTCAAAATAACGACGAAACGTTTCGAGAAAAGGTAGGTAGTGCCCTTGCGCTCCGCTTGGCTCGTCTTGGCGGGGGCACTCCCGTGCCCCCAGATTTGTTAACATTTAAATTGTTGAGTGGAAAATTTGCCTTCAAGTTTGGGAAGTTTTGAATGGATGGAAGACTTAATAAACAAAGTCACATACATTTTTATTCAAAATGTTGACAAGAATAATAATAAAAATAAATAAAAAATAGTGATATTATTTTTTAAGAAAACTGCAGAGTATAGTTTTTTTTTCTCTTATTTAGAGATTCGTGAATTTCGGCTTTACCTAAAAATGTAAATATTTATGTTTTTGTAGCCTTATGTAATTTTATTATGGATAATGTAAATAAATATACAAAATAGGCAATAAATAAGCAAATAAATACCTAAAATACTTCCTAACTATGAATATTGAATTCGAATTGGTTTCGCGCAATCTGTCAAACGACTGACAGTTCTGTCAAAAGACATAAAGTTACATTAGAAAAGTTACACGTGATGCCGTGAGCAAGGGGAGTAGGGATTGATTTTTATATATGTAGATAAGAATAATAACGATACATAGATAATATTATTAGTATTGTCTATAATGAATGGTATTTATCAATGTAAGCATCGAATATATCCACTAATACAGTGATATATGCGATGTCATTATCGATCTATTAATATAAATGATAAAACAGCATATGGACCACTATGCCAAACATTTCAAAGGACTTGCTATATTAGCATATTGAGTATATATGCAAAAACATATGTCTGGCAAAATATCGCCGATTTATTTTCAACAACACAAAGTCAATCTAAATATTATTCACATTAAAATGATTTTAAATCTATTAGAACGCTGGTTAATGTCTTTGTAAAACTAATAGGTCATTTGGCAGTTCATATTTCTTTTAGTTATTTTATTAATAACTTATTGTAATTAAATATATAAATATTAGACGCGTGCACAACTTCGCCCGCATTAATTTTGGTTATACTTATTTTCTATTATATCTCTCTAATACGAGAATCAATTGTGCAATACTTCCAATCATTAAATACAATTTCGACTCACTCGTAATATTACGACACATTTCACAAATTGTGTGGGTATTGTTATGGGTCTTAAGAAACTGTATGGTTAAGAAATCCTATTATATACTGGCTAAAATTTGCACGAACAACCTCTTACACATTATTATACTGCACAAGACAAATATTTGTGTGTATTAACGTGTCTGTTTGTGTGTATTAACGTGGTCTGGGTGTTTTATTTATTTAAACTTTAATGACCATAGAATAACGGTACAAAAGGCGGACATAACGCTTTCTGTGAGGTAGAGGTACATCCCCAGGCTGGCAGCTTACAAATATGCTATGCCCTACCTCTCTTTTGCCAGAGTCTCTTTCGCTAGTCGCAAGATGCACCACGTGCAGGCAGTTGGCTTTGACTCTGAAGGTCGTGGTGAGCCACATACACCCCTCCGCTTGAATCTACATAATATCATGTCATCTTATTTCATCATCCGACGCATTTAACAGACTAGACAGACAGACACACCCTCTAACCTCACAATATAAACGAGTTACGTAACATTTGCATCACTTAAATCAGATTTTACATCTATTACATTTTGTAGACTCTGAAATAAGATATGAACATACAATTTCTGCTCTCACAACTAGTTACCAAACAGCGAATAAAAATTCTTCTCTTGTAACTAGTTACGAAAGTTTAGTTACCTAAGTGGAAGAAGGGAAAATAGCCTAAGAGCCCGTGGTTACTAGATTTTGGTTAAATTATAAAAACTGAAAAGTTTATCTGTGTATCACGCTTAATTACTGAACCGATTATTATAAAATTTAGCATACATAATTTTACAATTTCATTATAAGTAATAGGATACATTTTAACCCGAAACAGTAAACAATTCCCGAGGGATGACCAAAAGTTTGCTCGATAACCTTCATTTACACGGGCGAAGCCGCGAGCGGAAGCTAGTTTGAATATATTTTAGATATTTTTCAATATCTTTGCCAATTCGCTTCTCGTTATAAGATCTCTAATTCAAAGAAGAATTACTCACTCATGGCCATTAGTTATACTTCCGTGTTGCACTGACTGCGTAATTAAACTCATTCTTTGTCTTTTAAAGTACTTAATTCAAATCACGTTTTAAAGACAACTTACAAATAACTAACTAATTACTGCTCTATATTGATGTAAACCAAGGGCAAAACAGTCTCTCACATAACATTAAAGTTACCTAGTAAAACCGTTGCTTAATCTTTATAATTGATTAAATAGAAAATAATCCTCTATTCCCACCTGTTCTGTTGAGTAGTTCTGTTGGCAGAACTATGACGATGAGGCCGGTGGTCGAATGGAATGACACTCTCTTCCGAGACCCGAATTAAGCAAAGTTTGTACTATAGGTACAAGATAACTGATATTAAACTTAAATTCTTTTTTTTATAAATACATACTATATATGTATAATACATAGAAAACATCGAGACCAAGACAAACAGACATGTTTATGCACATAAATATTTGTCTTGTGAATCGAACTCGCGAATCCGGAATCAAAGTGGATATACCCTAGCCATTCGATCACCGCACTCGTCTACTTTGTTCTTGAAAAAAAAAAAAACTTACATTTAAATCCTCCGCCACTAATGAATCATCATTATTTTTAAAGTCAAGAACACACATGGGGGATAACTCCATCGTAACGCACGCAATATAACGCAACGTAATGCAACGTATACACACTGTGAATTAACAGTAAATACTGACTTAAAATTCGATCTTTATAACTTTTATCGGTTCCAAAGTGCTCGTATGCCTACGTCAAAATTTGCGACGCGACGGGTTAAGCAGATAACCCCTAAATTTAACATTGGTTACCTAACTACAGTTAGATATCGTTTTGCGTATAACTTATGCGTCAATACCGGTTACATTATCAGTAATGATAAGGGTAATAATTATCATTTTTCCAGGAGGTAATGAAATTAACATGAAGATAATATTCAAAATTGGTTTTTAGTAATGATTAACCTAGGTACTGTAGTGATTATATAGGAACGTTAAGATTAGTGATGTAATTTAGGCGTTTAAAAACGCTCAGTTTTCTTTTTTGAAATTCGGAATTAGAAAGCGATACACATTATCCCTTTCTGATTCCGAATTTTCCTCATTTTAAATAAATTTCGAATATCGATATAAACCTCGATGAGCCCTGTGTAGATACCACATATTGTTAACTTTTTAGAGATAATCGAAAATATAAGGGGTGTAAGTAAAGCTCACCAGCATTTTTGAGCCAAATCCAACTTCACTTGCACGTGGTGCACCCTACTGACTGACTAACTAAGCGTGTATAATCCACTTTTATGAAATATGCTCATATTTTGTTTACCGCGCGAAAACCGCGCGAATCATTCGCGTGACTATAAAACTGGAATCGCTTATCCACGCACAAAAAGTACCCTGTGAAAGAAGCCTTACAACTTGTGCCACCGGTTTCGTTCTCCGGATGGACGGTATTAAGTTTGATTCTTTGTTACATTTTTTTACATTGTAAACAGTGGTGTATGTTACGTTCAGAAAAAATGATATTTTATTGACTGACTTTTTATCACTATACCTTTTTACAAGTATATAATTACACCGCGTCATTATAAATTAGACCCACTTCCCAGTGTCCGCTAGATCCTTCGATCAAGTATAAACAACTATACTTGATCGAAGGCTAGACCTGAAATTTGGCACACTCGTTTAGTTCTCATGACAATGGTCGATATCCTAAATGCCGCCATTTTTTATCCCATATGGCGGCCGCCACAAAATAGTGATTTATAAATTCCTCTTTAACCCCTATCATATGCGTGATTGATGAGCGAAATACAGAAGTAAGTACAAACATTTTTTTTTAACCAAAGCATTTTAAAGTATTACAGAAAAAATCAAAAGATTACTTCTGTATTTCTGTAATTAGCAAAATGAATTAATAATAATTATAATATTTATTCACATTTCACAAAGAAAAGGACAAATGTAGGTACATACATTTTATATAAAGTAAGTTTTTGTACATTTTTTATACAAAATTGTCTTTTTGCGAAACGATGTCATTTTGAGAAATGTAACAAAGTTGACTAAGGTCAATCACCAAAGAGATTTAACATAAATATTAAATGTTTTAGGTATCACCCTTCCCCGTATTGCGGTATAAGCGGTGGCTTATAAATATAACGTTACATAATTTACAAAAAAAAATGTATTATAGATTTTATTTTCGTAAATTCTTTAGTAGCAGATAAACAATTGGAACTTCACCGCCTTTCTAAACAAGCAAGGTTAGATTACGTCGTGAAGGTCGTTTAAGTCGCTGAACATTATAGTTTTCTTTTTTTTCTGTTTACAAACAAGCTATTTTTATTATTAGAAGCTGGAGAATGGATTGCTTGATCTTGATGTTTGAAATTGAAAAGACTTTTTTGGGGTTAATTACGGCTATGTCTCTTTTAATTAGACTGGGCTTTTTTTTTGCATTTGGCCACTTGGTTGGGTCATTTTGCGTGTCTTTAGCTTATGTGATCTCGCTCCAACCAGCCCACGGCATCCCAAAAGGTTATTAAAAATCAAAATCAAAATATCTTTATTCCTTGGACTTTATAAAGCACTTAGAAACGTCATACAAATTAAATATAAGAACATGTATATATCATTACTACTATAAATCCGCAGAGCTTAGATTCACTTTCATCACACTATCTTGAATTTGAAAGCGAATTAAAGTGTCAGTTCCGGCGACGGGGCTTCTTGAGAAGAACTGGCAAGAAACTCAAGGCCAATCAATCTATATATATAAAAGAAAGTCGGGTTTGTTACAACACTTATAACTCGAGAACGGCTGGATAGATTTTCATGATTTTTGATTTGTTGGATTTGTCTCCGTCCAGAATAGCAGAATAACTATTAAAAACATTGGAAAATTTACGAAAAAAATAAAATAAAAGAAAAATCATTTTTCCATACAAAATGTTCGTGGATGTCGGACCTGTCAAACGTGACGTTAACGTGCGTACGTCAAATGTATGCGTGCGTTCAGAAATGTACATCAAGCTCATTTAATATAGAACAAATTTAGATTAAAAACAAAGGTCAACTCTATTGGTTTCATTTTTACGTCTTGATAGTTGTCTGTAATTTGTTTTGAAAACAGTTTTGTGGATTGAAATATTTATTGGTTGTCAGTTGGTACTTTTTTTGTGACGTATAATGTACTGAACTTAATATTTACCCACTGCTGGGTTACGGGTCTCCCCTCAACCGAAGAAGTTTAGAGAATGCTCCACCACGCTGCTCAACTGCGGGTTGGCGGAGGCCAGTGATTTCAAACCGCCTAAAGGCCGCTAACTTGACTTAATGACTGTCATCTAATGATAACAACCAGGATCGACGGCTTAAGGTGCCATCTGAAGCACGGAGGAGCTCGAGACAATTTAATGATAACAACCGGGACCGACGGCTTAACGTACCTTACGAAGCACGGAGGAGCTCGAGATAAATATAAACTCACCCATGAACAGGCTACGGTTGACGTTGCTTAACTTGCGTGTACAATTATACTGACACGCGCAATGACGCCATCGTGCTTCTCTTTTATTTTCTATTATTCATTGTATAAATTTCAAGAAATCATAAGTTTTGTTTAGCTAATATTTATACCACAACATTCATTTACTATTAGGCGGTACGAAGTTCGCCGGGCCAGCTAGTTATTATAATATATCACTGTGTCCCATTCTCTTGCACATGGGTATTTCACATTTTTCAAACAGTGATTCTGAATTTGGTTGGCATCAATATAATCTACCCACTGACACTCCATATTACTCGTACTGACTTTAAGTGCTACGTCGATTTAGATTTTTAGTCCTAAATAGCTTGTTCCATCGTTCGCTATGCTAGCTTCATTCGGTGTCCAGGTAACACTGCATCGTATATCATGACACTGGAGACCCATTCTTTGAAGACTTTAGTGTTCAGGTATTGCGGTACATGCTCATTTAATCCTACACTATAAGCAATACATATTTATAATTACATTCTCGAAATCTTCTCTAATGATTACGATGCATTCTAAAGAAGTCTACGGGGGCGAAAAACCGATCAAAGTTTCGACAAAAGAGAATTAGGTTTATGCGATAGCTCCGACTTTAAGACGTGTCTAAATGCTCTCAAGATATACTTGATCCTTTGCCACTAGGTAAATAAAAAAGTCCGTATATGCCAATTGTGTTTTATATTGTGTCTTATATGCCAATAGCACGAGAAAAGCTCAGTTTTATTTTATTTTATCCAAATTTAACAAACAGAGTAGGTGTGCCTTTTACAAAATTATTACCTCAAATGTACAATAATGTAGGCAAAATACAAAAACCCCGAGAGTTCAGTGTTGTAACTGGTGTTGCAAAAATACAAGAAAAGGTCGTGGGTTCACTGGTAGTTCACTGTACTGACCGCACTTTGCAAACAGGTTTGTTGCAGTTACACTTATTTACCGGTTAGTATAAAGAGTTGCTAAAGGAACGGCAGAGGATAGCAAATAGTTTGTATTTCATCTGAGATGGATGCGGTTCCTTTTAAATATTTACTTCTTATAACAAATAAATAGTGTTATCATTCATGTTGACAAGAAATGAAAAAGGAGACGCTTTGCTATAATGTAACAGATAAAAATACAAGTACAAGTATATTTTTATTTTTTACAAATACACACGAATTACACGAATTGAAATCCTTTTATTTTTGAAGTCTATTTATTTCCTAACAATAATCCATAATCAATTATTACTGTTCAGAGTCTAGGCACAGCGAAGACTTTCATCTACTTCATTTTATCAATTAGAACTTTGACGCAAGTCTATCTGCTCTATTGCTTTCACGTATAATGAAGTGCTACATACTAAGTTAGACGTATAAAGAAGTAGATCAGGGTAGAGTCAAGGTTAAAAAATTACACGGCAAAAACCAGATAAAGTCTGCTATGGGCGGCTATTGGCATGAATTCCCCCCCAAATCTCCCTCACGATGACATGGACTGCTCTGTCAAGAGAGTAACTAAGGAGAAGAGTATTTTTAACCTGAAACTATCGAGAAGCCATCATGTTTAGGAAGCTGTGAGAGTCAGTAACCTTTCCAGGTATTAGCTAAATTATATATATATGTTTCGTTATTGTCATAAATACATGTATTCGCGAGAATATTTTGTAGTGACGCGAAAATAATCTGACTTACCTTGATAATGTAGTATGGGTTAAACCGGTTGGTAAAAATAAATTTTGTCAAAGTGGAACAATAGAATAAAGAAAGAAACGAATGATTTACTCTGGTCACTCAAATGACTAAAACTACAGAAACAATAAAGAGTCTTTAGTAAGTACATGTGATGTCAAAATGGTTCCAAATCAGCGTAATTGAAGTTTAGCCCGAGCACTGGTTTTCAGTTGTAACCATAATGGCGACTGCACAAACGCGCCTTGGAGTTTTTTCCAGACATTTCAATAAAGAAAACACTAACCAAATAATTCCACCATGAATCTGACACTCGAGACAACTATTATTAAGCCTTATAGTGATACAATAAAAGTCACCTCAAATCTCATTTCACTATGAAAACGTTCGGACAGCACTCGACGGTAGGGCCTCTTATCCGACAAAATAAACGCAACAATGAAATACATAACGGACGAAAAAAAATGTAGTAAAAGTAGTGGCACTATTATTTAACAAAAACAAAGCTGATTTTGTTAACAAAATCGACTATGTTTTGTATAGAATTTAAACTTACTTACTAAGTTACAAAAATATATTTTCAGTATTAAAACAGTAGACAAAGAGACAGTAGAAGAAGAACTAAGGCAAAAATGTGAATATCTAACACCTAACAATTACCTATACCCATATAGGTAATTTCATACCCACTCGAGACATGGTTTTTTTTAATGCACCTACGCGTATAGAATGACTTTATTATTATTTTTACGTTATATACAGATATTTAGTTTAGACCTTAAAAACACAGAATAAATAAGCCCTGAAAACTGAACTAAGCAACAGAACAGAGAGCGAAATAAGATTTTTTATAGCTTTATCTATTATATTATTCAACCAACTTGCATTGGACGAAATACGCAACATAATTTTGAAACATCTGGGGAAATGAGAGCAGTTGAATAAGTTGTTCGAAGCAGTTTCTTGCCCACCTTACGCAGTAATGTACGGGGAATAGCGGTGGGAAATCGAATTTTGAGTACTTTCTAATATCTCTTCGTTTGCAGGAAGTCCGTTGACCGTTAGCATTATTATAATGTATTTTATGATGTTCTGATCTTTGAGATTTTATTCTTATACTGTTTTACCGACAAATGTTTGTTTTTATTAACGCTGCTTTCTGATTTGTCGGTGTGCTATAGATTTACTTGGTACCAATTTGGTACAGTACAACTTTTACTAATGAAAGTACCGAAATTCTATGAATACTTACTGACTGCGCCTTATAACAGGGTAAACGCGTTGTTTCCGAAAAATTCCAATAGTGTACCGGTAATCAGTATGAACATTTTTAACTTGCTTTTGCTCGTATCCTGTCCTTGCGTGGATATATTGTATTTGAATTTCAAATTATATCATGATAGTTCGTGAACTAATATATAGATGATGGGCATTGTATTTGCTTTGTAGGCATATCGGTAAGCAAAGTCTTTCTTTTTTTTAGCACGCTATGGTTTTATCGTTTGAAGACGGAAAACGAACGCGATGGCACAACTCTTTCTACTAAAATTTCACAAATAAAAATATTATTTAAAATTATTGATTTTATAAGCACAATGTTGCTATCCGAATTAATCCCTCATTAGTGTAGTTCAACGGTAAGTTCTAGGTACAATGTAGTACTGTATCAAACAAAAAAACCTCACTGACGAATCAGGAAGCGGCCTACTTGTAAAATAAATGTGTATTTTTACACTTCTTTATAAGTTAACGACCGTATCTAACAAGAGCTTTTACAGTAAATGCCGTTTCTACTAGTCAAGTGTTTTATAATAAGGGTTTTAGGTTGGCACCTTCATATATTTGACGAGCTCGGTGGTCATATATTGGTCGTAGCGACACCAACAAGAACAACAAGCTTCGACACCAACGCTCGTGGGTTCGATTCCCACATAGGACAAACATTTGTGTGCATGAACATGTCTGTTTGTCTTAGTCTGGGTGTTTTCTATGTATCATAAGTATGTATTTACAAAAAAAAATGTATTTACGTATGTTTATCAGTTGTCTAGTACCCATAACACGAGCTTCGCTTACTTTGGGGCTAGATGGCGCTGTGTAATTTGTCTGACAATATTTATTTATTATTTGGCATATTTCTACAATATTGCTTATATAAATGTGAAATGTGTGTTTTCTTTGTCATTTTTCACATCGAAAGAAACCAATGGGGTGACATGTTTGATTTTAGGGGATAGATATAATATGTAATATACTCGTATTAATATAGAATACAAACTATCACCAAAGCCAACCTCACCTGCACGTGGTGTACCCTGCATCCCCCTTACCACCATCTCTTATTGCGATTCAATAATTGAATAGATTGCTTATTCATACCAATGAATAAGCGACTCTATTCCATTTGAAATAGAGTCGCTTATTCATTGGTATGAATAAGCATTCTATCAGTTATTGAATCGCAATAAGAGATGGTGGTAAGGGGGCTGATTGACAAACGAGGCGAAAAGAGAGGTAGGGCATAGCGTATTTTTTAAGCTGCCCGACTGGGGAAGTACCTTCTCTTTACAGAATACAGCAACCAAATAACAATTCCCTTAAGGGTTGTTTTGTTCCTGCGAACGAGTGAAGTCACCAAAAAGAAGGGAAGGAGTATAGGCTGGCAACGGATCGGCGACCCTTTGGTGTTACAGATCAGGTGACCCACATGCTCGTTTGCCCCTCTCTCATATAAAAAAAACATAGCACCGGCAAAATACTACCAGAAGAGCCTCGAGAGGCTACGTGCGTAATATCAGGCAATATGGTATTAATACCTGTACAAAATCCGGTTTTAAATGGGTTTAAAACAATCTAGGTCATGAACGCTACGACTTTGTTTGTGGTTTTATATTGTTTTTGTTATTTATATAGTGTCATATAAGTGGAAAATTTCGCCAAATGGTAAGCAGTTAGTGAAGCTTATGAACGCTGGCTACATCAGGTGTATCGTTTATATATTGTCGATTATATTATATTTGTTTGTTTGAACATATATACAAATAACAATAGATAATAAAGATTACGTGTAACAACAAATAATATAGAAAATTCTTGAAAAGCGGACATAAAATTGGAAGGGATCTGTCCCAGGCAACCTTTGAGTAGTACTATTACTTATACTGTGCTTTGAGTATCGAGTTTGAGCAAAATTACCAAGTGAGTGGCAAGGTAAAAATAATAATAATAAATAAATATTTCTGGACAATTTACACAGCGCCTTCGAGTCCCAAATTAAGCGTAAAGCTTGTACTATGGGAACTAGACAACTGATAAATGTACTTAAATATATATTTTCTTGTAAATACATACCTACTTATAAAACAGAAAACACCCAGACCAAGACAAACAGACATGTTCATGCGCACAAATGTTTGTCTTGTGAGGGAATCGAACCCGCGACCTCGCAGTCAAAGTGGCAAATTGCTAACCATTCGACCACCGAGCTCGTCATCGTATACTTCGTCGTTCGTGACCTCACTCAGTCGGTGGAAAACAACAATCCTCAAATTTACAGGCAATTTGATCTACACTACTTTGCGTGCTTGTAACGTTACGGTTAGAATGGTGACGGTTAGAACAACAACCTACAAATGAATGAATTCATTTGTAGGTTGTTGTCCTTACCGTCAACATCTACAGATCGCCTGAGGATGCCTCGCGTAGAGGCGAAACACGTGTCGCAGGACGACCACGGCAGTCGGGGCAGTGGCGGTCGCATGTATCTTCTATTTCAGATGTTGGAGATTCGCCGAGACGACCACAGCAGCTGGAGCAGAGATGACCAAAGCAGCCACGGCAGTCGCATGCAACTACTAACGGTAGTGGGTGGGTGCCGGCCGGCAGTAGTTTGCATGAACTAATTGGTGGCGGAAGCACGCAAAGTAGTGTAGATCAAATTGCCTGTAAATTTGACTTCCGCAAAATAACACCTGAATCAATTAACAATCTTCAAATTCGTTTTTGTCAATTTTTCCTTTGATTTTTTTTATTTGCCATCAAAATACATATAACTCCAAAATAAAAATATTCTCTAGAAACAATTTCCATGGCAGAACAACGAACGAGGCTTAGGCGCAGAACGTCTACTTCGCAGAATGTCTACTGGTCGTAAAATGTATCTTTCTCATATTGCCTCTTTCGCAAAATGTCCCTTTCTCAGAATGCCTCTTCTTTGGCTGGCTATCAACGATTGCCGGGTCAGCTAGTTAGCTTATAAATATCCACAAAATTTTTCCCTATTTCAACCAAAATTAACCGGATTTGGATTAATATGTCGTGATCTGTACATTTTCAGCAGATTAAATGTCAACAAATTAGAACTGTACTGTTGGTTTAACTTCAATAGCTTCAATATGACACGAGTTGTAGTAATAATCTTGATAACGAGCGCTAACCACTCTATAATATGGTTCAAATTATTATCACTGAGTCGATACGTGGTCAGATGGTGAATGACATACAAATTCGAGATGTCCGGTTTGTACATATACATATATATAAAATTGTTGATGGTTGCCGATATTTTAACTGACAAAGCTAAATACGAGCATTTACATCAACCTTCATCCCACTGCTGGGATACGTGTCTCCCCTCAATCAAAGGGGTTCAGAGTATACTCCACCACGCAGCTCATCGGAGGTTTTCAAGCCGCTTAAATTCCACCGAGTTGGCTTGAAGACTGTCATCTAATGACAAAAGCTGGGACCGACCGGGATTAACGTGCTCTCTGAAACACGGAGGAACCCATCCATAGGCTACGGTGGATGTTGTTTAACTTGCGTGTCGATTACTGACACGCGCAACGAGGCTATCGAGGTATTCTTTCCTTGTTTTACAACTTCTTCTTTACCTCATTTCTTATTTCCTTTTTTGAAATGTTGGATAAGTGATGTAAAAAAAACTTCATTGGCTTTCTGACAATATTAGTATTATATAATATTCGTTTTTATATAGTCGTTTTCGAAGTAAGATTAATCCATCGCTTTGATTCTTGTATTATTATTTTGAATTAAAGCGATTAAAGTGTCATATAAAACTCGTCGGAATTTTTACAATCGGCAAAATTAAAAATAATAAAGTTCCTCGGACTGATCGTTGTAAAATTCTAAGGAGGAGACCTATGCAGCAGTGGATGTCCTTTGGATGAAATGATGATGATGATTAGTTAGATAGCAGCCTTGTGTCATGCGTTATACACACGTTTAACTCATGGTAGGAACCTTCCGTGTGTATTTTATTGCTCAAACACGACAACCATAGATACGTTTGTACTCGTAAATGCATATTGCAACATTGTCAATTATAATTAACTTTTATTGCGATAACCATAAAGTTCACAGTTACACAATGTAAATGGACGACAGAGTTTTGATTATGTATTTTAAATGAATACAGTATATAGGTAATAAGTACTCGATGATCATCATTATCATTTGACGAGTCGGTGATCATATTGCTAACAATGATTACTTTGATATCAGATTTTTTTTACGCCCTACGCGCGCGATGGTCAACCTTCCAGATGTAACTACGGGATGGAGGTGGTAGCTTGAGGCTATGTTGGTTATGGACTCTTAGTGACTAAACACCCGCTGTTTTGGGGTGTAAGTGGTTCATCAACATCTTTGAACCAAAGCCAACATCACCTGCACGCGGTGCACCCTGCTGACTGACAAACGAAGCTCTGGCGAAAAGAGAGGTAGGGAGCGTAATTGCAAGCTACCCGACTGGGGAATGTACCTCCACCTCACAGAATACCGCAGCCAAATAACGGTTCCCTTGAGGGCTTGTCACCAGAAAAAAAGGAGATGCTGCGATGGCAGCGGGGGTGGCGGCGCGCGAGCGATATTTTATGTTGCGAGCGTTAATATGGCTGCGGTAACCGCTTCACATCAGGTGGGCCGTATGCTTGTCTGCCACCCGACGTAGTATAAAAAAAAAAAAAAAAAAAAAAACACCCCTAGGGACTGCTTTTAGCTTTGCGGGGCCTTAAAAGCTTCATCTAAGCGATCGCCCCTCGGGAACGGGACGACGTAAAAAGTTCGCGGACCCCGCACAAGACAATAAATATTTTTTTTGAAGTCGGTTGGGGCGGACGGTTCAATATGCTTCATCGTCGTACTACATACATATGCCACTTTAGTACCTCCCTTCTATCTGCCATCTCTATTACTTGTCAGAGATGGCCGGCCTACTGCCAGGGTACTAAAATACAATACAATAGACTCCATAACTAAAAACTTGACAAATCTAATCTCGAATGTAAAAATTATGTAATCAACTAGATATTCTTGCGACTTCGTCCGCGTGGTAGTAAAGTTATTTTTCTTCAGTTGTCGTAATGATTTTTAGTTTTCAGGCCGGAACCGTAAATATTAGGTTGGGGAAAAAGTCTTTTCGTATTTTATATGAAAATTCAAAACATTTTTTAATAAAGTTTATTTACATTTAACTAAAGTATGTAGGTGCCATTTTGTTCGATAACTTTTTGCCATCTTGTAGGTAGAGACATGATCCCATTACTATAGAAATTTTGGGACTTCTGTTCAAAAAAACCACGACAAGTGGTTTTGGCAGTCTTCTCGTGATGTTAACCTGACATTGCCTAAAGAATTCTGAAGAGACCGAAACAGGTGGAAATCAGAAGGTGCAAGGTCAGGACTATACGGCGGATGCATTAACACCTCCCAGTCAAACTCTCTTAATTTTTGCTGAGTGGCTAAAGATGTGTGAGGTTTAGCGTTATCATGATGAAAAATCACACCCCTTCTGTTAATTAATTCCGGCCGCTTTCTCTCAACTTTTTGCTTTAATCTCATCAGTTGTTCACAGTAGAGTTCAGAATCGATAGTCCTGCCTGGCGGTAACAGCTCATAATGAATAATGCCCTTCCAATCCCACCATACACACAGCATCACCTTGTTGCGGGTTAACCCGGGTTTTGCCAGAGTCTGTGAAGCCTGACCGGCATTTGAACACGACCTTTTTCGCACGTTCTTGTCCTACGTGATCCACTTTTCATCACCAGTTATAAGCTTCTTCAAAAACGGTTCGCTTTCATTACGTCGTAGTAAAGAATCGCAAATGAGTACACGGTTCATTAGGTTTCTTTCAGTGAGATCGTGAGGCACCCAACTATAGAGCTTTTTAGTGTACCCAGCTTTTTTCAAATGCGCCAAAACTGTTTTGTGGTCAATTCCTAATTCTTCAGCTACGTCGTAACTACTGATATGCCGATCTTGCTCCACTTTTTCAAAAATGGCATCCATTTTATCCGTAACAGGGCGACCAGAGCGACGTGCATCTTTCACATCAAAATTTCCTGATTGAAAACGCTTAAACCAAATTTGTGCTACTCTCACAGACACTGCACTAGGTCCATAAACGACACAAAGTTTTTTCGCAGCTTGCGTTGCATTTTTACCTTTTTTGTAGTAAAATTTTAAAATGAATCGAATTTCTTCATTAGATTAACTCATCTTGACAGTAAAAAAAACAAATGAAAATCACACATTTACCTAATTTGAATTTGGAATTATCTTTCTTAAAATTTAAACTTTTTAAAGATATCAAAACCTTTCAGATACAAATGGTATAACCAAAGAGATTTTATTACAAGTTCATACATACTATAATGCGAAAAGACTTTTTCCCCTACCTATTATTTTCGATATAAAAAGTATCGTTTGTGTAAACCTATATATTATTTATTTTTTATATATTATTTATTTAAATAACCCTATATACTTAATTATTTTTCAAAGGCAATCGCATGGAAATCAAATTACCGGCTTCAAAGATTGCTCTGGACAAATGTACGCGTTCTTTAATTTTATTTACACAGAAATATTTTTGTGCAAAGACGGCCCAAAAGCACAGAATAAATAGTAGTACTCCAAATGTAGAATATAAGTTTCGTGTGACATTTATTTTCTCAAATAATTTCTTTATAGGCGTACACGTTCATATTTTATTTAGACCGTGACAAAATAACGAGCAGGAAAAATAACACGTTGCTTATTATTATGTGACAGAATTGAAGAAATAATCGTAATTCAAAATAAGAACGTGTTATTAAACTCATATAAAAGAAATGTACAAAATATCCTCGTAATATGTGGTCCCAAGCGGAACATATAAAATGGTATATGAGTTTTCGAGCCAATAAGGGGCTCGAAAAGTCATATACAATTTTATCTTAGAATAGCCAAGGGGCTATTCTAAGAAGGGGCTATTCTAAGATAAAATTGAGTTTACACCGAAATAAAAATGAAGCGATGTGTGTCTTATTTTCATGAATTGTTATCATTTTTATTATCCAGATTTCGTGTCATCTAATCACATAAATACGTGAGAAAATCAGGTGGTGTAGCGCGGTGCACCCTGCTGAAGTGCTGACTGACAAACGAAGCTCTGGCGAAAAGAGAGGTAGGGAGCCTAAATGTAAGCTACCCGACTGGGCAATGTACCTCCACCTCACAAAATACCGCAGCCGAATAACAATTCCCTTGAGGGTTGTTGTGTTCCTGCGAGTGAGTGAGGTCACCAGAAAGGAAGGAGATGCTGAGTTGGCAGCGGGGGTGGCGGCGCGCGAGCGATATTTTATGTTGCGAGCGTTAATATGGCTACGGCAACCGCTTCAAATCAGGCGGGCCGTATGCTTGTCTGCCACCCAACGTAGTATATAAAAAAAAGTGGTAACAACAAATAACATAGACGCCGACAAAGGGTTGTCAATTCATCCACGGTACGGCACGGAATACGGGTCTCCCCTCAATCGAAGGGGTTTTAGAGCGTACTCCACCACGCTGTTCAACTGTGGGTTGGCGCAGTCCAGTGTTTTCAAGCCGCCTAAAGGCCACTGACTTGGCTTAACGACTATCATCCAATGACAACAGCCGGGACCGACGATTTAACATGCCCTCCGAAGCACGGAGGAACTCGAAATAAATATAAATAAAATAATATTTCTGGACAATTTACACAGCGCCATTTAGTCCCAAACTAAGCAAAGCTTGTACTATGGGTACTAGATAACTGATATTATACTTAAATACATTTTTTTTTGTAAATACATACATATAATACATTGAAAACACCCAGACCAAGACAAACAGACATGTTCATGCACACAAATATTTGTCTTGTGCGGGAATCGAACCCGCGACCTCGGAGTCAAAGTGGTCATTGCTAACCATTTGACCGCCGAGCTCGTCAAATATAACTAGAGCTATGGACGACGTTGCTTAACTTACGTGTCCGATTTACACTGACTTTTTTAGATGATAGAGATGAGATTTTAGACTGACACGCGCAAGTTGTATCAAATGTCAAACCATCCAGATACTACTTTGTGGCAACCACCCTGGTTACGTTACTCACTCTTCAGAAAAAAATATAAATAAGCGTGTAATTGGCAACAATGAACGTTTCTCTTCATTGAACAATGGGTTTACACAATAAATGCAGGTGACTTGAACAATGCCGAGACTAGTGGTCGCCCGCGACTACTGCTTGGAGTATCAAGATAAACATACACAAGATTTTAAATTACATTTACAATTACAAGAAAAAACAATAGCACTACATATAATTTTATGCATTAGTTATTGCGTGATGTGTGTACAAAACATCCGGACAAAAAAATTCTGAAAATAACTTCTATTGCTCGTGATATTTTTTTTTTATTTTCTAATTAGCAAATCC
Source organism: Hypsopygia costalis (assembly GCA_937001555.2). NCBI lineage: Eukaryota > Metazoa > Arthropoda > Insecta > Lepidoptera > Pyralidae > Hypsopygia > Hypsopygia costalis. The sequence continues at coordinate 2,894,777 of OW443340.2, read as the reverse complement.
TAGATAACTGATTCAGATACTTAAATACTTTTTCTTGTTAGTAGATTTATAAAAATCCATAATAACACGCTGACTGAGACAAACAGACGTGTTAATGCATATAAATGTTTGTCTTGTGCGAGGATCGAATCCGCGTCCCTTGGTGTTAACGTAATCTATATGTGCATATCGGTCAGTTGCAACTTTATTACATGTATATTTTTTTATGAGAGCGCGTGGGTCACCTGATGGAAAGCAATCACCACCGCTAATGGAGAACAGCAACATCAAAAGGTCGCCGATCCGTTCCTAGCCTATACTGCTTCCTTTCTTTCTGGTGACCTCACTCACTCGCAGGAACACAACAACCTCAAGGTAATCGTTATTTGGCTGTGGTTATTCTGTGAGTTGGAAGTACTTCCCCAGTCGGCCAACTTTAAAAATACGCTATGCCCTACCTCTCTTTTCTCCAGAGCCTCGTTTGTCAGTCAGCAGGATGCACCACGTGCAGGTGAGGTTGGCTTTGGTTCAAAGATGTTACTGCACCACTTACACAAATTATATAGATTTAAATAGATAGTACTTACAGATTTGCCAAATATAGCCATTTTGGATTCTCGTCTCAAACTATGGTAATCTCTAACTCCATAACAACAGTTCTCTTCATCGTCCGAATATGGTACATTGTACGTCACTATAGTACGTCTCATTTTGATAAGAAACAAAAAAAAAATCACTTTAATAGAAAAATACTACAGACGCATTCTAGCGTCGAATTCTATATAAATTGCGACTTTTTCCTCAACGACTCGACCGATCTATCCGGAGGATTGACGTCTATTAAACAACTGTAGCAGCAAGTTCGAATATAGAATTTAAGTACGTTTAGTTAGTACACTAGAGTCCAATTCCAGAGTTGAGTTATATATAAATTGTAACTTTTCCTCAACGAATCGACCGATCTATCCGAATGATTGCCGCCTACTAACTATAACAGCAAATTTAAAAAGTTTCACAATAAGAACCAACACGAAGGCCCATTGTACTAGACAATGAGTTTAGTTTTTGCATTTCTCAATCGCAATTTTTTGCTCTTTGATAGTTTACACACGCCGCTGTAAATATATTCAAGCAGTACCTAAACATTTATAATAATGAGTTAATACGCATAACCACCGAAAAATATCTTGGAAATGGTCCCGCTGCTGCGTTCAGCTTTAGAGTCATTGATGTTGACTAAGCACCTTCTCCAGGCATTAGCAAAGACTGTGATTGGGGTGTAAGTGGTTTATCAACATCATTGAACCAAAGCCAACTTCAACTGCACGCGGTGCACCCTGCTGACTTACAAACGAAGCTCTGGCGAAAAGAGAGGTAGGGAGCGTAATTGTAAGCTACCCGACTGGGGAATGTACCTCCACCTTACAGCATACCGCAGCCAAATAACAATTCCCTTATGGTTTATTGTATTTCTGCAAGTAAGTGAGTCACCAGAAAGGAAGGAGATGCTGCGTTGGTAGTGGGGGTGGCGGCGCGCGAGCGATATTTTATGTTACGAGCGTTAATATGGCTACGGCAACCGCTTCACATCAGGCGGTCCGTAATCTTATCTGCCACCTGACGTAGTATAAAAAAAACTGTCGTTGTCAAACCAGTATACCAGTGTATGTAAGATTTATAAGACATGGGACGAGGAGAGGATATTCACCCGACCACAGTCGACAAGCTTTTTCAACCTAAAGTCAATATAGGAATTTGCGTTTAGCTTTTAGGGTTATTCATTGGATAAAAATAAAATATTTCCTAAAACAGGGGAGGTCAACTTGATTAGACCCAAAATCTAATGTTTACTATTAAGAAACTATGCTATCTAGGCATTATATATCAATATATGTTCATAAAATGCAAATTAATTATTTTGAATTTTGATATTAAAACAGTTAATATAATTTGCCGCGATCAACAGGTTGGCCACTTATGACCTTAAATGTGTGACGGTATAATTGAAGAATGACAATGCCAAACAATATATATATATATACATATACCCTATATACATATATATGTATATATAGGTTGGCAATATTAAAACACAGTGTTACAAATAAAAACTCAGTGTTAATTTCTGTGCACTTCGCTTATTATTGTTTAACTTGTTTCCATTCTATATTATGTCTATCATCTCAATTCAATATAAAATTATATTTCATTAAAATTAATTATTAAATTATATTTAATTCATATTACCGCTACACATAAATGGTGATCGACATATATACACGGTGAAATTTACGTGGTTGTTTTCCCGGATAAGGATGATTTGCCTTCAGCAGTACTATCAATTCATAGAGTTAAATTTGAAAAATACAAATGTTTCTCTATTTTCAAATAAATAAAAAAATATTCCGAACTCGAAAGCGTGACAAACAATAGTACGAGCCGTCGCAGCGCGATGCTGAAAGGTCTCCGTCTGCCTGCGCGCGCATCTTTTGTAATGCGCGCGCCGCCTGCTTTGTATACGCCGGCGCGGGCGGCCGGATCGTGCCGAGCGTCGCAGTCGCACCGGCGCGGCGGCGAAGCGGAAGCGTCTGTTAGTTGACCCGCCGGTTCCGTGCGAGTTACACGCGAAACACGCGTCGCGCGCGGGCGCGTCGATGGACCGCCACTACGTTTATTCCAATTTGGAATACCTTTCTATGGTGCAATTATACGCTAGGGCTAATTATGACTCTCATACCGCCGTACGACTTTATGCTGATCCGCGATATTTAGAGTCGCTCCGTCTTCGTGGAATTTTGGACCCCCAAGTGCCACAGGCTCGGACGATCATAGCGGCGACGCAGCGCCTCCTCGATCACGGGCAGTTCCGACCGCCGGCGCATGCACAGGGTAGAGGTCAACCCCATTACGCCCCAGAGATCGACGAGGACATCATCGAGTATTTCGAACGGGACCCTCGTCGAAGTACGCGCATGGCTGCGACGACCTTTGGCGTAAGCCAATATTACGTGTGGAAACTTCTACATAGTGAAAAATTGCATCCATACCATACCCTCCACGAAAATGACGCAACGGCCAAAATTGCTTTTTGTGAGTGGCTAATTCAAAATGATAATGACCACTATTTTGATACCATTAGACGTGATAGAGACACCTTATTAAAAATAAAAGACAATCAAATAAAACGTGCACGACTGTGTATTGAACGCAGTGGTTTACACTTTGAACAATTACTTCGATACCGCGAAGTATAAATGCGTACGAATCCTGCCGTTTATCAGTAGAGCAGGTAAGTTGACTAAAATCATTGTAAATAATTTGATTCCATTTTTTTAAATACGCCCTAATTACTCATCTATGATGATGGCATTTCGATGCTTCAACACAGATATTTTTTTTTTCTAAAGCTGGTTTTAAGTTTTATGTTTATAGTAAATAACATAATACGGTTAATAAAGGAGGTAAAAGTATTTATGACGGTCCTAAGCCCGTAAAGTATAAAGGAAAAATTGGATTATTTTAGTATTTTGTACTTCATAGCATTTTATAACTAAGTAGGCAAACATTCAATCAGCTGGGTGCGAGAGGTTAATGAACGCGCTCGGTGGCGCGCCAGCCGTTGCCCCCGCGCTCGCGTGTCTGTGTCTGTGCCAGCGGTCCTACTATTGTTTCGCGCTTATTTTCGAGTTCCGTTTTTCACATTTGTTAATTTGTTACTTTTTGTTTGGAATAAAAAAAAATATTACGTATGTATAGTACTACTAAAGGCAAATCATTCTGCCGCGGGAAAACAACCACGTTAATTTCACCGTGTATATTTACCGCCCGATGTAATTACAAAAATAAATAAATACATAAATATTGTCAGACAAATAACACAGCGCCATCTAGCCCCAAAGTAAGTGAAGCTTGTGTTATGGGTACTAGACAATTGGTAAACATACGTAAATATATTTTTTTTTGTATATATACTTATGATACATATAAAACACCCAGACCAAGACAGACACAGACATGTTCATGCACACAAATGTTTGTCCTGTGTGGGAATCGAACCCACGAGCGTTGGTGTCGAAGCCGCGTCAGCTCGTCATTCATCAAAAATCATACAGAGTTGCGATACTGCAAAGAATATCGCAGATACAACATCACGCAATTGTGTGATATCCATATTCATGTGTTTACGATGTGTTTCGGAAGTGTACTAAACTGTACAAAACAGAGTCTTCCGTGGCAAATGGATGTTTGTACAGAATTGTTTGCATGTCCGACTGGGGGCCAAGGTTACCACTGGTTTATCTACCATTTAAGGCTAGGTGGGATTCAAATTTGAGGTTTTTAAAACCATCTGAGACTTAGATAATAATATTTTAAATTCTGAAAAAAATATATGTGTTAGATAAGGATCTTGTCTAGTCAAAATCGCATTCAGTGTCACGACCTAATCAACTTCACTCGATAAAAAAAAATCCCAAAATCACCCCTTTGTGTTAATGTTTTTTCAATATTGTGACTATACTACTGAACGAAAACATTTAATTTTTGTACTCAATTAAAGCTAACAAATAATTACAGACAAATTCGCAGAGTACGATTTAATAAAATATATATTTTTTTTACTGTGTGCAAATGTCCACTAAAATATGAGAGCGCGGGGGTTCGGCGGCCCATCAGTCGCGTGCTGGCGCTTATAGACGACGGACCTGTGCTCGGTGGCTGCGCATCAGTATTTTTTTTGAAAAATTTGTGTGCTTCAAGTGATTCATAATGGGCAATAAACAACGTAGGGAAAGAAGTCGTCCAAAGCAATAAAAATAACTAACAGAAAGAATGCACTGCGAAGATATACAAAGAGGTAAGTACCTTTATGTAGATGTTTGATTTTTAATGTAATATGGTCTTTAATATATTAAAATTAGATTGTTTTATTGATTTGTGTTTCATCAAAATCTTTGAACCAAAGCCAACTTAGTTAAAGTAGGGAGCGTAATTGTAAGCTAACCTCCACCTCACAGAATACCGCAGCCAAATAACAATTCCCTTAAGGGTTGTTGTGTTCTTGCGAGTGAGTGAGATCACCACAAAGGAAGGAGATGCTGCGTTGGCAGCGGGGGTGGCGGCGCGCGAGCTGTGTTTTATGTTGCGAGCGTAGCCATATTAGGCGGGCCGTATGCTTGTCAGCCACCCGACGTAGTATAAAAAAAAGTCTGATTGATAATTTACAAAAATATATTATGGCTAAACTTGCGGCCATCATGCCACAGTATAAGAATATCCAGTACTAAAGAACGCTACGATTTTTGATAATTCATGTTTTGTCTTTATCGGTACATATCTGCCTGGCGTTTTATTGTAGGTCAATGGAGCAGTCTCCAATTTTACTGTAATGTTTAAAACAATCGTGTAGAAAGACGAATTCTGGATCTATTTCAGCTCTTCGTTGTCATTTCCATCTTTGCTACAAATATTCTTGGTACATACATTCTGCACGGTTAAAAACATAATTGTGAAATTTTGACATTGCTGTGTTGTGAAAACTTTTATAGGCTTTGTGATGTATTCTTACATACTGTACAATTTGATTTCTATATCATCAAAATTTTTACATTATTAAGCGATAAAATAATTATTTCAAATCCGTCCATTATTTAGTTCGGTAAATGTCCCATATAACTTATTATATATTATAGACAGTTATAATTAATATAATATGGTAAATTTTCAGGCACATTGATGTTCCGACGTGTAGCTACACAGCTGACGTATCCAAGAATTCTTTTATGAGATTAGATCCAGACGCTCCACAACAAACTAACTTTTACGTAAGAATCATATTTTATTTGATTGCATTTAATATAGTTTTTTTTGGGAGTTTATTAATTTAGCATAATAAAAACTATAAAAAAGTTAGATAATGTACATCCAAACAAAATATTATGTTTTATTCCGAAACATGTAATTATTTACCATTATGTTTTAGAAATACTGAGGAGACATACCTTATCGAGACGAACCCTTGTTTACAAAACGCATCGAAAGGGACGATAACTTCTGGAAAACGCAAATGGAGCAAAAGTTGGTCAAATTTTATATGAAATGTTTAATGCCAGAAATTGTTGATAGTCGACACGCACGTGGAATGGCATTAAGAACATTGTCCTTACAAGATGACAAGGAAAATGTAAATTATGTAGACTCCCCAGACTTGCCATCACTTGAGCCACACATGCGAAATGTTAATTCTGTAGAGCCTATAGTTCTATCATCTTCTGAACTACAGTCAGATTTGCACCCGGGTATAAGCTCACGAGAAATACATTTTAAACAATTTTAAGAGTAAATAAATATTTTTTATTTAATACTATATCTTTTATTTATGTATAATATAAATGTACAGAAAAACTCTTAAAAGAATCACCATGACATTCATAGTTTTTTAAAAACACGGGGTCTGCCGTACGCACATTTATGCCTCCTATATGACAAGAAAGATGAACAATGGATGCTGCTGTAATATTAGTTTCCTTTTCTAATACATCAAGTCAAATCTAGGAAACACGAACAGGTTGTTATTTTTTTATATTCTATACCTAACCTACATTACCTATTATTTACGAAACTCTTGTCACTAATATAAAAATATAAAAGTGCATTTCTGAAGTTTTAAAATTAACTAGGCGCTTATTCTTATACTGTGTGACCGGGCGGGGTGACGCGAGTTCATCGCGCCGCTGCCTCCGCGTGAATAAGTTCGCGCGTTGCCGGCAGCGCTGATTGCCTACTTTTGCACGACTACCTAGCCTTAACAGCGGTACTATGGAGGGATACTTCCTTCCATAGCCGTGATTGACCGAAATTAATTCATCGAGGAAATACGTTTCGTCGATATTGTCTACATACAGTGGCGTAGCTTACGCTAGACTGACTATGTATCAAAACTTGGTGGTGGGCCACTTCAGGGCTGTGGGGGCTCTTCTATCTACTCGAACTACACATGCTGGGGGCCCTTGTGGCCCGGGGGCCCCGTATACGGCGGTAGTTATGCCAATGTTTTCAAACCTCAACGTTTTAAATTATAAAAGCTTAACGAAACGCAGCCTGCCAAATTTAACTTTTTTTTACACCACTAGGGTGGTATGTAACAACTCGATGGGTTAGGTAACAACTCAATGTTTTAGGTCCCTAATAGTGTTAGATACTTAAAATCCGTGGTGCACGGCAGTTGAGCTTCACTTGACTAGCCATCTCTTTAGGCTTTTAATGCCTTATTGGCGATATTGCTGTCTCTCACATTGCTAAGAGGGGAAGTCAAATTCCAAAAGCTTCCTACTCCTACTAATTTCTTCTGATTAAATTCGTTGTGAGTGCCAAGGCAGCTGTAGTTTTACCCCCGGGACTGCAATGGGCTTCATTGTTCATTGCCTTTTTTGGCGGTCGCCGCTGTTAATCCTGGCTACACAGGAGACACAGTGGTGGGAATGTGTGGTGGGCCCCCGTCCACCACTAAGATGGTAAATAAACGTACGATGGTAATAAATGAATGAATATTAAATTTGCACATTTTACAGTCATATGTTATAAATGCCATGTCTTGTAGTTTGGCAACTGTATAATGTCGCCTTAAAGCATGGTGGCCTGCAAAACTTGAAGTAGATTACATACAATTAACATATGTATTATTATCATTGTAATTATAAATTCACTAACTAAGGAATCAATGTGTATACGATCATATCACATCATAGCATCTCTGTTAATATAGTGATATAATTTATGTCAATAGAAAAGTAATAAAATAATAATATTACAAATTCATACAAGCGCAGTGAGTCATGTCAATTCAATTTACGATAATAATAGTAATTCAATTACAATTATTCTAAACATTCAATGTCAGTTAAAAATAAATATATATAAAAAATATGTGATATTTTTGTTCCTATTAAGCTTTCATCATCATCATCATCATCATCATCAGGTTCATTTTAGTCTTCACTACAGGAGCACGACCCTCTCTCGTCCGTCCCAGACAGAAGGAGGATTTGGCCTACACTCCCCACGCTGGCCAAACGGGTTGGGGAGACCTGATCGATATTTGATAATGTATTTCCCTTAGTCGCCTTGTACGACATCCACGGGAAAAAACGGACTGATTCTATTCTAGTCTGCCGGAAACCACACGGCCAATTATACTTTAAACAGCTTTAACTTACAAGTAACAAAATGTCGTTTGGATCTATTCTGCATAACAGGGTCCACTTAAACAATTACAATGAATATTAATTGTAAATATTTATTGTATTTACTTTATAATAAATAAAAATAAAACAATTAAAATATTATAGTAATTACAATAAATGTTTATAAATAATTATATTTATATTTTATTTATTGTAATTGTTTATTGTAATTACTGTAAATATTTTAGTTACTATAATTTTAATTTAATATTAGTAATATTTATAGTATAGGTATTATTTTTTTATTTGCAATGATAGGCATTTATGTTACATGTTATTGTTTATAAACCACACAAGTTGTTCATAAACAAACAGTAAGGAAAATTATACATAATATTTTTCATCTGTCATTTACTCGTACATTTTAATCGTAATTTCCGCGTTAATAAACCTGTTAAAAGTATGTTAAATGTGAACATTAAAGTGTTTTATGAGACAGCGTATGATATTGGTACTTTCATACTATCTGAAACTGCAATGATTTTTGTCAATCCCATCAAAATAATGGTTGTATAAAAAAAAAAAAACAATTTGCCTGACAAAAATTTATATTATATAAAAATTTGATGTTTTTTTTACATATAAAAAACGTGTTTTTTTTATTACGTCATACGTTAGATGACAAATAAGTATAATGTAGAACGGTTACCATATCCATATAACACGCTCTCAATATGAAATATCGCTCGCGCGTTGCCATCCCCGCTGCCAACACAGCAGCTCCTTCCTTCAGGATAGAGTTACTAAGTAGTACATTTTTAATATCACGCGTTAAGAAATAAAACTAATAGCAAGCTATATCTATATAATTTTTAAAAGAAAAAAAATGTACATGCATACAATGCGAAGCAAATGGCATGACAATTAATAAATTGACTATGGAGGGGTTTGACGTAAATCACATAGTTCAGTGTTACGTCAATACATATCGCGGAAAACTATGCTAATTGCATTTAGTATCAGTACACGTGTCAGATAAGATGTAATTATAATATATTATTTATAATATTTTATTTAAATTCTATAGCTCTATTGACCACAAACTAAGAGTCAGAAACAGTGTTCAATTACAATAAATAAACATACTTGATCGATTATTATATTGTATGATTTATTTCTTTAAAACAATAAAACAATACATACGATACGAAATAAAACTAAAGTACCTACCTAAAACTAAAATAAGTGTAAAAAGTTTGGCCCATGTGGCATCGTTCCCAAGAGGCTAGCAGCATTACCTCGCTGGATGGCTAAACCGATCCTTTGGGCGAGGAATGTGCCTAGATATTGTATAAGTAATGGATTGTGTATTGATATAGATTTTGTATTATTATTTATATGTTTTAATTGTATATTGTCTCTCACCGCCGATTACGAATTCCATCCGGTTACTCAAAGGCACCGGTTGACTGGAAGAGATTCACGGAATTCAGTGAATAAGTCCGCTCTTGCAAATATTATTTTATGTATGCGGCTTACTTCCTTTGTATCTTATTGCAATAATTTTTTATAAACAATAAATTATCTTTTCATAAGCAGTCGGATATGTTGATATTTATCCGATTTAAATTATGCTTATGAAAATATTAGATTTGCAATCATTATTTCATCTGTCAAAAGTGTACAATAAAACGCGAGTTCGATCTATTTAAAGTTTTGTAAAATACAAATACCTATTATTATTTAAATAGTTGTCTTAGTCAACTTGCCAAATAAATATTTTTTGAAAAATGGAAAAATCCCACCTAGGGAGGGCAGGTGAATTTTTCCATTTTTCAAAAAATACATATACCTACTTATAAAAAAATATATTGTAAAATTAATACCAAACAAAAAACAGTCTTCTAGTTTAATAAAATCAATACTTTTTTTATATATACCTACTATTAATTATTAAATTTCGATCAAAAACTGAACCGTTCAAGTGCGTATTACCGGAATACCCGAAATATCTAATAATATTGCTACTTCAGGAGCCTTGTTAGTATTATAACAGAGTGCATCACGTATGTTAGCTCGAAGGATGTTGATGAGGCTCTTACAGCTCAAAATCATAAAAAACATTATTTTAGTATTATTTTTTTATACTGATAAAATTAATATACAAATAACTTCCCACGACTATGTTTATCTTATCGTAAAACACATACTATCAATCATAATCTTCGAAACTAGTCCAGGAGAGAGTATTCACATATTTGTTACGTACACACTGCATATTTGTGATGCATTGTTTTACTTGTTTGTATCACATCGTTAACCTACTTTTCAAACGAGTAGTGTTATGCGTGCTAAAAGTGATTGATTAGAATGATTATTAGATAGAGAAGAAAGGAATTTAGCATTAAGTAGAACATGTCGTCAATTAATCTATATTTTATATGTATCAGGCGGGCAGGTTTGTCACATGGCGTGGTGTATAAAAACACTCCGCTAGGCCGCTCAGTTGCACATTCGCATCATGCTGCGTTTTCACGAAAGAAACTAGTACTCACAAAAGAAAATCTGTTAGATTTAAAAAATAAATTGTTGTATACAAACCTTGTACTAAAATAATAAAATAACACACACAAAAAAAATATCAATTTTTTATATGGGGGGGGGGGGGGGGGGGGGGGCTAACGAGCATGTGGGTTACCTGATGGAAAGCAAGCATCACCGCCCACAGAGATTCGCAACATCAAGGGGTGGCAAATCAGTTGGCAGCCTATACTTCTTCCATTCTTACTTTCTGGTTACCTCACTCGCTCACAGGAACACAACAACCCTCAACGGAATTGTTATTTGGCTGCGGTATTCTGTGAGATCAGAGGTACTTCTGGTGAGTGGTGGTCAGAGATGGTGGTAAGGGGGCTGAACCCCGTTTGTCAGTCAGTAAGGGGCACCACGTGCAGATGAGGCTGGCTTTGGTTCAAAGATGTTGATTCAAACTTGTTGCACTTTGGTGTACACCACAATTTTGTGCAGTCGTTCTGAAGTTATGTGCGTTTACATTTTGTCGATTCATTTTTACTTCATCATCAGGTCATTTTAGTCTCCACTACAGGAGCACGACCCTCTTTCGTCCGTCCCAGACAGGAGGATTTGGCCTACACTCTCCACGCTGGCCAGACGGGTTGGGGAGGCCTGATCGATATTTTATAATGTATTTCCCTTAGTCGCCTTGTACGACATCCACGGGAAGAGACAGAGTGATTCTATTCTAGTCTGCCAGGAAACCACACGGCCAACAACATTTTTACAACATGTATGTCATATGAAAAAAAAAGTTATTACAAACAAACTAATTTCACATCAGTCAGTGTTGACAGCGTGGTCTGACTGACGCACAAAATCATGTAACGCGTTGATTGATTTGTTTTCTATATGCGTCATCATTCCATCAGTCTGGCATCAGTATCAGACTGACGGTAGACAATCATGCCGCTAATCAATAAAATGTCTCCTTTCTTATCGTTCTGACGTAGTACCCGAATTTTAACTAGTAGTAGTAGTAGAACAAGTCTTTCCTAAATATTTTTTATACAACTAGGGTGCAAAACAAGCATAAGATCTGCCTGAGCAGTCATTTAGAGCTGGTGATCTATTCTGTCATTATGACCACTTTCCTATGGGAGCGGACATTTTGCGAAAACTAGGAGGTCATTATGACCCACTCTCACACATTACTGGTTAGTTTGTAAGAACCAATATTTAGCTTTTTATATACTACGCCGGATACCAATTAAAGCAGTCCGCCTGATGAAAAGCGGTTACCGTAGCCTTTATATACTTGTAATCTACTACAACAATACTGAAGCGTATTGTTATTTGACTGCGATCTGAGAGGTAGAGATGTTTCTCTAATCGGGCTTAACACACACTACCTCTTTTCCAGCAGAGCATCATTAGCTAGCCTGCAGATGAGGTTTTCTTTGACTTTAAATATGGCGGTGAGTTTCTTACACTTCCAAAAATACACTTTTTTCGTATTAGGATCAGGACGGGCCTACCCAGTGTTTATTTGTTCGATGGGTCGGGGTACAAATAGCTTTAGGAACCATTGACTTTGAAATACATACATAACAAATAAAGTTGGCCAATTAGACACCTTTCTTCAATTTTCTGCGGTGTGCCTTTGTTATTGTAAATATAAAGATAAGACGAAAATAAACTATTATCAGCTGAAACTAATCACAAATCTAAGGCTGATAACCTAGTAATAATGTAGGTAAATGACACAATAACACAAATAGTACTCTCATACGCAGTACTACCATAGTAGAGGTATAAAGCGGTACCTATATCAACTCTATACGACGAACTTAGTGGTCGAATGGTTAGCAATGGCCACTTTGACTCCGTGTTTGCGCCAAAGAAAAAATATTTGTGTGCATGAACATGTCTGTTTGTCTTTGTCGGGGTGTTTTCTATGTGTTATATGTATGTATTGAAAAAAAAAATAAGTATAATATAAATTATCTAGTACCCATAGGACAAACTTTGTTTAGTTTGGGACTAGATGGCCGTGTGTAATTTGTCCAGAAATTATTTATTATTTATTTATTTATACAGAAGCACAGAATAATACAGAAGTGTTGTAGACAACCGCTGCGTGACAATCCGCGAGCTTTGTATTCGCAATGTGCTCCCGTTGCGATTGGTGAATCTTAGAAATATGGTGACCGTCTTTCCTCCCCCTCACGTGATATTTAATCAACATATTATTTTACATAACCATTTTTGAGATTCACACTAATGAAGCCCTTATTTTTTAGGGTTCCGAACCTCAAAAGGAAAAACGGAACCCTTATAAGATCACTTTGTTGTCCGTCTGTCTGTCTGTCTGTCTGTCAAGAATTTCTATGTCGAGAATGCGTGGAGGTATCAAGCTGAAATTTGAACTGTATACTCAGGTCTACGGTCCCATGAAGTTAAAAAAAAATCAAACTGCTAAGTTTAAGTAGAAAAAAGTTACGGCCGTTTATTCAGCAAAAAACGCATATTTCGACACACTCAAGGGAATCAAAACCTATAGGGTACTTCCCGTTGACCTAGAACTATGAAATTTGGCAAGTAACATCGTTATAGACTACAAGTACAGGAATAAATCTCAAAACTATACATTTGTAAATAGATCTTAAAAAATAGGGGTCTATATTTTTTATAGGGTGTCGAAATTTCAAATTGAAACTACTAGTTCAAATGGGGTATCAAATGAAAGGGCTTGATGTACACATTGAAAAATATATTTTATTTATTTTTTGCGACGCATTATTTCTTATTTATAATGAAAAATATCAAATTTAATAATGATACTACGTACCTACGGAACCCTCGGTGGGCGAGTCCGACTCGCACTTGTCCGGTTTTTTTTTTTATTAAAAAGAGGACGTGTTATTTTCGTTTAGCCGACTCAACTAATTAATGGATATTCCCATATACGAAAGGTATAATACAGGTAACATTTAAAACCATTTAGCGGATGGGCGGCGTTTGTGTGAGTGTCATGATTTTATATGTTGAAGTTGTGATACTTCTTTATGTTTCTACTGTGGTACACCAGTGAAGATTGTGGGTCTTTGACATTCACCGATAGTGATGTATGGAGCGTTATCCTCTGATAAATGTTTAGTCACATAAAATGTATATTACTATACAACCACGATGTAGGATTTTTTTTATAATATAAATTGTAGCACTCGCGCGGTCATTGGCATATATAGAAACATTTATTTTATTTTATCTATGTATCATTTCTTACAATAAATATATATTTACGGACAATTTACACTGCGCCATCTAGTCCCAAATTAAGCGTAAAGCTTGTGTTATGGGTACTAGACAACTGATAAATGTACTTAAATACATTTTTTTTTTATCATCATCATCAGCCTGTATCTACCCACTGCTGGATATAAGCCTTCCCCAATGCTTTCCACCAGATACGATCCTCCGCCTTCCGCATCCAGCCGCTCCCAGCCGCTTTCTTAAGGTCATCGGACCATCTAGTAGGAGGGCGTCCAACACTTCGTCGTCCTATGCGCGGCCTCCACTCTAATAACTATTTTTTTTTTATAAATACATACTTAAAATACATAGAAAATACTCAGACCAAGACAAACAGACATGTTCATGCACACAAAGGTTTGTCTTGTACGGGAATCGAACCCACGACGGAGTCAAAGTGGCCATTGCTAACCATTCGATCACCGAGCTCGTCTAGAATAGGTACATCAATAGCAATATGGGGTGTGAGTCGCTACGATTTTTAGAGCCAAAGCCGACCTAACCCGCAACGTAACGTGGTGCATCCTGCTGACTAGCGAGAGAGGCTCTGGCAAAAGCGAGGTACAGTGATTTGTAAGTTTCCTGACTGTGGAAGACAGCAGCCAAATAACAATTCCCTTGAGGGTTGTTGTGTTCCTGCTAGTGAGGTCACCAGAAAGGAGTTGTTGTATTGGCAGCGGGGACAGCAGCGGCGCGCGAGCCATATTTCATGTTGTGAGCGTTCATATGGCTAATGGTAACCGCTTCACATCAGGCAAAAATGTTATAAAAAAAATTCACTACTTGATAGTACAAGGAGACCGTGACTGACTCTTTACACTACGTGACCAATTCGATCCCAATGTATAAGGATGAACTCCTTGATAGCATGCGGTAGTCAGTAGTACACAGAAAGGGAAGAAATACGTGTGAGCGATTCTTCTTATATTAAATACATGTATTCTTCTTATTCGGACAATCTTGGCAGAGTGACCGTGGTCATGGGCAGGTCATTACGAATGGCGGCTCCTATTATATTTCTCCATTTGGTTCTGTTGGAGGCATTGTGGGAGCATTCGGACATTTGAGAGTATTTTGTGAGAGACTTTTTGGGTGACTTTTGGGGTGTAAGTAGTTCATCGACATCTTTGAAGCAAAGTCAACCTCACCTGCACGTGGTGCACCCTGCTGACTAACAGAAGAGGCTCTGGCGAAAAGAGAGGAAGGGCGTAGAGTATTTTTTAAGCTGCCCGATTGAGGAAGAAAGTACCGCAGCCAAATAACAATTCCCTTGAGGGTTGTTGTGTTCTTGCGAGTGAGTGAGGTTACCAGAAAGAAAGGAGTTTCTGCGTCGGCAGCGGCGGTGGCAGCGCGCGAGCGATATTTCATGTTGCGAGCGTTAATATGGCTACGGTAACCGCTTCACATCAGGTGGGCCGTGGCTTGTCTGCCACCCGACGTCGTATAAACAAAAAAGAGACAATTAAATCTCCCCATCTGGTTGGAGAGCGGCCGCGGGGTCGCCTTCCACCTTGCCTTGGACTACAAGTAAACATGTATAGGCTACGATAATTGCTTCACTAACAACGGGCTAATCGTCTGTCGACGTATAATATACCCTTTTATCTGAATCCCTTACATCCAGACTATAATAAGCGACATTCCCGCATCGACAGACACCCAGATATTTCGGGAACACCGTGACTCACCCGTGTGTCATCCGGGCGTGCCCCAGTGTTGGAAATGTCTAATGAAATCCCAGTGTTTACACAAACTGTGTAGCTTACAATGTTTACTCGATTATCTCTATACAGTGTATTAGGTATGTCTAAAACTAAAGCAAAATATTCTACGATATTTTTTATACATCGCCACGTGCCAAATAAGTATCATCATCATCATCAGGTCATTTTAGTCTCCACTACAGGAGCACGACCCTCTCTCGTCCGTCCCAGACGGAAGGAGGATTTGGCCTACAGTCCTACACTCCCCACGCTGGCCAAACGGGTTGGCGAGGCCTGATCGATGTTTGATAATGTATTTCCTTTAGTCGCCTTGTACGACATCCACGGGAAGAGCCACACGGCCAAATAAGTATACGGCCCGTCAAATAATAAAGCAGGTACCGTGGCCATATAGATGTTTGCAAAGGAGTATTGTTAAGTTACACCCCATTTCTTTAGAATTTTTTTGGTTTTATTTCAAAGTTATTATTAGTTAAATCAAACCAATTTTTTTATGCCACTGACGTGAAAAACAAGCATAGGATTCGCTTAATAGTAGGCAGTTATGCTTATGTACGCTTTTAATCCTTCATTCGCATGTTTGTTACTCTACAAATCTCCTTCACGCCCTTTTTGAAGCTTTCACGTCGCATGCTAAGGAACCACTGGGGAAATTTAGACAAACAGTTAATTCTACAACTTGATGCTGTAAGGGAGAAAATCTCTCTGGAATCGAATAGTATTTCACTATATCGATTCTGATGTGTGACGGTGAATTTCCTGCTGGATGGTGGGCGATGCGATTGTCAATAATGCCGTGTTCTATCAATAATGAATCATTGCCATCAATACTAATAAATAAATATTGCTGAACAAATTATACACGGCCATTTAGTCCAAAATTAAGCAAAGTTTGTAGGTACTATGGGTACTGGATAATTGATATAATACTTAAACACATTTTTTTTGTAAATACATACATATAATATAAAGAAAACATCCAGACCAAGCTTTTTCTATATATTATATACATGTTCATGCACACAAATATTTGTCTTGTGCGGGGATCGAACCCGCGACTTAGGAGTCTAAGTGGCCATTCGACCGCCGAGCTCGTCAATCATGTGACGGGACTAGAGATGGGCAAAATTCCAGACACTTACGATAAGTGCCCAATAACAAGTACATGTAAATGCCCAATAAATGCCTAGTTTTGGGTATAAATAGAGAATTTATAAGTACCTTTTAGACATTTATCGTAAATGCCCGGCATTTTGCCCATCTCTAGACGAGACTAATGAATGGAAAGCAATAAATGTTATTATGTTCGTGATATAACTGTAAAAGCATTGCATGAAACCACGTGAAAGTTTTGTAACATATTATTTTATGCCATTTGTTATGTATGACAGTGTGGAGCTTGAAGCTTTGTTGCGTGCGCCAGTCTAATTACAATCGAATAAATAATTCAAGAGAACGATTCCATTATTTATTATTATTTCCACCCACGTATACTTGGGTGTATTCCACTTTATCCATTGCGTATATCCATTAATCTGAGGGATCGAATCCGGAACGAAGAAATTGGACGGAGAACCAAAGTTGTAGACATAGCATTGAGAGTTTGCAAGCTGAAGTGGCAATGGGCCGGGCACATCTGCCGAGTAAGTAGGACTGAGCGCGTAAGGCGTCTAAGGCTCCGTTCGCACAGACCGGCTCATAGAGGAGAGCAGATTTTGGTGGCATTTAAAACAGAGTTGTGGGTCATTGGCATAAGGTTTATTTTTCATAGTTAATTGAATCAGGTGTTATTTTGCGGAAGTCAAATTTACAGGCAAAAATTGCCTGTTTATTTTTCAAATTCAGTTCTTTTGTTATATGGGAATGCTCGAGAGCCAATGTGGATTTTTAAAGTAAACCTTATGCCAATGACACAAAACTCTATTTTAAATGGATCCAAAACCTGATCTCCTCTCCGAGCCCGTTTTTTTTGTGAACGGACCCTAAGCGTTAGACGTCCTCCTTCTAGATGGTCTGATAACCTTTAGAAAGCAGCTGGATGCGGAAAGCGGAGGATCGTATTTGGTGGAAAGCATTGGGGAAGGCTTATATACAGCAGTAGGTAGATACAGGCTGATGATGACGACGATGATGATGATATCCATTGATTGATACCCATTGCCTATCCCCTTCACCTCTATGAGTGGTTTAAGTTACTTTGCTTTGTTGGCATTAATCACTCATCGTATTTTAAATACTATTTTCGTTATCTCATCTACTTCTAACGAAAAATTAAGGATTTTTGACGTGACAACGTCTTATAATTCGATGGAGCCGGCTGCACGCACGAAAAAACATGACGTATGCGGCGTTACCTCGCTCTGAGGCGTTCCATTAAAAAAATCTTTTGAAAAATGCAAATATTCCATCAGTATTTTCTAATGACGTTGTCACGTTCAACTATCGTCAGTAAACCGACTTTACAGACGACCGAATTTTTTATATTAAAAAAAAAAACAAGTGTCAACAGTCAAGACGATTAAATTAAAGTCACTTTCATCTATCGCCTTCACCCAATTAAAGGTTAAAATATTTGGGCTTCGTTTATGTTCGTCAAACATGAAAATGTTACAAACAGTATGTAAATATAAAGAAATGCCAATTCGACGCAATTGACAACAGTCACAGTTTGCTTTAATGGTTAGTTAAGGCGATTCTTTAAAGTAAATGATACAATTCCTCAACATTCTTTTTTCATTCGTTCATTCAGACGAGTTCGGTCGTCGAATGGCCAATTTGACTCCGAGGTCGCAGGTACGATCCTCACACATGACAAACATTTGTCGGCATGAACATGTGTGTTTGTCTTGTTGTGCGTGTTTTCTATGTATTATATGTATGTATTTACAAAAAAAAAAATATTTAAGTATCAGATATCTCAGTACCCATAGCACAAGCTTTGCTTAGTTACAGACTAAATGGGAGTGTATAATTTGTGTAGGAATATTTACATTTATTTATTCTGTCATCATTCCCTCGTTCTTTTCCCATTATTTGGGGTCGGCGCAGAACGTCTTTTGCTTCCATTCACTCTTATCTGCCCTCATATCTACAGTTACCCCATTCGTACCCATATCATGTCTCACACAATCCAACCATCTCTTTTTTGATCTTCCTCTTTTCTCCTCTCCTTTTTAATTCCTCAACTTTCTGTATCCTATCAAAACTATTGAATCAATGTTCATCTTACTAATATTAAAGGCTTAAAAATATTTATTGCTCTCTAGTGTAAATAGTGTATTGCTCTCTATATATATATATTATCTCTATATATGTAAATAGTGTAAGTAATGTGTTCGCGAGCGAAATCATGATTAGTTAAATATATATAATTTCAATTAAATCAACTTCATTGGCATTATAATTTAGATATAAAGGCTGGCAACGGATCGGCGACCCCTTGGTGTTGTTGGTCTCCTTGGATGGCGATGATTGCTTTCCACCAGGTGACCCACTTGCTCGTTTGCCCCCTTCTCATATAAAAAAAGGATATAAAAGAATATTTGAAAATGATAACCAATAATTTTATGCGTTATTTATTTATTAAGTCGCATAGTAATACAAAAATAAAAAAAATAACAGTAATATCATTTCACTGCCATTTCTTATTATTTAAATGATATTCAAAATGAAAAGTTGTACATTTGTACTTAATATATTAATTTTATTATTGTTTTAAAGTACCGCGTATTCGTTTGAAGTGTACTTACTGTTGATATATACTGTGGCTCAGGTCAGAGACATGACAAGGTAATGTAAAGGTACATAATTGTTCAAGCTGATATGTATGCATCCTCAATGTCAGCTTTGAGTGTTTGTGTTATGAATGCAAATGTTTAATTTTACTTGTAGATAATTAAAATCGCGACAAAATGTTATAATTTCTTTATGTATGTACTTAGAGATATATGTAGTATATGATTTATTTGCACGACACAGTGTACCTACTGGGAATGCAATCAAAAAATTGTTTATAAACCTTGTAGGTACTAACAAGGCGGCCTTATTTAGTAGACTTATCTATGTATGTAATCTGTTTATTCATATATCCATTTATAATGCTATAAATATGAAGGTGTGCATGTTTGTTTGTATGTTTATCCGTCTTTCACGTCGAAAGGTACTAATGGTATGATATAATTTATTATAGGAACAGTTTAGGAACTAGAGAATGACATAGGCTACTTTTTTACCTAGAAAAACATCTTATTGACACGTTGGGGATATTTTAATCATGACTGTGCGGGCGTAGCCTATTATTCTGTGCCGCGGGTAACAGCTATCAAAATAAATACACAAACAATAAGTAGACAAGTATACAGTACAAAGGCAGACTCATCTCTGTAATAGATCTCTTCCAGTTAACCTGCTGTGCTGAAAAGGATTTTAAATTGGCTTAACTTACTTTTTATTAGCAAGAGCTCTATGCGTCGTTGCGCGTGACAGTTTATTCGATCACATAAGTTAAGAAACATCGACGACAGCTTGTCCATGGAAGCCAATGGAAGGGTTTATTTATCTCGACCTCCACCGTGCTTCGGAGGGCACGTCAAGCCATCGATCCCGGCTGTTGCCATTATGGATGACAATCGTTAAGTCAGTGATTTTTAACGTAACGCGGGTTGAACACTGGCCTCCGCCAACCTGCAGTTGAGCAGCGTGATGGAGTTTGCTCTAAACCCCTTCAATTGAGGGGAGACCCATATCTCACCAGAGGGATGAATAAAGGTTGACAACGACGACTTTTTATTAGTGAGAACAAAAACATAACACATTTTGTACGGTTATGGATTTATCTTTATTGCTGCGTATTTGATTTGATCTCTCTTAATCATTTATAATGTTTAAATACAGATAAGTCGATTAAAATATTTTGTCAGTAATAATAGTCACAACTTTTAGCATTAACAATGGACATTTGCTTACTTTGTATTTGCGAACATGACAGAGCTTTATATAATCATCATCATCATCATCAGGTCATTTTAGTCTCCACTACAGGAGCACGACCCTCACTCGTCCGTCCCAGACAGAAGGAGGATTTGGTCTACACTCCCCACGCTGGCCAGACGGGTTGGGGAGGCCTGATCGATGTTTAAGGGTTCGTTCAAACAAACCAGCGCGAAGAGTAGAGCACATTTTGGATGCGTTTAAAATTTTATATCAATGTCATAAGGTTTATTTTAAAAATCCACATCGGCTCTCGACCATTCTCATGTAACAAAAGAGGTGAATTTAAAAAATAAGCCTTATACCAATGACCTAAAACTCTGTTTTAAACGCGCTCTCCTCTCCGAGCCGGTCTGTGCGAACGGACCCATATAATGTATTTCCCTTAGTCGCCTTGTACCACATCCACGGGAAGAGACGGAGTGATTCTATTCTAGTCTGCCGAAAACCACACAGCCAATATATTTTATATATACAATAGGCTTTATATAATATAGAGTTGGATCTTACTCGTCGTCGTGCTCGTCGTCTCTGCGTTGAAACTCTATCGTCACTGACACATTTGCTGTTTAGCTCGCACCGATTGCAACGAATCGCTGTTCTTAAAAATGACATGGTCTTTTATATGTTTCTCATTAAGTTCAAACTTCGAGTGTTTTTAGAACCTATACTTTTGTCGATCGTTTTTGTAATTTATAGTACGATTTTTACGATGTTTGCCGACGTTAATTAATTATTCTGACATCACTATTAAACAGCCGAAACAAACTATCATTCGGTGAGCTATGTATAAATCAAATATACGACGTGTATGTATATTAAATAAATAAATATTTCTGGACATTAACACAGCGCCATCTAGTCCCAAATTAAGCGCAAAGCTTGTGTTATGGGTACTAGACAACTGATAAATGTACTTAATACATTTTTTTTTTGTAAATACATACTTATAATACATAGAAAACACCCAGACCAATACAAACAGACATGTTCATGCACACAAATGTTATTCTTGTGCGGGAATCGAACCCGCGACCTCGGAGTCAAAGTGGCCATTGCTAACCATTCGACCACCGAGCTCGTAATTTAATATTATAGTATTCTTATCTACCAATGACGTTATAAATACAGTAAAAAATGCTACAAGCGTCAAAAAAGTACAACCGAAAAGTGCCCCGATTGTCTCACCTCCCAATTAGTTCGCAAAAGCAATCCGACGAATCTGACATTTGTGACAATTGATCGAAATAGATAAAAAAATACCGGCATCTGTATTACGAAAACGCACAGTGTATGTTGATAAAGTAAATAAAGCCCAAGGGATGACATATTACACGAAAAAGCACAATAATATTTGATGATACTTCGTTAAATCATATTCACATTACTTTCTCATAGCTTGTTTCATATCATTTTTTAATCTACCTGCCCGTATAAGCTCTCTGTTATACTTCGTGGTACCTACTTCGTTGCTATATTGATATTAAAATTACGTAATATCACCAAGGCTTGCCTGGATAAGAACAAAGGTACACAGACGTCCGACGTTATGTATTATTACAGTATAAGGAAGGACGGCCAAGAGGACATATTTGTATGTTCGTCAATGATTATTTAGATAACGTGTACGTATGAGGAAGGCGTGACGACATCTGGTTGGAAAAGAAAACAAAAATAATAGAGACTGCCAAATACAGCGTGTTTGAGGATGTAACACCATAGTTATAAAAAGCAAGCTTACTCCCGCGCCTTCGTACGTATCTCGGTATCCCATAGGAATTTTAAATCCTTGCCTATATCTTAATAGCCAACTGTATGGCAAATTTCAACCCTTGATTTAAAATCTTGTTGTTGATTAATTAAAATGTAATTACAAAAAAGAAGATGAGAAGCTCGATGGCGTGCTTACGCATGTCAGTCTAATCAAACACGCAAGTTGAGCAACGTTGACCATAGCCTGTGCATGGATGGGTTTAATTATCCCGAGCTCCTGCTGTCGGTCCCAGCTGTTGCCATTACATGACAGTCGTTAACCAAGTCAGTGGCCTTTAGGCGGCTTGAAAACACTGGCCTCCGCTAACCCGCAGCTAAGCAGCGTAGTGGAGTACTCTCTAAAACTCGCTTTAGTTGAGGGGAGACCTGTATCCCAGCAGTGGGATAAGTAAGGGTTGACGACGACGGCAACATAAAATTATATAAACCACTTTCGACTGCAAACTTTGATTTGTCGAGCATTTAGGAGCTAATAACGTTACAGACAGGCAAAATCACAAAAAAGTGTACAACTTTATTAACACTATTCTTTTAAATCGCTTTAATTTTTTTAATAAAATATTTTAAGACGCCATGAGAGGTGATATACGTACAAATAGGTACGATTATATATATATATTTAAAATGGTAATATATTTAATACTTCGGAGCTCCTGCAGTTCGCAACGGGGGTCGCTACGTGCAATACCCTTAATATTACTAGAGTACATATTGGTGGCTTTATATAGTAATGAACCGACTAATTCTTTTGTTTACATTCCCAACCTTTTTTGTTCGCGGACCACTACGAGGTTTCTGTTGCGTGTAGGGTCCCCAACTATAAATCCATTATTCTATACGTCGAGATTTGTGTATTTTGTATAATAGTGCTCAATCTCGTTCATTATAGCTTTGTAACACGGACCACAATTTACCATTCACTGATGGTCCGCGGACCACCGGTTGGGAACCTCTGGCTTACATCAATCTGCGTGGATGGTTTCAAATATATGACGAAATGCGGAACATATCAACCCACAAGGAAATTGTTATTTGGCTGCAGTATTCTGTGAGATGGAGGTACATCCCTAGTCGGGCAGCTTACAAATACGCTGTACAATTCCTCCCTTTCGCCAGAGCCTCCTTCGCTAGTCGGTAGAGGGCACCATGTGCAGGTGAAGTTGACTTTGGCTTCAAAGATCCAACGATACAAGCGATTCTGCCAAATTTCAACTCAAACCTATATAGGGAAGTGTCCCAAATTAAACTTGCAAGATTTATTTTCTGGACAACAGACATGTTCATGCACACTGTGTACAGCACACAAATGTTTGCCTTGTGTGGGGATCGAACCCGCGACCACGGAGTCACAGTAGCCGTTGCTAGCCATTCGACCACCGGGCTTGTCGATCTAAATAAAAGCTATTAAAGGGTCCAAATCATAGCGAGGCCGTCCATTATGTATCGTTCTACTACGTTGTACTACTTATTGTTTATACTGTGGTTCCACGTAGCATTTTAACGATCTGTGTAAAATTATAGAGGTAGTAAATAATACTAAAAACAATTTATAAGTTTCTGTACGTCATTTAGCTAAGTAGCCATTATGAGTACAATCATCGTTAGCTAAGCAGTAAGTAGAGTGATTATTGTAATTGTTATTAGAACATAGTCGTTTAGTAGTTGACTAACTTTTTAGTCACGCGTCATGGTCATTGGGTTTGTTTTCAAATAATAATGTTTAACTAAAACAAATGACTGTGCTGTACGCGAAATGAGTTATAACGGGAATAGAGAAAAAAAAATATTTTCAACATTACCCTGCATGGAATAAAATCAAAATTCCAAAGTTTAATTTCCTCCCTTAGATCCTCTTTCGGGTGGCCACTGTAAAAATAGATCTATCCCTACTAATCTTAATATATAAAAATTTCGTGTCACGTTGTTTGTCCGCGATGGAATCCTAAACTATTAGACCGATTTTAATAAGATTGCACAGTGTGTGCAAAATTGTATTAAAATCGATAAGATAGTTTATAACTCATCGGAAAAATTTACGTAATTTTTTTAAAGGCGACACGACGTTCGCCGGTCTACCTAGTATTTAATAAATATGAATGTGAGTTGGTTTGTTACGCTTACACGCCGGAACTACCTAGCCGATCATCATCAAACTTTGTACACATATTCTCAAAGGCATTAGGACTAACATAGGATACTTTTTATATAAAAAAAAGTAAACACGGACGAAGCCGCTGGTGGCAGCTAGTGTATACTAAAATATAAGGAACAGATGGGAAGATGATATCTGGCTAAAATTAAGACTTCGATTATTTCTGTGACCGAAGCATTAGAGCCATCTCGGTCTAGAGTTGCATGAGACAGAACACAATGGAGAGAATTGAAGGAGGTCTATACCAAAAGGCACGCTGAACTGCGGGACATCTATTCCCGTGATACAGGTTCTTCGGATACCTAGTACGGGCGCCAGTTCTTCAAAACAAAGTTTTTTCAAAATGATTTTATGTAATAACGAATTTGTCTCGTTACTAATTGACACGATAATAGTATTATTTAAGGTAACTATTGTTTTTTGTGGAGAAAAATAAACGATTATTATTATCTTATAATAGTCTAAAAACCCAAACACATTTTTATCAATCAATGTACCCAAATTTCGTCAAAGTTAGTCCTAAACTATAAGCAATGCTTGTACTATGGGTACTAGATAACTGACACAATACTAGAATACATTTTGTTTTTGTAAATACATACATGTAATACATAAGATAAATACATAGAAAACATCCAGCTCAAGACAAACAGACACGTTCATGTACACAATATTTGTCTTGTCCGGGGATCGAACCCGCGACCTCGGAGTCAAACTGCCATTGCTAGACATTCGACTACCGAGCTTGTCCAAATGACGTTATTAAAATAGCTTTTTATTAATATTTTTTTAAAATACAGTCGCACTATATATGATACCTATCAATAGAGATCCATATTGAAAGGTTTCTTTGTCACCTGTACACTTTTTTGTCATTTTGCAATTTTATTTTATTTTTAGATTTAATTAAAGATGCTGCTCATATCGCAGCTGCCAAACAAGATAGATCTAAGCTTGTCTGGGTTTAAAGCTAGGTTCACACGCGACGGATATTATATTTTTGTTGTTAAGAAAATCTTTTGCTTGCATGGTTTTGGTTTATCCAATTGTAATTTACATGTAAAATAAATTATATGTAAAGAAGACTCCTCACAAGAAATTGTCAAAATTTGCAGCAACAATTTTCTATTAATATTTCAATGTCTAACACTCGCCGTGTCAAAACGAGACTAATTGGAGGATAAATAATGTATTGCAAGAATGATAATATATTTACGTTGAAGCTGTGATGTGACAACGCTGCATGTTTGTAATATATCGCTCACTTTCTTTATGTCATTCACAGTTTACATTATTACAATAGTAAGAGTAAGTATTAACTGAAACAAAAAACCTGAACGTGTTAGAAATTATTACCTAAATAGGGGAAAATGATTTAAATTAATATTTTTTCTCCCTAAATTGAAATACTACATATAAATAAATAAATAATCTTCTTATATCAGTCGCACAACAGATGTAATTCTAATGACACTATGTACATTGAAATTCGTCAAACGATATTCTGTAGAGCGTGCCTAAGAATTAGACATGATACAATCGCTCGAAAAACATTACCGGTCTTTCTTCTGGAATTCGGAAAAAACATGTTGTATCGATCAGTGTGCTACACTGTGGAGGAGTTTGCTATGACTCTGAAGTTTTGTTAATTTAATTCGTCAAGCTTGTGTCGTTTAGGCATAATATTCTGTTATCCGTTCTCGATCAGTGTGAATGTACTCGTAGCTTAAACTTTATGCTAGCAAGTTTTTTGCTTAGTTTGGTGAGCATAACTGGTCACATGGACAACGGACGCGACGGAGTGGAGATAATTAGGGGTATCCTGTGGGATTGTAGGGCAGGTGGCAGATTCTACCCATATGGACTGGATATAGTATATTTTATCGGTCATTGACTGCATTTTTTATACGAAGCCGAAATAGAAGTCAGGTTTCTTAATTTTACTAGAAAACATATCTACATGACGATTAGCATGTAGATAGGATCGGCAGTCTCGTGGTTGAAGTTCTAACCCCCCCCCCCCCCCCCCCCTCGATTGATGGGAGACCCGTGTCACAGCAGAAGGATGAATATGAGCTGACCCTGATGTTTTTTTTATACTACGTCGAGTGGAAGACAATAAACACATTATTAATAAAAGTCATAGAAGACAATATCACTGGGCTGTATGTCCGCCTGAAGTGATATTGTCTTATATGACTTTTATTAATAATGTGTTTATTAGAATATTTTTTTTTTACATTTACAACATTGCGTTACGAATTTACTACTGTAGTTAAGTTAATCCATATTCGGTACAGAAATGGAGCGTGGCTGTGTCATAGACACGGCTGTTGTTGTGTAAATACGTTATATGTACTAAAAATATCTCAAAATGGCAGCGCTTCAGGCAGTAAGGACTATGGAACATCGCGTGCTCCCTGGCACGCGATGTTCCATAGTCCTTACTTAGCGTAATAAATTCTTCGATCCTTCATCTATCAAGTGGTGTGATTGAATATTGGATGGATAGATTTGGAGCTGTAACACCAAACTGTATCCCCCTATTTTGTTATCATTCGATTTTTTGAATTGCCTCCATGAAAGCAATTTTAAAGATTCACGCAAAAAAAAAAAAAAGATTTGTTCATGCTAGATTTCGCATGATATTTTCTAGACCGACATACGGAAGTGGGTTCACACATCCTTTCCGTCCTATAGATTACTGCACTCATAATACTGTTTTATAAATGTGTGTAAAAGAATATGTAAAAGAACCAGTTTATTTTATTTGTGACAAATTTCGTTTCTTTTCTGCGACAATGATTATTTTCGGTCACGCAAGAGCTATTTTTTTTTCAATACCGACATTACTTTCGATATATGGTACTTAAGAGTATTATTTTATGGATAAGGTCAGAAGGCGGAGTTATTCCATATGACAACTCTTTCAATCAATAATTCAGTACTATTTATTCTTATGGGCTATATTTTTTATTTCATCTAGCGGTGCGTTATTGTAGTACTTCTTTCTTCTTTGTCGCTTCATTTTTGCTAGAGTGGTCGTCAGGAGCTGACAGGACTCGCCTTACGATGTCTCGCCACCTCTGCATGCTGGTCGTCAATCGGGTACAATTGTGGCGCCCACCGCCGCCTTCACCTGATTGGTCCAACATATTGGGGATCTGCCCCGTGGTCTTGTGCCTTCAACCTTCCCCTGTACAATAAGTCACTCTATGGAGTCGTTTCCGCGGCGACTAACATGTCCAAAGAACCGCAAAATACTACTCTACTCCCAGGTGGATAGACGTTCTTTAATTCCAAGTTCAGCAAGGATGGAGGAGTTTGTGCGGAATTCAGTCCACGAAACTCGGACCATCCTCCTCCAACACCACATTTCCAAGGCATCAATTTTCTTTGTCTCCGTCCGTCGTATAGTCCATGTTTCTGCGGCATATAAGAATATAGGAATCACCAACGATTTGACGAGCCGAATCTTTGTGGCTTTTGTGATGGTTCTATTGGCCCATATTTTCCTGAGCTTTTAACTTCATCTATACAGCCCCCTTGATTTGACATAAGAGCCTCAAAATAAATGTAGGATTGTACGACATCGCAGTTCGCGATTTTGTTTATGTTCTGTAAGTTGTTTTGGGCTCTGTCTACAATCATTATCTTGGTTTTGCTGCGGTTTATCTTCAAACCAAAGTCTAGGCTTACACTTTCCATTTTTGGGAGAAGTTCTTCCATGCGACTACTACTAGCGGCAAAAATGGTGGTATCGTCGGCATATCTGAGATTAACTATCTTGTATCCACCTATCGTTATGCCATCTGTCCAGTCTTCAAGGGTTATACGCATAATTAGTTCAGTGTATGTATTGAACAAAAGTGAAGATATTATGCACCCTTGTCTGACTCCAGCACTTGGATGAAAGCTATTTGACAAGACCTGGTCTGTTTAACTGATGCGGTTCCATCTACATAGAGGCGTATCAGTAAGTGCACTAAGTGTTTCTGTGTACCCATTTGCAGTAATGTGTCCCATAATTTTTGCCATTTCACCGAATCGGTGAGTCAATCGGTCATTCAAAAGTCAACAAAGGAGATGAATATTGGCTTGTTGAACTCACGAGACTTCTCGATGATTTGTCGGACAATAAGTATTTTCTCACGGGTCCCTTTACCCTTGACAAATCCTGCTTGCTCTGGTGCTAGTTCATTGACTGGAAGTTTTTGAGCTGTTCATTAAGGATGTGTAACATGATCTTACTAGCGTGGGATATTAGTGCAATAAGACGGTAATTAGAGCATTTCTTTGTTGAACCCTTTTTGTGTAATGAAATGAATACCGTTTGAATCCATTATTTTGGCCAAATGCCTGTTTGCAATATAATGTTACAGAGTTTGTGAAATATGGTCA
The DNA here is from genome assembly GCA_937001555.2 of Hypsopygia costalis. Lineage (NCBI taxonomy): Eukaryota > Metazoa > Arthropoda > Insecta > Lepidoptera > Pyralidae > Hypsopygia > Hypsopygia costalis. The sequence continues at coordinate 2,865,750 of OW443340.2, read as the reverse complement.
CACCAATCTCCCCCAAGGCTCTTATGGTTTCAATAGGAATCTCATCTTTTCGGATGGCTTTTCCATTCTTAAGATGGTAGATGGCTGTTCTGACTTCTGATATGAGAATGTCTGGCTCTTGCTCGGTTTCATCATTGGGTTCCGTTCTAGCAAACTCGTCTGACTTTTTGTCTAAGAACAAAGACTGACAGTAATCCTTCCAAATAGTTGATATGCTCTCTAACTCACACTGTACTCTGCCTTCACTATCTTCAATGGCACAGGAATTTGATGTCAGTATTTTGGATAAAGGACGAACTCAATGTCAATATTTTTGTTTTTTTCAATAATATGCTCTTATCTTGTTTACTTACAATTGGAGTATTTGGCAATACATATTTGTTTACGATGTATGTTTTATCGATGGTACTGGGTATGTCATACAGTATTTTCTGGAATATTATTATGTTCTTCTAAAATATTATTAACTTTTCAATAAAATTAAACTAACGGTTACTTAAATCTGTCATGTTGCCATGTCTTCATGTTAAGGGTTCCCAGATCTGTTTTCCTCGCACAATTAAGAATGTTTTATTTGTCTAATCGATTCATAATAATATGATCTTTAATTTTAGGATTTAAGATTTATTAAGTTTCACCAAGTGCTTATGTCATTTAATAAATCTTCAAGTATCATGAGTGACCCTTCCCGGGTTTGCATGGCAGAAAAGCAGCCCCCAGTCGACATGGTATGGTTTATTTGGACATTTTCAACAATCATCATGTTTTTAGGCAATTTACACAAAACGTTAATGAATTATATACCTAAACCTTCCATATGAATTTGTCAATTGAATCAATCCGAAATAGATTATGATAATCAGATGTAAGCTTTAAAGCATCACACGGTTCAACAAATTGATTTACTATGAAAGATGCAAAAATGAAAGTGAAGTCGATTGAATTCACTTTTACATTTACAAAATTCAATTTTGTTGCTTTATCCAAATTGAATGGCAAAAGTGAATCGAGGATATATAATGGATCAAAAAACGTTGCTATTTTTGCACTCAAATTTACACTTCCGTGTAAAATTTTACGTAGATACAACTGGCGTCAATTTTATTTGCATTTTAGTACATGAGATATGAGTCTTAGTAGTTCATTTCTGTATAAAAATTTTCTTATAGTTGAACTATTAGGTTATAATAGTTGAACTAACAGTTGATTTTAGCCGATTATAAGATGAAAGATTGTACTAATCTTACGAGTAAATTAGTAGTACTCGTCCATGCATACTGGTTAGTAATAAGTAATTTTCCTGTGTTTATTTAAATTTTTAAATAATGCATATTATTTAGGTACTACTTACAGACAAGGAAAAGTATTCATAAAACAATTAAGATTAATACTTTATAATAAAATATAACTTTATCTAAAAATCCAATGTAGTGTTTTAAGTAGTTAGCAACTTTGGTAACTTTAACTATTTTGCCACAATAGTGCATTTTTATAAACATTTTCACTACTGCGCTTATACTCGTAGTCTCACTACTTCTACGCTTGAACTATTCCAGTGTACTACATAGAACGTGGGAAATTACAATATCGAGAGTTATTATCTACTAATATGCAATATAGTTGATAGAGATATCCCTATCACACGGCCACTATGAGAAGCTCGATAGCATCGTTGCGCGTGTCAGTCTAATCGATCACGCAAGTTAAGCAACGTCGAACGTATCCTGTCTATGGATGGATTTATTTATCTCGAGCTACTCCGTGCTTCGGAGGGCACGTTAAGCCGTCGATCCTGGCTGTTGTCATTAGATGACAGTCGTTAAGTCAAGTTAAGGCCTATAGGCGCGCGGCTTGAAAACACTGACCACCACCGCCAACCCGCAGTAGAGCAACGTGATGGAGTACGCTTTAAACCCCTTCGATGGAAGGGTGACCCGTATCCCAACAGTGGGATGACTATGGATTGATGTATATGCAATAAAAAAATATTCATAAAATAATTAAGAGAAATAATTATAAAAGTCTCATTACTTTTACGCTTGAACTATACAGGTGCATTACTTGGAACGAGGGAAATAATAATACCTTATGTTGTTGAACAAGTCATGCAGTGACACAGAACTCGATTGCCGTAAATCGTAAACAGTCGATGCAAACTGGTTAGTTTAATTGTTGAAACCTTCGTTTAATCCTACGCAAGTAACTTGTCTAATAAATTGTTTCAGTTGTTTTCGCACAAAGATATAAAGATATGAGTATTATCTAGATTGAAACAAATCGTGGCCTAATTTTTGCGATAGTGGGATTTACATCAGACAGCGCCTATCTACAACAGTACAGTCACGCATTCTAACATTCTTCGGCCATATAACTCGTCGTGCAGATGACTCTATGGTGCGTCTCGTAGTCCAGGGTCATGTTGAAGGCACCAGACCACGTGGTAGATCACCCATGAGATGGACAGACCAGGGGTTCTACCGCAGAAGCTGAAGCCAATTACCATCAGATTTTTTGAATGCGAAATTGAAACTAATTATTATATTGATGGTAAATATATTTAGTTCAAGTGGTATAAACCCTAGAGCTCTATCTACTAAGCTGAAGATATTGGTCAATAACTTTAAGCTAAGACCAATTTATGGAATCAAAGATTTCGGTGGTAATCGGCTTCAGTTTCGACGGTAGGGCCACAGATCAATGCCGGAACTGAGTGTTCGGTTTGCGAGTTCACCAGGAAAGCTGCAGTCCGCGATGAATGGCGCTGCATTATCAAAATGATCACTCATCGTGATTCATAATGATGACCACGACCACTCTGGCAAGAGTGTACCGACTAGGAAGGGATTTGCATAAAAAGATAAAATTTAAGTTGAGTGACGATATTGAATACACCCCTTCAATTACGTCCTGCAATCTTTGTCTGTAAGAAGAATTAGTTGTTAATAAAAAAATACTGTATTTCTTTAATCATTTCTTTTAATTTGACGAGCACGGTGATCGAATGGTTAGCAATGGCCACTTTGACTCCGGGCTCGCGGGTTCGATTTCCGCACAAGACAAACATTTGTGTGCATGAACATGTATGTTTGTCTTGGTCTGGGTGTTTTCTATGTATTTTAAATATGTATTTACAAAAAAAAATGTATTTAAGTATATTTATCAGTTGTCTAGTACCCATAACACAAGCTTTGCGCTTAATTTGGGACTAGATGGCGCTGTGTAAATTGTCCAGAAATATTTATTTATTTAATTCATTAAGATTATTGAATTATAAGACTTTTTTAGAATTTACTCGCAATGACTAATTTATACAAAATTATCTTCACCGATGGTGTAATTTTACCCTTTTATTGGTATAGGCATAATAGTTGCCAGTCGATTCTTTCAAATCGGCAAATACTTCGCCACGTCGGAAAAACTTATTTTCAGGGTTTAGTATTTTTTTATTTGCTTAGAAATACAGTCAGTCTACTATTATCCACTTTTAATGCTCCGTGCGTCTATGTTTGGCGTAGAGTGTGGTTCAAAAGATAAGTGCAACAAGTGAATCTCCGGTATGTAGGTGTTAAAATACTCGTGTGATGCTATTATCAATGCTCGGGTGTGTTTAAATAATACATAGTAGCAAATGCGATCGTGATGGCAAAAGCACAATGTTGCGCAGTTAAAGATTAAATTATATTATTAACTAAATACTTTACGATTAATAGTAAATAATTAATAGCAATGTTGATAAGTAGTTAACCAATAACACACTTACATCACAGTATTACTATTTGCTTTTAAAACTGTGCTTACATGATGACACTTAAATGACTTTAGAAATTAATTATAGGCTTCCTGTGATTGTATAATTCTGATAAAGAAGTTGTGATATTAATGTATTATATTATTGAATTATACTTTGTATTTAAGTGTCTTATATATGTGTTATATTATAAAACGCCAATAAAATTACTTCTTCCTTTTTTTTCCTTTCTTGCAAGTTATATTTATAAAACTTTACATATCTATTTATTGTGTAACTAAGTACCAAACTACACAATTACTAGTCAATACGTGCATTTTTTTTAATTACTTTACCTGATTGACTGATTACTCTACTCGAATCTAAGAGATAGGAATTAATATAAAAAGATAACTGATAAGACAATAGATACTTTTTACATACAAACATGCTATACAACTTAGAATATACGTAGAACAATAAAATTGTGATGAATTTTTAGTGTTCAAAAGATGGTGCTTACAGGTATAGATTTAATTAACAATGAACAAAAAACTGTCAAGTAAATCTTTTAAAAATAAATAGAGAACATACAAAGAGCACGTGTATTCATGTCGTAGTTAATAACTAAAAGTGTCGACATCAATGTAGTCGGTTTTATTTTATTTTAAGGAAAATTTCGCTCAATAAATAGATTTAATAAGGTAAATTAAACTATATTACATTCCATTTGTCATTTACAAATTAAAAAAGTTATTACGTTAATGATGTACTAGACTAGTTTATTTAAGTCATAATCATAATGACAAACTAGTAGGTTTTTCATTACGACTTATTTAAGAAATTACTATAACAAAACTATAATACAAAATTCTATTGTATACTATATAAAAGTGTTTCTAGATAGCGTAGGTTCAACTTGGATCTAGCTACCATTCAACATTATTGCGGTTATCATAATTTGAAATCAATTTAAGTGTATTTTTATGCAAAAGACAAATTTCTAGAAAAACTGGTTTGAACACGTTATGTGATAGACTTAAAGTCAAATGCAGAATTTCTGAATTCATTATGTTTACTATCTTCTGAGTTCTGACCTATTGTCCATTAGTTAATGGTTTTAATTTCTAACTTTCAAGAATTGTTTGCATTCTTGGACAAAGCATGTGGCTTGGTCTCTTTATCAGCGTACCTTTGTTCAGTTGCAAACAAAAGATCTGCGTTATTAGTTCTCAAGACGTCGAGAATATTCGTGTTTTTTAATTCTATTCCTTGATCTATCTCATAAAAGCCGCTGTAATGTATACAAATATTCTCCATTCTGTTCATCATATGCCTGCAAAGCATCTTTGTTTATTTCTCTCAACACTTAAACCTAAATGTTACCACAATAAAATTTAATTTACTGCGGCTAGAGTTATGGATGTAAGTTCATTGAAATATTTTTCATGTTTTACGACCCTTTCAGCTAGCATACCAATATGCTTTACATTGTAATGATGACGTGATTAGAACTGTAACTGACTTCAGCCGACAAACGTCGTCAGACACATTAAATTAAATTAAATATTATTTTATTTCAGAGTACAGTGTCCATATAAAACATTATCATTAGTTTATGTATTAAATTAATTATTTAACATGTCAAAATTATTATCAGAATTATATTAAAATAGAGTGTCAATTCAATAAGTATCGTGTCAAATAAAATAGCAATGTCAAAAATAGGAATAAAAATGAAATACGATTAAATTGACCAGTTCATTTAAGCATCTTTTGTAATGTCAAAATAATAATTTATTGGAATATGTCATTTTTTTATGAATCATGTCAAAGAAACATTAAATGGACAGATGAAAATCTACTCGTATATCTATGTTTAGTTAATTACGCGCTTATTTTTATGTACAAATGAATCATATTTTTATTAAAAATATGATACATTTGTATCTGTGAAATCTTATAGTTTATAATTTCAAATTTGTATATATCACTATTCATATAAATATTAGTTATACTTACTCATGTTTATTACTCTAGGAACTTGACTGACATGACTCATCTAGCTTTTTTGAATTATGCTATGTCTCATGCAATGGCAATACCAACTTTCTTGGAAATACTTCTGACCTACTATTGAATACTATATTCATAGTTTGTAAAGAAGGAGGAGAATATATTATTTTACATATTACTTTACAAAATGATTTCAGAATCCGAATATCAAATATTGGAGGTATTAGGATAACACGAGTATAATATACTCGTACATATAATTATATTAAATTTACGATTGAAATTTCCCAAAAAACGAACAAGATAGATAAAAAGTATTAACACATAAACCTATTGAAATATCGACTATGATATTAAAAGTAATTTATCTCAATGATAATTGTACATTATTAATCAGATTAGGGAATTGATACCAATTAATGAACTATATAATACCTCAATAAAAAAATACAATCAGATCCTCATGAAAGATAGGTTAATGATGGCAATTGTGAGGAATAGATAACGAAATATTGTAATTTTTAATATGTACTAGCAGTTACAATTGCCGACGTGTCCTCATATCGGGCTAATATTACAATCGTCAATTTGATATAAGTGAAATACCCTGACCTGAAATCTAGAATCGATTCCTTTGGGAAAGATTACAATCTAAAGAACCTACCTAGCACCACGAGAAATTTCAAATACGCATGAGGTGAAATCGAATAGAAATATGTTCGTACGTGAGTGTGATACGTTAATGCTGATTCAGATTGATTTATTTCGTCGCATATTTGGTAAATAGGACAATTCTTTTGTACAGATAAGGTTCTGAACGTGATTGTGGATTTGGGTCATTTCGGTATAAATTAATGCACGATAACTTCTCACGAGGTTAGTAACTTACTGATGTGTAAGTTATGCTGTATAAATACGTCAGGGAGAATATTCTGATTTTACATGCCTATTTTATAATGATACATTGTAATTTTCTGAAAAAAAAAAACAATGCAATATGACATATTATGTATATATTATGCATATTATATTGCATATCATAATATGAAAAATAATTTCCTACATGGGTGAGTATTCATAAAGTTCACATATGAAAGTAGAAGAAATTTGATCCATTTTAATAAAAAAAAAACAATTTTCACAATATGGATATATTCTTCTTATCTACTTATATCTTTCATATTGTACACTTTATAAATAATCACACCGTATTTTAATACCTTGCAATAATAAATGATATTAGATTATAATATTATTACACATTTATCCTTCAGGATCCTCACTGAAACTAGGATAGTGCTAACCTTTGAGTCGATAGAGGTATATCAATAACTCACTCACAATTTTAGGAATAATAATCATGAATTCTAAACCCTAACTAGTACATACATACTACGGCTAAACTGCAGAACCAATGTTAAAGGTATACACATAGAGTCCTGAGTCCTGTTATTTTTCCGAACTTCACGCAACCGGACCTCAGAAGTTAGCAGAAAATAAAACACTTACCAATCCCTGTATCCTCGGAAACATTTTCCACCTCAAGACAATCACAGAAAAACAACAGTTTCACAACAATAAGCACAACAACCTATTATCAAACACTGCACGAAATAATGCCGATAATGCGGGCACAGTACGGTACGTGCGCACGAGTCGATGTATCGAATGCCTATGACGATTCTATACGGTCACACCACACACCGCACGTTTTGCACAAATGAAGCGTCTGGTCTGGCTTAATGAGTCATGTGTTTAGCGCGGCTTGAATCTTTATCTTTTGTTGTTATGATGTTTTTGGCATTACTAATCTGTTGGATAAATCAATGTGTTTAAGCATTTACTATTGCAGGAATTGATATTATCATATAAATATTATGTATTCTTTATCACCTCGTTTGTATTTTAGATTTTTTATTAGTATTTGTTTGTTTATTGTCCTTGTCAGTGAAAATTGGGCGAGTTGGGCGGTCGAATGGTTAGCAATGGCCACTTTGACTCCGAAGTCACGGGTTCGATTCCTGCACAAGACAAACATTTGTGTGCATAAACATGTCATGTGCGTTGGTCTGGGTGTTTTCTATGTATTATAAGTATGTATTTACAAAAAAAAAATGTATTTATCAGGCATTGGCCGTGTGGTTTCCGGCAGACTAGAATAGAATCAGAATTAGTCTCTTCCCGAATGTTGTACAAGGCGACTAAGGGAAATACATTATCAAATACCGATCATGCCTCCCCAACCCGTCTGGCCAGCGTGGGGAGTGTAGGCCAAATCCTCCTTCCGTCTAGGACGGACGAGAGAGGGTCGTGCTCCTGTAGTGGAGACTAAAATGGACCTGATGATGATGATCAGTTGTCTAGTACCCATAACACAAGCTTTGCACTTAATTTTGGACTAGATGGCGCTGTGTAAATTGTCCAGAAATATTTAATATTTATTTTGGTTTTATTGCGTAGGTATAGTTCCGGACTAGCAATATCGTAATTTTTTATGCTACGTCAGGTGGCAGACAAACATACGGCTCGCCTGATGTAAAGCGGTTACCGTAACCATATTAACGTTCGCAACATGTGGTGGAAATATCGCTCACGCACCGCCATACCCCAATGCCAACGTAGCAACTCCTTCCTTTCTGGTGACCTTACTTATTCGCAGGAACACAATAATCCTCAAGGGAATTATTATTTACCTGCGGTATTCTGTGAGATGGAGGTACTTCTCCAGCCGAGCAGCGTATAAGTACGTCTTTGGCTGTAAGGTTCGTGGTCAGCTAAAATATATTTTTTTAGACGATCATTAAGAATATGTAACAACAATCATACTAGTATTTTGACCTACTTTTACTACTATTTCTACCTATTGTATTGCTACTATATACTTACTATATATACTTCTTTTTATCGGTTGTCTAATTATAATTATGCTCCATAGATTAAACACTTTAATCAATTTATTTATAATGACTGGTATGTGACATTAATTAAGTTATTTCTGTTTAATATTTTTTTATGCTAATTTGACAGTCAATAACCTAACGAAGGTCTCGTTAAATTTATTTTGAATTAGTAATAAGTACCAGTGACTACTCAATATTATACTTAATAGTAGTCATAACTTGCTCTGGTTACTTTTTTATCGAATGCAGTAGGTATAGTCGATCGCAAGTCAAGTGTTAAAGACGGCGTTAACAAAATACCAGTCAAGTTTTTGAGGTTCACCCAAAATTGATTGAAATTTACAGAAAAAATTAATAACCAATTGGAATTTCATACCGATTTAGCCAACTTGTTAAATGCAATATTTAATGGGAGGGAAATTATAATGTTATTGTTGTTGCACTATCTGGTGATAAATAAATAAATATTTCTGGACAATTTACACAGCGCCATCTAGTCCCAAATTAAGCGCAAAGCTTGTGTTATGTATACTCGACAACTGATAAATGTACTTAAATACATTTTTTTGTAAATTCATACTTATAATACATAGAAAACACCCAAACCAAGACAAACAGACATTGTCTTGTGCGGAAATCGAACCCGCGACCTCGGAGTCAAAGAGGCCATTGCTAACCATTCGACCACCGAGCTCGTCCATAATTGCTTCCATTAAAGTAGTAACGATGTAAAAACAAAAAGCTATTATAAAAATATCATCTATAAATATTAAAACAATTTTATTTAAGCAATGAAAAATGTTTATTTTGAGTCCACGCGTAGGCAGCGTATTGAAGTTGACAATTGAAGTTTGCATTAATAAATAGCTTACGCCATAAGCTATTTATTAATGCAAACTTCAATTATTCACTAGAATAGTTCACTAGAATAGTTATATTTAGAATTACTATGTTGCTACTGAAACTTATTGATTGTGTATGAGATTGTCAATACGTCAACATATTTGCACCAAAGCCAACCTCACCTGCACATGGTGCACCCTGCTGACTGACAAACGAGACTCTGACAAAAAGAAAGGTAGGACATAGCGTATTCTTTACGCTGCCCGACAGGGAAAGTGTCTCCACCCAAAGGAACCAGTATTGGCTGGCCATTGCCAGCCACTAAGGGGTCGCAGATCCATTGATCTGCGACCCCTTAGTGTTGTTCATGTCCATGGGCGGTGGTGATTACTTTTCATCAGGTGAAACCTGGGGTGTAAGTGGTTCATCAATATCTTTGAACCAAAGCCAACTTCACCTGCACACGGTGCACCCTGCAGACGAACAAACGAAGACTGACAAACGAAGACTGAAAAATCGGTAAATAGCGAACGTGGCATATACATAAGCCTTCATTTACCATTCGCCGAATTAAGAAATAGCTTGAGAGTTTGTCACAAAACAAAGAAAATGAGATCACTATCTTCCGTTCTGAAATTTATTAACAACTCTCATGTGTTAATACCATTTGAGCCTGCCGTGCCATTTGAGATGAATCACTATGATATCATTAATTTAATTGTATTAGCGTAAATGACATCATGGCGGATGAGTTGCTATTTTCATAACCCCTTTCTTAGGGACTCTTAGAAATTTTCCTAACAATTTATAAATGGAACTATCATGAATTCGCCGAATATCACTATTCGAAATATCACGAATTGTGGGTCACTTTTTTTTTTATACTACGTCGGGTGGCAGACAAGCATATGGCCCGTCTATGTGAAGCGGTTACCGTAGCCATATTAACGTTCGCAACATAAAATATCGCTCGCGCGCCGCCACCCCCGCTGCCAACGCAGCATCTCCTTCCTTTCTGGTGACCTCACTCACTCGCAGGAACACAACAATCCTCAAGGGAATTATTTGGCTGCGGTATTCTGTGAGGTGGAGGTACATTCCCGTGTCGGGTAGCTTACAATTACGCTCCCTACCTCTCTTTTCGCCAGAGCTTCGTTTGAGAGTCAGCAGGGTGCACCGCGTGCAGGTAAAGTTGGCTTTGGTTCAAAGATGTTGATGAACGACTTACACCCCTGTCGCTTTCCCTGTCGGTCAGCTTAAAGAATACGTTATGCCCTACCTTTCTTTTTGTCAGAGCCTCGGTTGTCAGTCAGCAGGGTGCACCGTGTGCAGGTGAGGTTGGCTTTGGTGCAAAGATGTTTACGTATTGACAATCTCTATAAGTCATATACAATCAATAAGTTTCAGTACCAACATAGTAATACTAAATATAACTATTGTAGTGAACACGCCATAAGCTGTTCATTAATTCAAACTTCAATTGTCAACTTCAATACGCTGCCTACGCGTGGACTCAAAATAAAAATTTTTCCTTGCTGAATAAAATGCTTCAATAAATTGTTTTAATATTTGTAGATGATATTTTTATAATAGCTTTTTGTTTTTACGTTTTTACTACTTTAATGGAAGCAATTATTGACGAGCTCGGTGGTCGAATGGTTAGCAATGGCCACTTTGACTCCGAGGTCGCGGGTTCGATTCCCGCACAAGACAACATTTGTGTGCATGAACATATCTGTTTGTCTTGGTCTGGGTGTTTTCTATGTATTATAAGTATGAATTTACAAAAAAAATATGTATTTAAGTACATTTATCAGTTGTCTAGTACACATAACACAAGCTTTGCGCTTAATTTGGAACTTGAAGGCGCTGCGTAAATTGTCTAGAAGTATTTTTTATATTTATTTATTTATAATTATTAAATGTTATCGAGGTTTTCTCAGGAGACTACAGCATAGGGTTCTTCAAAAAGCGCGTGAAGAGGTTTTTACAGAGTCCGCAACGCGCGTGTGATGCCCCTGGTGTTACAGGCGTTCATAGGCTACAGTAACTGCTTCCATCCGGCGGGCCGTATGTTTGCTACTTTAGTGGTATAAAAAAAAATGTTCATGTCCTCCGTGACTTAGATCGCCAAAAAAACTGGGATATTTATAACATCCCTGATTTTTTTTTTGTGTGTGAGGTTCAGTTCATCATCGTCGTCAACCAACTGTTGAGATACGAACGGGTAATCCCAGACCAAGACAAAGAGGCATGTTCATGCAGATAAATATTTTGTCTTGTGCGGCGATCGTCAGTCTCGGTGGTTGATGACAGACGTTAATCCGAATTAGTGGCGTTTACGAGTTGAGAGGCGTGGTGGAGTATGCTCTAAACCTCTTCGATTGAAGGGAGACCCGTATCCCAGCAGTGGGATGAATAAGGGATGACGATGAACGTGTCCGAGTCTCGTTTAACGGCAGAGTACACCACGTGCCGGTGAGTTTGGCTTTCGCTGTAAAGTTGGTGGTGAATGAACTTAAGTTAGGTACACCCCATTAAAATATTATCTAAAAGTTGGTTTAAACTGGATTATCCTTACCTATGCATATTATATTAGAAGATTATCACACTTTATTAAGAATTTCATTAAATTTATTTAATTAATTAATTTCTGTTTTTACCGACTTTGACCTAATTACCGTGATAACGCCGTAAAGGCGAAATCGATCGATCTTGATCCAACAATCACCAGTATTATGCTCTTTATCTCAATATAAGTATATATATAACTGTTTATACAAAACAAGGAATATTTAGTAAAGGGGTGTGAATGGTTCATCAACATCTTTGAACCAAAGCCAACTTCACCTGCACGCGGTGCACTCTTCTGACTGACAAACGAAGCTCTGGCGAAGAGAGGTAGGGAGCGTAATTGTAAGCTACCCGACTGGGGAAAGTACCTCCACCTCACAGAATACCGCAGCCAAATAACAATTCCCTTGAGAGTTGTTGTGTTCCTGCGAGTGAGTGAGGTTACCAGAAAGGAAGTAAGCAGATGCTGCGTTGGCAGCGGGGGTGGCGACACGCGAGCAATATTTTATGTTGCGAGCGTTAATATGGCGCCGGCTTTTAGAAAACCTCATGGGTGCTCATGCTCATTTGATGACTCTAAAAAGTGGCGAAGTGTGAGAAGAGAAATGCTCATTGATCGATCGAAAAATAAATTAATGTCCTACTTATATACTGCGTACTCTAAACCACGGGTCGTCGGGTAATAAAAACACCTATCATCCCTAAAAGGCGATTACTGATCTGTTTCTTGAAGTCTATTCTCAGGGGTGCTCGGCACCCACTGTTTATTTCTCATGGGTGCTCGAGCCCCCGAGCACCCACGGAGTCGGCGCCCCTGCTGATCACACTAGCGTTTGTCCAGCGTTTGTATCGTAGTTACAAAACTGTCTTTTTTAACCGACTCCAAAAGAGAAGGAAAACCGATTTGAAAAAAACTTATTTTATTTGAAAGAGTATACCTATTTTTGTCATCATCATCATCATCAGCCTGTATCTACCCACTGTTAGGTTTGTTATTTCATTAATCCGTCATTTATAAACCCATTTGAAAAAAAACTTTTTTTATTTGAAAGAGTATACTTATTGATTGATACCAGATTGGTCCCATATTTTTCATCATCATCAGCCTGTATCTACATAGATATAATCGTATGTAGAGTAATGTTTGGAGTTGTTTTTTTTTTGTAAAAATTAATTGCTAATGCAGGACACACAGGATACACCACGTGCAGATGATACACCTCTATTTAGCCAGGGTGTATAGTAATCTAGTTCTTGTCTGTTGTACCGCAATAAAATTCTCGTTCCAAATCTCCTATATATGACATAACAGCTTAAGTATTGAGGATAATGGATAAATGGATAATAAACACAAAGACAGGCGGTTTTTGTAAAGAATTATAAAAATAACCGGGTCATTGATAATGTTATCATTGTCACAGATTAAATATACTTTCGCGTTTGCCTTGTCTCCTTGCTGTAAAAAAAATCGCTTTATCTGACAGGTATGTGTGGTTCTGTTCTAGTTTTTTTGTTTATTTTGTAATAATAAGTTTTATTAACCTTTTTTGTTGTTTTTGGGGCACTATTTTTACGTTCAATGTTTTACATTGAGCCTAAAAATAGTTTAGCTTCCTTGATAACATTATGAAAGTGTGGCATCGCGTTCTTTTCACAAATAATATAAACTGCTTCTTTTACATATTATTTTTACACACATTTAAAAAAAACAGTATTATGAGTGAAGGCATCTATATTCTATACGGACGGAAAGGATGTGGGAACCCACTTCCGTATGTCGGTCTAGAAAATATCTAGCATGCACAAATCTTTTTTTTTCTTTTTGCGTGATTCGTCTTTAAAATTACTTCCATACGGAAACAATTATAAAAAACGAATGATAACAAAATCTGGGTATACAGTTTGCGTGTTGCAGCTACAAATGTATGATCTCCGTGCAAAATTCAATCACACCACTGGATAGACGAAGGATCAAAGAATTTATTACACTAAGTAAGGACTAAGGAACACGTACTAGGGAGGGAGAATCACTGCCAATTTTAGATAATTTTAGTGCATATAACGTTTTCACGTACAGCACTCGTCCGCGTCCATTGAACAGGCAAATCCCATTTTTATTTTTCCTTGGCTGTTGAAAAGGGAGTTTAATGTTTTTCGATGCATACTTGAGGGTCATAAGTAGGACTGCAATCCCGTACTCAAATGCCAGTGCCGCAATCCAACGGGACTGACCAATCCTAGTCCCGCGAGATTTTCTAATTATCTAACGCCGGGTGCCAATTAAACATACGGCCCACCTTATGTAAAACGATTACTGTAGTACATATAAACGCTTGCAAAAAAACCAATACTCCTTGTATTGCTCGCGCGCTGGCAGTCCCGCTGCTCAATCACTCGCAGGAACACAATAAGGGTTCAAGGAAATTGTTATTTGGCTCCGGTATTCTGTAAGGTATCTGGTATGGTGGTTTCATGCTTTTAAAATGTACTTCTCTAGCAAACTTTGACCGACCATACCAAACAAGTCGGACATAAGTTATTAAAATTATAAGATCCCAGATCGTTCTAGTTATTTGTATTTTACGATACTGATAAATATTTTTTTGTAATTATAGAACATAGGCATCTAACCTCCTTACTATGTTATAATCCCTTCTATATATACTTCAGTAGTTAATATTATAAATGCGAAAATGTGGATCTGTCTGCCTGTCTGTTTGTTTGTTACTTTTTTATGCCTAAACGCCTAAATCTATTTGAATGAATTTTGGCATTAATAGAATTCATATTCTGTGAAATATATGCTACATTTTGGCGCGATAACCGACATTCATGCAGACGAATCTACGGCACAGCTAGTGTTGTATTAAAACTGCAATAAACAAGTAATTACGTACATAACCCATACGAGCTATCGCTATCATAGGAGTTCCCTATGACGTCGTGTCATCCGCGGTAGGTAACGTCCATGTCACGCCGCAAATCTAGTAAGTTTCTGGCGGCATTATACTGTATATATATACACATTACTCTGTATTTTGTGATGATACTGTTGTATTTTTTTTTATTGTATTATTTGTTTTTATTGTCTTTATCGAAGTAAAACGATTTACAAAAAAAATGTATTTACGTATGTTTATCAGTTGCCTAGTACCCATAACACAAGCTTCGCCTACTTTGGGGCTAGATGGCGCTGTGTAATTTGTCTGACAATATTTATTTATATTATATTTATTTATTTTACCTTGACTTGGGAAGTAAGCTGGTGAATACGTGACGAGAGCGTTACGGAAACGGCGAACGGAAGTTGAGAGAGAGATATAAGTAAGTTAGTAGAGCTCAAGAACTTTTATTTCAGTCGTGTGTTCTAAAGCATTATCATTCATCGTTGTTCAAATTACATAATGATAGATAAAGCGGTACAAAGGCGGACTTATCCCACATAGGGATCTCTTCCAGTCAATCTTAGAGTAACTGCGTGGAGTGGACATTACAGTGAGTGTCAAGTAGAACATCGAATAATAAATGGAAGAAGGAAATTTGCAAATAAATAAATCATAATCTTAATCAGGTCATTTTAGTCTCCACTACAGGAGCACGACCCTCTCTCGTCCGTCCCAGACAGAAGGAGGATTTGGCCTACACTCCCCACGCTATCCAAACGGGTTGGGGAGGCCTGATCGAGGTTTGATAGTGTATCTCCCTTAGTCGCCTTGTACGACATCCACGGGAAGAGACGGAGTGATTCTATTCTAGTCTGCTGGAAAACACACGGTCATAAACATAAATAAATAAATAAAATACACAAATAACTAAATTATACAACTATAGTACACAGGCAATTAAAATATTAGGTAATTTCAAGATTCATTAGTAAAGAATCTTGTTAATCCTGATTTGAAGGAAAATAACGTAGGGGCCAAACGAACGTCCACATGTTTGTCACAATGCGTTCCACATGTTTGTCGACCTTACTATGAAATACGCATTAGTGTTTTGAATGGGTATGTCCACAATCCGATTACCCTAACAACGCACATCTTTTTTGTATTTCAATATACTAGTAGCTCACCACAATCTTTGGTGATAAAACTAGAATCATTTGCAAATGATCAAACAATGAAAGGCTATTTAGGCTAAACAGTATCTATTACTGTTTGGCCTAAATATATACTATATACAGTTATCTAAGACTAGACTTCTGTAAAACAACAATAGCATTTGTGGGATGGAAAAGGCTTGAAGCTTTTTTAGGTGTATTATGATGGATGAAAGGTTGAGGTTCCTATCGAAGTTAGTAATATTTATGGTTCTCGACTTACGAAAATATAAATAAATTCCGACAATTTCCATTCATATGATTCATAATTTATTTGACAAATTGATAACTAAATAAAAAAAATTGTCTGGCCAAAGCTGTTTATATTAAAATTTTTGCTTCTCACTTTATAAACCAATCTTAAATTCTTCATGTATGTACATTTTTTCCGGAATAGTTTGTACATTAAATGTCTGTTAGTAAGTCAGGTTGAACTTGAACAATGAAAAGTATGACCCAAATAAAAACAAAGACACGTTCTACACGTCAATGTAAATAACCAATTAACGGTACCGAATATTACAGTTAAACATTCTGAAATATCACATATTCAGTATATTAACAAAATAAATATACCTACCTACTTAAATTGACAAATCACGACTTCGACTGACCTCGTTATTGGAACCAACGAAGAAGATGACGGCTATTAAATATGAATATATTTTATCATTTACATGCGGTTTCGTTTGCGAAGGACGGTAGCCCTTGAAATAGCAGCTCACATTATAATGGTTGCTTTTGGTTATGACAAAAGGACTGAACTCTCTCTCTCTCTCTCTGCACGTAGAGATGTTTTTTTTATGTTAGAGGGGGCAAATTAATATGTGGGTCACCAGATAAAAAGCGATCACCATCGTCCATGGAGATCAGCAACACCACCTCATGCTCGTTTGCCCCTCTCTCAAATTAAAAAAAACCGGCCAAGTGCGAGTCGGACTCGCGCACGACAGATTCCGTACCATTATCTATAAACGTTTGTTGTATGGAATAATTATTTATTTTTAAAGTGAATATATAACAAAATATTATATGAGTATTTCAAGTGTCTACCTATTGCCGTTATCAATTGCTAGCAAAAACGAGCACAAAAATCACATTTGTTGTATGGAAGCGATTTAATATTAATTTTATTCTGTTTTTAAGTATTTTTTGTTATAGTGGCAAGAGAAATACATCATCTGTGAAAATTTCAACTGTCTAACTATCATGGTTTCTGAGATACAGCCTGGTGACAGAGAGACTAACGGACGGACGGACGGACGGACGGATGAACGGACGGACAGCGGAGCCTTAGTAATAGGGTTCCTTTTTACCCTTTGGGTACGGTACCCTAAAAAATAGTATACACTACTTGCACGCAAAACTATTCGATATCACAAATAAGGTCAATCGTTTACTTATCGAGCCCCGAACCTGAGTTAAAATTAAACAACATCCAGCCATTAAACTAGTTTTTAACACGACTTATGTCACGTAGGCCTAGTACGTTAATGCATATTAGTTTGGCCCGACAAATTGTCTGTACGTCAGTTTATATTGATATGACAAACACTATTGATATCCAAAAAAGTCAAGAACGTAAGAGAACGTATATGGAATCTGTGGTCAATGGGTAGCGTTTGTATTGGATTCAATTGCATATAATAAATAAATAAACAAATATTTCTGGACAATTTACACAGCGCCATCTAGTCCCAAATTAAGCGCAAAGTTTGTATTATGAATATTAGACGACTGATAAATGTACTTATATACATTTTTTATTTGTAAATACATACTTATAATACATAGAAAACACCCAGACCAAGACAAACAGACATGTTCATGCACACAAATGTTTGTCTTGTGCGGGAATCGAATCCGCGACCTCGGAGTCAAAGTGGCCATTGCTAACCATTCGACCACCGAGCTCGTCGTATCTATATCTCGATATCTAGTTTGGTTGCAAATAATAATTATAAACAATTACTGTCTTTTTAAATGGAAAATATTATATTGATCCGCTAAACTAACCAACGTACATGAAATCAATCTGATAGCACATCAAATCCTGCATTTGATGTGGTATATTATATGTATTTGTTTTTTAACACGGTTTTATTAGCTTCACGAGTATGTTTGTTTTCGATTTGTCAGTTTGTAACCGACTTCTTTGAACTAGATTTTGACTTACTTTGAACGGTCAGATTTAAATTAATTAAATAAATTAAACGGGTCACTCACGTCTTTTTGTCGGGAAAGCCGACTAGTTTCGATCTCAAAAGGAGACCTTCATCAGGGCGAATGTCAAGACACGTCCACCCTTTGTCTCTCGCGCCGGACACTGTCAGATTTAAGTTAAACTTTGTATACTTATCAAGGACCGATGACAATACAATAATTTTATAACTTTAATTATCCTGTTAAGGTTCGCCAGGGTTAATTAATTTCCTCACATATCACATCGAACTAGAAATAAATTACCTAGATAAAATTTGTATCCTATGAAGATGACATTTCAAACCAGCACAAGCGCCTCTAAAGAAAAATGCGATCCATTAACGAACCTGTGTCATATTAAATAACATTACCCAGGTGCGAAAATCCATCTCGCCAAAATAGAGTTAGAAAATATGCGAAACAAAAATTATGAATATTTGCTAACCGGATTTCCGTCTACGCTCATGTAACAGTTACTCACTGCTCAATATTCAGAATAACTGAGATCCAAAGCTGTGTAGGTTATTGCATTGCTGACCACAGGGTGAGGTCATCAGAGTGACGTGGACCTACGTCTTCTGCGTCACATTCGGTTGTGTCATTGACCTAGATCTGGTTGCTCAATATTATAATATCTTTTTTCAAGTAATTTCCAGCTCTTCTTAGTATATTTACAATTGGGATATATTAAGGGGGTCAATGGCCGTGTGGTTTCCGGAAGAATCACTCCATCTCTTCCCCTGGATGTCGTACAAGGTGACTAAGGGAAATACATTATAAAACATCGATTAGGCCTCCCCAATCAGTCTGGCCAGCGTGGGGAGTGTAGGCTAAATCATCCTGTCTGGGCTGGGATGGACGAGAGAGGGTCGTGCTCCTGTAGTGGAGACTAAAATGACCCGATGATGAAGGGGTCAATTAGGAGTGCCTTAGAATGTTTATGAAGCATAGAATCCTGTAGCAGTTGAAGCGAAATTTGCATAAATTTGCCGTTTTTGCACACTTTTACTAGTTTGCGCCTGCTTAGTAAGACTTGGTTCGCGCGTTTCCCGGCCGTCGCCAACCCTTATTCATCTTACTGCTGCGATACGGGTCTCCCGGGGGTTAGAGCATACTCCACCCCACTGCTCAACTGCCGGTTGGTGGAGGTCAGTGCTATTAAGGCGCCTAATGGCTGCCTTGGAGACTAACGACTGTCATCTAACGACAACAGCCGGGACCGACGGCTTAACGTGCCCTCCAAAGCACGGAGGAGTTCGAGATAAATAAACCCATCCATGGATAGGCTACGGTCGACGTTGCTTGACTTGCGACTTGGTTTGGCTTAACGACTGTTACGGTAGATGGTAAATGGAGCGGGAGTGAATTCAGGGCAATTACCTTCTTTATTCTCGCCACGATGGAGGCTGGTAGAACGCATCTGTAAGTAAAATCATGAAAATGTACCGAAGATCATGAAAATCTTCTCATAACGAGAAAACAAAGAATTGAATTGAACCAGAAGTTATTTTCTAGAACGTCATGGCATTAAAATGTATGAATACATCTATACCTACTTCTTATCGGCAACGATATAATGAAAACCATTTTTGTACAAAAATCTCCACTTTCTCCCGTCCTAGATACAGTAATGTAACGCGCAAATATTTTTAAAGAATAGGTGTGTTAAGTGGAGCATGTAACATGTAAAAAGTTTCAGTTGTATATCTTGTTAACGCTTCAAGGTAAAAACTTAAAAATAAATATCGACTTCAATGAAAATTTCTCTGACTTGCTTCTACATTTTTAGGTTCCGTAGCCAAAGGGTAAAACAGCCTATTACTGAGATTCCGCTGTCCGTCCGTCCAACCACTCACCAGGCTGAATCTCATGAACCCAGGCTATATCGAATGAAAGTTAGATAGTTGAAACTTTCACTAATGATGTATTTCTGTTGCCGCTATAACAACAATTACTAAACAACAGAATAAAATAAATATTTAAGGGGGCCCCCATACAACAAACGTGATGTTTTTGCTCGATATTGATAACGGCAACAGGTAGACGCTTGAAATATTCACAGAATATTTATATTCACTTTAATAATAAATAATTAATTTAAAATAAAACATGGATGGGGAAGGGGGGAGGGTTGATGTACACCTCATCAAGTATCACCAAGGGGAGGGCGGGCGTTTAAATATGCAAAAAAAAAAACGTCACGTGATTAATGAACGACCTGGGTCATTGTAGTGAGGACGCAATGGTTGAAGACTGGAATCATTATGCACTTGGATATCTATGCAGTAAAGATTTGCCGAAACTTTCCAAAAACTGCCCAGCCAAATCGAATGAGTCTATCAATCTGTTTGTTGCAATTAAACCGACCAAGCTTTACGGCAAGTCCGAGGTGGACATAGTATTTAACCACTTTGACAAGTCTGGTGGTAGAATGGCTAGCGATGGATTGACTCTGTGGTTGCGCGGGTTCGATCCCAGCACAAGACAAATATTTGTGTACATGAAGATGTCTATTTGTGTATGTCTGGGTGTTTTCTATGTATTATATGTATGTATTTACAAAAAAAAGAATGTATTTAAGTATAATATCAGTTATCTAGTATCCTTAGCTTTGCTTAGTCTGGGACTAGAATCTAGATGACAGTGTGTAATTTGTCCAGGCATATACATATATAGGTCTATATATATGCCTGGACAAATATATCTCGTGTTTTACACGACTTGAAAGGGTATTGAAAATGAATCTACCAAAAAAAACCGGACAAGTGCGAGTCGGACTCGCCCACCGAGGGTTCCGTAGGTACGTAGTATCATTATTAAATTTGATATTTTTCATTATAAATAAGAAATAATGCGTCGAAAAAAATAAATAAAATATATTTTGCAATGTGTACATCAAGCCCTTTCATATGATACCCCATTTGAACTAGTAGTTTCAATTTGAAATTTCGACACCCTATAAAAAATATAGACCCCCTATTTTTTAAGATCTATTTACAAATGTATAGTTTTGAGATTTATTCCTGTACTTGTAGTCTATAACGATGTTACTTGCCAAATTTCATAGTTCTAGGTCAACGGGAAGTACCCTATAGGTTTTGATTCCCTTCAGTGTGTCGAAATATGCGTTTTTTGCTGAATAAACGGCCGTAACTTTTTTCTACGTAAACTTAACAGTTTGATTTTTTTTTAACTTCATGGGACCGTAGACCTGAGTATACAGTTCAAATTTCAGCTTGATATCTCCACGCATTCTCGACATAGAAATTCTTGACAGACAGACAGACAGACAGACAGACGGACAACAAAGTGATCTTATAAGGGTTCCGTTTTTCCTTTTGAGGTTCGGAAGCCTAAAAAAATATACTATACTTCAATCACTTAAATCTCTCCCCAACCCGTCTGGCCAGCGTGGGGAGTGTAGGCCAAATCCTCCGTCCGTCTGGGACGGACGAGAGAGGGTCGTGCTCCTGTAGTGGAGACTAAAATGACCTGATGATGATGATGATGAATCACCTATATTCATAGTATATGGAATGGAGCAGATCACAAATTAATTAAGTTAAGACACACTTTAATTAATTACTCGTATTTAATTAAAGCTTGTAGGAACGAAAATGGCCTTAATTTTAACACAGGAGTCCTCCTGTGTTAATTGTCCAATTCAGTGTAAATTAAGTTTATTTTGTGTGATTCAATTAGAGAATCTATACATGTGTCTTGGGTTTTGTTACCGCACTAAGTAATTTCTATTAAATTGTATATTCTATGTAGTATAGGCGTGCTGTGAGGATTGTTGACGATCCCAAATTAACAGACAAACAAACTTTAAATCTGAGAAGAGATTTTGCGTCCCTTTGTGTGTTCTACCGATTGTACAATGGGGTGTGTTCAGAGGAGTTGTTTGATATGAAGCCTACGGCCTTCTTCTACAGTCGCACTACGCTCTATCGACAGGAAATTCATCCTCACGCATTAGAGCCTAAGTGGTCGCGTACTGTGCAGTTCCAGAGAAGTTTTCTCCAGCGTACTGTCAAGCTGTGGAATAACTGCCTGTCGAGGTTTTCTCAGGAGAGTACAGCATGGGGTTCTTCAAGAAGGGTGTGAAGAGGTTTTTACAAGGTCGGCAACGCGCGTGTGATGCCCCAGGTATTACAGGCGTTCATAGACTACGGTAACTGCTTTCCATTAGACGTATGCTTGTTTGCCACTTTAGTGGGATAAAAAATTCACAGATCTCGTGCTCTACACGACTTGAAAGGGCATTGAAAATGAATCTACCAAAAAAATTTTATTTTCAAAACCAACTTTTTTATAATATTTTTCATCATCATTATCATCAGGTCATTTTAGTCTCCACTACAGGAGCACGACCCTCTCTCCTCCGTCCCAGACAGAAGGAGGATTTGGCCTAAACTCTCCACGCTGGCCAGACGGGTTGGGGAGGCCTGATCGATGTTTAATAATGTATTTCTCTTAGTCGCCTTATACGACATCCACGGGAAGAGACGGAGTGATTCTATTCTAGTCTGCCGGAAACCACACGACCGAATATTTTTACATCATCTTAAAGCCCTTCAAATTCCGCGTCTTTTGAGCTCTCATACGTCCTCGTGGCCGCACGCGAGCCGCCCGCCGCGTGATATCGCACCTCGCGCCTCCAAAACTCGCAGCTAAGGGCACCTCTACAGCCTCAACCGTCACCAATATCGAAAAAAGTGTAATGACCTAAAAAGTTCCTTGGTTCAAACCCAGGGGTTTTTTTTTCATATTTTTAAAGTTCGGCCACGTTCTTGAGACATCAGAAATTTTCTGTGAAAACACACGATTTTTCGGTCGAAAAAGGTCGGTTTTTTTCGATTTCCAAAAAAGTTTTTGACTTTTCCAAAATATTTTTTACATCTTCTTAAAGCTCTTCAATTTCCGCGTCTTTTGAGCCCTCAAAAGTCCTCGTGGCCCTAAACCTCAGGGTATCACGGGCGAGTCGCACTTTCAGCGAAAATGGGGGCCTACTGAAGCGAAAGAAAAAACATTTTCAATGTTAAAAATATTGCACAGTGTGGGTAATAGTACTACATACAGTATAGCCAACTCCCGCCGCTCTCTCGTATCGACCTCACCTCCCCTCGAAGACAAATCTGGAACAGTTTGTATGGCGCCGCACACACACACGCTCAATTTTGCTCTGTACAGACGTCGTTGTTTATGTAATAGTGAACGAAGCGACATTTGTATGGAGTGACCGGTGGTATATGGTAATAGGCTACTTGCCAATGTTACAATATTATAAAAAAAAAATTCATTATCATGAAATACACAAAACCAGAGCGATTTGCGATCTTTGACGAGCTCGGTGGCGTAGCGGTCAATGACGCGGCTCCGACACCAAAGCTCGTGGGTTCGATTCCCACATAGGACAAACATTTGTGTGTATGAACATGTCTGTTTGTCTTGGTCTGGGTGTTTTCTATGTATCATAAGTATCTATTTAAAAAAAATGTATTTACGTATGTTTAGCAGTTGTCTCGTACCCATAACACAAGCTTCGCTTACTTTGGGGTTACATGGCGCTGTGTAATTTGTCTGACAATATTTATTTATTTATTTATCTTAAAAAAAATATGGGTTAGAAGCTTTAGGACTACTTCTCGATAAGACTTATGTCCGACTTGTTTCATGGTCGATCAAAGTTTGGTGGGTAACTCCATTTTAAAAGGATGAAATTATTTTAAAATATTACTGTTGGAATATCAATAACAAGTACTATATCTTTCGTTACGGCACTAGCTATATAAACGAAATATGTACACATAGATGTAGTACAAATTTCTGATTTTATGCATAAAAAATAGGAATGTGTGATGTGGTGGGCGACATAATGTGGTGGCCTTTTGTATATAGCGTTTTCTGGATAGTCCAAAATTGTGATTTACACCTACATATTTCGAGAAGTTTTTTTGAACAATGTGGCCAAGGTGGCGGTCTCGGTTCCGGCAGGGAGGGGGTGCGAACAATCTACGAAGTGTTGGGCGCCCTCCCTCTAGATGGTCCGATGACCTAAAGAGAGCGGCTGGGAGCGGCTGGATGCGGAAGGCGGAGGATCGTATCTGGTGGAAAGCATTGGGGAAGGCTTATATCCAGCAGTGGGTAGATACAGGCTGATGATGATGATGAATGTTTGCTCAAATTAGTACTAATACCTACGCATTAGGACAAAATTTAAGAATATAATCGACTACTTGGCAACTTAATTAATGAATCTTATACATACTAATTATATTGCAATTTATATATTACCGATCATTAAAAAAAATAGTATTTTTAACTTTCAATAATTTCTTCACTAATGATCAATTCCGAAATGCTAGTAGATTTAAAAAATACATGATTTAGCATTTAGGGGTGTAAGTGGCCCACTGCAATCTTCGGAGCCAAAGTGTATGAAACTGCACATAATTAGGTCTTAAAATTCTCGTGTGATGCTATTATCACATTCGCGTTCGGCTCATGTGATAAACTCACACTCGTATTTTAAGAACCCTTATTATGCAACAGTTTCATAATCTACTATTAATTTACTTCTAATACACGTATACATACATAAAAAGACACGCCCTACCCAAACGCTCCGTTTGTCACTTTACAAAACGTAATAACAGGCTCGAGAGACACTCGTAGGTAACGTAGGAGTTCATTACAAGCTGTCGCATTACTAAATTAATGACAATGCAAATAACAATGTCTGAAATTTTACTTCAAGTCTTGGGAATCTCACTGAAATGAAATTTAAATTCTATTTTCATTTGACACAAATCCATGTACAAGCGACGAGTTGGTTTGGTTTCCATTTTCTATTTAAAAATAAAGTCCTATTTATTTTACACATTTTTTTATAGTGATAACGGCTTATAAGTCTATGAACGCCGGCTGCATGCCCGAAAAAGCATGAGTCATTGTCACGTTCTGCCTGAGCCGAGCGTTCAAGTGAGAGCGCGGAACAAGCGATAGAGGACTATCGGCCTATGTTTCTTATGACGTTATCACGTAAAATTATCGTTTTTTTTATACTACGTTGGGTGGCAGACAAGCATACGGCCCGCCTGATGTAAAGCGGTTACCGTAGCCATATTAACGCTCGCAACATAAAATATCGCTCGCGCGCCGCCATCCCTACTGCCAACGCAGCATCTCCTTCCTTCAACCGTCGATTACCATAGCTTATAGACGCTTGTAAATTGACAATATTACAGTATATTATCTATACAAGCCTTCCCTTGCGTCTGGTTACTTCATTCACCGCAGGAACACAACAGTCCTCTAGGATATTTAGTAGTCATCGACAACGCTTATTGTACCGACTGCTGAGATACGGGTCTCCCCTTAATCAAAGGGGCTTAGAGCACACTCAACTACGTTGTTCAACTTCGGGTTGGCGGAGGCCAGTGTTCTAAGCCGCCTAACCACAGCTTTGCCACTAACTTGGCTTAACGACTATCATCTAATGACAACAGCCAGCACCGACGGCTTAACGCGCCCTCCGAAGCACAAAGGAGCTCGATATAAATATTCTATGTATCATAAGTATGTATTTACAAAAAAAAAATGTATTTACGTATGTTTATCAGTTGTCTAGTACCCATAACACAAGCTTCGCTTACTTTGGGGCTAGATGGCGCAGTGTAATTTGTCTGACAATATTTATTTATTCATTAATTTATTTATTAAATAAACTCATCCATGTAAATGCTACGGTCGACGTTGCTTAACTAGCGTGTTCGATTAGTCTGCCACGCGCAATGACGCCATCGAACCCCGCGCATTTATAATATTAGTATATATAGATGTTTTCTCTTGTTACAGGTTAAACGTTCAATCATGCTCAAGATGGCCGACGCCTGTGCTGACAGCTCCAAACAGACCAGGTTCCACGAGATGCACGTGCAAAGGCACAATAATGTCAGCATATTGTATGCTGACATCGTCAATTTTACTCCACTATCTGAACGGCTCAGCGCTTCTGACTTGGTCAAGACGTTGAACGAACTGTTTGGGAGGTTCGATCAGATTGCCCAGGTATGTTTTTCTTATATTTCGTTATAAGGTTTCGTCCGCCTGATGTGAGATTAAAGTAGCCGAGCGTTCAAGTGAGAGCGCGGAACAAGCGATAGAGGACTATCGGCCTATTTTTCATAGGATGTTATCACGTAAAATTATCGTTTTTTTTATACTACGTCGGGTGGCAGACAAGCATACGGCCCGCCTGATGTGAAGCGGTTACCATAGCCATATTGACGCACGCCACCCCCACTGCCAACGCAGCATCTCCTTCCTTTCTGGTGACCTCACTCACTCGCAGGAACACAACAACCCTCAATGGAGTTGTTATTCTGTGAGGTGGAGGTACATTCCCAGGTCGGGTAGCTTACAATTACGCTCCCTACCTCTCTTTTAGCCAGAGCTTCGTTTGTCAGTCAGCAGGGTGCACCGCGTGCAGGTGAAGTTGGCTTTGGTTCAAAGATATTGATGAACCACTTACACCCCAATTTATTTATTTCTATATGAGAGGGGGTAAACGAGCATGTGGCTTACCTGGTGGAAAGTAATCATCGCTGCCCATGGAGATCAGCAACATCAAGGGGTCGCCGATCCGTTTCCAGCTTTTAAAGGAAATAAAGACTATTCTTAAAGCTTCTTTCTATTTCTTTATTGGCCGTGTGGTTTCCGGCAGACTAGAATAGAATCACTCCGTCTCTTCCCGTGGATGTCGTACAAGGCGACTAAGGGAAATACATTATCAAATATCGATCAGGCCTCCCCAACCCGTTTGGCCAGCGTGGGGAGTGTAGGCCAAATCCTCCTTCCATCTTACGGACGCTCCTAACTTACTAAAACTAGTAGATATACCGTTGGTTAGTAATGCAGGAGTTGTTCTACGCGTGTATCTTATACTAAGGGGTGTTTGTGGTTCAACAAGGCTATTGGAAGCAAGGCGTGATGCACCCAGCCCACTAGCAAAAGAGGCGATGACGAAATATAGACAATAATAGTAGATTATTGCATCGAGCACAAAGTAATTTATTATTGCACCGAGTGCCTGATTTAGAGCCCGAGCGTTAGCGAGGGCTCTAATCTAACAGGCACGAGGGCAATATAAATTACTTAAGGCGAGGTGCATAATCTGCTTTTCTTTCAACTAATACCTATAGGAATAGTAGATAAAAGAAACTCATATCAAACAGTTAAAATAGAAGTTTCTATAACACTGTCGGCTTCATTTAGAATTTTCCGGAGTTAATGTGTCGTTAGATGATTCCATTTTAATTCGAAGCCGAAGCACTCAAAATCAGATACTATCACACTTTTATCGTTTCCAAAAATGTTGTCAAGCAAAATTAACAAAGTTCCCGCCAAATCACTTTTTTAAATTTCTTTCATTTTTAACTCAGAGTTAGCAGCAATCATTTTTTAAATTTGGAACAAGTAGGATAGAAACGAATAATACGTACGAAAAAAAAAGTATTGATATCGGCTGGCTGAATAGAGCTAATCCATTGAGATTGGCACCTTCTGGTGCGATTAAAAAAAACTGTGCAATAATGAAATTTCATACATTTTTATTGCTCTAGAGCATTAAAGACTCGTTTTGTACTGAGTTTTTAGTGTGATTGTGATGAAATTAAAGCATAGTTGGAAGAAAACATTTTTTTTGTTGTTTTCATAATAATAAATCATTATTCTTCTACTTTGTTACTTACGCGTAATATATTTTTTTACTCTCAATTATTTTGTTATTCAGAAATTATAATGATAAACAAACATGTCTGCTTTCGACTGACTGGTTGTGCGCAAACTTTTTGTATAATATTTCTTTTTCTATATTTTTTTGATTATTTGACTTATGATCCAAAAATTTTAGTTGTCATTTAAACTCCATTACATGAAACGTTGTAAAACGAATACCTATATTATTTTAATATAGTATTTTTCTGGTGAATTTCGGCTTTAAGTTGTCCACTCGTCGGCGTTAACAATGACAATAGCAAATAAATAGAAAAATAATTATGTTTAAGGGATAGGTAGGGCTTCAGCTTAGAGAGAAAGAAATTAAAATGACATATTTATATTGCACAAGAATATTAGATTAATATTAGATTATGCACAATATTCACAAGAATAATGATTTTATATCATTATTTTCTGAAGGACAGGGACAGGGAAGGTATAGTGTCTGAAGGACTAAGAAAGATTGTAAGAGACTAGTGAACGAGGCTAGGCCTGTTACTCAGAACAGCAGTACTCTCCCAACTAGATGTGAGCATTTGGGATGTAAGTGGTTAAACAACACCGAAGGCAACCTAACCTGCACATGGTGCACCCTGATGACGGACAAACGAGGCTCTGGCGAAAAGAGAGGTAAGGCATAGCGTATTTTTTAAGCTGCTCGGCTTGGCAAGTAACTCCACCTCACAGAGTACCGCACCCAAAAAACAATTCTGTTGATGTGTTCCTGCGAGTAACTGAAGGTACCACGAAGATAGATTACCTATCTTTCTTTGTGGTAACTTCAGTCACTCAGAACTATATAGGCTGGCAACGGATCGGCGACCCCTTGGTGTTGTTGATCTCCATGTGCGGTGGTGATTGCTTTCCATCAGGTGACCAAGATGCCACTTGATAAATATTTTATCTTGAAATTCAATTACTTAGTTATCAATATGTAATTTGAAACGCTGAGGTTTTGTATGTTTTCACGGAATATACATTTTAATTACAAATGAAATTGATTAGGTAATTTGAAACTGTTTATGTATTCACAAGTTATGTATGTATTATAACTTAGAGGTAGGGCAGCGTAATTGTAAGCTACCCGACTGGGGAAGTACCTCCACCTTCCAGAATACCTCAGCCAAATAACAATTCCTTTGAGAGTTTTTGTGTTCCTGCGAGTGAGTGAGGTCACCAGGCTGCCCCGGCAGCGGGGCTGGCGGCACGGAAGTGGTGTTTCATCTTGCTAGAGTTTATACGGTAGCCGCTTCACATCAGACATCACATCATCAGTATGCTGGTCTGTCATCCATCGTGGTATTAAAATAATAATAATAAGCCCGCAGGGCAGCTTGTGGCGACCTGTGGTGAGTAACGACACCACAGGTACCGAATCTTCAGAGAGTCGTTCAGGACCTTCGTCTCCGACGTGTCTTCATCACCGGTTGGAGTGTAAACACAAGAAGGCCCGCAGGACTCTCAGCTCTGGTTTGCTTTCATTGGCCGTTCGGAAAGGAGTCTTTAGAGTTGATATGCTTCAGGGGTAGAAATGTTAAAGGGCATAACGCCGAGAGTAACTTCGGAGAAAGCCTCTCGAGAACTTTGAGTCATTCACACCGGTGTTGCCCCCGACGGTTTTCTGGCATTTCGGGGGGCACATCTAGTCAGTGGCAAGCCACCGCCGCAAATAATGAGTAATAGAAGCAGTTATGGCAGGCGTCAGACCCTCTTTTGCAATAGCCCAGTATCCCGCAGATCTAATCTTCATAGCCCATTTAGTTCCCATCATATTATATATTCAATAGTTCATATGTACATCATTCATAGGTATATTGTTCCATAGATTTCCATGGGGCCAGTAACGGCAGGTATACAACATTACATCAAACTTCTCAAAGGGGGCTCTACGCGTTGGAATCATATCCTCGCGGATGCCTATCAAATGACCGGTCTTGGCACTGGTTGAAGACTTTAGTCTTCAAGCATTGCGGTATCCGTGCGGTTAAGGTGTACCGAAGCTTTCCGAAAGCTGACCAGCCCAGTCGAAAACGTTGATATCTTTCTTGAAATTAACCCAACCGAATTGAATGGTTTCCAACGTCATGTCAAACATGTGCATTTTAAGGGGTATTTGTATTTTTACAAATACCCCTTATTTTTTCATTGTCTGTAATATTTTAATGATTAATAATAAATCTATAAAACTGGTGTACATGTTATTATCAACATGCATTTTCTAAGTACAGATAACTAAAATGCAACTCCAAAAGCACTATAGATAATCCAGGTTCAGTTCATAAGCTGAATAAAACACGGCTAAATTGAAAATGCATAAATCATTCCTTTATCAGATTGCAACTTTTTCGCAATGAACTTTGTGATCGTCCAAGTGGATGAAAGTAGATATTAGCTAAGAGATTCAGAGACCTCTTAAATCTTGTCGGATTTCAATGAAAAATTGTTCTCATTTGTGAAGAATTTTATTTGGACTTTTGAAAAAATGCAATTGGATTTTGTATTAATTTTTTATGCATTCTTCAATAATTAGGTTTTTTTTAAGTGGAGTGACCGAATCGAGCCGTATGCTTATATACGCCGAAAAGTCATTTTTGGAAATGAATAGGCTCCAGAATCACCGATTTTGATGAATCTTGTCATAATTAAAGACAGGAAGAAATTGAGGTTTGTGTCGAGATGTAGCGTCTCTTTGCGTTCTATACAAATTATGTCACGGGGAGTGCTCGGATGAGCTGTTTGATTTGATACCTGCCGCTGAATTCCACTATCGGACAACTCGCCGTAAATTAAAATTCCATTCATATCATCTTGATAATTGACGATCTACTACAGTACGTTTCCTAAGACATTTTATAACACGAACAGTGAAACTGTGGAATCAACTTCCCTCAGCGGTATTTCCGA
Organism: Hypsopygia costalis; assembly: GCA_937001555.2. Taxonomy (NCBI): domain Eukaryota; kingdom Metazoa; phylum Arthropoda; class Insecta; order Lepidoptera; family Pyralidae; genus Hypsopygia; species Hypsopygia costalis. The sequence goes on along the minus strand of OW443340.2, from coordinate 2,834,702 downwards.
ACAGCTACGACATGGGTGCCTTTAAGAACAGAGTTTTCATTTTCCTTAAAAGGCTGGCAACGGATCGGCGACCCCTTGGTGTCGCTGGTCTCCATGGGCGGTGGTGATTGCTTTCCACCAGGTGACCCACATGCTCGTTTGCCCCCCTCTCACATAAACAAAAAAAAATCGAGTTCGATAATGTCCTTGAGGAATGATCATCAAATACATTTTCCATTGAAATTAATGGAAAACATACACTCAGCGAAACGCTCAACCACCTCGATTTCGGCCCCGTGGGCTAGAATCCAGCCCGATGGGCTCGATGCTCGATGGGTTCGCTGCACATGTTAGTGTAGTCGATCACGCAAGTTATGTCGACCGTAGGCTTTTCTATGGATGGGTTTTTTATCTCTAACTCCTCTGTGCTTCGGAGGGCACGATAACCGTCGGTCACCGGTGTTATCATTAGATGACAGTCTTTAAGCCAAGTCAGTGGCCTTTGGGCGGCTTGAAAACATTGCCACCGCCAATCCGCAGTTAAACAGCATAGTCAATTAAGCTGTAAACCCCTTTCGATTGAGGCAACCCATATCCCAGCAGTGGAGTGAATATGGCTTCATCACCATCAGGTCATTTTAGTCTCCACTACTCCTGGAGCACGACCCTCTCTCGTCCGTCCCAGACAGAAAGAGGATTCGGCCTACACTCCCCACGATGGCCAAACGAGTTGGGGAGGCCTGATCGATGTTTTCTTATGTATTTCCAGTAGTCGCCTTGTACGACATCTACGGGAAGAGACGGAGTGATTCTATTCTAGTCTGCCGGAAACCACACGGCCAAATAGAATATGGCTTATTGCAGATTATTATTTATTTGTGTTAAGCGTAACACTGCCACTCCACCCACCCGCAGAATAAGGGTGACAACGACAACGACCAATGATCTTTTTATTCAGTGGCGCCGCTAGTATGTAACTCAACGTCTATACTAGATCAGAGGTTCCCAACCGGTGGTCCGCGGACCACCAGTGTTCCGTGAGAGGCAAATTATGGTCCGTGATACAAACTTATATATAAGAGATTGAACACTATTATACAAAATACTCAAATCACGAGTTACATAATATGGATTTATATGACAGTTAAGGTCCCCACCTTACACCCAATAAAAATCTTGTAGTGGTCCACGAACAAAAAAAGGTTGGGAACCACTGATATAGATAATAGGATTAAAGAGTAACCCCTTTGACCTATTATCCATATGGATACGTTAGTACTATTACTTATACTGTGATATGGACGTCGGGGATAAACAATCGAATATCAACACAGCGAATAAATAAATTTTACAAAATAATAACATGATCCATGTCGAACGAATGCAATACTCGGGACTAGGTTTGATTTGGTAGGTTTATGACATCTTTAGTTGCCAAGTTATTGTAATACTTGCCCAGTTTTTTATAAAACACTTGTACTGTTCCACGTAAATATATTTAATTTTACTGGCCAGTTTCGCCATTAAGGTATTATCAAGGTAAAGGTGTGTTTCATCTCACAAATACAATCTGTTTTTCTTGAAAATGCCTTAGCGGCGAACCCGGTCGGTGAAATTAAATATATTTACGTGGAACAGTACAAGTGTTTTATTATAACATTATGATAATAATGTTCCTCCTAGTGCCAACAATCAACAGTATCAATTTTATAATTTTAGATGCTCGGTTGATTACTATCCACTAATTTGTCACTCGAGTGGCTTTAGTTTTGCAGCAAATACGGCCCTAATAGTAAAACCATCTTTGGGTAGGCACTAAGTCGAGTATGAAATTGATTTCATTTCTCAGTTTACTGCGTAACCGCTTATTGTTAAGCTGTTTGGTTTACTGTTTAAGTTTGTTATACAACAATATCAGTAAATTAGCTTTTGCTTGTGAGTTTGCTTTGAAAATTAGAGACAGAGTAACATAGGCTAGAGTAGCTAGAGCTAACATCTGTGGTTTACACATATAACATTGAAATGAAATACGGGTATACCTAATAGAACACTGGCGCCAGCATTATTTTTGACATGAATACGTCCTTAACATTGCTTCCGTCATTCATTCAAAAGAATGAATGACGGAATGAATGAATGACAAGAAAGTCGGGGGATACAGTTTGGTTTTGCAGCTAAAAATTTATCATCTCCATCCAAAATTCAATCACACCACAAGGTAGATGAAGGATCAAAGAATTTATTACCTACGCTTAGTAAGGACTATGGAATATCGCGTGCGGGGTAGGGGGAAGCGATGCCATTTAGAGGTAATTTTAGTGCATATAAGTATTCACGTTGAACACCCGGCCGTGTCCATGACACAGCCACACATCCCTACCGCTCTTTCGTCTCGACCTCACCTCCCCTCTGAGACAAATCTGGAACAGTTTGTACTATGGCGCCGCACGCACACGCGCTCATTCGCGTTCTGCAAAGACGTCATTGTTTATGTTGTAGTAAATGACGCGACAATTGTATGTAGTAGCCGGGGTGTGGTAGTATGATAAAAGAGACGCACGTTGCGACGTTGCGTCCGAGTGCGGCGAGTCCGCAAAACTTAATCGACCGTTGCACCATTCGCACGTATTCTATGCGCCTGATTTAAGTGTATTGTGTTCTAATAAAATTGCCCCTATACCATGGGATAGACACCACAGCTCGCATGATAGAAAACAGTCACCAGAGACATAACGCGCGTTGCCGACCCCGTAAATACATCATGCCCTTTTTAAAGAACTCCATCCAGTAGTCTCTTGGGATAACCACGACAGGCAGTTAATTACACAGCTTAATAGTACGTGGGCCAAAACTTCCCTAGAACCATACAGTACGCGGTCATTTTGGTTCGAATGTGTGACGATCTAAGTATGAATTCCCAGCCAGTGGGAAAAGGAAACCGTAGGTGGGTGGTGATGTCAAACAACCTAAGTTCATCCCACCACTGGGATACGAGTCTCCTCTCAATCGAAGAGGTTTAGGCATACTCCACGATACTTTGGATTGGCGGAGACAACTCCTTTGAAGACACTCAGTTGTACTATCGGTAGAACGGATAAGAGTGAGGTCAAACGACGTTATTTTGTAAGTTGTGAGTCGCGTAATTACGCCGGTTTCATATAAATGTACAGTGACGACGTAAAGCGAATTCGTCATTTGTATGAAACCGACGCGAATTACGCGACTCACAACTCACAAAATTATGCTCGTTTGGCCTCACCCTAAAGGGATGCAAAGTCTCTTCTTATACTTAAAAGTTCTAAACCGTCTGTAAGTTTGAAATAATCGCACAAAGAACTTGGCTAACACATAACAAGGAAAACATTGAGAAGGCCCAGCGTTTCCTTGGCATGTGCATGATTCTATGCTTTTCTAACGCGCAATCTTTATTTCTAGTGCTGACTATAATTTCGTCTTCAGGAATGGAGCAAAATATTTACTTTCTTGTCTGTGTTAGCGTGCTGATTTATTTTCATGATAGCTTAAGAAGTAATATGAAGTCCACGAGGACGAAGTCGCTAGTTAGGTATATAAAAATTATGCGAGGACAGAACCCTAACCATTGCACGTTTCTCCGAGAAAAAACTGGAGTTGCACGATCGAAAAAGAAGCTAGGTATAAGTAAATAAGTGACATAAGCGGGTGCAGCCTTGATGCAGAGCTGTACGAGTTTAATGCTCTATATTGCATCAATAAATATAAAATAAATATTCCTGGACATATTACACACGGCCATCTAGTCCCAGACTAAGGAAAGCTTGTACTGTGGGTACTGGATAACTGATATTATCCATACGTACATCCATTTTTTTTTCTAAATACATACATAGAAAACACCCAGACTAAGTCAAACAGACATGTTCATGCAAACAAATAATTGTCTTTTGCGGGGAGAGAACCCGCGACCTCGGAGTCATAGTGGTCATTGCTAACCATTCAACCACAGAGCTCGTCAGTACTATTGTGTGTGAATTATGATCTATTAAGTCAAATATTTGTAATATTTTTTTTTTTTTGCATAATATGAAAGTATAATATATTTATTTAGTACTAATTTAGGGATAATATTTACAAATAAAATATTTACAAAGAGGTAGAAAAAAAAAGGAAGAAAAGAAATAAAACAAAAATTATAAATAAAAAATTTCCCCCAAATCGTTGCCCGTTGGTAACGTACCAAGAATGCTGGCAGCATTACCTCGCTGAATAGCAATGCTAATCCTCTGAGCAAGGTAATGGCCAGCCCTCTGGTCACATGAAGCCTCGACCAACCTCCCGCATATCTCTTTAAAAAGATTGCGGGCTGATGGACCCCACGGCCCTAATGTCTCTACCCCAAAACATGTAATATTTTTAGATGTGTGGCCAATAAAATATCTTTCTTTCTCCCTTTACTTTTATAAAGCATTCAATATCTTTGTGTTGTCAGAATTGGACGAGGTCGGTGGTCGAATGGTTAGCAATGGCCACTGTCGCGGGTTCGATTCCTGCACAAGACAAACATTTGTGTGCATGAACATGTCTGTTTGTCTTGGTCTGGGCGTTTTCTATGTATTATAAGTATGTATTTGATAAAAAAATGTATTTATGTACATTTATCAGTTGTCTAGTACCCATAACACAAGCTTTGCGCTTAAATTGGGACTAGATGGCGCTGTGTAAATTGTCCAGAAATATTTATTTATTTTATTTTTATCCAATCCGATCCTGTCAGTCGTTGGAGATATAACTCGGTTTCAAGATTTTCACTTACACACAAACTCAGTTTTCAGAGCGAGAAGTTTGTCGCTTCTTCGGTCCGGTGAGAACTAAACTAACATTGAATGCAGATTGAATCTCAAAGTTATGGTACGAAGTATTTTAAATATTTATGAAACAGCAGGTAAAATACGGAAATGAAAACATTTTGAGAGGTATAAACGATGTATTTATTCATTCGCTATTCATACAAATTGTACTTATAATTGTGTCATTTTTAATTTTTATTTACGTTGTTTACATCAAGTGAACCGTATGATTATTTGGTTCCCAGCGCCGATATGAAAAAGAAAATATGTTGAGGCTTGTGGTTTCTCCTCATCGTTACTACGATACGAAAGAAACATTATTAATTAAAATTAAGTTACTACTACAAGTATACGACCTGCTTGATGGTAAGCTCACTCACGCGTTGCCAATCCTCTACGAGCCTTTTTTTTATGTGAGAGAGGGGCAAACGAGCATGTGGGTCACCTGGTGGAAAGCAATCACCACCGCCCATGGAGACCAGCGACACCAAGGGGTCGCCGATCCGTTGCCAGCCTTTTAAGGAAAATGAAAACTCTGTTCCTGAAGGCACCCATGTCGTAGTTGTTCGGAAATACCGCTGAGGGAAGTTGATTCCACAGTTTCACTGTTCGTGGTATGAAATGTCTTAGGAAACGTACTGTAGTAGATTGCCAATTATCAAGATGATATGGATGGAATTTTAATTTATGGCGAGTTGTACGATAGTGGAATTCAGCGGCAGGTATCAAATCAAACAGCTCATCGGAGCACTCCCCGTGATATAATTTGTATAGATCGCAAAGAGACGCTACATCTCTGCGTGTAGAGAGAGAGTCCAATCGATCCGAGATCATTGGGTCACCGACGATTCGAGCTGCTCTTCGTTGTATGCGGTCAAATGGAGCAAGCAAGTACCTTTTCAAGCCATTTTTGAAATCCCCATGCTGTAATCCCTCGGCAGGCAATTCATTCCACAACTTAAAATGATAGCAGAGAATTAATAGTTGGAACATCATACAAGCTCATACAAGCCTCACATACTAAACCTCTAATCCTCGCTTGTGAATTCTCAAGTTCTGACCCCTCATAACTTACATTTACCTCGCGTCTTAATTGAAACGTTATTTACCAACATTAACAGTGAAAACAAACACGTCACGTAATCCCGTGGGAACACAGCCCGCCCCGGAGAGCTCGTTAATTATAATTACACAATACACACTGTACAAAGTTGTGTTTGCTGAAGTAGTTTCACAGAAATGTACAAAATGCTCCCATGAAGTATCATATTTAATTTAGATTGCCAATAATATCAATATCGAGATCGAAAATCAATACCGCCCTATTGTTTACAATCAATATCGAGATCGAGAATCAATACCCCTACTGTTTACAAGTACTCATTATATGACGCCAACTGCCTTCTTCTATACAATACAATCTCTTTATTGCACCAAAAACAGTAAAAAATAATGACCATTTTAGGGTGTAAGTGGTTCATCAACATCTGTGAACCAAAGCCAACTTCACCTGCACGCCGTGCACCTTGCTGACTGACAAACGAAGCTCTGGCGAAAAGAGAGTTATGGAGCGTAATAGGCTATTTGACTAACATTTTTTTCGGTTTGATATGTAGGGACGTCTCCATAATATAACCATAGGTGAAAGAATTACTTCGATAGCACAAAAATCTCTCGAGATATATTAATTTGAAAATCACAATTTTTAGACTGTAACGAAAACGCTCCATACAAAAGACTACCGACGTATGACTGTGGTATGACGTCACAGGTTTGTATTTTGTATGCATCAAATCAGAAATTTGTACGATAGCTATGCTAAATGTTACGTTTATGTGATTAGTATCGTAATAAAAGTTATAGCATTCTTTATAGCTTCTCCAATGAAAATATTATACTTTAATAATTTCATACTTTTAAAATGGACTTTCCCGCCAAACTTTGATCGACGCTGAAAAAAAGTCTGACTGAAGATATTAGAATGAAAGTTTGCAGATCTTTATAGTTTTGTGTATTTTACGATATTCTTAAATAATTTACACAATTTTTAAACATTGGAAAATAGCCTATTGTAAGCTACCCGACTGGGAAATTTACCTCCACCTCACAGAATACCGCAGCCAAATAACAATTCCCTTGAGGATTGTTGTGTTCCTGCGAGTGAGTGAGGTCACCAGAAAGGAAGGAGATGCTGCATTGGCAGTGGGGGTGGCGGCGCGCTAGCGATATTTTTAATGTTGCGAGCGTTAATATGGCTGCGGTAACCGCTTCACATCAGGCGGGCCGTATGCTTGTCTGCCACCCGACGTAGTATAAAAAAAAAACCATAATCACTTAAAATATTAAGTACAAAAGTTCCATAGTTGTACAGATGACTTCCCCAGTCGGGTAGCTTACAAATACTGTGTAACCTACTTCTCTTTTGCCAAAGCCTCTTTTAATAGTCGGCAGGATGCATCACGTGCAGGTCAGGTTGGTTTTGGCTCTAAAAATCATGATGAGATTCAAATTAAATCGTATTCCAGAATATTCTATTACTTTAGTCAATTCCCGTCGTGCTGCCTTTCTTAATCATCGTCATTCATAAACTTGCTTACCATACATTAACAAACATGTCTTCGTTCAATGATCGTCAACCCCAGACTATGAAAAGTAGGTTTATGAAATTCAAAAACAAATTGTTTCAAATAAAACGTCGACAATCCAATCAGTTGAAAGGTGTATCATATAAATTAATCCCGATGCAGCTTGAGTGTACATTGAGTGCATTATATACGATGCAATCTATTTGGACGGGTGATAAAACGAGCTTATTGAGAAACTTCTTTGAATCAAAGCAAACTTCACCGTGCACGTGGTGCACCTTGTTGACTGATAAAAGCGCTTCTGGCGAAAAGGTTGGGCATAGCGTATTTTTTAAGCTTCTGGGGAAGTATCTCCACTTGACAGAATACCGCAGCTAAATAACAATTCCCTGGAGGGTTGTTGTGTTCCTGCGAGTGAGTGAGGTCACCAGAAAGAAAGAAGGAGTATAGTAGGCTGGCAACGGATCGGCGACCGCTTGGTGTAGCTGATCTCCATGGGCAGTGGTGATAGCTTTCCATCAGGTTACCCACATGCTCAGTATGCTCTACAGCCCTTCGATTGAGGGGAGCCCCGTACCCCAGCAATGGGATGAGTAAGCGTTGACGACTACTTCGGTCATGTGTACTATCAACTTCTATTTAAAAAAAATGTAATTCCTTGCATTTTTTGGTAGAATAGCAAGTAATTTATGCATAAAACGGTTTCTAAACTAGTTCTATACTAAAAGTTGTATAAACTCAAATAGTATTTTGACTTAGAATAAGATAATGCGATTCTGAATGCATATCGATTTGCAAGCGTCCGTGTTTCGCTAAACATTTGCTTTTATCTGTGGCGATAAATTGAATTTTCAATTGCAGCAGTCCTTCAGAGTTATTGCAAACTATTCACACTCCAAAGGATTATTATAATAAGCCACTTTAAATTAGACTCCTAGAGCGAGAATGGACTTTGAGAGAGATTTTATTAACTTATTTTCTGGTACATTGATCTATAAATTATAACAAACATAGTAGATATTTAAGAGCCCTATTACATTGCACGCTGACGAGCTCTCGCGCAGTACTAAACCCGCGAAGGCCGCTGGTGCATCGTTTTTTGTAGTAATTTTGAAGTTATATTTATCGTTTTTATTGAAATAAGATAATAAATTCATGCTACAAAGTTTATTCATAATGAAGTAACAATTATTCTCGTATAAATTTTGCTCAATAATATTATCGTTTATTCAAGAAATTAACAGTTTACTTACTTAAAGCGATTTTCGAAGATTTTTTGGTTAAAAGAATGTTTTTTTTCTATATTAAATCAATGATATTTCAAAATTCCGAGGCCGCTATGTACTATACGACTATATAACAAATAACATTCTATTTTTTTTATTTCATTTGTTTGGAACAGTAGTACAATCCAGGAGCTCAAAATAGTGAATGCGCGCATTTTATGAAAATCTTTCTCTGCAATTTTGGGTTTATTTAAAAAGTTAAGGAAAATTTACAAAAAGCGGGGCCGCTATGTACTATGCCAATAGCTATTCTATACTATTCAATAAGTCAACATTGTTAATGTATTTTTGTTTCCGAGATCAAGAACGCCAAAATTGGCCATTTTAAGCAAAAATCACAGTCAAAATGTAATATGGCTCTTAAGGAAAAATAGAAACAATAAAAGCAATACAATTATTTTTAGAATTTTTGCCTGTATGTTTGTACACGCATCACGCAAAAACTGCACATGTTAACCATGTTATGTCTAAATTATAAAAAAAAATGGTATGGCTGTGTGATGGACAAGGCCGTGTGTTGTACGTGAATACGTTATATGCACTGAAATTATCTTAAAATGGCAGCGCTTCCCTCTCCCCCGCACGCGATTTCGATAGTCCTTACTTAGCGTAATAAATTCTTTGATCCTTCATCTATTCTGTGATGTAATTGAATTTTGGATGGAAATGTTATATATGTAGCTGCAACACAAGTATCCCCCAATTTTCTTATCATTCGTTTTTTTTTATTTCCTCCTTATGGAAGCAGTTTTAAAGATTTATTCACGTCAGAAAATGTTTATGTACTAAAGCGATTAAGAAAAAACTTGCATCGATACAAACAGTACTTTCAGCAAACCTTGGACGTAGGAGATGTATATAAAAATATCATATTTTTATATACTTCATATGATTTTATAATAACAAAAGCTTTACAATATATTAGATATTTCTACAAAGATTTACAAAGTGTATGCGAAGAAAATAATGACAGCAGATTGATGATGTATCACGTTTAAAACTTAGCAAACTTCAAGTGATTGATCGAACCGTAAACTTTGTACCTATATCAAAACCACGTGAAATTTACTTCTTTGATCGTACCTCTTTTTATATAGTATTAATAATAACCTTGTATAAATAATATTGAAAATCGGCGAGAGCTATGCTCGACATTTCTCTACGGGACCGAATCCGGAACGCAGAAATTCGACGGAGAACGATAGTTGTCGACATACCTCTCAGAGTCAGCAGGCTGAAGTGGCAGTGAGCTAGCCACATCTACCCAGTCAGTGATGGCTGATGGGGAAGAATTCTTAACCTTTTTCGATCCGCGGACCCCTAGAAAATCAAGCACATATTCAAGGACCCCTTTAAAAAGAACACAGTTTATTTTAGTACTGAAAAAAAATCATTTTTATAAAAAATAAAAATACTGTATTAATGTGAAGGTTGGTGCTGCTTTTTTGCAGGTCTTGCTGGCATTATTTATTAATTCAAATGTTCATAGATAAGACGGCGGACCTCCATACACATACTCGCGGACCCCCAGGGGTCCCCGGACCACAGGTTAAGAAACACTGTCCTAGAGTGTAGATCTCGGATGGGGCGACGAAGCGTCGAGCGCCCTCCATCTAGATGGATCGCAATCCACAAAGGAACGTCCGGAAGCGGCTGGATGCGGAAAGCAGAGGATCGCATATGGTGGAAGGCATTAGGGTACGCCTATGTCCAGCAGTACATAGATACATGCTGATGATGATGATGATGACGCAAATTTTTCCGTGATTTAAGCAAAACATTCCGTCTTATAGGCACTACTTACTTTTCACTAACTTGAAAAAAGGACGAGATTTTCAAGTCGTGGGAAGCAAGTCGTTCACCACGACCTTTAGAGTCCACCCTGCCGTAGTTGGTAGGGTGCATCATGTGTACCCTGCCCACTGAAAGCCTGTAGTTATTTTTGAAAAAGCATTTTACTGTCCAATAATGCTTAACAGCTTTAGTTCATTAAAAACTGTTGCCTAGAACAAAGGCTGTGCTATCGTCCATGTCCACAAAGGCCGGCTTTTGTGTACAGACTAAGATCGATGGGCAATATGTGTGCTAATGGGTGCACAGCCTTACAAGGCTAGTCGGGTTATGTTTATGTTAGTAACCATTTGCAAGTAGATTAGTTGGCAGTTTCTTGTCAGCCATAGATAGTCGATTACCCATAGGTCTCCGCCGTTCTTTTAGATGACGTCATGCAGTTCTCTATACGAAGAATATTTGTTTGGATGCGGCCATTATGAAACAAGAATATTTTCTTTTAAACAAGCTTTCAAACAAGTTGTTAGTAAAAAGGAACTAAAACGTTTGTTTACAGCTCTTTCGTTTGATAGAAACCGCCATTTTGCGGCTGCAGCTATATTGGGCTAAAAGTAACCCGGTTTTTGTGAATCTCTTTTACTTGCAAGCTAAAATCGACTCAGATAGATAAAATATTCTATCTATTCCTCTGACCAATGTCCTATATTGATGTGGAGCGATGTGATGACTGGTTTACTAAACAATTGGATTTACTAAATTATAGCTTTTTAGTACATTTCCTACATCAATATTGTCGTTCATTTAAATTAAACCATTCAGCTTATTTTTATTACTTAATTTAAATTTGTGTTGTTTTATATTCAAATAATTGCTTTTTTTTCTACGTAACGTTGGGCAGACTGATAATGATGATGATACAACAGGCTAACATCGACCTCCATTAACTTTATAGCAAATGGTGTACTGGGGATTAATTAAGGTTTCGAGTATATCCTATAGAAACACAGAATTGTTACTAAAGCCTGAAATCTACGGGGCTGACTTGTATTAACGACAGTTTTCTAATGCGGATTGTTTGATCGATTTAAAATTACTACCACAAATAACCTGTCTGTACAGTCTGGGACTAGAATTCTATCCATAAAATATAAATGTAAAGAAAGCCAAGATCAGCTATTGTGTAAATTAAGACAGTAAAAGATCTGCGTAATACTGCGTATACGTAAATCTTGTATGTTTTTTGTTCGCTACTTTTTATTTAAAAAAAGACAAATTGTACGATTTATAATTTAAAAAATATTAGTGTTGAATCTATTGGAAATTAGTGTATGTGAAAAAAACAAATGTGCTTTAGACCACACGACTGAAGTATCTATCACACTTCTCGTAACGCTCTCGTCACGCATTCCGCGCAACTCCATCCCAAATCGATGGAGATGGATAGCTTCATTGCGTGTGGTCAGTCAAAATGATCACACAAGTTAAGCAATGTCGACTATCTACGAATGGTTTTTATGTGGAGCTCCTCCGTGCTTTGAAGGGTACGGTAAGTCCCGGTTGTTGTCGTTAAATGACATTCGTTAAGCCAAGTCAGTGGTCTTCGCGCGGCTGGGAAACACTGGTCTCCGCCAATCAGAAGTTGAGCAACGTGATGGAGTATGCTCTAAACCCCATCGATTGAGGGAAGACCCATATCTCAACAGTGGGTTGATGCCGATGGGGTCCGTTGCCATTCTTTTAAGGAAAAATTGTATCTATTCTTGAAGGCTTTCATGTCGTATTTATTTGCAAATACTGCTGAGGGAAGTTGATTCCAAAATTTCATAGTTCGTGGTAGAAAATGTCTTAAAAAGAGTACTGTGGTAGACCGCCAATTATAAAGATTATACCAACTACAGTTTTAAGGGCCAACTGATTAAAGTTATATAACTTTAATCAGTATATATTATCAATGCAGTGTTAACATGTTCTATGAACAAATGCACTATAGTTTTTAAGTGAATTATACCCTTTCGGTCCATCAGGGCACCTTCCTAGCGTGACTACTTCCTTCTTCGACCATATCCCGATATGACCACTTCCCGACATGACCACTGCCCGATACAACCAATTCTTGATCATGCTTCCCCAATCTGCCATTACTTATTCGGCAGATGTCATCGAACCATTACCACTTCAGCTTGCAAACTCCGAAGGCTATGTCGATAACTTTGGTTCTCCGTCGAATTTCTTCGTTCCCGATTCGATTCCTCAGAGAAACCCTGAGCAAGCCCTCTCCATCGCTCGCTGCGCGATCGACAGTGTCCAAGTCTTTGCAACATAGGTTATTGCAGGGTTATTGAAGGGTTAATATTGTTTTTATTTTGTTTACAGGAAAATCAATGCATGCGCATTAAGATTCTTGGTGACTGCTACTACTGCGTCTCAGGACTTCCAGTCTCCCGACCAAACCATGCGTACAACTGCGTGAATATGGGACTTGCGATGATCGACGCTATCAGGTTAGTATAAGAAATGTCTCTGATGACCTTAATTAATTTCTAAAATAAAATGAATTTGCAGTCTATGCTCACATGAATTTGAAATTCTATTTTTGCTACGTATTTTTTTTTATTAGCCGTTACCTAGAAATCTTTTATTAAGATGATGATTTTGGTGATAACAAGCTAGGCACAATCTTAGATCTCATTTGCCATAAAATTACATTTTTTTTTATTTTTTTTTATACTACTCCGGGTTACTGTAGCCATATTAACGCTCGCAACATAATATATCACTTGCGCGCCGCCACCCCCGCTGCCAACGCAGCATCTCCTTCTTTTCTGGTGACCTCACTCACTCGCAGGAACACAACAACCCTCAAGGGAATCGTTATTTGGCTGCGGTATTATTCTATGAGGTGGAGGTACATTCCCCAGTCGGGTAGCTTACAATTACGCTCCCTACCTCTCTTTTCGCCAGAGCTTCGTTTGTCAGTCAGCAGGGTGCACCACGTGCAGGTGAAGTTGTCTTTGGTTCAAAGATGTTGCTAAACCACTACACCCCAAAATAAATCACATGAAAGAAGAAGCCGACTTAATTCGTTTATTGTAGTGTCATCGTCAACATTTACTCATCCCACTGCTGGGTTGCTGGTCTCCATCAATTAAAGTGATTTAGAACATACTTTACCACGCTGCTCAACACCGGGTTGGCGGAGACCAGAGTTTTCAAGCCGCCTAACCGTCACTGACTTGACTTAACGACTGCCATCTAATGACAACAGATAGGATCCCGAAGCTCGAGATAATATAAACCCATCCACGGCCACGGTCGACATTGCTTAACTTGCGGCTTCGATTAGATCGAGGAGTTCGATGGCGTCATTGCGTGTGTCAGTCAGTCTAACTAATCGAACAATTATTAACTGTTTTAGTTCATCATTTATGTTTTTTAGGGTTCCGTACCTCAAAAGGAAAAACGGAACCCTTATAAGATCACTTTGTTGTCCGTCTGTCTGTCTGTCTGTCTGTCTGTCTGTCAAGAATATCTATGTCGAAAATGCGTGGAGGTATTAAGCTGAAATTTGAACTGTATACTCAGGTCTACGCTCCCATGGAGTTGTAAAAAAATCAAACTGCTAAGTTTACGTAGAAAAAAGTTACGGCCGTTTATTCAGCAAAAAACGCATATTTCGACACACTCAAGGGAATCAAAACCTATAGGGTACTTCCCGTTGACCTAGAACTATGAAATTTGGCAAGTAACATCGTTATAGACTACAAGTACAGGAATAAATCTCAAAACTATACATTGGTCTTAAAAAATAGGGGGTCTATATTTTTATAGGGTGTCTAAAATTTCAAATTGAAAATACTAGTTCAAATGGGGTATCATATGAAAGGGCTTGATGTACATTGCAAAATATATTTTATTTATTTTTTTCGACGCATTATTTCTTATTTATAATGAAAAATATCAAATTTAATATTGATACTACGTACGGAACCCTCGGTGGGCGAGTCCGACTCGCACTTGTCCGGTATTTTAGGGTTCCGTACCTCAAAAGGAAAAACTGAACCCTTATAAGATCACTTTGTTTTAACTATGGTTAGTGTAGTCTATGGATAAACAGTACCTAATATGTTATTTGACAAACTCGGTGGTCGGATAGCTAGCAATTGCTAATTTTACTGAGAGGTCGCGGCTTCGATCCCTTCATAAGACAAGAATTGATGTGCATGAACATGTGTTTGTTATGGCCTGCGTATTTTCTATGTATATAAATGTATGTATTTACAAAAAAAATGTATTTGAGTACATTTTACATGAGTACATTTCTCATCAGTTGTCTAGTACCCATAACACAAGCTTTGCACTTAATTTGGGACTAGATGGCGCTGTGTAAATTGTCCAGAAATATTTATTTATTTATCAGTCATCTAGTACCCATAGTATAAGCTTTGTATAGTTTGGGACAAGATGGCGCTGTGTAATTTGTGCAAGAATATTTATTTCACCTCACTAGCTCGTAAAAGCTCTGTTTATCATTCGAAATCTGCGTGGAAAATCGCACTTTATCCGCTAGCGTGGAAAGTGTTTTTAAAATTCGAATATTTTTATTCAATACAGGTTTCGTACAATAAATTACATATATATAGAACCTCATTGGTTTCGAAATAGTTTATATTCTCTGCAGCCAGTCCATTGATGATTATTTATTAAAACTGTTTTTCTTGCACCTAACATTTTCCTCGCTTTAGTGAGGTGAAAAGTTGTGTGTTGCGCTCGGCAGCAAAGTTATTTAGCGTCTCGTACCTTTGAAACCCTCGCTTCGCTCAGGATTCTATATTTGAACCACTCGCTTCGCTCGTGGCTCAATCCTAGAATCCTTCGCTTGCTCAGGTTTCAATACAAGGTACTCGCGCCAAAAATTAACTTTGCAGCCTTGCATAACAAATAACTATTTATTATTTAAAATGCTATTTTGTCAACAGATTCGTCCGTGAAGCCACAGGATTCAACGTCGATATGAGAATAGGTATTCACACCGGAAACGTACTGTGTGGTGTGCTCGGTCTTCGCAAGTGGCAGTTTGACGTGTGGAGTGACGACGTCACTCTTGCCAATCATATGGAATCTGGTGGTATTGCTGGGTAAATATTTATAGTCCATCGTTACAGATGAAATTCGGCTATTTACTACTGCTATGCCTTGTTTAGTCGTGTAATACTTAATAGTTAGAATAGAATAGAATAGAATAGAATAATTTTATTTGTTAAACATAGGTGGTATATACATTATTGAGATGTTGGGTTACATTTATTTTTTGTGCTCTATGTTTTGCCCTCAGGCATACAAATATTTAAAATTTCCTGACTTTGTCAATCAATATGTAAATAATATAATACGTCATGTTTAATTAGAGTCACTTACACAACATTATACTACACATACTATAAACAATTTAAAAATTACGGGCATAATAGATTCAGTCCGTCTTGATATATAAATTTCTACATTCTTTATAATATCAGAGAATTATTTAATTATCCATGTCAAAATTTTGATTTAAATTATTTTGTCGTTTAGAAAATCATTTATACAATGATAACAATAGATGGCGCCACACTGCGACTTCACAGCAGTAAAATATAAAATGCATAAATTCGCCACTATCACAGCCCCTACAACTGAGTGTTGTAGGAGCACTCGAACGGTAATCGACAGATCGTGGGTTCAAATCCCACCCAGGCGGGGGATGTGAATTTTTCAATTATTAAAATATTTATAATACCATCGGATTATTTGATTACGAAAATTAAACTTCAGCTTAAATTTTTGGTAGCTTAGCTGGTAGAAACCCTGTTGCTCTACCGACTAAGATTTGTCTGTCAGTGACTATAACGTAAGACCTATTTTTCGAGTCAAAATATTTGATTAGTTATTTTCTTTGCTGACTGTAGGTATGTTAAGTGTATTGTACATATTTTGACGAGCTCGGTGGTCGAATGGTTAGCAATGGCCACTTTGACTCCGAGATCGCGGGTTCGATTCCCGCACAAGATAAATATTTGTGTGCATGAACATGTGTGTTTGTCTTGGTCTGGGTGTTTTCTGTGTATTATAAGTATGTAGGTATTTACAAAAAAAAAGGTATTTAAGTACATTTATCAGTTATCTAGTACCCATAACACAAGCTTTGCGCTTAATTTGGGACTAGATGGCGCTGTGTAAATTGTCCAGAAATATTTATTTTATTTTTATTTTTTTATATAATAAATAAAATGTTACGCTTAATGAAAAGTAACTATTATTATTATTACGCATTATCAAAGAGTGAGCTCATTAGATTAGTGATGGCCTGACCGGGCACAACACTAGTCTGATCCTAACGAGGGGTTTCTGTGTTAGTATACAATTAGGCAATACAGTTCCCGGCCACTTTAGAAAATGCCTGAAAAAACATATTCCGTTTCTCACACTGAAACGGTCACCCTAAGTTGATTACTTGGAAACGCGTGTCCATTATCCACCCTAAACGGGGGGTTGATAATCTGACTTTACATAATATCGTACGGTAATCTATCGTACTTTCGAAAATGGTTTGTTCGCATGTCTCTCGGCATGTCGAAGTTTTAAATGTCAGATAGTTTTTTGAAGTAAAACTTCTTTAGCGGCGTTGTGCACTTTTTGGGATGGGTAAAAATGTTAAACTCGCGTCAGGACACGTGGCCTGGGGCCTTACCACAAGCTCTAAACGCAGGAATGGAACTATGATGGTTGCGTATTTATCAATGAATTTCATTCATAAATTCGCAACCATGATGGATCCATTCCTGCGTTTAGAGCTTGTGGTAAGGCCCCTGATCGAAAATTCGTAAGACGGAGGGAACGTTGACCGCCGGCGCGGCGTAGGAGAGGAAGTGATATCCCCCTCTCTTTCTACCGCGCGGCGAAAATGTATGCCTGCTCCTGCTGTTTATTTTTAATGTAATATAAATTGTCATGTTTGTGTACGATAGCGCAATAAATGAATATTGTATACCACATAAATGATAGTACTTTTATACTGAAAAATAAAGCAATACGTGCGAAATTATTCCCTAACCATTCCAAAATATTCAAAAGTGCACAATGGTGTGCAACCCGATTTTTTTTACATATTTTGTGTTTCTAGAAAATTACTTCACATAATGTTTCGTTCTCTAGAAAAACCGTTGACGGTAATCCGTCAACGGCTTTTTTTTAGATAATTCTAAACATGTAATTTTTCTCTGACAGATGGTTTATTTGCGGCATTTCATCAATCTGTCAATTGTATTTTGGTTCAAACGAAAATATGGAAAAAAGGCTAAACATTTTCGGTATTTTAAAATTAGTACAAACATGTTTCGTCAAATGAACATATTGAAAATAAAAAAAATCTAACCGTTTTCGGTATTTTAAAATTCGTACAAACTTGTTTCGTATTATACCTACATAAAACCTATCTTACTTATCAGGGTGTCTGTCAATGACATCCTCATAATTAAAATGGCACGCGGTTCCGAATATCCACCGAGTGTACTTTAGGTTGCATAAACTTAGAAATCCAAAAATATCAATAAATAACGTTTTCACCTCACTAGCTCGTAAAAGCTCTGTTTATCATTCGAAATCTGCGTGGAAAATCGCACTTTATCCGCTAGCGTGGAAAGTGTTTTTAAAATTCGAATATTTTTATTCATAAAGGTTTCGTACAATAAATTACATATATATAGAACCTCATTGGTTTCGTAATAGTTTATATTCTCTGCAGCCAGTCCATTGATGATTATTTATTAAAACTGTTTTTCTTGCACCTAACATTTTCCTCGCTTTAGTGAGGTGAAAAGTTGTGTGTTGCGCTCGGCAGCAAAGTTATTTAGCGTCTCGTACCTTTGAAACCCTCGCTACGCTCAGGATTTTATATTTGAACCACTCGCTTCGCTCGTGGCTCAATCCTAGAATCCTTCGCTTGCTCAGGTTTCAATACAAGGTACTCGCGCCAAAAATTAACTTTGCAGCCTTGCATAACAAATAACTATTATACTAAGTGGCAAACAAGCACACGGCCCGCTTAATGAAAAGCAGTTACCGTAGGTTATGGATGCCGACAACACCATGGGCATATGCACGGCTCTAAAATTATAATTATCATAATAATATAAAAATGTAAAAAAATCATTAACATGTATTCTGCGAAAGTATGACATTTTAAATTCCAAGTCATCCTCCTAAAAATTTCATTAATTATCTTAAAAATATATCTATTTTATCTCCTCTACTTCCTCTAATGCTTAACCTTAAAATTACGCCTTACAAAGTTACATCAAAAAGTCAATTCAACTTAAAGAATGAAAAATATTAAATTAATAAGTATTCCATCTGGGGACTTTATGATACCAATATTGGAATTTTGTTAATTAATTGATATCAAATGTCCGAAGCGAAATAAAAGTCCACAAAATCTTTTCAAATTAAAGATGAGTTTATTATGGATTCGGGGAAATTATATTTACTTTTGGGAGTCTCGAGAATTGATTTTGCTAGTGTTTCTTTATACAACTTCGAATAAATGTTTGACCACTTTTTAAATTGAACACCGCTAACTTTGAGCCAATGTCAACCTCACCCACACGTGGTGCATCCTGCTGGTTTACTAAGAAGGCTCTGGCGAAAGAGAGGTAGAAGAAAACGTTAAATTTAATCTACATTGTACAAAACGTATGTTAAATTGAATACATCCACAGAATTTTTAGGGTGTAAGTGGTTCATCAACATCTTTGTACCAAAACCAACCTCACCTGCACGTGGTGCAACCTGCTGACTGACAAGCAAGGCTCTGGCGAAAAATGAGGTAGGGCATAGCGTATTTTTTAAGTCGACCGACTGGGGAAGTACCTCCAATATATACTCCCAGAATACCGCAACGAAATAACAATTCCATTGAGGGTTGTTGTGTTCCTGCAAGTGAGTGAGTTCACCAGATAGAAAGGAAGAAGTATAGGCTGGCAACGGATCGGCGACCTTTTGGTGTTGCTGATCTCCGTGGGCGGTGGTGATTGGTTTTCATCATGTGACCCACATGCTCGTTTGCTCTCATATAAATTATGTGTGCCTTATTTCGGCACTGCCCAGGTCTCAGATCTTGATTTTAACTAGACAAAAAATTAGTCGTTAATTTGTCGAAATTTGTCGCCCAAAGGAAAAAAATTGTCGGTCTCCCGTTAAAGAGTTATAAGGTTTTTTTTGTGACAGTGCCGAAATAAGCTTATTTCGGCACAGCCCACTCGGGATCTATTAAACTACATAACATAGCGAGGATATGATTTTCCCCAGAATAAGTCGTCAATTTGTCGAATTCAGACACCAAGTATCAGAATTAGTCGACCTCGCGAAAATCTGATTTCACCCAAATGTTGCCTTGAATTTGTCGAAATTTGTCGGATATAAAACACAACTGGTCGATGCATAATTAAAAAGTTACACGCATTTTAATAATTCACGTTGTAGTCAGAGAGCCTAACGTAGGCAGAGTAGAATAACACCACCCCATTCACATATGGCTATCATAAAAAGCAACTAATGTAGTGCTAAAAAACACCTAAAGCATTCGTAGATCACAAAACAGTTGCATGCATTGACAAACTTTGCCAGACTCTGAAAAAGGAAGGAAATAAAACGTTTACTGTTGCATTTTGTGCATGAAATAATTTTGATGCAAGATCTCGGACTATACTTATTATGAGAATTATTAAAATGCGTGTAACTTTTTAATTACGCATCGACCAGTTTTGTTTTATATCCGACAAATTTCGACAAATTCAAGGCAACATCTGGGTGAAATCAGATTTTCGCTAGGTGGTGGGAAGGCTTATTTCGGCACTGCCACAAAAAAATACTTATAACTTTTTAACGGGAGGTCGACTAATTCTGATACTTGGTGTCTGAATTCGACAAATTGACGACTAATTCTGGGGAAAATCATATCCTCGCTATGTTATGTAGTTTAATAGATCCCGAGTGGGCTGTGCCGAAATAAGCTTATTTCAGCACTGCCACAAAAAAAACCTTATAACTCTTTAACGGGAGACCGACAAATTTTTTCCTTTGGGCGACAAATTTCGACAAATCAACGACTAATCTTTTGTCTAGTTAAAATCAAGATCTGAGACCTGGGCAGTGCCGAAATTAGGCACACATAAATTATTTATGTGCACTTATATACATATATATATATATATATATATATATATATATATATATATATATATATATATATATATATATATATATATATATATATACACACATACACACACACACACATATATATATATATATATATATATATATATATGTGTGTATCGCTGAAGTATGTTATAAACCGTAAAAGAAATGTAATTCGTGTTTTCCCACGTTTCGAGTATTTATATGGGTAAAAACCCTATATTGACGAGCTCGGTGGTCGAATGGTTAGCAATGGCCACTTTGACTCCGAGGTCGCGGGGTCGATCCCCGCACAAGGCAAACATTTGTGTGCATGAACATGTCTGTTTGTCTTGGTCTGGGTGTTTTCTATATATTATAAGTATGTATCTACAAAAAAAAATGTATTTAAGTATATTTATTAGTTGTTTAGTACCCATAACACAAGCTGTGCGCTTAATTTGGGACTAGATGGCGCTGTGTAAATTGTCGAGAAATATTTATTATTATTAATTCGTGTTTTCCCACGTTTCGGGTATGTATACAGGTAAAAACCTTATATTTTGTTTGTTTGTAGTATCTTTATTGTACATAATGAACACATATATATTATCTCAATACAATTTCAAGAACATGTACAAAGGCGGGCTTATCTCTATAAGAGATCTCTACCAGTCAACCTTCGAGTGTTGAATAATCCCATATAAGAATTTCATCATCATCATCATCATCGGGTCATTTTAGTCTCCACTGCAGGAGCACAACCCTCTCTCGTCCCTCCCAGACAGACGGAGGGTTTGGCCTACACTCGACGCTGGCCAGACGGGTTGGGGAGGCCTGATCGATGTTTTATAATGTATTTCCCTTAGTCGCCTTGTACGACATCCACGGGAAGAGACGGAGTGATTCTATTCTAGTCTGCCGGAAACCACACGGCCAAAATAAGAATTTACCCGGGTATTTAGCCGTCGTCTCTTATCGTTATCCCTAAGTGCGACATTGATTTCGGACGTTGTTGTCAAGTTGAATACTGTTCCAGTTATGTCTACTTGGTCACAGTTGTGGTATAACAGTATTCTATGTTACAGGCGTGTCCACATTACGAAAGCTACTCTACTCCAGCTCGGTGGAAGGTTTGAAGTGGAGCAGGGAGATGGAGCCTCCAGAGAGGGCTACCTCGCAGACCATAAAGTGGACACATACCTTATTATACCGCCTAAGGTAAGAATAACTTACAAAAATATTGGTTGTCTGCAATGTCGCTTTATGGAAGATAATGTTACGTGATAACGTCATAAGAAAACATCGACCGATGGAGTGGAAAAGAGATAGAAGCGTCACAAGCCGAGCTCTCGCTTGCACGCTCAGCTCAGGCGGAACGTGACAATAAGTCATGCTTTTTCGTGCGTGCAGCTGGCGTTTATCGATTTATAAGACGTTATTACGTCAACAAAATTATGTGAAATTTCTATCTGCGAAACACGGAAATACCCGTTTTTTTTACATAATTCGATCCAGATCTAATTAATAATATTCAAAAGTCACTATGATAGTAAACGAAGTTGGAGTACTAGTATTCTTTATTCTGAATATACTCGTATAATATATAATAATAAAAATTGTCAGACAAATTACACAGCGCCATCTAGCCCCAAAGTAAGCCAAGCTTGTGTATTGGGTACAAGACAACTGATAAACATACGTAAATACATTTTTTTTGTAAATACATACTTATGATACATAGAAAACACCCAGACCAAGACAAACAGACATGTTCATGCACACAAATGTTTGTCCTGTGTGGGAATCGAACCCACGAGCGTTGGTGTCGAAGCCGCGTCATTACCGCTACGCCACCGAGCTCGTCAATATAGAGTAACATATAGGTATATATAGTTAAATTTATATCTGACGCAAAAAACGCATGAGTGTTGACAACCCTACAAAAACGTTTCACACCATTCTTGAACAACCCATGCTTTAGGTCCTTGGAGAAATCTCATTAGAGTGTACTGATAGGAGGTTGATTACAAAAAATAACGACCTAGTGCACAATTCGATACCCAGTCACTCGGAAATTATTCGATTGGAATCGATACATTCCAATTTTCGCGTCCAATGTCATATCATATCGCATCACTGAGCATTCGATAATACGATCATGAATATAAATTATTTTGTTTGTTAATGTCGCCGATGAAAAAGTACTGTATATATTTTTTTCTCATTGTGCTTTTAACATGCTAAATAGATAGTAAATTTACTTTCAAAAAAGGATACATATTTTTTTTATGAGTAAACAGAATTTAGGTACTTATATCCGATATTTATAGGCATTATTTATTTGTTTCGTAACTTTGATTTGGATATTAAAATATTTTAATATTTATTATTATTTATTAATAGCTGACTCGGCAAATGTTTTTTTTGCCATATACTGTAATCATGTAGGGGTATGAAAAATAGATGTTGGCCGATTCTCAGACCTACCCGATATGCACACAAAATTTCATAAAAATCAGTCCAGCCGTTTCGGAGGAGATTGGTAACAAACACCGCTACACGAGAATTTTATGTATTAGATAACATAATAGGCTATTTTCCAATGTTTAAAAATTGTATAAATTATTTAACGATATCGTAAAGTACACAAAACTATAAAGATCTGCAAACTTTCATTCTAATATCTTCAGTCAGACTTTTTTTTAGCGTCGATCAATGTTTGGCGGGAAAGTCCATTTTAAAAGTATGAAAAAAAAAAATATTTCCATTGGAGAAGCAATAAAAAATGCTATAACTTTTATTATGATACTAATCACATAAACGTAATATTTAACATAGCTGTCGTACAAATTTCAGATTTTATGCATACAAAATACAAACCTGTGACGTCATAATTCGGTAGTCTTTTGTATGGAGCGTTTTGGGGCGGTCTAAAAATTGTGATTTTCAAATTACCATATCTCGAGAGATTTTTGTGTTATCGAAGTAATTCTTTCACCTATGGTTATATTATGGAGACGTCCCTACATATCAAACCGAAAAAAATGTTAGTCAAATAGCCTATTGTGAACATCTAATAAAAGCATGTAAAATATTTTTTTGTTTATGCTGTAGTCTATATAGGTTAAAGTAGGTAAAAAATCGAAAGTTAAACTGTATACTAGTGATGTGACGAATGTCAATTTCTAGACATTCGCGAATGCGAATGCGAATATCTGCCGTCGATATTCGCGAATGCGTATGCGAATACGAATATTGACTTTTGTATTTGGCGCCATTTGTCTATGGCTTTATTTTGACAGCTTATTTGGCGCGCGAGTTACACGCACACATTTGTAATTATTTGCATCTACTTCCTAGCATTGTTGAGCCGATCTGAAGAACGCCGATTGCTGTTTGATTTATTGTTTATTGTTTAGTTAACAAAAATCCTAACAGAAGATAAGGTTTTGAAATAAATATACATATAAGATGTTGATACTTATTTCTCTATTTAATTTACCTTTTTGTAATTGAAAATCTTATTTATTTTTAGGACGTTCATATTCGCAAACCATGAATGCGAATGTCCAGAAATATGCGAATATCCGCGAATGCGAATACGAATATTCGTTACATCACTACTGTATACTCCATTGACGATGGTATATATAATGTCAGACCCGAAGCCAACTTTGAACATTACCAGACATTACTAAAGTACGTTCTCGAAATTAATTTATCTTTAACAGCGGTAAGACCAATTTGTTCCCAAGTCAGGTCTGCCAATAACTCAATATTGTTCCTTAGAACCGTTATATAATTATGCAGATACGACGTAATTCTAATTTAGCTGCTGGAAAATACGTATTTTCACGTTTCTATAGCAATTTTTTTAGTGGTAAACATGAGCATGATCCACTTGATATCATCATCATCAGGTCCATTTTAGTCTCCACTAAAGGAGCACGACCCTCTCTCGTCCGTCCTAGACGGAAGGAGGATTTGGCCTACACTCCCCACGCTGACCAAACGGGTTGGGGAGGCCCTTAGCCGCCTTGTACGACATCCACGGGAAGGAACGGAGTGATTCTATTCTAGTCTGCCGGAAACCACACGGCCAATTCAATCCACCTGTTATAGTAAAGTTAATGTATATGAGACCCTCACACCCAGTAGTTTGGGGTGTAAGTAGCTCACTACGGTCTCTAGAGCTTTGGCTTTTGGCTAAACTTGCCTGCACTTGGTGCATCCTACCGAATAGCGAAAGAGGTTCTGACAAAAGAGAAGTTGCCCGACTGGTACCTCCACCTCACAGAATACCGCAGGCAAATAACAATTCCGTTGAGGACTGTTGTGTTCCTGCGAGTGAGTGCAACGTGGCAACGGGGCCAGCTTATTGTGAACTTTGCCCACAGGCAGCCGTGTATTAGATTAGTTTTGCTTTTATTTTATTCATGATGTGTAATTAGTTTTAATTTAGATGCATTTATTTAATTTCATCTAATTTTAAGTTTATTGTAATGTATCAAGTTATATAAAGCTATCAATACCTCGCTCTAGAAGCTATATTGTAACAGCCCCAGGAGGCTATTTGCTTGGATTATTCAACATATGTAACAGTTGACCTAATTATGCGTGACATTTGGATACTATGTTATATTACTCCGGTTTCATTACTAATATTCCCAGGACAATTGTGTCTTGAATAACATTACATATTCATGAATATCTTGTGGAGTTGTAATCAAAACTCCCTAATATGTACGCAGGATCGATGACAAGTGATCTCATACAATAATTTCTGAACTATATGAGATATCTACCCTGGACAGTTCACTGGAGCAATTCATCGATACTCGAAGAAGTTAAAATCCACACGAAACTCTCCACGACATGTCTTCATAGAGCTTTCGAATCGTCGTCGTCAACGATTATTCATCTCACTGTTGGGATACGGGTCCCCCCTCAATCGAAGGGATTTAAAGCGTACTTTACCGCGCTGCCCAACTGCGGGTTGGCGGAGGTCAGTGTTTTCGAGCCGCCTAAAGACCACTGACTTTGCTTAACGACCGCCGGTTACAGCCGGAACCAACGCCTTAACGTTTTTTTTTTTATTATTTTTTATCTTTTTTCCTTGGACTTTATAAAGCACTTAGAAACGTCATACAAATTAAATATAAGAACATGTATCTAAATCATTAGGTACAACTCTAAATCAGCAGAGCTTAGATTCACTTTCATCAACTATCTTGAATGTGAAAGTGAATTTAAGTGCCAGTTCCGGCGACGGGGCTTCTTGAGAAGAACTGGCAAGAGAAGTTCTTGAGAAGAACGTGCCGAGGAAAAAGATGATATACCTATCTATTTAGTTTCAACAACATCGGATTAACTGTTTGCGAGTAACAGCGCTATATTTATTTTACATTAACTTATTACTTTTTTACTAAAATCAATTTCAGTGAAACCAAGCAACATACAGATGTTGCTCAATACTGAGCTTAATCTATTTGTGAAAATCGCCAAAAACTGTTCGCTAGTTTTATAGATTAACGTGTACATACAAGCAGAGGGACAAACAGACAAAAAAAAAATTTTTGTGTTAATCTTTCTTATCACCTGCACTTATTAAATGTACAGGCTCGCGCTTTCTACTGTTTTATTATATGCACAGATCTGTAAGGGTCGCAGTTTCGACCTTAATAATTAGGAATTGTTAAGCCGTCACTGCCCTTCGGACAGCTTGATAACGCTGACCTTTGTCAAGTTATAATTGGAGCAGCAAGGCGCAGTACATTCTAAATCCTTTCCAATTGAAGGGATATCCATATCTTAGTCGGGTCCTTCATTGTACAACTGGAGACTATAGGAACGCACAGTTAACTACACACGTAGAAAATCTTTTATTAGGGTTCCAGACTTCAAAAGGAAAGAAATCAACCCCTATATATCACATTGTTATTTATTGACGATGCCTTGACAATTTTGATGGCAGGGACGATGACTCCGGTGGTCGGCTAACCATGTCCTCTTTGACTCCTGGGTCGCAGGTTCGATCCCGGCACAAAACAAATATTTGTGTGCATGGTGAACATGTCTGTTTGTCTTGGTCTGGGTGTTCTATGTATTATATGTATATATTTACAAAAAAAATGTTTCTAATAGGCTAGACGACAATGATCAAAAATTATAAAAAGTACTTAACAGTGTCATAAAATATACAAAACTAGAACGATCTGTGATCTTGAAATTTTGATAACTTATGTCCGACTGGTTCTATGATCGATCAAAGTGTAGTAGGAAAGTCCAATTTAAAAGAATGAAATTATAAAAAAAAATATTAATTTTGGAAAAACAATCAAAAATACTATAACTTTTGTTATGGCACTAGCTACATAAACGCAGTATTTCACATAGCTGTCGTACAAATTTCTGTTTTAACGTATACAAAATACATAAGTGTGACGTCATAGTTATGTAGCCTTTTGTATGGAGCGTTTTCGGGAAAGTCCAAAATTGTGATTTTCAAGTTATCATATCTCGAGAAGTTTTTATGCTATCGAAGTAATTCTTTCACCTATAGTTATATTATTGTGACGTCCTTACATAACAAACCGAGAGAAAAAATTGTCGTCTAGCCTATTATAGTATCAGTTATCTAGAACCCAAGGTACAAGCTTTGCTTAGTTTGGGACTTGCTTAGTTTGGGATTAGATAGCAGTGTAATTCGTCCAAGAATATAAAATATAAATAAAAAAATAAAAAAGGGAACTTATTTTTAACCGACTTCAAAAAAGGAGGAGGTTCTCAATTCGACTGAATATTTTTTTTGTATGTATGTTATTCAATATCTTCGCGAATTGTGAACCGATTTTCATAATTCTTTTTTTATTTGAAAGGGTATGATTGCAAGGTGGTCCCATATTCAACAAGTCAGGATCTGATGATGGGATGCCAGGGAAACCAAGGGAAACCCTTAAATTTTATAAGCACGTATGGTCAAATTTATTTTTTTTATTTGAAAGGGTAATTGCGAGATTGTCCCATATTCACCAAGTCAGGGTCTGATGATGGGATCTCAGAAAAATCGAGAGAAACCCTTAAATCTGCCCTGTGGTTGCCAGCAGAATAGAATTGCGCCACTCCATTGCTCTGCACTAGATGTCGTACAATGCGACTAAGGAATCTTGTGTCATGCAATAACTTTTCTCCCGGAAGAGCGTCTGCCGGGGTATATCACCAATAAGCTGCGCTCGCAAAAAATATCAACTTTTTATTAATATCATGATTAGGGCAGCCAAAGTAAGAGGCGCTCACGGGATTTAAACAGACTGTACGGTCTGCCGTAGTTATATACATTGGTATATTTACTTATTATATATTTTATATATTATATAATTGCTTAGCTAAGTAAGAAATTTAATAATAAGAGCCAAGATACGGCATAAAACGGCCACAAGACGACTTAGGGCGGCCAGGATATGGCCTAGGGCGGCCAGGGTACGGTCTAGGGCGGCCACAATAGGGACTAGAGCGTACAAGACTGCTAATCAGCCACTGGGGACCGCACATGTCTATCTTTTGTACTTTGCTACTTGCTTGCTACCGTGTTTTGACGTCTTAGTCGGGCTTCGTCGTAAAACCGTTACATTGTTAATCAAAAGGTTTCCACCATTATATTATATATTTTTTTCTTGAATTACAGCGTATCTTTATCCAAACAATTGTTTACCATTTCTTCGTATTATTTTCAATATATTTTTTGCAGACAAAGAGCTATTGATGTCTTTGTGAGTAAAGCTTTTGAGTCAACATACAAACATGTTATTTGTATGTTTTCAAGAATAAAAATCCAACTCCGTTATATATTACCAGGTAGGTAACAGAAAAAAATGCTCAAGTAACTGGAGAAGGAACTTTTTTTTTTATACTTCGTCGGGTAACAACTCCAACCGGGTCAACTATACGGCTCCCCTGAAGTAAAGCGGTTACCGTAGCCATATTAACGCTCGCAGCATAAAAAACCTCTTGCACGGTGCCGTCCCTACTGCTAACGCAGCAACTCTTTCCTTTTTGGTGACCTCACTCACCCGCTACTCGCACACCGGTAGTTGTTATTTGGCTGCGGTATTCTGTGGGGTCTTACAAATACGTTGTGCCTTACCTCTCTATTGCCAGAGTTTCATTCGCTAGTCGACTTTATCTCTAAAGGTCATGACAAATACTAAAAATATTTTTTTTTTTTCTCAGAAACCCGCGGGCTTCTCCGAGAACGGCCGTCTCTCAGTCTGCACAGTGGACCGCAAGGCCAGTATTGTATCCTCGTTATACCAAGACGTATCCCCTACTAGAGCTAAGGATAACATAAGTCCAGCTCCATCGCAACACAGCTTCATTGACCAGGAGCCGCCGAAGGTCTTGAGGACGGAGTCTATGAGGACTACGCCTGGAGGTGAATTATTATCCATTAGTTTTTTTGGGGTGTAAGTGGTTCATCAACATCTTTGAACTAAAGCCAACTTCACCTGCACGCGGTGCACGTGGCAGCTGCAACGTTGGCAGCGTGGGTGGCGGCGCGCGAACGATATTTTATATTGCAAGCGTTAATATGGCTACGTTGACCGCTTCACATCAGGCGGGTCGTATGCTTGTCTGCCACCCGATGTAGTATAAAAAAAAGTTATCACCTGCAAATACTACCTTGTAAGAAAAATTCCCACAAACCCCATGCAATTAGTCTTTGTAAGAGAAATTCCCACGGCATATCATCTGAAGAACTCCATGTCTCCTGGGAAAACCTCGACAGGTAGTTCATTCCACAGATTTATAGTACAAGGACGAAAATCCGCTGCAGAACCGCACAGTACGTGACCACATCATATCTAATGTGTGAAGATGAATTCCCTGTCGATGGCGAGCTGTGCGACTGTAGAAGAAGTCAAATAACTCCTCTGAACATACCCCATTGTATAATCGCAACAAAGAGCACCATTGTACACACACAGAGACGCATTGGTTTAAAACTGTCTGTCAGTAGTGTTTCTGCGAGTGAGTTACTAGACGTAAGGAGATGCAGCGTTAGCAACGGGGATGTCAACACGCGAGTAAAACCTCTCACGTATTGCAAACGTCTATAGGCTAGTTTGACACCCAGTATATTAACAAATATAGTATTAAAAAAATATAATCCAATAATAAATTGATAAAAGCCTAAATCAATTTGACCTTATAGATTTAAAATGGAAATGAACTCTGTGTTGACTGAACTGAACTGACTGCTTCGATCGTAAGACTGAAGGGCACTAACTTAGTTTGTAAAGGATATTCTGAAATTCAATTTTAGTTTAGCAGTCTGGCTTTTTTGGGCTTTTAATAAAGTGGTCTGTCACCTTTAGTTTAACATTCGTTAGCACTTTCAAATTAAGGCGACTGATGCAAGTCACTTATTTTTGCTCGTACGTTTATGTTTGGAAGTATCTTTGACTAAACAAACATTATTGGAATCATTGCTAATAATTAGAAATATTGCAAATGAGCAAAATTAACAATTACGTAAATAAAAAAAAACGTAAATATTGTTCGTCGCGATAGACTGAAGGTGGACGCGTTTAGAACCTCGCCCTGATGAAGATCTCCATTGGAAATCGAAACTAGTCGGCTTTCCCGACAAATATACGCTAGCGACCCGTTATTTAAGCTAACGTCTTTTCAGATCTAAGTAGACGAGCATCAGTAAAAGTAGAACCGAAGACTGTGGTATTTGACAACAGCAACATTCCCACTAGTCCTGGCGATGGATTGGGTAACGGCACTGTTATCAAGCCCAAGAGTCGGAGTGGATCTATCATTGGTGCCATCAGCCCAATCATGGGAACAGGTAAATGGGACATTATTTTGTAAATTCAAAATCTAACGGTAGATTTTGAAAGAAATTATTTTAAATAAAAAAAAATTGTTTAAACTTTTCCATACCCTCTAAATTTTCTGTTCAAATTTAAAAAATGCCGTATTATACAAAAAAATGTTTTTTTTTTATACCGTATTGTTCAAAAAATATTTTTAGGCTCAAAAATTGCAACAGTCACCAACGTAGTCCCGAATGTAGGAAATTTTGTGGAAATTCTCTATTCTGCTTGCCTATAAAATAAAAATCTCTATTTAAAAAGGGGTTACTTTGTGATTATTTTCAGTTATAACTTATAATAGATTCGTGAACGGCAACTGTTAAAACAATGTTCATTACATGACATATCAGGCAGTCAAAAATTACATTCATATTTGATATTTCATGTAACGATTTTTTAATCCGTGTCTTCAAATTTCCATATTTCTTGTAGCATAGTCTTTTAATTTATTTATAACTTCTTTGAAAATACTATTATTTACTTAGTAAAGCAAATTACCATCTTCATTGATAGCGGAATATTTCAAAAACTCCCTTTGAACTAAAGTAATCAGTTTAGAATAATAAAGAGATGTGAATGTTTCACTTTCATTAAATCTCGTATTTTATCTACAAAGCAAAAAGAATTTGTAATTCTCTGTAAATTAATTCAATATTTTTCCTTCAGAGGATCGTTCTGGTGAATCAACACCGACTCCAACTGAAGCACTACAATCAACTTTATTTTCTAGGATGCTAAGTACAATTTCCACTGAATCTTTAAGTTAGTTTCAGTTTAAGTCTGTTTTGAATGTTAAACTTTATCTATCGTGGTTAACCGTTCGTGTTTCTGATGTGAATGTCTGAAATCATGTTTAATTCCATACATTTGTGATCTAGAATTAAAAAGATTGAAATATTTTAATGTTTAAAGCATGATCCTTTCAAGATTTTTGAAGGTCACCATTTAACCTAAAATCATAGCGGCCTCCGTCCACTAGGCGATCGTGACACTGTGACAATAGTCACGTCGACCAACGATTTATATAACGGGTCGCGTTATATAAATAACAAAATACAGTTTCGGAACTGTAACGTTACAAGTAAAATGCCTTATACAATTAACAGTTTATTACAAAATAAAATAGAATTTTCAAATTTACAAAG
The DNA here is from genome assembly GCA_937001555.2 of Hypsopygia costalis. Taxonomy (NCBI): domain Eukaryota; kingdom Metazoa; phylum Arthropoda; class Insecta; order Lepidoptera; family Pyralidae; genus Hypsopygia; species Hypsopygia costalis. The sequence continues at coordinate 2,802,991 of OW443340.2, read as the reverse complement.
CCTCGAGGCTCACGGAGGAAAAGGTGAAGTAGCGGGTCAGCCGCGATCCCACGATAGAGCGGCTGGAAATGGTGGTACGCTGGTGATGAAATGATAGTAGTACAATGTCGAATAGTAGAAGTGGTAGAAGAATAAAGGGGTCCGCGGGGTATAGGAGACCCCTTGGACAGTACTCCCGTTGCGCAATGTCTTAACGGCACTGGAGGCTCAAGAGTAATCTTCCCGCTTTCTTCTAAAAATTTCTTCCGCTTATATATTTTCTGTATATATTTGGCTGTAGATATTCTCTCCCAATCTTGAGATTTAAAAATTTAGATATAATTAATTTTTCTATAAGCCAGAAACATTATACTTGGTCGCTGCGACCAAAGGTCGCGGTTGCGGTCGCCCTGTGCACGGAGGCAGTAAGACATTTGTCATGTTCTCTTTCCCAATTTGGAATGACAATCATGAATTATTTTTATAGAATGACTTGAATAAGACATTCATTAGTTTCTAGTTATAAAATCACAGTTCACTTTGTTTGAGGAAACCTAAACATTTTTCTTTGCATCTTACTGTTTGAAACTGAATGTCAATTTGCATAAAGTTGTCAATCCACGTTTCAATTTTGGAACATCATGTTTGTCTTTACGTAGTATTAATACCTCGTCAGTAACTATTATTAAATTGTAATGAAGTTGATTTAAAAAAAAAAGTTGGCGAGCGCAGCTTGTTGGTGGAATACCCCGGCAGACGCTGCTGCCCGTCTTCCGGGAGAAAAGTTATCGCGTGACACAAGATGACAAGATTCCTTAATCGCAGTTACGACATCCAGCGCAGAGCAATGGAGTGGCACAATTTTATTCTGCCGGCTACCATAGGGCAAATTTAAGGGTTTCCCTCGATTTTTCTGGGAACCCATCATCAGAACCTGACTTGGTGAATAGGGAACCACCTCGTAATTACCCTTTCAAATAAAAAATAATAATTTGACCATACGTGCTTATAAAATTTAAGAGTTTCCCTTGATTTCCCTGGCATCCCATCATCAGATCCTGACTTTGTGAATATGGGACCACCTTGCAATCATACCCTTTCAAATAAAAAAAGAATTATGAAAATCGGTTCACAATTCGCAAAGATATTGAATAACATACATACAAAAAAATATTCAGTCGAATTGAGAACCTCCTCCTTTTTTGAAGTCGGTTAAAAACAGGCAAATAGCTTAGCGAAAAATCGTAGGTTTGTCGGTACGAATGCAGTGATTATTTTATATTTGTAATGTACATACAAATACCAAATTGTTATAGAGGAGCGGAGTTTCCTAGCACAAGAATAGGCACATCCCGGCCGCTCCATACAAATGTCGCATCGTTCACTATTGCCTAAACAATAAGGTCTGTGCAGAGCGCGAATGAATGTGTGTGCGTTCGGTGCTATACAAACTTCCAGATGAGTCTCAGAGGGGAGGCGAGGTCGATACGAGAGAGCGGCAGGGAGTGGCCATAGTGTTCATAGGCACGGATCCAGTCCTAAAAAAAAACGTTGTGGTCACAGCCACCCGAAAATCGGACAAGGACGAGTCGGAGTACGAACTTGCTCGTGAACAATCATGACTTATGAAGGACTTTTGAATTTGATTTTTTTTTTTCGAAGGGTTGTGGGCATGCCCATCTTGCCCACAACGGTTGTTCCGCCCTTGACTATTCATTACTTATACGGTGTTATAGGTATATATATATATATTTATAAGAAGACTCCAACCACAAATTATTTGTCCACAAAATTGTACCGAGTAAAGATATTTTATATTTATTTGTATCTGACCATCTTACAGATTATTATAATATAAATATGTATGTATACTACATACATAGTTTTGAAAGATATCTGTCCTAGAGTGTGGAAAAAAATAACAAGAATTGTTTTTAAAAACTCTTTACATATGGATGTGATAAACGTCTTCAAGTCAATTTGTACGTATATTTAATTCGTGTATGCAAAAGAAACTTATTCCTAAGTCTGAAGTAACTACTGCTATACAGACCCAGGTATCTTTTTAGTTGTAACCCAAGCTCTTAGATTATATCTTAAACATATAAATGTTTACTCTTTCACTTCAGCCACTCCTGGTCTACCATCGAGATCTCGACCATCCAGCAAAATGACCAAGTACGTGGAGTGCTGGGGAGCTGATAAACCTTTCGCAAATATCACAGACTCTACGCTCGCTAAAAATATTGGAATTTCTGTACGTATCTCATTTCAAAGTAATGATTTTTAATTATTTTTTACGTTATTTAAATTATTACATTTTATTACTTTTTGTCATTTCTGTTTTGTTTGTATTTATAGTCTGCCATATTTCGTTTTTATTTTAATTGTTAGTAAGTAGTTAGTATAATTTCATGGAAAGAAATAAAAAAAAAAGTTTGATTTTTGTTGAAATTTATATCGTGTCGCCAATATACTTCATGCGGACATACACATGCGGATATAATACATAGTATACAAGCATTCTCTACCAGTCAACCTTAGGGTGATGCAGAGATACTCTCACTCCCTTCGGAGCATAATGTACAAAACTCAAAATGAGTACCACACTCCAAATTGTACAAATCGCAAAATGAACAATACGCACAATGTTCAAAACGTAAGATGACTTACTACACTTACTCGCAGGACAACTCTCAAGGGAATTGTTATTTGGCTGCGGTATTCTGTGAGGTGGAGGTACTTCCTCAGTCGGGCAACTTCGGGTTGATGAACTACTACACCCATTTAATTTCTCTTAAATTCAATTTTGAATTAGGAGTTTCTGTTTACTATGTATAATTTACTATGTATCTAAGAATATGTCTATATGCTTAGATAGATTACGATATACACAATATCGCGTTATGTTATATAATATATTTAATAATTTCAGGCACATAGCTACCTCTAACCGCTACTCTACATACTCTCCCACTGCTGAAGGTTGGCTGGAAGAGATCTCTATTAGAGATAAGCTCGCCTTTGCATACCACTTACGTAAACTCTTGTAACGTTTTTATTTTTTGTAATGTGCAATAAAGAATAAGATATAAAAAGAACTGAAAAGTGGATTTTACTAAAATTGTGATCAGTTCAGGCAAATGAAAGTGGAAAATGTAATTAATGTTTCTGTTTATTTCTTTTCAGAGTTTAGCAATGATCGAACAAAATTTATTGCCACAAAGGACAACATGCTGCGATTGTAGGTAAGATTCCTTTTGTTTGATATAAACGAAATTTCTACATTATATTCGTGTTTTAGTTAAGTAAATCTTACGTTTCACACCAGAGTTTAGCCGTAGACATTCAGTTGAGAATTATGATGATATTGATCGACGAGCCGGGTGGTCTAGTGGCTAGCAATTTTACTTTGACTCCGAGGTTGCGGGTTCGATCCCCGCACAAGACAAACATTTGTGTGCATGAACATGTCTGTTTGTCTTGGTCTGGGTGTTTTCTATGTATCTCTTTTTAATCACCGGTCAAGCCCGGGCATTTGATAGGCGTGCGCGGGGATATAGATCCAACGCGTAGAGGCCCCTTTGAGAAGTTTAATGTAATGTTATACGCCCGCCGTGACCCGCTCTAGGATATGTCAATAGAACGACATACCCATGAGCAGGTCTCGGCAGGCGTTGAGATTATTGCGAAGTGTGATGGAAAATAAATGGGCTATGGAGATGAGATCTGGCTATTACAGAAGAGGGACGGACGGCTGCTATAACTGATTTTATTGCTAGTTATTTGCGGCAGGCAGTGGCTTGACACTCACTAGATGGGCCCACGAAATGCCAGGAAAACGGCCGGGGGCAACACCGGTGTGAGTGACTCAGGGATGTCGAGAGGTGTGCTGCGCTTTCTCCGAAGTTACTCGCGGCGTGATGCCCTTTAACACTTCCACCCCTGGAGCAGATAGCTCTAGCGGCTCCTCTCTGGACGGCCAATGATGGCAAGCCAGAGCTGAGAATCCTGCGGGCTTTCTTGTATGTATTTACACTCCGTCCGATGAAGACAAGTCGGAAACGAAGGCCCTGACCGACTCTCTGGAGACTCGGGTCCGTGGTGTCGCTACTCACACAACAGCTCGCCACACAAGCTGCCCTGCGGACTTATTATTATTATTCATATTCTATGTATTATTAGTATGTATGTATATACGGAAAAAAATATTGAAGTACATTTATCAGTTGTCTATTACCCATAGTACAAGCTTTGCGCTTAATTTGGTACTGATATAGTAAAGAATAAATAATAACGACTGTCATTTAATGCCAATAGCCGGGTCTGAGACGGCTTAACGTGCCCTGCGAAGCACGGAGGAGCTCAAGATAAATAAACCCATCCATAGACAGACTAACGGCTGCAATGCAATGCATTAAATTGTTTTGTACATTTTACACCCCAAACCAATGTAGTTTATATTTATAACATGTTGCCCCAAACTGTCTGAATGAATAAGTAGATAGATAGATAGGTACGTTTATTACAAACTACAGTCACACACATACAAAAATTTACTAAAAAAAAATAACAAGCTGAGAACTTATACGCCAGGAAACAGATTTTATATGAGAGAGATGAAGTAGTCGTCAACGCTTACTCATCCCATTGCTGGGGTACGGGGCTCCCCTCAATCGAAGGGCTGTAGAGCATACTGAACATGTGGGTAACCTGATGGAAAGCTATCACCACCGCCCATGGAGATCAGCGACACCAAGGGGTCGCCGATCTGTTGCCAGCCTTTTAAGGGAAATGAAAACTCTGTTCTTGAAGGCACCCATGTCGTAGTTGTTCGGAAATACCGCTGAGGGAAGTTGATTCCACAGTTCACTGTTCGTGGTATAAAATGTCTTAGGAAACGTACTGTAGTAGATCGACAATTATCAAGATGATATGGATGGAATTTTAATTTATGGCGAGTTGTACGCTAATGGAATTCAGCGGCAGGTATTGAATTATGTGTGTGCTGCAGCAAGCAAATGGCCACAGCTCAATGCGACTTTTTTGCACATTGCGCAAGAAAGAAAGAAAGAAGAAACACTGCTTTTCAGCTGTAAAGTACGAAAATAAATCTTCATTTAATTTCTCATTCCAGTAATAACTCTGAGGGTATGAACCGAGTGACGCTGTGGTTCAAGAGAGGCTCCCAAGAACGGCAGTACCGCAACCAAATGGACGCTCAGTTCAAGTACAACATCGCGTGCGCTGCACTGCTGTTTTCACTGCTGGCTTTTATACAGCTGCTCACTGTCCAAAAGTAAGTAGCATTGGTTAATTCAAAATTAAATAACTTCATAATCATCAGCCTGTATCTATCGACTGCGGGATCTATACCTTCCCAAATGCTTTCCACCAAATACGATCCTCCATCGAATTTCTTCGTTCCCGATTCGATCCCTCAGAGAGTTAAATAACTTAACTATCTTAAATATCGACGAAGAACCAAAGTTGTCGACATAGCCTTCAGAGTTTGTAAGCTGAAATGGCAATGGGCCGGTCACGTCTGCCGAGTAAGTGATAGCAGATGGGGGAGGAAGGAGTGGAGGCCGCGCGTAGGACGACGAAGTGTTGGGCGCCCTCCTTCTAGATGGTCCGATGATCTTAAGAAAGCAGCTGGGAGCGGCTGGATGCGGAAGGCGGAGGATCGTATCTGGTGGAAAGCATTGGAGAAGGTTTATATCAAGCAATGGGTAGATACAGACTGATGGTGAAATATCTTAAGGGGTGAAAGTAGCTCACCACCACCACAAATTTTAGCCAACCCTTTCAGCCGATCTTCGTAATATCCAAACATCTGAATATCGAAACTTTCAATTTTATAGTATCAGTAGGATTTTTCCGCAACCAGTGACCCATATTACACATGGCTCTGTCCATGGGGAAAAGTCCGTTTAGCTACTTATCATCAGGAGGCAGGTGGTGTAAGTGGTTCATCAACATCTTTGTGTCAAAGCCAACCTCACCTGCACGTACGTGTCCACCTCACAGGAGACCACAGCCAAATAAGAATTCCTTTCAGGGTTGTTGTGTTCCAGCGAGTAAGTGAGGTTACCACTAGGAAGGAAGGCGGCAGCGAGGGTGGCAGCGTGCGAGAAATTTGATATTGCGAGCGTTTATATAGCTACGGTAACCACTTCACATCAGGCGGGCCGTATGCTTATCTGCTACCCGATGTAATATAAAAAAACTATGAAGTGTTATTTACAATGTTTTTCCAATCATAAAAAATCACCTCAACACAGTCTAGGTACCACTTAGATTATCTTTTCTATATGGATTCTAGGCAGGGCGGCTAGGCTAAAGAGTATAATTAGCTAATATAAGAGTATAATTGGCTAAAGAGTATAATAGGCTAAAAAGAATGTAGTAGAAAATGTTAGTCGCTCCACCTGGGCTGGAAAGATTACCATGCTAAATTAAAAAAATATATTTAAACAAATTCCAAGCATATTTTACGAAATCAAGTATTAAATAATAATTACAGTTTTTACTTGACCTACAGGTGGCACCACACGGAGGCGAGGTTAGCTTTGGTTCAAAGATGTAAATTAATAACTTATACCTCAAAATATAGTGGATCTATTCAGAATACTGTCTGTTATCTTTAAGTGCAAATACTACTATAATCTTATAAATATAAAAAAAAATGGAAAAATTCACCTCCCCCCCTAGGTGCGATACTATAATCTTGTAATTTTCAGAGGTTTAGTGATGTACGCGTCATTTGGACCCACCTTCATCATGCTGTTGGTCTTCGTATACTTGTCCTGGTACGATGGACAGATGTTTCGAAGAGGGATGCATCCATTATCTGATGTTCCAGTTTTGGCTGATGATTTGTACGCTGACAACTGTACTAAGCCTGGGCAGGTAAGGTGTTTTTTTACGTCTGGTGGCAATCAGGTATAAGGCCCGCGTTCCATGTTTACCTCACCGCTGGGCTATGTGTTTTCCCTCAATCATTGAGTTTGAGCACGAGCATACTCCGCCACGCCGCTCAAAATTGCTGCGAAAACCAGTGATTTCAACCACGCAAAGATGGTCCCGTCAGTACCGACGGCTTACCAAACCCTCCCACGCACGAAGGAGCACAATGTATGCATAAATTTGTAACAAAATTCCCCAAGACATCAAAATTGAAAAAGAAACTAAACCGTTCTTAAGAAAACTGAAAGATTACTTAATACAAGAGAGCTTTTATAATCTGCTGAATTTTTTGATTCAAGCAAATGATATGGGTTATTGAACGACATTTGTATCTAATGTAATATAACATTGTAATATAGAATTTAATATAATATGACATTATAATGAAAACTAATTACATATTTTGACAATGTAAATAATAATTACAATTAATAAAAAATGAATGTACAGTATGTAACTATTTTCGTACTGAATGTATTAACTGTGACATTAATATTGCAAGTAATGACGATTGAGATTTTATAGTATAATTTTATAATTTAATTTTATTAATAATATAATTTTAGAGTCCTAATTTTATAAGCATGAAGAATGCATTACATTATTGAGATGTAAGTTTTGCTGTGCCCTGCCAGGGTTCATGTTTGAAACAAATTATATATTGTGAGAGCCTATTATACAACATGAAATGCAAATAAAGAACTTGAACATGAACTAAACCTATACTATAAGACATATAAGACAGGCTACATTAAACATTGCTTAACTTGCGTAATTAATTAAACTGACACACGCAATTGATCAGACCCGCGTAAAGTCTGGCGTACAAGCTTAGGCCAGACTGACTTCCGCCTAAAGCCTGACGTACACGTGCAGAGTAAAATCGGACGAATAAGAGTACATTGCTACCAGCTAAGAAAAGTAACAATGAATGTGGTGCGATGACTGCTGACCATCAGGCAGGTCGTACGCTTAAAAAACTTCTCTTTCGCGTGGACCTCGTTTGCTAGGCGACGGCGGCGGCGTGCCACGTGCATGTGAGATTGGCCTTGGCTCTACAGATGGTGTTAAGTACATCCATCTAAAATGCTAGTGGGTTACTTTCAGCTGTGTTTTATTTAATTCCGTTTACATTTTTAATTTCAGGTGGTGGCAAGCAATCGGTTTATAAGGCTCACGATGTTCCTAGTGTCGGTACTCCTTATTGGTGCTTGTGCTGTTATCAACTTGGTAAGAATTGTAAATAATTGTTACTTTAAAAGCTAGAACTGCGGTCATTCAGTAAGATTGCATTAAAAAACATGCAACAAGCTCACATTATTAAGTTAAATTCGTTCTTTAATTGGAGAAAAAACCGCCATTTCTAACTGTCGTAAAAAAAAAATGAACATGTCAATGGACATAATTGACATAATAATATTTGATTAATCCAAGATTGATACCTTATAAGATAAGTTGGCGAAACTGTAATGTACAATGTTGGAATAATAACCAACAAAAATCCAAATCATGTTTCCCAAATTGTCTGATACATTTTCATTTCATATTAAGTCCTAAATACAAATTGCATTTTGTACTGCGGTACTGGGACTTACCGCTAAGCAGAATCAGATGGTATATTTTGAATCAAAAATTAGGCCTCAGGTTTTTAGTAATGACAAGCTTCGTTCGACAAGCTTCCATAATAAAGTGAACTTTCATTTTTATATTCAAATTTGAGACTCAAAAAACCCGATGGGAATCTCTTTAGATTAAACAGTCGAGTGCCTCTACGACAGTGCTCAATGAAATAATCCACTTTTTTTAGTTACAGGATAATGTCATTCAAATATATCCGAAAGTATACCCAGATGTAAATAATACTGACATGCAGAATTATACAGAACCAGTGAATACAATATTAGTTTATTCCAATTTGGACTCAGCGCCTGTGAGTATTATATAGCAATTTTGTATAACCAAGTTTTTGCTAGTCTTTTACTATAAGTTTAGACCTTAGTGCCATTGTTTATCACATCAAATAAAGCCTGTAAACCGACTATAAAAAAAAAAGACGTGTGGCACTCGGGGACTGCCGCGGTAAAGCTATTGCATAGCATTTTGTATCAACTTATGCAATTATAATTTTATTTATTTATTTTATTCATGCATTATTGCTTTTTCTTTGATATTAATTCAAGTTACACTTTTTGAGCGTGGTGACCGATAAGAAAACAATTTTTTCTATTATTAAATAAATAAAACGAGTTTCGTAGAGTCGTACAATACGTCTAATCGCACGCACACAACGCCGTGTCGAAGACTGCCGAACTAAAACGACGTTAGACGATGCACGGCCTTCAAGCCACACCTCCTTGCCCGTCGGAGTGGGGAGCGTGAGGTTTTTTCGTTACGGAATTTCTGGATTCAGTCCCCGCGCTCAAGGCCCGCGATAGAAGCTATGCAATAGCTTAAAAACTGGACAAGCCTTTCTTTTTTTTTTAACGCTCGCAACATAAAATATCGCTCGCGCGCCGCCACCCCCGCTGCCAACGCAGCATCTCCTTCCTTTCTGGCGACCTCACTCACTCGCAGGAACACAACAACCCTCAAGGGAATTGTTTCTTGGCTGCGGTGTTCTGTGAGGTGGAGGTACATTCCCCAGTCGGGTAGGTTACAATTACGCTCCTTACCTCTCTTTTCGCCAGAGCTTCGTTTGTCAGTCAGCACGGTGCACCACGTGCAAGTGAAGTTGGCTTTGGTTCAAAGATGTTGATGAACCACTTACACCCCTGGACCACTTACACCCCAAGTCAGACCCATGTATCAAGGGTTCTGTACAAGCTTGTAGGTATGTATATTATATAACTCAGAGTGTGTTCCCCTTTAATTAAGACTTTCAAAAAGAAATTAATTGTAAACGTTAGTTTTTTAAACATTATTGCGCGTGTCAGTCTAACCAAACACGCAAGTTAAGCAACGTCGTCGACCATAGCCTGCCCATGAATGTGTTTATTTATGTCGAGTTTTGTGCTTCGGAGAGCGCGTTAAGCCTGTTGTCAGGGGCGCCGGCTTTTAGAAAACCTCATGGGTGCTCATGCTCATTTGATGACTATAAAAAGTGGCGAAGTGTGAGAAGAGAAATGCACACTGATCGCCCGACAAATAAATTAATGTCCTACTTATATACTGCGTACTCTAAACCACGGGTCGTCGGGTAATAAAAAACACCTATCATCCCTAAAAGGCAATTACTGATCTGTTTCTCGATGCGATCTGTGTGCTCGAGCCCCCGAGCACCCACGGAGTCGGTGCCCCTGCCTGTTGTCATTATCACAGTCAGTTAAGCCACGTGAGTGGCTTGAAAACACTGGTCTCCGACAACCCACAGTTGAGCAGCGTGGTAGATTATAATCTAAAGCCCTTCGATTAAGGGGATAAGAGTTGACGGATATTACTTTATATGTTCATATTTTTTTCAGAGTTACTTATACAGCTCCGTGCTAACATTAGCATCAATATCGGTCTTCCTTCACGTGGGGTTTGTCATCAAGCTGGCCCTGATGTTACTTACTCTTATCACACACATATCTCTGTTTTCATCTATTAACATATTCGAGTTATATCAAAGGCAAGGAATGGATACAGAGTGAGTAAATAACTAAGTATTATAATACTAACTACAAAATCGCAAATGACTTTTTTTTCACGTGATAACGTCTTATAATTCGATGAACGCCGGCTGCACGCACGAAAAAGCATGACTCATCGTCACGTTCCGCCTGAGCCAAGCGTGCAAGCGACAGCGCGAAACAAGCGATAGAGAGGCACGCACGATTGGCCTAAACGTTCGGCTTGTTACGCATCTATTTCTCTTCCACTCCATCGGCCGATGTTTTCTTAAGACGTTATCACGTAAAATTATCGCCCGTAAACAAAGACAACCAACTTTTTTTATATGAGACGGGGGCAAACGAGCATATGGGTCACATGCTGGAAAGCAATCACCACTACCCATGGAGATCAGCAACACTAAGGGGTTGTCGATCCGTTGCCAGCCCTAAGGAAATATAGACTCTGTTCTTGAAGGCTTCCATGCCTAATTACGCCAAGGCGTAATTGTTCGGGAATACCGCTGAGGGAAGTTGATTCCACAGTTTCAGCGTTGGTGGTATAAAATGTCTTAGGAAACGTATTGGAGTAGATTGCCAATTATCAATATGATCCATTTGATGGAATTTTAATTTATGGCGAGTTGTACGATAGTATTTTTATAGAATTAATGAACAAATGAATGAGTTTGAATGAATGAGCTTATTTGCATCTTCAGGACTGTCGCCATCAATACCGATCATTGTGGAAATCTAAGGTGGAGTCCTATGATCAGCAGTTGACGTCCTTTGGTTAAAATGATGATGATGATCTTTAATAATTATTTTCCCCACCAGATTTTCAATGCTGCCATATGCAGCCAAGGCAGGCGTTGCGTTGGTATTCGTGGCAGCGTTACTGCATATCTTGGACCGGCAGATCGAGTTCACTTCCAGGACTGACTTCCTCTGGAAAGATAAACTTAAATTTGAGCAAGAGGAAGTGGAGACTATGAGAGGGATTAACAAGGTTTGTATTATTGTTTTTACTAGTCCTTGGCGGCAACCTTGGTCCTTTTTAAATATTTAATACGCGTCTCCCCTCAATTGAAGGAGTTCACACTACTCGACTGCGAATTGGCGGACGCCAGTTTTTTCAACTGTGACTTGCGATTTGGCTTAGCGACAACAACCGGTGTTGTCGTGTTAACATGTTAACATGTTAACGTGTCCTCCGTCTCAGAAGAGCTCGAGATAAATAAAGCCCACCAGACAGGCTAAGGTCGACGTTGCTTAAGTTACGTGATCGATTAGACTGACGCATCGAGATTCCATCGGATTAGACTGACGCATCGAGATTCCATCGAGCTCATCATCATTTTGACGAGCTCGCTGGTCAAATGGTTAGCAATGGCCACTTTGACTCCAAGGTCGCGGGTTCGATTCCCGCACAAGACAAACATTTGTGTGCATGAACATGTCTGTTTGTCTTGGTCTGGGTGTTTTCTATGTATTATAAGTATGTATTTACAAAAAAAAATGTATTTAAGTACATTTATCAGTTTTCTAGTACCCATAACACAAGCTTTGCGCTGAATTTGGGACTAGATGGCGTTGTGTAAATTGTCCAGAAATATTTATTTATTATCTTACATATACATTCTCGAAAACTACTGAATCCAACTGAATCTTTATTTATTGTGTGAGTGAGATTTTATATTTGACATTTTATGATTAGGATTTGATTTTTGACATTTTAATATTGACATTTAGTTTTATTATTGACTAATTAGTTCTAATGTATGATTCTTGTATTCGTAATTTATTACTACAAATGTCATAATAATATTGAATATTTGTATTATCATATTGCTCCTGTTATCATATTTGATATATTTCACGACTTTGTATTTTAATAATTTAATTAAAATTTTGTTACACCGTCGCATTACGTATTATATGCCTGTAATGATAGCTGTATGTTGATAAATAAATAAATATTTAGTTTAACCAACTTTTTTTTATTTAGTGTTGTCCAACGAAATGAAAAATTGCGTTTGCCTTACCTAAAAACCTACCCAATTGCATAAAAATTCAACGGTACGAGAGTTATTATGTCTAAACCAAAGGTAGAAACATTATACAAAACTATATACTAAGTTTTGAATCTAAAAGATTGCGCGTTGCCACACCTGCTACTGTTATAGCACTCAGAGCTTTAAATTCCAATCTTTATCTTCAGATAATTAATTTTATTTATCGCTTCTGTTTCAGATACTACTAGAAAATATATTGCCTGCTCACGTAGCCCAACATTTCCTTACTTCAGTGGCATCAGAGGTAAGAAATGTTTGTACATTCGTTGCACATTTTGTTGTGTTACATATCCCACAACATAAATAGTAACAAATTAAGTATCGATATTAAACGGCTCACTCACGTTCATATTTATCGCGAAAGCCGACTGACTATCGGATGTATGGCGGAATCGTGTAAAACATTTCGCAAGATTAAGAACGAAACGCAAATAAAACCTTTTGCAATTCTCTCTTCACCTATACCTGCTTTGAAGATAGAAGAAGTAAATGCACTTTAATACGAGCAATTTTTAAGTCAGTACACATGTACACATATATAAATCAAACTTTTGTTGTCGTGGTATACCACGACAACAAAATATATATAGATTTTTTCTCTTAAATCCACATGATATGTAAAAGACTATAAAATATTTGCTACAATAAGAGTTACAGATTATAATAGTATTTGATGCTATTTTAAAATAATTAAGTGCTAAAGTTAAATTAAATGTTCATTTTTTTACGCCAAAAATTCACATTTAAATGAAATTTAGCACAAAAGTCTTTAATGATCTTAAATAACACATATTGCCAACTACACACTAGCGGAGCTACGAGCAGCAACTTGCCAATATCATATGATTAGAAATATGTGTAGAAAGTAATTTAAATTAATGTGTTTATTTGATCCCGACCATAATTAACATAACCTATGCTATGATCTATATTACTAAACTTAATATTTACAAATAAAATATTTATAAATGGAAGAAAAGCAACAAAAGAAAAATTTTAAGTAAAAAAATTCCTACAAATCGTTTCCCGAAGCGTACCAAGAATGCTGGCAGCATTACCTCGCTGAATAGCAATGCAAAATAATCCTCTGAGCAAGGTAATGTCCAGTCCTCTGGTCGCATGAAGCCTCGACCAACCTCCCGCATATCTCTGTAAAAAGATTGCGATAGAAAGTACCTACTGTGCGATACTATTGGTTTTCACTTGAAATTTTCTTATATTATAGGAAGATCTATACCATGAAAGATACTCAAGTATAGCGGTGATGTTCGCTTCTATACCGAACTACAAAGAATTTTACGATGAGACTGACGTCAATAAGCAAGGACTCGAGTGTTTGCGATTGCTGAACGAGATTATATGCGATTTTGATAAGGTGAGATTTAAGTTTGAGTCCGTCCAAACAGGCACGGATCCAGCCCTCAAAAAAGGTTGTGGTCACAGCCCGAAAACCCGAAATTGAGTTTTATTTTTTAATTTTATTAGGGCATAGAGTTTATTATTATTAACCTATCGTTCTCAATAGACCTTGAAAGTGGGACTTTTGTTTTTTTTTTATACTACGTCGGGTGGCAGACAAGCATACAGCTCGTCTGATGTGAAGCGGTTACCGTAGCCATATTAACGCTCGCAACGTAAAATATCGCTCGCGCTCCACCACCCCCGCTGCCAACGCAGCATCTTCTTCCTTTCTGGTGACCTTACTCACTCGCAGGAACACAACAACCCTCAAGGGAATTGTTATTTGGGTGCGGTATTCTGTGAGGTGGAGGTACATTCCCCAATCGGGTAGCTTACAATAAAATTACGTTCTCTGCCTCACTTTTCGCTAGAGCTTCGTTTGTCAGTCAGCAGGGTGCGCCACGTGCAGGTGAAGTTGGCTTTAGTTCAAAGATGTTAATGAACCACTTACACCCCAAAAGTTACAACTATATTAGGGCTGTGGGCATGCCCACCGTGAGCACCACGGTGGATCCGCGCTTGCATCCAAAATGTTTCGAAGCGAATATAGAGTACGACAGTTAGCAATACATATTAAATTAATGTTATATTCTATGTTATCAATTATACTGTAAATATTACAATTAATTTTACAGTTACTACTGAAGCCAAAGTTCAGCTCCATTGAGAAGATTAAGACAATAGGAAGCACATACATGATTGCGGCAGGTTTGAGGCCTGGGAAAGAGGAGACAATAGTAAGTTAAAACAATATTATATTAATAACATAATAACGTATAGTCGTAAAAGTAATATTATAACAGCTAATTACTCTATGAAAGGGCAAAATCTCCAGCGATGCCATAAAGTACGCGATTTAGGAGTGACACACGATTCCAAATTGTTGTTTGATGAACATATTAACAATATAGTAAAAAAAGCCTCTCAATCCCTAGGGTTTGTTATGCGTATATCTGCAGACTTCAAATCCTTAAAAACCTTTAAAATATTATACTGTACCTATGTTCGTAGTACCCTAGAATACGCATCTCAAATTTGGAACCCGTATTATAACATTTATATTAATAGATTAGAAAATATTCAAAAGAAGTTCGTCAGATATCTCTGCTATCGTCTAAAAGATAAATATAATTCCGAAGATTATTTTTATTATTGTGCCAAATTCCACTTGTTACCGCTTTCCGAACGTCGTGAGATCGGTGATCTTACGTACTTAATTAAAATTACTACTGATGCTATCGATTGTCCCGAACTGTTGTCTAAATTGAATTTCAATATCCCTTCAAAAATTGCCATAAGGTATCATGCCCCATACCACGTACCGTTAGTCCAAAATAATTATCGACTAAATTCATTTTTGCTGCGAGCAACTAGCAAATTCAATAAACTAAACCGTAAACTAAATCTTGATATATTCAATACCAGTGTACCGGCGGTGAGAAGGCTGCTAAGTAGTGAATTTTTCAAAAAATATGCGTAAATAATATTAAGTAGCTAGTGACAAACTGTAATATGTATCTAATCTTACATAGTGTAAATCTTTTATATATAATTGTTATATGGAGAAACGGTTGATAGAAAAATGTTATCATGTTATTACTATTGTTCGTGATAAGTGTCTCTAATCAAACTCTTATATGTGAAGACTTGTTATTGGCTTCCCATTGTTTAACCTTTTTAAGGTATTATGATTTAAAAGCTGTTAGTCTTCCAAATAATAAATAAATAAATAAAATAAATAAATAAAATAAATAATTAACTCCAGCGGAAAACTAGATAATAAACGTAGCGTAGCGTAGCTAAACATACGTAGCGTTGCGAATAATACTAGAAAAAAAAGTTGAGCAGCGTGGTGGAGTATGCTCTAAACCTCTTCGATTGAAGGGAGACCCGTATCCCTACAGTGGGGTGATTATGGGATCATGGACATATAACGGATCACGCTCGCCTACGTAACGCTCCTTCGGGTAAGGTCCGCAGGGAATGAGCGAGAGATAAAGTTTTCACTTCTGTCGTGAGGTCTTAAGCACACGATCGAGATCATCTGTTTTTAATTATCTAGAAGGGTCCACTCTCCTGGACCCTTCTAGATAATAATTACCTCCCCCCTCACCCCCATCTGCCATAAAAAAATCGTTAAATTATTTTCATTATTTTTCAGGACGGAAATAGAAAAGAAGAACATACCGTGGCGATATTAGTCGAGTTTGCAATAGCGCTAATGACAATACTTGATCAAATCAATAGAGAGTCATTTCAGAGGTTTAAGCTGCGGATAGGTTTGTAAACTTCTTTTCATTTATTTAAAATTTTATAAAGGTTTATACAGCGGAACGCTTACATACGCCGAAAAGTCACTTTTGGAAATACAAGGCTCCAAAACCACTGAACCGATTTTGATGAAACCTGTCACAATTAAAGACCACGACATGCTTGAGGTTTGTGTCAAAATAATTGAGATCGAACATTTCCTTGAGGAATGATCATCAAATACATTTTCCATTGAAATCAATGGAAAACATACACTCAGCGAATCTACTCGCTCCACTCAACCTCGATTTCGGCCCCGTGGGCTAAAATCCAGCCTAGTAAAACAAACAAACAAACAACATAGTGAACAAACAACACAGTGGTTAAACTGTGTTGATACGTAAACGTATGTAAAAAAGAGGACTATAGAAGCTAACTAGTGCTGCCACTAAATAAATATTCCTAAATATCTCAAGCATAGGTTTCACTTTCGAGATGTCAAACCCCATCTGCGTCGTCGCAGTGTTGACCCAATTTTGAAACTCTCTGGTTTCCAAACGAATGTTTTTTTTTTATTTCTTAATGTGAAGTACGACTTTGGAACGTGCTCCCTCTTGAACTGAGAGTACAGACTCAATTCAACTCTTTTTTATGGCGATCCTGATGTTCGCGCCAATGACCATGCTTTTTATAGATATTTATTGCATAGATATCTGAGTATGCGACTATGCTTAGTAGGCGACGAATTGGCCTCGTGAATGTACATAAATTTTAATTTAGTATTTTTCATAGAGTCCGCCTAACTCTGCTGCTTTTGCCATACCTAAAACAAAGACAAATACAACATTATATGAGTACAGACTCTTGGGCCATTCAAAAAAGGATTGCGCAATCCGAATGACTGACAGTTTTGTCAAACGACATAAAGTTACATTAGAAAAGTTAATATGGTCGTTCAGCTTTCTTAAATTTTCTACTTTCCTGCGCAACTTTCTTATTTTTTTCTTTCATAAGAATCTTCTCTTATCAATAACAAAACAACAAATAAGAAATAGCGAAATTGATCTAGCCGTTTACTCGTGATGCTGTGAACAAAGGAAATAGGGATTAATTTTTGTATAATATAGATTTTTCAATTTATTATGAAGACGCCATTCCAATAATATTTATCTGTTTTAATATTAATAGGAGTTGGAATATCTCCACCAACCCGCAGTTGAGCAGCGTGGTGGAGTATGCTCTAAACCCCCTTCGATTGAGGGGAGACCCGTATCCCAGAAGTGGGATGAATAAGGGTTGTCAACGATGTCAACGATTAATAGGAGCTCTGTTATACTACAACATGCTGTAAATTGCCTAATTATGCTCATTCTAGGTTTAAATCATGGACCTGTCATAGCTGGAGTCGTGGGTGCCCAGAAACCCCAATACGATATTTGGGGGAACACAGTAAATGTGGCTTCTAGGATGGACTCCACCGGCATTATGGGGAAGATTCAAGTCACGGAGGATACCGCGAAGTTAGTACCTTTCTTTGTTATTACTATACAAAATAAGAAATAGTACTACGTAGGTTATGGACTTATATTTTTTTATAATAATAAACGTAAACAAACAAACGTACGACTCGCATGATGGAAAGCAGTTACCGCAGTGCAACATCAGGGGATCTCTCATCGGGCGAATTAGTGTTTATTTTCTTTCTAATAAATGTAAATAAAATATTGTTTGGCAACGCGCGTGTGATGCCCCTGGTGTTACAGGCGTTCATAGGCTACGTAACTGCTTTCCATCAGGCGGGCCGTATGCTTGTTTGCCACTCTAGTGGAATAAAAAAAATATATAAGGAACGTTCAATTTTGTAAGCGTCAAACGCCTAACAAAAAAAAATACTCAAATTACTAACCGGATTATTTGCTACAAAAAATTGTACAGGCGTTACTCACGAAATTTAATTACGAAACTACTCTGTTTACGAAACAACTAGGTATTAAGTAATCCGTGCATCTGTCCCTATTCCCATTTCATAAATTTACGTTTTTGGTGACAATGAAATAGAGGGATTTATTTTAAGTTGTAGTTAAGATCAAGTTTTGTACTTATGTTGACTTCTTTGTCGGAGAATTATTATTATCGCTTTTCTTTACGGACGGAGTGCACAAACATCTAGTCTTATCGAGAAGTAGTCCTAAAGCTTCTAACCCACATGACAGATTTCATTTAAGTCCACTATTAAGCTGCTTATTCTGCATATTATTCCAAATACTTAAATATTTTGTATTTATTTCCAGAATATTAATGAACGTCGGTTACACCTGTGAGTGCCGCGGCCCAACCTTCGTTAAAGGAAAGGGTACATTAACTACTTATTTTGTAAAAACGCCTAATATTGGAGGATGAACCTAAATTACTACATTATATAACTTTAAAATAATTTTGTGTAAAAATAAATAAACTATTTTCCTTTTATGAAATATGACTACCTATAAATTCAAAAGGTATGCAAAAGGAGGAGCCTAAAATATAGGTTTTTTTTTAATTTTCATTTTAATTTGGTTTTGGTATTTTACCAACTGAGGCGTATCAGAAAAAAAAATATTTTATTACTAGTTACTATAGCTCTGAGTTCCAAGTTTTGAGGTAACAAGTTAGTTCGACAAATTAGCATCTCTACTTTGTAATAAATTAAGATTCTAGATGAATATATTATGCTACGGTAAATTGATTGTAAAAGAAATACGACATATCTATGCCCTTTCTGATATTCTACAAAGAACCGTAAATGTATAGTATAGAAATAAAAGATAGGCCTAATGTCTAATAGTTGTATTGGACCTAATAAAATTAATTTCGCTATTTCTTGTTACATTTTATTTGTTACTATGTATGTCACTTGATGTCTACATTTTTATTATGAATCTCATAGTTTAAAAAATTCTACAATTACATAAATTGCCAAAAAAACTACAGAAAAAATTCAATATCTTGTGTAAAAGTAAAAAGAACGTTAGTATAATGTAATTGAGGATAAAGATGAATGTACAAATATGTCGGATTTTATCGGCAATTTGTATTCATGTTAATAATAATCAAATATTTGTACAACTTAAGTTTTATTAATTAAAACTTATATTGGACACTATTAGTTTTAATATCAAGTATGACCTAAGATTTTTAAAAATTTCGAGATATCTAAGTATTATCTTTTAAAATGTTTAATAAGTATCTCGGTACATATTTAATAAGTATTCTAAGTATAAATGGTATTATAACTGTAATTCTATGTATATAGATAGGTAGGTATAGCGGTTGGATGGTGAAAATGGAGGATTGCATACGGTGGAAAGATAGGAAGGCCTAATAACCTGTACAGGCTAATTATGATGACCTAGATTATAATAATAGCAATTGAAAATTCGCATGCAATATGTAATTATTATTTGTCATAAGAAAAATACATTATACATTAAATATAATTATAAATATATTTCTATATAAAGTTATTGTTTTAATTTATATTCGTTCGATTTATTACTATCCATTTATACCTATGTACTTATTCGGAATTTATCGTAAATATATTTCACCCATCTCTAATTGCATACGAATTTTCGATTACTAAGATAACAATAGTATAAACTTTATTGCCAAAGTTAGTATAAGTAATAAATTATTAAGAGCATCCTTGTAGTAACACTAGCGCCACTCGAGGGAAAAAATAACTACGCGCAAAATATACTCGTACAGTTGTACTGTATTTTTGGCTAGTTAGCCAAAAATTGACCTCAAATCGACAATACTCGACACGCTTGACAGCATTGCCAAAAAGAGAAGAACGACTGCAACGGAACAAAAGAAACGAGTATGGATAACAGACAGCACTTGGAAACTCATTGAGCGGAGGAAGGCCATCAAGGTAAAGGGTCTACAAAATGAGCAGATAAGAAATGAGTACTCCAAACTATGTAAAGCGATTAAAAAGCAATGTCGCCGAGACAAAAACATCTTTATAGTTAATATTTGCAAAGACATAGAGGAGCACTCTATTAAGTATCAAACGCACGACCTGTTCAAGAAAATCCGGATTCTCTGCAGTGAGTTCAAACCAAAATCATGGGTGATTGAGGACAGAAATGGCAAAGCCATCCATGAATTGGACTCTGTGGTGGAAAGATGGCGGGAATATTGTGAAGACCTATATCAGGATACCCCCTCCGTTCAGGGCTTTGGCGAATGGGAGGATTTGGAGTTCGAACCCTCAATCTTACACTCTGAGGTAGTGGCAGCCATAAACCTTTTAAAATGCAGAAAGGCACCCGGCCCTGATCAAATCACGGCTGAAACGTTAAAGGAATTGGGTGACAACGGCACACACATGTTGCACAAAATCTGCAATCACATCTGGACACAGGGTGAATGGCCAAAGGACTGGACTGACTCGATCATACTTCCACTTCACAAGAAAGGCAAGTTGTTGAGCTCTCGGAGAGCAAGTATGTTGTAGCTATTTTCTTAGATATCTCAGGTGCCTTTGATAATGCTTGGTGGCCAATGTTGTTGCTGAAACTTAAGGTGAGAGGTTGCCCTAGCAACATCTACTCTCTCATTCGATCGTACTTTTTGAATGGTACAACTAAATTAAAACTTGGCCATTATGTTGCTTCAAAGGTGCTCACGCAGGGCTGCCCCCAGGGTTCAGTGTTGGGACCGTATCTCTGGAATATCGGTTTTGATGATTTTTTTAGCCTACCCTTACCGGAAGGGTGCTCGTTAACTGGTTACGCTGACGATGGTCTCTTATTAATCAATGCTAATTCAAGAGCTAGCATAGAGAAACTAGCTAACACTAGCCTAGGCTTAATTTCAGATTGGGGTTATCGTAATCGTCTCGATTTTGCGCCACATAAAACATATCAACTCTTGCTTAAGGGAAATTTACAGGTTTCACCGCGATTTCATTTTAATGGAGTATCTGTTGCTAATAGGGTTTCGGTTTGTTACTTAGGTTTGCTTTTGGATAGAAATTTTAATTATATTGAGCACATGAAGCAAGTAGGTGAAAAAGCAAAAAAGAATTTCTATGCCTTAACACGAATTTCTACCTCTACGTGGGGATTAACTTTCAAAACGTTAAAAACTATTTATACCGCCACATACTTAGGTTGTGTTACGTACGGTTCACCTGCGTGGGCAGATAGGGCTACTATAGGTGCAGCACGTCGTAAATTGCTTCAAAGCCAGCGCCTTGCTCTGATATTTTTATGTAAGTCGTATAGAACTGTAAGCACCGAGGCACTACCCGTGCTAGCAGGTGTGTTACCGGTAGACTTAGAAGTACAACGCCGCGCTTCAATGTACTATACATCTAAAAATATGGTCCCTGATTTCTTGAAAACGCGTGATCGTGAAAAAATAGTTAGACTGTTCAAACCTTTTAATGAAGTATTTGAAACATTGCTGTCTGAATGGCAGGAAAGGTGGGAAACTTCTACCAAAGGACGCCACTTGTATCTGTTCTTTCAATCGGTAAGAGATAGATTAAAGAAAAAGTGGTTAGAAGTCGACCACCCTGTTGCGCAATTTTTAACTGGACATGGCAATTTTAAAGCTAAACTCTTTTCGTTTAAATTAGTGCCGTCGCCCTTATGCGAATGTTCTACTGCTAATTCTGAATTCGATCAAACAGCACACCATGTTCTCTGGGAGTGTGATCTTTGGCAGCGGGAGCGGGATGACATGTTGAATTCATTGCAAGTTGCATCCGGGGTAGTATACTATTCAGATTTGGTAGCAACAAGGGAGAATTACCAAGCGTTCAGACGATTTTGCAATTCATATTATTGGAATCGATGTGTTAGGTAACAACTCAATGTTTTAGGTCCCTAATAGTGTTAGAAACTTAAAATCCGTGGTGCACGGCAGTTGAGCTTCACTTGACTAGCCATCTCTTTAGGCTTTTAATGCCTTATTTGCCATATTGCTGTCTCTCACATTGCTAAGAGGGGAAGTCAAATTCCAAAAGCTTCCTACTCCTACTAATTTCTTCTGATTAAATTCGTTGTGAGTTCCAAGGCAGCCGTAGTTTTACCCCTGGGACTGCAATGGACTTCATTGTTCATTGCCTTTTTTGGCGGTCGCCGCTGTTAATCCTGGCTACACAGGAGATACAGTGGTGGGAATGTGTGGTGGGCCCCCGTCCCATTCACAAGAAAGGGTCCACAAGGAAATGTGATAATTATCGCACACTTGCTTTAATATCACATGGTAGCAAGGTTCTTCTTCACATACTAAACAATAGGATCCGCCACTTTTTAGACTGGCAAATTCCACAGGAGCAAGCAGGCTTTGTAAAGGGAAAAGGAACTAGGGAACAAATTCTGAATGTCAGACAGCTCATCGAGAAATCTTACGAATTTGACACCCCGCTAGTTCTGTGTTTCATTGATTACAGTAAGGCTTTCGACTGCGTCAACTGGGACTGCTTGTGGACCGTGCTTGTCGAACTTGGTGTACCCCAACATCTGATTTCATTGCTACGATCGCTATATCTCCATAACCGCGGTATCATAAGAGTGGAAGGAACACTTTCCAAGTCTTTCAAATTTGGTAAAGGGGTAAGACAAGGATGTATTCTGTCTCCTGTCCTCTTTAATGCTTATGGTGAATACATTATACGGAGAACTCTTGAGGGCTGGGAGGGTGGAGCCTCTATCGGCGGCATGAAGGTCACCAACTTACGCTACGCTGATGATACCACACTTGTCGCTGTAAACGAAGTGGAGATGAGCACACTACTGGAACGCATGGAACGAGTGAGTGGGGAGCTTGGCCTTACCATTAACAAGTCCAAAACTAAGATCATGGTGGTAGATCGCACGCGACGGTTGGATCTCAGCGGAACTCTGAATCTCCAATATGTGGACGATTTCGTATACCTGGGGTCTACCATATGCAATAATGGCTCGTGCGAACTCGACATACGCAGACGAATCGGCATGGCGAAGAGCGCAATGTCCCGCCTAGACAGAGTCTGGGAAGACAGAGCGATTTCGCGGAAGACGAAAATCGGTCTGGTACGCACACTGGTGTTTTCGATCTTCTTATACGGCGCCGAAACATGGACCCTCAAAAAAGCTGATCGTTCTCGCATTGATGCATTTGAGATGTGGTGCTGGAGGAGAATGTTGAGAATACCGTGGACGGCCCATCGTACCAACGCGTCGATCCTCCATGATTTGCAGGTCACCATGAGGCTATCCACCGTCTGCCTTCGTAGAATCTTCGATTTCTTTGGTCACATAGCCAGGAAGAAGAACGACAACTTGGAAAAACTCCTAGTGACAGGGAAGATTCAGGGAAAACGACCAAGAGGAAGAAGCCCCATGCGTTGGACCGATCAGATTCGCGACTCTGGTGACACCAACTTGCCTGACGCTATGCGCTGTGCAGAGGACCGTAACAGGTGGAGAGCGTTCGTCCGTAAAAGGATACGTGGAGGTCACGACCCTCAGTAATGAGGATAACGACGCAAGAAGAAGCCAAAAATTGCGGAATCCGTTCCCAATGTCCAAAACTGCGGTTACTCTCTTACTGAGCATGAATTGCATACATGCATGAGCATGTACTGGAGTAGCGCTAGATTTACAACAGGGTCAGCCTTAATGGATAAACGTTTCCTAATATTGCAAGGTATTTATAAGTTTTTGTTTTCACAATAATGCAATATATATTATTATTCAATTTATTTATTTATAAATTATGACGTTAGTCATATATTAAAGGAAAAATCTACAATTTTCATTTTATCATAAATTTAAATTATAGATTTTTCCTTTAATATATGACGTTAGTTTTCACAATGTGAGATATGAATGAGATTTTAATTCATGACAAAAAATATGAGGTGCTTGAGTGTTTGTTAGTTATAATTTGCATTTAATAGAGAACAATAGGTATATAAATTGTCAGATAATCATGATTATGAACAGTTATAGTTACATAAATAACTTTTTGTTATGTTGTTACATAGTTGCAACTAGAGATGGGCAAAATGGCGGACTTTTACGATAAATGCCCAATAAGTACTTATAAATTCCCTATTTATGCCCAAAACTAGGCATTTATTGGGCATTTACAGATACTCACTGGGCACTTATTGTAAATGCCTGGCTTTTAGCCCATCTCTAGTTGCAACAAATAAAAGACGTAGTATGCTATGCGGCGAGCCGTGTCGTGAACGCCTAAAGGTGGGTATAGACTAGAGCATTTCGGCTCATACGTAAAATAGAGTCCGATATGATCATGGAGCAAAGACGAGTTAAATAGTTAGACGAGATAAGGAATGTTAACTCTACAGACGCGTACGTATTTTTAAAATTTACAAATGCTCGAATATGTACGTGTAATGACGTACTTACTATATGACGAGCTCGGTGTTGGAATGGTTAGCAATGGCCACTTTGACTCCGAGGTTGCGGGTTCGATCTCCGCACAAGACAAATATATGTGTGCATGAACATGTTTGTTTTTCTTGGTCTGGGTGTGTTCTATGTATGTATTTGCTACAAAAAATATATTTTAGCACATTCATCAGTTGTCTAGTACCGATAGTACAAGATTTGCGCTTAATTTGGGACTAGATGGCGATGTGTAAATTCTCCAGAAATATTCATTTATTTATATAGAGATCTGATTTTTCTCTACTTTATTATGTATAATCTCTACTTTATTATGATTAAACCAACAAACGAATTGGTGCAACATTCTATCGAGCAAAGAACAGAACACGAACATGGGCGATTCGGAGAAACATCCGACATTTCATTTAACAATAACGAAAAGTAAAAATAGTTTTGCAGGTAAATGCATAGCAAATACATTCGCCATGAGCATTACGTCGAACAAAGCTTCGATCATTCTCGGGAACACGTTACACTGTATGAAAATATGCGAGAAAATGCTCTAATGTGTACTCACCTTAATCTTTAATCTGTTCTGTTGTCATTAAAGTAATATTTAAATAGTTTATAAGTGTGAGTTTTTGTTTTCACAATATTGCTGTCTCTCACATTGAGGGGAAGTCAAATCCAAAAGCTTCCTACTCCTACTAATTTCTTCTGATTAAATTCGTTGCGAGTTCCAAGGCAGTCGTAGTTTTACCCTCGGGACTGCAATGGGCTTCACTGTTCATTGCGTTTTCTGGCTACACAGGAAACACAGTGGTGGGAAGGTGTGGTTTTCCACCCGTCCCGATATAGTGTGATTTTCTTTTTTTATGTAGCGTAATGTGGAGAATATGAAGGACTACAGGTGGATTTCTTTTAGCTGGGATGGAATTATTTATTCCAAACCGGCGGGTGGCTACTTCAGGTGCTAAGAAGCGGCCGTGGTTTAATGGGCCTTGTAGAGAAGCTAAACTCCGCAAGCAAGCTGCATACGAGGCTTGGACCACGGCTCGTATCAATGGAGATCCTGGTGTTTCTGACTTGAAACGCGTATTCAATGCTGCCTCGAGGTTCAGTAAGAGAGTAATTGCCAGGGCAAAGTTTGAATTCATCGGCAGGATTGGTGAGCGCCTAGCTAAGCACCCATCTGGGAGCCGTGCTTTTTGGTCGCTTGCTAAGGCTGCCGAGGGAAACTTTTGTCAGTCGTCCTTTCCACCACTCCGAAAACCGGATGGTAGTCTGGCCCACAGTGCAAAGGAGAAAGCCGATCTATTGGGGAATCTCTTTGCCTCAAACTCGACTTTGAACGACGGGGACGCCGCACCGCCTTCCATCCCACGGTGTGGTGATTCCATGCCGGAAATCTCATTTACTCAGCGAGATGTCCGGCGGGTATTGCTATCCCTTGACGTTCATAAGTCGAGTGGGCCAGATGGCATTCCGGCAGTGGTGTTAAAGCTGTGTGCTCCTGAGTTGTGTCCAGTTCTCACGCGCCTTTTCGCGCTCTCTTATTCCACCAGGCAGGTTCCGTCATCGTGGAAGACTGCGAACGTGCACCCTGTGCCCAAAAAGGGTGACAGATCAGACCCATCGAATTACAGGCCTATCGCCGTTACCTCCCTTCTCTCCAAGGTAATGGAGCGCGTGATCAACAACCGGCTCCTGAAATACCTAGAAGAGCACGACTTGATCAGCGACCATCAATACGGCTTTCGTCATGGTCGCTCGACTGGTGATCTTCTAGTGTATCTTACACATCGCTGGGCTTCAGCCGTGGAGAGTCAAGGTGAGGCACTAGCTGTTAGTCTAGATATGGCGAAGGCGTTCGATCGGGTCTGGCACCGCAGTCTTCTTTCGAAGTTACCTGCATACGGTTTACCTGAGGGTTTGTGCGAATGGGTCGCTAGCTTCTTGTCCTGCAGAAGTATTAGAACCGTTGTGGATGGTAGTTGCTCCGATAGCATGGACATTAATGCTGGCGTCCCGCAAGGCTCGGTATTGTCCCCGACGCTGTTTTTGCTGCATATCAATGATATGTTGTCTATTGACAGCATTCATTGCTATGCCGACGACAGCACCGGGGACACTTATTACACGGGCCGCGCCAATATCCCCCGCTCTCTGGTGGAGGAGAGCCGCGAACAACTTGTGTCGGAAATGGAGAGCACACTGAATAGTGTGTCCGACTGGGGGCGAAAGAACCTAGTTCAGTTCAATCCCACAAAGACACAAGTCTGCGCGTTCACCGCTAAGAAAACCCCTTTTGCTGTGGCTCCTCAATTCCAGAACACACCCCTTACCGTCGCTAAAAACATTGGGATTCTCGGAGTTGAAATCTCCAGCGACGTTCAGTTTCGTTGTCACCTGGAGGGAAAGGTCAAGCTGGCGTCGAAGAAACTAGGTGTGCTCAACAGGGCAAAGCAGTACTTCAACCCGCGGCAAAGACTTATGCTTTACAAAGCTCAAGTTCGGCCGCATATGGAGTACTGTTGCCATCTATGGGCGGGAGCGCCTAGATACCAGCTTGCACCTTGTGACTCGATCCAAAGGCGTGCTGTGAGGATTGTTGAGGATCCCAAACTTACAGATGGTTTAGAACCGTTAAGTCTGAGACGAGATTTTGCGTCCCTTTGTGTGTTCTACCGATTGTACAATGGGGTGTGTTCAGAGGAGTTGTTTGACATGATGCCCACGGCCTCCTTCTACAGTCGCACCGCTCGCCATCGACAGGGAATTCATCCTCACACATTGGAGCCTAAGTGGTCACGTACTGTGCGGTTCCAGAGAAGTTTTCTTCCGCGTACTGTCAAGCTGTGGAATGAACTGCCTGTCGAGGTTTTCCCAGGAGACTACAGCATGGGGTTCTTCAAAAAGGGCGTGAAGAGGTTTTTACAGGGTCGGCAACGCGCGTGTGATGCCCCTGGTGTTACAGGCGTTCATAGGCTGCGGTAGCTGCTTTCCATCAGGCGGGCCGTAAACTTGTTTGCCACTCTAGTGGTATAAAAAAAAAAAAAAAAAAAAAAAAAAATTTAGGACATTATTTTGGTTTTCTTAATCGTACTATGTAATTGAAAAAAATAACGAAATTATTGGGATATGGACAGAGGTAAAGCTATACATACGCTTATAATGTAGTTTTTTATTTTTATTTTTATAAAGGTTTGGCGTAACCAGTAAATAAGATTACTGAAATATATTTTTTATAATAATATGAATTTTACCGATATTTAAATACATGACAAAAATCATGAAAACAATATTTAAAAAAAAAACTTTTTTTTATTTTTCTTTGGTATTATAATCCCACTGACCATACAACCAATCTTTAATTAGAATATTAATTTACGAAAAAAATATAAAAAATATAAAATTTAATAGTACTTATAAATTTGTGTTTTTTTTAGGGTTCCGAACCTCAAAAGGAAAAACGGAACCCTTATAAGATCACTTTGTTGTCCGTCTGTCTGTCTGTCTGTCTGTCTGTCTGTCAAGAATTTCTATGTCGAGAATGCGTGGAGGTATCAAGCTGAAATTTTAACTGTATACTCAGGTCTACGGTCCCATGAAGTTAAAAAAAAATCAAACTGCTAAGTTTACGTAGAAAAAAGTTACGGCCGTTTATTCAGCAAAAAACGCATATTTCGACACACTCAAGGGAATCAAAACCTATAGGGTACTTCCCGTTGACCTATAACTATGAAATTTGGCAAGTAACATCGTTATAGACTACAAGTACAGGAATAAATCTCAAAACTATACATTTGTAAATAGATCTTAAAAAATAGGGGGTCTATATTTTTTATAGGGTGTCGAAATTTCAAATTGAAACTACTAGTTCAAATGGGGTATCATATGAAAGGGCTTGATGTACACATTGCAAAATATATTTTATTTATTTTTTTCGACGCATTATTTCTTATTTATAATGAAAAATATCAAATTTAATAATGATACTACGTACCTACGGAACCCTCGGTGGGCGAGTCCGACTCGCACTTGTCCGGTTTTTTTTTTTTCATATAATGGGTGTTATTAATATAATGATGTGTTTAATCATAGATCACCAACCAAGGCAAATATCTGTCAGTTGTCTATATTTTCTAATATTTTAATTTACAAACCTTTATAAAAATATTTATACGTCTATCAAATAGATACCTACTCTATATGCATAAACTAAGTATGTAGGTTTTTAATACTCTGTAATTAGATCATGGTAAAGAAATAATGAAATTGTGAAGCCTAATAGAGTATTTTTATTTTGCTCTTAATTTACTTATTAGTGTAATATAAACTACCTATTGTGAATCCTAATTGACACAAGGGACTATTTTTATAATAAAATATTTTTTTAAATACTTGACCTGCTAAATATCACATTTCTCCTGGTTAAATTAAAAAAAAAATGTTTTTACATCAAAAATAAATCAACATTAGAGTTATTATTTCTTCCTTAAGTTTGTAACATTCACCTGACTGAGTTAAGTAATTTATTGTTAAAGTATCAAATTATTTACTTAGATAACTTAGATGTAATAAACGTATATTTTGACAGCCCCTACGTAAAACATTGTAAGTCACTTTGACATGATAACGTCATCGATGAACGCCGGCTGTACGCACAAAAAAGCATCATCATTGTCATGTTCCGCCTGCGCCGTAGGTACAAGCGAGAGCGTTCGGCTTGTGACGCATCTATCTCTCTTCCACTCTATCGGCCGATGTTTTCTTATGACATTATCACGTAAAATTATCTTCCGTAAACCGACTTTGCTGACAACCATTTTTTTATTTTTTAGGTACTCTACAGTATAGCGTTTCAAAGTTATATTATGACATTATTACTAAATACAAAATGTACATTAACCCACCTACATCTAAAACTATCTAATAATAATTTAAGAACTTTGATGTTATACATATTTACATGTTTATATATGAAAGTTATTGGAACTTAGAGTTTTATTTCAATGATTTACGTGGGAACTTTCGATTTTTGCCTACAATACAGAGGGGCAATTCTCGTAATTTAAATGTAGTCTAAATTCTCGATCTTACGAATCCAATGTCAAATTTGGTACTCTCATATCACGATATGAAACTTCAAAGTCTAATTTAAGTGGGCTTATATCGAAAAATGAGCGAAAATGAAACAAACTAAGAAGTAATTTTGCTAACAATACGAAGGGTTAGTAACGCTTCAGGTCTTTTCATATTAGCTCCCGAAGTCATAAAGACTCCCTTCATTTATTTTATATATATATATATATTTTTAACTATGGTTACTATCTTAAATAAAAATAATAATCTATTGACTTTTAAAGTATAATACTGCCACAAATATTTTCTTATGTATCTACATTAGTTCGTATTTGTATTAATACGCAGGAATCATAAAGTCCACGCGAACGAAGTCGCGGGCATCACCTAGTGAAAGAATAAAATAACAAAGTTGCGCAGAAAATTAAAAAAATAAAGAAAAAATAACGAAGGTCTAGTAACTCTTCTAATGTAATTTTTATGTCGTTTGATAGAATTGGCAGTCATTTGATAGATTGCGCGAAACCAATTCGAATTCAATATTCATTGTTAAGGAGACAAGACAACATCTGTCGTGTCAGCTAGTATTAAATACTGAATGGGGCCGTACAGCCAAAGCTGAAGCCGAATTCCATCGGGTTTTTTGATTGTGAAAATCTAACTTTAGCTTAGATGGGCGGTAGTTGTGTTTAGCTTAGCTGGTGGAAAGCATAGAGCTCTAAGCGACTAAGCTGAGGAAGTCTGTCATTAACTTAAACGTTAGTACTATTACTTCATCATCAGGTCATTTTAGTCTCCACTACAGGAGCACGACCCTCTCTCGTCCGTCCTAGATGGAAGGAGGATTTGGCCTACACTCCCCACGCTCTCCAGACGGGTTGGGGAGGCCTGGGGCCTTACCACAAGCTCTAAACGCAGGAATGAAACTATGATGGTTGCGTATTTATCAATGAATTTCATTCATAAATTCGCAACCATGATGGTTCTATTCCTGCGTTTAGAGCTTGTGGTAAGGCCCCTGATCGATGTTTTATAATGTATTTCCCTAAGTCGCCTTGTAAGACATCCACGGGAAGAGACGGAGTGATTCTATTCTAGTCTGCCGGAAACCACACGGCCAATTACTATTACTTATAATGTGCTTAAACCTAAGATCTATTTTTGCGATCAAAAAATCATATGGTAATTAGGTTCGATTTCGGCGGTAGGGTAGGGCCCCAGGTATATGATTTTAGTCAACTCACAATTCAATCTTGATTGGGTCAACTTTCATTTTGCGATCGTAAAATAATTACGAGAGTTGACCTTCTGTTATTAAAATAATAATAAATGTGCTCATTTTATCATAGGCAGTGGATGTATCAGTAGAATCTGTATCAAAAATATGAGTATAAAAATAATATTAAGGAATTATAAATTAGTTAGATATCATTAAACCTAAAAGGTCTAAATGATTTTATTTTGTTATTTAAATAAGAAATGAATAAAATTATATTTGTTTGATGGTTTTGTTTCATTTTTAATTACACTCCTTGGTTGTGAATTGGATTTCAAGTTGCGGGATTTTTCTAGGATCCAATCTATTTTTATATGACGGCATGAACCCATTATCATTCCACTATTTGGATACGGGTCTCCCCTCAATCGAAGGGGTTTAGAGCATACTCCACCACGCTGCTCAACTGCAGGTCGGCGGAGGTCAGTGTTTTCAAGCCGCCCAAAGGCCACTGACTTGGCTTAACGACTGCCTCGCTGTCCCGGCTGTTGTAATAAGATTATGATTATGACAGACGGCTTAACGTGCCCTCCGAAGCACGGAAGAGCTCGAGATAAATAAACCTATCCATGGACAGGCTACGGTCGAACCTTGCTTAACTTGCGTGATCGATTAGACTGACACGCGCAATGACGCCATTGAACTCCTATATTTTTCTATATCGCGAAATAAATGTAATTCTTCTCAGTCGGACACTTTTGGCAGAGTGGTCGTGATCATGGGCAGGTCACTACGAATGGCGGCTGTTGTTATATTTCTCCATTTGGTTCTGTTGGAGGCATTGTGGGAGCATTCGGACATGGAAGATTTTGTGAGAAACTTAATGAAATTTCACCATCTGGTGGGAGTTGGATAAATTTAATATATACATTAAAATATTATATTTTCTGGACAGATCCAATTTTATGCTTCCAATTTGAGCAGAGTCATCGAGCTATGCATCCATAGGAAAAAAATAAGAATAATATCAATCTTTGCTACTCATTATTGTACATTGTTACATTTTTTATTTTTTTTTTATACTACGTCGGGTGGCAGACAAGCATACGGCCCGCCTGATGTGAAGCGGTTACCGTAGCCATATTAACGCTCGCAACATAAAATATTGCTCGAACGCCACCACCCCCGCTGCCAACGCAGCATCTCCTTCATTTCTGGTGACCTCGCTCACTCGCAGGAACACAACAACCCTCAAGGAAATTGTTATTTGGCTGCGGTATTCTGTGAGGTGGAGGTAGCTTAGAATTACGCTCCCTACCTCTCTTTTCGCCAGAGCTTCGTTTGTTAGTCAGCAGGGCGCACCGCGCGCAGGTGAAGTTGGCTTCGGTTCAAAGATGTTGATGAACCACTTACACCCCAAAACTACATATAAATTACCCGCCAACCCGCAGTGGAGTAGCGTGATGGAGTATGCTTGAAATCTCTTCGATTGAGGGGACACCTGTATCCCAGCAGTGGGAGAATAAGGATTGACGACGACATACCTATAAATAAGTAATAACATAAAATATGCACATTCTTTTCTTCCTGTTTCAATCAAAGCTCCTTCGTATCGTAAGCGACTGCTTCATCTTCTCGACTTCACATGGTTTTTGTCATGGATTGCTCCTCATTCTTCCAAATTTTTTAATCAATCTTTTAACGTTCCAGACTTTGGAATACGTTACCTGTAGCTCTCAGAACTGCAAAGTCTATTGATATTATGTCTCATAGTGGACACAAAAGAATTCGGTCTCACCGAATTCCTTTGTGTCCACTATGATTCTCTCAAAATACTCAAAATACTTCATAACAATCAACAAAAACAAAAGACTCAAAATACTTCATAACAATCACTGCTTGGAATTTAATTATTTCTGGCAAAATATGCGCAGACCTGCACTTTGTACGAATGCCGAAGGGAAGTATATAATTTTTATAACTGTTGTGGGCGGTAGATTGATAATAAGAAGATAATTTGCGCAACGCTGATTTGTATAGCAACCTAACGTTTTTGTGTATAATTGTCATTGCGATTCTGTCAGGCGCTAACAATATTTTCAAAAAAACAAGTAAAAAAAAAACATTTCCTTGCTGTTTAATTTAAATACATTTTTTTTTTTTATACTACGTCGGGTGGCAGACAAGCATACGGCCCGCCTGATGTGAAGCAGTTACCGTAGCCATATTAACGCTCGCAACATAAAATATCGCTCGCGCGCCGCCACCCCCGCTGCCATCGCAGCATCTCCTTCCTTTCTAGTGACCTCACTCACTCGCAGGAACACAACAGCCCTCAAGGGAACCGTTATTTGGCTGCGGTATTCTGTGAGGTGGAGGTACATTCCCCAGTCGGGTAGCTTACAATTACGCTCCCTACCTCTCTTTTCGCCAGAGCTTCGTTTGTCAGTCAGCAGGGTGCACCGCGTGCAGGTGAAGTTGGCTTTGGTTCAAAGATGTTGATGAACTACTTACACCCCAAAATTATACAATATTTGTACATAGTGTATGTATTTTCATTTATTTATTCAATTATTTATCAGTAATACACATCTGAAGATAAATTGATTCTTATAATATTTTGTATATTTCTAATTTTCAATAACTACTTGGTTTTTTTTATTTGCGAATCCTGCCCACTCCATGTACAAATTGGTTACCCTAAGGGTGCCTTTAAAAATTGCTCTCAGCAATAAAGTTGCCTCGTTGCATATACGAGTATACAGACTGTAGTATTATATTAAATAGGTAGTATTCAATATTTAGAATATTAAAAATTGTACATAAAACGTAAATAATGACCATTAGTAAAGACCCCTGCGCTAGTACTAGCTAAAGCCAACTTCATCTGCACGTGGTGCATCCTGCCGACTAGCGAAAGGGTCTCTGGCAAAAGAGTGGAAGTTACTGCGTTAGCAGCGGGGGTGCCGGCGCGCGAACGATATTTCGTGTTGCAAGTTGGCTACGGTTGCCGCTTCGCATCCGGCGGGCCGTATGCTTGTATGCCACCCCAGGTAGTATAAAAAAATACGTAGCTTTGTATGTGTATACATCTCGAAGTTATATTTGCATACGGCTGTAAGGAAATACGTCCAATACATTATTTTAAATGAATTCATATTTAAAATATATTTGCAATTTCACGGTACCTTTTTAGACATGTGACCCGGTTGGCGGGCGGCGTCCAAATGAATTTGAATTTTGAATTTCGAACATGGATAAGGCGCACTTAATTGGTAATTGGTGGTTGCGCGAGCGGCCACCTACGCGCGCTTGCTTTGATTTATTTTACTTGCACCGCCTTCGAATATGGAGTATTGTTTTACTATAAATACATTTTGTAATAACATGTGCATTTAATCTGTTAACATGATTAGAGTGCGCATTTTTTTTTTATTCGTCAAAGTGTGCTTTTATATTTATTGTTACATGGCACGAGCAAGGAAGGGCAGAATCAAGCTTCTGAGGTGACAGAAAATTAGCTTTTGTCCGCGGCATCGACCCGCGTAAATACACTATCAGTTAGTGATAAATGCTTTTTATACTGAGTTAATTCAGAAAATAATTTTGTATGCCGAGGAGCTCGATAGCGTCTTGTTGCGCGTATCAGTCTAATCAACGACAATCTTAACCTTAAATCAATGCTATTTCGTTTGAAATCAGAAATTATGAACCTGCGGTCCACAAATTCCACAATCGCTACCATAGGTTAAACTGCTTACAATAAGGTTGGTTTTAAGTTTGTTTATCAGGTTTGTAGAGTTAAAAATACCACTTATAATTATTATAAACTTCTAATGTTCATTAATTTCTTTTGATTTGCAAATCGTGCCCACTTCATGCACAAATACCTAAAGTTGCCTTGAAAAGATTGCTCTCAGCATAAGGACGCCTTGTTGCACATAATAATACGGACGGAATAATACAGACTTATACAAGTCTTATCAATTATTGATAAGACATCTATAATTCTGATACAATTAATAATTCTAATACAGACTTATACAAGTCTTATCAATTATTGATAAGACTTCTATAATTCTGTAATAATTTATTGATTCGCTGTACTTTAAATTTAGATTATGCAAATAAATCATATTATATCTATCTAAAAATACATAACCTTCGGTATCTAGTGAAAATATAATATGTAAATTTATTTTCCAGTACCTACCTAAGTACCTATATCAAACTTTCAATATCTATATACATATTAATACGTGAAGAAAAACTTTGTACACCTTTTTACGAAAATTGCGCGAACGGAGGAGTATGAAATTTCGCACACATATAGTTTATATAGAGAAGGAGTGCAGAATGTTAATATTTTTTTTAAATTATGCATAAAAAATACATCAAATCAATTTAAAAAACATTACACACACTAGCATGTATTTGACATACACACGCATACATAATCTTTTGCTTATTGTTAAAATCATAATTATAATTTCGTCGTCGTCGTCGCCAACCCTCAGTCATCCCACTGTTGGGATACGGGTCTCCCTTCAATCGAAGAGGTTTAGAGCATACTCCACCACGCTACTCAGCTGCGGGTTGGCGGAGAATTAAAATTTATTATGGTCGAATTTCGATCACTGGGCGACCACTAGTTTAAATTATTCGTAAATTAAACTAGTGGTCGTAGTATTAAGTGCTGCACTGTTTTTTAGGAAATATATATCAGATTCTATAGTTCATGAAACAGTTCACTATTCAAAATACACATTAATTATATCAATTATGTACTTAACGTGAGAACGTTCATTCGATTTAATTATAGATTCGGAGTTATTAATTAGAACGGAGATAATAATTGGTTGGGAGATATATCCGTTAGAATGATCTAAATAGTTCTCGAGACTTGTGAATTATGACATTTATGACCGCACATTGTTAATTTGCGAAATATAAATTGACTATAATTTCCACATAATTTAAAAACGAATTGTGGGCTGTTGAAAATTTCATTTTAAATTTACTTTTTTATTCGTTGTTTAAATTTTGATTTTGAATTAAATTTCTGATCTACAATATCTGTAATATCTGAGATACAATAATAAATCTGAGATACAATAGTAAGCCTTTTGACATAGGTCAAAAGGCTTACTATTGTATCTCAGATTACATCAATGATAAAAGTATTTGGAAATGAATTGCTCTTGTTATGTTATATTAATGATTGTATTTGTAAATGTAACGATATTGGCAATTAAAAGAATCGGCCTTGAGTTTCTTGCCAGTTCTTCTCAAGAAGCCCCGTCGCCGGAACTGGCACTTAAATTCAATTTCACATTCAAGATAGTGTGATGAAAGTGAATCTAAGCTCTGCGGATTTAGAGTAGTAATGATTTACACATGTTTCTTATATTTAATTTGTATGACGTTTCTAAGTGCTTTATAAAGTCCAAGGAATAAATATTTTTTTGATTTGATTGATTTGATTTGTTCGTTGTTTAAATTTGAATTTCGAATTTTATTTTTTTTGTTTTTTGTTTAAATTTCTAGTACACGCAAACTGTTCTGTTCTGTTATCTATTTTTGAGCTATCGGAATGCTGATGGCGACATTTCTCATTAATTCGACCTTATGGTCCAAGCGAGCATGTGGGTCACGTGGTGGAAAGCAATCACCACCGCCCATGGAGATCAGTAACACCGCTGTCCCGGCCGGGTCACCGGGTCACCGATCCGTTGCCAGCCTTTTAAGTAAAATAAAGACTGTGTTATTGAAGGTTTCCATATCGAAATTATTCTGAAATACCGCTGAGGGAAGTTGATTCCACAGCGTCACCGTTCGTGGTATAAAATGCCTAAGAATCTTGACTATGAGTAAAAAATAGATTAATCATCTATTTTTATATTAAAATATGGCGCTACAATGACTTTAATAAACTAAAACATATATCGCTGACTTAACCGAGAGGATTAGCAAGCTGAAGTGAGAAGGGGCTGTCGTACCACATAGCGATAACATTGGACGGCCGTTAGGGCAAAAAGATCCAGGAGTGGAGGTCACGTACAGGCAAGTGCATAGCGTTTGGCAGCCGCCTACGAGATAAACTGACGACCTGCGAGGGATTACGGGAGGTGGCATTGGAACGGTCACGTTGGAAAACTACTGGGGAAGCCTTTGTTCAGCAGTGGACAGCAATTGGCTGATATGATAATTGGTGATTCTCTAACTGACAGCCGGGTGCACTACGTGTGGCTACTGTATAAGTCTTACTCCAATAAAGTTGATTTTTAATAAAAAAAATTGAAATCGACTACTGTTGGCGAGCGCAGCTTATTGGTGGAATACCCCGGCAGAAGCTGCTGCCCGTCTTCTAAGTGAAAAGTTATCGCGTGACACAACATTCCTTAGTTGCCTTGTACGACATCCAGCGCAGAGCAATGGAGTGGCACAATTTTATTCTGCCGGCTACCATAGGGCAAATTTAAGGGTTTACCTTGATTTCCCTGGCACCCCTTCATCAGATCCTGACTTGGTGAATATGGGACCACCTTGCAATCATACCCTTTCAAATAAAAAAAGAATTATGAAAATCGGTTCACAATTCGCAAAGATATCGAATAACATACAAACAAAAAAAATATTCAGTCGAATTGAGAACCTCCTTCTTTTTTGAAGTCGGTTAAAAAGTAATCAGACCCTGTTTTTCAGAATACATCCAACCGACAAACTATTGAGAGATATACATAGCGAAACTTCAAATCGAGTTTTTGAGATTCTAACAGTTTTATGACATACTTCCCAAAACTTGCGTCATATTTTTATTCTTATATACTTTACTTTATTACTTTAAATAGCTTTAATTTTAAAGTAACAAAATGTCTGTTGGATCTATTCTGCATAACGGGGTTCAATTAATAATTTGAAGACATTATCAGAAGACCTCTTAGCAGTAAATCCCGTGGCTCTAATGTCTAAGACTAATACAATTTTCCAACTTTCCCACAATAATACTCACAATATTATAAGCTATATCTCATCTCGGCCAGAGATAAAATAACCATAACACGACAAAGGTCTGGAATGGCGGCCGGAAGTCGTTCGTTCACTCGTACAATGCTTGGTAAAATATTACACAGCATTTATTCGGTCGAGATGAATCGTCTCATATATTATTTAGCGTAATAATGCGCATAGAATATGTAATAAAATTTTTAGAATTATAGAAGTGACACAATGTATCCCGAGCCATAAGTCATCTTGGGTAATTGAGGCCAAGAATAACGTATTTTTCTTATAAAAATACGTTATATATCCACTAAGGGGACAAATAAGCATACGGTCCGCCTGATTGAAAGCCAGTTACCGTGCTCTATGGCGTCTGTAACACCAGAGGCATCTTATGACCATGTAAAAACCTGTTCACGCCCTTTTTAAAGAACCACATGCTGTAGTTTCCTGGGAAAACCTCGACAGGCAGTTCTTTCCACAGCTTGATAGTACGTAGAAGAAAACTACCCTGGCTGGGACCGCATAGTACGTATAGCGGGGCGCTTTATTATACCGGTTTTGAATAATCCATGAAGGGTTAAAATATAGGGCCGCATTTTTAGATTGAGCTGAATGAGAAGCTTGATTTTTTTCACTTTAAGAAAAAAAAAGTACCTGACAGATTGAGTTGACATACGAACAATAAAGTAGTCCTATAAGAGTTCGTTTTTTCTCTTTGGGGGACAGAATACATAAATGAGCATACCTTTCAAGCGTTTTCCGCGAAATTTGACCTTTACCGGGGCAAAAAGCGTGCCTAAATTGTTCTCTAAGAATGGGTTACGATATGTCTAATTATTTCAACAAACTCTGTTGTTAATACTTGTTATACAGGAAACATAAACAATGCCAGCTACAATAGATCAAAGCGTAATGGAAGCCCTAAAGCCTGGGCGGGGTTTGGAAGCGTATCTTTATGATTATTATCCGTATGTCTCTGAGAGAATTCTGAAAATAGGCATTAAATTTATAGCCCTCACTAAGTTTAGTCTATACTAGCTACTGGGAGTCCAGGACAACAGAGATAGCGCATCTAAGCCTGAGTCAGTAATCTGTGATTAATGTAAGCGCCCCCTAGCGGCTACTGGTGTTGGCTTTATGACTTTATTATGAGGTAGGACTAGTTGGTAATTTAAGCTTGCGCACGCACTAATTGGGTTGTAAACTCCTGGTATTTATGTTATCCCGTTTAATGTAGGAGCACGGTGCTGTATCGCTTGGCAATTGACATTTATGGCATGGTTTTGTTATAGTTTAATTTATTTTGATTGTTTTTTGAGAATGTACTAGCAGTGATACTCAAAGTGGGCACCGCCCGCAGTCGTAATAAATATATATTACTAGCGGCCCGGTACGTGCTTCGCTACGTATAAAGTGAAATAATTAAAAAAAAATTGGAACACCAAATTCATTTATTCAAACAAAAAAATATTTTATTAATTGCTAGCTATTTTAAAACTTAATCCAAAACATTTGGATAAACAAAATTTTTTGTTTTTCCATTTTGAGCATGAATAAACAAACGGCTGAGGGACAGGCAACATAAAGTCGAAGCACGTCCAAAATGAAATGACCGCATGAATGACATAACAACATGCCTGTACTGTCAACACTGAAAAAAGTTTCAATTTGATAGCACAATCCCCATCTGAAAAAAGTTTCAATTTGACTGCAAAATCCCCATTAACAACATGATCCGCCATTTATTGAATTCAATTGTTACAAAAAATGTGATAAATGAAGAACCGCTCCACCAATTTTGTGCAAACTTCACCTAAACCATCTACTAAATAATCCGAATAAACCCTAAACATTTGGTTTGGATAGGTGAGCCCGTTCTTGAGTTATAAAATTACAACGAAAAGTGGCATTGATTTTTATATATATGATCCGCCATTTATTGAATTCAATTGTTACAAAAAATGTGATAAATGAAGAACCGCTCCACCAATTTTGTGCAAACTTCACCTAAACCATCTACTAAATAATCCGAATAAACCCTAAACATTTGGTTTGGATAGGTGAGCCCGTTCTTGAGTTATAAAATTACAACGAAAAGTGGCATTGATTTTTATATATATAGATGTACCAAATTGAATCAAAAACTTAGCGGGCCGATTATATATTTCGTGCGTCATTAAATGTTGCCAGAAAAGTTCCGGACAACTTACAAAAACTGATAGTCGTAGGGCAAGTGGTGGGAAAGATGAGTAGAGGAAGATCCCCTACCAGGTGGACTTACGTCATTAGGGAAGCCATGCACTAAGCTAAAATAAATAAATATGAGGAATCTACGCAGAAGTACGATTCTACGAAATGAAAAATATATAAGGTACAAATTATTTTTTAAACAGAGGTAGGGAGCGTAATTGTAAGCTACCCGACTGGGGAATGTACCTCCACCTCACAGAATACCGCAGCCAAATAACAATTCCCTTGAGGGTTTTTGTGTTTCTGCGAGTGAGTGAGGTCACCAGAAAGAAAGGAGATGCTGCGTTGGCAGCGGGGGTGGCGGCGCGCGAGCGATGTTTTAAGTTGCGAGCGTTAATATGGCTATGGTAACCGCTTCTAATATATAGATATATCCCAGCAACATGGTAGGTAATTTAATCTGTTGTTTAAAAAAAATATTAAATAAAAGTATAAATACCATTAAAAAGGCAAACAAGCATACAGCCCGCTTGATGGAAAGCAGTTACCGTAGCCTATGAATGCCTGTAACACCAGCGGCATCACACGCGCGTTGTCGACCCTGTAAAAGCCTTTTACATCTCTCATATTCGGTAAGTAGGTCCTTATTTCCCCCAAATGGGGTTTGTAGGTGACCAATTAGCGCTCTAGGGTAATAATGTAGCTACAAAAGCCTAGGGCGGTAAGTAATTAAAAAAAAAAACACTTCACTCTTTCAAAAAGTTCGCGTACATCTAACCATCATACTGGCAAGGCAATAGACATCATGCATTCAGCCCAATGACAAAAGAGGTCGCTTCGCTAGCCTTGTCTTCGTATGAGTATAATAGTCATCAATTTTAAATATCGAACGGCAAAGCTCAATTTCCTTCTAGAAAAATAAAATAAAAAAAAAGAAATGAAAAAAGGCGGGAATAGAAACTTTTACTTTTAATATATTTTTACGTATATAAATTTACGTTTGTTTTCGGGATTTTTTTATAATTACGTGCTAATTGGGAAAAAAACATGAGTTCTGCAAGTGATGAAGATATAAGCTGCACTCCCGATTCAATGAAAATGGAAGCTGAAGCAGCAATTAACAATATTTTGCCTGAAAGTTCTAAAGAGAGATATTTGAAAACTTACGACGAGTTCATGAAGTGGCGAAAAGAAAAACAAGTAAAGTCTTTATCTGAGACTGTATTATTAACATACTTTAGTGAGCTATCAAAAAAGCTGCAGCCATCTAGTTTGTGGTGCAGTTATTCAATGTTAAAAGCAACTATGAGTACTAAACACGACATCAATATCAAGAACTTTTCAAAATTATCATCTTTTCTAAAAAGACAATCAGCTGGGCACAAAAGCAAAAAGTCAAAGGTTTTTACAGCGCAAGACGTGAAAACATTCATAAATGAAGCCCCTGATGACATATATTTAGCTGTTAAGGTACGTAAAAGAACAAATCACATAATGGTCATACTTCATCATTTATCTTTTAAGTTCTTACAATCCTATAAAACATACTTATTTTTATATTTCGCTTGTTTTAGTGGTTCTTATCTTCGGTATAACTGGCGCATGCCGAGGTATTGAATTGACAAATATAACAATAGAGAACATAGAACAACAGGGTCAGTTGTTAGTAATTAAACTACCGAACACAAAAACTAAAATTGACCGAACATTTGTAGTTCCTCAAGAATTCTCTGAATTCGTACAAAAATACAGAAATCTTCGTCCTGAAAATGTAAACACCAACCGATTTTTTTTGAAGTACCACCAAGGCAAGTGCTACAAACAAGTTATTGGAAAAAATACCATCAGAAGTATGCCGAAGCAAATCGTAAGTTATTTAAAGTTAGCAAACCCGGAATTGTACACAGGTCATTGCTTCCGGAGAACATCGGCTACACTTTTAGCCGATGCTGGGGCTAACTTAACCACTATAAAAAGGCACGGTGGGTGGAAATCCAGCAAGGTGGCTGAAGGTTACATTGAAGATTCCATACAAAATAAAAGTAAAATTACCAACCAAATAACGAAAACTATTCAGCTTTCAAAAAATGAAACATCTTTCTCAAGAGATGATCCGCAACCATCGACTTCTGCTGAAGAAAGCTTCATCCCGTCAGATTTTGTCCATGACCAACAAATATCACAATCTCAAACTATTAACATACCCAAAAAACACCTGTCCCTAAAATTTGAAAATTGTTCTCATTTCACTATAAATTTTAACTAATAAAATGTTTCATTCTTGTAATCCCGGTTTTTTTCTACTTACCTCACAATCGAGATGTAAAGCAGAGTAGTTAGCTCGGGTGTAAGCATCAATTGCACCCTCGAACTATAGGCGCCCTCGCTGCGCTCGTGCGCCTAAATTTCTCGGGCTGCAATTGATGCCTTACAGCCCTTGGCTACTAATCTACTATTCACGCCCTTTTTGAAGAACCCCATGCTGTAGTCTCCTAAGAAAACCTCGACAAGCAGTTCATCCCACAGCTTAACAGTCCG
Organism: Hypsopygia costalis; assembly: GCA_937001555.2. Classification (NCBI taxonomy): domain Eukaryota; kingdom Metazoa; phylum Arthropoda; class Insecta; order Lepidoptera; family Pyralidae; genus Hypsopygia; species Hypsopygia costalis. The sequence goes on along the minus strand of OW443340.2, from coordinate 2,760,234 downwards.
CGGGATAAAACTTTGGAACCGCACAGTACGCGACCACTTAGGTTCCAATGTGTGAGGATGAATTCCCTGTCGATGGCGAGCGGTGCGATTGTAGAAGGAGGCCGTAGGCATCATGTCAAACTACTTCTCTGAACACACCCCATTGTACAATCGGTAGAACACACAAAGTTATTGAAACTGTCTCTTTTTATATGATTATTATTGGCAAATCAAATAATAGAAATATAAGTAAGTTTTCTTTACTTTTCAATTGAGGGTTTCAATCACATACTTTTTTACTTTTTCAAGAGAGCCAAAATGTTTGAGAATCGCTGTAATAAAACATTTTAATCATCTCATCAGCCATTGAGTCGAAAGAAAAATGTCACCCAATGCTTTGTCATTTCGTAAACGGTTTCCATTCTTTGATTTACCTATTTCCACTGATGTCACGGACACAAATATAAATTGGCTTTCTTCAGTGTTCTAAATAATTGAGACCCTGGAAGGAAGGAGTTGTTGCGTTGGCAACGGGAGTGGCAGCGCACGAGTCCTATTTCATATTGCGAGCGTTTCTATAGCTACGGTCACCGCTTCACATCAGGAGGGCCGCATTTTTGTTTGCCACCTGACATCATCATCATCATCATCATCATCATCATCAGGTCATTATAGTCTCCACTGCAGGAGTACGACCCTCTCTAGTCCGTCTCAGACAGAAGGAGGATTTGGCCTACAATCCTCACGCTGGCCAGTCGGATTGGGGAGGCCTGATTGATATTTGATGTTGTACGACATCCTCGGGAAGAGACGGAGTGATTCTATTCTAGTCTGCCGGAAACCACACGGCAAACCAAACGTCTCAATGAGCCGCTCTAATGGTAGCTTCATAAAGGATCTTCTTAAAGGATGGTCTCTCATATTCATTTCTCCGTATGGGATACGAGTCTACGCTCAATCGAAAGTGGAGAACCTCAACTGCGAATTGGAGAAGGCCTTTGTTTTCAAGCTACCCAAAGACGACTGACTTGGTTTAACGACTGTCATCTATTAATAAAAGCTGGGACTGACGGCTTTACGCGTCCTTTGCACGGTAGGCATGGTAGGTAGACCATTTTGCAGCAAATGAGCGAAATATTAAGTAAATTTCAACCACAAAACATTGTCATGGAGAACGTGGGTAAGGACGCATTATGGATAAAACTGCATAAATTTGTAGTGAAATTCTGAAAAGATAATTATAACGCTACAATGTTTCGGCCGTGAATTCAATTTAGCGATCGATTTCTCGGAATAACTTAAAGAAGATTATAGATAACAGAGTAAGTAACTAAATATCATAGTTATATGCGATCATTGAATAATAAGTGAACATAGAAACATATAGTAACATATATACCTACTATCCTTTAACGTCTATATTAAATAATAATTTATTTAAGAATTTATCCGAATAAACCTTCATACGACTAGTCTAAATTTAAATGGATTTTCACTGGAAGAAGGGAATTTATTAGGTCTATTTTATTATGTACTAGCTTCCACCCGCGACTTCAGTCGCATTTACTTTTTTTTTCTTATGGTTATGGTTTAACTAGTTTCGGCGTGACAAGCGTAACTAACAAACTCATATTTGAATATGAATTTATAATATATATTAAGATTGTTCGTTTTTGTTTTTTTTAATACCTATCTAACAATGAGCAATTAAAAATTCTATAGTATCAAAAATATATAGATTGCAAATTTGTCCTTCCGTTTGGAAAGCTAAGATGTGACAGAAAAATATATACTGGCAGATAAACAGCATAACTTTAACTGACTTCAAAAATTCCTATTATGTAAAATTAATGTTGAAATGAAATGAAATGAAATATTTTTATGTACAGGCAAACACGATAGACATATGATATAACAGGTTATTCATACCTAATAAAGTAATAAATAAAAATAAAAAAAAATAAAAAAAAAGAAATACTATAGAACAAGCATGTTGCGCCATCAATCGGCATGCAAATATTACAAAGTCATGCTTATACTATACTATTTACCATATAAAATTTATAATAATAAATACGATTGAATAATTAATTACCTATGTATTTAATTATAATTTAATTATGAGGGCGCTTCATGTCATAATTTTGAAATTCATCAACAGTATAAAAACAGTTATTCACCAACAGTGTGCGGAGTTGTTTCTTGAATTTTTAAAATGGTAATGATGCTAATTTGTATGGTAAGAAATTATACAGTTTACAGAAATGATTCAGTCGAGTGTGTGTGAATAGCCAAACGATTCGAGTATCTCGCGACATTGGGATATAGCACCCTTTTAAATAAATTAATATTGTTCTTTACATGTTGTATCGGTTCACGATGGCTGCCGCCACAAAATTACGTAGGTAGGTATTACATATTTTTCACAAGCCCTTGAATACGGGTATCAAATGAAAGGGCTTCACTAGACTAGAAGATCGGGTTTTTATTTTTTATTTTTAATTTAATTTATCTTAATTTCGGATTTCTTTTACGATTTGCTGTATATATTACTTAAAAATAAAAAGTATTTAAGAACCCTATTACATTTGAACGCTGACGAGCTCTCGCGCAGTACTAAACCCGCGAAGGCCGCCGGTGCATCGTTTTTTGTAGTAATTTTGAAGTTATATTTATCGTTTTTATTGAAATAAGATAATAAATTCATGCTACAAAGTTTATTCATCATGAAGTAACAATTATTCTCGTATAAATTTTGCTCCATAATATTATCGTTTATTCGAGAAATTAACAGTTTACTTAAAGCGATTTCCGAAGTTTTTTTGGTTAAAAGAATGTTTTTTTTCTATATTAAATCAATGATATTTCAAAATTCCGAGGCCACTATGTACTATACGACTATATAACAAATAACATTCTATTTTTTTTATTTCATTTGTTTGGAACAGTAGTACAATCTAGGAGCTCAAAATAGTGAATGCGCGCATTTTATGAAAATCTTTCTCTGCAATTTTGGGTTTATTTAAAAAGTTAAGCAAAATTTACAAAAAGCGAGGCCGCTACGTACTATGCCAATAGCTATTCTGTACTATTCAATAAGTCAACATTGTTAATGTATTTTTGTTTCCGAAATCGAGAACGCCAAAATTGGCTATTTTACGCTAAAATCACAGTCAAAATGTAATATGGCTCTTAAGGATATTCATTGAAACAATGTTTTGTTGAAATTTACTCACTGGTTAGTATTAATTTTATTATCGAAGTAATTTGCAGCAAATTTTTAACTTCGGGCAGTAGACCTCTGTGTTACATTGTTGTATTCAAATCAAACAAAATTATTTATAATGAATATTTTATTACCTACTAAGTATTGTACAGCAGGTGTTAATAGTTTACTGCAGATCTTCGCACTGATATTACTTTTTTTTTTATACTACGTCGGGTGACAGACAAGCATATACGGCCCGCCTGATGTGAATCGGTTGCCTTAGCCATATTTACGCTCGCAACATAAATAAAACGCTCGTGTGCCGCCACCCCCGCTGCCAACGTAGCATCTCCTTTCTTTCTGGTGACCTCATTCACTCGCAGGAACACAACAACCCTCAAGGAAATTTTTATTTGGCTGCGGTATTCTGTGAGGTGGAGGTACATTCCCCTGTCGGGTAGCTTGAGTTAGTTTTTATAATAATATAAAAAGATACAATTACGCTCCCTACCTCTCTTTTCGCCAGAGCTTATGTCAGTCAGCAGGGTGCACCGTGTGCAGGTGAGGTTGGCTTTGGTTCAAATATGTTGATGAACCGCTTACACCCCATCTTTTTAATTACTTAAATGTGTACGTTTTTTTTTCGGCATCAACCCATAAACATCCCACAGTTGGGATACGGATCTTCCCACAATCGAAGGAGCATACTCCACGTTGGCGGAGGCCAGTGTTTTCAAGCCGTCCAAAGGCCTTGGCTTAACAACTGCCGTCTAAACACAACCGGGACCGACGGCTTAACGTGGCCTGCGAAGCTCGGAGGGGCTCGAGATAAATAAACCCATCGATAGACAGGCTCCGGTCGACGTTGCTTGACTTGCGTGATCGATTAGACTGTCGTCGTCGAGCTCCTCGTTTTTTTTCTTTAGTATAATTGTTGATATATGTAGTAACTTGAACTCTTCAAGTCAATTGTATATCAGTTTACTCCTTGTCCATGGAATGCTTGAAGTCCATTCCATGACTTTCATAAATACGTTTTTCGTAGTAAATGTACATAATTATGATGACATTTCAAAATATATTCAGACGATTTTTGATCGAGAAAACTTGTTTATATATTTCACTTAGATTACTAATTTTATTTTATATCTAAGAATACTGAAATTACCTAAGTTTAAGAAATTGTTTACCTACTACTTCGGTTACAACGTCGCCGTGGATTAACTATGTGAATATATCTATACTAATATTATAAATAGGCTATTATAATTTCGACTAGGCTAGGCAGCTTTTGGGAAGCTGTGGTACATCCTCATCGCAAATATACCCCAATGCTTGAAGAAAGTGTTCAATCAGTGCGTCCTCCCCGTTATGACCTACGTTGAGCTGGTTCATCATCAGGTCAATTTTAGTCTCCACTACAGGAGCATGACCCTCTCTCGTCCGTCCTAGACGGAAGGAGGATTTGGTCTACACTCCCCACGCTGGCCAGACGGGTTGGGGAGCCCTGATCGATATTTGATAATGTATATCCGTTACGACGACGGAGTGATTCTATTCTAGTCTGCCGGAAACCACACGGCCATTCCATGACTGGCTGGTTCACAGGCTAAAAATCGCACAGCGAGCGATGTAGAGAGCAATGCTTGTAGTTTCTCTAAGTGATCGAATCGGGAACGAAGGAATTCGACGGAGAACCAAAGTGGTCCACATAGCTATCAGTATCAGCGAGTAGAAGCGGCAGTGGGCTGGCCACATCTGCCGAGTCAGCGATGGCAGATTAGGAAGGAAAGTCCTAGAGTGTAGGCCACGTATGGGGCGACGAAGCGTAGGGCGCCCCCTCTCTAGATGGACAGACGATCTCAAAAAAGTGGCAGGTAGCGGTTGGATGCAGAAAGCGGAGAATCGCATATGGTGGAAAGAGTTAGGAAAGGCCTATATCCAGCAGTCAGTAGATACAGGTGGATGTTCCGGATTCGATTCCTCAGAGAAAGAAAAGAGGGCATAGCCCTATACATCGCTTCTCTTATAACATAATATGTAATAAAACCTCAGTAACGGTATTCTTATTAGAATCTTTTAGTTCACTGCATTTGGTTTCAAGACGTCTAGAAGGAGACCTTGCGCGAGGCCTGTTAAGTGCGAAGTCGTGGGTGAGTGGCCACTTTGGCCACGCCTAGCTGCACCATTGGATCTACAGGAGCTGTTTATACTGTCTGTACTCATTCAATAACAGTCTTAAGCGACTTCGATTTGCTTGTAAACCCAAAACGAAATAAAAAATCACTTATATACGACACTAACTCATACATTAATTATACATTTCTCAAGTTGCGTCCCAACAATTTCATACCATTCACTCTCCGATAAAGAACGAACTCTAAATACACACGACATCGCCAAAACGAACCACCGTGCCGGACATTCTACTGCTTTTTATAGCAATTGATTGCTCATCGTAGTGATGGGTTGTGATGCGATATCGATATTTCATTATTGGCTTGGCGAAAATTATACACATAGTTAATATCGTCAAATTGTGCAGTAATAATTATGAAGTTTTAATAAATAAAAAAAAAAAATGGATGCTTGAAATATATATTCTAAATATGTATATAATGTCCATAATTATTCACATTTTATAACGCTTGGTTTCGAATTTCGGGAAATTATATAGAACTATAAATCAAATCCAAATGTTAGATTCGTTTACGCCAATATCCTATTGTTATCCTACTGCGCTGATATAAAGGTTTCCCTTTAATTGCTGGAATTCAGAGCGAACTCTGCCACGCTGATCAACTTTGAATTGGAGATAGGTGTGACCTACAAATGAATTTGAGAAAATATTTTTTAGACATTTTTTTGAATTTTCGTTTTATTGATGATGATGAACAACAGTTTCAACAAAAGGGAGTACTATCAATTCGAAACTTTCTTTTACAATGGCCTTATGCACTTTATTATAATTTTAGCCGAAAGGCTTTGGCCCCATTCTAGTACTTTTCCTTATACTTCGTACTAAACAAAATGTAATAAGGTTAGTACCATACTTGGAGCAAGTATATGTGAGAATTATAGCTGTCGTCGCAACCTGTCTGACTATTTATTTCAGCCATTTGACGTTTTTTAAGTCATCTATCACGGACGCTGAAGCTGAAATTGTGTAATCAACTTCCCTCTACGATGTTCCCGAACAAATACGACTTGGGAGTTTACAAGGAAAGAGCCTATATTTCTTTATAAAAGCTGGCAACGGACATTTTGGTGTTACTGATGTCAATGGGCGGTGATGATTGCTTACCATCACGTGACTCACTCCCGTCAACCCGCAGTTGAGCAGTGTGTTAGTCCCTCTTAACCCCTTCAATTGAGGGGAGACCCATATCCAGGCAGTGAGATGAGTAAGGATTGACGACGACTGACGACGAGGTATCACATGCTCGTTTGCCACCCTGTTGTGTAAAAAAGACGAACATCAAAATTGCATCTATTTTAATATCGTAGCTTACTGAGGGATGTATATATTTTGTCTGTTATAATTACAAACTATCGATTAAAATTATAACACTGACCATCCCTAGCACATGCCTCACGTATTGAACCCCAATTGTTTCAAAGAAGTGTTTAAACCAGATCAAGCGTTTAAAATTTATTGTTGAACCAATTTTTTGTTGGACACTTTATGATTGGCTGCTGATGCCGCTGGTGTGTTAAATGTAACAGCATCTCAAACTTATACTATGAATCGATTCAACAATGTGACTTATTTTATTTAGAGACTTACTGTAAGAATCCTAAATTAGGTATATTAATATAAAAGAAAATTCGTTTTGATTATTCATCATATTAAAGCGGAGTAATGGTGTATTTTTTCCTTAGGATCCCTTAAGGTCATCGGTCCATCCCAAAAATGTTTGTTGCTTCGTCGCCTCTTACGAGGTCTCCTCTCTAAGACTATTTATTTATTTATTTATTTATTGTTGTTTGGGTGACTTACAGCGAAATAGGTGTAAATATATAACACTTATGAGTAAAACTATGCTAATTACAAGTCTCCGCCAATAGAATTATGGAGAAAGATAAAGAATAAACTTAGATAACCATGAATAGATTGCTTAGGAACCAAGGTGTCATTCGTAATTGAGCAATAAGTTATAGTTGCATAAAGAAGCCATTTGCAAGATGGATCTTTACAGTAGTGGTGCTGGTACAGAACAGGTCGACATCAATATTAATGTTATTAAAAGTAGCGGCAGAGCGCTGCAAAAATGAGTTGCGCCTGTAATTGCTGTGTGCATTCTGTACATGAAGTCTCACTCGCTGTCTCAGACGGGAATCGTTGAAACGTAAAACGACTTTGGATAATAATTCGGAACTATCAACTGATCCATTCGCTATATTCATTAGGTAGCATATATCGCATATCTGGCGGCGCATATAAAGGGGTAGGAAGTGGTAACGTTTACATCGATGCTCATAGTCGTTAGATATTTGGTTGGCTTTAAAGTCAAGATATCGCAGGAATTTCTTTTGAATACCTTCAATACGTGCTTCGTATATTTGGTATTGGGGGTTCCATACTTGAGAAGCGTACTCTAGATGGCTGCGCACATAGGCACAGTACAATATTTTAATTGATTTTATATTGGAGAACACAGCTGAAGTCCTCATGATGAAGCCAAGAGCCCGCGATGCCTTTTTAACGATGTCATCAATATGCTTATCAAATATAAGCCTACTATCATGAATCACACCAAGATCTCTGATTTCAGAAACTTTGGCTATTTTGATGTTCTTTAAAGTGTAGCCTTTATCTATCACTGTGTGTTTCCGCGTGAAAGACATATAGTAGCATTTAGAAGTATTTAAATCAAGACGATTGTCACGACAGTAGGCCTCGAATCTCAACAAGTCTCCTTGTAAGTCTTCGATGTCTGATATGTTTCGTATGACTTTGAGAATTTTCATATCGTCTGCAAACATGAGTATTTTATACTTGAGGAAACTCTTGACAACATCGTCAATAAATATGGTAAATAGCAACGGAGCCAACAAAGATCCTTGAGGGACTCCAGATGGTATAGATGTCCAGTCCGAAATATAACCATTGAGAACAATAGCCTGAGTACGATTATCAACATAGGAACAGAACCACCGATATAGATCACCATGAATGCCGGCTGCAGCTAGTTTTCTAAGTAACAGACAATGATCAATGCGGTCAAAACATTAGCTATAGTCAGTGTATATAACATCCACTTGACCAGAACTGTCCATACCCAGAGTGACAAAGTCGTTGGCCAGGATCAAATTAGATACTGTTGAACGCCCTTCCATGAAGCCATGCTGTTCCTCTGTGAATTGAGATTTAAGAGCAGCATAAAGCTGTTTGTATATTATCCTTTCGAAGATCTTGGCAAAAAGGCATAATTTAGATATAGGCCGATAGTTTTGTACTTCAGCTTTATCTCCCTTTTTATGAACGGGTGTAACCAAAGCTGATTTCCAGGTGGTAGGCATAATACCCTCGGCTAAACAACCTATCCTCTCCATCAGCAGCAGAGGCCCACTACCACTTCAACGTGCTGACTCTGAGAGCTATGTCGACAACTTTGTTTCTCCGATCCGTCGAAATTCGTCGTTCCAGATTCAGGCCCGTAGAAAAATGTCGAGAATAGCTCTCGCCATCTCTAGCTGCGCGACTTTCCATTTTTTTATTTTTTTTTTATTTACTTACTGTTGCATATATTTTACATGTTTTCAGGATACTTAACATTAAATGGAGGTACGTGCAATTGAGAATGGTAGTTGATCTTGTTTAAGGATCGTAAATACTAATTTGGTATGACATTTATTTTGATGGTTTTTCGTTCACTCACTCGTTTAAAGGCGCAACAAAAAATTTTTTCAGTTAAGAGATTTCGGAGCGTCAAAAGCCGGTTAAAATTTAAAGGTCCTTAAATATTTATGGAGGTTTATTTGTACTATTAGATATTTTACCCAAAAAAAAAAATATAGATTATGGCTGTGTTATGGACATGGCCTTGTGTTGTACGTGATTACGTTATATGCACTAAAATTATCTCAAAATGGCAGCGCTTCCCCCTCCTCCGCACACTGTGTTCAATAGTCCTTACTTAGCGTAATAAATTCTTTGATCCTTCATCTATTCAGTGGTGTAACTGAATTTTGGATGGAAATGATAGATATGAAGTTGCAACACCAAACTGTATCAGCCGATTTTGTTATTTTTAATTGCCTCCTATGGAAGGAAGTTTAAAGACGTATTCAAGTCAAGAAATGAAGGTTCATGTTTTCAAACAAACTTCTAAAATACATTGAAAATAAATATATATGTATAACTCATCCGTAAAACAGAGTCCGATGTGATCATGGAACAACGTGTTAAGTTAGCAAATAGATAAGGAAAATGAATTATTCAGATGAATTTTCTTATCTCATTTTGTCTTTCAATATTTAGAATCAAATAACTAAATATCAAAGATATATATAGAGTCATTTTTTTCTTCAAAAGGCTGGCAACGCCCCCTTGCTGTTGCTAATTTCTATTGGCGGTGATGATTACTTTTCCCATTTGTTAAACACATGCTGGCTTTATTTACTTTAAAAAAAAATGCTACACAAATAGATGTAGAAGTATATATTTGAGCACAGTATATATTTTATAAATTGTGTGTGTGTAAGGTAGTTTCCGAGATTATTACAGTTGTAATAATTGTAATAATAAAGCAGTAAGTAATCGCCACGTACGGGTATAAACGGCAAGCCGCTGTGGCACATAAAATTATCTTTAATTCTCATAAATCTGCTCATTTCATTGGGATTTAAGAGCACTTCCTTGAAACGAAACAGTTTCGTGTTTATAAGATAAAGACGTTATTGCATGCCGCGAGTGGGAAAAGTTTGAACTTAAGACATTTGACAAGTAAGTAAATAAATAAGTATTCCTGGACAAATTACACACTGCTTTCTAGTCTCAATATTAATAAGCAAAGCTTGTACTATATAACTAATATTGTACTGAAATACATTTTTTGTAAATACATACATATAATACACCTAAACCAAGACAGACAAACATGTTAATGCACATAAATGTTTGTCTTGTGCGGGTATCGAACCCGCGACCTCGGAGTCAAAGTAGCCATTGCTCGCCATTCAACCACCGAACACGTCTGTCAGTTATTTTATAAAATTCCAATGAAATATTAAATGATAAATTGATGATTTGTCATAAAATTATTATTGTTAAAATATTTTATCACACATGATATGATTAGAAAACTAATATTTACTTAATATAAGTAAACAAACCCTTATTTTGAAAAAAAAAATTATGCATTTTTTTTTAACCAACACTACCAACTCGGAATTAACTATAGACTATATGTACAGTCATATTCTGTATGTACTCATACTCTAGACCTTTCATTTACAGGTGTACCTGAACATAATAATAATTATTATAGACAAAGTAGTGGACCTTGTGTGCCGTTTTTTTACTTTACCATATATGTATATGTTAATCCAGAAAAAGCGCACACACGTTCCATTGCTATGTCTCCATAATATGAATTATCAATAATCATTACTCATCTGCATTTTTGTAATCTATAAATTTAAATACTTTTTCTAGTACAATGCGTTGGTATCCAAAGTTTTCGTGGTCGCCCATCGCAGGATGATTTGTAATGTGCTCTGTGCAATTATTACAAATTAACACTTTGTAGTGTTGTAAATATATGTGAATAACTTGTCTTATACGTCGATTTATATATTTACGTACATACATGGCTACCATAAAGTAATTCAGTTGTTAAAGTTTTGGATTCAGTGTAGAAATTTAAAATCCAATATATGTATATTTCTACCAATTAAGCGCAAATTTTGTACTATGGGTACTTAAATGGTTTTTTTAAAAACATACTTATAGTACATATTTTTTTACCACTAAAGTGGCAATCAAGCATACCCCCTGCCTGGTTGAAAGCAGTTACCGTAACCTATGAACACCTGTAACACCAGGGGCATCACACGCACGTTGCCGACCCTGTAAAAACCTCTTCACGCCCTTTTTGAAGAACCCCACACTGTAGTCTCCTGAGACAACCTCGACAGGCAAGTCATTCCACTGCTTGACAGTAGGTACGCGGGAGAAAACTTCTCTGGAACCGCACATTACGCGACCACTTAGGCTCTAATGTGTGAGGATGAATTCCCTGTCGATGGCGAGCGGATGCAAAATCTCTCCTCAGACTTAAAGATTCTAAACCGTATGTCAGTTTGGGATCGTCGACAATCCTCACAGCACGCCTTTGAATCGAGTCACAGGGTGCAAGCTGGTATCTAGGCGCTCCCGTCCATAGATGACAACACTACTCCATATGCGGCCTTATTTGAGCTTTGTCTTTGCCGCAGGTTGATGAAGTACTGCTTCGCCCTGTTTCCACCACCACCACGTCCAGTTTCATTGTCACCTGGAGGGGAAGGTCAAGCTGGCGTCGACGAAATAGGTGTTGACCTATTTCGTCGACGCCAGCTTGACGAAATAGGTGTCGACCTATTTCGTCGACGCCAGCTTGACCTTTCCCTCCAGGTGACAATGAAACTGGACGTCGCTGTAGAAACAACTCAGAACATAGAAAACACCCAGACCAAGACAAACAGACATATTCATGGACAAAAATGTATGTCCTGTGCGGGGATCGAACCCGCGGCCAAGGAGTCAAAGTAGACATTGCCTGCCATTCGATCACCGGGCTCGACAAATAATGGATATCAGTAAAATGGATGGTGCCATAGCAGAACTTAATTGTAACCTTTGTCGTATTAATATATAGTCAAATAGCTAGGTACTGTATTTCTGTAAAACTGAATAAGTCCCAATCGACAATAGGCTATTTGACTAACATTTTTTTCGGTTTAATATGTAGGGACGTCTCCATAATATAACCGTAGGTGAAAGAATTACTTCGATAGCACAAAAAGAGATATGGTAATTTGAAAATCTCAATTTTTAGACTGCCCCAAAACGCTCCATACAAAAGACTACCGAATTATGACGTCACAGGTTTGTATTTTGTATGCATCAAATCTGAAATTTCAGATTTCGTAGTACGATAGCTATGTTAAATATTACGTTTATGTGATTAGTATCATAATAAAAGTCATAGCATTTTTTATTGCTTCTCCAATGGAAATATTATTTTTTTAATAATTTCATACTTTTAAAATGGACTTTCCCGCCAAACTTTGATCGACGCTAAAAAAAGTCTGACTGAGGATATTAGAATGAAAGTTTGCAGATCTTTATAGTTTTGTGTATTTTACGATATTGTTAAATAATTTATACAATTTTTAAACATTGGAAAATAGCCTATTATAGGTGGAGAACGACAATCAGTGCTAATGGATACCGACACCTTGCCATCTAATACGTACAACGGCAAGAGAATAAATCTTTCCAAAACGGTCATCGATTTTTTTATATGAAAGGAGGGCAACGAGCATGTAGGTTACTTGGTGGAGAATAATCACCACCATACAATACACCAGCCCACGGAGATCACTAACACCAAGCGGTTGCTGATCCGTTGCTAGCCTATACTCCTTCAGTTCACCCAGTATATAATTTTATAATAAGAATAGGTGTAGTAAATAATCAAAATATAAAAATAAAAACATATTCAAAATTCAAATATAATTAACAAGTTTAAACTTTACAAATCGGGATATTTACGTAGAAACCCTCGCGCTACCTCGCGTGAGATAACCTAAGGCTGTTTATTCCCGTCGATATACGGGACCACTGAAATTTCCATAACAATACGCTTGCCGTTACGATTGCTCGGAAGCGTCAATTTGTAAATGATAAATGTATATTTTCTCCAATGTGTATTAACTCAAACACGCAAGGAGATACGGGCTTGTTTATTTTGAAGGATACTGTTGTTGGTTCATTTGCGGTCGTTCCACTGGTGGAGCATAGGCCCTTAATATGTACAGCTTCAGATACTCCGTCCACGTCTCGGTGCTATTACTGAGCTGCGAGTTTTTTGCCCAGTAAACTAGGTTTTCAACCCATTCGGTGGTAGCTCTTACCTCCCTTTCACCTGGAAACAGGATACTTTGGTACTTTCAAATCAAGATTGTTTCTTTTTCTTGCTATTGGCCAACGAAAGTGTGCATTAGAACCTTAGAAACGCCAAAGCCATTCGTTTTTTCGATGCAACCATTATAAGATAAAAATTCCACAACCAAAGCCAAGACAAATAGACGTGATTCATGAACACAAATAAATAAATAAATATTTCTGGACAATTTACACAGCGCCATCGAGTCCCAAATTAAGCGCAAAGCTTGTGTTATGGGTACTAGGTAACTGATAAATATACCTTAATAGATTTTTTTGTAAATCATCATCATCAACCTGTATCTACTCACTGCTGGATATTCCGCTTCCCCATTGCTTTCCACCAGATACGATCCTCCGCCTTCCGCATCCAGCCGCTCCCAGCCGCTTTCTTAAGAGCCTTAATACAATTGCACGCTGACGAGCTCTCGCGCAGTACTAAACCCGTGAAGGCCGCCGGTGCATCGTTTTTTGTAGTAATTTTGAAGTTATATTTATCGTTTTTATTGAAATAAGATAATAAATTCATGCTACAAAGTTTATTCATCATGAAGTAACAATTATTCTCGTATAAATTTTGCTCAATAATATTATCGTTTATTCGAGAAATTAACAGTTTACTTAAAGCGATTTACGAAGTTTTTTTGGTTAAAAGAATGTTTTTTTTCTATATTAAATCAATGACATTTCAAAATTCCGAGGCCGCTACGCACTATACGACTATATAACAAATAACATTCTATTTTTTTTAATTTCATTTGTTAGTGAATGCGCGCATTTTATGAAAATCTTTCTCTGCAATTTTGGGTTTATTTAAAAAGTTGAGCAAAACTTACAAAAAGCGAGGCCGCTACGTACTATGCCAATAGCTATTCTGTACTATTCAATAAGTCAACATTGTTAATGTATTATTGTTTCCGAGATCAAGAACGCCAAAATTGGACATTTTACGCAAAAATCACAGTCGAAATGTAATATGGCTCTTAAGGTCATCGGACCATCTAGTAGGAGGGCGTCCAACACTTCGTCGTCCTATGCGCGGCCTCCACTCTAATACCTTCCTCCCCCATCTGCCATCACTTACTTGACAGATGTGACCGGCCCATTGTCACTTCAGCTTGCAAACTCTGAAGGCTATGTCGACAACTTTTTGTAAATACATACTTATAATACATAGAAACCACCCAGAGCAAGATAAACAGACGTGTTCATGCACACAAATGTTTGCCTTGTGCGGGGATCGAACCCGCGAACTCGGAGTCAAAGTGGCCATTGCTAACCATTCGACCACCGAGCTCGTCAAACAAAGTTATAGGGATAGAACCCGCAACTCTTGTTAAAAAACATTGCGCGGATACTTGCTCACCAGTAGACAGAAGGGTCAAAAACACCATTTACCAAGCTTAAAAGTGACGTAAGTACAGGATCACAAATCGTTAAAAACATTTTCAATTTAAATAAAATAGGCCGTTATCTCAACGGAGGCTGATATTTATTTTTGTATTCAGTAAGTAACAAACTTTTTCTTGTCTCGTGCTCTAAAATATTAGTGCGTGTTTTGTATGTGTATCGGCGCGGATTCGAAAAGTTTTGGATGGTTAAGATTTCATTTAGTAAAAAAAATATGATTGCCTTCCAAACCACAAATTTCCTCAAGTGACTTACTGTTATGTGTTGAATAACATGTATGTAGGAGTTTAAGTATATCGTTTCCTCGGCCTCACTACTGAGGTCTCACCTCAATGGAAGGGGTTTAAATCGTACTATATAGCGTACTATATAAACATACAAGAGACGAGCCTGGTACAACAAGCACTTAAAGACACATGATGGTGTTGAAGCACGACAGCCGTCGGTAAGTACTTCGACAAACACTACGGATAGAGTTGACCCTCATAAATCCCAAGGTGAATCATCAAGTGAAAATTACCAGGAGTCCATTGACATCAGGACACGTCTTAGCATCCCCAGTCTAAAAAACTCCACCTGGAAAGTTCATGACCAAAACTTGGCGATCCTTTTAGAACATCCTGGATCAAAACAAGATCTAAACAGCCAAGTAGAAACTCTACAGGATACTATCTATACATACTTCTCTGAGCATTATCCACCACAAACTTATTGCGCTCAAAATAAAGAAAACACATTTAAAATGTCGAAAATTTCATTAACGACCTCAATAAGGTAGACCAACAGCCTATCAGTAATATTAAAAAAGCATGGATATACGACAACTATCTCACATCACGTCTCACTTGGCCTTTCCTAGTATATGACTTCGGTAAAACCCTCTTGGCAAAGTTAGATGCTAATGTCATAAAGATATTAAAGACATGGTTCGGACTGGCACTTCCGGCTGATCCCTCGACTCTATTTAGGGATCACAATAGTTTTGGGCTGAAATTAAAGAAACCTTCTGAACTCTATAAACACCTGAGAGTTACAAAAACGCATGTTTTGCAAAAGTCGCAAGACGAATTAGTTAAATCTCTCCCAAAAGACAAAAATGCCACAGACCTAGAATCTAGACTTCAATTCCACAAACAATTTATGGTAGGTGCACAGGCAAATAGAGCTGGGTTGGGCGCGAGAAAGAAAAGGGAAGACCGAGACATAGTAAAAACCTTTCTACAACAAGACGAAAATGACAGTTACAAAGTGCACGCTATGAATTTAGAAATGCAAAGTGAGTGGTTAACCATAGGCGAGTTTTGCATCCCGTTAGCTCTGAAGTGGCGCACCTTGCTGTATGACTGGTCGCCTGCCTTATTAAAATTCTATCTTAATGCCTTTCAAATGACCCTCCCTGACCAGAGTAACTTAGTTAGGTGGGGAAAAGCCTCTGAAAAATGTTGCTATACCTGTGGAGAGGCGATATGTACAGCAAGGCACCTATTGGTGGGATGCAAGGTGCTCCTTGATAGGGGTCATTACTCACATCGCCATGACAGAGTACTTCAAATCATACGTGAAGCCATAAGCCTTTCAATAGCTAGAGCCCAAAAAGGATTAACGACAAACAAAAGACAAATTAACTTTATAAAAGGAGGCTCAACTTCAAACTCCAAGAACAAGCCTTACTCAGTCCTCAGTGCAGCACCTGACTGGACTATTTTAATGGACACGTATGAAAAGCACTATAAAATCCCAGAAGATGTGGTTGTTTCGACATCCAGACCGGACATTTTCCTTTTCTCCAGAGCTACAAAACGTATAGTACTTGTAGAGCTTACCGTACCGTGGGAAACTAACATACCCAAAGACCACGCGATAAAACAAAACAAATATTATGACCTCCTAAACGAATTAACAAAAAGCGGCTATGTAGTTAATCTATACGCTGTAGAAGTAGGAGCGAGAGGTATACCAGCAAAATCTCTCTATAACCTGCTGAAAGACCTTGGCTTGTCCAGAAGTGCAGTAAGTTCTATACTAGAACGAGTATCTAAAGCTGCATTAGCAGGTTCATACCAGATTTGGCAGGGCAGGGAGAGAAACACAGGTAGTGAAGGTGAGTGTTGATGTACGTCGGAAAGGGGCCCCTTAAACCTACACCCGTGTCACAAGTCTCGGGATCTGCTTGTGTTTCTCTCTCTGCCACACGATGGACCCGGCACCCGCACGGTGAATCCATGGAAGCTAAGAAGTTCGTCTCAGGCGTATTTGGGGTGTAAGTGGTTCATCAAGATCTTTGAACCAAAGCCAACTTCACCTGCACGCGGTGCACCCTGCTGACTGACAAACGAAGCTCTGGCGAAAAGAGAGGTAGGGAGCGTAATTGTAAGCTACCCGACTGGGGAATGTACCCCCACCTCACAGAATACCGCAGCCAAATAACAATTCAAAAAACGATATCTTATGTTGCAAGCGTTAATATGGCTATGGCAACCGCTTCACATCAAGGGGTGTATGTATGTATGCTTGTCTGACACCCGACGTAGTATAAAAAAAAAACTGAGGTCTCACCTCAATGGAACGGGTTTAAATCGTATTATATAGCCTACTATATAACAGGCGAATTCAACGGCTTGATGAGCGGATGAACTCGAGATAAATATTCATTAGAGATTGTGGTAAGCTCTTCATATTCAAGAAAAATAAACTGCTTTATAAATCAAGTTAGAATACGAATTGAGTAAGTCGTCGTCGTCACCCCTTAGTCATTCTACTGCTGGGATACGGGTCTCCCCTCAATTGAAGCGGTTTAGAACATACTGCACCACGCTGCTTAACTGCGAGTAGGCGAAGATCAGTGTTTTTAAGCCACAACCTAAAGGCCACTGACTTGGCTTAACGACTGTCATCTAACGACAACAGCCGGGACGGCTGGCTTAACGTGCCCTCGGAAGCATAAAGGAGCTTGACATAAATAAACCCAACAAATTGAAATAAATAAAAACAAGCAACGGTCGACGTTGTTCGACTTGCGTAATCGATTAGACTGCAACGCGCAACGACGATATCGAGCTCCTTACGACGTCATCGATCATTGATTAAGTGCAATCTGGTAATATAAAGGACATCCTGTTAAATGCAGGGTATTCCAGTCCAACTAGCAATTTTGTTTACAAATTAGTTATGTCCTATCCAACGCATATTTAGTCCGGTACAACAACACCGTGATCCAGTTCGGTCCACACCTTATATAATGATGCAGATTCGATCATATTTACGAGGAGAGCTTACGACGCATGCTCTTACCGAACTTATGGCCACAGAACACACTATACCTGCTTTTTAATCCAATATAATATAGTTACATTTTATGTTATATTTTTTTATGTCGTTCATTTCAGGCGTTCATTCTTGATCAGGCGAGTCGTATGCTTGTCTTTCACTGACGTCGGGTGGAAGACAAGCTTACGGCCCGCCTGATCAAGAAAACAACAACCCTCAAGGGAATTGTTTTTTGAATGCGGTATTCTGTGAGGTGGAGGTACTTTCCCTGTCGGGCAGCTTACAAATACGCTGTGCCCTACCTCTCTTTTGCCAGAGCCATTTTCACTAGTCGGCAGGGTACACCGCGTGCAGGTGAGGTTGGCTTTCGCTCTAAGTATTGTGGTGAGCTACTTACATCCCGAATACATATCGGCTGTTGGACAATATATTTTTGAGAATTGACTTAATTTACTACAAGTTTTGTCGGGTACTGGGGGCCACATCTTTTGATTAAAAATTCAATAGGGAGATGTGCCAGTAAGTCGCCATGGTTTGGGGCTGTCGCCAGAGCCTCGTCTGATTGACAACAGGGTAGTCCACGTGCCGGTGAGGTTGACTTTGGGTGCAAAGTTGGTAGCAAGTTCCTTATACTCTAGATGCATCAACGACTTCAAGAAAGTGGTTGGATGCTGAAAGCTGAGGATCGCATACGGTGAAAAGCATTGCCTATATCCAATATTGGGTAGATACAGACTGATAATGATGAATATAAGATCTGTGACGAGATGAAAGTTTGAAGGTGTAAGTAGAGAGGAAGGTCTGAAAGGGGTGGTTTAGGACCCCTTTCAGCGCTAAATAACAACTATTTAAATTTTTTATAGCTTTTATGCACTCAAAGAAACTTGCGTTATCAAAACGAAACCTATCGACGTACTTATATGTATATAATTCTTTAAAATTGGTTGAGCTATTCGTTATGGAGAAATACGGTCAGACAAAATGTGCAGGTCAAAAACATAGACCCTTATTGAAGTGATAACGTCTTATAAATCGACGAACAACGGCTACACGCACGAAAAATCATGACTCATTGTCACGTTCCGCCTGAGCCGAGCGTGCAAGCGAGAGCGCGGAACAAGCGATAGAGGGGCACGATTGGCATAAGCGATCAGCTTGTGACGCATCTATGTCTCTTCCACTCAATCGGCCGATGTTTTCTTATGATTATGACGTCCGTAAACCGACTTTACAGACAAGCAATTATTTGGGCTTCAGCAAAATCGTGTAAAAAGATAATTTGTTTAATTTTACAATGAGGATTCGACCCTCCATTTACAACCATTGTGAGCCTGCCTTAAATAAGATACATCATTGTAATACAGATAAATCATCTTATAACATTCACGAAATTAAGATCTCTTATTTATGGCCGACTAAAATAAAGATTAACATATTATATTTTTTTAATATGACATTGAAATATTGCCCCAAATCCGTATTAACTGTCGGTTGAATTTTAAGAACTAGATTTTATCTGATGAATGATTTAAGAGCCCGATGCAGCAAATTTTTAACGTTCTCATTACATAAATGACTTACTTTCGACCGCGACTTTCTATGTCCGGTATCCAGTATAAATTTTCAGTCTTCCGATCCATAATAGTTCCATACTTACGTATGAAACTTCAGTGATTTCAGAAAGGAAGGAGTTGCTGTGTTGATAACGGGGTTGGTGGCGAGCGAGCCATATTTCATGTTGTGAGCGTTATAGCGGTAACCGCTTCACTTCAGGCGGGCCGTATGCTATCTACATACTAATGGTAGTATGTAGGTAAGAGCGGAACAGAGTAAAAATGTACGGTAGGTATGGACCTACCGTACATTTTTACTCTGTTCCGCTCTTTCATTTTTCCTATCCAAATTATTGTTTCTCGTCAAATACTCCTACAAATAGGAAACTTAAACATAAGGTCTAACGGCAATGGTTCCGATAAAAAAAAAAAACAATATATAGTAGCTGGATTTGCAAAGAATCCTAATTCTATTGATGTGAAAATATGAGGTCACATTGGTTAAAGACTTCCCTTTAATTCCAAAAAGATTTAATATTTCCTGGGCTAAGTGTGAAAGACGTTGTAAGTAGTTTTTACCACTTAAACTTATGTCGTAATTAGTTAGTTAATCGGCACAACAGTTAACTTTCTGCCGTGGGATTCCTCGGGTGGTTTATTGGTCCGATTATTTTAATAGTTACTCGCAGTTTTTACCGGACCCAACGACAAAATTGCTTTAAACGAGTGTCGAAGTAACGGAAAGTCTAGATTTACATGGCGTTCAAAAGAATTTGCGTTTTCTTTCTAAACTAAATACTAAAACTTTTCATTCGTCTGTACTTTTCACGCTCCGATATGATTGAGTGGAAATGCGTAGTCGTCTCTGTAGTGGAGTCCGTCCGTCCTAGACGGAACAACAACAAGAACATTAAAGAGAAGAAATAAAAGAATTCGGAGAAGAAGAAGATACACTATGGCCGCCATTATGGGATAAGTCCGCCATTGTACATGTACATGTAACTTTTTTGTTATGTTGTTTATATAATTTCTTTTCTACAATAAACACAACACCACAACACTAGGAAAGAGACTAAATAGAACAGTGAAAGAGAAGCAAAACATATGAATATTTTCATGCTATGGTGGCGTCTCCCCCCCGGGTCGATCAAAGCGAGATACACAAAAATGACCAAAACCATATAAGTTACCAATATAAAATTAGAACATTGGCAAAAAATTAAAAAAAGAAAAAAAGCACAAAAACGAAGAAGCAAAAATCATAAAATTCTGGTTCTTCTTAATCGTTCGCTCGCTCTTGACAGAGCGGTCGTGGTTATGGATTGGGTGTAAACACCGGCAGCAACTGCCGCGATTCTTCTCCATGTCTCTCATCTCTTCTCTGTTAGTAGTCTCACGAGATCACTGAAGACCGAGCAGCCAGTCGCGAACTAGATGACATCTGTTGACACCTTGTTAGAGATCTTGCTCAATATAGAAATATTTATGAGATGTGCAGTTCAGCTTATTTCCAGCAGTCGTCTTCAACGCCACATTTCTAAGGAAACTTTCTTTCATTGTTTTACGGTTTTTTTGAGTAACAGTCCAAGTTGCAGCTCCATAAAGAAAAATTGGAAAAACTAGACATCTCATTAATCTAACATTGGTGTTTTTGGTTAAGCAACGGTCTTTCCAAATATTTGAAAGCTTCTCGATACAAGCATTGAGTCATCATCATCAGGTCATTTTAGTCTTCACTACAGGAGCACGACACTCTCTCGTCCGTTTTTTTTTTTTTTTTTTTATACTACGTTGGGTGGCAGACAAGCATACGGCCCGCCTGATGTGAAGCGGTTACCGTAGCCATATTAACGCTCGCAACATAAAATATCGCTCGCGCGCCGCGACCCCCGCTGCCATCGCAGCATCTCCTTCCTTTCTGGTGACCTCACTCACTCGCAGGAACACAACAGCCCTCAAGGAACCGTTATTTGGCTGCGGTATTCTGTGAGGTGGAAGTCGGGTAGCTTACAATTACGCTCCCTACCTCTCTTTTCGCCAGAGCTTCGTTTGTCAGTCAGCAGGGTGCACCGCGTGCAGGTGGAGTTGGCTTTAGTTCAAAGATGTTGATGAACCACTTACACCCCAAAGTCCGTCCTAGACAGAAGGAGGATTTGGCCTACACTCCCCACGCTGGCCAGACGGGTTGGGGAGGTATGTTGGTGAAGATATGCGGAAGCTTTCCTTACCTCTCCTTAACCAGAGTCTAGTTTACTTATCAATTGAATTACACTGCCATCACAGAATAACTAATAGTTGCTACCACGATATTATTGACCACGGGATTTTTTGCGATCATGCATGTAATGTATTTTTACATATCTTTATTATTGCCTGACGTTTCGACCAGGGGCCTTACAGCTTTTTATTCCATTTATCGGTGTTAGGCTAAAGTTATTAACAAATATGTTTAGCTAAGTCAGTAAAGCGCTAGGGTTTCTACCAGCTGAGCACATAATTAGCAACAATATAAGCAGTAGTTTATTTTCGCATTAAAAATTTCGATGCCAATCGGCTTCAGCTTCGGCGGTAGGGGACCACCGTCTATGGTCTCAGGCTATCAGGCTCAGCGGTGTCACTCTGTCTCCGTTGTCTAAGTCGATGAATCTTCATCTACCCTCGTGTTGTTGAATATCCATGTACCGCGACACACTACATTGACGACATCCCTATTCTGCGAAACAATCGACGGTTATTATTATCATTTTTATCAAGCAACGCGAAAGTTTAATAATTTGACGAGCTCGGTGGACGAATGGTTAGCAATGGCCACTTTGACTTCGAGTTCGCGGGTTCGATCCCCGCACAAGGCAAACATTTGTGTGCATGAATATGTCTGTTTGTCTTGATGGAGCGTTTCTATGTATTCTAAGTATGTATTTACAAAAAAAAATGTATTTAAATACATTTATGTATCAGTTGTCTAGTACCCATAACACAAGCTTTGTGGTTAATTTGGAACTAGATAGCGCTGTGTAAATTGTCCAGAAATATTTATTTATTATTTTATTTATTAATTTAGTTGCTACCATGTTACTTGGACCTGTCCTGTCATAGCTTTAGTCTATCGTTTTGTGCATGATATCCCTCACGTATAACAGGTAGTATAATGTTATTTGATACAACATATGGATTTCAAATGCTTTCAAAAATATAACTAACAGCGCAGATGGCAATCGTTCGCATACCGTCACGCAGTCGCTTCTGTTTCCTGTTTCGTTACGTGATTCAGTGTTCGGCTAATGAGCCATAGATGCGGAGCGGTGATACGGAAAATGATAAGTTCAATTATAAGGCTTTAAATCGCTATCTTACTGGTTCCGGTAGCAATAGTGTAACGTATACAACGTCCTTAGATTATTAGTAATAGTAACTAAATCCTCTTAGATTTAGTTATTATTAATAATATTAATACTATTAATAATGTTAATTGGAAATAATAATATTAATTGGAAACATTTCTCCGCTTTTGTGTAGTCCAATCCCCACCGCCATGTCCCTTATGGTAATTATTAATACTAGTGAATTTTAACAACTTGTGTCTATCTAGTTAGGGTCAAATTCTTGTAGTTCAATATAGATACCGTAGTCGATTCAGGGGAGCCAAAGACAAAAGAAAGAAGAATGATAGCCAGCATCGTAAAGTGCGGACTAACAAGATCGCTTTTTATGCCGGTCACTGGAAATCATCTACGGTAACTACTTCACATCAGGCGAGCCGTATATGCTTGTTTTCCACCCAATGTTGTACACAAAAATACCTTAGGTGTTTATAAAGTTACAGAGAAGCTTTTTTTGAATATTTCAGATATTTTTACAGAATTAAGAACAAGATTACTTTGCTACGGTAACTGATGCCTGATGGTGAGCTTAACGTTACATAAACAGATAATCCATCAAAGTCATGTCGGTGTTTCACGTGTTTTCACCAAACCGACGTGCAATGAGGTTATAGAAATCACCAAGTTCTGCATACTTTATTGCGCACACTTTAAATACTTTCCAAGAATCTCCACAAACCGCCGGTAACAAAGCTAAACCGCAGTTTGTATCAGCAAAGTAAACATACAAAGCAGTATACCAAGTATAAGCGCCCGAAATCGACACGCCCCGCTTA
Source organism: Hypsopygia costalis (assembly GCA_937001555.2). Taxonomy (NCBI): domain Eukaryota; kingdom Metazoa; phylum Arthropoda; class Insecta; order Lepidoptera; family Pyralidae; genus Hypsopygia; species Hypsopygia costalis. The sequence goes on along the minus strand of OW443340.2, from coordinate 2,736,505 downwards.
CACTGCCGCCCGCTACTCGATCCTAAATCTTAACATTGGCTCTATGCAGTATTGCCAAGCTTACTTAAGCCGGATTACACTAAAACCTGCCTCCCCAACCAGTTTGGCCAGTATGGGGAGTGTAGGCCAAATTCTCCTTCCGTCTAGGACGGACGAGAGAGGGTTGTGCTCCTGTAGTGGAGACTAAAATGGACCTGATGATGATGACACCTAGACGACAATAAAACCAAGATAAGAGATATTTTTACACATGTGACCAAAAAGCGCGTGCCCAGTCTGGAAATGCTTAGATACAGTTAGTGAGTCTTATATTTCACTAGCGACCCGCCCCGGCTTCGCACGGGTGCAATGCTGATACTAAATGTACTACAGAAGGTCTTTGCGCTTTGTTCTAACCAGTCCTTCCCCAGTTATAGGCACACGCCGCCGGCTCCGCGGCCGGTACCGCCACAGCCGTTATGTCCCTGCATTTTAAATGTGTAATATCTTCTAAACTATTCATTTAAATTACATGCTGTGAAGGGCCATATTGATCTATATTAAATGCGCAATGTATTTAAGGTACTTAATTGGATAAGGATTAATTCTGTATTGCTTAAAATCGCTTCGTAAATAAGGCATTATTTCTTGTAAAAAGCAAAGGATAAAATAACGGTTATTGTGTGTTACCACTAAGAGATGGACATATACCATCGCGAACTTTTTTGTAGACCATTTTAAGGTGAACAATACTGTACTACATTATTTTGATCTATCTCGTTGGGTTCAGCCAGCGTTTGCAATGAAAGAGCAAAAAAATGTGTTTATTTACGACATCACATTAGAAACCTCTAAATTATCAGTGTTTTTCTACTATGTTATGCATATATTATACATATAAACTTTTCAGTTGAATCACTCTATCTATTAAAAAAAACCGCATCATAATCCGTTGCGTAGTTTCAAAGATTTAAGCATACAAAGGGACATAGGGACAGAGAAAGCGACTTTGTTTTATACTATGTAGTGATGCATTTAAAGAGGGGGCAAGGTGCTAAACATGAACTGTTTCGGCTTACAGACTGGTGCCCTACCGCCGTAGCTGAAGCCTATTACCATCGAATTTTTTGACTACGAAAATCAAACTTTAACTTAGGTTGGCGGTAATTGTGTTTAGCTTAATTGGTAGGAACCATAGAGATCTACCGAATAAGCTGATGCTGATTGTGATTAACTTAAACCTAAGATCTGTTTTCGCAACCAAAAAATCCGATGGTAATCGGCTTCAGCTTCGGCGGTAAGATAAAAATAAGCCTGGTAAGATAAAAACATTGCTGTTTAATTGACGCAACACTGGCAATGACAGAACCTACCATAAATAAAATTACTCATTTTAAATTTATAATTATTTTAAGCAAAACAATGCTTTTCTGCGAAATATAATTCCGTCTGCATGACTTGAGGTCATTGTATTTGACACCCCAACTCTACTTTCGGCATGTAATTGGAAACATTTCTCCGCTTTAGTGTAGTCTAATCCCCACAGCCAAGTCCCTTGGGGTAATTTACGACTTGACGACAAACTCGGTGGTCGAATAGCAATTGTCACTTTGGATCTGTGTTCGCAGGTTCGATCCCTGCACAGTACAAAAATTTGTGCACATGAACATATCTGTTTGTCTTTGGCATGTGTTTTTTCTATGTATCATGTATGTATTTACAAAAAAAAATGTAATTAAAAATAATATCAGTTATTTAGGTACTACCCACTACTTTGCTTAGTTTGAGATAATATAACAATGTTTAATTTTTCCAGGAATATTTATTATTTATCTAATTGTTTTATAAATAGCATTGCTTACAAGTTTTTAATGTCTCAATATAATTGTGATTCAAGACTTTGAAAGCTTTGATTGAAAGATGTAAGCTAATCAGTAGATAAAATATTGAACCTATAATATCTACTAAATGTTACTAATAACAATACAAATAGCCTTAGCGTGTGGTGGCAATCCCCAGGATGGCCCGGGCCTTGGAGTTCGATCATATAGCCGCACATGCATGACATGAGTACGTTTGGACGTATGGACTTTATGTACTGTTTTATGAATCTACTATGGTATTAGTAAGTAAGATAAATAAAAGTACGTACGTGACTCGGTGAAGTCTCATGAACATGAACTAGTTTATGAGGCTCTGGGAATCGTGTATTAAGGAAAATTACGTCACATGTGAGTCAAAGCGGAAAAAGTTTCGGAATAAAAGAAGCTATTTGTATTTTTTGTCTATACCCTAGTCTTTTAGTCTATCTATACCATAGGATATGTCGTGGCTAGATCTGTGGTCTATACATAAGCATAAGTTTTACTCCAGGAGTGCAATGGAATTCATTGTTCATTTTCTTTTTTGGTGCTCGCTGCTGTTAATCCTGGCTACACAGGAGAGTGGCGGATGGGCTCCGGTCCCGATAAGGGTCCGTTCGCACAGACCGGCTCGGAGAGGAGAGCAGATTTTGGTGGCGTTTAAAATAGAGTTTTGGATCATTGGTATAAGGTACATTTTTTAAATTCACTTCTTTTGTTATATGATAATGCACGAGAGCCGATGTGAATTTTTAAAGTAAACCTTATGCCAATGACACAAAGCTCTATTTTAAACGCATTCAAAATCTGCTCTCCTGTCCGAGCCGGTTTGTTTGAAAGGACCCTAAGCATCTAAAGTCGACTATTGGGTGCGTTTGAGTTTAAGATACCGTGCACTACGCGATCGCGACCAGTAATATACCTATGGTTGATCTCTGCGACCATGGTCGTGGTCGCAGTCGTTCAGTTTTGTGTGAATAGTGGCGTTGCGGCTGGTCGTAGCGTTGTGGTTACTATAAAAAGTCGATGTGGTCGTATTGTCGCTAGTAGTTGCGATGTGGCTAGTATTTGCAGACAGAACATCCCCGTAGCTAAGTGTAATTCGCAGCGTAACGAATGTTAGATAGATTACGCGACATTTGTCAATTCTCTTATTAAAATGTTAGATTTTGACAAATGTCACGTGATCTATCTAACGTTCGTTACGCTACGAATTACACTTGGCTAGGGAGGCAGATTGACTCCAGATTTCGTAGAGCAAGCACGCCTTGTCTGAATGAACTCATGAATTTTGAAGACGAAACATTGTTCCTATAGGAGACACAGTGGTGGGTGTGTGGTGGGTCCCCGTCCCGATCCTTGTTATAGCTTTTAGTAAGAAAATGACCGCGACAGCGGAGACGCAGCGTTATAATTAAATACATAAATATTCCTTGATACATAGCGCCATCTAGTCTCAAACTAAGCAAAGCTTTTACTATGGGTACTAGCTAACTGTTATATATGTACCTACATAAATACCATTTTTTTTGTAAATAAATACATATAATATATAGAAAACACCCAGACATATTCATGCCCATAAATGCCCAATGCGGTCACAATCATTCACGCGATTGAATTTGGCGACAAAATGTGGTCTGGGTAAAATTAAACTATTAATTTTTATACAAATTTGCGCGGTCCACGTGTCGTTGTTGTGGTTTAGTTATGGTTGTAGGTCGTGTAAAACAAGCCTAAGTTATTAACATAACCACTTATATAGTAAAGCACATGTGAATGTGGACACTGTCGACTGACTCAATACTAAGCTACGCTACAGAACACCTATTACATAAGGACTGTCTCACACTTGAACACCATCTGTTTACCTTGATATGCCTTAGCGGCGAAAGCGATCGGTAAAAATAAATTTGGCGTGTACGTGGTTCATCAACATCTTTAAATCAAAGCCATCATCTGCACGCGGTGCACCCTGCTGACTGACAAACGAAGCTCTGGCGAAAAGAGAGGTAGGGAGCGTAATTATAAGCTACCCGACTGGTGAAGTACTTCCACCTCACAGAATACAGCAGCCAAATAACAATTCCCTTGAAGGTTGTTGTGTTCCTGCGAGTGAGAAAGGTCACCCGAAAGGAAGTAGTAAGTAGTAGAAGTAGGGGTGGCGGCGCGTGTGCAATATTTTATGTTGCGTGCGTTAATATGGCTACGGTAAACGCTTCACATCAGGCGGTCTGCCACCCGACGTCGTATAAAAAAAACTTGGTCGTGCTATCCCGTATATGATGTCCCGTATTTCACAGGTGGGGTTCACTGAAAATCAGTGCCTGGCTCACGCCGTGGTTTATACTGAGTGAAATCCTTTTAAATTAGGCATGTGGACACACCTGACAATGTTGATAGTCTTAGTTTTTTTTTAAACTACGTCGGGTGGCAGACAAGCATACGGCCCGCTTGATGTGAAGCGGTTACAGTAGCCATATTAACGCAACATAAAATTATGCTCGCGCGCCGCCACCCCCCGCTGCCAACGCAGCATCTCCTTCCTTTCTTGTGACCCCACTCACTCGCAGGAATACAACAACCCTCAAGGGAATTCTTATTTGTCTGCGGTATTCTGTGAGGGTGAGGTACATTCCCCAGTCGGGTAGCTTACAACTTACAATTACGCTCCCTTACCTCTCTTTTCGCCAGAGCTTTGTTTGTCACTTAGCAGGGTGAAGTTGGCTTTGGTTCAAAGATGTTGATGAACCACATACACCCCAAAATCTACTAATGTTTCTATCCTATCCATACATGATTTATTGTGTAATATACCTACTTCTGTAAGTGTCTGTGTGCTTAATTTAATAAACTTTTCATTTATCCATTTATTTATTCTATAAGACTATGAAATAGGTACCTAAACGCAAATATAACCGTAATCTCGTCGACATTCTGTACCAGATTTATGATAAAACGCGATCCGACATCTGTGATTACGAACTGTTATGATTTTGAAGAAAAAAACTCTGCGGTCTAAAAAAACAGTTAGTTTAACAGGAAGTATACCAATTCTTAGACAGTTTCTGCATGGATTTATCCTTTCTTATAATGTATGTTAGACTGACAATTAGCCCCGGCTTTGGATGAGTGCAAGCCTATTGGTTAAAGCAGCGCACGCCAATTTGGAGAAACTGGTTGTAGATCGGAATACTGAATGCAAGAGATCGGGCGGTCGATCAACAAGATGGATCGATCAGATTTAAGGGTTATCGTCCTCCAAATTGTAATGTAAAGTAGGTTTAAGTGGATCACCATGATTTTTAAATGTAACCTGCACGTGGTACACCCTGTCGACCAGCAAAAGATGCCAGATAAAGGAGATACCCCTCTTTAGTAAGTGTACAGCGTATTTCTAAGCTGCCCGACTGGGCAATTACAGCCGCCTGGCAGGATACCGCAGCCGAATAACAATTCCTTTAAGGGTTGTTGTGTTCCTGCGAGTCTGCGAGTGAAGTCACCAGTAAGGATGAAGTTGCTGCGGTGGCAGCGGGGGATATTTCATGTTGCAAGCGTTAATATGGCTACGATACCCGCTTCACATCAGGCGGACTGTGTGCTTGTTTGCCACCCGACGTAGTATAAAAATATATTTTTTACGGTAACATTACTAGTATAATTATTTAATTACGTGGAACAGTACAAGTACTTTATTATAAAATTATGATTATAATGTTCCACCAAGTGCCAACAATCAACAAATCACAACAGTATCACAGTATAAGTTATTACTTAAACTAAAATTGATACTGTTACGTAGTGTACTATTGTACTACGTAACAGTATCAACTTTAGTATAAATTAACTTTCTGCAAATGCGATCAGCATTTCCAGAAAGTTAACTGAGTAAAAAATTAAGTGCTAAATTCGTAACCAGAAAGCAGTTAGTGATTATACCATTTGCCAATCGTGCATCTACACATAGATGTGGAGATACAATCTCCGCAGGACCAACTCGGTAGCTGACATGTTGACAACTTGACGTCCCGACAAATGGCAGTAAGCAGGTGCATAGGATCTCCGATCGTAATCGAAGATGGTACCGATACGGCGCTCCCACATTAATTTGAATCTTAATGTTGAATATTTTGTATCTGTATTGATATTTTATGAATGGATGCGTTCGGTGATCTTGTTTGTTACATGTTTACTTATCTTTAGAAGCTGATTGGTGACTTTGAAATTGGTATTTAGCCTAAGTAGTTCATTTAAACTCTTGAAATAACTCCTTTAAAGCATACGGCCCGCCTGATGTGAAGCAGTTACCGTAGCCATATTAACGCTCGCAACATAAAATATCGCTCACGCGCCGCCACCCCCGCTGCCAACGCAGCATCTCCTTCCTTTCTGGTGACCTCACACACTGGCAGGAACATAACAACCCTCAAGGGAATTGTTATTTGGCTGCGGTATTCTGTGAGGTGGAGGTACATTCCCCAGTCGGGTAGCTTACAATTACGCTCCCTACCTCTCTTTTCGCCAGAGCTTCGTTGGTCAGTCAGCAGGGTGCACCGCGTGACGGTGAAGTTGGCTTTGGTTCAAAGATGTTGATGAACCACTTACACCCCATCCCCCCATTTAAACGAATAAAATAACCCCTTTAAAGTAGGGTTGCCATTCGTCCGGGTTTCCCCGGATTTGTCCTGGTTTGGAGGGCGCCCGGGGAGCGTCCAGGCGAGGTTTCATTTGTGGAGTACAAATGAAACCTCGCCTGGACGCTCCCCGGGTTAAAAGAAGAGTTAAAAGTTTTAAATCACTACCGCCCGCTTCATGCTGGGAATAACCGCCTTGTCACAGAGAATAAAAAATAGTACTAGTACTAAAACATCGGACGCGCAGCATGCGCCACCATAGCGAGATTTAACGCGGCATTTTCATTTTCGGATGCCATTTTAGCCCATTTCGCGTAGAAGTATCGAAAAACCATTTTGGCCACTTTCCCGAATTGATATCGGAAAACCAAGGTCACTTTACATTGCTACTTTTTTATGCTCTACACGAATCCGAAGGCAGAATTTCGAAATTTTGAGTTTCATGGTAACGGACGGACAGACAGAACGACAAAATGTGTGAAAACTCCGGATTTTGGATCTTAAAACCCAGACTCTCACCAGTGTTTTCAGCGAAATTTATTGAGATCTATTATTGTATATCTTGTTTATTGAGATATTGAGCTTATAAAAACGGACGATTTTATAAGCTCAATAAATTTCGCTGAAAACACTGGTGAGAGTCTGGGTTTTAAGATCCAAAATCCGGAGTTTTCACACATTTTGTCCCGGTTACTAGAGCTTAGAGATGGCAACCCTACTTTAAGGTGATACACTACAAGTTACTTTAATATTTTACATAGATATTTTGAGTGGTTTGAGAGGTTTAAAGCCTAAACCTATATTTAGCGAGCTATACGTACAACGTACGCGTGCAACATAGTACATGCGTACATACGTATTTACTATGCAGTACGTGGCACGATATTTTAATTCCATTTCCATCGTCATCAGGTCATTTTAGTCTCCACTACAGGAGCACTACCCTCTCTCGTCCGTCCCAGAACTACTAGATTTGGCCTACACTCCCCACGCTGGCCAGACGGGTTGGGGAGGCCTGATCGATGATTTATAATGTTAGTCGCCTTGTACGACATCCAAGGGATGAGACTGAGTGATTCCATTCCAGTCTGCCGCAAACCACACGGCCAAAAATTTTTTTTCCATACGCAAATCTAATTATATTCGCAATTCTGGCACATTAAAGAAAAATGATGAAAGAAGAATAATGTTATATTTAATAATGGTGTTTAACTAGAAACACAAACATCATCTATTTGCTATGCCTTAGCGGAATATGCCTTGATATGCCTTAGCGGAAAAAGCGATCGGTGAAAATAAATATAATTACTTGGAACAGTACAAATGGTGTATTATAACATTATGATAATAATTTTCCACCAAGTCCTAACAATCAACAGTATCAACGTTAAAGAAGAATAACAATTAACTTACTGTGGCAGACAGGCTGACTATATAAATAAACGTCATCATAGCCTATGGACACTTGTAATACCCCCCGTATTATTTATATAATTTTTGAAATGAGAAAGTATAAAAATCTAATCACACGCGACCACAAACAAATAGAACCAATTGCACAGTAACTCAAAATACATAACTTCGACTTATGACAAATAACTTACAAGTATTTTATTTATTTAAGTACAGTATCGATTGGTGGCGGTCCCGTCGGCGGCATTTCTTCACACGCTACATGTCAAAACTAATGTTGTTTATGTCACATACAATCGGTTCAAATGCATAGAGTTATTTGAAATTTGGTTCTGAGCCGAATGAATAGCCCTGAGCAATGTCAACTATATATTAGATAGACAAACTGTCTTTTGGTTTAAAAATATACATATTTCTTCATTGTAGCAATCCATAATTCGTCCTAAGGGGGTTTAGAGCGTCATGCTTCTCAACTGCTGGTTTCTACATGTGTTTATATTGTTGAAAGAGGATACAAAACTGAACAAACTATAATAAATAAATAAATATTCTTGAATTACGTCCCAAACTAAGCAAGGCTTGTATTATGCGTACTAGATAACTGATATTATACATAAATACATTTTTTTTGTAAATACATACATATAATACATAGAAAATACCCAGGCCAAGACAAACAAACACGTTCATGCACACAAATGCTTGTGCGGGGATCGAACCCGCGACCCCGGAGTCAAAGTGGACATGGTTAGCCATTCGACCACCGGAGTCGTTCTAAACTAAAAATCTTAACTCGGTTTACTATTTATATCCTATAAAAACAGCAATTGTTTTTCCTGTAAACAGAAATTAATCATTTAATGTAATATTAATCAACAATTAATTATTTGTCAACAACAAATAATTATTTGTTTTTCAGAAAGAATTCGTATTAATTAAGTTGTAAGTGTAAAATATCATATTTTACAACAAAAGTTCAATCCTTTGCATTGTTTTTAATATTGCTACAATACAATGCAAGGAATTTGACCGCTGGCATTTTTTAATTACAGTAAATTACATTGTACTGTCCTGATTTCTGAGCTCGTTAAAGGAAGGATAGGTATTTTAAGGTAATATTTAAAGTTCACCCTTTAAATAAAGGACAAAATCATGAATCGTCTGCAACCAGAAGCTATCATGTACAGTAAACCTTCTTTTGATAGGTAATTATTGGTTGACTACTTTATTAAAAGTACTTCTGGATTGGTAACTGTTCTGAATGATTACTGCAATATTTTATATGGGAAGGAGAATATTGTGAATGTCGTTGGACAGATACTGTGTAGTATTTTTTTACAATTAAAAATATCATTATTAAGAAGAAAGAATTAATCATAAAACTGTCACACTTGTTCTTCTTTTCTGTTTATATTATTTTCCAAAAACATATACGTAGTACCCAGGTCAACCAAATAACGACAATAATATTTTGAACAATTTTGATGATATTATATCCTGTAACTATCTTTTGAGATTGCACTTGTATACCTAAAATTTGTATTTTAATTAGCAAATACATTTATGTCCCCAGGTCTCAATCTACTTAATATGTGAAATAATAGATCAAATTACTATTTGTATTAATATGGGCAATATTAATAGGTCTTTTGTTGACGTGACAAAAATGTAAATAATTATTTTCATTATTGGTAAGTACATCTAACAAATATTGTAAAATATATATGCGAGACATACTTCATAATATAGACAGACTTATTCTTCGCATAGACTTGTATTTTTTTTATGAATTTATATACATATATTTAAAGAACTGACAAGCCCCAATGGCAATTGAGTGATTTATATTCTAAGTACTCAGAGTACAGAAAAAATATGAGTTTTACCAGGAAGGTTTGTGTTGGTGACGAATTTTTGCATCTTATATTTTTACTGCGTGAGTCACAGTGTGGCGTCATCAACCTATTAAGTAATTACATTACTAAACGAGGCATAGAAGTCCATCGTTGCAGATGAAATTCGGCTATTTTTTGATAACACCAAACTAATTAAATGATTATTATTTAAATAGTTGTCTTGGCCAACTTAACGAAATATGAGATTTTTCCGAACGACTAATTAAAAGTTCGTCGTTTTAACGCACGATAACGAAGCCGCAGACGTAAGCTAGTATTTAATAAAACTGAGTTACTTTGTGGCAAAAACAGCAGCGCCCGCTTCGAGTGAGTCAATTTACAGCTACTAAAATTTTATGACATCCTTAATTCAATATTGTAAATCATAAAAACAATCATAATAATTGACATTAACTGCAGTATGCACATTTTTTTTATCGTTACTCACCAATTAGTGTTAAATAAATTGCACATATATTAAGATGCACCGGTATCAATTTTATTACAAAGGTTAATGCAATAATTTGGTTAAATAACGTGGGTATGTTTGCGGATTAATAATATTTAAATATTTAAACTTTATAATGAGAATTTATGCTGCTTAAAATTATGAAAGTATTAAATGTTAACGTTACGAAATATAAGAAGAAATTCATTATAAGTATTCAATTCATTAATTTTTTATTTTTTATTTTGAAGTGAAAATTAAATTAATTTAGTAGGTTTGAGATGTTATTAGAAGCGCATGGTGATCATATGGCTAGCAATGGCAACTTTGACTCCGAGGTCGCGGGTTCGATCCCCGCACAAGACAAATATTTGTGTGCATGAACATGTCTGTTTGTCTTGGTCTGGGTGTTTTCTATGTATTATAAGTATGTATATAGTTATACGGTTATAAACAATACTATAGGTATTGTATTGTTTCACCACGAAGTAATAATTTCTAATACTGAGCATACATCAATTTTATAGACTTATATTTAAATAATTACAAATCATGTTGTGATTGCCTTGAGCAAATCAATAAACGCGCGGAAGCAGTGATGTTGCTGCGACTTATTTATGAGCTGCATTCACACATTCCTGGCAGCTGAGTATGGAACTGGTTAAGGTGGAGCTTCATCAACGCGATCCTAGGACAAAAGGATTTTATTTCTTTTTTTACAACAACGTCAGCTGTCAATCAATAATGCGTCTGCTCGTCTGATGTCAAAAGGATTCCGCGCCCGATGGGAGCTTACAATACAAGGAGAATTACACGATCCTAATTTGAGTTAAGCCTCGCTGCTAACTGAGCATCCATTTATATCTAGTCACTTTATTGGGTTAGAAGCTTTAGGACTACTTCTCTATAAGACTAGATGTACGGTATAACTAAATAGCTTTATGACTAAGTCTGGATATGACTAAATCGTTTTATGACTAAATCTCGATATGACTACATAGCGTTTGGGCTAAATAGCTATCCGACCACATACGCATACATTTACTCGTTGTTTTGGTGTGGGGTGTGAATAATTTATTTTTCAATTTGTTTGTGAGGACGTCACAATTACTTCTTCCTTAATTAATTACTTCCATAGCATAAAAACTTCTCGAGATATGATAACTTGGAAATCTCAAATTTAGGCTATCCCAAAAACGCTCCATACAAAAGGCCGCCACGTCATGACATCACACCTTCCTATTGTTATTCATTAAATCAGTAATTTGTACGACAGCTATGTTAAATAATGCGGTTATGTAGCCAGTACCGTTCAAAAGTTATAGTATTTCTATTGTTTATTCAACGGTAATACTACTTTAAATAATTTCATCTTTTTAAAATGGACTTTCCTCTTATTTACATGAGAGAGATTGTGGTCATCAAACGCCACGAGGTATTGTGTTAGCAGGGAGATTTCTGCGCACGAAAGTGTCTATAGATTACAGTAACTGCTTTACATCAAGCGAGCCGGATATTGTTTGGCAGCCGATCTGGTAAAAAAGAAGTTCGCCATACGAAGTTGCAGAGAACGTTCTACTAATTCTTGAACATTCTTGTTTGTTTGTATTATAATAATAATAATAATGTCCGCAGGGCAGCTTGTGTGGCGGGCTGTTGTGTGAGTAGCGACACCACGGACCCGAGTGTCCAGAGAGTCGGTCAGGGCCTTCGTCTCCGACGTGTCTTCATCGGTCGGAGTGTAAACACAAGAAGGCCCGCAGGACTCTCAGCTCTGGCTTGCCTTCATTGGCCGTCCAGAGAGGAGCCGCTAGAGCTATATGCTCCAGGGGTGGAAGTGTTAAAGGGCATCACGCCGCGAGTAACTTCGGAGAAAGCGCAGCACACCTCTCGACATCCCTGAGTCACTCACACCGGTGTTGCCCCCGGCCGTTTTCCTGGCATTTCGGGGGTCCATCTAGTGAGTGGCAAGCCACCGCCTGCCGCAAATAACTAGCAATAAAAGCAGTTATGGCAGGTGTCCGTCCCTCTTCTGTAATAGCCCGGTATTAAGTTCACCCAGATCTCATCTCCATAGCCTATTTATTTTCCATCAGACTTCGCAATAGTCTCAACGCCTGCCGAGACCTGCTCATGGGTATATCGTTCCATTGACATATCCTGGAGTGGGTCACGGCGGGCGTACAACATTACATCAAACTTCTCAAAGGGGCCTCTACGCGTTGGATCCATATCTCCGCGCATGCCTATCAAATGACCGGGCTTGACCCGTGATTTGAGAGAGATAATAATAATAATTTATTTGCTTTAACATACAATTTTTACTTAGACTATGTCCGGAGTCTCCTTTTAAGCACACAAATAAATGCCTGTTATAAAAATCTTAATCATATGTTAAATATATATAGTAATTATTAACAATTTTATAATACTTCAATAAAATACATGCATGTAAGTGTGTGTGTGTGTGTGTGTGTGTGTGTGTGTGTGTGTGTGAGTGTGTGTGTGAGTGTGTGTGTTGTGTCGTGTTCAACATCAACGTAAAATTAATCACAATATTAGATATCTGTGAGTACGTGGTACTTTCAAATTTGTTTTGCTCTGCTAAGTAATTCAGTTTCATCATAGCTCAATTTTTTAATCCAATTTGTTAAAGCTTGTTTACATTCGTGGTTGGTTCTCATATAAATATCCAATCTCCCATTTATTTGATTATATAAACTAGCCGATTGTTTATTGTATTGAATAAACAATCGGCTAGTTTATATAATCAAAGTATTATCTTTATTGTACACAATACCACAAATTCCTACAACTGCACTAGTCGAACCGTACCTTTAACATTTGAAGAAGCGACCAAACACTCGACCATCGCTGTTCGTGTGAAATATGCCCTTATTTACATGTACGTGCGCATTCGCCGAGGTGCCGAGAGTTATGCATGTGACCTCGTGACTGTTGGCTCTGCTGGCAAATATTTAGGTGCAAAATAAATACCAATGCTTTTGTGCTAATAATACTATATGCCTCTTGTATATATTTTAATATTTTGTGACAAAATTTAAGAGACTGAAAACTTAGCATGTAACATACATATAGTAAAGAAAGTAACAACAATGTATAGTAAAGTTGTTCCGCCCGAACTGAGATCTCGCGATATTTTTTCTTAATTGTAATGTTTCGTGAATATATTAATTGTAACATAATCTAATGCTTTTCTATTAAGTTTCATCTAAATCATTCACTGCCCACAAAAATAGCGCACCTAAATTTTTTTTAAATCTAGGCAAGCAACTTATCGCATTGTATAGTCTTAGCCACTATAAGCCTAGGTATAAACTATCTTTGTGCTAAATTTTAGCCAATCCTTTCAGCCGTCCTGCGTGTCACTTCATAATATCCAAACATCTGAATATCCAAACTTTCAAATCTATATAAAACAAAGTCGGGTTAGTTACACAATTTATAACTCAAGAATCATCATCATCATCAGGTCCATTTTAGTCTCCACTACAGGAGCACGACCCTCTCTCGTCCGTCCTAGACGGAAGGAGGATTTGGCCTACACTCCCCACGCTGCTGGCTAGACTAGTTGGGGAGGCCTGATCGATGTTTGATAATGTATTTCCCTTCACAGGAAGAAACGGAGTGATTCTATGCTAGTCTGCAGGAAACCACACGGCCAAGAATAGCTGGACCGTTTTTTTATGATCTTTGATTTGTTGGATTGATCTCCTGTACACCGAGCAGCAAGTAATAAGTACTCAGCAATAAGTACTCATATATATTAGAAAAAAAAATAAGAAAAAAAATAGTCGATTTTCGGGACAAGCTTAGTGTGAAAAATCTACTAGAATGAGATGGAAGCGGGAAGATTGAACCACAGATAAGAGGCAGGCGACTAGTTTGTAATATCAGTAGGATTTTCCCACAAAAGTGACCCATATTCCATACCCATAGATCAGTAGACCCATGGATCAGTCAATGGGGAAAAGTATGGCTATTTACCATTAGGTAGGTAGACATTAGCAAGCAATTACCCAACGGATTAGCAAGTTGAAGTGGCAGTGGGCAGGGCACATAGTACGGAGGACGGATGACCGATGGGGTCGAAAGGTTCTCGAGTGGAGACCACGTACCGGCAAGCGCAGCATAGGACGTCCACCTCCAAGGTGGACAGACGACCTCATCAAGACCGTAGGATCGCGCTGGATGCAAGCCGCTTCCAACCGGTCTTATTGGAGATCTAGAGGGGAGGCCTATGTCCAGCAGTGGACTTTCAATGGCTGAGATGATGATGATGATAATGAGGTAGACATTTGTTGATTATCATAATAGTATGGAAAATAATTATTACTTTCACATACAATATTAGCTACGGAGACAATTACAATATACCAACTTCTAAATAAGATTTCAAGAGATCATTTTTGTAAAGTCGGTTAAAAAGGATACGTAATGTACTTTCATGATAACAGTTTACGGCCACGCGCAACCGACGGAACCGCATTAGCCTTGATTGTTAACATCATCAACGGCCACCATTTAATTTTAGAGATCCTCAGGAAATATTGCAAAGGCATAAAAAATATTTGCTCAAATAGGAAATCAAATATACGAAACAAAAATACACCGTTGCTAAAAGCTCTACATTGCGGTATTCATTGTATAGCATTGCATAGTACTATATATTGTTATAGCATATAATATCATCATCATCAGGTCCATTTTAGTCTCCACTACAGGAGCACGACCCTCTCTCGTCCGCTCTAGACGGAAGGAGGATTTGGCCTACACTCCCCACGCTGGCCTAACGGATTGGGGAGGCCTGATCGATATTTGATAATGTATTTCCCTTCACAGGAAGAAACGGAGTGATTCTATGCTAGTCTGCCGGAAACCACACGGCCAAAGTAGCATTATAAAATACGTGTCTGCAATTAAATGCCTGTACTCTATAAAATAAAAACAAAGTCTAGACGATTTAGTTATAAATACGTAGATATGTTCACACATTCAGTACGGTTCACGAGTATTCAGTGTAATACACAAGTACACAGCTTTTATTTCTTATTTATTGTTACAATTTATATTTTGCTGCAAGAATTTTATAGTAATAAACAGGATATATGTAACTTAATAAACGACACATTCATCATAATCCCAAATTAGGGTTTTTTTCTTTTCCAATGTTTAAACATAAAAAGCCACTTTCAGACTCCTCATAATCAAATAAAAAACAGTCATTAAAACTCTCTGGGTTGCGAATTTGCTTTTCACAAACTACAGATTTCATATAGTCTGGAGACGGTTATATTGAATTTTCTTAATACGGGCAAAGTTCTAAGAGAGGTGGGGTACAGCGTGCCTATTTGTAAACTGCCCGACTTGGGAAGTACCTCCACCTCACAGAATACCGCACCCAAATAACAATTCCTTTGAGGATTGTTGCGTTCTTGCGAGTCAGTGAGGCCACCAGAGGAAAAAAAGAAGTTGGCGGCGGGGTAGCAGCGCGCGAGCGATATTTCATATTGCGAAAGTTAATATGGCTACGGCAACCGCTTCATATCAGGCGGGCCGTATGCTTGAATAAAAAAAAACGAACCTGCAACAGAACTAGTATTGCAACTTATTATTCTAACTAATATATTTAGTAAGTAAACAATACTTTCTTGTTTACTAACTAATGGATTACTAATATCTGTAATAAATAAATTGAATAGAATCAGAATAACAGCTTTATTTTAACCATCCAGCATGCCGTATTAAAAAATTAAACACGGAACCATCTACACCCAAAAATGACACTCTTCGCTCACATTTTGAGTTAATTCCTGCTGTAACGGTTACTACACCAAAAACATAACGAGTCGGTAAAATATTGACTCGACCACATTCGCGATGATATATGGCTCGCATTATGGAATGTATGGTCGGCTTTGACCGGACAATCCAAACGTTAACGAGGCTTTGTTGCACCTGCTCTGATTGATTTTCAACGAAAAAGTGGATTGTGTGGAAGTATTCAATCGTGTTTCCAAGAACTGCAATAAAATTTTTTGGGTGTAAATGGATCATCAAGATCTTTGAACCAAAGCCAACTTCGCCTGCACGTGGTGCACCCTGCTGACTGACAAACGAAGCTCTGGCGAAAAGAGAGGTAGGGAGCGTAATTGTAAGCTACCCGACTGGGGAATGTACCTCCACCTCACAGAATACCGCAGCCAAATAACAATTCCCTTGAGGGTTGTTGTGTTCCTGCGAGTGAGTGAGGTCACCAGAAAGAAAGGAAGGAGATGCTGCGTTGGCAGCGGGGGTGGCGGCACGCGAGCAATATTTTATGTTGCAAGCGTTAATATGGCTACGGTAACCGCTACACATCACGCGGGCTGTATGCTTTTTTTTTTTTTTTTTTTTCTTTTTTTATACTACGACGGGTGGCAGACAAGCATACGGCCCGCGTGGTGTGAAGCGGATACCGTAGCCATATTAACGCTCGCGACATAAAATATCGCCCGCGCGCCGCCACCCCCGCTGCCAACGCAGCATCTCCTTCCTTTCTTTCTGGTGACCTCAGTCACTCGCAGGAACACAACAATGCTTGTCTGTCACCCGACGTAGTATAAAAAAAAAAATGTATGTCAGATATGACTTTCTTATATTTATCTTATATATATCTATTTGGCCGTGTAGTTTCCGGCAGACTAGAATAGAAGAAACGCAGTGATTACTCCGTTTCTTCCCGTGGATGTTGTGCAAGGCGACTAAGGGAAATACATAATTAGATTTCGATCAGGCCTCTCCGACCCATTTGGCCAGCGTGGGGAGTGTAGGCCAAATCCTCCTTCCGTCTAGGACGGACGAGAGAGAGTCGTGCTCCTGTAGTGGAGACTAAAATGGACCTGATGATGATGATGATTTTTTATATCAGAGTACTGTACTAGCACGTGAGTCCATCAATGGAAGGTAATCACCACCATAGAGATCAGCAACATCAAGGGGTCGCCGATCCGTTGCCAGACTATACTCCTTCCTTTCTTTATTTCTTTCTGGAGACCTCACGCACTCGAAGCAACACAACAACCCTCAAGGGAATTGTTATTTGGCTGCGGTATTCTGTGAGGTGGAGATACTTTCCCGGTCGAGCAGTTTAAAAAATACGTTATGCCCTACCTCTCGCTTCGCCTAGAGCTTCGTTTATCAGTCAGCAGGGTGCATGTGTAGGTGAGGTTAGCTTTGGTTCAACGAAGTTGATGAAACACTTACACCCCAAGTGTCTATAACTTTATTGAACACAATAAACTGGTACAGTAGGCTGACTTTATGCTAATTGCAATCTCTACCAGTCAACCATTGGGAGTGATATAATAGTAGTTTATGAAACTGTTGCATAATAAGGGTTCTTAAAATACGTGTGTGAGTTTATGATCATGAGCCGAAGGCGAATGTGATAATAGATCACACGAGTATTTTAAGACCTAATTATGTGTAGTTTCATACACTACTTTATCTAATCTCATGAAATAGATGATAATAATATTTAAAATAAAACCATGAAGTTAATTTAACAGCTTTATTTTTTACATATAAATCCATTTGCAGATGGAGCATGCGTGATGCGCATGCGCGACGCGCCGCGCGGCGCGTCGTTCACAGATTATATAGAAAAATTTTGCAACGTTGCAATGCACTTGCATTGCAACCTGTTTAAAATACCTGTATTCAGGGCTGATGCTGTATCGAAATGGAAAAAAAAAGTTATTTTTCGATACAGTTGTCCCTAAGAGCTGTATCGAAAAAAAACTTTTTAAATTTATTTTACTGACATTTAGATTCTGTGTTTAGTTTTTTAATCTCTAAATTTCAGTATAAGAGTAGATAAATATATTTTTTTATTGACTGTATCATTAATTAGTCATGTTTTCTTCATACTTGAACCTTTATAAGCCCAGTATAAGACAAATAGACATGTACATCCACACAAATGTTTGTCTTATGCAGGGATCGAACCCACGACCTAGCTAGCCATTCGACCACCGGGCTTAACAAGCGTGTTGTTGCACCATAAACTTATGGGTACAATAACAATATCCTACGAACTCAAATTAACGTAGCCCTATGGCCATAATGTGATGATATCTCTGGGTCAAGTCATACCTCTGTTCATAACAAACATTATTTCAAAACTCTCAATTTGCATTGGCAGGCACTTGCCGTCTGTTCTATTGAAATACACATTTGACCTATGACAGCCTCTCGGATTATATGAACATCAGGCAAACTGATATTGCATACTTAATGGGCGCAAATCACTAAGGATACCTCTTCACTAGCTGTGTTCTGGGACCGTAAATAATAATAGCATTTGTGGGGACGCCAATACAATCTTGTATGGTGAGGTCTCCTGCGTAAATTGCAAGAAATGTGTAATAATTCGTAAATTATCATTATCATCTTGTATCTACCCACTGCTGGCTGTAAGCCTTCCCCAATGCTTTCCACCAAATACGATCCTCCGCCTTCCACATCCAGCCGCTTCCAGCCGCTTTCTCAAGGTCCATCTAGAAGGAGGGCGTCAAACGCTTCGGCGTCCTACGCGTGGTCTCCACTCTACTCCACGTAAATTATAGCGAATTAAAAAATAAAATTTCGATAGTTCCGTAGATAACTTAAACTAATCCGTAGATAACTTAAAGTACTCCGTAGTTAACTTAAAAGAGTCGTTCAACACTTTCTGCAACATCCAATGTCGCATTGATTTTTGGTGCCAATTAGACCTAACTTTGGAGATTTTTTTTTTTTAGAAATCTCATTAGACATTTTAGTAATAAAAAAAATCCAGATCAGTGGGCTTTGGGCAGCTTGAAAATACTAGTCTCCGCCAGTCCAAAGATGATGAGCAGCATGCTCATCATCTTTGGACTCGCATCATCTCCGCCAGTGCAAAGATGATGAGCAGCATGCTCATCATCTTTGGACTGGCGGAGGTGGTATGCTCTAACTAGGCTTGAAATGAGACCCGTATGCCAGTGGGGTGCTTATGGGTAGATGCCGAAAAATACATATTTTGTTCAATGTTAAATGTAAGGCAGGTGGTACTAAATTAATGACCCTTGACTCTACATTTGATGATTTATAAAGGCGCGTGCACTCTAGTTTTAGTCGTCATCGGCGACCATTATTCATACCTCTTGACATTGACAAGCTCGGTGGCGTAGCGGTCAATGACGCGGCTTCGACACCAACGCTCGTGGGTTCGATTCCCGCACAAAACAAACATTTGTGTGCATGAACATGTCTGTTTGTCTTGGTCTGGGTGTTTTCTATGTATCATAAGTATATATTTACAAAAAAAAATGTATTTACGTGTGTTTATCAGTTGTCTAGTACCCATAACACAAGCTTCGCTTACTTTGGGGCTAGATGGCGCTGTGTAAATGGTCCAGAAATATTTATTTATTTAAACCACTGCTGTGATACGGGTCTCTCCCCAATTGAATCGCAGTGCAGTGGTAACACTCCTACAAAATTTTTCTGAATAAATTCGTTGTGAGTTCCAATTTCCAATTCCAAAGCAGCCGTATTTTACCCCCGGGACTGCAATGGACTTCATTGTTCATTGCCTGTTTTGGTGATCTTCGCTGTTAATCATACCTAATGGGAGACAAAGTGGTAGGAATGTTTCATGGGCCCCCGTCCCGATACAAAAAGATAAATAAATCCATCCGAGGAGCCAAAGAACTTAAAAAGAAACTTAATTTTCGTTTTGTTCGCTTATTTCTCATATATCAAACGCTCTTTTAATCTAGTTACACATTACTGCAGTAATAAAACCATTCATAACACTCAATTTAATTAAAATGAAACCACTATAATGCATTTCCGTCGCTCAAATAGGATTTATATTCAATCAGAAACCGTATTATGAATTACAGCGTTCATTTCTATCGTCGTAAAAGTCTATGGTCGCTATTTACGCTGATTTCTGCGTTTGAACATGTATTAAATTAAATTTAATTCCTGTAATAGATGTGAAGAGATCATTTTCACTTCCTTTTTATAGAAATAGGTGTACTGTCGCCCGCGACTGTGGTATATTGTGCGGTCTACAGCTAATGCTCCCCTCTGCACCAACCTTATGGCTATTATATCTATATATATAAAAATCAATGCCACTTTTCGTTGTAATTTTATAACTCAAGAACGGGCTAACCTATCAAAACCAAATGTTTAGGGTTTATTCGGACTATTTAGTAGTTAGTTTATGTGAAGTTTGCACAAAATCGGTAGAGCGGTTCTTCATATAACAGTTATAACACATTTTTTGTAACAAATGAATTTAATAAATTTTGCTGTCAAATTGAAACTTTTTTCAGATGGGGATTGTGCTGTCAAATTGAAACTTTTTTCAGTGTTGACAGTACAAGCATGTTATGTCATTCATGCGGTCATTTCATTTTGGACGTGCTTCGACTTTAGGATATGTTGCCTGTTCCAGGGTACCGTTTGTTAATTCATGCTCAAAATGAAAAAATAAAAAATATTGTTTATCCAAATGTTTTGGATTAAGTTTTAAAATAGCTAGCAATTAATAAAATATTTTTTTGTTTGAATAAATGAATTTGGTGTTCCAATTATTTTTTATTATTATTTCACTTTATACGTAGCGAAGCACGTAACGGGCCGCTAGTAATATATATGTTTTAAACTGAAAAATTCACGTCCGCACCTAGGTGTGATTCGAACCCTCGACCTTTCGATGACCGGTCGAGTGCTATTCCTAACCTTGTGGTTATATCACAGGATTGCGAGTCTCTCGTCCATTAAACCAATAAGACAAGATGACCTTTACTTGCCGCGCTATCGCACCTAGTAAATCAACCAGGCGTTCAAGTGGATTCGTAGCAGGTCATACTCCCCTTTCGCCTGCAAGCAGACTACCTACGTAATCTTGTCTAGTACCTTGTGGCGACCGCTTGGTTTCTCAAGCAACTGGCCATACCAATGTGTGGTGGGATCAGTTTATATGGCGCCGCACGCACACATGTATAGACAGAATTGTTTATGTATTAGTTACCGACGACATTTGTATGGAGTGGCCAGAGTGTGCTTTTTTCCCCATAAACATTGAGTTTGAGGCCAGAGTGTGATTTTTTCCCCATAAAAAATGTAGTTGTCAACGAATCTGTTCGGATAAGAAAACTGGGCATATTCGAACAGATTCGTTGACACATGTTTATTTTATGGAAAAAATATATGTAGGTATATATGACGAGCTAGGTGGTCGAATGGTTAGCAATGGCCACTTTGACTCGGAGGTCGCGGGTTCGATTCCCGCACAAGACAAACATTTGTGTGCATGAACATGTCTGTTTGTCTTGGTCTGGGTGTTTTCTATGTATTATAAGTATGTATTTACAAAAAAAATGCATTTAGGTACATTTATCAGTTGTCTAGTACCCATAACACAAGCTTTGCGCTTAATTTGGGACTAGATGGCGCTGTGGAAATTGTCCACAAATATTTCTTTATTTATTTATATTGCTTACATTTCAGTTACATATATTTTTTCCGTTCATAAGTTATATATATATTGTTTTTGTTAGTAGATTATTCCGTTAGTCTGTTTTTTTTTTCATACCAAACGGTCGAAACAAGTTGCTAAAAGTGCGTAAAAACGGCCCAGTGAAACTAGAGGTTGATTATGTTACTTTATTTAATTTTATTTAAGACATTTTATACCTCGAACGGCGAAACTGCGGCGAATCAACTTCCCTCAACGGTATTTCCGAACAGTTACGACATGGGAGCCTTCAAGAATAGAGTCTATATTTCCCTTAAAAGGCTGGCAACGGATCGGCGACTCCTTGGTGTTGCTGATCTCCGTGGGCGGTGGTGATTGCTTTCCACCAGGTGACCCACATGCTTCCCACTTATAAATACATGGACGCGTTTGATGAGGGGCGGAAGAATAGCCATTAAACGCTACATTGGACGGCTACACAGTACACTATGACAGTAAAATACATTAAAATTTCGTCACCAATAAAAACATCAAAAAATCCTCCTTGTACTCGACTGAAAGGGAGGAGGCCTTCCTCAAACACTTACATCCATTAAGAGTTCTGTGGTGTCTTCATTATCATTATTATCAGCTTGTATCTACCCAAGTGATGGCAGATGGGGGAGGAAGGTATTAGAGTGGAGGTCGCGCGTGGGACGACGAAGTGTTGGGCGCCCTCCCTCTAGATGGTTCGATGACCTAAAGAGAGCGGCTGGGAGCGGCTGGATGCGGAAGGTGGAGGATCGTATCTGGTGGAAAGCATTGGGGAAGGCTTATATCCAGCAGTGGGTAGATACAGGCTGATGTTGATTGATGATGATGATCTACCCACTGCTGGACATAGGCTTTTCCCAATGCTTTTCCCCATATGCGATCTTTCGCTTTCCGTAGCCAACTGCTACCAGCTACTTTTATGAGGTCGTCGGTCCATCTAGAGAGGGGGCACCTTACGCTTCGTTCCCCATACGTGGCATCCTCTCTAGGGCTTTCCCCATATGCCATCAAAAAAAAAACTCTGCAAATGTTTTTTTTTTTTTATACTTCGTCGGGTGGCAGACAAGCATATGGCCCGCCTGATGTGAAGCGGTTACCGTAGCCATATTAACGCCTGCAACTGCCAACGCAGCATCTCCTTCCTTTCTTTCTGATGACCTCACTCACTCGCAGGAACACAACAACCCTCAAGGGAATTGTTATTTGGCTGCGGTATTCTGTGAGGTGGAGGTACATTCCCCAGTCGGGTAGCTTACAATTACACGCTCCTACCTCTCTTTTCGCCAGAGCTTAGTTTGCCAGTCAGCAGGGTGCACCACGTGCAGGTGAAGTTGGCTTTGGTTCAAAGATCTTGATGAACCACTTACACCCCAAAAGATGTGTCTAGCCCACTGCCACTTCAGGTTCTGCGTCGTATTTCTTCATTCCGGATTCCATCCCTTATAGAAATCCCAAGCATTGCTCTTTCCATAGCTTCTTCATCGCAATTCTTTTTTTCTTTTAACTTGGTTGAATGAAACCAACTTTCAAAAATCTGCTTCAAATATGTTTCCTAATAATTTTGCCGGATCTGCTGCATTCTTAAGATATACCTATATTTTGATTGATGATACTCGATGACATATTTCGATCTCTGCTCACCCCTCTCAAACTGTATCGGTCATTTGCTTCATAATTTACTCATTCAATTTGCGTGCTTTTTGCCTTAATACAGGCGAGGTAATTGAAGTTCCCGTGTGAAACTGGCTTTATTCTTGTTTTGTGGACGCTGCTTTATTGAATACGATGTTGTGTACATGGATTTATTTTGTGGTTTTTATTAATTATTTATTCTCCTGGGGAATAATCCCGGGGAGTTAGGTATATTTTGCTCCACGTTCAATCTTCCGAGACGTAAAAACGGTTTAAGAAGAATCTTTTTTTATTTCTCACAAAGAATTACAGTATTCATTTACGGAGAAATACAAATTTCAAGTAATGTAATATCTGCTATCAGCTGACACAAACCGAGTCTACCCAAATACATAGTAAGTATATTTCTATCTAGAAATATTAGTATGTAATAAGTAATGGCCCTTACACTATTTTGTACACGGTACTAACACTAGAGGAGCTCGATGGCGACGACGTCTCGATTGTGCTTGTCAGTCGAATCGAACACATAAGTTAAGCAAGGTCGACCATAGCCTGTCCATGGATGGGTTTATTTATCACGAGCTCCTACGTGCTTCGGAGGGCACGTTGAGACGTCAGTCCCGGCTGTTGTCATTAGATGACAGTCGTTAAGCCAAGTCAGTGGCGTTTAGGTGGCTTGAAAATACTGCCCTCCGCCAACTCCAAAGCTAAAATAATTGTATTTTTAGAATCAGTAATTATTATAATTTTATATATTATAATTTCGGTATACATTTCGAAATACGATCCCGTTGATATCCCTTAAACGATGTTTCTCCTAGGGTATGGTTGACCTATCACTACTCTTTTTGCACTTTTCCTCCTACTGTAAATGTATGAACTAAGTTTCGTAGAAGTCTATGCCATCCCCGCTACCAATGCAGCTACCCCGCTACAAATTCTTCCTCCTAGTGATGTTATTTAGTTGCGGTATTCTGTGACGTAGAGGTTATAAGCTTTTTTTAAGGCTGGGGAAGTGCCTTAAAAAAAGCTTATAAAAGTGCCTTACCTCACTTTTGCCAAAGTCTCATTTGTCAGTCAGTAGGGTGCACCACGTATATGTAAGGTTGGCTTTAGCTTGAATATTTTGTTTACGCTCCAATTTTTTTTTTATGTTAGAGTGGGATAAACGAGCATGTGCGTCACCTGATGGAAAGCAATCACTACCGCCCATGGAGAACAGCATCACTAAGGGGTCGCCGATCCGTTGCCAGTCTATTCTCCTTGCTTTCTTTCTTTCTGGTGACCTCACTCACTCGCAGGGACACAACAACCCTCAAGGAAATTGTTATTTGGCTGCGGTATTATATGAGGTGGAGGTACTTCCCAGTCAGACAGCTTAAAAATACGCTATGCCCTACCTCTCTTTTCGCCAGAGCCTTGTTTGTTAGTCAGCAGGATGCCCCACGTGGAGATGAGGTTAGCTTTGGTTCAAAGATGTAGTTGAACCGCATACACCCCAAATTATCTCGTTAGAAAACACTTTAAATTGAATTATCTATCATTTACACTTAAAAATAATTGAACCTTAATGTAACTAGACCAAACTCTTTCATTAAGATTATTACTGGCTGCTCTGCTTGCGTGTATATTATTATAAATCTTTATTACCTAAAGGATATTGAACTATATTCCACAAGCTACATGGTAGGAAATCGGTTGACGTGTATTCACATCATATATTATTTTATAGCGGAGTAATTGATTAGATAGCACTGCTAAGAAATTAAGATCCTGACTGACATTGATAATTTTACACCATTTTACAGTCGCTCATTCAAATTCAGCATATGACGACGAAGCGTTGGGAGCCCTCCTTCTAGATGGTTCGATAGCCATACTAAAGCGGATGGAAGCGGCTGGATGCGGAAGGCGGAGGATCGTATTGTGAGGAAAGCATTGGAGAAGGCTTATATCCAGCAGTGGGTAGATACAGGCTGATAATGGTGACAGTCGCTCATTAAATAATTATAGTTAAAAAAATAACTAAAAAAACACGATTTTAAAAGAAACACAAAAGAACGTGCAAACACGATTATGATACGATATTCCATTATGGAATGCCAGTGCCTATCTTCCGGCTTCATCATCAGACCTTGAAACATAATCGTGGCCAAAGTTAATTACAAGACTTTTCTAAGAAATTCAAAAACAGCTATGATACGATGTTCCATCATGAAGTTCCAGTTCATATCTTCCGGCTCCATCATCAGATCAGTTCGACAGTACCATATTATTGTATTGTCATCAGAACTACATGCAGCTGCCAATTTTCGATACGCTACGATCCTTGGAAGAACGTTAAATTAGTTACCTTAGATTCCATTACATAGTTAGTTACATACAGGTCGACCTAATAAAAGCATGTTAAAAAGTCAATCAATTAAAATTAAAGTCACGTAAGTATTACCGGAATTCGAGGAGTTGCTGCGTTGGCAGCGGGGGTGGCGGCGCGCGAGCAATATTTTATGTTGCAAGCGTTAATATGGCTACGGTAACCGCTTCACATCAGGCGGGCCGTATGCTTGTCTGCCACCCAACGTAGTATAAAAAAAAAGACCATAATGTTACATAAAGATAGCCTCTTTATGTAACATTATGGTCTTTTTTTTTATACTACGTTGGGTGGCAGACAAGCATACGGCCATAAGCATTAAGTAGTTAAAACGAGACAATTATATACATATGTATAAAAAAATTGATTTTCTTTTAATGGAAGTGATTTTGAGCACTATACAAGAAAACAACGCGCCGTAACGATCTTAAAAACGACTCCAACAGTATATAGGGATGAGGTATATAGGAATTTTCACGCAATTGATCAGCGTGGTGGAGTATGCTCTAAACCACTTCGATTGAAGGGAGACCCTTATCCCAAAAGTGGGATCATTATGGGTTAATGCCATATAGGGATTTTCAAGAAAAATTGATCTAACTTGATTTCATTTCTGGCGAAATTCTAGGAAAGTTCATATATATCGCCATCTATTAGCAAATCAATTTCCCTGAAGTATGCCAAGAGACATGTAACGTCATTTATTGTAAGATGAAGTTAGCACTTAAAAATAAATAGCACTGCATGTGACTTACATGATTTTGGGAAAATTCGTTCTCTACGAAAAACACTGAGTAGATTTCGATTATCCCGATAGGATAAGGAAAGTTATACTGAATGAGATCTGTACAATGTTTACGACTTTCTATCGCAAGCTCCACCTTAACTGCAATATAGTAATTGGCCTGCCTGTCAATTACTGTAAGGCAGGTGTAAGAACTGTATCAGTCATATACTTACAACTACCTGCCATTAATAGGCTACTTGACATTTTTTTCAATTTGTTATGTAACGACGTCAGAATAATCTAACTATAGATGAAAGAATTACTTCGATAGCATTAAAACTTATTGAGATATGATAACTTGAAAAATCACAAATTTAGACTTTCCCGAAAAGGCTCCATAGAAAATGCTTGATTATGACGTCATATGTTCCAGTTATATGCATTAAACCAGAAATTTGTACGACAAATATGTTATATCACATATAATAAATAAATAATATATAAATATTTCTGGACAATTTACACAGCGCCATCTAGTCCCAAATTAAGGGCAAAGCTTGTGTTATGGGCACTAGACAACTGATAAATG
Source organism: Hypsopygia costalis (assembly GCA_937001555.2). Taxonomy (NCBI): domain Eukaryota; kingdom Metazoa; phylum Arthropoda; class Insecta; order Lepidoptera; family Pyralidae; genus Hypsopygia; species Hypsopygia costalis. The sequence goes on along the minus strand of OW443340.2, from coordinate 2,709,392 downwards.
TACTTAAATACATTTTTTTTTTGTACATAAATACTTATAATACATAGAAAACACCCAGACCAAGACAAATAGACATGTTCATGCACACAAATGTTTGTCTTATGCGGGAATCGAACCCGCGACCTCGAACCACTTAAACCCCCGTACAGGTGAGGTTGACTTTCAGCATTTCAGACAAACTTTGCGCTTAGCCGCCATATTGAAAACGTCACAAAGCTCGCTTAGCTTGCAGTGGAGCGTGTACTTAAAGTCCTCATGCACGGAACACATGATAAAAAACGTAACACATACGAGACAAAAGGGAAGATACCTTTGTCACGCCGATATCGCTCAGTCACTGTTCTTAACTGATTTAATTACGTTATTCAGATATCAGCGTGATTATCTCAATTTAAAATTGTAACACGTTATAGTTCATTGCACTCAAGCGTATTTAGATTTGTATATATTATTATATTATTTATTCAACTAAGAGTGATAAGTAAATAAAGATGTTAATGATGATTTTGCGTAGATACATACTATTATTAATACTAGTGGTCGCCCAGTGTTCGAAATTCGACCAATAATTAATTTAAATTAATTAAAATTACAAGTGTGTACATTATTATAGGTTCTACTATCAAATACTATATACTTCTGTAATTACTTTAGTAAGAGTATAGACAAATAATATTAATCTATTCTCATTTGACCACAGACTTTAACAATAAACAAAAGGTAATAAACATAGTAGTGTGCGTAATATTCTTTTTAAATTAATTTAATGTATTTTTTTTATATTAGTTTAAAAAAATATTAACATTCTACACTACTCCTCTTATTTATAAAATTTAAATGAAAAACATTATACACTTAATGTAAAACCTAAAGTACATATACACAAAATAGAAAAAAAAAAAGTAAATTATACTATCTTCTGCAAACTTAATTGCACGTCTTCTTACACTAGTGGCTTTTTTAAGCTAGATTACTACATCGGATTTCACACAAACGTACGACTCGCTTTCTTTTAGACTACTTGTTATTACTACCGCCTGATGTGAAGCGGTTTTTGTAGCCATACAAACGCTAGTAAAATGAAACATCGCTTGCGCATAGCTTCGCTACCATCGCAGCAAGTCTTTTCTCTTCCGTGACCTCACTCACATGCAGAAACGCAAAATCCTCAAGGGAATTGTTATTTGGCTAGGGTATCCTGTGAGGTGGAGGTACTTCCCTCAATCAGGCAGCTTGTAAATACGCTTCCTTATTTTTACCAGAGCCTCGTTTGTCAGTCAGCCCCCTTACCACCATCTCGTTGCGATTCAATAACTGAATAGATTGCTTATTCATACCACTGAATAAGCGACTCTATTTCAAATGGAATAGAGTCGCTTATTCATTGGTATGAATAATTATTCAGTTATTGAATCGCAATAAGAGATGGTGGTAAGGGGGCAGTAGATTTAAAAGGCGATGACGAATAACTCACACTCTAAAACAATTTCTCATATATAAATATAAATATTTCACACAGCGCTATCTAGTCTTAAATTAAGTGCAAAGCTTGTACTATGAGTACTAGACATTTGGTAATTGTACTTAAATACATTTACTTATAATACATTGAAAACACCCTTACCTAGACAAAGAGACATTACGCAAATGTTTGTATTGTGCGGGGATCAAACCCGCTACTTCGAAGTCAAAGTAGCCAATCTCTCGATCATCGTTACTAAGTACGTAAAACTGGGAATCTATTTCTCATATCAATATCAATATAATAAGTACATAGTTCACCGCGAACCTGATGAGTATATTATTCTAATATATTTTTCGTATAATTAATGTATGTCTTTGATGTCGCAACTGGTCCTAACTGAAAATCAGTGCCGTGTCTGTTACAGCTTTCGGTTTTTACGCTGAGTTCTTCCCTAAATCCCTTCGAGTGAAGGGACCCGTCCCCTAGCAGTGGGGTGAATATGGATTGACGACGAGTTACCAAATATTGTCTTGCATTCTTGGATACGGCGGCCCACCACACATTCCCACCACTGTATCTCCTGTGTAGCCAGGATTAACAGCAGCGACCGCCAAAAAGACAATGAACAGTGAAGTCCATTGCAGTCCCGGAGGTAAAACTACGGCTGCCTTGGAACTCACAACGAATTTAATCAGAAGAAATTAGTAGGAGTAGGAAGCTTTTGGAATTTGACTTCCCCTCTTAGCAATGTGAGAGACAGCAATATGGCAAATAAAGCATTAAAGCCCATAAAGAGATGGCTAGTTAAGTGAAGCTCTTGGTTACAACATAAAATAAATTGTTGTCTGTAAAGTCGGTTTACGGACGATAATTTTACGTGATAACGTCATAAGAAATCATCGGCCGATGGAGTGGAAGAGAGATAGATGCGTCACAAGACGAACGCTAAGACCGATCGTGCCTCTCTATCGCTTGTTCCGCGCTCTCGCTTGCAGGCTCGGCTCATGCGGAACGTGACAATGAATCATGTTTTATCGTGCGTGCAGCCGGTGTTCATCGATTTATAAGAAGTCAAAAAATGTTCTTAATCGTCACACTGTTTATTGTTACAAATTATTACGTACTAATTATAAATATTTCAAAAATATGTTGCAATTGCACTAAAATTCGTTTAAACACCTATCCCTATTTACAAAGTACACTGTATATGGAAACGCATAAGTAAGTAATTACTGAGAAAAATTCGCACTTATTAGTTAGAAGTGGATTTCTCACTTGGCACACGAACCGACATTTTTGTTAAAGAATCCTGGAAGAAAAACCTAAGTCTGTTAAACCATGATATATAAAGTAACTGAATATGGTATCTGTATTTGTTATTTACGTAGTTTATCATATTGGGGGTGTAAGTGGTTCATCAACATCTTTGAACCAAAGTCAACTTCACCTGCACGCGGTGCACCCTGTTGACTGACAAACGAAGCTCTGGCGAAAAGAGAGATAGGGAGCGTAATTGTAAGCTACCCGACTGGGGCATGTACCTCCACCTCGCAGAATACCGCAGCCAAATAACAATTCCTTTAAGGGTTGTTGTGTTATTGCGAGTGAGTGGGGTCACCAGAATGAAAGAAAGATGATGCTGCGTTGGTAGCATGGGTGACGGCGCGCGAGCGATATTTTATGTTGCGAGCGTTAATATGGCTACGGCAACCGCTTCACATCAGGTGGGCCGTATGCATGTCTGCCACCCGACGTAGTATATAAAAAATACTGTTCCATGGTATTGTTACCGTCTTAATTAATGATAAGTTGAAAAAATATTATGTGGGAGTATTACAATACCCCGACTACTCTATACAATTGTTGCGTCGGTAACTACTACATAAACAATGACGTCTGTGCAGAGCGTGAATAAGCGTGTGTGCGTGCGGGGTCATACTAACCGTTCCAGATTCGTCTCAGAGGGGATGTGAGGTCGATACGAGAGAGCGGCAGGGAGTGGCCATACTGTACATATATAGTGCTATTACTTATACTGTGGTATTACGTAATTGTGGAATCAACTTCTCTTAGCGGTATTTTCGAAAGATTACGACATGGGAGCCTTCAAGAACAGAGTCTATATTTGCCTTAAAAGGCTGGCAACGGATCGGGGACTACTTGGTGTTCCTGGGCGTTTGTTCCCTTTTATATAAAAAACATTGATTTTTTATTACTAGCTAAGGAAAACCTGTTTTTTTTTGTTACAAATACAATCTTTATTGTTGAACATTTCCTGTGCTTGGTTGGACGTACAATATTTGAAACAAACATTATATATTTATTATATATTAAATTATATTAAATTATGAATCTTAAATAAAAAAGAATAATAATACAAAATAAACAACGTCAATTTAAAAAATAAGTCAAGTTATATTGTACATTATCAGTTGTTAATAATGTCCTTCTATTCCAAAGTGTCATCCAAATATTCATTTACAGAACAATAGCATTTGTCCAGCACTATATTATTCTATTATAAATTATGAATTTAAAAAAAATAAAAAATAAAATTGTCAAATTTGTTAATAAATTAGCTTAGTAAGGTTAAAATATGATATGCCACATCCATTATTAATTGTACTTCACTATCACCTATCAATAGCGACAGTTAAAGCGCTTTTGCACAAATTAAAAAATAACATTTAATTGATCATTACGAGCACTTCAAGTGTAAAATAAAACGTGACGGAATGCTACGAGGGAGAAGGCAGTATATTGTATTTCTCTATAGTGTCAGGATAGCCATTAAACGTCTGAGTTCACACTGTATTGAGAATTTGTAATTTTTATATGGCTCTATGTGGTATGAATTGAATGACTGGCTCTATTTTGTTATTAGAAGAATGGCGTAAACTAGAAGATAGCTAGTCAGCTTAATATTTGTACGTAATATCAGATAGGATTTTAATATTTAATATTTTACCCGACTGTCGAGAAAGTGATCTAATGTTTTTCGAGAGTATATCTTCTTTTTCTTCGTCAATCGTTATTCATGCCACTGCTGGGATAAGGGTTGCCCTTCAATCGATGGGGGGTTTTATCTTATCTTAGAGTGGGCCAGTGCTGCAGCACCGGTGACACGTCGACCCTCATGGATCTTTAGTGTTCTCCATAAAATCGAAGGAGTTTAGAGCATACTCCACTCCGCTGCTTAACTGCGGGTTGACGGAGAGTATACATGTATTGTCTAATCCTTTGCTAAGCTCTACAGCTTGGCAAAGGCAGTTATAAAAGGATAGAGCGAATGCAGTCTAACTAAAGGAACAAATAAAATATTTGTTCCTTTAGTTAGACTGCATTTTCCAACACTGTCGGATGTTTTGTATAATTTAATATTTATGAATGAATTTAGTTTATTTAGATGTACACCGATCGGCTTCTCATATTAGATCACTGTCTCATCTGCATCCAAGTACCCTCCAATAGAACCGATCTACCTTGCTAAAGTGAAAAAATAAATTAGTTAGTGACAAGTTGTGTCCTCGGCTCCTTTTACCTATAATTTAATAAAAAAAATACTTCTATAATTTTAATATAGACTAGTTTTTACCCGCGACTTCATCCTAACTATGTTTTCTTTGCAATAATGTAATTCAATTAATATATAATAATATAATTAAACATTTTGAGCCATTGATAAACTTAAGTATGTGTTCACATCTTTTTTATACCACGTCGGGTGGCACCACCCCCGCTGCCAACACAGCAACTCCTTCCTTTCCGAACCTATCTTTAGCCGAAACGTAAATATTCATACGGATATGCTGTTTACCAATATTCGATTTCAATGATCAATATAAATATTAAAATTGAAAATCGATATTTTACGGTCAATTTAATAACAATAAATCAGTTTAAATGCAACATAAACACAATTATTGCATTACATATTTATGAGTTTTAATCGATAATAAAAAATATCGTAGTGAAAGTAATTTCTCGAGTAATACGTTGGAACAATAACATTTTACAATTAAGTCTCGATTCAATCGATTCGTTTTTGGTGTTGATTCGATTCGGTTCGATTTATGAGTTGAAATCGAATGATAAATATCAGTGCGTAACCGAATTGTACTCGTTATGAAAGTTTGTTGGTAATACATATTATAAAATATGTGATGTTCCGTTAATTTTGATTGAATAAATACATATATTTCATCTATATTATAAAAATGAATCTTTATTTTCCTTGGTCATCGCATCACGTGAGAACGGATAGAACAATTTCGCTAATTCATTTTTTGTTGTGTTTATTGTTGTCAGGAGAAATTTCTTATGAAAGAAAAAAATGAGGAAGTAATATTAGAAATTAAATATAATTTCTAATATTACTTCCTCATTTTTTCTTAAATTTTCTTATAAGAAAATTTCGCCATCGATTTTTTTCTTAAATTTTCTAATAAGAAAATTTAAGAAAAAATCGATGGCGTGAGGAGTTCTTGGCGTCGTTGCGTGTGTCAGTCTAATCGAATACGCAAGTTAAGGAACGTCGACTGCAGCCTATCTATGGATGGGTTTATTTATCCCGACGACTTAACTTGCCCTCCAAAGCACGTGTGAGCCGTGCTTTGGAGGGCAAGTTAAGTCGTCGGTCCCGGCCGTTGTCATTAGATGACAGTCGTTAAGTATGCTCTAAACCCTTTTGATTGTGGGGAGACCCGTATCCCAAGAGTGGGATGGTTATGGGCTGATGCCGTATTACCTAAAATCCAATCTACTGAATTTGAGGTAATAAATTTCACTCATTATGTCTAAATTACTAAAACTTTAAATATTTTTAAAACTTTTGATTTTCAGTTTCATATTCGTAACTTAAATATTCGTAAGTACCACCGTTTGGTTTTTTTTTTTAAATAATTTATTAAGCTTCTAATCATCATCTCATTTCACTCTATAACATGCTTAGTCTTCATTTTTCGCCCTTAAATACGTAAATACAGCTTACATTTGATATACGAATATGGTCTCGTTTCGACGAAGCTCTCATATTTGAAAACCAATAAATAATCACACCATACAATTTGTGCCTAACTTATTGGCTACGAGATAAAGTTTGGTTTACATGACGCAAAAAATATTGTATCATTTTATTAAATGGATCAACTTTTATTTTGTTTGTTTTTATTTATTTTGTGTTGGATTATATACTATCAAAATTTCTCATATTATGTACTGTCGATCACCCAAGACTTCGTCCGCGTAAACTTCATAAAATAAACTGTTTATTTATTTAATTTTAAATAAGTTTTTGAAATGTTTAAATATATATTATTTAAGCATTTCAAAAACTTATTTAAAAACCTCTACAGTTTGTGTAAGGTATATGGTAGATGTAATTGAAATCGGTAAACTGTAAGAATGATGATGCCACTATTTTAATGAATTATATAACCACTGCTTTATAAAATTATTAATACTTGTAAATCTTATTTGTCTTTGTATTTATCTATTACATTCTCAATTTACATTATACAGCCATGATAATAAAACGTCAAGAATTACTATGATCATCTCTGATAGATGTAAAAATGGGATAGTTTTCCAAATTCCACATAGGCTAAGTTTTACCCATAGACAGAAATATTGAAAGTGTAAAGCTACATAAACTCATGTGAGCCCAGCTTCATCAGCTGCTCAATTATACTATAGAGAGATTCGCGGAGGTCGTTCTCTTTTAAACTGGTGCTCTGTAAGGATATGAAAATCAAAGATTGATACGATAATGTTGGAATTAAGCAATAACACTTACTCTTGCCGAAACGGTCAATTCGAACGAGATGCAACTCATAAAATTTTATATTTTAGTATTCTGTATGCTCTAGTTCATAGGAGCTAGCGAGATTCAACACGAGTATCAGTGCCATTCGTTAGGCATCTATACGAGTACATAAATTGACGAGCTTGGTGGCGTAGCGGTCAATGACGCGGCTTCGACACCAACGCTCGTGGGTTCGATTCCCACACAGGACAAACATTTGTGTGCATGAACATGTCTGTTTGTCTTAGTGTGGGTGTTTTTAAAAAAAATGTATTTAATGTATTTATTTGTATTTACAAAAAAAAATGTATTTACGTATGTTTATCAGTTGTCTAGTACCCATAACACAAGCTTCGCTTACAATATTTATTTATTTATAATTAAAATTGTATAAATTTATCGCACTCTTATTCTACAATAGAATGTATCTACAAGTTAGTGTAATTGTGATTTTGAGAAATCACAATTAGAGTAACGGAATCATACTTATTATCATAAACTGAAAAATAGAAATTAAAATTGTATTATTATAAGTCAATTAACTACATCACAATTTGTTATATTATGTACCATAGAAGAATACCTTAAGGCAGCGCAGATGTTGTAAATTCATACTCGTACAGTTTTATCGTTAGAGTCTTATAAGTATAATAAATGGTTTAATGTATTTTATTTCTATTAAGACTGATATGTCGCTTGCAAGGAAAGCCTTAGAAGAATGGGGTAGAAAATTAAAGATAATTACCTATTTTATTTCATAAACTTTCAGCTATAAATAGGTCAAAACACCGCACTGTGTCAATAAAACACTTACATTTTTAAACGACCTATATGTTTATGATAAATACGCAAGTTGCCGCTGAATACTTCCTTTCGCGATACTATGTTATTCCGCTTAACGCTTATGTCTTACACCATGTCATATAAAAGCCTAAAGCATGTCGTTCCCTGCTTTTATTATTACGCTACCAACCCTCTTATACAACGAATTAACTGTAATAAATGTTAACTTCGCCATAACGTTTAACGTCAACATTACAGAAGATAACCACAAGTTCGACATGACAAGGGAACCTACTATTTGTGCTGAAAAAATGCAATTTATAGTATGATAAGAAATCGAATGTCAATCTCGTTTACATTATGCATATATGGCAGGTTAAATCGTACACCGGCCAATGTTTGTATGACCTGCAAATATTTGCTGAAAGTCGGGTTTTTTATACTACGTCGGGTGGCAGACACGTATGCTACTTTACCATATTTCATTTTGCAACCATCATAGGCCGTGTGGTTTTCGGCAGACTAGAATAGAATGCTTTTTCTTTTTTTCTTGCCGTTTCTTGCCGTGGATGTCGTACAAGGCGACTAAGGGAAACATTATTAAATATCGATCAGGCCTCCCCAACCGTTTGGCCAGCGTGGGGAGTGTAGGCCAAATCCTCCTTCCGTCTAGGACGGACGAGAGAGGGTCGAGCTCCTGTAGTGGAGACTAAAATACAAATACAAATACAAATACAAATGCTTTATTCAGTAAATGAAAAGATATTTACATTATATCGTGGCCGGGGTCTCCTTTTAAGTATATTATTATAATACCTGTGTTAGAAGACCCCGCTCTTCCTTAGTAGAACAATTTATATTAAACTTTTTATATAATACTATTTGTTTTGATTTTTTTTTTTTAATGCTATTAATAAAATAAACAGAAATACATTTTTTTTTTCTTAGGGTTGCCAGTGACATTACGTTTAGTGTTTAGTGTTATTTAAGATATTCATGTATGCAGTTGCTCTAATTGTGAAGTGTGAATGCAACAGTGAGTATGAATCGTACGTGGTGAAGAATGTATTTGTATTGGATGTATATGTGAGTCATTGTGAGTGATGTAGGTATATCGTGTGCATTATGTTATATTATAGTGAACGAACATATAAGTATATATGATCGTTCATTCCTGGCATGTAATTTCCTCTTATTGTCGTTGTTCACCCCTGATCAGTGCTTCTGTTTCATCGTAGTTGATTGATTTTAGCCAGATAGTTAATGATTGTTTACATGAATGATGAGTTAAGGGGTAAATATTGAGAGTCTTATTTATGATATTGTATAGGTACGAAGATTGACATCCAAATTGTCTCCGAGCATAGGCAGTGTTTACAGGAGGTATTTGTGCTACTTTATGTTTTGTTCTTCTATTTAATATGTTTGGATTATATGTCAACTGTTTATGTTTCCTCAAAACTGAAAGCAATATGTATAATTTTCGAACAGTAAGTGCGCCGCAGATGGAATAAAGTTCTTCGGTGGGGAATCTAAAAGGTTTGAAATGTATTACTTTTAGCAATGATCTCTGAGCCCTTTCCAGTTCAATAAATTTGGTTTTAGTTGCTCCGCCCCATACCGGAATGCAGTACGTAAGAACAGATTGTGCTAACGAAACATAAATACGATTCAGTAATTTCTGACCTGCTATGTGTCTGAGCTCTTTGAAGACCCATATAAGTTTTCTGAGTCGAGTCATAATGAGGTCTGTGTGTGCGTGCCAGGATAGCCGCTGGTCGACAATGATGCCAAGATATTTTGTTTTGTCTAATCTTTGGAGTATAGTACATGAACAGTGTGAGTCGTTAATGTTAGAACAGTTATGGATCTTAATTTTCAGGTTTATATCTGGTTGTGATCTATTATAATTACTGAAACATATATAATTTGTTTTGTTTTTATTTAATGTTAATAAATTGTAATTCAACCATGTGGCTATCCTCACTAGACCCTTTTCAGTCACTTTCTGTACTGCACCCCATGTCTTAGCACTGAATACAATAGCTGTGTCGTCAGCATATGAAAACATTTGCCCCTGTTCAATTTGCATATTACAGAGGGCGTTTATGTAGATAAGGAACAGGGTCGGACCTAGCACACTTCCCTGTGGGACTCCGTATTTGATACTTGCGGGTTCACTTAAGCATTCGCCAATTTTCACACGCTGAGTACGATCCGTTAAGTAGTCTTTAAAAAGTAGTAGGGGGGTACCCCTTATACCTAGGTTCTCTAGTCTGTGCACCAGGATGGGGACAGAGACAGCATCGAAAGCTTTCTTGAGGTCTAAGAAAACTGTTAAACATTTGTTTCCTGCATCAATCTTGTTCACAATCAATGAAGTTAAGGCAATAACAGCATCTTCTGTTGAGAGTCCATGTCTGAAGCCAAACTGTGATTCGGAGATAAGGTTGAATTTTTTCAAATAATTTGTAAGACGTGAATTTATTAGCTTTTCTATTATCTTTGATAATGCTGGTAACACGGAGATGGGTCTGTAATTACTGGGATCATCTCTGTCTCCATCCTTGTGCACTGGTGTGATAATGGCTTGCTTAAGTGGTTTTGGAAAGATACCATCTCTAAAGCAAAGGTTGGCGAGGTGAGTCAAAACTGGGACAATAAATTTATGTGCCAACTTCAAAAACTGTGTAGGTATCCCATCCCAGCCAGCAGCACTACTAGATTTAAGATTCATTAACAGGTTGTAAACTTCTGTGTGATCAGTCTCAGTTAAAACAAAAGATGACACTTGGGAACTAAGTACTTCATTGCTGATTTGGTTTCGTATTGATTGTGAAGATTCTATATCTTTAGCTAATGTTTCACCAATTTTTGAGAAATAATTATTTATGTCGTTAATAGCTTCAATAGGATTTGGTTTTGTTTGTAGTAGGTCTAAATTTATGGTTTTATTTTTATTACGATAAGTTATGTTATTGATTGTTTGCCAAATTTTTCTAGGATTATTCTCATTTTTAGACAATTGTTCTCTGTTATATTTATGTTTCAGTTTTTTTATGAGATTATTACAAAAATTCCGGTAACGCCTATAAGTAACTTTAAGTATGATATTATTAGGATCTGTTCGTAACTTTTTTTGAATATTATTTCTATTATTTATACAGCGTAGAATGCCTAAAGTCATCCAAGGCTTTATGATACGATCTTTGCATGGAATACTTTTTGTCATTTTATTTTGTTCTAAACAGTGTTGGAATTCATCTACTAAGTGATGAGCTACTGTACTTGGGTTGTCGTGTAATAATAGATCGTCCAGATTCTTATTTTTAAGATCAAGTAAGGCTTTTTTAAAATGGACCTGATGATGATGATGAACCATCATAGGGCACGCCCGTACCCTATAGATGTATAGATGCTTGTTGTGTTGGCTGTGGTCGCGGGCGCTCGAGGGATATTTCATGTTGTGACCGTTTGCTGACGAACCCGGTGGCTAGCAATGGCTACTTTAAGTCCGAGGTCGCGAGTTCGATCCCCGTACAAGACAAACATTTGTGTGCATGAACATGACTTTTTGTCTTTACTGGGTGTTCTCTATGTATTATAAGTATGTATTTACAAAAAAAAAAAATATTTGACTACATTAATTTATCAGTTGTCTAATACCCATAGTACAAGCTTTGCGCTTAATTTGGGACTAGATGGCGCTGTGTAAATTGTCCAGAAATATTTATTTATACAGCACAGTACAGTAGTCACCGGACCGGACACATGTAGTAGCCTGTATGCTACTTTACAATACATATTTTATTTGGCAACCATCATAGGGCACAACTGTACCCTATAGATGCTTGTGGTGTTGGCAGCGGGGCCGGAGGCGCGCGAGTGATATTTCATGTTGTGATCGTTTATTGTGTATTGTGTTACGCTTCACATCAGGCGGGCCGTATGCTTGTCTACCATTCGCTGTAGTATAAAAAAGTAGGAGAGATTTTTACTTATTAATTAACAGTTGAACATTATAAAAAAAGTTGTAATCTCTATCGAGACTTCTTGAGCAAAACTTTTTGGTACGTCTAGGAAAACGTAAATTTTTGGAGGTACACCATAAATGAAAAAGCAGTTTTTATTTGGGTAACAATTTTTCGTCTGTCCGTCTATGTAGCATTATGAGATGACCTTATTTTTCCGAGGCACACACCTTGCGGAACACTGCTCTGGAGTATAGTCCTCTCCGTTGGAACAGTTGGCAAGGGAGGGATCAAGCAAAAACTTTTTGGGACCTGAATCCTTTGTAGGTCTCTCATATGGGGCAGTAATTGGGGCTAAAAATAGCAGGACAAAGTCTAGGCATCAGGCTGAATGGAAGGAAATGAGTGGAATGTTACACTCCAAGGAAACCATTGGCGAAGGTACAATGAATTGGTACAGACATGTACATAAATATGACAGAAAACGGATGCGTCTCATGCTTGGGGCACTATTGGACCATTATGACTGTCAAGGACACCTATGCAAAATGAGACGTGTTGATAGCCCAGAGTGCAGAACATGCAAAGGGTCTAACGAGTCCATTAAACACTTGATGTGTCAATGTCACGCCCTAGCCGGCAAATGAATGGAAATCGTAGGAAAGGCATACCTGGACCTGGAGGACTACAGACTCTTCCCAATAAGCGGCATACTGAAGTACATGAAACATGTCTCCAGACAGTCAGGGGAGAGTGCCAAAAAGGATTAGGGAGAGCACAAAAGATCCATGAGGGTCGACGTGTCACCGGTGTTTCAGCACTGGACCCACCCTAAGATAAGATAAGATAGTCTTCTCAAAGACATGAAATGAAAATATTTATCCAGCTATTGGACCCTTGTGGGCACTTAGACACGTCTTACACTTTTATAAATTTTGGTGTTGACATTGGCGAAGAATAATTGCTCAAAGAAACTTGCAAATATCGTTTTTTTTTTTAAATATTCATATAATACAGGAGACCGATGGCGTTGCCAATCGATCACGCAAGTCAAGCAACGTCCACTGGAGCCTGTCCATGTCCATGGATGGGTAAATTTATTTCGAGCTCCTCCGTGCTTCGGAGGACACGTTAAGCCATCGGTGTCGGCTATTGTCGTTTCATGACAGTCGTTAAGCCAAGCCAACCCGCAGTTAAGCAGCGCGGTGAAGTATGATCTAAACCGCTTCTTATTGAGGGGAGACTCGTATCCCACCAGTGGGATGAACATTAGTTGACGACAGATACTACAACAACGACAACTATTACAATTAAATTTTAATTTAATATGTATTTTACTTTGTAATTTTCTTTAATACATTTCGTAATTAATATAATAATATCAAGTAGGTATTTGATTTAGATGCCAAGCGAATATCGTATTTATAAACAACTTTTAAATTCAACGCTATCGAACAAACCTAGATAAACATTTCCTACAACACTTTTTGCAATATCGTATGAAAATGCATGGATCCGTATAAGGCTGGCATTCTATCGCATAAAAAGGGCAGCCCCCCACGAAGCGTGCCTGCACACGGCACGCCAGTTGCTTTATATAACGACATATCATGCTATTTGTCACAGATGTTATGTGCTCCCTTCTGATCTCAATTATACAAGGTGAGTCCATTATAAATTCGAATGTTAACCAGTGTACAAGTAGAGAAGGAAACATTTAAAGTTGATCTGAGTAGCTTCCTCATACATTAAGTATGGAAGGTTCTTATATTATATACTACATCACTCATCAGGAGATCAGCAACACTAAGGGGTCGCCTATCCGTTACCAGACTATACTTTCTTTCTCTACATCAATCAGGTCATTTTAGTCTCCACTACAGGAGCACAACCCTCTCTCGTCCGTCCAGAAGGAGGATTTGGCCTACACTCCCCGCGCAGGCCAGACGGGTCGGGGAGGCCTGATCGATGTTTTATAATGTATTTCCCTTAGTCGTCTTGTACAACATCCACGGGAAAAAAGTGATTCTATTCTAGTCTGCCGGAAACCACACAGCCAATATGTATAATACATGCATAATATAGGAGAGAAACACTGATAATTTTAGAGGTTTCTAATGTTACTCGTATGTCGTAAGTAAACACATTTTTTTTGCGCTTACATTGCAAACGCTGGCTGAACCCTACGAGATAGATCAAAATAATGTAGTACAGTATTGTTCACCTTAAAATGTTCTACAAAGAAGTACGATTCGAAAATGATATAATGTCTACCTCTTAGGGATAACCCACAATAACGTTTTTTATCATTTACTTTTTACGAGAAATAATGGCTTATTTACGACGCGATTTTAAGCAATACAGCATTAATCCTTATCCAGTTAAGTGCTTAAAAACTATGTACAAATTATACCTAATTCCTCCGCATCACTGTCAAAAGGATGCAAGCCGCTTCCAACCGGTCTTATTGGAGATCTAGAGGGAAGGCCTATGTCCAGCAGTGGACTTGCAATGGCTGAGATGATGATGATGACTGTCAAAAGGCATCGTGCCCAGAAGGCTTGTAGCGTTGTCACGTTGAATGGCAATGCTTATAAGTTGTGCCAAAATTTTTTTGCCTTTTAAGGCAGAAAAATATTTGTATCCTTATCTTCAATCATTAAGAAAAAAGCCACAATAATATTTGTATCGATATCATTGATAATTAATGATCGAAGTTCGATACGTAAATCGAACTCCAAACGACAATGACATAAAACTAACGGACTGTTCAATTTATGTCAGCTGTTTTAGAAGCCGTGAGAATTATTCCTTCGTGTTTCGTTGTGTCATAGTACAAATATATAAGTAAGGTAACTTCATACAAACGCACCGAGCGTGGTTTGTATGTGAGCGCGCCCGTACGTATGGCCGTCGCACGCACATACTGACAACATTTAGGGAGGTTAAATGGACCGCCAGTCAAGGCTGCGCCGTACGCAAAACCGCCCGCTCTCACACAAGATTCGCGCCTGCTGCGCTGACGTTCGTTAACAATTTTAACATAGAGGTACCTATCTACGTCGTATATAACTGCACGTATAAGATGGCTACAAAGTCGACTAGCCATAAAACATATTGCAGTGTTCATGGATGTCTCAACAGCAATTTGTCAAATCCAAAATTATCTTTCTTCACACTACCTTCCGAACAAGAACGGTGAGTACCTATGTGATCTATTACTACCTATATCATACGTAGCTACATACATACATAATTTTATGTTAGCTATTTACCAGTACCTATCGAAATTGCTTAGTTGGCAAATAGTTCTGGTCCAGATTTGATGTAAAGTTATCTCATTCCTACCTATTTATGTAGATCACTTGAATCCTTGATTTCATTTGATTATGTATAACGTAGGCACAGGAATAAACGTAGGTTTAAATTTATAAATTAGGTAGTAACATCGTAACGACCGTTGAAAAAATAAAACGTACTTACCTATATACACCGGGAGCCAGACTTTTGTTAACAAAGATAAGATTTATAAATAAAATCGTAATTTGTGTTTCTATGTGTACAACGATTTGCTTGCTTTGTCCTGGCCCCACGGCTCATTAATGTATTGAGTGAGAACTTTCAAGCTTAGCAACCAGGAGGTGTTAGGTTTCAGTGCCGATAGTGAGCCGCTGTGTACATGTTTACGAGTATGTTAACGTAATTTGAGCCAGTAGGAGCCATGAGCTCGCTACTGGAACTCTTCAGTGGCTAATAGTTAACCCCTCGAGTTTGGGCTCATTAGATTGCTCTTGATGAAGCCTTTTCATTACACTTGGTAACGAGGGTCTGATGATGGAGCAGGACGGAAAACAGTGGAACTCCTGCATTACTGATAGGAAAAATATTCTGTTTGAACTCATATGATCTTCCTGACGAGACCCATTCGTTACACTCGATGACGATGAATCTTTGGGAACTCAGTCACCCAATTAGATAAATAAAAAAACATCATTGACGAGCTTGGTGGCGTAGCGGTCAATGACGCGGCTTCGACACCAACGCTCGTGGGTTCGATTCCCACATAGGACAAACATTTGTGTGCATGAACATGTCTGTTTGTCTTAGTCTGGGTGTTTTCTATGTATCATAAGTATGTATTTACAAAAAAAACCGGACAAGTGCGAGTCGGACTCGCCCACCGAGGGTTCCGTAGGTACGTAGTATCATTATTAAATTTGATATTTTTCATTATAAATAAGAAATAATGCGTCGAAAAAAATAAATAAAATATATTTTGCGATGTGTACATCAAGCCCTTTCATATTTGTCCATTTGAACTAGTAGGTTCAATTTGAAATTTCGACACACTATAAAAAATATAGACCCCCTATTTTTTAAGATCTATTTACAAATATATAGTTTTGAGATTTATTCCTGTACTTGTTTGTAGTCTATAACGATGTTACTTGACAAATTTCATAGTTCTAGGTCAACGGGAAGTACCCTATAGGTTTTGATTCCCTTGAGTGTGTCGAAATATGCGTTTTTTGCTGAATAAACGGCCGTAACTTTTTGCTACGTAAACTTAGCAGTTTGATTTTTTTTTAACTTCATGGGACCGTAGACCTGAGTATACAGTTCAAATTTCAGCTTGATACCTCCACGCATTCTCGACATAGAAATTCTTGACAGACAGACAGACAGACAGACAGACAGACAGACAGACAGACAGACAGACAGACAGACAGACGGACAACAAAGTGATCTTATAAGGGTTCCGTTTTTTCCTTTTGAGGTTCGGAACCCTAAAAAAATGTATTTACGTATGTTTATCAGTGGTCTAGTACCCATAACACAAGCTTCGCTTACTTTGGGGCTAGATGGCGCTGTGTAATTTGTCTGACAATATTTATTTATTTATTATTATCATTCTGGTGATGTTGATGTTCTATATGTAGGTGTTTTTTGGCGTTCCGTACCCAAAGGGTAAAAAAGAACCCTATCACTAAGGCTCCGCTGTCCGTCCGTCCGTCCGTCCGTCGGTCCGTCTGTCACCAGGCTGTATCTCATAAACCGCGAAAGTTAGACAGTTAAAATTTTCACAGGTGATGTATTTCTTTTGCCGCTATAACAACAAATACTAAGAAATCTGAAGAAAATAAATATTTAAGGGGGCTCCCATACAACAAACGTATTTCTTTTTGCTCGCTTTTGCTCCCAATTTATAATGGCAATAGGTAGACGCTTGAAATACTTACATAATATTTAGTTATATATTCACGTTAAAAATAATATAATTATTTAAGGGGGGCTCCCATAAAACAAACATGATTGTTTGTCGTTTTTGGCACGGAACCCTTCGTGACCGAGTCCGAC
Source organism: Hypsopygia costalis (assembly GCA_937001555.2). Lineage (NCBI taxonomy): Eukaryota > Metazoa > Arthropoda > Insecta > Lepidoptera > Pyralidae > Hypsopygia > Hypsopygia costalis. The sequence continues at coordinate 2,692,012 of OW443340.2, read as the reverse complement.
TCGCATTTGGCCGGTTTCTTGTTACAGATCCCTAATACTTACTCTACTTAATTTTGTATTTTCTACCTTACTCGTACTTATTTTTTTATATAGAGATTGACTAAGTATTTTTGACGGTTGAATAAACTATTAAACGACAGCCCTACGTGTTTAGGCTATTATCCTCCGCTCGGGGCTTGAGTTGTCTTACTTATATATTTGTACTATGGTTGTGTCCAGATTAGGCGGAATCGCGCCAATCGGCCGATATCTCTCCCTCCGTTTATGATAGCATGTCTATGATTTATATAATACTAGCTGTTACCTGCGACTTCTGCTGTATTCAATTTTGGTATTAAAAAATCTATTCAATTCGTATTTTACAGTAATATGGGAATAATGACTGTAGTATTGCAAGCATTTACAGACTACACTCCAAGGAAATCCTTACCCACTTAGATGGCAGAAGTGACCTTGTTTATTTATTGTTTTCGCATTTGTTTCGCATTGCTATATTTTTTTTATTACAAAATTGTTCAAACCGTTAAAGAGGGTCAGGATTCAATTTCGTTTGTATACAGGATATACCTGTCAAGCTATTTATTTGCCAAATTATTGCTAACATAATATATATTGTCATTGTATGTGTTTTTTTTCACATACTCATCTTCATATTTATGTTCTAACGCGAAAAACGAAAGGTATAAAGTGATTTTAATATTAATCGTGGTTTACTCAATGATGTTATAAATACTATAGATGAGGCATACCCATACTAAACTGCATCTGAAAATAGTTCCCGTCGCGGGAAGATCTACGACTATCGCTATCCTTATCACGTCGACGCTGCAATGTACTTGCTATCTCTTTCCCTCGCTGAGTTCGTAATCGGCGCAATGGCGTCTATTTTTTTTCAATCAATTGTCACAAAAGTCAGCTTCGTCGGTTTCCTTGTGCGAACTAATTGCGAGGTAAGACAGTTGGCCTTTGGCATATCTGTAGTATTTATAACATTATTATTATCGAATTTACTTTTTGATATACATACATATAGATAAATAAATAAATAATAAATATAAATATTCCTGTAAAAATTACACACGGCCATCTTGTCCCAAACTACGCAAAGATTGTATTATTTTTTGTAAATACATACATATATTTATAATAAAATAAATAAATATTTCTGGACAATTTACACAGAGGCGTAATGCTTGTGTTATGGGTACTAGACAACTGATAAATGTATTTAAATACATTTTTTTGTAAATATATACTTATAATAGAAAACACCCAGACCAAGACAAACAAACATGTTCATGCACACAAATGTTTGACTTGTGCGGGAATCGAACCCACGACCTCGGAGTCAAAGTGGCCATTGCTAACCGTTCGACCACCGAGCTAGTCATTACATTGACAACACCCAGATCAAGACAAACAGATTCATATATTCATGCACACAAAATATTTATCTTGTGCGGGGATCGAACCCGCTACCGAGCGATAGATAAAATGAAACGTCGGAGTAATCTATGGAATGGCTAATCTGATTTTAATTATTTTTGTTGGAAGGTAAAGGTTTTTTTAAGGCTTTACATACATTTAGCCAATTTTTACTACCGTAATGTTCGCCTAAGGCCCGTCTATCTTCTTCTATCTATATATATAAAAGAGTAAATCACTCACTCATCACGAAATCTCAGAAACTACAAGTGCTAGGAGTCTCAAATTTTGCAAGGAGGTTCCTTTTAGGACGTAGGTGCTCACTAAGACGGGAATTTGGAAAATTCAACCCCTAAGGGGGTGAAACGGGGGTCCAAAGTTTGTATGGGGAACCAAGATTAGTTGGACTATTTTATACGAAACTTTACATGAGCACTTCTTTAGATAAATGAGTAAACACGTGTTTCAGGATTTTTCAAAATTCAACCCCTAAAGGGGTGAAATGAGGTGCAAACGTCTGAAAATCGTTATGGGTATTGTTTTTATGGTTTATCGGGTCGCTGATTCCGAAAACAACAGCTATTTTATAATCTAACATAACTGACGTGACACAAGAATACTCCTGTGGGGGTGCGATGGGGTTGAAATGTCATAATATCAATATGGGTGTTGATTCTATGGTTTTCTGAGACGTCAATTACGAAAATGGCATCGATTTGAAAACGTTGACACGAAATTTCCATCTCGGTATAAAAATCCAAGATTTGGAATACCCTGATGCAGAACCATAAAGGTTCAGCTAAACTATAAGAAATATAAAAATGACGCCTTAGCAAAAGTTGTTCAGCCTGATGAGTATTTTTTATTGAGGTATAAAAATCCAATATTTGGAACACCTGATGCAGATCCATGATGGTTCCGGTAAACTATAAGAAATAAAAAATTGACGCCTTAGCAAAAGTTGTTCAGCCTGATGAGTATTTTTTGTTGAGGTATAAAAATCCAAGATTTGGCACACGTGATGCAGAATCATAATGGTTCAGCTAAACTATAAAAAATATAAAAATGACGCCTTAGCAAAAGTTGTTCAGCCTGATGAGCATTTTTTGGTGAGGTATATAAATCCAAGATTTGGAACACCTGATGCAGGATCATAATAGTTACGGTAAACTATAAGAAATATAAAATTGACGCCTTTGCAAAAGTTGTTCAACTTGAAGAGTATTTTTTGTTGAGGTATAAAAATCCTAGAATTGGAACACCTGATGCAGAACCATAATGGTTCAGCTAAACTATAAGAAATATAAAAATGACGCCTTAGCAAAAGTTGTTCACCGTGATGAGTATTTTTTATTGAGGTACAAAAATCCAATATTTGGAACACCTGATGCAGAACAAAGCTAAATTTATTTGCATAAACAACATGGTGTATACAATAAATTATAGTTTAAAAAAATAACTAAATAACACGCTATAATAGCAAATAGAACTAAAAAAGCTACTTAAAAAAACAATAAATGTTTTAACAAAATATTGCTACCTTTAACTAACTTTTATGCTTACCTGCTACAAGTTAGACGCAATCGTTTTATTTATTTACAAAGATAACGTGGTCTATTTAGTCAGTTTATTATAGACGTGTACGCTAAAATTGAAATGGAACGATTGGTATATATTCGCACAAACCAGAAGAATGCGTGCATTTGTGGGACGCTATGTAGCAAGATTTTGTGATGCAAAGTTTTTTAAACAACGAGGGGAAACTGTTTTTCTTAGATGCTTCAGGAAGGACTAGAAAAACATACCTGACGAGAGTTTTTATACAATCATCACTGAAATCAGGCGCCAAAATAATATCTCACAGCAGCATCGCCAGGTATTGCAGCCATATATTACTTCTAGGCGGAATGACGCAAATACAATGTTCAATATTATACTCGATTTATACAGAACGAAAACACCGACATGCTTTGTGACACGAAAATGTTTCAGGATTGCTGTCTAATCGTTTCAGATGAATGCGAAAAACAAACAATAAGGCAGTAGAAGCTGTAGATAGAACTTTACGTGCCCAAGAGTTTTCAAAAATATTATTAAAATTTGGGGAAGATCTCCTTCCTGAAGTAAAGTAAATATAAGAATATGTATAATTGAAGCTGAGATTCTCACTGGGAGTGGTGCCGATGAAACTGTATTTCGACGGTACTTAGGTATAAAGCGACATGTCATTTCAGACATGTCTGCTTATACTACGATATAGTAATTAAAGAATATTATTATTGGATAAATGAGTTAATTTCTTACTTTTTGATTATATACAATCAATACAATAAAAAAGAAAATGTTTTTTACGGGCAATCTATAGCAATTTATGCAATAAAAAAAAATGCCATTTTTGACATGTCGCTTTATACGTAGGGACCGTCGATTTATTCCGCGTATACAACTCTTCCTTCTTACGGCCGTGTGGTTTCCGGCAGCTAGAATAGAGACACTCCGTCTCTTCCCGTGGATGTCGTACAAGGCGACTATGGGAATAGTTTTTGTCCCAGAAATTACCTAATATTGTTGTTTATTGTACCTGTAGGGCGGTTCTATGTTCGACTGTATGTATTTATTTAAATTCAATGATTTCTCCGTAAATTGTACAGCAATTTTAATAATTCTTATTCGTTTGAGAGGGACACTCTCCAGGTGGTCCCATATTAAAATGAATGTTGCTAAGCGCAAAACTAGAGAACGGCTCGACCAATTCTGCTAATTTTTAATTTAATATTTTCGTTAAGGTATAAGGAAGGTTCTTATGTAATAGAAATTGCGAGGAAAAGAAAACAACACTTTCTATCCGTGCGAAGCCGGGGCGGGCAGCTAGTACATATATATAATGTCACTGTGTGTGTGCTAGTTAATTATTAAAGTCCCGTATAGAAAAAGAAACTGTCAAACAAATATTTATTTTTACAAACAGACAGACAACTGTATCAATTCCTTTGTAGTATGTATGGCGCCGGCTCACGAACGGCGTGCTCGATATTCACGACACAGTGCTTATAAAGTCCTGACGATTTAAGGATGGGTCGCCACTCCGTGACTGTCAGGGTTTTAATATCGGGCACTGTTTTGTTTTTAGGCGACCAAAGATCGAATTTTCTTTTTATATATTAGGTATTATTTTGATATATTAGGAAAGTTGATTCAAAGTTGCAATGGGGCCCTCATATAACGAAACTAGCTCGCAGACTCAGTTCCGCAGCTTATGCGGTTAGGAGAATAAGACAGATAGCGGACGAGACAACTGCTAGGCTCGTTTATTTTAGTTATTTCCATAGCATTATGTCATATGGCATATTGCTTTGGGGTAAAGCAGCTGACATTGATAAAATTTTTGTATTACAAAAGAGAGCCATTAGATCAATTTACAATTTGGGTTCTAGGGATTCACTCCGTGAGTTATTTAAGGAGATAAACATCCTCACTGTCGCTTCTCAATATATTTATGTAAATATTATGTACGTCCGTAAAAATATTTCGAATTTTACAAAAGTATGTGATATAACTAATGTCAACTTGCGGAACAAAAACAAATTGGTTATTCCAAAACATAGACTGGGGAAGGTCAATAATTCGTTTGTCGTAAACTGCATCCGCTACTACAATAAGTTGCCGGAATCGGTCCTGATTTTACCCGACACTAAATTCAAACAGCTTATTAAGACCACCTTATGTAAAAAGGCTTACTACAGGACCGACGATTACCTTAATGATAAAAATGTATGGCAAATTCTCGGCACAGGATGTGAAGCACAGGCGTCTTATCTTTACAAGTAGTATTGTGGATATACATATTTAGACTTTATACAATATGTATATACACTCTATACTATGATTTTTTATTTTTTTTTACTATTTTATTTTACTTATTTTTTTATTTTTTATTTTCTCTCTTATTTTGGTTGACATACCATTTTTTTATTGTACATTGACATTCTTTTTATTGTATTATGATAATATTGTATGGCTATTTAAAAAAAAAGACCTATATTGACAGAGTTTCTTTCGGCATTTCTTCTCGTCAATGGTCATTCCGAAATGCTGGTAGATAAAAAATATACCTAATTGTAAAAGACGTGTCTAAGTGCCCGCGAGGGCCCACAGAATAAAGAATTTTGACTTTGACTTGACTTTGACTTTGAGTCTCGTAGTCCAGGGTAAAGTTGAAGGCACTAGACCGCGTGGTAGGTCACCCATGAGATGGACGGACCAGATTAAGGCCGCAACTGAGTGTTAGGTTCGAGAATGCACCAGGAAAGCTGCAGTCCACGATGAATGGCGCTGTATTGTCAAAATGATCACTCAGCGTGATTCACAATGATGACCACGACCACTCTGGCAAGAGTGTACCGACTAGGTAGGAAGCAGGATATTAGGTACTAGCTTGTGTCTGCGGCTTTGCCCACGTGACAATCGGCTACTGCGCACGCTTTTGGTTATCCTTTGGGAACAGCATTTTTCCGAAAAAAAGGTTATTAATGACGACCTCGACGAGGTTCGATCCCCGCACAGACAAACATTTGTGTGCATGAACATGACTGTTTGTCTTGGTTTGTTTTGCTTAATTTGGTACTAGATGATAGTGTGTAACCTGCACACATGGTGCACCCTGCAGATTGATAAGGCTCTAGAAAAGGAGACGTAGGGCAGCGTATAAGCGGCTTAGGAGAAATACATTCACCTCACCGAAGACAAACAACAAGGCAGCGTATCCAAGAAACCTAGGGGATTGTTGTGTTCCTGCGAGTGAAAGAGGTTGCCATAAAGGAAGGAGTTGCTGCAATGACATCAATGGTGGTGGTGCGCTAGTGAAGATGAGAGACTGATATTATGTTTGATTTCAGACATGTGATACTGCTTATTAAAATTTCATCACCATCATCTTCATCAGGTTATTTTAGTCTCCACTACAGGAGCACGACCCTCTCTCGTCCGTCCCAGACAGATGGAGGATTTGGCCTACACTCCCCACGCTGGCCAGATAGCCTGATCGATGTTTTATAATGTATTTCCCTTTAGTCGCCTTGTACGACATCCACGGGAAGAAAAAATATTAAAACTTATTATTTAAATAGGGGAGCCCTTGGTGCTAAATCGGGATTTACTCGAGCGTCATAGAGACCTATTGGATTGCGAAGCTTAGATGATAAGGAGAAAAAAATGTCATATAATATATACCTTTTCATCGGTGGGGGAAGCGGCTATAGACTTTCAAAAATGTAAAAAAAACTATTGCATGGATACATACTCGAGCGCGTCAGATATTGATAGCATCCATGCGCATACGTATTTTTGGAAATGTACGTATGTTAATCTGACTGTTTCCATGATGTGGGTGGCCGTACGTAAGGGTTCAAAATGAACAAAAAAAAATTTTTTTTCGAGCGCGTCAGATTTTTTAAGGGGATGTTAAGTGAACCTAAAAAAAAGCTCGTATATCGATTTGGATGTGACGCAAACTCTCGGCCATTATTAGAATGTGCAAAAAAATTCGCCATTTTGAAATACTCGTGTATGCTTTTTTAAGTAGAATACTTGCTTGTCATCATCATCATCATCAGCCTCATTTTTTTTTTTTGCGTATTTTTTTTAATTATCATCGTCATCGGTAGAATCATCATCTTCCTCCTCTGTCTCGATTTCATTAAAATATTTAACGATTTTTTTTTATGAATAACGTTTTTTTTTAATTATTGGAAAAAACAATATACCTAATTCTGGAGTATCCTCAAGAATATCCGGTGTTATGACTACATCTTCATCATCATCTACGGAGAGGTGAATACAGGCATCACGTAGCTGCACGCTTTAATCTTTATCGATAAATTTTTCTTACTTCGGCTTATGGAAATCGTCAGATTATATATTTTTCGTAAACCTTGAATTATTCCCTTCAAAATAAAAAAAAAGTTAGCCACGCTCGAGAATGTCCACTTGACGTTTTTTTTTTACAACTTTGTAGCCCTCTCCTTTTTTTACGTCACTTTGAAATTGTCAGATTAGTGGAATATACACGTTTTAGCACGTAACTAACTCACCCTATCTTAATCTGACGCGCTCGAGAATCACAGATGATCAATTTTTTTTTACTAATCTGATCCTTTATCCTGGACGGGCGGCCATATATATGGGGCTCATATTTGGTGGAGGCATTTAATCGAATACAAGGTATCTCCCTGTATGTTAATCTGCCGCGCTTTAGTAACTCCCGAAATCCCCCTCTTGGGCTCCCCTACAATATTCCTGAACAAATTACACACGGCCGTCTAGTCGCAAACTAAGCAAAGCTTGTACTATGGGTACTAGATAACTGATATAATACTTAATTATATTTGTTTTCGTAAATACATACATAGAAAACACCCAGACCAAGACAAACAGACATGTTCACGCACACAAATATTTTGTCTTGTGCGGGGCTCGAACCTGCGACCTCGGAGTCACTGGCCATTGCTAACTATTCGACCACCGAGCTCGTCATAAAGACAATATTTGTAGCACTATGTTTATTAAAATAACGTATTAAGTTAGTACAGCGGGTAGATACAGACTGATGATGTTTTTTTTTAATATGAGAGAGGGGCAAACGTGCATGTGGGTTTTTTCTTATGTGAGAGGGGGGCAAACGATCATGTGGGTCACCTGGTGGAAAGCAATCACCACCGCCCATGGAGACCAGCGACACCAAGGGGTCGCCGATCCGTTGCCAGCCTTTTAAGGAAAATGAAAACTCTGTTCTTGAAGGCATCCATGTCGTAGTTGTTCGTAAATACCGCTGAGGGAAGTTGATTCCACAATTTCACCGTTCGTGGTATAAAATGCCTTAGGAATTTATGGCGAATTGTACGATAGTGGAATTCAGCGGCAGGTATAAAATCAAAAAGCTCATCCGAGCACTCCCGTGATATAATATATGATGATGATGATTAAGTTAGTAAGTTATATACAAGCCTACAATAAATATGAGCATCAATTGCAAACTAATACAGATTTACCATCAGGATGTTTTACATTTCCAATGGCTTTGTGATAGAAAAACTATGTTCCCATCTTCAAACGAACCGGCCACCAAGCTAGCTGACAACCATTAGTCTATTACCTCCAAGTATAGGAGCCGAGCAATGGGAACTTCCTTTGCTCGAGATTGTTGGCATAGTAAATAATATAAAACAGTAGGTTAACATTACATGACACTGTACATACGCATGATTTTGAATATGTACAGTTACAGTAATTGAAAGACGAAAAGAAATAGTCGATACTGTTGATTGTTGGCACTTGGTGGAACATTATTATCATAATGTTATAATAAAGTTAGCTCACTAAAGTGTTCAAACTGGTGGTGGTGCCGTGTGGCGGGTCGACGCGTTCCCAATAAAGTGGTTGAACGCGGCGATGGCTGCCCCATGCATCAACTCGTGAACGGGTGCTGCCAGAGGGGACTGGTCTGAGTGGGGTTCAAACTCACGAGTTATGTAGTGCAATTTTTAATAGGTAGATGGCGTCACACTGCGACTTCACAGCAGTAAATATAAAATACAATAGGTTTATATAGAAAATGAAACAACTTGAGAGAGTTACACAGCTATTGCATGCTACCTACAATACATACTAAAACATTCCAGCTACATGACAGTTTCTAAGTTAAGCCGGAATCACTTCTCTTCTTCTTCGTTACGCTCTTGAGAGAGCAGTCGTGGTCGTCACGAGGGAGGATTCGGGGTTGTAGTTACTCGCCTCACAATACCCCACCATCTCGTCCGATTTGAGGCACTTCTGGTGCACTCATGCAGTGGGCCGCCCACGGTAGATTTTATCTGGTTGTTCCACCGCATGGGAGTTCTGCCGCGGGGTCTTGTATCCTCGACTCTACTCTGAACCTCCAGGCGTTCGATGGAGTCACCTTCGCGTCTTGAGACGTGGCCGGAGTCACTACATGAACAATATTGTTATTTACCGATATTGTCTACACAAACTTGAATTACTGCGTCATATTTATTTATTGTTACCAAACTAAGCGCCATGGTACAATGAGAGTAAAAAACATACAGATTGAACTTCCGCGGAGTGGAATAAATGCATAATTAATTGGCGGTACAAATGAAACGAAACACAAATAAATACACACGTAACTGGTAATTGTGTTTTAATTAAAAGGTGTTCAAATTATAACATTTGGATATTACAAAATATTCATGAAAATATTAAAACTTAAAAAACCCTCTAGTTAGTAAGCAGATTATACCTCATTTAAAAAAAAAAAAAAAAAACGAAAGGGACCACGCGACTAAAGTAAAACTTCTTTAGCTCTACTAACTCCATCTCAACTTCCGTTCGCCGTAACGCTCTCGTCACGCATTCTCCAGCTTACACGCTATGTCAAACGTGCGTAAAATAGTTTTACTTCAAAAATTAAATCTCTGAGACAGAGAAGAAATGGCATTTCTGCCATATCATAAAATTCTAATTACCATTTATCGATAACCCGTTACTTGAAACCTGCCTCAACCGCCGAAGCTGAAGATGATTACCGTCGGCTTTTTTGATTCCATATATTGGCCTTAGGTTAAAGTTTTTGACAAACATCTTCAGCTTAGTCTTAGCTTTAGGATTTCTACCAGCTAAGCTAAACATAATTCATCATCAGGTCCATTTTAGTCTCCACTACAGGAGCACGACCCTCTCTCGTCCGTCATAGACGGAAGGAGGATTTGGCCTACACTCCCCACGCTGGCCAGACGGGTTGGGGAGGCCTGATCGATATTTGATAATGTATTTCGCTTAGTCGCCTTGTACGACATCCGCGGGAAGAAACGGAGATTCTATTCTAGTCTGCCGGAAACCACACGGCGAACATAATTAGCAACAAGTAGTATCATTACCATTATCATAACCAGTAGTATCATTTTCTAATTTAAAAATTCAGATGGTTATCGGCTGCAGCTTCGGCGGTAGGCCCCCTGTACGATGAGTCCAAACTCGATACTTGTCTAATGTATTGTAAGTGGATGAATAGTTACGTAATTTGGTCTACATGCTTAAAATCACCACAGGCATGACCATTTATTTATTTATATATTTAACTCTTTATTGACCACAATAAGACCAATGGTACAAAAGACGGACTTAATGCTAAAAGCATTCTCTACCAGTCAACCTTCGGGAAGTGCAGACATCCACGAATGCGGTTTACCATATGACCATAGACTCATGTAACATGAAAAAGGTTACTGATCCGACGCCAGCAGGCCTTTTTCGGGGAATATAGGCTCTTTTCTTGAACACTCCCAAGTTGAAGACTCCCAAGTCGTATTTGTTCGTAAATACAGAAGTTAAGAGTTAACTCCACGACTTCACCGTACCACTTTTATTTTTCTGAGGCATGTTAGAGGGGGACAAACGAGCATGTGGGTCACCTGATGGAAAGCAATCACCATCGCCTATGGACATCAGCGACACCAAGGGAACGCCGATCCGTCGGCAACCTATACTCCTTCGTTCCTTTCTGGTCACCTCACTCACTCGCAGGAATGCAATAACCCTCGAGGGAATTGTTATCTGGCTGTGGTATTCTATGAGGTGGAGATACTTCCCCAGTCAGGCAGTTAAAAAAATAATAAATAAATAAATATTCCTGGACAATTAACACAGCGCCATCTAGTCCCAAATTAAGCGAAAAGCTTGTACTATGGGTACTAGACAACTGGTATAATACTTAAATACTTTTTTTTGTTGTAAATATATACATATAATACATAGAAAACGCCCAGACAAACTGACATGTTCATGCACAAAAATGTTTGTCTTATGCGGGGATCGAACCCGCGACCTCGGAGTCAAAGTGGCCATTGATAACCATTCGACCACCGAGCTCGTCATAAGTTAAAAAAATACGCTATGGACCCTATGCACTAGGTACCTCTCTTTACGCCCGGCGCGAGTAAAAAAGCGGGACGTCCCGCTAAAATGGACGTTTGACGACGCTGATGGATAGAATGAAAATGCATTTCAAAGAATTCGTTTTAGTATTATAATATGAACACGAACAGAAGCGATAATTACTTTCATTCCGTGATCATTTATTATTAATTCGTTGAATGATCATTAATCATTAAATGGAGCATTACGGAAGCTTCTGATACAAATTTCTTGCATCAGTAATCCATCATCAGTGGTTTTTAATTGAATCTCGAGTCATTATTTCTTAAGTCGAGCGTCATTTGATTAGTTCTATATCTATATACCTATACTTATATAAAATAAGTGTCTGTCTGTATTATTAAAGTAACTGTTCTACTATGTTCTGAGTATTATTTGCATGACATTAAAACATGCGCAACATTATTCGGTTATAAAATAGCTGTTCTGTATAATGTAATTTCCTTTATTGCATAATTGGGATGCAAGTCCTCGATCGCTCTAAAGTCGCCTATACACGTTGGCCGAGCCTTGCCGAGTGATGACCAACGCCAACATGTAGACAGCTTATTTGCTTTGCCTTGTCAAAATGGGGTTTTTTAAGAATGGTGTATAGGCAAATGACATTGGAACCGTTTATAATATTCTGACTGCAAAGACCTCGAGAGAGATGCGGAAAACGGAGGATCTTTCTTATTCTGTGGTCGAATGTTCAGATTCTTAGAAATATATTTTGTAGTGTCTCCGAGAAAACATATGCCCATGTTTCATAATTAGACAATAAGTAAGGTATTGTTCTATGAATAGTTCACATCCACCGACCCAATCGAAGGAAATTCGAATTTGAAAAACTTCGGGGTATTTAATTATTTTCAATATTTCATGATTTTTTTCAATATTAGCTTAGCATATTGGCTCCGCCTCGCCTGATGGTAAGCGAAAAGAGGAGCCCCAATCGCATCGGCAACAGACAAGACACCTTGATGTCTTGTCAGTTGACGCTGCCATGCTGGACTACAAGACGCTTCTTCACGAAGGATCCCATATTGTTTCAATGAGGAAATACATATGCCGGCAACGCGTTCCACTTTTAAATGGTGCGACATATATATAGGAGTTGCCAAACTTTTTAGTACGCGAAGGAGTGATCTCAACGGTGAATTTGTGATATCGCGAATGTTTAGTCAATGATGTTATAAATACTATAGATATGGTATTCCTTAGTAATAAAGGTAGAGATATAACATAAAAACTGGTGGTGGTGTCGTATGGCGGGTCGCCGCATTCCCAATAAAATGGTTGAATGCGGTGATGGCTGCCCCATGCATCAACTCGTGAACGGGTGCTGCCAGAGGGGACTGGTCTGCCCTGGCTGTCATGATTGCAATAGGAGGATTTATGTTATATAGTAATAGATAATAATATAACTATTAGCATAATTGCGACGTGCAATTTATTAATTGTAAGAATATTATAAGATAAAAATAGAACATTGTTATATCTAAAAGGTACAGACCCCGGGTCTGTAGACTGTAATAAATAGCAATAAAAAAAATAAAAAAAACATATAACATAATGTAAGAGTAGAGTTATTGTGACCAATATTCGCGGTCGCGGTCGCCTAGTGCATGGACGCTGTGAAGATCATAGAGAGCTACTTCAAAATTTGTAACATTTATATAAGAAGGCGGGTAGCTCGATGGTCTCGTTGCGCGTGTCAGTCTAATCGAACACTCAAGTTAAGTAACGTCAACCGCAGCCTGTCTATGGATGGGTTTGTTTATCTCGAGCTCCTCCGTGCTTCAGACGGCACGTTAAGTTCCGGCTGTTGTCTTTAGATGATAGTCGTTAAGCCAAGTCGCAGTTGAGCAACATGATGAAGTATACTCTAAACCCCTTCGATTGAGGGGAGACCCGTATCCCAACAATGGGGGTGTAAGTGGTTCATCTACATCTTTGAACCAAAGCCAACTTCACCGGCACGCGGTGCACCCTGCTGACTGACAAACGAAGCTCTAGCGAAAAGCGAGGTAGGGAGCGTAATTGTAAGCTACCCGACTGGGGAATGTACCTCCACCTCACAGAATACCGCAGCCAAATAACAATTCCCTTAAAGATTGTTGTGTTCCTGCGAGTGAGTGAGGTCACTAGAAAGAAAGGAGATGCTGCATTGGCTGCGGTGGTGGCGGCGCGCGAGCGACACTATATGTTGCGAGCGTTCATATGGCTACGGTAACCGCTTCACATCAGGCGGGCCCTTTGAGTATAAATCGATTTATACTCAAAGGGCGGGCCGTATGCTTGCCTGCCACCCTACGTAGTATAAAAAAAAAATGGGATGATTATGGGTTAATGACGTTTATAAGAATTAGACGTAAAAAAGAAAAAAAACATGCTATATTTATATAAGAAAGCATGCTATATTCATAAATTCATAACATGATATAAAATATGCAGTTAATGAAACCAATTTTTATTTTTACGATATCCATAAAATTGAACTAAAATCACTAAATATGGCATCCGACGGTATTTCATTTCTAAATGAGCCCAATTGTATAAAATTTGAAACATTTAAGAGCTATAAATGAAAATATTTGAGAATGAGTGATTGTGAGATAAGCTACCGTTTTAACTAATAATGTTTTATATGTAATCAGACCGCGATGAGAAACGCTTTTGTGCTTTTTAGGGTTCCGTACCCAAAGCGGAAACGGGCCCTATTACTGAGACTCCGCTGTCCGTCCGTCCGTTTTCACAGATGACGTATTTCTGTTGCCGATATAAAAACAAATACTAAAAAACAGAATAAAATAAATATTTAAGGGGGCTATCATACAACAAACGGGATTTTTTTATGCTCTTTTTTGCTCGATATTAATAACGGTAACTTGAAATATTCACAGAAAATTTAGTTATATGTTCACTTTAAAAATAAATAATTAAATTAAAATAAAGGAAATATATAAGGGGCTCCCACTCCCATACATTTGTGTTTTTTTTTGCCGTTTTTATAGATAACGGGACTACAAATACAAGAATAAATCTCAAAATTATACATTTGTCATTAAATCTTGATAAATTTTTTATTATTTTAGAAGCTGCTTGCGGGTTAAAACGATTAGGGAGTAATAGTCTAAGATGTTTATACCTACAGATGCGTTCTGCCTGCATCAATTTTGGCAAGAATAAATAAATAAATATTCCGTGACATATTACACATCGCCATCTAGTCCCAAGCTTGTACTAAGGGTAGTAGTAGTGGGGGTCTATATTTTATATAGGGGTGAAATTTCAAATAGAAGCTACTAGTTCAAATGGGGTATCATATTATGAAAGGGCTTGATGTGCACATTGCAAAATATATTTTATTTATTTATTCCGACGGATTATTTGTTATTTATAATGAAAAATATTAAATTTATAATGACCCTACGTACGGAACCCTTCGTGTGCAAGTCGGACTCGCACTTGGCCGATTTTTTTTCATAAGTAAGATTTCTCGTGTAGGTTGACGATTAATGTTAATAGGATACCGGCGCGCATATTGGCATACCGTACTACATGAGCGCGCTGCTCTGCCGTCGATCGCTGTTTGTTTTAAGAGTCGAAGAGCGTAACTTACTGTATGTGAAGCTCTAGCACAGAATAATATACGCTTTATCTAGAGTATCACAGTAAAACAAATACTAATTCAGACTATCCCATCTGCAGTATGTGTAATACACTGCATATTTAGGCAATTTGTTAGCCATATTACAATATGTATAGAAAATTATGCGAGTTTGGATTTTTGGTTACCCGAATAATAATTAGCACCTCATATTACCACAACAGCATGAAACTTTAAATTTCTTCTTCGATTCTCTTACATACATTTATTTAGTCACATGAATTTTTTTTTAAACATGCTCGTTCGTTCGTCTTCATAATATTTCACACCTCGTTGTTTCATTTAGTGCAACCGCACTGTTACCCCTGGCATTTTACATACTTATAGACACTTTAGTGAAGTCACTAAACTTTAGTGAACACTTTAGTGAACATCACTAAAGTGAAATTGGTTACAAAGTGCTTATTCAATACCTACACATTTATACATGCGGTACGCAAAGGAAAGAAAAGAACGTGAACACCCAGATAGGTATTTTATTTACAAATTTTCAATAATTGTTTTTGAAGAGCGCTAACGTCGTCATGCCGCGACGGTAGATGGCGCTTAACCGAGTTAACGCTGGGCAAATTACCTTGCTTTGTCGACGAGCCTGATTGTCGAACGACTAGCAATGATCACTTTGACTCAGAGGTCGCGGGTTCGATCCCCGCACATGACAAGTATTTGTGCGCATGAACATGTCTGTTTGTTATGGTCTGGATGTTTTCTATGTATTGATTTACAAAATATATATATATTTATTTATATACATATTATTATATCAGTTATCTACTACCCTTAGTACAAGCTTGGGACTAGATGGCGATGTGTCATGGAATATTTATTTATTTATTCTTGCCAAAATTGTTGCAGGCAGAACGCATCTGTAGGTATAAACATCTTAGACTAAGACTCCCTAATCGTTTTAACCCGCAAGCAGCTTCTAAAATAATAAAAAAATATATTAAATGAACATTTAATATGAAATTAAAGAGAAATGAAGACATCACAGATTTATAACGTCGGCAAAGGAAGTCATTAATTTGAAACTATAAAGTTGCTCTTAATTATCAAATCGTATTCTTTGATGATTAGATCTGCCTTCCGTCTTGTTTTCATGTTATTAATGTGTTAAGTTGGACTAGTAAACAACTGCGGCTTTATTTGCGTGAGAATTTTTTTGCAATGAGACGTGGAAAACGTTTTAGTTAAATATTTTCCCATTTTCTCATTTATGTTATTGCTAACAATAACATAAATTCGAAAATGGGAGCTCATGAGAGCAAGTATTTTTTTACACAAATTGATAATTTGATTCGTTTTTAATTGTAACATTCGTTTTTAAATATAAGATTACTAATATTTGAAATCAGCCAATTCAAATGTTCGAACTGCCAAATGTTAGAAATCACTGGTCTTTCCTTTCGCATACAGGGACAAAATAAGACTTAAAACAGTTTTATAAGAACACGTGGAGTATTGTTAAAAATCGTATTGAATAAAATAACAATTCCCACCGTACAAAGACAAGGTGTTACACACGTACTGTGTAATTTTTCCACATCAAAGGTATCAATTGATTCGAATCGTAATAACACATAAATGTGACCTCAAAACAACTCGAATCGATAATTTACACATCGATATTTTTCGCACAACATTATTTTACTTCACTCATTAAATAATTTGACAAAAATGTGAGCGAATACTTCCAATCTTTTGTGAGGGCTCGAAGGAGGGACTACTTTTTAAATGCATCATTAACTAAATGCCACGGGGCTCGAGGACTCGATATAATCGCTTGAAATCGTAACTTTCATCGATACATTTAAATCGATATTCGCTCAAAATTTGATATTAACCTTAATGAGCCCTGATGACCCCTCTACGTGGCGACGACGGTGAGACTGATATGTTCCACTTGCAACCAATATTTTTTTTCGAAATATGTACTCGAAATAAAGTAGTATTAATCAATGGTGGCGCAAGGGATCAAAATTATAGATATCTTCTGAATAACAAAAATATCGTTTGATCTTACTAGAAGAAAGAGATTAGTCAGCGAGTGAGGGAAATAAAACTTTTGTTTATTTTTCTACTTAAAGATGTGATGTAAATATAATAGGTAGTTATAATGTTTAAAACAAAGTATTTAAGAGCTTATCGCCTTTTAACTGTTACAGAACTGCAAGACGTCAACACAATATATTTTTATATAACAATTTTGTTTTGTTTATGAAGTAAAACTTCTTCACGCACGCTTGCCATGGGGAGTAAGCTGGTGAATACGTAACGAGAGCCTTACAAAAAGTGTTATCGGGCGAGGCGAATGTAAGTTGAGAAGGAGATATAAATATAAATTTTACTTCAGACGTGTGGTCTAAAGCACACTCGTTTGTATTTGTTTTCACTCTCTCTCTCTCTCTATTTTACATAAATATTTATTTTGTATATACCTAGCAGTAAGAAAGCCATAATTATTTAACGTATAACATAATTAAATTAATAATATATTTTATAGCATCCCATTTAAACTAATAAGATATTGCTACATTTTTCGTACTACTTAATGTTTTAAACGTAGCGTAGCGAATGACTTTCATATAGTTACATGTCTATAGAATATGTTCAGTTACAAGAGGAACACACCAATCCAAGTTTTACTCTTGTGCCACTCAATTGGGCATTAAAAACTGTATCGCAGTAATTCCGTCAGCAGTGACGTGTTATTTAACAACAGAGCCGAACGATCATTACTGTGTTGCCAAGTATACCTTCTTTAATTTCAATTATACCTACTCTATGTATAAAGGGTGCTTGCGAAAAATATTTCTACCAAAGACCAACTTGTGCCATCCCGTCTCTACGGGGCGATCGCTTAGACGAAGCTTTTAAGGCCCCGCAAAGCTAAACGCAGTACTTAAGTGATATTTAGTCGGTGAGCGTCCGAAATAATCAACCTAGCCTTACGCTACGGAGGTATCCATGAGGATTTACCACCTCCTTACCGTAGTCACACAACAAAAAAAAAAAAACAAAAAACCCAAAGACCAAGCATCCGAAGAACGTTCGCAATCTGTTACTATTAGCACCTCAAGAGCGTTTATGCGACTCTAGTGACACTATTGCAAAAATAAAACTTAATAATCATAGCCTATAAGTGTAAATAATAGTCTCTCTAATAACCGATAAATATTTAACTACGTTGCTATTGGGATCGCGTTTACTACATTTTTTTTTTGTATCAGATTTTGCTTGCAACTTCGTATAATATGCATTACTTATAGCGGAAGTCTACGTCCATATAGGCCAAATTTCAGCCTGATTCGTCTGTTGGATTGAGCTATGCGTTGCGCTTTTAGCGTTAAGTCCGCCATTTGTATCCTTATATATAATTAGAGGTCAATAAAGTTTTTAAATAAATAAATATTTGTGGTATAACACTAGTGTACCTGGTGTCGGGCGACAGCAGCGGCTGCGAGCGGCAGCAGCACAGCGACAGCGCCAGCGCGGCCGCCAGCGCCAGCACGGCGCACGTATAACAATCAGTTATCTAGTACCCATAGTTGACGAGCTCGGTGGCGTAGCGGTCAATGACGCCGCTTCGACACCAACGCTAGTGGGTTCGATTCCCACATCATAGTATTTTTTTTCTACGGTCATGTTGACAGTCATTTTTATTGTTATGTTTGTAATACGTATCTAGAAAGAATAAAAATGGTTGATGTTTTAAGATGTAGCAAAATTTAATTCTCGAACCATCATTTTGCATTCAACACTAAAAAGTAATTTTCCAAAACAACAAAACACACCTTGTATCAACACGCCTAAAGTCCGTTCAAAACCACGTACGCTGTAGGTGTCGAAGTCACGTTCTGAAATCACATCAAAATTATAAAGAAGTTAAGTGAAATTCGCCGATACGATACCGTAATGGCGGTCGTCATTAATGGCAGCTGTCATCGACGCAGGCGCAAGAGAATTTACGAGGGATCAAATGATATGGACGGAATGAAACCGGCAGTAACTTAACTCCAAATATCTAATATCACAAAACAATTTATACACAAAATATAAATTCCTCATCATCGTCTTTATCCACAAGGATCGAATTTGTGCTGTTTGTGTACATTGACATCATTCTATCTTTGTCGTCCGTATTCTAGCAGGGGGCCATCTTACGGTGTGCTATTTGGTTCTTGGTTGCGTCTCTGGAACCTTTCTTCCTGATCATCATCATTGCCTTCAACCAAATACGATCCTCCGCCTCATGCATCCAGCTGCTTCCAGCCGCTTTTTTGAGGATATCCTACCTTTATGAGGTTATCCTATACTTTCTAGATGGTAATCTAGAAAGAGGGCGTCAAACACTTCGTTGTTTCACGTGCCTTTGCTCTAATAACTTTCTCCCCCGCCTGACGTCAGTGACTCAGTACATGTGCCTGGCTCATCGCCACTTCAGCTGGCAGACTGTGAAGTCTATGTCGGCAACTTGGGTCCTCCGTGGAATTTCCGTATTGAATTCTGAAAAAAATTCAGATGCAGGATTTTCTACAACGTTATGAAGATACAGCAAAGTTCAACGCGTGTGGAGTTGAGATACTGTTTATTATCACTTTACTATGATACAAGTTTACTAATAATGATCATTATGCAATTTTAGGAACGGGAAAGTTTGGTATGCGATCAGAACCGAATGTAGTTCAGTTATACTGATTACTTTTGTTACCTTTGGTCACTACTTACTGTCATCACTTATAATGAGGTTATTTTTGTTTTGGATGATACTTGTAATTTTTATAAATTAAATTGATGTAGTGTTATACAACAGGTCAAGTGCGTAATTGGAATTTGGACGCTGAATCACTTGTTAGTCACTTACTAGTTATTTATCTTTAAATTATGTTTTTATTGAATATTCAATTATTTCGGAGCTTAATATGTTGAGGAGCTCGATGGCGTGGTTGCACGTGTCAGACTAATCGAACACGCAAGTTAAGCAACGTCGATCGTAGCCTGTCCATGGATGGGTTTATATTATCCCTTCGTGCTTCAGAAGGTAGGTTAAGCCGTCGGTCCCGGATGTTGCCATTACATGAGTCGTTAAGCCAAGTGGAGACGCGGAGAGGAGAGCAGATTTTGGTGACGTTTCAAACAGAGTTTTAGGTCATTGGTATAAGGTTTATTTTTTAAATTCACTTCTTTTGTATATGAGAATAGTCAAGAGCCGATGTGGATTTTTAAAGTAAACCTTATGCCAATGACATAAAATAAAATCTATTTTAAACGCATTTCAAAATTTGCTCTCCTCTCCGCGCCGGTTTGTTTGATCGGACTCTAATATGTAATATGTATAATATATATCACTACATAGTATAAAACAAAGTCGCTTTCTCTGTCCCTATGTCCCCATGTATGCTTAAATCTTTGAAACTACGCAACGGATTATGATGCGGTTTTTTTTAATAGATAGAGTGATTCAACTGGAAAGTTTATATGTATAATATATGCATAACATAGTAGAAAAACACTGATAATTTAGAGGTTTCTAATGTGATGTCGTAAATAAACACATTTTTTTGCTCTTTCATTGCAAACGCTGGCTGAACCCAACGAGATAGATCAAAATAATGTAGTACAGTATTGTTCACCTTAAAATGGTCTACAAAAAAGTTTGCGATGGTATATGTCTATCTCTTAGTGGTAACACACAATAACCGTTATTTTATCCTTCGCTTTTTACAAGAAATAATGCCTTATTTACGAAGCAATTTTAAGCAATACAGAATTAATCCTTATCCAATTAAGTACCTTAAATACATTGCGCATTTAATATAGATCAATATGGCCCTTCACAGCATGTAATTTAAATGAATAGTTTAGAAGATATTACACATTTAAAATGCAGGGACATAACGGCTGTGGCGGTACCGGCCGCGGAGCCGGCGGCGTGTGCCTATAACTGGGGAAGGACTGGATAGGACAAAGCGCAAAGACCTTCTGTAGTACATTTAGTATCAGCATTGCACCCGTGCGAAGCCGGGGCGGGTCGCTAGTAATAAATAATATGTAACCTACATTATAATATGCAAACAGTATAAATTGTTTACTAAGCTTAAGCTAAGTTACTATCACCGTTTTGTTGTCTTTAGACCACAGTCATTAAGCCAAGTAATGACGAAGTCACTGCTGCCGTTGGCCGCCCAAGGGGGGGGGGGGCTTGAAAACATTGCAATTCGCCAGCCCACAGTTGAGCAGCGTGGTGGAGTATGCTCTAAAACCCTTCAATTAAGGGGAGATCCGTATCCCAATAGTGGAATAATTGTGGGTTGATGCCGTATAAATAAATAAATAATAAATAAATATTGACAGACAAATTACACAGCGTCATCTACCCCCAAAGTAAGCGAAGCTTGTGTTATGGGTACTAGACAATTGATACGTATTTTTTTTTTTTGTAAACACATACTTAAGATACATAGAAAACATCCAGACCAAGACAAACAGACATGTTCATGCACACAAATGTTTGTCATGTGTGGGAATTGAACCCACGAGCGTTGGTGTCGAAGTCGCGTCATTGACCGCTGAAACCGAGCTCGTCAAAAATTGTTTCAAATTTGTTTTTGTCTGCATACATACGTAAAGTACTGAATGCAGTTGCTTTGACTTTTCTGAACGTTTTCACAATAGAAATAGAAATATATTTATTTCAACATCACGTAACAAAGCAAAGGTACAGAAATACAACATTACATATAATAGAAGATGTGATGTTGATATTTTGACCCACCCTTAGGTTACATTGCTGGGATCACAGAGTGATCTCAGCCCTATTTTTCAATCGTTTGTTCTACAAAATTCTGTTTTTATTACTTACGCATGTGCGTTTTGCGGGGACGTTACGTATTATGCACTTAATCCTTCATGCATTAACGGAGTAAACAAGACAGATTCGTTGATATCGGGTGGAAATATTGATGTATCGTATGCGATACGACAAATTGAAGTCGTAATTTCGTGAATTCACGATAGTGAAGTTTATGAGGTTAAAATAACTTTTACTGTCCATTTATTAAGTTACAGATAATTTTGTAGTTATATAAAATGCGAAAAATTTGCCAGGAAATCATAAACATAGTTTCATCTTTAATATAATAATACGGCTTAATATAGTATTTTTTATACATAAATAGTACAAATATGCTAAAAATTGAAACCACCAAGGTAACAATGAGAATCTTGGCGATGAGATTTACTCATTTATCAACGATGAAGAACCAAGGTTGCCGGCATGGCACA
This sequence comes from Hypsopygia costalis, assembly GCA_937001555.2. Taxonomy (NCBI): domain Eukaryota; kingdom Metazoa; phylum Arthropoda; class Insecta; order Lepidoptera; family Pyralidae; genus Hypsopygia; species Hypsopygia costalis. The sequence continues at coordinate 2,669,661 of OW443340.2, read as the reverse complement.
TCCGTGAATGTGAATGGATGTAGTGAAAGAGGAAGACCAAAAAAGAAGTGGATGGATTGTGTGACACATGAGCAAGAAAGGGTTATTGTAAATAAATAAATAAATATTGTCAGACAAATTACACTGCGCCAACTAGCCCCAAAGTAAGCGAAGCTTGTGTTATGGGTACTAGACAACTGATAAACATACGTAAATACATTTTTTTTTGTAAATACATACTTATGATACATAGAAAACACACAGACCAAGACAAACAAACATGTTCATGCACACAAATGATTGTCCTATGTGGGAATCGAACCCATGAGCGTTGGTGTCGAAGCCGCGTCCTTGACCGCTACGCCACCGGGCTCGTCAAAATATTTTTATAAAAAATTTAAAAAATGGAAAAATTCACCTCCCCGCCTAGGTGGGGTTTCAATCCACGACCTCTCGATGACCGGTCGAGTGCTCTATCAACTGAGCTACCAGGAAGGTTTGTGTTGGTGACGAATTTTTGCATTTTTTATATCTTACTGCGTGAGTCACAGCATGGATCCATCTATCTATTAAGTAATTACACAACTAAACAAGGCATAGCAGTCCATCGTTGCAGATGAAATTCGGCTATTTTTTGATTAAGACTAAACTTATTAATTTATTTTAATTTTAAATAGTTGTTTAGTAGGCCAACTTGCTAGAATATTATAAATATTTAAAAAAATTGAAAAATTCACCTTCCCACCTTTTTTTCATACTTCGTCGAGTTACAGACAAGCATACGGCCCGCCTGATGTTAAGCGGTTACCGTAGCCATATTAACGCTCGCAACATAAAATATCGCTCGGGCGCCGCCACCCCCGCTGCCAACGCTGCATCTCCCTCCTTTCTGGTGACCTCACTCACTCGCAGGAACACAACAACCCTCAAGGGAATTGTTATTTCGCTGCGGTATACTGTGAGGTGGAGGTACATTCCCCAGTCGGGTAGCTTACAATTACTCTCTTATTGCCAGAGCTTCGTTTGTCAGTCAGCAGGGTGCACCGTGTGCAGGTGAAGTTGGCTTTGGTTCAAAGATGGTGATGAACCATTTACACTCCAAAAAACCTCTACTTCACAGAAAACCGCGGCCAAAATAGCAATGCCATTGAGGATTGTTGTGATCTTTTGAGTGAGTAAGCTCACCAGCAAGTACACAATACTACTTGTATTGTAGGAAAGTTGCGGTAACCGCTTTATTATATTATCGATGTTGATGAACAACTTACACCCCAATTGTGCCAAGGTGGGATTTGAATGAACCCTCGTTAAATTTTTATAATATTCTGGCATGTTGGCCGAAACAACTATTTAAAATAATAATAATAATTTAAGAAAGGGTTAACTGTAGTGCGACGGCTGATAAGGCTGGATGGAAAAAAAATACATAGTGCCCCGACCCTAAGTATTGGGAAAACGACAACCCAATGGCGATTTAATGAAGGTTAACGAACTGGCTCAATAAAAATTAATGAGTGCAGCACCTCACTTGATAAGGCGATGATGTATCGAAGTACATTAAATATCACAAGTCGACTCAAAATCGCGAGTGATATCTCTAAAATACACATCTGTCAAAATAATGGAGGTTTAAATTCATGTGTTCAGTCAAGAACTCCAAATAAATGTGATATTTTTGTGCGACGGTCTCAAGTATAAAATTATTCAAGTATATATTTATTTAATAGACGAGCTCGGTGGCGTAGCGGTCAATGACGCGGCTTCGACACCAACGCTCGTGGGTTCGATTCCCACATAGGACAAACATTTGTGTGTATGAACATGTCTGTTTGTCTTAGTCTGGGTGTTTTCTATGTATCATAAGTATGTATTTACAAATAAATAATGTATTTACGTATGTTTATCAGTGGTCTAGTACCCATAACACAAATTTCGCTTACTTTGGGGCTAGATGCCGCTGTGTAATTTGTCTGACAATATTTATTAATTTTTTAAATAGTAAATTTATTTAAATTTATATTACATTATTTAAATAGTAAATAAATATTTTTGAACAAATTACATAGCGCCATCTAGTTCCAAACTATGCAAAGCTATAGTGACTAGATGATTGATAAATGTACAACTTAAAATAAATGGAAAACACCCAGATCAAGTCAATAAACATGCTAATGCACATAAATGTTTGTCGTGTACGAGGACTGATCCGACTTCGACCACCAAGTTCGTCAACATACCTAATTAAAAATTCATAGTTTTAAAGTTATTTGACAAACAGATGAAATATTCTTTATCTATGCCCAAGTAAGTCCAATGAAAACGTGGACAAAACATTTCTAAGTGCCTGCCGATTTTGAAAAAAAAATTGGTTACATTAGGTTAGATATAGGTACGTGAAGGCTACTTAGTGAATTGAAAATCAAATTACTGAAAAACATGCAATTCAGAAAAACTTTTAATATTTCTTTTATTAAATTCAACACACATAATCAATAAAATCTTTTTAACAAAATATTTAAACCGCCGAAAAAAATGAAAAGCAGAAACTAATAAACTTTCTTTTTATTGACCTTAATTAATAACTAAGTATTTAAACTAATTTAAGTACACCTAAGTAATTTTGGGTCGGCGCCAAACAAGCAAAATATTGTTGTTTATCGCTGGAGATTTCACATTGCATTGTTAATTTGATTTGGTTATTTCTTTAAATTTGAGATAATTTTGTGATCTTTATTCATTGACTAGCTGGCCCGGCGAACTTCGTACCGCCTAATTGTCAATGAATGTCGTGGTATACATATTAGTTGAACAAAATTTATGACGTCTTGAAATTAATATAATGAATAATAGAGAAGCACGATGGCGTCATTGCGCGTGTCAGTCTAATTGTACACGCAAGTTAAGCAACGTCAACCGTAGCCTGTCCATGGATGAGTTTATATTATCTCGAGCTCCTCCGTGCTTCGGAAGGTACGTTAATCCGTCGGTCCCGGTTGTAATCATTAGATTAACTCGAGGTCATCCGTGCTTCGGAGGGCACGTTAATCCGTCGGTCCCGGTTGTTATCATTAGATTATCTCGAGCTCCTCCGTGCTTCGGAAGGCACGTAAGACGTCGGTCCCGGTTGTTATCATTAGATTATCTCGAGCTCCTCTGTGCTTCGGAAGGCACGTAAGCCGTCGGTCCCGGTTGTTATCATTAGATTATCTCGAGCTCCTCCGTGCTTCGGAAGGCACGTTAAGCCGTCGGTCCTGGCTGTTATCATTAGATGGCAGTCGTTAAGCCAAGTGGCGTTTAGGCGGCTTGCAATTACTGGCGTCCGCCAACTCGCAGTTGAGCAGCGTGGTGGAGTATGCCCGAAACATATTCAGTTGAAGGAAGACCCGTATTTAATATTACCCAGCAGTGGGTAAATATTACCCAGCAGTGGGTAAATATTAAGTTCAGTATTTTACTATGTCACAAAATAAAGTACCATGACACTTGACAACCAATTAATATTCATTTTCAAGCATTCATTCATAAACAATTTTCAAAACAACAACGGACAACTTTCGCGAAGTAAAAGTTAGACCAATCGATTTGACATTTAATTGAAAATCAATAAATATCCCAATCCGTTTTCAAATTTAATTTTTCGACAATTTTGTCAATGTTTTAATACTTATTATCCAATACCCACATTTCTGAACGCACGCATACATTTGACGTACGCACGTTAACGTCACGTTTGACAGGTCCGACATCCACGAACATTTTGTATGGAAAAATGATTTTTCTTTTATTTTATTTTTTTCGTAAATTTTCCAATGTTTTTAATAGTTATTCTGCTATTCTGGACGGAGACAAATCCAACAAATCAAAAACCATGGCAATCGGTCCAGCCGTTCTCGAGTTATAAGTGTTGTAACAAACACGACTTTCTTTTATATATATAATAGAAGATTGTTTGGCATAGTTGTACTTAAATTAGTTTAAGAACTTAGTTATTAAGGTCCATGAAAACAAAGTTTATTATTTTCACAGATTTTAAATCATCTCCTGTTTTCCTACCCTTAGGGTTGATTTTTTTTTCCAAATTTATATGGGACCAACTTCGGGGTATACCCTTAAAAGTAATACATAAAGAAAAAATATACGCGTCGACTTGAGAACCCCCTCCGTTTTTTAGTCAGTTAAAAAATATTAAAATTTTTAGTTTCATTGACGGCGGCGGCGTATTGACGACATCGCGCATCGCGGAAAGCGCAGTGTTGCAGGGCGGTATGTGACTCGTGTCGTGTATAAAAAAAAATAGAAGTACGTCCACACGGATCAAGTCGCGGCCATAGCTAGTATTTATGTACTAAGAAATAAATCTGTGTAAACATAAACCGAATAAAATAAAAACTAGTACCATTTCAACTTACATCTTACTTACTTCCATCTACTAACTTACATCTACTTACATGCAGTTAACAAGCTGAAATGGTACGAGTATGTCGTAATGGAGGAAACTCGACGGAGAAACAAAGATATCGTTTCTCCATCGAGTTTCCTCGTTGCGGATTCGATCCAACGGCGAAACCCCGAGCATAGTTCTCTCCATTACCCGTTGTGATCTTTATCCGATGGACCAATCCTGTCTGTGTCCAATAAGTCTCTGCGCCGTAGATTTTGGCGGACACAATAATTGAACTTTTTAATCAATGCGGTATCTGAATGCGCCGAAGCTTTCCAAAACTTACACAGCTCGATCGAATGTGTCAATCTTTCATTTTGTTGCAATCACCCCAGCCAAGTTGTATGGTTACAGTTCAATTTCATTCTGCTGGGATATGGGTCTCTCCTCGAATGAAGGGGTGAGAGCGTACTCCACCACGCTGCTCAACTGCGGGTTGGCGGAGGAGGAGCGTTAGGAGAAATTTAATTGTGTCAAAATTCATCCCCAGTCCTACGGATCGAGATACTGCAAGCTTTGAGGTCGTAGCTTGATTGAGATCCAGCAAGTCGTATGACGTCATCACTTACAATTACTTAAATAGGTATGTTTTATTTACAAAATACTTCATAAGTTGGTAATCCCATTCCTCCATAACGACTTGTTTGTACACATTTTAGCGCCATTACTCCTAAACTGTTTGATTTGTATTTCCTCACCGGATGGCAATTGTATGGTCAATTTAACAACCCTTTTATTTTGAAACTTAAGTACATAATTATAAGGTCCATGTCTGTAACATTAAGTGCTTCCTTTACAAGTGGTGAGTGCTTAGATTTAAGTGAGCAGTCATGTTGTTAAATGAGTGTTAACTGGTGCGGAAACAGAATAGAGTGTTCTTAGGATCTTGACCTATGAAACGTGGTTTAAAGTTACGGAACAATAACTAGAGTGGTTGATTGATTTTGAGGTGTAAGAGGCTGGCTATCCTTTTTAAAGAGAGGTAGGGAGCGTAATTGTAAGCTACCCGACTGGGGAATGTACCTCCACCTCACAGAATACCGCAGCCAAATAACAATTCCCTTGAGGGTTGTTGTGTTTCTGCGAGTGAGTGAGGTCACCAAAAGGAAGGAGATGCTGCGTTGGCAGCGGGGGTGGCGGCGCGCGGGCGATATTTTATGTCGCGAGCGTTAATATGGTTACGGTATCCGCTTCACACCACGCGGGCCGTATGCTTGTCTGCCACCCGTCGTAGTATAAAAAAAAAAAAAAACCGGACAAGTGCGAGTCGGACTCGCCCACCGAGGGTTCCGTAGGTACGTAGTATCATTATTAAATTTGTTATTTTTCATTATAAATAAGAAATAATGCGTCGAAAAAAATAAATAAAATATATTTTGCAAAGTGTACATCAAGCCCTTTCATATGATACCCCATTTGAACTAGTAGTTTCAATTTGAAATTTCGTCACCCTATAAAAAATATAGACCCCCTATTTTTTAAGATCTATTTACAAATGTATAGTTTTGAGATTTATTCCTGTACTTGTAGTCTATAACGATGTTACTTGCCAAATTTCATAGTTCTAGGTCAACTGGAAGTACCCTATAGGTTTTGATTCCCTTGAGTGTGTCGAAATATGCGTTTTTTGCTGAATAAACGGCCGTAACTTTTTTCTACGTAAACTTAGCAGTTTGATTTTTTTTTTTAACTTCATGGGACCGTAGACCTGAGTATACAGTTCAAATTTCAGCTTGATACCTCCACGCATTCTCGACATAGAAATTCTTGACAGACAGACAGACAGACAGACAGACAGACAGACAGACAGACAGACAGACAGACAGACAGACAGACAGACAGACAGACAGACAGACGGACAACAAAGTGATCTTATAAGGGTTCCGTTTTTCCTTTTGAGGTTCGGAACCCTAAAAAAAGAGCAAAAGGCATCATTCAGGCCTCATCTACGCGTGGTTGTTTTCAACCCTTATTCATCCCGTTCCTGGGATATGGGTTTCCCCTCAATCGAAGGAGTTTAGAGCATATTCCACCACGCTGCTCAACTGCGGGTTGGTGGAGGCTAGTTTTTTCAAGCCGCCTTTAGGCCACTGACTTGGCTTAACTACTGTCACCTAATGACAACAGCCGGGACCGACGGCTTAACGTGCCCTCCGAGGCACGGATGAGGGTAATCAAAAAAATATGATACGCGGTTATTAGGGCTCATATATAAATAGTTTATAACTTGGATAATTGATGAAACATACATAGTAGTTGTTGGTGCAAAATTTACAGAAACATTTTGGCACATTTTACTTTTTTACCAAATTACTACGATAACTGACATAAAAAAGATCACGACGAATTGAGAACCTCCTCTTTTTAGGGTTCCGTACCTCAAAAGGAAAAACGGAACCCTTATAAGATCACTTTGTTGTCCGTCTGTCTGTCTGTCTGTCTGTCTATCTGTCTGTCTGTCTGTCTGTCAAGAATTTCTACATCGAGAATGCGTGGAGGTATCAAGCTGAAATTTTAACTGTATACTCAGGTCTACGGTCCCATGAAGTAGTAAAATAATCAAACTGCTAAGTTTACGTAAAAAAAAGTTACGGCCGTTTATTCAGCAAAAAACGCATATTTCGACATTCTCAAGGGAATCAAAACCTATAGGGTACTTCCCGTTGACCTAGAACTATGAAATTTGGCAAGTAACATCGTTATAGACTACAGGAATAAATCTCAAAACTATACATTTGTAAATAGATCTTAAAAAATAGGGGGTCTATATTTTTTATAGGGTGTCGAAATTTCAAATTGAAACTTCTAGTTCAAATGGGGTATCATATGAAAGGGATTGATGTACACATTGCAAAATATATTTTATTTATTTTTTTCGACGCATTATTTCTTATTTATAATGAAAAATATCAAATTTAATATTGATACTACGTACGGAACTCTCGGTGGGCGAGTCCGACTCGCACTTGTCCGGTTTTTTTTATACTACGTCGGGTGGCAGAAAAGCATACGACCCGCCTGATGTGAAGCGGGTACCGTAGCCATATTAACGCTCGCAACATACAATATCGCTTACGCGCCACCACCCCCGCTGCCTATGCAGCATCTCCTTCCTTTCAGGTGACTTCACTCACTCGCAGGAACACAACAATCCTCAAGGGAATTGGTATTTAGCTGCAGTATTCTGTGAGGTGGAGGTACATTCCCCAATCGGGTAGCTTACAATTACGCTCCCTACCTCTCTTTTCGCCAGAGCTTCGTTTGTCAGTCAGCAGGGTGCACCGCGTGCAGGTGAAGTTGGCTTTGGTTCAAAGATGTCGATGAACTACTTACACCCCAAAATCCTTTTTTTGAAGTCGGTTAAAAAGACAGTAGGTTATGTCCTATATAACACTTCCACTGAACAACATATTAAAGGAACTATAATATTAATTAAAATAAATAAAATTAAAAAAAAAAATATTATGTATAATAATATCATAATGAATAATTATAAATTATTAATATATTTAATTTTATACCTATTATTTGAATGATCAATGAATCACCAGCCTGTATCTACCCACTCTAGTTTTATATCCAGGAAGGCCTTCCCCAATGCTTTCCACCAAATACGATCTTCCGTCTTCCGAATCCAGCCGTTTCCAGCCGCTTCCAACGTCATCGGACCATCTTGAATTATTATTTCAATATCTCTAGGCTTATTACCAATTTTATGAGCAATAAAGTTGATTATAAGGGTTAGTAAATAAATTTAAATTTTTTTTATTCGTTGTGTATTTTCCGAATAATTTATTATTCATTCGAGTGGCGCTTTTACTCTCAACTGGATATTTTTCGGCAATTTTTTTAATGATATGACTCTGACAATCTCCTTGAAGATGATCGGACATTCAACGAGGTGGTCTGATAAAAAACCGTACTCAATCGTATATATAATATCGTATGTTTATTATGAAACTTTAAATAAAACTTATTGTCTCAATATTTCACGGAAAACTGTCACTTAACTCGAATTTACGTGAAGTATAAATTGGTTAAGTAGTGTATCATGTCACTTTTAAAGTTTTAATTTGAGGTAAGTTTGCGGCATTTCATTACATTTTATATTTTTAAAGTGAAAACTTTAAACTTTATTTTGCATCTTTTTTATATGAGAGGGGGCTAACGAGCATGTGGATAACCTGATGGAAAGCAATCACCACCGGCCATGGAGATCAGCAACACCAAGGGGTTGTAGATCCGATCCTCTTTAAGGAATTAAACAATATGCTATGCACTATATCGATGCTCTGGCTAAAAGGGACGTACCCTGCTGACTGACAAACGAGGCTCTGACGAAAAGGTCAGTTAGCAGGTGAGGTTGGCTTTAGTTCAAAGATGTTGATGATGACAAACCACTTACACCCTTAAAGTCTAGTATGTAACGCGTCACGCTCTGATATATAATGTTCGTTCTGTCGGTACCAGACCGCCTACATCTTGCGAAGGACAAAGCAGGAGTGTACATAGGGATCATGCCCTAGCTGGCAAACGAAAGGTAATCCTAGGAAAGGCGTACCCAGACCTGGAAGACAACAAGCTCTTCCTGATTAAAGGCGTGTTGAAGTAAATGGAACATGTCTCTAGACAGGCAGGGGAGAGTTATTAAAGAATAGGGAGTGCACAAAAGATCAAAGAGGTTCGACGTGCCACCGGTTGCTGCAGCACTGGATACATTTCAAGATTCAAGATACCTAGGAGAACATCGCTTAACCGAGTCCTCTTCATGCAGCAGGTATTATGGATTGCGAACCACCTGAAGCGAAGAGGCTCCTAGGAGGATCCGATGCAAAAATCCGCGTTACGGTAGATCGTCCAACCAAGGAGGGTTACATGTTTTTATATATTTTCCCCTGTCCCTGTAGTGTCTTTGATGGTAAGCAGTCGTCGCAGTCTATTACTGTAAATATCTTTCTCTCTCACAATGCGCTATTATTTATATGCTTAAATATTTTTAATGCAATATTTCGGCCGCTGTCAAATGCTATTTGTAATTTCCACATTAAGCCGCAAGACATGGGTAGTAGAATAAAATTGTTTGTTGAGCAAAATAGAATATGTAAACGTTATAGTTTTTTTAATGTCTATTATTCTTTTAGAAAGAAAAGGTCTAACCGCAATACACGTGAATCTCTACATTACGACACAAAGTTTAATCGTGGCTATGATAGCAGAGTCCATAGGCTGCGATAGCTGTTTATCCTCAGGCGGGTCGTATGTTTTTTTGTGACCTTAGCGGCATAAAAGCAGCAATATCAAAACTAAAGCGAATATTATATTGAAACTGCCACCTATCTGCCTCATTAAATCTTGGCTATTTAACGCAGTACCTCTTTAAAGCCATAAAGCCTTCCACAGATCCTGATGGCACATTAAATCAGCCGCATCACCATACATGCCTAATGAAACAAAGGCATTATTCATATCTTGATTTTTTATACGAAACAAAATAATTTACACTTGATGAGTATTATCGAGCGCTCTATATGGACATAAAGGCATATAAATATATCCCAAAACAAACTTATCTTTTTCAATCCAGTAAAGCTACTCCAAACTTTATTATGCCTAGTTTTAAAGGCTAAAATTGAAAATGGACTGTAATTAAAAAGTTGGTATTGACAAAAAGTAGTCGACATCGTTTCGTTTGTTGACTGTTCAGAATTATGTGCGTTTATCCGTTAAAAGTATCCAAATTTATTTGGTGAATCGAGATTTTCGAGAACAACGCGACGCGGTTTTTTGTGTTTTTTCGATAATTTGCGGAATAAATTTTCGGTTTGCCCTTTGTTCCAATTATTCCAGGGTCAGTGCATGTTACTTTAAATGTCTGTAGGCTGTGGCTGCTGCGGTACTTGTAATTCAATTAGGGTTCAGTAGAATAAAATGGTTTTCTTTAAACCGATTGATCGGGACATACATCGGGACTCGGGACATACGGCCTGCAATAAAATTAACTGACACATTTTTATCAACATTTATACTGTGGATCAGGATTCGTCTTTACTATTTGCTCTTCTGAATATAATATAAATTGTTAATTGATTCAGGGGTTATGATATGGTGTTATTGCCGGCCTTTATATTGTGTTGGACTAACCCCTCCACTTCCAACACAATATAAAGGCCGGCAATGCGATGGACTTGTTATTTTTAGGTTGTTGTTCTAACCATCAACATCTACATCCTTAAATTCATCTGTACATAGCCCATAGCTCATTCCTTCCAACCTTAGCCATGATTTATATTTTCGCTTAACTCTTGCATGGGTTGTGAGGGTAACATTATTATCGATAAACTCTATAAATGAATCACCTAGCCTATATGTCTAAGTCGTAAACTTTATCAATTGGAGAATCGAGAATTTGGGTTTTGGCCAATTTCTTCAGTATTATATATATTCGGTATTTCGATTTTCCGTCAATCCGGCTACTGACATATAATCACATCACACCTACTTTTGTACCTATCATACTTTTACATAATAAAAGTTATGATAGGTTTTCATTTTAGTATTTGCTTCAAAATTTACTTTGACTTTTGACTATTGATGTGATCGGATACCACTGACTCGCACTTAATCCACTTACACTGTGCACTCAAACATATGCACACAAACAAAACACATAAACATGTTTCTATATAGTTATTACTCGGTCGCGCGCGCGCCCATCAGGCGACAGCTGAAAATCAGTGTTTTTTGCACAGTGTCAAAAAAGACGCACTGAGCTGTGGCCATTTACTTGCTGCAGCACACACACACACACACATCTTTTATTCTATGTTCTACTACATAATGTATAAGAGCTTTCCTTGTTATTTTTGAATTTAATTTTTGAATGTGTGTGACTGTAGTTTGTAATAAACGAATCTATCTATCTATCTAATCTTTAGTAAATTCTTTTAGTAATTTCTTCAAAAATGGTTGCCGTCTCTGGAGATAGGAGGGCTGGCTCTTTCTTTGTTCAAAAAGTCAGTATTGCCATTCAGTGAGGAAACGCAGCCAGTGGTCTTGCCTCCCTGCCACACGGGGCCGATATTTTTGAGACATGGTTAAGTAGTTTTTTTATAGTTTTATTTTTTAAGTAATTTTATGATTAGTTTATCTTTATTTAATTTAGTTTAGTTTATTCTTTGTTATTATATAACCATAAAACATAACATTTTAGTTCATGTTTAATTTCTGTTCTAATGTTTTGTAGAAAATTTAACTTTTCACCTCTAAAACGACTTTCTCATACGAAAGATCAGTTGATTATACATAGTCGAAATTTTTCCATTTGGAAGTTGTTTCTTTAGAAATAAACAGTGTTCTCCGTATTGGCCATGAGAACACTGTTTATTTCTTGGTCAGGAAGGACTGAGATATCCGATAGCATCTCAGATGTACCACTCTACGCTAAGATACCAGGGCGTAAGGATTGACATGAAATGGACCGTGCCGGGGCACTTGACTTGATTGATGGGGACGTGTTAATGGCGACCATGCTCCGATTGTTCTGGGAGAGGTCTAACCTTAGATATGGTCTAAGGTTCTAACTGATGTTGATGTAGGGATGGTTGGTCATACTCTGAATAATAAATAGGTACATTCGGGTGATTATAATCGGTCAAGTAATCATCACATGCTATACAATGTACTGTTAAAATTCCGATTTAACCGTGGGACATTTTTTATATCAACTTATGTGCCAAACAAGCACCTACGCTAGGGTAGAGCAGCTACTAGGGTAGAGCAGCTACCCTAGCGTACATATGTTTGTAATATAAGGAGCATTGCTCATGTGCTGGCATGGCGTGAACCTCACTTACTCGCAGGAACGTAACAATCTTCAAAGATTGTTATTTGTTCCTGCTCGGCAGGGCTTCGGACTGCGTATCTGGAAAGCTCTGGCGAAAGACAACTATATAGCTCAGAGTTATAACTATCGCGGCCAATAGAGATAGCATGTAATACGTACAATTGATGGGAGACAAGTATCCCAACAGAGACCCTACCGCCGAAGCTGAAACCACCAGGAAGGGCACCAGGTCTCCCACCAATTAGAGTCTTTTGGCAGCACTGCAGCGTAGGGTCCAATCATCTGTCAATTCATAATATAATCTTGTCAAATGTCTTTTTTTTTACCTCTCTTTTCGCCAGAGCTTCGTTTGTCAGTCAGCAGGGTGCACCGCGTGCAGGTGAAGGTGGCTTTAGATCAAAGATGTTGATGAACCACTTACACCCCAAAACGGTCTTGTTGACGTCTTGTGTTGTCTTGTTGTCTTGAAGTTTCACTGTCAAAAAATTCAGTACAATTTGACAATCTGGACCCGACGCCTACCTAGCGACATCTGTTGTCAGAAAAAATATCAAACATCCCCATTGATAGCATTTAGAGCATACTCCACCACGCTGTTTAACTGCGAGTGGGCAGAGACCAGTGTTTTCAAGCCACCTATAGGCCACTCACTTGGCTTAATGACTGTCATCTAATGGTAACAGCCGGGACCTACAGCTTAACGTGCCCTCCAAAGCATGGAAGAGCTTGAGATAATGTAAATCCATCCATGAACAGCCTACGGTCGACATTGCTTAACTTGCGTTTTCGACTAGGCTGACACGCGCAAAGACGCCATCGAGTTTTTGTCGTTTCAAAATTATATTATATATAATTTTAATAAATAATAAATATTTCTGGACAAATTACCCAGCGCTATCTAGTCCCAAATTAAGCGCAAAGCTTGTGTTATGGGTACTAGTCAACTGATAAATGTACTTGAATACATTTTTTTTTGTAAATACCTACTTATAATACATAGAAAACACCCAGACCAAGACAAACAGACATGTTCATGCACACAAATTTAATGTTTGTCTTGTGCGGGATCGAACCCTCGACCTCGGAGTCAAAGTGGCCATTGCTAACCATTAGACCACCGAGCTCGTCTCATGTTTCTATAAAGTTTGTCATACTGACATCAGCATGACATACTTTATAGAAATATAGAAGATTTTTGTGATAAGTAGATCAAATGGCTGTTGTTTTAGTAACTTGACAGATTGATTTATTATTAAGCTATTAAGCTGCTTTGTAAGTAAGACAGGTTTGCCTAATTTGGGTGTCAAAAATCATACAAGAAATCAGGAACAATCATCTTTTGTGTCACAAGTTGTTCGCTGTTTAGCCCGCGTTCATTCATTCATTTTATACATTTTGTAAATGGCCAGTTTTTGGGATTGGTATTTGGGCATTTGGAACCGAGTGGTTTTTAACAGACATTTTCAATACTCAATGCTCAATATCTTTAATGCATTTCATATGTAGTACATAGTTATAAGGATGTTTACACAGTATACAGATTATTACATACATATGAACCCTGTTGGCATTGCAAAGATGTGTTAGCGGTTTTTGAGGTATGGCAGATGGATTTAGGCGTTTCTCTGATTATTTTCTAGGTTTTAAGCGTTCATTATCAGTTTATTCCATTTTCGCAATCAAAATAATCGATCACTGATTGTCGGTCGTTTGCAGTTGCTCTAAAGCTGTGAGGTTAACTTTGAATATTAAACAAGGAATGTATTTATTCGATGGGGTGTAAGTGGTTCATCAACATCTTTGAACCAAAGCCAACTTCACCTGCACCCTGCTGACTTACAAACGAAGCTCTGGCGAAAAGAGAGGTAGGGAGCGTAATTGTAAGCTACCCGACTGGGAAATGTACCTCCACCTCACAGAATACCGCAGCCAAATAACGGTTCCATTGAGGGCTGTTGTGTTCCTGCGAGTAAGGAGATGCTGCGATGGCAGCGGGGGTGGCGGCGCGTGAGAGATATTTTATGTTGCAAGCGTTAATATGGCTACGTTAACCGCTTCACATCAGGCGGGCCGTATGCTTGTCTGCCACCCGACGTAGCATAAAAAAAAAATCATGATCACTTTTTGGTGCACGCTGTTATTCCTGACTGCGGCATAGCTACAGAAATTTATTGCAAGCGAAGTCTCATCGCTTAACACTATATAGGTACATTAATCAACCAGTATTCTTAATACAGTCATACAACGACACTCCTTAATAAAATCGCACATAGTTGCAAGTGACAAATTGACAGTACCAAATACTGGAGACTCTTCGACGTTCCTTTCAGGGACCAAACGACCCATTAGGTCTTTATAAGGTCATTTTAGCAATAAAATACCTTTAGGAACAATTAGCTGATGCCGGGTTGAACGCATAGCAATTTGCCTTTTAAGTGTCGATTACCCTTATGGCATTTTATATGTGTCGGTAAATGGCTGCTTAGATATCTTTTCTATCACTAAAGGCTTTAGTTTTTGTCATATTGCCTTTAAATACAGCTTATTTGATATTCAAATTGTTTTTTTGGAGTATATTATTATATAGAGACAGCTTCGCTTGTGATTTTTCTCGTCTTGAGCGTTGATAGTATGGGATCTTCTGTAAATTCTTTCTGTAGAGTATTTTTCTTAGAGCGACATATATTTCTCGTTCTATATGATATAATATCAGTTATAAAGTACCCATAGTAGTAGCTTTGCTTAGTTTGAGACTAGTTGACCGTGTGTAATTTGTTCAGAAATATTTATTTATTATTTATTTTATTTTGGTACATACAGCCATACAATTATTACAATTTGCTCAGAGGATTAGCATCGCTATTCAGCGAGGTAATGCTGCCAGCATTCTTGGTACGTTACCAACGGGCAACGATTTGGGGGAAATTTTTTACTTATAATTTTTGTTTTATTTCTGTTCTTCCTTTTTTTTCTACCTCTTTGTAAATATTTTATTTGTAAATATTCTGCTCGATTTTAGATTAGTTTTAGTTTAATATAAATTAATTAATTTTAAATTGTAGACAACATGCAAATAAAACTCTCAGTTTTCAAAAAAAAAAATGAACGTTATTATACATAATATTCATAATAGATAATGTTCATTGAATATAATTTCACAATGGTGTGCTGAACTAGCGGACATTTCTATGTTAATAGAAAGGAATTTGTGAACCTCAGTTTTAAATTTATTTAAAGCTTTGTTGAAGGGATCAATGTTTGAAAAGTCCTTGTTGTATATTATAGATTTAGAGTGCCAGGGATGAAACCATTTCTAGTATAATTTTTAAAGAATCGAGGAGGAACAAATAAATTTTACTAGACTTTTTTATAGTAAAAAATAAAGCCAATAAGTGTGTAATGCGATAAGTCTTTTTTAAGTACTTATTTCACAAGTCATCGATTCAGATAAGTTCAACTTAAGGTCGATAATGTATAATGAGACTGTTTCCATTCCGTAGTGGCCAGGCAAAGGTTCTGACGGCCTGAATATGGTGTTTTACGGTTATAGTGTCCAAGATCTTATCGTAATTGGCTGTTATGACTCTTGGTGGTCAAAAAAGTACAGTAGAAAGCACGTAAATTTATACATTTGTATCTATAAATATCGGAGAGTATTAATATTGAGATTACAGTTTACTACTAAGCTCATAATATAATTTGCGTTATACCACATTACTCTTTAATTTGTTTATTTTTCTATGAGAGGGGGGCAAAAGAGCATGTGTTGACACACATGCTCTTTTGCCCCCCCATTTTGCCCATGGGCGGTGGCATGGGCCCACCGCCCATGGAGATCGGCTAAGGGGTAGCCGATCCGTTGCCAGCCTATACTCCTTCCTTTCTTTCTTTCTGGTGACCTCACTCACTCGCAGGAACACATCAACCCTCGAGGGAATAGTTATTTGGCTGCGGTATTCTGTGAGGTGGAGGTAGTTATCCAGTCGGGCAGCTAAAAAATACGCTATGCCCTACCTCTCTTTTCGCCATTAGTCATTGTATTATCACGTCGTACCTAGAGATGGGCAAAATGCCGGGAATTTACGATAAATGCCCAAAAAGTACTTATAAATTCCCTATTTATGCCCAAAACTAGGCATTTATTGGGCATTTACAGATACTTACTGGGCACTTATTGTAAATGCCTGGCTTTTGCCCATCTCTAGTCGTACCACAATTAGTGGCGTAGAGGAGCTCGAAAGCATCATTTTCGTCTAATCGAACGTGCAAGTGAAGCAACGTCATCCTTAGCTAGACCATGGATGGATTTATTTATCAGGAGCTCCTTTCTCCTATTGACAGCACGTTAAGCTGTTTGTCTCGGCTATTCTCATTATATGACGTCGTTAAGCGAAGTCAGTGGTCGTTAGTGTGAAGTTTGCTTTTAACCCTTCGGATTGAGGGGAGACGGAAAAAGTAGCCATATTGATAGCTCACTTAGTCGGCGGCGTGGCGATATATCACCACGATAACATACAGCCTGATTCGTTGCAATAGATAAATATATAATAATGTTTTCCCACACAATATTGTATTGTTATTGGAATAAATGAATTGAATTGAATTATAATAAATTTTGTCAGACAACTCACACAGCGCCATCTAGCCCCAAAGTAAGCGAAGCTTGTGTTATGGGTACTAGACAACTGATAAACATACGTAAATACATTTTTTTGTATATACATACTTATGATACATAGAAAACACCCAGGCTAAGGCAAACACACATATTCATGCACACAAATGTTTGTCCTATGTGGGAATCGAACCCACGAGCGTTGGTGTCGAATCCGCGTCATTGACCGCTACGCCACCGAGCTCGTCAATGTTTCACGTCAATTTTTTTCCCCGGCATTTGCCTGATTGAACATTCTAGTAAGTCAAAACGTAGAGCTTCTCTAACAGATCTCATACCGACATAGATAGACTAAGCATTACATAGTATTTCAGGCACTAGTCTCCACAATTATCAATGCAACCCTATAAAATCGGCGTTCACAAACGAAACATCATAGATACGATCCAAACATGTCCGTAGTCTACCATCCACCAAAACATAAACTTGTCCTCGCTTGTCCACCGCCCAATAGCCGACATTCCGATCTTTACCCAATGGAGCAGTACGAATGTTTCCGTAAGACATCGCCCATTGAAGATAGCTATCGCGCCGCCACATGAATAGGCCTATAGTCGCAGAGACAATGAGATTTTTCAGTGATATAGAAAAAATACATTTTTCTTTTAAGGTTTTGTAATAATTTAGACATCGTTTGCCTACCAAAAATACAAAATACAAAATCTTTATTTTCTTTTACATAGAGCCTTATGTCTATTTAATTGTCATGTCATGTCAAGTGTCAGGAGGACCCCGCTCTTAATTTTAGTACTAGCTGTGCCCGCGACTTCGTCCGCGTGGAATAGTGTCTTTGGGCAGCATTTTTAAATATTTCGGCTAATTATTTTACAAATAAGACACATACGTATTAATACTTATATGAGTTGCAGTGTGCCATCTAGTGCTTATATAGCTCTTTTGTGGAACATTGAACATTCATCCCAACCAACAGCTTACACAGCTGCAACTTTCTTCCGCGCTCACTGCTTTTGCTAATGTTACATACCGGCATGTCCTCATCAGCTAAGTTCAATGGTAGTTTTAGAACCGAGTGCGCTATACCCCTATAACTATTTACACTTTATTTTGCTTTTAACCGTAAACACAGAAAGCAAAACTTCTTATTATGAAAATAACTTATTTAAATATTTTATTTAATTGTATAAAAACCTATTTAAAAAAAATTATAAACCCAAATGAATTAAATTTAACTAATTTTATTGACCCAAATAAACAAAATCTCTATACTAAGTATAACTTTTTACACTTGTACTTAAGAACTTGTTTTTATGAACCATTTGTAACCGATTCCTAGAAATCCCTTTCGGATATTGCGACTTCTGACTGAGTCGGCATGCAAAGGCATAAAGACTCATTCATAAAACTATTAAGCTTTCTTATCTTTTGTTTACATTCACAGATGGTCAAATGCTTTGTTTGTACAATGCTCAAAAAAGTACTGTTTATTTGGTGAGGGCAATTAACTTACCGTTCTTAGGTACCTGCCTAGCATACAAATGTGCAACAAAAAAAAATGACGTAATAACATCTAATTAAACTCGAAAGTAATCTACTTTTAACGAATGAAATAAATAAAACAATGACCCAACTAAAGAAAAAAATATTTAATAACTTATCTACTAAAGTAAGCAAATCGAATTGTAAACAATGTGCAGTGAATAATAATGCATTTGTAGCGGAAAAAATAATAATTGTCACGTGTCTGCACGTTTGGGCAAGCCCACTTGGGTATATTTTTTCTGTGCCGTACCACCGTTTTTTACTCACGTTTTTCACCCGCTCCCTGACCCCCGCGTGGCAATTGTACCCTTTCAATGTGTACGGGTGGTGTACGGCGTTGAGATAGGCAAAATGCCTGGCATTTACAATAAGTGCCCAGTAAGTACCTGTAAATGCCCAATAAATGCCTAGTTTTGGGCATAAATAGGGAATTTATAACTATTTTTTGGACATTTATTGTAAATGCCCGGCATTTTGCCCATCTCTAGTACGGCGCGATGCTTGGCAAGTTTTTTACTCGCGTTAATTTCAGTTTTTCATTTTGTAATGACTGCGTAAATGTTATCTACATCAGGATAGCACTAATATTTTGTCTCTTGGCAAACAAACTTATAAAACATTCATTTATACCTTACATATTTCCATACAAACTTTCATCCCCTATTCCCTATTGTTATTTTACCCCCGTGTGGGTAAAACTTTTACAAACTTAGAATGTCATATTTATTTATATCGAATCAACAGCCTAAAAAATAAGTTTCAAGCTTCTAGCTCTAAAAATAACGATATTTCCATACAATCTTTCACCCCCCCTTTTAACCCCTTAGAACCCTTTTTTTGCATTAAAAAGTAGCCTATGTCCTTCCTCAGGCTCTAAACTATCTGTGTACCAAATTTCATTTAAATCGGTTCAGTAGTTTTGCCGTGAAAGCAGGACAGACAGACAGACAGACAGACAGACAGACAGAGTTACTTTCGCATTTATAATATTAAAGTAAGGAAGTAAGGATAGTAAGGATTAGACAAAACAGTATTCGACTTGTCTAGATAGCTTTTAGATAGCCCCGACACCTCCTCACCGCAGGTATACACCAATGCTTGAAAACTCGATAGTGAGACCTGGATGCTGATCATCCGGGTTGTTCACAGACTATAAGTCGCCAGCGAGCAATAGTCACAGGTTTGTTTGGAGGTTCTATAAGGTATCGAAGCCAGAACGAAGAAATTCGACGGAGAACAAAAGTGATCAAAGTCAGCACGCTGAAGTGACAGTGATCAGACCACATCTGAATAGAGATCAGCAACACCAATGGATCGCCGATCCGTTGTCAGCCTATTAGTCCTTCCTTTCTTTCTGATGACCTCATTCACGCGCAGGAACACAACAACCCTCAACGGCATTGTTATTTGGCTGCGGTATTCTGTGAAGGGGAGGTCTTCCCCTCGGTCAGTCGAGCAGCTTAAAAATACGCTATGCCCTACCTCACTTTTTGCCAGAGCAGTCAGCAGTAACTACGTGCAAATTGAACTAAAGCCAACCTCACCTAGGTTGGCTTTAGTCCAATGATGTTGATGAACCACTTACACCATAAAAGCTATGGTAACTGCTTTACATCAGGCGGGCCGTACGCTTGGTTCGCACTCAATGTCGTATAAAGAAATATTATTAGTGCTTGATTTTTATAATGGCTTCTAGACTATAAGGAGTTAAGAACATTGAGTGACGATTGAATGGAGGCGAGTGATGCGCGGTCAGACATCGCATGCGTGCACGCATAGATTCGCACAGCGCTTTATTTTTACAACCTGAGGCCTGCTTGCACTTGTACAGTTCGCTTTTATGTGACAATTGGTATTCTATTGTATTAGGTAATCGCGGAAATGTTTTAAAATAGACTTAATCTAATATGCTACTTGTCAATGTCACACCCCGGCTAGTCCGTGCAAATGTCGTGTCATTCACTATTACATAAACAAAGTCGTCTGTACAGAGCGTCACTGAGCCTGTGTTATACACTACTCCCCTGTTCCAGATTTGACTCAGAGGGGAGGTGAGGTCAATACGAGAGAGCGGCAGGGAGAGGCCATACTGTACATATTAATTATACTGTGACAATTTTCTAAAATTACAAAAAAATATTTAACATTATTATTTAAATAGTTGATTTCGGCTTACTTGCCAGAAATTATAAGTATTTTTGAAAATACAGAAATCACTTCCCCCGCCTAGGTGGGACCCACCGTAGATCTCACCTAGGCGGGCGTAGTGAATTTTTCCATTTTTAAAAATATTTATCAGTATCGTAAAATACTCACAACACAAGCCCGATCCGCAAATCAAATTTTATTTTAATAACTTACGTTCTACTTGTTCTATGGTCGATCGAAGTTTGGTGGGAAAGTACATTTTAAAAGGATGAAATTATAAAAAAAAAAATACCATAGGAGATATAATAAAAAATATTGCAACTAGGTATTACGTAAATGTATTATCATAGCTGTCTTTTTATTTATCAAAATTTTATTTTTATGCCATTTAACGGCTTTACGGCTCTGGAATCTATGTCCTTTAGCCCGTCTTTGTATTATTTCTTTACCTTATTCCCGGTTTCAGTGACATGTCAAAAAATATCATAGGGAATCTTATTGATCTTCAATTACTTGTAATGACTTATTACAAGTATACAATTACATACAGTACAACCGTTAGAGCAAGTTTTCTGCTGTTTTGCACGACTTCTTGGAACGACTCGACAGCTCAGAGCAAGCACAGGTATTATTATTTTAGTATAGTGTAGGTACTAGGTACTATGTTCACGTGAGGCAAAACCGCGATCAGAAGCAAGCATATTATAGTATAGGCAATTTGATCTACTTTGTGTGCTTCCGCCACCAATTAGTTCATGCAAATTACTGCCGATTGGCAACCACCCACTACAGTTAGTAGATGCATGCGACAGCCGTGGCTGCTTTGGTCGTCTCTGCTCCAGCTGCTGCAGTAGTTTTTGCGACTTTCCAACATCTGAAACTGAAGAAACATGCGACTGCCGCCGCTCCGATTGCCGTGGTTGCCTTTGCGACACGTGTTTTGCCTCTACCCGAGGCATCATCAGGCGATCTGTAAATGTTGATTTTTAGAACAACAACCTACCACGTAACGTATACAGCTGAAAAAAGAACACCTCTATCTATTAACTATATTATAGTATGGTTTAGTCGCTCGATAAATTATTTTCCTTTTTATATCAATGCACCACCAAGGATGTTGAATTAAACAGTGTGAAGTGCCGATTCAATTCGAATGAGACGTATCGATTGTTCGATACAAATTATATCGATTCTATCTCATTGCGATTGCAAAGTTTTTCAACGCCCGAGTTATTACTTCTGAAGTGAGTTGTGTGTGGATCTTTTAAAATGTTTTTTGATATTAAGTTTTCTTACTTGAAATCGATTAATATCGTAAGCTAAAATATTTAATACGTAAGAGTTTGCACGGTATACTTTAACCGCCATTGAAGAGAAAAAATAGCTCATAAAGACACAAAGACAATAAAATATTTTAGGTCATTTACTTAAATATATGTTTAGTATTGGCCGTGTGGTGTCCGGCAGACTAGAATAGAATCATTCCGTTTCTTTCCGTGGATGTCGTGCTCCTGTAGTGGAGACTAAAATGGACCTGATGATGATGATGATGACTTAAATATATAACTGATTAAAATGTTGGAATCTAGCTAATGTCAAGGTGTAAAAAATAACATTAAATGTTGGCAATATTTGTTGTATGCTCACCTGCACGCGGTGATCAGCGGATGCGGTTCTGGCGACAGTCGCCAACCTGCCTGCGGAGCGTTGCGACTTATGGGTATTACTCTAGAATGTGTACAAATCAAAATATATGGCAACCGTGCTATAGCGGCCGTTGGCCGTGTGGTTTCCGGCAGACTAGAATAGAATCACTCCGTTTCTTCCTGTGGATGTCGTACAAGGCGACTAAGGGAAATACAATATCAAATATCGATCAGGCCTCTCCAACCCATTTGGCCAGCGTGGGGAGTGTAGGCCAAATTCTCCTTCCGTTTTTTTTTTTTTTTTTTTTTTTTATTCTTCCAATCGCAATATGCGCATACTCAGCGGTGTAAATTGCCGCTGAGTATGCGCAGATCGGCTTACATCAGACATCGCACACCCCTGTCGTGGACAAGGCCTTTGTATATCTTAAATTAATTATGTATATATATATATAGTAAAATTTAAAATAAACTCTTAAAATTATACACAAATTTAGATCTTAAAACTATACACAAAATTGTCAAATTATCAATAATATAAAACATGGTGCAATAGCAGTAAATAATTTCCTTAATTTAGCAATAATCCAGGAATACAACAAAACAACTTATAATAATATCACTATACGTACAACTTTAAGTCCACCTTTTGGACGCCGACGAGTTTGAGGTGATGGCTAGGTCAATTTTACATCTGATTATTGTCAATCCATCCACAGCTGTCCTCGGCAGACACTTAACTCAATAACCCCACCTAGCCACCGCGATCGAGACGCCTATCGGAAAATATAGGCGCCCAAGTCAACATTGGTCCTAGGTGGGGCCACTTTACTTGTTCCGCCTGATGACAGCCGTGGCTAGACTGACACAGTAGTCAATAAACTTATTTCTACGTTTTCCAGCCATCACCTCGGACACGTTCGTTTCAGTGACCCGCATTCCCAAACGCTGCTCCAACTCCCATCTTTGTTTGGAGAATGCGGGACACTGAAACAAAATGTGCTGCACTGTCTGACCCTCGCCAGCTTCACAGAAACACGATGGATCGTCCGCGCACTTGAACCTGTACAAGTACGCGGCAAACCCACCATGTCCCGATAAGACTTGCGTGGTGATGCCAGACGGAGCCATTTTGCCCACGATACTGTACGCGGCGGCCGCACTTGGGAAAAACAGCTTCGTTGTTGAAGCTGTAGTTCCCGAGCAATATCTCCTGTCCCATTCGTCAATGGTCGCCTTACGGATCATACCCTTGACGAATGAGACAGGGCAGCGGTCGTAGTCGGGCCTCTTCTTCGACTTCAGGGCCGCGCTCTTGGCGAGTTCATCGGCGCGTTCATTACCCTCAAGACCCACATGCGCCTTAATCCAGAACATCGAAACGCTCTTACCCTGCGCTTTGCACAGTTTAAGAGCGTCCCGCGTCTGTACCGCAAGGGGGTGAGGGGAATCAACGTTGCCTATCGCCTGGAGCGCCGCCATGGAGTCGCTGAAGATGCCCACGCTGGATCCATTGCAGCTCAACGCGTATTTTGCCGCGGTGCAGAGAGCGAGGAGTTCGGCCTGGTAGACGGTGCAGTAGGACGACAAAGTAAGCTTGACGGCCTTGGTTTCGGCATCGCCGTTCCAGATTGAAACAGCGGCACCTACCCGACCCTCAATCTTACTGCCGTCCGTGAACATTCGCAGGGCAAAGGTGTTGGCTGCCCTGTATTGTTCCTCGTCCACCAGGTGATCGAACTCGACCCTCTCCAGCTCCGCTGGGTGCGGGCCCTCGATCTTAGAGGCCATCCGCTCGATCTCTCTGTCCCCCAGCGCCGGATGGGGCAGACCCCTCTTGGCCTCGTAGAGAGATGCGATTTCTCGCACTCTAAGGTCAAGGGGGAGCACCCCAGCCAGCAGCAGTGCAGAGTTCAAGGAGACCGTTCGGTAGGCCTTGCAGATCTTTTGCGCGAAGCCCCGCTGTACGCTGTTGAGCTGCTTTTGGATGCCTAGCTTGTTCACCGCTGGTGCCCATACGGCCGCGGCGTAAAGTATCGTCGGCTCAACTACAGCTGTATATATGATCTTCACTACCTCAGGATGAAGACCCCAGCCGACGCGGGCCGTACGCGCAAGGCGCTTATATATGTCCACCGCCCTTTTACAGACAGTGGCCACATGCGCATTGAACGTCAGACCAGCGTCGATGGTCAACCCGAGAAGTTTGATCTGCCGAGACATACCAATGCCCATCCCGCCCATGCTTAGGCGCGGAGTGTCATACCTAAGTTTGCGCGTGACCAGCATGGCGCTGGTCTTTTGCGGCGCAAACTTTAACCGGTTTCTGACCCCCCACGCCCTCACGTGCTCGAGAGTGGCATTGGCACATTTCTCTATATCCAGTGCAGTGGCTCCGTCAAACACCAACACGACATCGTCAGCGAAGGCCTGACAGTACACCCCCGCTCTTTCTAGTTGCCACAAGAGGGGGTCCAAGAGGAGGTTCCACAATATCGGACCTCCTATGGACCCTTGTACGCAACCTCTTGTGGCAGCGCGTGCGCATTCCTCCCCCCCGAAGCGCATCCTCACCGTCCTATTGCTGAGGTAACTGTCTATCGTTCGTCTCAAGCTCAGAGGGCAATTTTCCTCCGCCAGTCTGAGTTTGATAGCAGGCCACCAGGCGCAGTCGAAGGCACCCTCTATATCCAGCGAGACGAGAGTAAGAATCTTACGCTCGTCTAGCTTGCTGCGAATATGGTGCAGCAGGTTATAGAGGGCGTCTTCGGTGCCCCTCTGTGGCATGAACCCGTACTGGCGAGTACTAATCCTCGGCAGAAGATGATGCTTGAGGCGAGCGATCAACATTTTTTCGTATATCTTGCCCAAAACAGACAGAAGCCCGATCGGCCTGTATGATTTGGGCAGGCGATACGATTCCTTTCCCGGTTTCCGAAGAGCAATTACGATGGCCTCCTTCCACAGCCGAGGGAAGTATCGGAGGGCCCGACACTTGTTAAGAAGGGCCAGGAAGAATCCCGAGCCATCGTCAATGGCCCGAGCGCAAACGTCAGCCGTGAGGCCGTCGGCACCAGGGGCCTTTTTTGGGTTGAAGGACAATACAGCCGCCATGAGTTCCCTCTCGGTAAACGGCGGGTCATGATCATCATTGGCCCGTTCGTTTACCGTACGGGCTTGTTCTCTCATTTGGCGGTGATCTGTATTGTCGTCCAATCCGCTGTCGGCGGGATAAAAGGTGTCCACCAACAGCTCTGCTGACTCCCTGGCGTCCAACGCCCTCCCGTCGACTTCGAGGAGCGTGTCCTCCTTCCGCTCGGTTACCCTGCCGATGACCCTGTAGATACCTTCCCAGACACCTTCCTTGTCTTGCCTCCCACAAAACTCCCTCCAGCTGCGGGTTTGTGCTTCTCGCACCGCGGCCTCGTACTTGCCCTTCTGTTCGAGGTACAGCTGGACTACCATTTGTCTACGCGACGGCGCAGCGTTTCGGATCCTGCGTCGCCTGGTGTTGGTCTGTCGTCTCAGCTCCTCCAATTCCTCCGACCACCACGGCAGCCTAAATGACCCCGCATTGCTCTTTTTAGGCATAGAGGCCTCACAGGCCTCGCCTATCGCCCGGGTGTATCCATCCACGATCACCTCCAGTTCCTCACACTTTTCGACAGCCTCCACGCGTGCAGCGGTGAGACTGTCTCTCAGCATGATTGAGGCGAGTTTCTCACGAAACTTACCCCAATCAGCCTTTTTGGTGTTGAAGATCCTGGTGGTCCTCGCGATCGATACTCCCTTGGCCTTGGCAATGCGGATGTCAAATATGATGCCGTTGTGGTCTGAAGACGTGAGTGCTTCCTCGACGTGCCATCCATCCACCAAGCTCAACATATCCTCCGAGCATGCCGTCACGTCGACATGGCTACTGTACCTCTTTCCGCCTCTGACGGTATCGAATGTTGGGACGTCACCGCAGTTAAGAATCTGGAGGCCCAGCTCCCTTAAGGTCCCAGCCATCTCCTCTCCTTTGGAATCCTCATGAGAGCTGCCCCACCAGACACTCTTCGCGTTGGCGTCCCCGCCCAGGATCAATCCACCTGCTCCGGCATCGCGCTCAATCCGCCGCAACTGCTCCAGGTATGGCCCAATTGGTTTGTCAGGTTCGAAGTAGTAGGAGACGAGTGTGATCTTCCAGGCGCTGTGATGTTGTTCGTGGTGAGTTGCGGGTACTGTATGACATCTAAGTCATTATCGAAGACGGCTATTGCCGCCTTCACAGTACCCTGCCCATTCTCCTGCGCCTGGAAGACCCTCACTCCCTGATAACTCCTAACACTTCCAACCCGACCCACGTAGGGCTCCTGCAGCAGTGCAACGGATATGTTGCGTTTGCCTGCGGCCAATAGCAACTCTTGAGTTGCTAATTGGCTCCTCTGGAGATTGGCCTGAGCCATTCGGTACGGTCGGCTAATGGTCCCCGAGGCAACCTCAGCAATAAGCTACGGCGTCCCGCGCCAACCGGTCCCACTTCGATCTCACCGGGCATTCGCCGTCGAACGCGTTATGCTTCACGTTCGACTGCTTCGCCCGGCGGCAATTAATGCACGCCGGCGACTTCCCAGTGGCTGCGTCCGCGCACTCCGACTTACGATGCGGGCCACCGCAGTGGCTACACACGTCGGCGGTTTCTTTACAGAACCGCCGCCCGTGTCCGTATCCCAAGCAACGGGTGCACTGGACGAGGGGCGTCTGATCTTCTACGACGCACCTCTGAAGGTCGATACGCAGCTTCCGCTCTGCTATCGACCTCCTCCAGACCACTGGGGAGACGCTCAACACGACGTGGCGGTTGTGCGGGTTTCGCGCTCGCCTGCTGCGCCGAACCACAACGCGGCTCTCTTGGGCGTCGAGTCCGCGAAAAACGTCCCGGTTCTGGTTGCGAAGGGCCCGGATAAGTTCCTCATCGGAGTGAACCTTCAGGACATCCCTCACAACCAGCAGCGGGTCTTTGTTTTTCGCGTCCTCAACGACCAAGCCCCTCCCTGACGTAGAGAGCCGCTTCCTGATTTTCTCCTTCTCCACCTCGTCGGCACAGCCTATCACCACTCTCCTATCCTTCACTTTGCGCACACGCTCTACCTTTACCCAGCCCTCCTTGGCGTCCAGCTCCATTCTCCTTCCGTTTAGGACGGACGAGAGAGGGTCGTGCTCCTGTAGTGGAGACTAAAATGGACCTGATGATGATGATGATGATGTGCTATTGCGGGCCAAGGTGGCGGTCTCGGTTACGGCAGGGCAGGGTGCGGAAGGCCTATTATCCAGCAGTGGGTAGATACGGGTTAATGATGATACTATGAAATTAGAACCACGAACATTAATTCTTCAACATCAACATGCCGTTACAGTTTCAACCTAAGATCCACAGTAGAACTATGGATTTTTTGAAGGGTTATGGAGTAATTTTATAGGTCGTATATCAAGATATAATTTTATTGGAATTGTTTTGTACGCACCGGTATTGAAAGGAATAGTATGGATATAGAGCCATACTATAGTAATACGGATAGGGATAATCTATCCGTATCGGATAGGATCCATCTATCCGGTACCCAGTTGGACAAAATAAATATTTCTGGACAATCTGGGCGGATCATTAAAGTTGTGATTGACGGTGCACGCTCGGATCCATTACCCCTGAATGCTGGCGTGCCACAAGGCTGCGTATTGTCTCCTACATTGTTTCTTCTGCATATCAATGACTTGCTGCATGTATGCAGCATCCATTGCAATGCAGATGACAGTACCGTGGACGCAAGATACAGTGGTCTATGTAATGTTTCTCGGGATTGCGTCGATGAGTACCGGGAAAAACTTGTGTCTGAGATTGAGACGTCTCTTGGACACGTCTCTGATTGGTGTAGACTGAACTTAGTCCAGCTGAATCCAGCAAAGACACAAGTATGTGCGTTTACTGCAACAAAGTCCCCATTTGTCATAACTCCTAGATTGGAAGGTACTCCCCTTACTATTAGCTCCAGCATTGGTATCTTGGGTGTTGACATATCCAGAGATGTACAGTTCCGTGGTCACTTGGAGTGCAAGGCCAAATTGGCTTCTATGAAAATTGGCATCATCTGTAAAGCCAGAAGGTATTTTACACCACAGCATCGCCTTCAACTGTATAAAGCCCAAGTTAGGCCTCATATGGAATACTGTTCACATCTCTGGGCTGGTGCGCCCCAGTACTTTCTCGCTCCATTTGACCGCATACAACGAAGAGCTGTTCGAATTGTCGGTGACCCAATGATTTCTGATCGGCTGGAGTCTCTCTCTACACGCAGAGATGTTGCATCTCTTTGCGTTCTATATAATAATTTATATAGATATACCACGGGGAGTGCTCGGATGAGCTATTTGATTTGATACCTGCCGCTGAGTTCCACCATCGTACAACTCGCCAAAAATTAAAATTCCATCCACATCACCTTGATATTTGGCGATCTACTACAGTACGCTTTTTAAGGAATTTTCTACCACGTACTGTAAAGTTGTGGAATCAACTTCCCTCAGCGGTATTCCCAAATAAGTACGACATGGGGGCCTTCAAGAACAGAGTCAATATTTCCCTTAAAAGGCTAGCAACGGATCGGCGACCCCTTGGTGTTGCTGATTTCTGTGGGCGGTGGTGATTGCTTTCCATCAGGTGACCCACATGCTCGCTTGCCACCCTCTGTTATAAAAAAAAAATACACAGGGCCATCAAGTCACAAATTAAGTACAAGCTTGTACTACACAACTGATAAATGTACTTGAATACACTTTTTTTGTAAATACATACTTAGAATACACACAAAACACCCAGGCCAAGACAAACAAAAATGTTCAGGCATACAAATGTTTGTCTTGTGCGGGGATCGAACCCGCCACCTCGCAGTCGCCACTGTTAGCCAGTCGACCACCGGGCTCGCCTTTATAAAAGATTACAAATAAAATAATAACTTGATATTACTTCCTATAGGCACTCTACAATGTTCTCTTATTAATCAATGCGCAATGCTTAAAATAATCGCATTTGGGTGTGAAATCGATTTGGCGAATGTCAATTCGTATGACGATAAAATCGGTTTTAAATGTATCCAATTTACATTATCTCACGATTTTAATTACATTCATCTGATAACTGGGATTACATTGCTCATGTTCGATTTTTATATGCTACTAGCGAATCGCCCCGACTTCGTACAGGAAAAATACAATTTATATGTTCGTCTCTAACGAAAGAAATCTTAACCTTAAACTAGTGACAAGCGGTCTCACAGGCGGAATGGCGTCAGTGAATCATTATTTCACCCCCTTTCCCCTCGCTTCTTTTGTTTTAACGCCTGAGTAGCTTCGATTTTAGTTGCGTCCACACCGTAGATAGGGATAGTTGCGTCGTATAATCCCAAATCGCTAAGTTACATCGATGTAAAGTTCAGCAGCGGTCTCTCAGACCGTATGTCACCACTTACGTTACTTTTGAAAGTAATTATGCTATATTGTTTTTTTGCATATTTTTACAGTTATTACTTGCAATGAATTATTCTCCACCTGCAAAAAAGAAGCTTAGGGAGTCGGGAGTTGAGAATGTAGAGTCAAACATTAGAAAACCGCTTGATAACACTATGTACCAGAGCAACGGAACTCTGAGGACAGGGCTGAAATACGTAAAACCTGTGCTACTTGTATTCCTAGTTTGAATCGTAAATTACCAATGTAATTCCGTGGCGTAAGTGGTTTATCAACATCGTTGAATTAAAGCCAATCTCACCTGCACGTGGTGCAACCTGCAGGCTGACAAACGAGGCTCTAGCGAAAAGTGAGGTAGGACATAGCGTATGTTTTAAAAAATCCCTACCTTCCAATAAAAATAACCAAAGTTTGACCATTGCTAGTATTGTAAAATTATACCTGTGATTGAAGATTTTTATTTTATTTTTATTGATTGGTATCTTAACTATTACGAAAAAAACTATTTTTGTTATAATATGTTCATTTGATTATTTTTTATGATTATTGATCTCATCAAATTTATATTTTTATTTTGGTTGCTACATATGTTGTAATCGCAAATTCTTTATTAAAAATTACATTTGTAGTTTAATGGTTAGTTTTATTTTGTCCTTTTATGTTCTTAAACTGTCTTTAAAGATTAAGGTAAGCTACCATACCTAATTTCCATTCTATAGGCCAGATACGGCAGCGGCCTCTCAGACCGTTCGTTACCAGATACGTTACACAAAACGCATGTCACCTGTCAAAGGTTAAGTTCAGCGTGTTTCGTCCGAGTTTTTTACGTATTCGTTTTGGACAAAGTTATTTTATTAATAAAAGCAATTTGATCTATACTACTTTGCGTGCTTCCGCCACCAATTAGTTCAAGCAAAGTAGTCCCGCTAGATTTGTATCAATGATTTTATCACCATAGTGTAATATATGTATTATGTCTCTAAAATTCATAATAAAACTGTAGAATTGATATCTCTAGTCATCGAATAAGTAGGCAAATTGAGTCATAATAACTGTTCAAGTGCAAATATGGATATAATTAACTAATTAGTTTGTATTAATCTGGGTGTTTTCTGTATCATAAGTATGTATTTACAAAAAAAAAATGTATTAATAAATGTGTAATAATAAAAGACGAGCTCGGTGGCATAGCGTTCAATGACGCGGCTTCGACACCAACGCTCGTGGGTTCGATTCCCACATAGGACAAACATTTGTGTGCATGAACATGTCTGTTTATATTGGTCTGGGTGTTTTCTATGTATAATAAGTATGTATTTACAGATAAATGTATTTACGCATGGTTATCTGTTGTCTAGTACTCTTAACACAAGCTTCGCTTACTTTGGGGCTAGATGGCGCTGTGTAATTTGTCTGACAATATTTATTAAATATTTATTTATTTACGTATGTTTATCAGTTGTCTAGTATCCATAACACAAGCTTCGCTTACTTTGGGGCTAGATGGCGCTGTGTAATTTGTCTGAAAAATTTTTTTTAATCTATTTATTTAAACTTTATTTACTACTATTTAAGGGTAGGTAGATAGACGGTCTTAATGCTAATAGCATTCTCTACCAGTCAATCTTTGGGAAGAGCATATCTGCTCCAGATTCCTGTATATCTACAGGAATCACTCAATCAGATCGTTTCAAAAGTTACGGGGCTCACCACAGTGTGTCATGTGTAGTCAGGATTAACAGCAGCGACCACCAAAAAAGGCAATAAACAATGAAGTCATTGCAGTCTCGGTGGTAAGACTACAGCTGACTTGGAACTCACAACGAATTGAATCAGAAGAAATTAGTAGGAGTAGGAAGCTTTTGGAATGTGACATCCCCTCTTAGCAATGTGAGAGACAGCAATATAGAAAATAGGGCAGTAAAACCCTAAAGAGATGGCTAGTCAAGTGAAGCTCAACTGCAGTGCACCACGGAATTTAAGTATCTAACACTACTACAAGATATATTAACTTCTTACTTAAATATTCAAAAACTAAAAAAAGAAACCCTACCTTGCAATTAGACTCAATTCCACGTTTATCCCACTGCATCTACCGACAAAGTAAATTATTCCCCTCATTATATAAACGCTATAGATGCAAAACAACAAATCATTGTGGCCAACATTATCTTGGTCCATTCAAATGCTCGTGCACTAAAGGAAACCCAGAAAACAATGTTCATTAAACGAATACCAAAGTTAGTCGGCCCAATAATTGCTGGCTCCATTTAGACATTGCATAAAACTATTCAAAAGGAACAATTTGTCGGTGCAAGCCTTTCGGAGTTTCACGAAAGACATTTCCAAGGGCCGACTTAGAACGTTCTGATACCTCGTTAGTTATCTTGCGTTGCTACTAAATAATTGTAGCAACTTGGTAACACTATTAAAATGAATTTAGACTTAATGCTAAAGTTGATAAAGACGAAACTAAGATGATAGATGAATCAGTAGCAATAGGCGTTGCTCTTAAATTTTCTGCCTTATCAGTCGGAAATAGAATCGTATTTGTATTATCGTGTAAATTTTTTAGATATAGCTAGTTGATTAAAGAAATTTAAACTTAAACGTGATGTGATAAAGTAGTAATTAATTTAATGTCTCGATGTGTGGTTGTTCTGAAGTATTTTTTAACGCACGGAAGCGAGACCAATTTAACTGTCTGCACTTTATTTACTACTATTGAATGATATATTTAAAGACAAATGTGATGTTTTAAAGAGCGTTTCTGTGATGTACGGATTATTTTATAGTTGTCTGGAATTTAATGTATATTTGCCATGGTACTGCCGCCGCCAATTTTTAATATATACCTATAAAATATTAACAAAATGAGTTGGAAAGAACCAAATTCTTTATCGTTTGACGTTATCATTTTTTTTTATACTACGTCGGGGGGCAGACAATCATACGGCCCGCCTGATGTGAAGCGGTTACCGTAACCGTATTAACACTCGCAACATAATATATCACTGGCGCACCGCCACCCCCTCTGCCAACGCAGCATCTCCTTCTTTTCTGGTGACTTCACTCACTCGCAGGAACACAACAACCCTCAAGGGGATTGTTATTTGGCTGCGGTATTCTGTGAGGTGGAGGTACATTCCCCAGTCGGGGAAGCCGAAGGGGAAGGGAAGGTCAGCCTACAATTACGCTCCCTACCTCTCTTTTCGCCAGAGCTTCGTTTGTCAATCAGCAGGGAGCACCACGTGCAGGTGAAGTTGGCTTTGGTTCAAAGATGTTTGTACTAGTGTATATTGTATGACTCTTGGCATGCAAGCGTAATTAACACAGAGCTAGAATGGTAGGTAAATAGTTTTCATTGAATGCGTGTAGTGGTAGAAGTATGGTAGTGGTGATGGAAGGGATGTAAGTGACTTATCAATATTTTCGATGCGGTGTAAGTGGATCATCAATATCTTTGTAAGCTGCTCCACTGGTGAAGTGCATCCACCTCACAAAATACAACAACCAAATAACAATTCCTTGACAGTTGTTGTGTTCCTGCGAGTAAGTGAGGTCACCATGAAGGCAGGAGTTGCTGCGTTGGCGGAAGGTGGTGGTGAGCAAGCGATAGGTAACACTTTCACATCATGCGGGCAGTATAGCTGTTTGCCACTCAACGTAGTGTAAAAAAATGTACTATTAATTTGTTTATTAGTATACACAACAGAGAGACAATTCTCATAATTAAATGCAGTCAAAATTCAGTTCCGGTTCAGGAACTTATATAATAACAAATATCTCTTTTACATTTTTGCCAGACAAATCTATGGTTAATATGTTATAATTTTTGTATACGAGTAGGTTTTTTTTTACGTATTAATCTATTTTGTCAGAGTCTGAACAATTATTAATTTGCGGCCTTCATTTGTGCATATCGTGTTTACCTGTAATTGTTTATTACATTTAGCTAAACTTAAAGCTTAAAGCTTGTAAAAGAATGCATTAATGTAAACAGATGTTGGTAATCCTTATAATTATAAATAGTTTCTTAATTTATATAGACGAGCTCGGTGGTCCAATGGTTAGTGGAATGGTCGTGGGTTTTGATCCTCGCTCACGACAAATATTTGTGTCCATGAAATCTGTCTTGGTGTTTTCTGCGCATTATATGTATGTATTTACGAAAAAAAAAGTATTAGATCAGTTATCTAGTACCTATATTACAAGCTTTGCCTAGTTTGAGACAATATGGCCGTGTGTAATTTGTCCAAGAATATTTTTATTTATATTCCGAACACTAATTGATGATGTTTTAACTAATTGTATATAAGTGCTTTATAAAGTCCAAGGAATAAAGATATTTTGATTTGATGACATTCCGAAATTTCGAATGAAATTGATTCTACAAATTGCACCCTACATCGTCAATCAACAAGTTGATTGAATATGTCTTTTACAATAATTTTGAACTTTACAAATGTGACAATATCAATAAAACAGGTTGTTCCGCAGTCCTCTGCTTGAACTTTAAAATCCCACGAATCGAAGCCCATAGCAAGATTCCTTACTTAATGTGTTCCAATTTTTCAACTTTATCAGATGCTATTGTTTCGTTTTACGAAATAATCTCTTACATTTCTGTTTAAAATTTTTCAGAAATCTCTTTAATACTGTTTTTAATGTTTAAAGCGTGATGCAGAAATAATTTGGACTTATTGCTTTTGCTTATCAACTCATTATAAGAAAACGGTATATTTATTTGTTAGTACAATATATAGAGAAGCTCAGCGGCGTCGTTGCGTGTGTCAGTCTTATCAAACACGCAAGTTAAGCAATGTGGCCCGCAGCCTGTCCAAGGATGGGTTTATTTAACTTGAGCTCCTCCGAGGTTAGGGCATGTTAAGCCGTCGGTGCTGGCTGTAGTCATTATAGATGACAGTCGTTAAGCCAAGTCAGTGGTCTTTAGGCGGCTTGAAAACTATGACCTCTGCCAACCTGCAGTTGAGCAGCGTGGTGGAGTACGCTCTAAACCCCTTCGAATGAGGGGAGACCCGTATCCCAACAGTAGGATAAATAAGGGTTGACTATGATGATACGTGTATAAATACGTGTATATTCACAGTAAATATGTTTAAGAAAAAGCCATGCCGACGGGAGCTTTACCTTTGGAAGCCGAAATGTCTGCTTAGTGTTTCTAGAACGAACTAAAATAACTAAAGTTAATTAGTACTAACATCAAAGTAAACCGTATTCACTAATTATTGAACTTATTACAATAATAAATTGTAATCAATTCGACATTAATGATACCAATTATATCTCATATAATACTATACAAATCAGTTATTTTACACTAATAATATATTGCTGGTTCGCGTGCGCCCATATTATTTATAGCTCCATACTAATATGGTTAAAATGTATACGAAAGAGAATTCAGTTTCATATATTAATGATTATTGTGAATAATTGTCCGATTATGTTAAAATATATATGGTCACTATTAAAGTTTAGGGCCAATGGCCAAAGCCGAAAAGAATTTACCAGAGACGAGTTTCCTTACATTATATTCTACTAGCCGTTTTATTGAGTCCAGCGAGCGTAAATATATATATATATATATATATTTATATTTTATAGTACTATATATATATTTTATACTACGTCGGGTGGCAGACAAGCATACGGCCCGCTTGATGTGAAGCGGTTACTATAGCCATATTAACGCTCGCAAGGCAGCTAGTCCCAAATTAAGCGCAAAGCTTGTACTATGGATACTAGACAACTGATAAATGTACTTAAATACATTTTTTTTGTAAATACTTATTTGTAATACATAGAAAACACCCAGGCTAAAACAAGCCGCTGGGCTATGTCAGTAATCTATAGGTATTATTCACTTATCTCCTAGCTTGCAATTTGGAACATCAAGTAACCGAAAAACCCTACAAAATTTACAAAACTTCACAGAGTAATAAAGACAAATTGAATACTGCATTCAAAGTAATTGAAAATTATTCCATCAACAGAATGACAGTAATTAAGTGCCATAAAATGCGCCTAACAAATCCGTCTACATTTTCACATACCCCATCTCCCTCTATTATAGACTACACGATAGAGACAACACAAATCCATGTAGATAATATGATTGACTTCTGTAGAACTTGTGGTACGTGAGATATGGGTTTAATGTTCAGTGTTAATGTTCTAGGCTGTAATGGAACAGTATATCTTTTTAATTGGACGATTTTTTCGCTGATATACATTCGTTAGGCTGTGGCATGCGAGAAAAACGCATTTCTTCTGTACACCATTCATCTTGGGGTTTGATTGGGTGGTCTAAGTTGTAATTTTAAAGCGGATAGCGTGTTAATAACAAAACTTAGTTCTATTATTTTCATGTTTGTTTTTGTCTATCCTGGAGTTATATGATGAAGAAAAAAAAATAGTTATAAGTGAAGTATTTTAATTTCAAGTTTATTAATAAATTTTTGAAATATTTTTTCGTTATTTCTAGAAATAGTTGTTCGTGTAATCTAATGACGTCCATCACTGTTGTCGACCACCTCGGTCACCTCAGTCTTTCTTGCACGAAGAGTGCAGGTAGGATTACCCATAATGCCAGTCTTAATAATTTAACCTGTCAGCTCTTGCCACCGCCAACTGTGCGGTCGTACTCGAACCGGATGGTCTCGTACGAGATGATGGCAAGAGAACGGACAGAATGACTTTGGTACTTTGGAAGATGGGGCGGCTCTTAGTACAGGACGCTATTTGCATTACGCTCGCGCCGTATCATCTCCCCGGGACACAAATTATAGCTGGCACGGTGGCTGAACATGCAGAATCCCTCAAAAGGCACAAATACAACAATCTGGATAGCGGGTATATATTTGACCCTTTTGGTGTAGAAAAGTTGGGGCCATGGGGGCCAAATGCCAAAAAAAATTTCAAGGAACTTTCATAGCGTCTGGTCAAAACAACCCGTGACCAAAATGGTGGCCTCTACTTTGCCCAAAGGATGAGTATTGCGATCCAACGAGGCAACGGGGCCAGCATATTGGGTAACTTGCCTACTGGAAGCGGCTTATTAAATTAGTATACATAGTTATATATATCATCTATGAAATAAAATATGTTTGTGTATAAGAAATATGATTTACTTGTCCAGAAGTCGTGGTACTTGATATATGGGTTTAATTTTGACTGATATTGTTCTAGGCTGTGATGGAACGGTGTATCTTTCTAATTAGCAACAATATGCTAGGGGCTCTGTCACAACAAATCCAACAAGACGACAATTGCAAATTTCATGTAGCTATGACTTTAATTGATAGATTTGATGAGCTGCTGACTGTTGTTGTTTTAAAGTCTTTATTGTACAAAAGAAATTACATACACAAAAAAGACTAATTATGGCAACAGTGAATGTAACTGAGTAAAGTGATTGGGTATGCAAAAAAAAAAAAAACACTGCAATAATAAGAAATAATTTACCCGCTATTACTTCTAACTTACACCACAAAACAATAGAAATAAACAGTAGATTAGTACGTCCGAGTGTCGATGTTCTGGTTTCTTCGAAACTAAGTGGTGTGAGATTCCACCGTGTTCATACAATTGAAATGAAATGTATGAAACATTTTGTACGGCGATTTGTAAGCTGCGAAGGTAGAAGTTTTTGTTGAATAAAATATTTTTATGAAGGAACTTGGGTGATAAAGATGAATTGAATTCTTGAGTGTGTGCGGCTTTGTGTATACTTAAAATGTTTTTTTTTGTGAAGGAATGAATGAGTACTGCAATTTTTCATTAAAATTACTCATGATTCTTGAAGAACAAGACTCCTATTTTGTACAGCTCGTGTAAGCCCCTTCAGACTGTTGTCTCCCTTGACGGCCGCCCTCGGGGAGACGTCAGGATTTCTACAGTACTAGGGTCTCCACAAGGCTGGGGAGACAACCGAACTTGCTTCTAAAATTATAAGCGTATAGTGAATGATGGAACAAATATTCAGCGAAATTCATTGAGCCTATGAAATCGTCCGCTCGTTTTGTCTGTCCGTTGCCATGAAACTCAAAATTTAGAAATTCTGACTTCGGATTCGTGTAAATGTAGAGCATCAAAAAGTAGTAATGTAAAGTGACCTTGATTTTCCGATCTCAATTCGAGATTTCAAAAAAAAAAAAAAATTCGCTATAGTGGCGCATGCTGCGCGTCCAATGTTTTATTTTTTATTTGGAGTTCTGGAGAGACGTTACAAAATTCTTTTGCAAATCCTTCCTCGGGTTTGAAAAAGGTTTGAAAATACTGACCTCCGCTCCGCCAACCCGTAGTTGAGCAGCGTGGTGGAGTATGCTCTAAATGCCTTCGATTAAGAAGAGACCCGTATCTCAACAGTGGGATGAATAAATACAAATATTTCTGGACAATTTTACACAGCGCCATCTAGTCCCAAACTAAGCGTAAAGCTTGTACTATGGGTACTACACAACTGATAAATGTACTTAAATACATTTTTTTTTGTAAATACATACTTATAATACATAGTAAATACCCAGACCGAGACAAACAGACATGTTCATGCACACAAATGTTTGTCATGTGCGGTAATCGAACCCGCGACCTCGGAGTCAAAGTGGCCATTGCTAACCATTGGACCACCGAGCTCGTCAATAAACAATAAAATAAGGGTTAACGACGAAACATATCACTGCTACTTACTTAGCCAATAGAAATTCTATCTGCAAGTATAAAGCATCTACCTTACACTGGTCGTAATATTCAGTACTTCGTATAAGCACATTGAAACAAGAAAACTTGAACGGAAATACATCACGCAACAAGAGAAAAAGCCCAGATGCATGTTAGCGGGTAATTTGCAAATTGATTTGCAAATAAACGAGCAAAACCGGGCGGCGTTATAAACTTGGTGGTATCTCCGAAGACATCGCATGTCCACACGTACACCCATAGTGTATTTATGTTAATATCAGATTACAATTTATTACCAAGATACAGTGAGAAAAATTATTATATGGATCTTAGAACATTGAAAGTAGTGGAGTTATGAGTGCATCGCAATTAGTTACTTGCTTATGAATTAAGCAAGGGGCTGTTACGGGGCTATTCACAAAACTAAATTACATAAACAGCTATTTAACAAATGGTTTACAACAGGGCTGTCCAAACCATATACAATATCGGGCCATTATGAATTACTAAATAGATTAGCGGGCCGCAGAAACAAATACCTATTTGACATTTTTACTACCAAAAAAAGGGAAAATTTTAAGCTTACATAGTTATAATAACAAGTTAGTTATAAAAGCTTAACTTTTCTAGAAATATATCATTTTCAGTCAGTTTAACGATAAAAAACTGTATAAAAAATGGTAAATGAAAAACACGTCAGGGGCCGCACAAATATAAACCGAGGGCCGCATGCGGCCCGCGGCCCGTACCTTGGACAGCCCAGTTTTACAATATAATGATTATTTTATATGAGAGCGGGGCAAACGAGCATGTGGATCACCTGGTGGACAATAATCACTGACGCTCATAGAGATCAGCAACACCAAGGGCTCGCCGATCCGTTGCCAGCCTTTTAAGGGAAATAAAGAAATCGTAGTTGTTCGGAAATACTTACATATTCCACAATTTCACGTTCACGTTCGTGGTATTAAATGTCTTAGGAAACGTACTGTAGTAGATCGCCACTTATCAAGATTGAGTTGTACGTTAATGGAATTCAGCGGCAGGTATCAAATCAAACAGCTAATGCGAGCACTCCCCGTGATATAATTTGTATAGAACGCAAAGAGACGCTACATCTCTGCGTGTAGAGAGAGAGAGAGTCCAATCGATCCGAGATCATTGGGTCTTGCTTGTGAATTAAGCAAGTATTGAGGAGTGGAGGACTGTTTGATGGAGAAATGGAAACACGTAGATATGCTATTATTAAAGAGCGAGTTTAATACGTTATGATAGTATGTTAGTACAATGGACCAGACACATTGAGAAATAAGAAACTTTTGGAATTTGACTTCCCCTCTTATGTGAGAGACAGCAATATGCCAAAAAAAGGCATTAAAAGCCCTAAAGAGATGGCTAGTCAAGTGAAGTTCAACTGCCGTGCACCACGGATTTTAAATATCTGACACAATTGGGGACCTAAAACATTGAGTTATTACCTAACACACATCGATTCCAATAATATGATTTGCAATATCGTCTGAACGCTTGGTAATTCTCCCTTGTTGCTACCAAATTAGAATATTATACTACCCCGGATGCGACGTGCAATGAATTCAACATGTCGAAAAAGCATAAAGGCTTGTTTATTTTTTTAATTATTTATTTGCTCTTGTTTCTTATCTGAATGCGATGGAAATAATCAATTATCTAATATATAAAATACTCCTGTATATCCTTGAATTCGCTGCGCGTCATAAAATGACCATCATAAACACCACATTTCAGAAAAATCCCACCCACCTCATAACCTACAAAAGCGGGGGGAAAATGTCACAAATAGATTTTATCTTAGCAGACAGTGCCCTCAAAAAGAACTTTAAGGACTGTAAAGTTATTCCTGGAGAGTCCTTAACCCCACAACATAGAATCTAGGTAGGAGTGTACAAATTGCCCAAACCCATTAAATCAACATTTGACAAGACACCCCGAATTAAATGGAAAGATCTCGCCGGCGCGAAGGGCAACTCACTCCTTGAAGAACTGCACAATTATTTGACCAAAGATATGGAGAAGATCTATGAAAATTCTGAACCAATGTGGACTAACTTTGAGAAGGAATGCAAAAGCCTTGCAAGTCAGATATTGGGTATTTCGAAAGGGGGTGTAAGTACTGGAAAAGATCCATCGTGGTGGGATAAAGAAGTTAAAGTATGTATCCAGAACAAAAAGACCATGTTCAAGAACTGGCAGGAGTCTGATCTAGAAGAGGACCACTTGAAATATAAGGAGGCGAGGTCAAACACTAAGAAATGTGTAGCACAGGCGAGAGCTAAAGCAAGGGAGGGGTTCTACAGTAAAATTGAAGAAGCACAATCAGATACAGAAATTTATAAAGTCGCTAAATACAGGAACAAATCTACTCAAGATATTAAAACCAATAAGTTTATTAAAAATGATGCCAAAAAGTTGCTAACAACTAACGAAGATATAAACCAAAGATGGTTTCAATACTATAAACAACTTATGAACGAAGAGTTCCCTAGTAAAGATCTGGAACCGCTAGCACCAGTGGAAGGACCTATACAAAAAATAAGCTTGGCAGAGGTAAAGTTGGCAGTAAAGAGGATGAAAAACCGTAAAGCAGTGGGTCCGGATGAAGTCCCAGCGGAGGTATGGAAATCGCTCGGTCCATTGGGACTGGAATGGCTTATGAGACTTTTTAACCTCATTCTCAGAACCAGAAAGATACCAAATTCCTGGCGCCTTAGTCATTTAGTTCCCTTCTACAAAAACAAAGGTGACGTTACGGAATGCAGCAACTATAGAGGAATCAAACTCACATCGCATACTTTAAAAATTTGGGAACGAATAATTAACGGCCGTATTCAAAATCTGTCATCCATAAGCCCAAATCAGTTCGGTTTTACACCCTCAAAATCAACAACCGACGCTATCCAAGCGGTAAGAATTGTCACAGAAAAACATCGTCTGAACAAAGAAGATTTACACCTTATATTCATCGACCTTGAAAAGGCTTTCGATAGGGTTCCCCGCAAACTCGTGTGGCAAGCTTTAAGAGCACAATATCTGCCCGAGACATACATACAACTAATACAAGATATGTATAACAATGTGCACACTAGAGTTAAAAGCCCCGCTGGGGTAAGCGATGAATTTGAGGTGAGAGTGGGGGTCCATCAAGGCTCTGCCTTAAGCCCGCTTCTTTTCAATCTTGTCATGGACTATGTCACAAAGAGAATTCAAGCCCCGTTACCCTGGAACCTCCTGTACGCTGATGACATCGTATTAATAAACAACTCTGTAACAGAACTACAAACTACCCTAACATCATGGTTTAATGCGCTCGAGTCTGTAGGCCTCAAAGTCAGCATATCGAAAACGGAACACATGGAATGCCGATTCAGCAATGACGTCACATCAGCCACAATACACTTTCCCGACCACATTCCAGTGCCTAAAGTAACGCAATTCAAATATCTAGGATCTGTTATTATGAATAATGGAGATATTGAGGCGGATGTAACACATAGAGTAAATGTGGGATGGCAAAAGTGGCGAGCATTAACTGGAGTGCTATGTGACTCCCGCATGCCTGTTCGAACTAAAGGCAAGGTCTACAAGACTGCAGTGAGACTGGCATTGATGTATGGGGCGGAATGTTGGCCAGCAAAGAAGACACACCTGCAAAAACTTCATACTGCCGAGATGAAAATGTTGAGATGGGCTGGAGGGGTAACCAGACTAGATAAAATCAGAAACGAATACATCCGTGGTAGTTTCAAAGTTGCCCCCATAACAGAAAAACTTACCGAAAGCCGTCTCAGGTGGTACGGCCATGTAATGCGAAGAGACGAGGATCATGTCGTCAAGAAAGCACTGAGCTTACCAGAGAAGAAGAAAGGCCGAGGACGCCCCCCTACTACCTGGTGGACCAGCATGACAAAACATATATTGGAGGAACAATTACCCGACCCGACAACCCAGGATCGAATGTCCTGGCGCCGCATAATTAGGAGAGCCGACCCTACATAAAGTGGGAAAGGGCAAAGAAGAAGAAGAAGATAAAATACTCCTGTATACAAACTACTCGGAAACGGCTGGACCAATTTTTATGAAATTTTGTGTGCATATCGGGTAGGTCTGAGACGATTCTCAGACCTACCCGATATGCACACATATCGGGTAGGTGATAAAATAGATGTTGTGAAAGCGATATGAAAAAATAGATGTTGGCCGATGCCAACATCTATTTTTTCATACCTTTAAATGATATAAAATATTTTTTCTTTATTGAAAGCATTGAAAAATACATACAACTTCAAATTTTCACCCTTCTACCATCAACGTTTGCCGGGTCAGCTAGTGAAATATAAAAAAAGTTTGAAATATAAAAATCTTTGAACCAAAGTCAACTTCACCTGCACGCGGTGCACCCTGCTGACTAACAAACGAAGCTCTGGCGAAAAGAGAGGTATGGAGCGTAATTGTAAGCTACCCGACTGGGGAATGTACCTCCACCTCACAGAATACCGCAGCCAAATAACAATTCCCGTGAGGGTTGTTGTGTTCCTGCGAGTAAGTGAGGTCACCAGAAAGGAAGGAGATGCTGCGTGGGCAGCGGGGGTGGCGGCGCGCGAGCGATATTTTATGTTGCGAGCGTTACTATGGTTACGGTAACCGCTTCACATCAGGTGGGCCGTATGCTTGTCTGCCACCCGTCGTAGTATAAAAAAAAAGAAAAAAAAGGAATATATTCAGCCAGTCGCCATTATTTCGTTATTCACAAAACTAAATTACATAAATAGCTATTTAACAAATATGTTATAGTATTCATGTATTTTTAGATTATAATAAATTAAATAAATAAATATTTCTGGACAATTTTCGCAGTGCCATCTAGTCCCAAATTAAGCGCAAAACATATACTCATTGTATGGTATATGGACAACGGATAAATGCACCTACTTAAATACGTTTTTTTTTGTAAATACATACCTATAATACATAGATAACACATAGACCAATACGAACAGATATGTTCGTTCACACAAATGTTTCTCTTGTCCGAGGATCGAACCCTCTGAACAGTCAAGTAGCCATTGCTAGCTATTCGACCATCGGGCTCGTTTAATAATAAATTGTCTCAAAATAAAAAAATAAAACCAGTTATGGCAGGCGTCTGTCCCTCTTCTGTAATAACCCGGTATTTAGTTCACCCAGATCTCATCTCCATTACCCATTTATTTTCCATCACACTTCGCAATAGTCTCAACGCCTGCCGTGACCTGCTCATGGGTATATCGTACCATTGACATATCCTGGAGCGGGTCACGGCGGGCGTACAACATTACATTACATTAAACTTCTCAAAGAGGCCTCTACGCATTGGATCCATATCCCCGCGCACGCCTATCAAATGACCGGGCTTGACCTGTGATTTAAGAGAAATTGTCTCAATACTAATAATAAGATGACTAAGGTCGGAGTGAAAGAAGTTCGGTGGCTCTCTTTTTAGAAGTTAAAAAGAGAGCCACCGAATAATGGTTCAAACTAAGAAGCACGGGTCTCTGGACTGGCAACACCATGGATGAGGGCCATGCAAAGATCAGTTAAGACTACGAAGGAAAGCTCTCAATGATCCTTTCAAACAACGATTTGATAAGAAAGGAAATGATCTTTGATAAGAAATATAGAATACACATAGGACCGAGAGACGACTGGAACCAGAGGCACCATCTGCTACACAGACGGCTCCAGAAAGGAAACAAACAAGCTCTCTGGCTCCGGAGTACACATAAAATGTGAAGACGGAACAGAAACAAATAGGTCAATACCCCTAGGAAAGTATGCAAGTGTCTTCCAAGCAGAAATCTTCGCTATAAAGGAATGCGCAGAAATGGTAGGCTCCATAAACAACACAGGAAAAGTCACAATCTACAGCGACAGCCAGGCAGCGCTGAAGGCACTTGCAAAAACAGAAACAACATCAGCAATTGTCAAAGAGTGCAAAAATGCATTAGAAAGGCTGTCCAGAACAGCTGATGTGACGATTGCCTGGGTACCTGGACATGAGGGTAACACGGGTAACGAAATAGCAGATGAACTGGCCAAAAAAGGGGCTGACGAAAACCAGGTGGGCCCTGAGCCAAGACTACCAATCGCCCACAAAATAACAAAGGGAGTAATCAGCCGAAGAACAGTAGTAGAGACCAACCAAAGATGGGAATCCTCGACAACCATGAGACAGTAGAAGATCTTCATCAAAGGCCTAGACAAAAGAAGAACCAGCCAACTGATGAAACTCTCCAGAAGCAACATGAGGCTCGTCATAGAAGTGTTAACAGGACATTGCCGACTGAACAGGCACCTGACACAAATAGGCGTGAAAACCAACCCCAAATGCCCAGAGTGCATGGATGACGACGAAACAAGCTTCCACCTGCTTGCCGAGTGCCCCATGTACTCACGGATAAGATGGGAGACCATGGGGGTGGACAAATTAGACAAAGAAGACCTGGAAGACCTGAAGGT
Source organism: Hypsopygia costalis (assembly GCA_937001555.2). NCBI lineage: Eukaryota > Metazoa > Arthropoda > Insecta > Lepidoptera > Pyralidae > Hypsopygia > Hypsopygia costalis. The sequence goes on along the minus strand of OW443340.2, from coordinate 2,624,686 downwards.
GGAACAGATCGTAAGGTTTTGCAAGGAAACAGGTAGGTTCGACGGAACGCCGTGATTGCCGGATAAACCCACATCCTCCCCCAAAAGGGAGGACCAGGGGAAATGGGTGAAATGGCCTCAGGTAAGGCTTATCACCCGCCCGACAGCCGGCGTCCCCGTTGGAAATAATAATAAAAGGTCGGAGTGAAAACACAAGACCCGCGTCCGCGGCCCGCGTCCGCGGCCCGCGTCATCGCACGCGCAAACATAACATATGGAAATATACGATGTTGTTCATAGAGACGCGGGACGGGAAGAGTGGCAGTGCCCGCCGCGGCGACCGCGGCGATGCACGCGGCAGGCATCGCTGCGGCGCATGCGGGGCAACACTCGAACCGACCGTCCGACCAGTTTCTTATATTAAATAATTCACTTTTTAACATAGAAATTTCTTCTAAAAAAGGTGATCATATCGTTCTCCACTGCCACGGTGACTACGTCTGCTTTGTGCGATTTCCAAGAAGACTGGCAGAAGGTTCCCGCCGCGGGCGCCGCTGCGTGCACCGCAGCGATACCCGCCGCGTGCCACGCGTCGTTGACATCTACGGGCTTCGCCACAAAACACGCTCCATTTCAAGCAAACGCGTGAAAAATGGCATCTCCGTAAACGCACTTAAATAACGCCATATTAAGTGCGGGCCGCGCCGCCGCACGCTACGCGCAACGCGCCGCTTTTCCGTAAATGAGGCCTTAATCTCCCTCTGCCACCCGAAGCAGTTAAAAAAAATGAAAATAACTTTTATTAAGTTATATAAAGAACGGAAACGCGAATTTAATGAATTATTCATACAATATAAATATTAAAACATATTGATACCATAAACAATGATAACAATTGTGACCTAAAAAAACTTTACACCTAAAAAAATATGCAATAATTTGAACTTTATGAGGATAGCAACAAGGATTGCATTCCACGCTGTAGGCACCCGTTAGTGTCGTGACAAATGGACATAAATATTTGTCACCGTGGAGGTTAACAATGCGCAGTTAAAGCTGCGGGTGTAGTAAAGGTGCTGTTTGGGAAATAAGTTCGGAAACTTTGTACGGGAATGGTTGCGGTACTTATTAAACTATAGTCATCATGATCATCATTATCAGCCTGTGTGTATGTATACATTGCTGGACATAGATCTTCCCTAATGCCTTCCACCATATGAGATCCAGCCGCTTCTGACCGTTCCCTTGAGGTCATGGATCCATTTAGAGATGGAATAGTATACTAGGTACTCTAGTAAATCTAGAAGATGTAGTAGAAGCTCGATAGCGTCGTTGAGCATGTCTTTCTAATCGACTACACAAGTTAAGCAATGTCGACCATGTCCTGTCATGGATGGGTTTATTGTTTGGAACTCTTCCGTGTTTCAGTTCCGGTTGTTGTCATTAAATGAATATCGTTAAGGCAAGTCAGTGGCCTTTGGGCGCTTTGAAAACACTGGACTCCGCCAACCCGCAGTTGAGCAGCATGGTGGAGTATGCTCTAAACCCTTTTCACTGAGGGGAGACCCGTGTCTCAACAATTGGATGATTATGGATTGCTGCCAACTCTAGTAAATTGCTTTCAGTAGGACTCTACCTTATATTGGTTCCGTCAGGCTGGTCTTTATTCATAGTCCCTGCGTTCTTGCTGTCTTTCAACAAAGCCTCGGTGGTGATCATCAGGGTACATGTAGGTGTCAGTTTTGGTCCGAAGGTAATAGTGAGTAACTTACACCTCGAATGCAGTATGCGGTTTTATGATAAAAGTGTCGTTTTAATCAAAACTTTCGGCCGGCTCCATACTTGGATGATTGTAGGTAAATTGGAGAAGAGGTGCCAACTTAACAAGATGTTCGCTGGAGGTCGTATTTTCAATGGAATCGAGTAATGGTCTTTTGTGACACCGTACTGTAATATGGGTATAATTTTTGATACAATTTATATTTGACGTACCTACTATTGAAGTGAAAGTATGATGTTCGTTTGATATAACGCGGTTACTACAGCGTATGCAATCCAAAGGATATTAATTTGGGTTGGGGTATAATAGCTCGTCGTAAACCCTTATTCATCACACTGAGGAAGGGGATACGGGTCTCCCCTCATCGAAGGGGTTTAGAGCATACTCCACCACGCTGCCCAACTGTGGGTTGGCATCAGCATAAAGCAGCGTGGAGGAGAGAGTTATGCGTCGTTGTGAGCTATTAGATATCAATCTAATAGCTCACAATGAGCCTATTCCACCTGCACGTGGTGCACCGTGCCGATTACTTGCTGAATTGGACTTCAAGTACTTTGTAAGAGACAAAGTATCAGAGCCTCGTTAGGTCGTCGGCAGAAGTCACTACTGCAGGTGAGATTGTCTTTAGCTCCAAAGATAGTGGTTAGCCACTCACATCCTTATTTATACTACTATTTTATTTATACGAATAATTTATTATTATCATCTATATCTCTTTTTATTATTATTATTTTTCTCTTTTTAATTACGGGTCAAGCCCGGTCATATGATAGGCATGCGCGGGGATATGGATCCAACGCGTAGAGGCCCCTTTGAGAAGTTTGATGTAATGTTGTACGCCCGCCGTGACCCGCTCCAGGATATGTCAATGGAACGACATACCCATGAGCAGGTCTCGGCAGGCGTTGAGACTATTGCGAAGTGTGATGGAAAATAAATGGGCTATGGAGATGAGATCTGGGTGAACTTAATACCGGGCTATTACAGAAGAGGGACTATTATGTATCTCTTTTTAATCACAGGTCAAGCCCGGTCATTTGATAGGCGTGCGCGGGGATATGGATCCAACGCGTAGAGGCCCCTTTGAGAAGTTTGATGTAATGTTGTACGCCCGCCGTGACCCGCTCCAGGATATGTCAATGGAACGATATACCCATGAGCAGGTCTCGGCAGGCGTTGAGACTATTGCGAAGTGTGATGGAAAATAATTGGGCTATGGAGATGAGATCTGGGTGAACTTAATACCGGGCTATTACAGAAGAGGGACGGACGCCTGCCATAACTGCTTTTATTGCTAGTTATTTGAGGCAGGCGGTGGCTTGCCACTCACTAGATGGGCCCCCGAAATGCCAGGAAAACGGCCGGGGGCAACACCGGTGTGAGTGACTCAGGGATGTCGAGAGGTGTGCTGCGCTTTCTCCGAAGTTACTCGCGGCGTGATGCCCTTTAACACTTCCACCCCTGGAGCATATAGCTCTAGCGGCTCCTCTCTGGACGGCCAATCAAGGCAAGCCAGAGCTGAGAGTCCTGCGGGCCTTCTTGTGTTTACACTCCGACCAATGAAGACACGTCGGATACGAAGGCCCTGACCGACTCTCTGGAGACTCGGGTCCGTGGTGTCGCTACTCACACAACAGCTCGCCACACAAGCTGCCCTGCGGACGGACTATTATTATTATTATTTATATGAGAGAGCAAACGAGCATGTCACCTGATGGAAAGCAATCACCACCTCCGATGGGGATTCATTGCCAGCCTATACTCCTTCCTTTCTTTCTTTCTAGTGACCTCACTCACTTCCAGGAACACAACAACCCTAAAGGGATTACTGTTATTTGGCTGCGGTATTCTGTGAGTTGGAAGTACTTTCTCCTATCAGACAGCTTAAAAAATACGCTATGTACTACCTTTATTTTCGCCAGGACCTCGTTTGTCATTCAGCAGGGTGCACCGCGAGTTCAAGGATGTTTTTAAACCACTTACACTCCATAACCTCCTGGTTCTAGAGTATGACAATAGCTTTTTATATCATCCTTAATGTTCACGTCACCTATTGTGTGTACTTCTAATCAATGAACGAGGTAATTGAGATATTCCTAAGCAAATTACAAAGCACCATTTAGTAGTCTTGTGCTTAATCGGACACTCTTAGGTGCGCACTGTAATAGTACAGTCCGATTAATGTACTAGTACACCTTAATAGTACTATTAGTACCTATTAGTACTCAGAAATGTAGCCGACAATATAATCATCTGATCAATGTAAATTTGGTAATTACAAGCACTAAACAGCGCTGTATAAGATTTTCTATGAATAAAACACACGGCGCTGAAAGCGATTTATACCAGTGCAGTACGCTTACCTCCTATCTCGCTTACTCTTACGATAACATTGCAAGACGCTTTGTCTCTCGGACAGACCACAGACAGACAAGTGTTTCGGGCTTGGATAAGGTTATCTAGTACACTGTACAATTTGCACAAATAGTCCGATTAGGTCCGAATAAGAGTTCGCGTTTGGTAACGTTTCTTTTAGTACAGTGTCAAGTACCGTCACCTATTAGTACATCGTACATGTACTACTCAAGACTACCATTTAGTCCCAGGCTGCTTGGTTACAATACGGTGTTACAAGACGTAAATTAAATTTCTCCCCGTGACGTCTTTGTAGGTGTTAAAGTATGCGAAGAATGCATACCCTCGTTATTCCCACTTGCACTTATTATCTTGTTAATAATAATGATCGTTGTTTAAAAAAGTGGGCAATCAATTCGCCGAAACATTTTAAGTAAGCCCTATATTTTATGTTTTGAAAGAGAATAAATAAGTTCATTGTAGTCCAGTTCCACATGATCATATGTCATCCAGGAAGGACTATTATTGGTGTAGCTTCAAAGTGTTCTCTGAATCTGCTGCCAAAATCAACACCTTGTTTCCTAAATATACATACTCCTAAATATAAGAATTCTTCGTTTGTTTCTTCTTCAACTCTTACTCATTCCACTGCTGGGATACGGGTCGCCCCTCGATCGAAGGGGTTTAAAGCATATTCCGCCACGCTGCTCAACTGCGGGTTGACCGCGGAGACCAGTGTTTTCAAACCGCTGGATGCCTCTGACTTGGCTTAATGACTGCCATCTAATGACAATGGGGTGCAAGTAGTTCATCAACATCTTTGAACCAAAGCCAACCTCACATGCGCGTGGTGCACCCTGCTGATTGACAATCGATGCTCTGGCGAAAAGAGAGGTAGGGCATAGCGTATTTTTTAAGCTGCCCGACTGGCAGAATACCTCCGCCTCACAGAATACCACAGCAGCCAACTAACAATACCCTTGAGGGTTGTGTTCCTACGAGTAAGTGAGGTCACCAGAAAGAAAGGAAGGTGTATAGGCTGGCAAGGGATCGGCGACCCCTTGCTGTTGCTGATTTCCATGGGCGGTGTTAATTGCTTTCCATCAGGACACCCACATGCTCGTTTGCCCCCTTACATATATAAAAAACAAAATCTGTCTCTATCTATCTATTATCTATATTTTTGTTTAAACAACGTGTTGACGCGCCGAAGCCGTGGACCGAAGGGAAGCCAATAATAAGATGAAATATATATAACATTTGTGTGATATACAACTAGATATGCTTAAATCACACATAATCTTTAAACGCCCGTTTTATTATCTTCTACTCACCTCGCACAGAAGTTGCACATTCATCACCGTATTCCATAAAACAAACAATATACACACATTCACACACCAGATCATAGCACATTCTAAAATATACACATATTAGATATATTTATAGAGTATAATAAAGTTACTAGTTTGCATCCTATTAATTTCTGCATTTATGGAACTCAATGTGAAGGAGCGGGTCTGTCTGGCACAAGCATATGTATTTGCTTACAAGATGGACCCAGCCTCAAACTAAAAAAAAATTGATGTAAAACTTTTAGATGAAAATAAATAATTATTATATTATTATGCTTAATTTTTAAACCCGTGGTTGTCACAGCAAAATATCTTCAAAAATATTATACAGTAATTACCGACTTACAATGCTAGGACAAGTTGTTTCACTTTATACGAGGTAAGCACCGCTCATTTGATTGCAACCTGCACTTTTCTTAATAAAAGACTGCACGGACAAATTGTATGGTCAAATAATAAATTTCCAGAAAATTCAAGCATGGCACAATTATGACACTTAATTGAAAATTCGGTTATCGAGATCTTTTATAAGTGTTTTCGTAGAAAATACTTAAATGTTCAGGGTTGTCAGTGAGTAGAAAAAAATATGTTTTTGAATTTATGACGAGTTCGATGGCGTCGTTGTGCATGTCAGTTTAATAATTATATAAATAAATAAATATTTCTGGACAATTTACACAGCGCCATCAAGTCCCAAATTAAGCGCAAAGCTTGTGTTATGGATACTTAAATACATTTTTTTTGTAATATATACTTTATAATACATACTTATAATACATAGAAAACACCCAGACTAAGACAAACAGACATGTTCATGCACACAAATGTTTGTCTTGTGCGGGAATCGAACCCGCAACCTCGGGGTCAAAGTGACTATTGCTAACCATTCGACCACAAACGACGAATTTATCTCGAGCTCCTCCGTGATTCGGAGTGCACGTTAAGCCGTCGGTCCCGGCTGTTATCATTAGATGATAGTCGTTAAGCTAAGTCAGTGGCCTAAGGCGGCAAGAAAGCACTGGCCTCCGCCAACCCACTGCTGAGCGGCGTGGTGGAGCATGCTCTATACTTCTACGTTAGAGGTGAGGCCAGTATCCCAGCAGTGGAATAAAGAAGTGTTGACGATATAACAAAAAATGGAAAAAAAAAAACAATAGGATGTTGTTTTTTATTTTTAAAATTACTAATTTACATGTTGCCAATGATAGATTAAAATCGAATTTTTATTACATTTTAAAATTATGTTCTAGCAAATTTTTTTTTTTTTTTTTTTTTTTTTTTTTATACTACGTCGGGTGGCAGACAAGCATACGGCCCGCCTGATGTGAAGCGGTTGCCGTAGCCATATTAACGCTCGCAACATAAAATATCGCTCGCGCGCCGCCACCCCCGCTGCCAACGCAGCATCTCCTTCCTTTCTGGTGACCTCACTCACTCGCAGGAACACAACAACCCTCAAGGGAATTGTTATTTGGCTGCGGTATTCTGTAAGGTGGAGGTACATTCCCCAGTCGGGTAGCTTACAATTACGCTCCCTACCTCTCTTATCGCCAGAGCTTCGTTTGTCAGTCAGCAGGGTGCACCGCGTGCAGGTGAAGTTGGCTTTGGTTCAAAGGTGTTGATGAACCACTTACACCCCAATTTTGTGTACATTCGAAATACCTATATATTTTATAAAATAAAATATTAAAATATTTATTTCGCTATTGTACAGCCCTGCTACAAAACTGTGTACCTGCTTTTAGTGGTCAGAATAAACAAGAAAATTGATTTTAAAGGAATAAGTTACGAGGGTCGAGATCAATGGCTTACAGTTTCACGGAAATATTTAATTCGTACCGTAGGGCGAATCGCTCCGTACTTTAAAACAATCTGGCCCAATTAAAAAAATGAAACTGCTCACTGCGCTTTGGTACGTGTAATGGTGAGGCATTGAACTAAAATTAAATTGTAAAGCGATTGATTCTTTTCTGAATATTTTTTGTTGCTTTTTATTTCAATTTTATTGTCCATTGAATAGTTTGGTACAGTGCAAAGTTTTTGGGTATATATTTTTACATATAATTAAATTCTAACTGGCTATATAGCAGAGGTTCCCAACCGGTGGTCCGAGGACCACCAGTGGTACGTGAGAGATAAATTGTGGTCCATGATACAAACTATAATGTAAGAGATTGAGGACAACTGTACAAAATACTCAAATCTCAAGTTATAGAATAATGGATTTCTATGACCTCCTCGACTTCCTCCTCCTCCTCGTGTCCGCGAACAAAAAAAGGTTGGGAACCACTGCTATATCGACGGCGAAGTGCCAATATCTTCTAACTAACACAGACAAAATTTCACAGAAAGTAAAAAAAAAAAGTTTAGTTTCCTGAAAACTTTAAAAATAATAAATTCATTTGTATCGTGAATATATACAAAAATATGGAAAGCTAAAGTTTCAATGAAATTTAGATAAATTTGAAATATAAAATAGAAATTGATTTTAAAGTGAATGACATAAAGAAAGTCAAATTCTCGAAAAATGTTAGATAGGAGGTATTGGCACTTCGCCGTCGATATAGAATCAATAATAGTCAAAATAATTATTTGTAAAAATTTAGGCTGTCGGTTTTTGGCGGTGAGGCAATAATAAAGGTATGTAAAAATACCTTACGCTCATGATCGCATTAATTCCCGTGGTCATTTTATAAGTAAGTAACATTAGTTGGAAGGGAATCAATGATACATACCAGCTTAAGTTACTACTAGTTGTATCTTTACCACATAACCCTTGCGATGACCACATACAGTATATAATTAACCGGTCATTATTCATTGGGAATTTGAAATTTGACCACTTCGGTGGTCTTAGCGTGAATTTAAGGCGTGTGAGATTTGTATCGTCCGACCGCCATTTTAATGCTTTGTATGAAATTTTCTAGATTAATTGCGCGAAGCGTGTATGGATTTGTCCGTGTTCATATTTAGAGACTGGGATGTTTTTAAATTGACTTAAATATGAAGGTGCTAAATTAAAAAAATAAAAATAAGAAATAGAGTCAAAGAGTAACGACATTATCATGTTGGGAAGTGAGCCAGATTGATATTTATTGTTTTGCGTCACATGTTGGTTTTTCCAAAGAAAAGTACAATATTGTGCGAAACCGTTATATGACAGAGCTATATAAAATCTGGACATTCAGTCCAGATTTTTGCCAAGCAAGCAGCTATATAACGGAGTGTAAATTGAGTGGAAATAAAGATAACATATTTACTAGCGACCCGCTCCGGCTTTGCGCACTTTTGGGGACTTGGTAAGAAAATATGTAGTGACTTTTATATTAAAATAAAAGCTTAGTTTGTATTTTATTTATATATTCATATGTACCAACCTTTCGTAAAAAAATATTTTACTGACAGTTATTACTTCATCAACCCGCGTCGCCTGGTTTAGTCAGTGTTAACAGATAAACATACAGTCAGATGCTATTTTAAAAACATTATGGTACTTAGACAAGCCATGCATTGTCTTTTTTTGAAACGACCACCGTAAAAATCGCTGCTCGATAACGAAGCCAATACGGTCCTTAGATACAAATTTGGCAGTCAAACAAGTATACTTATGCAAAGTTACAGTATAATCTTACACTGTAATGTGTAAGCATCTCTCTGCCATTTTTAAGAAAAAAAAAATCTTTTTTTTATTTCTGAATTACCGGGATAAAAAGTATCATATCTAGGTATTCTGATCCTGATGAGCCCGGTGGTCGAGTGGCTAGCAATGGTCACTTTGACTCCGAAGTCGCGGGTTCGATCCAAGACAAGACAAATATTTGTGTGCATGAACATGTCTGTTTGTTTTGGTCTGTTTGTTTTCTATGTATTATATGTATGTAGGTACAAAAATGTATATGAGTATAGTATCAGGTATTTAGTACCCAGTTTATTATTTAGTACAAGCATTGCTTAGTTTGGGACTGTGTAATTTGTCTAGGAACATTTTATTATTATTTTTTATCCCCGTTACGCGAATTCGTTTTACGATTTTTCTTCTATTTGAGTAGCAAACATTAAAAAATACAAAATTTCGTATCTATAACATCAGCAGGAAGCATTTTGTGCTTGAAAACATTTGCATAAAAATCAATATCATTCGATACAAACTCAAAATATTTATTATTAAAGAGAGATAGCGTATTTGTAAGCTGCCCGACTGGGGAAGTACTTCTGACACCACACCACCACACAGAATATCGTAGTCAAATAACAATTCCCTTGAGGGTTGTTGTGTTCTTGCGAGCGAGTGAGGTTGGCAGTGGAGGTGATGGTGCGTGAGCGATATTTCATGCCGCGAGCGTATATGACGGTAATTGTTTCACATCATGCGAGTCGTATGCTTGTCTGCTATCCGAAGTATAACAAAAAATATTATTTTAACACAAATATATACATGATAATTTATTTTAAAGTATCGCAATCTGATCACTCGAACATTACCGTATAATATCGACATCTACCATGAAAACACTTTTAAAAAGATGAAACTTCATTTCGTCCTAATTAGTAATACATTGACGCTTTACTTAAGGTTCTTCAAATATATTCGTATCACATAAATAACATGTATATTAAACAAAGCTGGTTTACATTAGTATATTTTTTATCGTAGAATTATATTGTTGAAATAAGCTGTCGAGATGATCCGAATTAAAAAATGGTATCGATTAATACTTCGGATGGCTAACGATTTTTTCTTTCTTTTGTAATCTTAATGGTAATATAAATCTTGGTATCGAATAATATTTGTAAATTATTAATTCAATTCGTATTTATATTTAAAGGAAGTTTTTAAAAAATATTAAAAACATTTTAGTCTATTTTAATTTTTAAATTATAAATCGTCGTTAACCCTTACTCGTCCCATTGCTAAGACACGGATCTTTTTTTTATAATAATATTCCAGGACTTAATTACACACGGCCATCTAGTCCCAAACTAAGCAAAGCTTGTACTATGGGTACATTTTTTTTTTTTTGCAAATGCATACTTATTATACATAGAAGATACCCCGACCAAGACAGACAGACATGTTGATGCACACAAATATTTGTCTTGTGCGGGGATCGAACCCGCGACCTCGGAGTCAAAGTGGCCATTGCTAACCATTCGACCACCGGGCTCGTCGAAACTTCGTCTTCCCTCAAACGAAGGGGTTTGTAGCATACTACGCTGCTCAACTGCGGGTTGAGGATGACCAGTGTTTTTAACCCGCCCAAAGGCCACTGACTTGGCTTAACGACTGTCGTTTAATGACAGCAGCCGGGACCAATGGCTTAACGTGCCTTCCGAAGCACATAAGAGCTCAATATATATATAGACTTGGACACTGACCATCGGACTGGTCCACAGGCTAAAGGTCGCGCAGCGAGCGATGGAGAGGGCTATGCTCGGGGTTTCTCTGCGGGATCGAATCCGGAACGAAGAAATTCGACGGAGAACCAAAGTTGTCGACATAGCCTTCAGAGTTTGCAAGCTGAAGTGGCAATGGGCCGGTCACATCTGCCGAGTAACTGATGGCAGATGGGGGAGGAAGGTATTAGAGTGGAGGCCGCGCATAGGACGACGAAGTGTTGGACGCCCTCCTACTAGATGGTCTGATGACCTTAAGAAAGCGGCTGGGAGCGGCTGGATGCGGAAGGCGGAGGATCGTATCTGGTGGAAAGCATTGGGGAAGGCTTATATCCAGCAGTGGGTAGATACAGGCTGATGATGATGATGATGATGATACATAGGCCGTTTATATTTTAAATCTTAATATATAAAAAAATCGTGTCACGTTGTTTGTCCGCGATGGAATCGGAAACTACTGTTTTTTTTTTTTTTTTTTTTTTATACTACGTCGGGTGGCAGACAAGCATACGGCCCGCCTGATGTGAAGCGGTTACCGTAGCCATATTAACGCTCGCAACATAAAATATCGCTCGCGCGCCGCCACCCCCGCAGCATCTCCTTCATTTCTGGTGACCTCACTTACTCGCAGGAACACAGCAACCCTCAAGGGAATTGTTATTTGGCTGCGGTATTCTGTGAGGTGGAGGTACATACCCCAGTCGGGTAGCTTACAATTACGCTCCCTACCTCTCTTTTCGCCAGAGCTTCGTTTGTCAGTCAGCAGGGTGCACCGCGTGCAGGTGAAGTTGGCTTTGGTTCATAGATGTTGAGGAACCACTTACACCCCAAACCTGAACCGATTTAAATCAAATTTTGCACACGTGTGCAGTTTGATCCAACTTGAGATTTAGGATAGTTTTTAACTCTAATTATACTAACATTATTTTTTTATTGCAAATTATTTGTTCATAATTTATCTATGAGTACCATATCTACTATAATAACAAATGACGGTGTAAAGTAATTTGGTAGAGTAATCTTAATCTTAATATATAAAAATTTCGTGTCACATTGTTTGTCCGCGATGGAATCGGAAACTACTGAACCGATTTAAATCAAATTTTGCACATGTATGCAGTTTGATCCAACTTGAGATATGGGATAGTTTTTAACTCAATTATGAAACAGAAGCACTTATAATTGTCATCAACATAAAGTTATTTTGGATTGAGTGTGGCTCAGTAGTATCTTTAGAGCCAAAACCAACCTCACTTGCACATGGTGCATCCCACAGGCTAGTAAAAGGGGCTTTGGTGGAATAGAAATAGGACATAACGAACCTATACTGGTGTAATCATAAAGATTTGATATTAATTGTAACAATTATATCTTTGATTTGTTGGATTTGTTTCCGCCCCGTATAGCAGAATAACTATTAAAAAATCGGAAAAACTTCATCATCATCATCATCATCAGGTCATTTTAGTCTCCACTACAGGAGCACGACCCTCTCTCGTCCGTCAGAGACAGGAGGCGGAAAAACTTACGTAAAAATATTTAAAGACGATACGAAGTTCGCCGGGCCAGCTAGTAATATTATAGAATTCACTGTTTTTATTACTTACGATTTTGATTTAAAAAATTGAAAAATCGTAAATTTTTTACTTACGATTTTCAATAAAAATTGAGGTAATTGAAGTTCATCCTAATCCTAATGACTAATCATAATATTTTGTATTATAGAATAACGGATTATAATCCATATTTCGTGACTAATTATTTAATTACTCGGCTACAAAATTTTCACTTTCCTAACTTTTATTATTATGTACCTATCCTGCTAAAAACGTTGACCACTTAAAACACGAAACACCGTTTTAAAAACTCCTTTAAAAGTCATCAAATAAATATAACGGGACCACCATTAAGGTTAAACGCAATGCGACAATATCCAAATCAATCAACCGTATAACAATGGGTGCAGCCGGGGAAACTGCCTTAAACTGGTTACAGGTGGACTCATTAAAAATAACATCGCAAATCAGGGGAAAAGGACCAATAATTTCAGTTTATTTATGACACTGGATACCAATTATAAAGGAGAATGCGCAGTCCATAAAATAATAGCTCAAGGATTGGTAGCGAAGTTCGGAAGATTTTTTTGGACGAGGCATTTTTAGCCGACTGCGGTGAAATTTAGTAGGTAATGTTAGACATAAATGTGCGTATGTGTCTATAACTGCATTATTTAACAAATTTCGATGAAATATGCGTATTAATTATGATAACTAATTTACTAAAGTAAAATAAAAGTTATAAGTCATTAAAAATGGGCGTATTTTTTGAGCCAGAAAGTCATCATTTTTTTTTCTTTTAACTCGTCGAGTTAATATAAAACGATACGATAAATGTGTACATGGAAGTTTATTTAATGTTTGATATCTTTTTAATGCGTCCACCATATAATTTGTACTTGCCAATTTCAGTACAAAATCTGTGATATCTAAAAAGTTTAATGTTTTGATATATAGACCATATGGCCCATCATCTGTTGAGACAATCTTACTTATGTGTAATGTTCCCCGCTGATTAGGAAACGATGCTGCGCTGGCGAAATAGAGAGCAAGATATTGAATTACCATGCAACCCATCTAGGAGATTACCTTGAGGTAGGAAACCCTACTGAGAAAGTACCTTGATCATACAGCTTAAGCAACTTCATGGGGAATTGTTGTATCTAGGAGTAAGTAAGATTATCAGGAAGCTTCTATGAAACTACTGCGATAGCAGAGGGACTGTCATCGTGTCAGATAAACTTCTTGGCTCACTCGATATCACGTATATTCGTATTTGTATATCTAACTAATAGTCCGCCTGATGAAAAGCAGATATTACAGTCAATAGACACTTGGAAAACAAGATAAGAGAGGAGTCATTAGGGAGGTTTTAAAATATTTTTTGTGATTATTTTATGTCACAAAAAATATGCCTTATGTGAATTTAACACGTCAATATTTAAGTAGGAAATTACGATTCCTCCCTGGTCTACTTTTCGTAACCATATTTTACACATTCGTCTACGAAAAAATGTTACGACTACCTACTCGTTGCAAATTGACAAACTTCTGCCGTCCAGTTAAGGTTTAATTACATTAAATAAATCACACACAAACTATACAAAATATATGTATATTGCTCGTACCCTGTATACACAATTATATTAATATACATATAAATAAATAAATAGTCCCAAACTAAGCAAAGCTTATATTATGGGTACTAGGTAACTGATATTAACACTTAACTACATTTTTTTTTTGTAAATACATACATATAATTTTATATAGAAAACACCCAGACCAAGACAAAAAGACATGTTCATGTACATAAGTATTTGTCTTGTGCGGGGACCGAACTTGAGACCTCGGAGTCAAAGTATCCTTTGCTAGCAAGTACTGGGCACGTTAATATATATAAATTTTATATGTCTGTTGATACGTCATACATAATTCCATCTAATTAAATCTACTCGCAACGTTCTTGCATCCTGATTAGTGCACAATTACGCATTGTGCTTCTGCACCGGCAGATTTAGACTGATAGACCCTCGTTACGTTTCTGAGTTACGATCCATACAGGCATACCGACACGCAAAATGTTAGATTTATATTGTTTTGTAGTGTGATGTAAGACTTAGTTGAGTATTAGATAATGATTATAAGGCTTGATACTTGATAAGGGTTAAATTTAAGGTTTCTTACCACAAATGGCAATAAAGCACTATTCTGTTATCACAAATAAATTATAGCTTGGGAACGGAGATAGAAAGTTACATATGTATACATAACACACATAGCTTCGTGGAGATCACGACAACCATTGCTGGCTGATCTATCAATGCTCAGTTCAAGCCATTGTGCATTGGACGGATTGGGTGAAATTTGGCATGCGTGCAAGCTGCTATGGCGTTCGAAATTTTCAAAAAATATTTCTTAGCAGATAAAATATCTATTGTCTGCTTAGAAATATTTTTTGAAAATTTCCGATAGAATATCGGGATAAGGGCGTACGAAGTCATGGATGCCAGCTAGTAAAGTATATATATGGACGTAGACTTATATAGGGCGAAGATATTACGGGGCAAGGGCACTGTGTCTCATGTGTAGCAAGGATTAACAGCGGAGCCACCAAAAAAGGTAATGAACGATGACCTGCACCTGCAGGTTAAAACTACGGCTGCCTTGGACATCACAATGAATTTAATCAGAAGTAATTAGTAGGAATAGGGAGCTTTTGGAATTTGACTTCCCCTCTTGGCAATGTGAGAGGCAGATATAAGGCATTAAAACCCTAAAGAGATGGCTAGTCAAGTGAAACTCTACTGCCATGCACCTCAGAGTTACAATATCCTTATCTAATACATCGAACACTTGTAAAATTCTTACAAGTGAGCGAGGTCACCAGGCAAGTGAGGAGATGCTGCATTAACAGCGCTCGTGCCAGCTCGAGAGTGATAACACGAGTATCTGTAATGGCTACGGTATCGGTATCACGTATCAGTAGTATTACTCCGAGATGGCATAATTTATAAATTTTAGATACCTACTAATTATTACGACGATTAATATAATATAATAATAATAATTATGACGAGCTCGGTGGTCGAATGGTTAGAAATGGCCACTTTGACTCCGAGGTCGCGGGTTCGATTCCCAGACAAGACAAACATTTGTGTGCATGAACATGTCTGTTTGTCTTGGTCTGGGTGTTTTCTATGTATTATAAGTATGTATTAAAAAAAATGTATTTAAGTACATTCATCAGTTGTCAAGTACCCATAACACAAGCTTTGCGCTTAATTTAGGACTAGATGGCGCTGTGTAAATTGTCCAGAAATATTTATTTATTATTATTTTATTTATTAATTATATAAAAAATATCTAAAAAAGCTCATTCTGTGTTATGGATTCTGTTGATAGCATCGATAAAATCGTCAAAAAATATCGACAATGTGAACAATTTAATTTTTGAGGCGAACTGTTAGATAATTACGCAACACTACTTCGGACATCCCACTAGTTGCCGGATCGACGACATTCTTTTGTTTTAAATGTTATTTTCAGTGCACAATCCTCCCTCATTCAGTTGACAGTTCCTCGTTAGACTTTTCTAGTCTAGGCAACAAAATACAGACAGTAATTTGTGTCTAGACTGTAGCTAGGGTCTAGTTCTGATATTAGCAATAGTGTTAGAGATTTGCTTGTGCTTGAATTTTATACACTTTAACAATCGATAAATCACAGTATCGAAATCCACAATATCGGAACATCGGAACAGTGTCACGCCGTGAGAAAAGGTAAAACGTGAAACGTATAATGCATTCCCAGATATTATCCATCGAGAGCGTCTTCGTTTTATGACGAACGATCCCTTTTACTGCCGATTTATTCATAAATACGGCGAGAATTCGAGAACCCGATTGGTCACGAACTGTTCAAGCGATTTCAAATCGAATGCGAAATAAGATCGATATTGAAATTAACATAGACTTAATAGCCGTGCTCTAGACTGCAGTACATTACAAGCTTATACCTGTTCCGCACATTGGATTTTAAATAGCAAAAAATAAGAAATAAACTATTTTTCTGTTAACATATTAAATCCTTATCTATGAAGTTGCCATTTTGCCACGTTTATATTTTATTTATTATTTTTATTTTATTTATTATTCGTCTAATTTATCGTCTATTTTATTTATTCGTCTAATGCACATCACATCACACTTGAGCCTCGCTCTAGTAGTGTCTTGACACTGCTTTATGCGTATGATATGACCTCTTTGTCTCACCTATAGCAGATTCTCGCTCTAAACATATCGTATGTGCTTTCAGTTTCGCTTTTAAGCAAAAAAAGCGAGTTTTATATTATTATTATTCGCTTTTAAGCAGTTACTGATATTACAGCGAATGAGCGAAGTTTGTAACATCGCTCATTCGCTGTAATATCGGTAATGGCTTTCCGTCAGGCATAGTAACATTTATTAATTACCACAATAGTAAATAATAAAATAAATATTAATGAAAATTTCTAAAATATTTTGTTCTGGTTTCGTAACAAGAACAAAATATTTTAGAAATTTTCAAAAATCATTAGTAGAATTAGCAATTTAAAATAAATACCAAACTCGTGTTCGAAAAATACAATCATGTTGACTGTTTTGTCGTTATTGCACCAGATTAGCGATGTTTTGGACAAATTATATTAACTATTCTAACTATTCCTTTCGATATTCGATTCGAACTATTCCTTCGGAAGGTTACGCTATGCCACATCTCTATAATGAAGAACTGACAAAGGCATTGGTGATAGAACGTATAGGACGAATCTATTGAATTCCCTTTAAAAATCAAAAGATGACCCAAGTTTTACATATTTTTATAATAAAAGCCATAATAATAGCATACCTCAAAAACTACGGCCAGATGTTTGAATCTACTATGCGTATTTCACACAATCTGACGAAATACGATTTCACTTCCTTTTTTAACTATGTTTTATATCCAGTCCATATAATATCATCTACACTATCAAATCTATGTAATATTAACTAATTATCAAACCGTGATCGACTGTCGGCTACTGATTGGATTCCTTTGTTCAATTAATTTACGATAAGAATTAATTAGAAAACAAATAATTTGTATTGAATTAAAATTGGGGTAATTTTATAGAGAGTTGTGATTGATTGTGGGAAATATAATTAAAAATAAAAGCTTGTAAAATACTTACAGGATAACAGTCACAGGTCACAATTAATATTAGATGATTCATTTCTCACAAGATGATCCATTAGTCACACTAGTTGGTGTGACTATGGATCGGGCGGACATTTATTGGAATTTCATGGCATGGAAGTTCTAATTTTCGGACAAGTTTCATAAGAAGATATTTTTTTTATAATAAGCGTATGTCACGTCTGATTACCACTAAGACGGCAAACAATGAACAATTAGGAACCTATCAAAAGGTTTATTATTATTTATTTATTAGGTTTATTCATCATGGACGTTTGCAACACCAGAGAAAGAAGTCAGCCAACCTAAGTAAAGAGATCATTTTAGATCTGCCCCCTTACCACCATCTCTTATTGCGATTCAATAACTGAATAGAATGCTTTTTTATACCAAAGAATAAGCGTCTCTATTCTCAGGAACACAACAACCCTCAAGGGAATTGTTATTTGGCTGCGGTATTCTGTGAGGTGGAGGTACCTTCCCCAGTCGGGCAGCTTATAATTACGCTCCCTACCTCTCTTTTCGCCAGAGCTTCGTTTGTCAGTGAGCAGGGTGCACCGCGTGCAGGTGAAGTTGGCTTTAGTTCAAAGATGTTGATGAACCACGTACACCCCGAGTCATATTTTTTTCTTTTTCGATATTTTTATTCATGTCCTGCTGCTTTAATAGTTGGTTTTTCTAACAAAAAGTAATTTTTCGAAGTAGGAATTATAAACCTAAGTATATCTAATAATTTGTATTTCGATCCAATAACGATAGTTGACAACAAAGTTACTCATATTAAGTTTGAATTAAGTTTTAATAATAATTTAATTTACTATAAGAATGTTGGTAATATACTATAATTAAATCATTACTTTAATTACATAGAACTATTAGAACAAGAAGTAATATATAGATCGCTAGTTTTTGTATAAAATAAACATTAGATACATCTAGACGAAGGGAATTAAATGTAATTAAGGCTAATTGAGTATTTAATGTTCTAATACATATTATTTATATTAGAGTAATACTTAAATGTACTTCTATACTTAGTAAATTGTTTCTAAGTTAATGTCGAAAATGACAAATAGCAAAACATATAAAGTACCATAAGTAGGTTTGTGCCACATTCTGATATCCCGCAGGAGTTTTAAAAATCCGGTATTAATGGAAGCCTACGTCTTTAGGTACATATATATGAAAATTTCAAATTGTTCAAGTTTTGTATACTTTGCGATACTGATAAATATTTTTTATAATTTTAGAACACTGGAAAGTGGCCTATTGTAATTGTAATAAATTAACACATAATAATATGTGACTTACGTTTTTTAATCAAAATATCCGACTAATCAAAATAACACTTTATTGATGCATCAGAAGGTCTTCAAAGTAACGTACGTTTACTATACGTATGTCAGTGTTAGTGCAACAAAATGACACGTCAATGGTTGAGGGTTATTCAAAATATCCGACTAATCAAAGGAACACTTTATTGATGCATCAGAAGGTCTTTAAAGTAACGTATGTATACTATACGTACGTCAGTGTTAGTGCAACAAAATGACATGTCAGTGGTTGAGGGTTAATCAAAATATCCGACTAAACAGGATCACAACTAGAGATCATCTTCAGAACCTGCATGTTCCCATTACCTTGTCGAGCACAAATAGATTGCAAATTTACCTTTAAGCTAGCGAATTGAATACCTTTTGGTGTATGTTAATGCAGACTTTGAATAAGATTAAAGACTCATTAGTACATAATAAACACTGAATAAATAGGGACGCTTTACACCATTTTGACCAGAATAACTCTAGGAAACGCATAATTGGGCAAACATGCACAATGGTGCAAGATATAAGCTCAAAGCGATTGTCATTAATGGGATATAAGTGGAGCCTTGTAACACAGGATTTTTCCAAAATGTACCAGGCACCAGCCTCTCACTTAAAATGGCTTAGCATTTGTGAAATTGAAATGTTTAGAAAGTTAAATTAGTTTATAGGCCTTTTATTGTAGTAAAATAATAATAATAAGTATCTTTTACTATCTCGATATCCCATTGAAGAATATGACGTATGCATAATGAAATGTATTTGAATCACCCAAACCTTGATATAGGTATACAACACGAAAATTAACACATTCCATACTTGGGTCAAACATATATTTAAGGGTCACAATTTTATAAGTACTTTATATTGAGTTTAAATGTAGTGGCAGTAATGAAATTTCTGAAACATAGTTCATAAATTTCATTGCTGGCTAATATTAATAGCAATACATTAAATATAATTACAATATTAGATAATACTGTATTGTACCAAAATATTGTGGTCAATAAAGTTTAAAATAAATAAATAAAATAATCAACATTATATTCGGAACCTTGAACTAATTAAGTAAAGAAACTCGTAACCTCGCTATCTCTCATCACTTAACGACGAACGATAATTGGATTGGATCATGTTGACAAGTAAATTACTAAATTGTAACCGTCAACATACCTATCTTGATTTATACCTGAACTATCTGCTTTAGAAATTCAGAGCGTATTCACTGAAACTTTAAGTTTAGATTAAGTCAACGCAGGTAAAATATACAAAGATAGTTTGAAAGAAACGTAGGGATGAAGTTGATATATTTCTACGTTCACCCATCGGTATTCGCTGTGATGTTTGGTCTTGAAATAGCTGTTTAATAATGCTGATTTTATAAATGTTTGCAACAAATGCAACGAAGAATTGGACGCCTTCCTTCAAGATGGTCCGATGACTTTATGAAAGCGGCTGGATGTGGAAGGCGGAGGATTGTATTTGGTGGAAAGCATTGGGGAAGGCTTATATCCAGCAGTGGGAAGATGCAGGGTGATGATGATGAATAATGCAAAGGGGTTGACCTTCTGTAAGGGTCGGCGACAATTTCAAGCTAACACACGTGACTATATCATTATATAACTCCTAATATATATTTTTATGATATTAATTCATAAAACAGTCAACTTCTCTACTGCAATTTTACACTACTGAATTTTTAAGGCACTTAGTACTGCAAAAGTCACGCCACTTTGAACAAAAAATGAACTTTAGCATTTATTTTTTGTATATTATTTATTCACATTAAAAAAAAGGTTACAAGAATTATGTAAGTGGTATGCAAAGGCGAACTTATTTATCATTAATAATTTAAGATGAATATAAAAAAATCTACGCACCAATTGTTATCTACCAAGATTCTTAATAATATAATAAATGGGAAAGTGAGTTTGTTTGTTTGCTCCACTTTTACGTTAGAGTTAACTACTGAACCGATTGCCATAAAATTTTGCAAACATTATATTAGAAATCTATAATAAACAATGGTATACTTTTTACCCCGAAACGACAGCCGGATGTCGATGGCTTAACGTGCCATCCCAATAAAATAAATCCATCCATGGACAGGCTACGGTCGACGTTGTTTAACTTGCGAGATCGTTTAGACTGCCACACTCAACGATGCAACGCCATCAAGCTCTTTGTATACAATAATCTATGTTGCAATAGAAATCGTATCTAAGAATCCAAAAATAGTACGAACAATTACCTAATAAAATTGCCAAGTAAACTAATACAATGACCGACACTCCAGACCAACACCTATCGTATCAAAACTATTGCCAATTCTGACATGTGTTTACCAAAAGTGACAGTTACAAATGATTGCCCCATTACCTCTCATTACATTCAAAATTTTGCAATAATAAAGGATCTTCATGAAGAAATAAAGCTCATATTTGAAAGAACAAGTATATCACTAATATTTATATTTGCGTTTATAAACTCTGTATTGTCTTTGTAATAAGGTTAAGATTTGAAAGAGTTGATCGGTCGTATTGTGGTAAAAACACTGGGCAAGTGAAAGTGGGCTCATCTTTCGACCTGAGATAACCTTTGCCCATAACCTGTCGTTGTGTTAAGGCTTTGTAAAATATACAGCTATTAGCAATCTTGCGGAGATAAAATATGGGAAAGATCGAGCAACAGTTGCTCTTTGTTTTGATGAGTTGTTAGATCGCTAAGACTACAAAAACACCTGGTATGTTCTGTAGCGAGAAATGTGGTCATGTGATTTGAACTCGACTATATTATCAGTGGCTGGTTTACAGACTAAAAGTCGCAATGCGAGTGATGGAAAGAGCAATGCTTGGAGTTCGAAGTTAGGGACGAAGAAATTCGACGGTAAACCAAAGTGGTCGACATAGCTCTCAGAGTCAGTGAGTTGAAGTGGCAGTCGGCTGATCACATCGGCCGAATCAGTGATGGTAAATGGGAGAGGAAAGTGCTAGAGTGTAGGCCACGTATGGGACAATGAAGCATAGGGCGCCCCCTCTCTAGATGGACCGACGGACGACCTTAAAAAAGTGGCTGGTAGCGGTTGGATGCAGAAAGCGGAGGATCGCGGTGTGTATGGTATGGAAAGGCCTACATCCAGCAGTGGGTAGATACAGGCTGATGGATGATGATGCCATTATAAGCTGTTTTTGTATGAATTATAACAGATTTTGACAACCAAGTTCGTGACGTAATCTTGGCAACTTCCGGGAAGAACATACCTTGTATATTTCTACCATGGCTAAGACCATCGGCCAGTTATCATCATTCGCGTCTTGTACGAGATCGTTTAGTATACAACAGCGTTTCTTAATCTTTATGTAGTACGGATCATTTTCAGTGTCTTTTTTAAAATCCGCTTTTTATTTGGTGAGTTTGGCGTCTCATGAAAATGGCTAAAAATGACTGATTGCGGAATCGCATATGGTTGAAGGCATTAGAGAAGCCCTTTATAGAGCAGTGGGTAGATGCAGGCTGATGATGATAATTTGTTTTTAATTATGTTTAACATAACCCTCCTTTCAGGCTTCAACGTCGAGTAAAAATTCTTTAAGAAATTTTCATTGCAAGATTACTGTAAAAAAAAATTTAGGCTCATATTAGTATGCGGAATGTGTGCATCGTCATGAACAATATTTTCGTGGTTCAAATGTCACATGTCGCATGTTATATGCATTTTAACTTACCGCAAATTTTATTCTTGCATTCTTATGTACTGTCGGCTAATAAAGTGGTCTAGCAGTTTCGATAAAGCTTTCTTCTTCTTCTTCGTCAACCCTTACTCGTCTTACTGCTGGGATATGGGTCTGCCCTCGATCGAAGGGGTTTAGAGCATACTCCACCACGCTGCTTCACTGCGGGTTGGCGGAGGCCAATGTTTTCAAGCCGCTCAAACTCCACTGACTTAGCTTGTAAAGGCGGTAGAGTATAAACTCCTCCGTTTTGAGTCCCCGCAGTGGGGTAAATACGAATTGACGAGGAATAAATTAATTATTTCCGAAAAATGTTTTTATTTAAATTGTCGTCTCTTTTGCTGTCTGTACTTCCGTTATTTCGAAATAGCGGTTTTTATTTAAAGTCACGTTGCATTTTGTAACTTAACAAAGTACATTCTTACATAGTTTGAGTTATGACCATCTTTTTAGTTAATATTTTTATAGGAGTACTAGCTTCAACCCGCGGCTTCGCCCGCGTTTATTTTTATTTTAATAAAAAAATATCATATGTCCTTCCCCATACCTATAAGAACATGTGTACAAAGTTTCATTATGATCGCTTGGGTAGCTTCAACGTGAAAGCGTATCAAACAAACTCACATTCACATTCATATTTAATTATAATATTAGGTAGTAGGGATGTTCTTATAATAATCTAAGTGCTTTATAAAGTCCAAGGAATAAAATAAAAAAAAAAATAAAAATAAAAAAATCAGTTATACATTGATCTATATCGCGAGTTTTTATTTAGTTTTACCACGGTGTATGTAATCATGTCTTGCAAGATAGAAACCTGAAATTTGACACATTTGTTTGGTTCCCGTGACAGTGCACGATTACCTAAATGCTACCATTTATAATTTCGATTTTAACCTTTATTTTATTTATTACTAGATGACCCGGTGAACTTTGTTTCACCCACATCTATCTACTTAACAAATGTATACGATCTAAGATCTGTGTCTCTTTAAGAAGTGCCTACCCTGTGTGCCCGAACCTGGAGGATGTGCCATTGCAAGACATTTGTTTCCTAACTTGCCGCTTTCCATAAAATTTGACAATACCAGCTTAAATGACTCTCTTGCAGTTTGCTTGCCATGTCCGAAAATTCCTGACGCGGTCCTTCTACGAAACTTCGCGCATACTGCGCAGCATATTCAACTCCATGAAAGACAACACCTGTACGTGTCGCTCAAGTATTGACGATTTTTTACTAACTTATAAAGTGGTCTAATCTTGGATTTATATATTTGTTCTTTCAACTTGACGAAATTTCGGAGTCACAGATGTCACTGGTTACCTCAAGCCACTTAGTTCAAGCTACTGAAATCTCGCAGTCGATTCTATCCGATGATCGAAGAACAGATCCCAAGTACTTAAACCATCCGTGCATTCGATCATATCCTTAAGTGCACGGTCGTGGGATCTGTCGTTTTGCAGCCCAAGTCTTTCCCGTATTCGGATTCAGCCCATAGTTCTCAAATGACCTCTTCCATTAATTCACTCATCGCATCAACTGCACTCTATCCGCATTCGCCAGTGCAATTATATCAGCATACATGAACACCCGTCGACCCACCGCACAGAGCTGGTCTATGTGGATACATGAATCTACTTGACAATTCGTCTAATACCACGAATGTCAAATGAATGAAAAAGCCTGACAACAATGTCTGGTTTTTTCTTAAATATTTTTTTTCTTGTAGAAGCTTTTTTCTCATTCTTCTTTTAGCGTTAGAGTAGGATTTCTATCAGTAGCAGATGTTCTAGCTATAGGTGTATTTTCCAAGACGTCATCTGCATATATTTCATCGTCTTGAACTACGACTTTTTCTATAATTTTATTTATTTCTTGGCGTAAGTATTGCAACTTTTCTTGGCATGAAGAATGTATATGTACGATCTGTATTTTTGGTTTCTTCATCGTACATTTTTGGATTTTGGAAATAAATAAAAATTTACTTAGTTTTAGCGCCAAATTCTTTATTTGCAGGATCCGCGGATCCGCCCTTTGAATGTGCGGGATCCCGCAGATTAATTAAAGCATCGTGATCCGCGGGAATGCGGGATCCCGCTTTGCGGGATTGCAATCCCTAGTCACAGATGACACTGGTTACCTCAAACCACTTAGTCCAAGCTACTGAAATCTCGCAGTCGATGCTATCCGATGATCGAAGAACAGAACCCAAATACTTAAACTGTCCATGCATTCGACCATATCCTTATGTGCACGGTCGTTCGGGGATCTGTTGTTTTGCAGCCCAAGTACTCGATCTTTCCCGTATTCGGATTCAGCCCATAGTTCTCAAGTGACCTCTTCCATTAATTCACTCATCACACCAACTGCCCTCTATCCGCATCCACCAGTGCAATTATATCAGCATACATGGACACCTACCGGCTAAGCTGAAGACGATCCCCACCGGTGTTTCTGATCACGAAAATCAAACTTCAACTTAGAAGTATGATACTTGTGTTTAGCTTAACTGACAGTAACTCTGGAGCTCTACGGACTAAGCTGAATATGCTTGTCAATAACTTAAACGTAAGACCTATTTTTGGAATCAAAATATTCGATGGTAATCGGCTTCAGCTTCGGCGGTAAGCCCCCTGGTCCATGTGGATCCATGATACTACTTGACAATTCGTCTAATAGATAAGAAACCACAAATGTCTAATATATATGAATATGCCTAATATGAACAAATACAGACTAAGACTGATCGCTGGAGGACACCGACGTTAATGGGAATTTTGTCTCTCCTCTCCGACAGAGGTCTAAACTATGGATTTGGAATTTCGGTACATGTCTCGGATGATGTCGATATAAAAACCTGGCAGCCCTTTAGACTTCAGTAAAGAAAGTTCTCGCCAAATAAATTTATGACTAAATAATAAAATATGATTATATTAAAATTACAGATTTAGGTACTTAAGAAAATAATGAGGATCCGTTTTATTTTGTAATAGGTATCACCTTGGTTAACATGACAGACCTATATAATGTGATGTAGGTGTAGGTCTTACCATATGCAAAGTTATACAACTCTATGTGAATCCACAAACCTTGTTCTGCGTTCAGCCCCCATTTTCTGGTCTATTCGCATTGCTGGCACTGGTTACATTTTTTGCAATCATTTTTGTAATTTACAATCCGAGTGTTTATGAAATTTACAAATTTCTATTATTTATTCTTAAGTACTGTACAAAGCATGATTTATCATAAACAGTCACTACATATTTCAACTCCTTTCTTGATGTCTATTAGTATTGTGTCATTCTTAGGTTACTTCTGAGAAAGTCATATTTGACAACCAACAAATATGACGTCGATTCTTTGTAAAAATGACACTATTGATAGGTAGGTTCGCCATCTTTGCTGTTATGACATTCGACTATAGTAGGAACACTTTGTATGGGAAATTAAAATTGTTGTTTTCACTATCTTTCTTGAATTTTTTCCAAAATTTCTCACCGTTTAAACCTTCCCTGGGCTAAGACAAACATTTCAAAACTAAAATCAGCAAAATCGGCCTGGCCGTTCTCGAGTTTTAGCGAGACTAACAGAAAGCAATTCATTTTTATATATAAGATTTTGGGGTGTAATGGCTCACCACGATATTTAGAGGCAAAGACTTTTGGCTGAAAGGTGATGACGAGCTGCTTACACCCCAAAATTTTTAAGTACAGTTTGTTTTACCGGCTGTAAGCAGGTAATCGGGCTCTTTATGTAAGGGAGTCCTTATCCTTACTCTTTTTACAAACTATTATGTAGTTTTACCTTGGTGTCTGTAAACAAATTTTGTAAGTTAAATTTGACCGTGATGAATTTTAAGAGAGGTAAGGAGCATAATTGTAAGCTACCCGATGTACCTCCACCTCACAGAATACCGCAGCCAAATAACAATTCCCTTGAGGATTGTTGTGTTCCTACGAGTAAGTGAGGTGACAAGAAAGGAGATGCTCCGTTGTGCGTTGGCAGCGGGGGAGGCGGCGCGCGAGCGATATTTTATGTTTTGAGCGTTAATATGGCTACGGTAACCGCTTTACATCAGGCGGGCCGTATGCTTGTCGGTTATAGTATAAAAAAAACCTCTTCTCAGTGGTCGATTGAGCTGAAATTTGACACACTAGTTGTTTAAAGGGCCATTTATAACTTCCACGTTAGTCCTTATGATATGGGTGTCAAATGAAAGGGCTTGATAACCATAACACAATAAGTAAACTGTTTAGTCTTTTTTCTTTTAACGACTAATAAAAGCTTCGGGACGGGGGCCCACCACACATTCCCACCACTGTATCTCCTGTGTAGTCAAGATTAACAGCGGCACCACCAAAAAATGCAATGAACAGTGAAGTCCATTGCAGTCCCGGGATGACTACGGCTAGGCAGCCGTTCCAAAGCTGGAACTCACCACGAATTTAATCAGAAGAAATCAGTAGGTATGTGTAAGAAACTTTTGTAATTTGACTTGCCCTCTTAACAACGTGAGAGACAGCAATATGGCAAAAAAGGCATTAAAAGCCTATATGAAATGGCTAATCAAGTGAAGCTCAACTGCCGTCCACCACGGATTTTAAATATCTGACACTATTGGGGACCTAAGACATTGAGTTGTTACCTAACACATCGATTTTAATAATGTGAATTGCAAAATCGTCTGAACGCCTGGTAATTCTCCCTTGTTGCTACCAAATCAGGACCCTACCGCCTAAAGATTTTTTGATCGCCAAAATAGATCTTAGGTTTAAATTAAAGATAAACATGTTCCGCTTACTCGATAGAGTTCTATGGTGTCCATCAACTAAGCTAAACAGAATCACCAGCAATCTAAGCTAAACTTAGATTTTCGCAATCAAAAAATCCAATAGTAATAGGTTTCAGCTTCGGCGGTAGGCCCCCAGAATGGTATACTACCTCAGATGCAACATGCAACGAATCGAATTGAACATGTCGAAGAAGCGAGCTTGTTTTTTTTTTTATACTACGACGGTGATGTGCAGCGGTTACCGTAGCCATATTAACGCTTGCAGCATAAAATATTGCTCGCGCGCCGCCACCCCCGCTGCCAACGCAGCATCTCCTTCCTTTCTTTCTGGTGACCTCACTCACTCGCAGGAACACAACAACCCTCAAAGGAATTGTTATTTGGCTGCGGTATTCTGTGAGGTGGAAGTACATTCCCAGTCGGGTAGCTTACAATTACGCTCTCTACCTCTCTTTTCGCCAGAGCTTCTTTTGTCAGTCAGCAGGGTGCACCACGTGCAGGTGAAGTTAGCTTTTGTTCAAAGATATTGATGAACCACTTACAGCCCAATTGTTTATTTTTTAAATTATTTATTTACTCTTGTTTTTAGTGTGAAGGAGTTGGATACTATCAATTTGTATATAGTTTCTTCTGCCCACAGCTCAGGTCTACAGATATAAACGTCCAAGTTGACAGCCTGACGACATAACTCCACGTTCCGGTATGCTCGGTCGTAAATAACAAATTTATCGCACACATCATTCGACATCGCATGCCACAGTCACTAATGAACCCCATACGAACAGCTAAGGGGTGTAATTAATGACTTTTTGTCAGCGAATACCACTTTTACGTATGGCAATGGTTTTGACAGCGGCTGGACGTAATTCAATTATGGTTTGAACTGGTTCTTATGTTTTTGTAACACTTTTTTTTTATATACCACTAAAGTGACAAACAAGCACACGGCCCGCCTGGTGGAAAGCAGTTACCGTAGCCTATGAACGCCTGTAACACCAGGGGCATCACACGCGCGTTGCCGACCCTGTAAAAACCTCTTCACGCCCTTTTTGAAGAACCCCATGCTGTAGTCTCCTGAGAAAACCTCGACAGGCAATTCATTCCACAGCTTGACCGTACGCGGGAGAAAACTTCTCTGGAAGCGCACGGTACGCGACCACTTAGACTCCAATGTGTGAGGATGAATTCCCTCGACGGCGAGCGGTGCGACTGTAGAAGGAGGCCGTGGGCATCATGTCAAACAACTCCTCTGAACACACCCCATTGTACAGACGGTACAACACACAAAGGGACGCAAAATCTCTCCTCAGACTTAAGGGTTCTAAACCGTCTGTCAGTTTGGGATCATCAACAATCCGAAACACGGGGTGTAAGTGAGTGAGGTCACCAGAAAGAAAGAGAAAGAAAGGAAGGAGTATAGGCTGGCAACGGATCGGCAACCTTTGGTGTTGCTGATCTCCATGGGCGGTGGTGATTGCTTTCCATCAGGTAACCCACATGCTCGTTTGCCCTTTCTCATATAAAAAAAACAGATACAGCTATTAATTTTGACGAGCTCGGTGGTCGAATGGTTAGCAATGGCCACTTTGACTCCGAGGTCGCGGGTTCGATTCCCGCACAAGACAAATATTTGTGTGCATGAACATGTATGTTTGTCTTGGTCAGGGTGTTTTCTATGTATTATTAGTATGTATTTACAAAAAAAAAAAAAAGATTTAAGTACATTTATCAGTTGTCTAGCACCCATAACACAAGCTTTGCGCTTAATTTGGGACTAGATGGCGCTGTGTAAATTGTCCAGAAATATTTATTTATTTATTATTTTATAAGTATTTTAGAATACAAAATTACAACTAGCAGTGATTAGCGTTACTTATATACGACTACAATATCACTATTTAGTGATAAAAGACTGCCTATTATCACGGTTTTGTTAATTGGGTACCATATAATCATGGAGGCAAAGTATTACCAATTACTTATACTGTGGTATTACTTACAGTATAATAATTTCAATAGTATTAATGCATTACTTTAACAAGTTTTAAATTAATACGAGCGCCTTACTTGACCATCTAAGATCATTGTATACCATGTTTCATGAAAATAGAGATTTATTTATTTATTCATATATTTTGTGATGTATTTGTAATTGTCATATATATAAATAGAACGAACAACTTTTATTGACAATAGGCTATTTGACTAATATTTTTTTCTGTTTGATATATAGGGACGTCTCCATAATATTACCACAGGTGAAAGAATTACTTCGATAGCACAAAAATCTCTCGAGATGTGGTAATTTGAAAATCACAATTTTTAGACTGCCCCAAAACGCTCCATACAAAAGACTACCGAATTATGACGCCACAGGTTGTTTTTGTATGCATCAAATCAGAAATTTGTACGACAGCTATGTTAAATATTACGTTTATGTGATTAGTATCATAATAAAAGTTATAGCATTTTTTATTGCTTCTCCAATGGAAATATTATTTTTTAATAATTTCATACTTTTAAATTTTTGACTTTCCCGCCAAACTTTGATCGACGCTAAAAAAAGTCTGACTGAAGATATTAGAATGAAAGTTTGCAGATCTTTATCGTTTTGTGTATTTTACGATATTGTTAAATAATTTATACAATTTTTAAACATTGGAAAATAGCCTATTCTGTGCTCTCGTCAAAAATACCGTTTGAAATTTAAAGTCAGATTGAAAATACCCGAAAATTGTGACATAAAAAATAACGAAGCCCGCTCCCATATTGAAGTGCTTAAGATTCGAGTCGCAGATTAAAAATAAAAGAAAACATTATCTATCACTACACAAGAAAGTACACCTCAGTGTGGGCAAAATGGTTAATTAACAAAATTCTCTTTGTCCGAGACACATAAAATTTTACGAGGATCAAGATCTGAGCAGTGACTTGAACCGCCCGTGCGAAACAATGCTCATGCATTGCTGGATGAGCACGGAATATGAGACAATATGCATGCAATCAATAACATTTTTTTTTATATTAGAATAAGCGTGGAGCACAATTCTTTGATGCTGGAATGATACATAAAGATATCTCAACTATTATATAATTAATTGAATCAAAAGCTTCAGAAAAATCGCGAATAAAGGTTTATTTAAAAAACAAAGTTTATGTTTACTTCTTGGACAATTGAACCATGAATCAACCTTGTATGCCGCATTCGTATATCTGCTCTTTCCAAAGGTTGTCTGGTAGACAATGCTATTACATTAAGAACGCCTATGTGCCCTTAAATTGTGTTATGTAAAGTTGTAATAAAAAATAAATAAAATAAAAAATAGTGTCAGACAAATTACACAGCGCCATCCAGCCCAAAGTAAGAGAAGCTTGTGTTATGGGTACTAGAGAACTGATAAATATACGTAAATACATTTTTTTTTGTAAATACATACTTATGATACATAGAAAACACCCAGATCAAGACAAACAGACATGTTCATGCACACAAATGTTTGTCCTGCGTGGGAATCGAACCCACGAGCGTTGGTGTCGAAGCCGCGTCATTGATCGCTACGCCACCAAGCTCGTCGGAAATAAACGTTATTTTAAGCATTCTCAGATGTATGAGTAGATGAATATATATATTACTATGAGTCTTAACTGAATAACCTTGTATATGAAACGCAATTTGCGTGCTTCCGCCACCTAGTTTACCGCCACCCAGAAGTTCATGCAAACAACTGCCGGCTGGCACTGGCACCCACCCTCTACTGTTAATAAATGCATGCGACTGCCATGACTGCTTTGCTTGTCTCTGCTCCAGCTGTGTCGTCTCTGCGGCACTCCAACATCCGAAACAGAAGCAACATGCGACGCCCTGGCTACCGTGCTCGTCTCTGCGACATGTATTTCGACTCCACGTAAAGCATCATCAGGCTATCTGTAGATGTTGTTCGTTAGAACTAAATGAACTGTTACAAATTACCTGAATCGCTTCGCTTGCTTTAAATTACCAGCATGAAACACTAATCAAATTATTGTAAGTGTGTACGGGGTCTAAGCCAACTTTACCTGCGAGTGAGTGAGGTCACCAGAAAGGAAGGAGATGCTGCGTTGATAGCGGGGTAGGCGGTGCGCGAGCGATTAATGTTGGGAGCGTTAATACGGCTACGGTAACCGCTCCACATCAAGCGGACCGTATGCATGTATGGCAATCGACATAGTATAAAAAAAATGTTGTTCGTTAAAACAACAACAACATTAACTAATGACTTGAATCGCTTCGCTTGCTTTAAATTACCAGCAAGAAACACCGATCAAATTGCTGTAAGTTAAAACTCTTCCAGCAACTTTAGATCAGCATCCAAAAGCGTAAGAGCACACAAAAAATTGGAGCAGGGCAGGTATGGAAAAGACTCATAAAATTTAATAAGTTTTCCTCCAAAAAGCACTTACGTGAGCAGTTTGCAGATAGGGCCATCACATTTTTTGTCCAAAAATGCACATGTTAATAACTCTCGGTGTAAAATGGTGGATTGTTGCGGGAGCTGCGCGGGCGCATCGTAAATCATTTGCGATGTTCCGGTTGGGACAGTTTTTTAATGTTGCCGTCTTGGGAATATATATCTTTTGAAGTTGGCAAGAAGTCGGAAGGTTTAAGAACAAATTGAGTTAGTTTCACTGTGCGAATCCGGAGGGGATTTCTCACGCGTACTATTGAGTTGTGAAATGTACTCCCCCGTCGAGGTTTAGCTTCTTACTCCTACTAATTTCTTTTGATTAAATTCATTGTGAGTTCCAAGGCAGCCGTAGTCTTACCTCGGGACTGCAATGGACTTCACTGTTAATTGCTTTTTTTGGCGGTCATCGCTATTAATCCTGCCTACACAGGAGACACAGTGGTGGGAATGAGTGGTGGGCCCCCGTACCCTGTCGAAGTTTTCCCCAGAGATATAATCTCTGGGCATTAGTTTTTCAAAAGAATGTGCGAAAAGGTTTTGGGTGTTAGTGGCTCACCACGATTTTTAGAACTAAAGCCAACCTACCCTGCACGTGGTGCATCTTGCCGACTAACGAAAAAGCCTCTGGCAAAAGAGAAGTAGTGAACAGCGTTTTTGTAAGCTGACCGACTGGGAAAGGATCTCCACCTCATAGAATACCGCAACCAAATAACAATTCCCTCGAAGGTTGTTGTGAAGTCAGGACCTTATCTGCCAATCGGTTGAGTTTTATAATGGTAAGTCTGAATCTAAGAGGTTGGCTTGAAAAAACAATTGGATAAATAAAATATCAGTAGTCAGTATCAGGTCACGCGCAGAGTTAGAATTATGTAGTTGTCCGTCACAATATTTCGTAATATAGGTCATATTGTGAATATTGTAATGCTGAAAATATGTGATATTTTGTGATCTAGATTTATATGTATAGACTGACGTTAATTTTTAGCCTTATATGTATAGTTCGTCAAAATATTATGGCTCCGCCTTTAACACTGTTAGGATTATTATTGTTAGTAGGATTATGTTTTTCCATAATTTTACATGGTTCATAATCTTATGTCTACTACCTGTTTTACACAACTAACAACTTCGTCTAAGTATATTTCAATGGAATTTGTAGTAAACTTTGTTCCTTCAAGTCACCAAATTTGGGCTTTCTAGTTCCTTGTACGGAACCCTAAAAATCAAACAAACTTTTAAGTTGTTATTAAAAAGTAGTTTAGTGGTTAATAAAAAAAATAAAAAAACTAAAAAGTTTACAGACTGTGTTTCACTCAGCAACTCCTTTCATTTAATACCCTTATCATTGAGAATGTGGATGTCGTGGTCCGATCGTTTAATTGGGCCGATCGCGATAAGCCTGGCCAGATCGACATTGTGGTGTGTGAACACCTTTATATTTTATATTAGTATATAAGTCAAAACTTCAATGTATTAAAGGAGAGTAGTAATAAATCCGTTGCAATGAACACATCTTATTATTGACAAATTCCATACCTCATATGGCGACCGCTGCCATTTGAGATGCGGCGCGTGCATCTTCGAAATGTGTGATATAGAACAATTTGAAGTGCGGTGCAAACGAACACTTTCATACAGTGCAAATTTTTATATATCAAAAATAAAATAAAATAAATAATATGGGTTCGTCACAATCCGTCGAGGAAACCGTTGTTGCCCAAAATAGTGCCGGTGGAGGTACAAATAATGCGTCAATCGAGCAGTTAAAATCGCACTTGGACATTACTAATATTTTACTGGCGGTCCTCACCATCGTCGCCTTGGCGTTATTCATATTTGGTGGATGGTATTTGTACAAAAAGTGCCATAAACAATGGATAAGGAAAGAAGTCAACCAGGCGTTCCTGCGGCGAGTCTCGTGGAGGAGGAATCGCGAAAAGGTGATGTGTAACCACAATAGTGTACCATGTGCATAAAATGTGAGTAAAAATTTGTTAAATCAGTGAATTTGCGTGTGAAACCGGTAATCGATTTGCGGAACTATGAACATTTTCAATTATACTTATTTTATAATCCTACTGCCAGCGCGCCCCTAGCGCTTATGTTTACCTATTTAGTTTTAATTAATTTCTATAACAAATGTATCAAGATAATTAAATAATGGGTATACTACAAATCAACCCTATCAAAAAAAAATTTAAATATGATAATTATAAGTTATAAGTAAGATTATTTCTTTAATGATATAAAGTTTATTTCAATTAATGGAGTCTATTTTAAAAGATTTTTATGAACGATTAAATAAAATTAAAGAATCTTTAATTAAAGCTGGCCCTAGCAGGTGAAGCTCGTCGAAGGCTTGCCAAGAGAAATATTTAGAATCTAATAATATTTATGACGAATTTAATTGTATATTAAAAGATATTAAGGATAATGTTAAAAATTACAAATCAAAGGATTTAGAGACATTGAATATTTTATCTGATAATATTGAATCATTGTTTTTTAGTATTAAAAAATTGTATGACTCAGAAACTGAAACAATGGAAAAATTTGATTTAAAAACGGCTGTGGCCTTATTGCCGGTCATGAACGGTAAAGAAGAGGTCACAAAACAGCTGATCTCGGCAATAGAAATGTATGACTCTATGATAGGAGACGGTGATAAGAAGTTGCTGATCAATTTTATTCTTAAAACAAGACTCTCTGAGACAGCTACATTAAGGATGTCACAAAGTTATAACAATGTTAAATCATTAGTTGATGATATGAAAAAACATTTACTTGTCAAAAAATCGTTTACGGCCTTGCAACAACAATTATTGCATGCTAGACAAAATCATAGGAGTATAGATAATTACGGAAAGGAAATAGAATCTTTATTCTCAGAATTGACTATTTCGCAAGCAGATGGCGATAGTAGTAAATTTGATATTTTGAAACCACTGAATGAGCAATTGGCGATTAAAAGGTTCGCCGACGGCCTGCAAAATAGTCATTTAAGAACAGTAATTGCAGCAAGAAATTATAGCACCCTAAAGGACGCTATAAGGGGTGCCAAGGACGAGGAATTATCGTGTATGCCGGATGGTAGCATTATGAACTTTCAAAGAGGTAAGAGTAACAGCCGCTTTTATTCACAGAAATTTACTGGAACTCGCCAGCCGTCTTCGTTTAACAGTTCGAGAGGTCATGGATTTCACGGTCGATTGTACTATAATAATAATAACAATGGAGGACGTGGATACCCTACTCGTGGGCCGCGTGGGTCTCCAACGCGTGGCTATATACCGCGTGGGCATTCTACGCGCGGACAATATTATAATACGAATCGTGGAAGAGGTTTTAATCGGGATAATATGCAAATACATCATTATCAATCGGTACAGAATACAGAACAGGTAGAGGCTGAAAGTCAAAACATGCCTAATAGTAATAGTTCGGAAGCCCAGTTAAATCAGTTTTTTCGTGCCTAACAATAATTCTATTTGTCATTATAATAATTATAACTCAGTTCAGTTATATCTCAATGATACAAATTATACTTGGTTGGTAGATACGGGCGCATCACTCAGTGCAATCAAATATGATACGCTGATAAAGCATAACATTCCATTCCGTAATGAGCGTGTAAGAATATACGGAGTGTGTGGAGAACTTTACTCAGAAGGTTTTGTTTATCTAACTTTAACTTTTATGGGAAAGGAATTTCAAAACAAGTTTTATGTCTTTAAGAACCTATGTTGTGTGAGTGATGGAATATTAGGTCAAGATTTTTTAAGTAAATACAAAAGTATTTTAAACTTTGAGTTAAATACTTTACAGTTAAATTATTATGATGAGTCAGTTATTTTACCTTTGTTGATGGGAAAAAGTGGCAGTAACAATTATTTAATTATTCCGCCCCGTTCAGAGTCGATTCATTACGTATCAGTAGGAGCAAAAAATGATTGCGTAGTATATCCTAAACAGCTATGCGAGGGAGTTTTCGTAGCTGGAATGATATCTAGGCCGGATAAGGGCGTAATACCGATACAAATATTGAACACACGTGAAGATGAAGTACGGTTAAGCTATTTTAGCCCAGATTTAGGACAATTAAGCGATTACAATTTATTAACATTTCAACATGAAACTAACAACGCTAGTCGAGTACGAAAACTTTTTTCGGAACTTGATTTGAGTCAACTAAATAAAGAAGAACAAATAGAAATAGAAAAAATATGTGCTAAATTTAGTGATATATTTCATTTAGAGGGTGATAGGCTGACAACCACGAATATTTGCGAACAAAATATTTATTTGAAACCAAATTCGACACCCGCTTATACCAAACAATATCGTTTACCTAAAACCAAACCCCGGCCACTCCATACAAAAATGGCGCTTTTGCATGTAGTAACCAAATGACGTCTGTACACGTGCCTATGTTTGAGTGACGTTCTCTAGGGCTGACATTATACAATTATTAGTCGGACATGTAAGGGGGTGTAAGTGATTCATCAACATCTTTGAACAAAAGTCAATCTCACCTGCACGGGGTACACCCTGCTGACTGACATACGAGGCTCTGTCGAAAAGAGAGGTAGGACATAGCGTATTTTTTAAGCAGCCCGACTGACGAAGTACCAACACCTCACAGAATACCGCAGTCAAATAACAATTTCCTTGAGGGTTGTTGTGTTCCTGCGAGTGAGTGAGGTCACAGAGAGGATGGAGTTGCTGCGTTGGCAGCGCGCGATCAATATTTAATGTTGCGACCGTTAATATGGTTACGGTAACCGCTTCACATCAGGTGGGCGTAGTGAAGAAAAAAAACATAGTAAATACACTACACTGACTTCAGCCAATATTTACAAAACGCCTTGTATAATTGCCATTGCTAACTTACCCACAATTTTATATTTTCTAATCACCACTAAATCAAACGTTCGCCTTCCGAACACCGGTTCATAATAATGATCAAACCATTTCATTCTCATTAATTGTAGCTTTTTACTATTCATATAAATGCATGCGCAATGATTTGATTCATTTTCATATTCACATGGAACAAACGTAATTTAAAACTAATACCACACATGACATCACGCACAATAAACATTGAAATGGTAATAAGAAAATTGTAAACATTAACAATAAACCACCATAACTCAAGTGACAGCAATGTCAATTCCGCGTCTGCGCACTCACTTGCTCTTTGAGACATATATCATGCTATCCGTTTCTCATCTCGTATTAATTGTATCTTGTATCCTACTTTGACAGACATGAATTAGTTATGATAAAACTATGGCTGCCACATGCTTTTTAGGTAATTTATATAAAAATCAGTACTTTATTTCATCCAAAGGGATCGAATAAATTTATTTTTTGACTTTCCATGTGTTGAGACATCCATCCACTGCACAAGTAACTCCCATATTTTAAACTGAATGGAGAATAAAATACGAGCGAGTCAATTTGTAGGACGTTGCATCCATTGCGAACGGTTCCAAATCGGTTCCATAAGGGAGGTGAGGTCGACTAGTGAGAGCGGCAGAGAGTGTCCATACTGTACGTTAGTACTATTACTTATACTGTGCTAAAACGCAATTAGGAGAAATTAAAAAGCAAATAAATAAAATGATTGAAGACGATATCATTGAGGAGACCATCGGTGACTGGTCTAGCCCTATTCTTCTAGTTCCCAAAAAATCTGGAAAAGGCGAAAAACAGTTTAGGCTTGTGGTAGACTATAGGAAATTAAATAATAAAATTTCTGATGACCGATTTCCCTTACCGAATATTGTTGAAATACTTGATTCACTTTCAGGCGCAGTTTATTTTAGCCACCTAGATCTTCAGTCGAGCTATTATCAAGTAAAATTAACTGAAGAAAGTAGAAAATGTACTGCTTTCACATTTGATAAACAATATCAAATGAAGCGCCTACCTATGGGGTTAAAAATTAGCCCGAGTGCCTTTTCAAGAGTAA
The DNA here is from genome assembly GCA_937001555.2 of Hypsopygia costalis. Classification (NCBI taxonomy): domain Eukaryota; kingdom Metazoa; phylum Arthropoda; class Insecta; order Lepidoptera; family Pyralidae; genus Hypsopygia; species Hypsopygia costalis. The sequence continues at coordinate 2,586,779 of OW443340.2, read as the reverse complement.
TGACAGTTGCACTTTCAGGTCTTAATTACGACAAGTGTTTCATATACCTAGATGACCTAATAATTTTCGGCAGAAACTTAGATAATCACAATAAAAACCTAATAGACGTATTTTCTAGGCTCAGAAAAGTAAATTTAAAACTTAACCCGCGAAAATGCCATTTTCTGAAAAAATAAATTTTATATTTAGGACATACGGTTACGGCTGATGGTATTAAACCGGATCCGGATAAAATAAAAGCAATTAAAGAATATCCAGTCCCAAAATCTGCTGACGAAGTCAAGCGATTTGTGGCTTTTTCTAATTATTATCGACGTTTCATACCAAACTTTGCAGAGAAAGTAATTGCATTGAATAATTTATGTAGGAAAAACGTACCATTTATATGGACGGATGAATGTCAAAAATCCTTTTTAATCTTAAAACAATCACTCATGACCCCGCCCTTATTGCAGTTTCCCAATTTTTCATCGGAATTTCGACTTTATACGGACGCGTCTGGGAAATCAATCGGTTCTATATTATGCAATAGTGACAATAGGCCCGTTGCATACGCGAGTCGTAGCTTAAATAAAGCTGAGGTTAATTATCCTACTATCGAAAAAGAGTTACTGGCAATAGTATGGTCAATTAATTATTTTCGACCTTACTTATATGGCACAAAATTTAAAATATTTACAGATCATCGTCCATTGATTTATCTTTTTAATATGAGCAACCCATCTAGCCGCTTGACTAAGTTTAGGTTGAAATTGGAGGAATATGACTTTGAAATAAATTATATAAAAGGCAGAGATAACGTAGCTGCAGATGCGTTATCCAGAGTGATTCTGACGTCAGATGAGTTGAAAGGAATGAGAGAAAATATTGTGAATGTTATGACTAGAAAGCAGTATAAAAATAGTGAAAATCCAATAGATAACTCTTCTACTAGCGTTTCTAGCGATATACGGACTGATCACCCGAATATTGTGGAAATGTTAAGTAAGCCAAAGAAATCAGTCGAGTTAGTATTTATCGATAAGGAGGCAATGAAAAGTGTGAGGAATGAATGCAATGAGAGAAGTGATACCTTGTTTACTTTCTGTGATAAGGATTTGATAATATATACAAGTCCCGATTCCCGATCATGTTTGACGCGAGACGTTTTCGTGAGGGGTCTGGCAGATTTTTGTAAAGAAAAAAATATAGAAGAGATATATATCGTGAAAGATATTAATAATATGAAATACATACAATGGTTGTATGATATAATAAATAAAAATAAAATGTGGTCCGGGCCACGAGTTTGTTTATTAAATGGAAGACAAAGAATAATGAATGATGACGATAAAAAAGTAATTTTAAACGACTTTCATATTTTGCCGACTAGCGGCCATGCCGGTATAAGACGAATGACCAATAATATAAAGCGCTATTATTTTTGGTCAAAAATGGACAAGGATATAAATAACTTTGTATCGAAGTGCAGCAAGTGTCAAAAACAAAAACACTCTGCCACCTTAAAGGAACCGATGACTGTTACGACAACGGCTCAATCGGCCTTTGATAAATTATACTTAGATATAGTTGGGCCCATAGATAGAGATTATTATAATAAGGCATATATCTTAACAATACAATGCGAACTTACAAAATATATAGAAGCGTATCCATTAGAAGATAAGAGTAGTATTAGCGTAGCAAAAGCTTTTGTAGAAAACTTTATACTTAGGTATGGCATACCTCGTGCTATAGCGTCAGATAGAGGTACCGAGTTCATATCTTCAACTATGAAAGACGTCTGTAAGTTGTTAAATATTGATCACCTGACAGCAACCGCTTATCACCACGAATCGATAGGATCTTTAGAAAATACACATAAGCATTTAAATGCATACTTGCGTATACAAACAGATAATGAACCCAGGACGTGGAGCACGTGGCTACCATTCTGGTGTTTCAGCTATAATACTAGTGTGCATACATCTACTAAATTTTCTCCATTCGAGCTTGTATTTGGAAAGAAATGTAATCTGCCTTCTAATTTATGTAAACAAGCCGAGCCTTTGTATAACTGTGAAGATTATGCACCATGTTTAAAATATAGACTTCAAAAAACACAACAACAAGCACGAGAGAATTTATTATTGTCAAAACAAAATAGGAAAGACAAATATGATATAAATGTAACTACACGTATGTATAGACCTAATGATTTAATTTTATTAAAAAATGAAATTGGAAATAAATTGCAAGAAATATATAATGGTCCTTATGTTGTATTAGAAGATATGTCACCAAATATAAAAATAATAAAAAATGATAAAATTGACATTGTTCATAAAAACAGGACCAAACCATATAAAATGTAACCTAATAATAATTAATTTACTTTATTTTATTTTTATGTTTACTTTATTATGAATGTAATCAAAATTTGTTTACCTTTTAAAATTATGTACTTATGTAAGTAAAGGAAAAAAAAATATTAATCTAAGTAATTATATATTTTTTTTTCAATCGCTGTGGAGGTGTGGTGTGTGAACACCTTTATATTTTATATTAGTATATAAGTCAAAACTTCAATGTATTAAAGGAGAGTAGTAATAAATCCGTTGCAATGAACACATCTTATTATTGACAAATTCCATACCTCATAACATGTGCCGCCATATTCTGATTTGACCAATTATTTCATGATGTACCCAATGTAAAGTTGGGCAGATCGACGAGAGCAGACTATTTGTCGATTTTCCCATTCAGTTACTTGGCCGCATCGAGATAAGGCTGGGCATATCGGGATATGCCTGGGCGCATCGTGATGTAGTTCCACTTTCTGACGCTTTGGCGCTGTTGCGCTCCTTCGTTCATGTGACTGTGTCAGCTGTGTGTTTGTTTACGTCTAGAAAAAATGGCGGCGTTACAAGAAACTGAAAATATTGCCAATACACTGAAAATATTGCATATATATAGGGTGATAATAGTGAGTTGGTGGACGATATGGATAAATAAATAAATAAAATAATTTAGGCTAGATTAGAACTGCAAGAAAAGTGGGTTAGGTTAGGTTAGAACTGTGACCCCAACAGAGCGCGAGCCGAGCGAGCGCAGCGAGCGTGCCGCGGCAGCGGCCGGCGAAGCGCCGGAATTGATTTTATTTACTTTTTAAACGTCTTTTTATCGAGTGAAATACTTAAACTTGATTTTATTTGCTTGTAAGTATGATGGACACCCTACAAACTCGATTTGGCCAAGTATGGACGGCCAAATCGTCAAACGTTATGCTTTGAACGATATGGCGGTGATTAGGCAGCCAAATCAAAATATGGCGGCACATGTCGATCTGCCCAGGCTTATCGCGATCGGCCCACTTAAACGATCAGCCCACGACATGGATATAACAAAATCTCCATATTGAATTCAAAATAGCGGCATTTAATTAAGTAATCATTGTATTGTTACGGGAACCTAACGAGTGTGCCAAATTTCAACTCAATCTAACACTGCGAAGTGGGTCAAATGTGGATGTTAACAAAATAATCTCATAAGTAAATCTTTACACTTCCATTTCGAAAATAGATTAACATTAAAAGCGGTACGTCGATTAAAAACCCAAAAACCGTGTAAACGCTACAAAATTGCGAGAACCTGCCATCCATCTGAATAAAAAAAAAAATACACCGGTTTGGAACGGTCGTCTGTGTGCGCCACAATTAGTACTTTCGAACGCATACCGATAGCCGCGACGCGTAGGGGCATCTTCATATGCCTTATTTAGCCTTGTACGGCATACACGATAAGATATGAAAATTATCTTCAGATTTATCGTGAAATATATGACAATTACAAAAATATTGGATCTTCTTATTATTCATGTCTTCTATATCAATTTTATGATAGCTGATGGATCTTTTATATCCTATAATACTCGTGGGTCTGATTTATTTTTAATAGATATTGAACGAGGATAATAGTAGTTTCAATCATACATTATTAAATTTGTTTATTGATTAGTATATTGATAACATTACTAACCTAGATAAATATTTAAACAAAGTTTGGTACTACTTCAACATTTTTTTATTCATACTCTGAGTATAATTCAAATATGGTATCTATTTATTGTTTGCATCTGAGTCAGTACTCTTGACTGTAACTCATCTACTGCGTTAGCGATACTTATATATAAAAATCTATCAGAATAAAAAAATATAAAAAGACTTTGAAACGCATTTGAAATTAAGAAAAAGTAAGAAAAAATCTTGAAATATTGAAGTTTTTGGTAAGGTACTCAAAATCTTTGTAACAAACAGTACGTTAATATTTTTCAAAGTATGCAGATAAGATTAAGATAACAAACAAACAATGCTATTGTCTAAGTTCTATTTACAGCAATTATTAATTTCTAACATTCCAATAGATGCGACAACGGTGCTTCGCATAGGCATATTTTCAGTTTATCGGAGATAGTATGACAATATCACAAAATCTGCAAAATTCCACAAAGTAAGGAAAGGTAGTCGTCGTGAATGATTTTAGAAATTTATAGGTGAGGCACGAAATCTAATGCCTATAAATTATTATCAATCACATACCGCTAGAATTTGTATATGTAGCTAAAGTACTTTATTTATTATAGAATTGACTATCGGCCTGTTGATACAGGATATCTAATGTTGGTTAAAACTCTTTCAATGATTTCCAACAAATGTGATCCTCCGCCTTCATCATCCAGTGATTTTCAAACGCTTTTTGACGTCTTTGGTCCACCAAATTCCAGTCCTGCGCTGCTTTACTTTTTCTTACTTATCTTCAGATATATCTCAGGATTTCAAATACCCGTAACGACTTCAACACCGGCGCTTAATAAATCAATTGTGGGAGCGGTCGCTTTGCCCGGATTCATTGATGTTCGAAGAAAGTTGGGCACCAGTTCTCAAGTGCAAGCCGAAAATTACCTACATTTGACATTTATTTGCTATACATTACTGTTTCACGTAGGTTTATTTCTTTTGGAAACGGAAGTTACTTTTCAATGTATGATGAATGCATTTAATTGTAATGAATGTAGATTTTTCGTTGTAGTGTTTCACATTGTGACAGTAAGGTTTTTGAACGAAGATATTAATTGTCGATTTTTATGAGGTTTTACCATTTTTTTTACACGAAACTGTGTCTATAATTGGGCATGTTAACACTCTTCTTCGAATGACATTTTACTTTGCATTTTATTACTCAGTGACCAAATCTGTACATGGCGGAGAGTGTTAAGATTTTATCAGGTAATTGTGTACGATAGATACCTTATAGGCGAGAGTTTTCACACTTTATGAGAGATTTCCGATGGGTTTGTATCACATCTGATACATATTCTGCGGCCTGATTTTTTTACCGGTAGAAAGACACTAAGAAAAGCCAAGAATGTGATTTTAAAATAAATCTCATCTCTTCACGTACTAAAAAGTTCAGCAAAACTTACCTCTGTCGCAACATTAAAAAGTGGAACGTGTTGCCGGTACATTTGGTTTCTCCTACTTACAACATGGGATCCTACAAACTAAGCGTGAAGAAGCAACTCGTTGGCCAGCAATGCAGTGTTAAATGATAGTGCACTGTTGTCTAATCTTTTGCTGCTGCAATTTGGGTTTCTCTTTTCGCTTACCATCCAGCGAAGCCAAACCTCTATGCTGAGGTAATATAAAAAAAAATACATTTTTATTTTCGTAATTGATAATGACTGGTAAACGAGTCTCTGGCGATAAAGGAGGTAGAGTATAGCGATTTTGTAAACGGCTGTGTGCTTGTCTGCTACCTGACGCAGTACAAAAAAAAAATATATATAACTGCGATGAAAAATAGATTTTATTAAATATATTGGTTTATTTTTAGGCATAGGTACCACCTTTAGTGCCAAAAATCAAAGGCAATAATAACATACCAAATGACATAAAAGAGCTCCCATTTAACAAGTTTAAAAAATCATTCAGTAAATGGTTACTGGAAAAAATGTTCTATACAGTTGACGAATTTTTAAATTATTTAAAAAAATGGTTAGAATTGTCGGTGCATGGAGTAATTCCTTAAAATTGTGACTATAAATATTTGCATGCTATCATATAATATGGCTAAATAGGTATAAGCTACTTTACTTTTAAGATCCAACCACATTTATTGTATCTACCATATTTATTGCAAATAAATCATTTGTATTTGTAAAAATCAACTTCACTTGCACGTAGTGCACTCTGCCGGCCATGTCGACCTCGATTGGAGTACCTCTACTTCACAGAAAACCGCGGCCAAAATAGCAATGCCATTGAGGATTGTTGTGATCTTTTGAGTGAGTAAGCTCACCAGCAAGTAGGTACAATACTACTTGTATTGTAGGAAAGTTGCGGTAACCGCTTTACATCAGACGGGTTGTATGCTGCAGCTGACGTAATGAAAAAAAAAATTTACAAAATATCTTTCATTATTTTTAGGGATTCGCACGTCCATATGAAACAAACGAAACCCAATAACGTTCAGTCGTTATCGACTATCTATAGCAAGCAGTTTTTCTACACTTATCACACTTGCCCTTATAGCAAGCCTCAGACGCAACCTTAAGTAACAGTAGCACCACCTGCTGTTGTATCGTAAACGAGACATCTACAGATCAACTAACAAGCGGTATCATTAACCTGTCAATGATCTGCTTCGTCACGTATTAATTTGACACTCTTGCTTATTCAGTGTCAGCTCTCTGAGATCGACAAGGCGGGGAGTTGTTGACACCTTAATGACACTACATCTCGGTAGCAGGTTCAGCTATGCACATCACGTTTGCAGTTCGAATGTAACTCCTATTGCGTTTGGAATAAGAATTTAAATGTTAAAGTGTGAAGCAAGTTGTATTACATATATATCGAGAGGCACTGATTCGTTGGAAACTATAACAGGTCGCAAAAATCACTAAAAAAGGTTTAGTTCTGGGGTGTAAGTGGTTCATCAACATATTTGAACCAAAGCCAACTTCACCTGCACGCGATGCACCCTGCTGACTGACAAATGAAGCTCTGGCGAAAAGAGAGGTAGGGAGCGTAATTGTAAGCTACCCGACTGGGTAATTACCTCCCTCACAGAATACCGCAGCCAAATAACGGTTCCCTTGCTACGGTAACCGCTTCATATCAGGCGGGCCGCATGCTTGTCTGCCACCCGAAGTAGTATAAAAAAAAATAGTCGCCAACCCTTATTCATCCATTCATGGGGTGAAAGTGGTTCATTAACATCTTTAAACCAAAGCCAACTCCACCTACACGCGGTGCATCCTGCTGACTGACAAACGAAGCTCTGGCGGCTGGGAATTGTACCTCCACCTCACAGAAAACCGCAGCCAAATAACAATTCCATTGAGGGTTGTTGTATTCCTGCGGGTGAGTGAGGTCAGCAGGAAGGAAGGAGATGCTGCGATGACAGCGGGGGTGGCGGCGCGCGAGCGATATTTTATGTTGCGAGCGTTAATATGGCGACGGTAACCACTTCACATCAGGCGGGCCGTATGCTTGACTGTCACCCGACGTAGTATAAAAAAAATCCTACTGCTGGGATATGGGTCTCATCTCATCTCAATCGAAAGGGTTTAGACTATACTCAAACCACCTAAAGGCCACTGCCCGAGGAAGGCTATTTTTTAGCTCGGTTAGCGATATTCATGCGATCAAAGCCGTTAAGCGCCGGGCGCAGCTAGCATTATAAACAACAAAGTGTGTCATAATGTTATAATAAAGCACTTGTACTATTCCACGTTATTATATTTAATATTACACCAAGTGCCAACAATTAACAGTATCAACTTTAACAAAGTGTGTCTGTCTGACGGTTTGTGACCTTCGTTTCGTGACTAAACGACTGAACCGATTTAATTTAAATTTGAGATGGACATAGATTATCTTTTGAGATAGATAGACCTTTTGGTGCGATAACAGGCACTCATGTGAGCGAGCCCCGGGTATACCCGGGTATACCCCGTAGATCTAGTAGCATTAGATTTCAATAGGTACAAAATACTCAGCTTCTATGTTTGTCTCACATCTGCCAGGCGTCCCACGATGGCCTATTTTTTTATAAGTTCTAATGATACGGAACCCTTCATCAAATCTGATTCGTACTTCGCTGGTTTCTTTATTATTTTTATTACCTGTTATCACCTTCTTAAATAAAAACATTTGCACACTTTCACATTAAATTATTTTTCGCCCAAACTCAATTCGGCCATTAAGTTAATGTTAACACTCTACTGCTCTCGTAAACTTTATCCAAGATATAATTTGCCGCGTTAAGGCGCAGATAATTTGTACAAGTATAATTAAAATCCGCTTCATTTGCATTCCTTTAAGGGCATTTTGTTTTAACGATGCCTTGTTATTTCAAGCAAACTAAATGTTTTGCCGCAGCGTCTGTATCAAATTTTCAAATTTAAATTTGATTTGAGCTGACTACAGGTGGGGAATGTACATCCACCTCACAGAATACCGCAGCCAAATAACAATTCCCTTGAGGGTTGCATAGTTCCTGCGAGTGAGTGAGGTCACCAGAAAGGAAGGAGATGCTGCGTTGGCAGTGGGGGTGGCGGTGCGCGAGCGATATTTTATGTTGCGAGCGTTAATATGGGTTCGGTAACCGCTTCACTCGTTTGATTCTCATAATCATGCATAATTTCCTAAATACCACCATTTTTAATCCAAAATGGCGGACCCCAGGATCGATAGGCTTGAATGTATGTAAATATTTCATGTTGCACTATTTGGACAACAAATAAGACTCTGCTGGATATAAAATCTACTTCGATCGAAATATCGACTTCAACGCGCCCAATCGAAGGAAATTTTGTATCAGAAAATCGGTACTTTCTCCCGAAACTTAGGATTTTCAGGTGACAAGCAAGCATACGGCCCATTTGATGTTAACCGGTTACCTTGAAGTAACGTAACATAAAATAAATAATAATAAATAAATAAATATTGTCAGACAAATTACACAGCGCCATCTAGCTCCAAAGTAAGCGAAGCTTGTGTTATGGATACTAGACAACTGATAAACATTACGTAAATACACATTTTTTTTTTGTAAATATATACTTATGATACATAGAAAAAACCCAGACCAAGACAAACAGACATGTTCATGCACACAAATGTTTGTCCTGTGTGGGAATCGAACCCACGAGCGTTGGTGTCGAAGTCGCGTCATTGCTGCGCCACCGAGCTCGTCTAGTTGAAAATTATAAAACTCACGCATCGATTTTCCCGCTACCAACGTAGCGACACCTTCCTTCCTAGTGACCTCACTCACTCGCAGGAACCATGCAACCCTCAAGGGAATTGTTGCTTGGCTACGGTATTCTGTTAGGCGGATTGTCCTTCGCCAGTTGGGCAGTTTACAAAATACGCTATGCCTTACCTCTCTTTTCGCCAGAGTCTCGTTTGTCAGTCAGCATGGTTCGCCACGTCAGGTCGCAGGTCAGTTTGGCTTTGGTTCACAGATGTTGATGAATGAACCACTTAAAAATGTCGCCAATTTATACTGGGAGACAAAGCTTTTGCATTAAGTTCGCCTTTTTTGCAATCGAATTCTGTATTGTGTGCTATAAAGCTTAAAAAATGAAGCATAATAATAAAGCAAAAAACTTTACTCTCAATTTAAGCGTACTGAGCGAACTTCATCATCATCATCATGAACCTGTCTACCCACTGCTGGATATAAGCCTTCCCCAGTTCTTTCCACCAGATACGATCCTCCGCCTTCCGCATCCAGCCGCTTTCTTAAGGTCATCGGACCATCTAGACCATAGGATACAACGCTTCGTCGTCCTACGTGCGGCCTCCACTCTAATATCTTCCTCCTCCATCTGCCTCATCACTTGACATTCTTGCAGATGTAACCCGCCCATTGCCACTTCAGCTTGCAAACTCTATGTCGATACCTTTTGTTCTGCGTCGAATTTCTTCGTTCCTCGAGCGAACTTCGCTTTAACTTAAATCAACTTAAAATGGCTTCAGAAATGATACGTAAACCGTTAAAACGCCAATAAACCTCTCCGCGTCTGACTTTGATAAGGAAGTGCAAAAATATGCGTCTTAAGTTGTTATAATGTTCAATATTGTAAATGTTGCCATAAATAAGACTTTTAAATGTAATTTACATGATATTTAACAGTTGTAATGCAATGGATAGATAGTGGATTGGATATGTGAATATATTGATATCTATACATATTATTATAATAAAATTATTTCTTACTAAAATCGTAGGGGATATTTAAGAAAAAAATAACTTGAGGGTCTTTATACGACGAGCTCGGTGGCGTAGCGGTCAATGACGCGGCTTCGACACCAACGCTCGTGGGTTCGATTCCCACACAGGACAAACATTTGTGTGCATGAACATGTATGTTTGTCTTGGTCTGGTTATTTTCTATGTATCATAAGTATGTATTTACAAAAAAAAAATGTATTTACGTATGTTTGTCAGTCGTCTAGTACCCATAACACAAGCTTCGCTTACTTTGGGGCTAGATGGCGCTGTGTAACTTTTCTGACAATATTTATATATATTTATTTATATTTATATATTTGACTAGCCTGGTGGTTGAATGGCTAGCACTGGCCACTTTGACTATGAGATCGCGGGTTTGATCCTCGAACAAGACAATAGTGTGCATCAACATGTCTGGTCTGGTCATGGTTCGATGACCTTAAGAAACAACAAGGGGTGTAAGTGGTTCATCAACATCTTTGAACCAAAGCCAACTTCACCTGCACGCGGTTCACCCTGCTGACTGGCAAACGAAGCTCTGGCGAAAAGAGAGGTAGGGAGCGTAATTGTAAGCTACCCGACTGGGGAACGTACCTCCACCTCACAGAATACCGCAGCCAAATAACGGTTCCCTTGAGGGCTGTTGTGTTCCTGCGAGTGAGTGAGGTCACCAGAAAGGAAGGAGATGCTGCGATGGCAGCGCGGGTGGCGGCACGCGAGCAAATATTTTATGTTGCGAGCGTTAATATGGCTACGGTAACCGCTTCACATCAGGCGAGTCGTATGCTTGTCTGCCACCCGAAATAGTATAAAAAAAATGTCTTTTAGCCTTGGTCGGGGTTTTTTTTTATATGAGAGGGTGGCACGTACCCTATCATCACCAGCCCCCTTACCACCATCCCTTATTGCGATTCAATAACTGAATAGAATGCTTATTCATACCAATGAATAAGCGACTCTATTTCAAATGGATTAGAGTCGCTTATTCATTGGTATGAATAAGCAATCTATTCAATTATTGAATCGCATTAAGAGATGGTGGTAAGGGGGCTGGTCCATTTTAGTCTCCACTACAGGAGCACGACCCTCTCTCGTCCGTCCTAGACGGAAGGAGGATTTGGCCTACACTCCCCACGCTGGCCAAACGGGTTGGGAGGCCTGATCGATATTTGATAATGTATTTCCCTAAGTCGCCTTATACGAGATCCACGGGAAGAAACGGAGTGATTCTATTCTAGTCTGCCGGAATACACACGTACCCTATACCTAACTGCTAATGCGCCCCTGTGTGCCAACCTTCCGGTTATATCATAGGATAGCGAGTCTCCCTTCCAGTAAACAAACCAAGCAAGCAAGCGGTGATGCCCCTGGTGTTACAGGCGTTCATAGGCTGCGGTAGCTGCCTTCCATTAGGCGGGCCGTAAGCTTGTTTGCCACTCTAGTGGTATAAAAAAAAAAAAAAAAAAAGCGGATTGGTAGCAGGTCTTACTCCCCGTTCACCTGCATGCAGGCTAATCAGGTACTCATGGAGATCAGCAACAATAAGGGGTCGTCGATCCGTAGCCAGCCAGGGGTGTTTTCTATATATTATATCTATGATGGCCGTGTGGTTTCCGGCAGATTAGAATAGAATCATTCCGTCTTTTCCCGTGGATGTCGTACAAGATGACTAAGAGAAATATATTATGAAACATCGATCAGGCCTCCCCAACCCGTCTGGCCAGCGTGGGTAGTGTAGGCCAAATCCTCCTCCTGTCTGGGATGGACGAGAGAGGGTCGTGCTCCTGTAGTGGAGACAAAAATGACCTGATGATGATGATGATGATATCTATGTATCTACAAAAAAAATATGAAGTACATATATCAGTAATTTAGTACCCATAGTACAAGCTTTGCGTACTTTGGAATTAGATGACGCCGAGTAATTTGTCCAGTAATATTGGAGCAAAACATTTTGTTTTAGAAATTATTCTGTCTGTCACTAGGTTTATATGCGCATTACGCAAAATCTACTGGACGAAATTGAATGCAGTATCCACAGTTGTAATACTGGAGGTCTAACTTAAAATCTGGTGTGTTTTATCCTGTTGCGACCCATACTTGTTATAAATGTGAGTGTATGGTTTTTATTTCTTTTCCCATCTTTCACTTCGAAAGAATCAATGGTTGTCATGATTTTTCACGGGGATAGTTTAAGGTCTCCCTAGAGTGGCATACTTTTTATAAGGAAAAAAAACTGTCATCTGTGATAACAATATAGCTGCTATGACAGTCCTGTAAATCAACCGTTAAAAATAAATTTAATTTATATGAATAACACAGATTAAAAAAATATATTCATATTGGCAAGTTACTTTAAAGCATTTCTTCTTCGCCAATGTTAATACCGAAATGCTAATAGATAAAAATGATAATGATGTGGTGGTAAATGATTCGGCTGACAAAAATAACCGTTTTTTGATTGAGTTTCGTAGAGCGCAGAACAATATTGTATTGTGAAAATATTAATTTAATATATAAAATAATAAAAATGAATTAATAGCAAATTTAAACATTATTATGTTATGTCCTAATTAATATTGTTCATTATTTGTATTTGTTGAGGGTATTGGTCAACTGTGAAGCTCACAAAACGTATGCTTTTTATAAATATAAATAAAAATACGAAAAATAAGATTATTATTAATAAAAATGTCGTGTCTAAGTGCCCACAAGGGCCTAAATACAGAACAAATAATTTAATTTCAAATGCTTTTAATAATAACAAATATTAATGTATATTATCGTACTTCTTTATTAATAATACAATTTCCTGTATAATAAATAACTATTTATTACAAATAAGAAACAAAATAACAAATCTAACTAATTAAATTCACACAATAAATAACACAAAGAAATTAGATCGCTATGGAATCTTAATTGTTATATTTTATTAATTTATTATTTTAATCATTAGCCGTTAACAGCGGCTTAATCAAAGGTAAATCAGTCATTGGTTAATTTGTATCGTGATATAAAATCATCGGCGAAATTGGGTTTAATGGTGTGAACCGACCCGTAATGGGAGCGGCTTATTTATAATCAAAATTAGAAGAATAATTTTAGCGGATAACCGGATATTTTTAGCCGATTTAATATGAAAGATATTCATTCACAAATCGATGTAAATATGGAAATGTGTATAGGGTTGTTAGTGGCTCACTTTGATCTTAAGAGCCAAAACCAACCTCACTTGCACGTGGTCCACCCTGCCGGCTAGCGTCTAACTTCTGCTTCAGATGGCGAACATGCGCAGAATCGACCACAACATCCAAATCAGAAAGAACGAAGTTTGAGGTGTAAGTGATTCATCAAAATGTTTGAACCAAAGCCAACTTTACCTGCACGCGGTGCACCCTGCTGACTGACAGACGAAGCACTGGCGAAAAGGGAGGTAGGGAGCGTAATTGTAAGCTACCCGACTGGGGAATGGTACCTCCACCTCACAGAGTACTGCAGCCAAATAACAATTCTTTTGAGGGTTGTTGTGTTCCTGCGAGTGACGCAGCATCTCCTTCCTTTCTGGTGACCTCACGTCACCAGAAAGGAAGGAGATGCTGCGTTGGCAGCGAGGGTGGCGGCGCGCGAGCGATACTTTATGTTGCGAGCGTTAATATGGCTGCGGTAACCGCTTCACATCAGGCGGGCCGTATGCTTGTCTGCCACCCGACGTAGTATAAAAAAAAAATCGGAGACAACTACATCATGGTATGAGGCTTGCATCGCACTTTCAGGTTGTTTGCATCTACCAATGTAGGTTGACGCAAGCCAACGCTAATTTGCAAGAATTAAACGAAGACTGAAGTACATAACGTAATATATCCCATGGTCGTCAATCCTTATTCATCCCACTGTTGGGATACGGATCTCCCCTTAATCTAAACCTTCTTAGGGCATACTCTAATACCCTACTCAATTGCTGGTTGGCGTCAGTCAGTATGTTTAAGCCATGTGAAGGCCACTAACTTGACTTATCTAATGACAACAACCGGGACCGATGGCTTATCACATGAGCTCGTGTTTCGGATATATTCGTGATCGGATATAGCTTATCCACGGATGTCCGTGGATAGGCTAGGCTAAGCATATAACGTAATATATCTTGTACATTGCATTTTCTACTTGTATCTAATACTATCTTGATGTATGCACCCTTCCTGTACAACCAATGTCTTAATTGATTACTTATTTGCTGATTTATACTTATTGTCATTAGACGCGCAGCCAAATTAATTTGTAACTAAGCAAACAGTACGTAATAAACAATGCGAGGCATTCCTGTGAGCTCCATATACAGAACATACGATTTATTTGTTAACGTCTGGGGCGACTGTACCGCACGCGATTCAATAGCGGAACTCAGACGAGCTGCTACTCACCGAACATTCGTAACGAACGAGATCTAAACATTGCACTTTTTAGATCTCGTTTTTTGGTTCTCGGCATTTTGGATATAGTTGCCTGACCTGATATCAATGAAAGATAAGCACAGGAAGCTGACAGGTTATTTCGTTCATTGGACAATAAAATTCGAAATCGCTCTAATAAGTATTTAAGGTTTTGAGATTTCGCGCCGTGTGGTTTCCGGCAGACTAGAATATAAGCACTCCGTCTCTTCCTGTGAATGCCGTACAAGGCGACTAAGAGAAATATATTATCAAATATCGATCAGGCCTCCCCAACCCGTTTGCCCAGCGTGGGGAGTGTAGGCCAAATTCTCCTTCCGTCTAGGACGGACGAGAGAGGGTCGTGCTCCTGTAGTGGAGACTAAAATGACCTGATGATGATGAAGGTTTTGAGATTCGACGAGCTCGGTGGCGTAGCGTTCAATGACGCGTCTTCGACACCAACGCTCGTGGGTTCGATTCCCACATAGGACAAACATTTGTGTGCATGAACATGTCTTTTTGTGTTAGTCTGGGTGTTTTCTATATATCATAAGTATGTATTTACAAAAAAAAATGTATTTACGTATGTTTATCAGTTGTCTAATACCCATAACACAAGCTTCGCTTACTTTGGGGCTAGATGGCGCTGTGTAATTTGTCTGACAATATTTATTTATTTATTAACTTAGAATATGTGAAAACTATAGAAGACCATTCAAATTGTATAATTACCCCTTCGGTTTCCAAACTTGTTTAGATAAAAAAACAACAAGTTTGACCAGTTGCTTGAATAAATAATTAAATATTCCAGGACGATGTAAAAAATGAATTAACATATTTAATTGATTCAGGTGTTATTTTGCGGTAGTAAAATTTACAGGCAATTTGATCTACACTATTTTGCGTGCTTCCGCCACCAGTTAGTTCATGAAAACCTACTGCCGGTTTGGAAAGTCTGGGGAATGATTTGCAGAGACGACCGCAGCAGCTAGAGCAGAGACGACTGAAGCAGTCGCATACTTCTACTAACGGTAGTCGGTGAGTGCTGGCCGACAGAAGTTTACATGAACTAACTGGCGGTGAAAGCATGTAAACTAGTGCAGATTTTGTCTGTAAATGCCTGTACCTTAAATTTAATAGAAGTCAAATTCCAAAAGCTTCCTACTCCTACTAATTTCTTCTGATTAAATTCGTTGTGAGTTCCAAGGCAGTCGTAGTTGTACCCCCGGGACTGCAATGGACTTCACTGTTCATTGCCTTTTTTGGCGGTCGCCGCTGTTAATCCTGGCTACACAGAAGACACAGTGGTGGGAATGTGTGGTGGGCCTGTCCCGAATTATACCTAAGAATTATATGATATATGATAATAAGAATTATACCTATTTCGGGTCACATCTTTTTTTTTTCGGGACAGGCCCACCACACATTCCCTTTCATTCCTAGCTCTTGCTAGGGTTCGAAAGTTATTTAAACAAAACATACCTACAAACATGCAAAAAATGTTTTTAGCCTCTTTTCGATTTATGATAGAAATCAGGATATTTCCTACTATCCGTTGTGAGTTGGCACGGATAGGTGTATGCTAACTAAACCTGCTAACTGGGCTATCAGCCCACATCTGGCTCCCGGGCTAGTTACGCGCACCACATTAATTACGACTGTTCATTAACAAGACACTTTTGTTTTACCATTGTTGTTTAATTCTTAGTTAAATAAGTTAGCACCTACGTTTATGTTGTTAATTTTAATTGGTTTTGTTTAATTAAACGTTTTTGGGGTGCGACTTGCCATCATAATTGAGTATAATCCAACCTCACTTGTACCTATTGCACTCTGCTGACTAACTGTCAAGAATCTGCTAAAACAGCGTTTCTTAATCTTTTTAGGGGTCCGCGGACCCCTATAAAGTACATACTTTATAGGGGTCCGCGGTAAAGTAAAGTAAAATTAAGCACAATTTCAAGGATCCCCTTAATCAATAACACAGGAATAACAATTTATTTTAGTACTAAAAAAATTACTTTTTTATAAAAAATCTGTATTAATGTGAAGGTTGGTGCTGCTTTTTCGCAAGGCTTGCTGGCATTATTTATTAATTCAAATGTTCATTGATAAGACGGCGGACCCCCATTAACTTACCTACATACCTGCGGACTCCCGGGGGTCCGCGGACCACAGGTTAAGAAACACTGTAAAACAAGCGTAAATCCCTGTGAATCCGGCAGATAGATAGAATACTACGCTCCTAGCGCTCGGAATGGAGCGACAATATTCAATCTGAGGCGAGTCTCGCCGAACCTCCCCACTCCCCACCCATCCATCTCAGTATTGACAAGCGCAACGACTCTATCGAGCTCCTCATTATCAATTATTATTATTTAATTTTCATTTGATTTTATTTAGTTTAAGTTCCGCAATGTATCTATAGTTTAGCCTAGAGTGGGAACTAGATGTTAAAGACGTGAACATAATGAGTAAACAAAAATATTATTATTTTGTCACCCTATAAATTTAATTATTTTCGTATGTTCTTCGTATTCGTCACTACAGATGATTCAAGCCGCCTACATAACCTAGTTTATGATGAAAGCTGCACGAGGACTGCAGAGCAAACAAACAAATGTTTGCATTGAAAGCGAAAGAGCAAATGTTTTCTGTCACAAGTTATTTGAGTAACCCAAAATGCGAGTATGAGTTTACACACAAATACATGTTTGCTTTTTATTTCAAAAAATAGCCAGTTGAGTTTTATAATGAAAGTTTTGTTTGAAAACAAAGGTTTTTTCATTCTGAATTCTGTAATACTACTAAAATAGACATGTTGATACTGTTGATTTTTGATATACTAAATCACTTTACGGTCGCGGCTTCGAATTGATTCCTCCATAGTAGGCACAAAGACCGATATGATAATGGAACAAAAACGAGTTACATAGCTTGCCGAGATATAGAATATTAAATCTACTGACGTACGTTTTTTTAGAATTCTTTTTTCTCATTTATCTTTCGATATTTATAAAGGAATACGTTAATTTTAACATTGGCTCTCCATAAAAACGCAAGAAAGTAAACTACTAACAATACAGATCGGACTTTGTTCTACGGATTAGTCCAAAATATTTGTGTGCATGAAACGTCTATTTGCCTAGGTCTGGGCGTTTTCTGTATATTATATATTTACAAAAAAAAATGTATTTACGTATAATATCAGTAAGTTAATTTAGTACCTGTAGTAAATACTAAACAAATGCTTATTTTAAACTAAAGCTTTGCTTTTTGGACTAAACAGTGTGTAATTTGTCTTGAATTTGAATATTTATTTATTTACTTGTACTATTCCACTTAATCAAAAATTATTTTTTGCAACCAGTTCCGCTTTTACATCATTATCGATCTATTTAAGTGGTCCTCTTGACGCCATCAAGCTCTTACTAAAACTAGATTATGAAGTAGACTATTCTAAAATTAATTAAATACAAAAAAATGGTTTTCACTATTTTTTTTTTTCATGGAGTACTTTTGGAATTTTTCCATCGTCACCCATTTTTGCTTTAGTAAGCACTCTGTAACATCTTATTCACTTTCTTATTAAAATGTTTTAAATACATTTATAACTTCTCTGGTGACAAAGTTCATATTTTTTTAAACATAACTTTTCGAGTGACTTGAATAAAATTTCATGAATAATAATTGAAATAGTCAAACCATTGAATCCTTACGGTAAACTCCAATTTAAATACAATGAAACGTTAACTGAGAAAAAAATTCCATCCTTTTTAAATGCAAGAGAAAGTTCAACTTAAATAAATACATTTGCAAGCATACCGCGGTTCGAATCGCGTGGCATGAACGAAATTTTATCACACTAATACCTACGAGGTATACAGAGTGAATTTTTTTGATACCTGGAATGAAAGTACTCTAAGCAATGGAGATAACATAATAGGCCTAAAATTCTAAAATTCTACATGCTCCTAATTAACATGATAAATCACATGTCATTTTCTGTGATATAGTTTTTTGTACCATAATATAACACGCTTAAAAAAAGATTGATATTTCGGCCATTTGAGTTTCTTGCCAGTTCTTCTCAAGAAGCCCCGTCGCCGGAACTGGCACTTAAATTCACTTTCACATTCAAGATAGTGTGATGAAAGTGAATCTAAGCTCTGCGGATTTAGAGTAGTAATGATTTATACATGTTTTTATATTTAATTTGTATGACGTTTCCAAATGCTTTATAAAGTCCAAGGAATAAAGATATTTTGATTTTGATTTATTTTTTATTTTGATACATTTTTTTAAGCGTGTTAACCGATTCGACTCTCTTTGAAGTATTTTACAATGTTAGTCACTTGTTCGTGTTTAGTTAATGTAATGTTCAATAGGTCTTGCTAACTTTACATATCTGACCAAAATTTTATGCTATGATGTAAATGCGTCTTCGGGAATCATTTCAAAATCTCCAAAATTAAAGGAAAACAACGAAATCTACACTTTTTTAAATCTAACGGTAAAACATCGACAAATGCCTAAGTAATCTGATGGACCCTTGACTAAAAGTGCTTTGTCTTGTCGTTTATGGAGAGATTTATTCCTTTTGAGTGACCCTATAGATTGGTGCCATAAAAGTAATATTGTTTTTTCGAATTTTAGCCAGTTCGATTCTTAGGTGTAAAAAGAGTATTTTTAAAATTTCATGAATGTCGTTTTGTCTTTTTTGAGTGAAATTTGCTATCTCAATGGACATCGTTCTTTAGAGCGCTTTCCCACCAAATTCAATTTTCAAATAAAAATTCACGTATCTTTATTTGCCAATGCAGTGTACATACCTATATTCTTAGTTAATCAGTCCTTGAGGGCACTTAGACATATTAGGTATTTATATAATGTATCATCACATACAGGTATTTTCTCCATGGAGCATTAAAAAAAAAACATATACCTACATGACCTTTTTCTGTCAAATTTGAAGGGGAACAATTCATGTTAGCAAAGTAGGAAACATAAGGGTTGCATTAAAGTTAGTATTAACTCTATTAATAGTCTAATTCCAAGCATTTAAGGAGTAAATGATTCACCACCATCTTTCATATAAAATAGAATCTAAATATATAAAAGAAGAAACTGACTGACTGACATATCAACGCACAGCCCAAACCGCTGGGTCTATAGATTCCAAATTTGGCACATAGGTTCCTTATGACGTCTAGGGGTGTACTAAGAAAGGATTTTTCAAAATTCATCCCCTAAGGGGGTGAAACGGGGGTCCAAAGTTTGTATTGGGAAACAAGATTAGTTGGACTGTTTTATCTGAAACTTTACACGAGTACTTCTATAGATAAATGAATAAACTCGTGTTTCAGGATTTTTCAAAATTCAACCCCTAAAAGGGTAAAATGGGGTAAAAAAATCAGAAAATCGTCATGGGCATGGTTTTTATGGTTTATCGGGTCGCTCATTACGAAAACAACAACTATTTAATGATCTAACATAGCCGACGGTAACATAAAATCACCCCTGTGGGGATGCGATGGGGTTGAATTATATAAAATAAGAAACTGAGTGACTGACTGATATTTATCAACGCACAGCCCAAACTACTGGGTCTAGAGATTCCAAATTTGGCACGTAGGTTTCTTATGATGTCTCGGGGTGCACTAAGAAAGAATTTTTGAAAAATCATCCCCTAAGGGGGTGAAACGGGGATCCAAAGTTTGTATGGGGAAACAAGATTATTTGGGCTATTTTATCCGAAACTTTACACGAATACTTCTATAGATAAATGAGTAAACACATGTTTCAGGATTTTCCAAATTCAACCCCTAAAGCGGTAAAACAGGGTGAAAAAGTCTGAAAATCGTCATGGGTATTATTTTTATGGTTTATCGGGTCGCTGATTACGAAAACAACAACTATTTTATAATCGAACATAGCCGACATGACATAAAATCACCCCTGTGAGGGTACGGTGGGGTTATAATATATAGACATTTCAACCTCATCGCACCTCAATAGAGAATGATGTTCACGTTAGGGTCGCTGATTACGAAAACAACAACAATTTTAAAATTCAACTTGGCTAACGTGACCATCATCCTCTATTGAGATGCGATGAGGTTGAAATGTCTATATATCAATATACATATGTATCGTTTTTACGGGTTTTCGGAACACCAATCCATACTAATATTATAAATGCGACAGAATACCTCTTCACGCTTAAATCGCTGGACCGATGAAATTTGGTTGAGAGATACCTTGAGTCCTGGGAAAGGATAAACCTAAGATAGTTTTTATCCCAGAAATTACCTATTATTTAATAACCCAACATAGCCGACGTGATAACTCTGTAGGGGTGCAATGGGGTTGAAATGTCATAATATTAATATGGGTGTTGATTCTATGGTTTTCTGGGACGTTAATTACGACAATGGCATCGATTTGAAAATATGACGTAGTGGACACGAATTACTTAAAAAGATTTTTCAAATTTTACCTCTAAGAGGATGAAACGGAGGACCAAAGTTTATATGGGAAAACGAGATTAGTTGGTTTGTATGGGAAAAGATTAGTTGGACTATTTTATCCTAAATTTTACACGAGTACTTCTATTGATTAATGAGTAAACACGTGTTTGCCCCGAATGTCACGCGAGCGAAGCCGCGGGCGAAAGCTAGTAAAATATAATTTTTTTGCATTAAATGTGGTAACAATTTGATGTTATAACCCATAGTATAGGACACGCACTTAGTACATAATACATAATTATTTGTTTCAATCAGCAAAAATTAAATTTGTGTTAACTCATTAAATTCTGACTAGGTATGTAGGTATTCACTATACATTTTCTAAAATGAAATAATATTTGACACGACAATGTATTGTGTCAACATTTTTGCATGTTCTCCAAGTAGCTAAATAAGAATAACTATATTTATTGTAAATATTTTGTTACTACCTAATTTAAATAACAAATAAATGTTCATTCATTAATTCATTAATTTCGGTGAGCTCGAAGGTCGAAAGTCTAACAATGGTCACTTTGACTCCGAAGTCTCTGGTTCGATCGCCGCACAAGACAAACATTTGTGTGCATGACATGAACATGTCTGTTTGATGAATGAAAGAAGAATGCATTTAGTTGAGATGTGAATGCTGAGATGGATGCATGTTGTGATTAGAATGGATAAGATAATGAATGATTACATCAGAGGAGGTTTGAAAGTAGCACTACCTGTGATGAAAATGATGAGATGAAATTGTCTTTCGTGATATGGGCTATGTGCTGGCTATGGGCTTCGTGGTTTGGAATGTGAAGGGATGAAAGATATGTGAGAAACAGAACGATGAATTTGAATGTAAATGGATGGATAAGAGGAAGACCAAAAAAGGGATGGTTGGATTGTGTGAGATGTGAGATGATATGGGCAAGAAAGTGGTAACTGCAGATGTGACGGCTGATGAGGATGAATGGAAGAAAAAGAAATATTACGCTGAACCCAAATGATGGAAAAAACAATCCAATAATGATAACATGAACATGTCTAATGTCTATGTATTTACAAAAAAATGTATTTAAATATATTTATCAGTTATCTAATTCCCATAGTACAAGCTTTGTATAGTTTCGGATAAAGGTGACAGTGTGTAATTTGCCGAGAAATATTTATAATCTTCAAAGTCAAAGTCAAAGTCAAAGTCAAAATATCTTCAGATCAAACTTCACTACTACACAGTGCATCGAGCCTACTAGGAAATGAGGCTCTGCAAAAAGAGAAGTCCCAGTTGATCTCGATATACCCATATCGAACCCAATTTGTGTTTTATATACCACTATGGTAGCAAACAAGCATCCTACCTGTCTTAGAGTAAGCAATCATCCAAGCCTATGAGTGCTTGTAACAACGGCTTTCCCGACAAACGTACGTGAGTATTAAGACCGGTTTAATATAATTAATTTATTCATTAAAATGTTTAACGTGAGTTTTAATAATATTATGTGCCTGCATTATTGCTAAAGAGTCACACCCTATCCCCACCACCCATTTCCCAGTGAAACTATACAGCATCGAGTAAGAAATTCTGAATATGGAACAAAACCCTGGATCCGTGCCTGTGATAACAAAATGTCTTGTTTTATTTTCTTACTCGATAAAGAGTTTTTAAAAGCTCATAACAAACATAAATCTCCCTTGAACAGTATTGATGTCCCAGCTAAAATACACAAAACAAAATAAAAGGCGGTAAGAATTTGTTAAAGGCTGAATTCACAATCAGATACTAAGGTTATACCTTAAATAACTTGTGTAAGAATTTAATCTGAACAAAATAAAGCTCTTTGTGGACATTGCATCTGGACCATAAAATTCAAATTGAATTCCCATAAAAGTATCTTAGCACGAGATCTGTGCGTGCCGCGATATGGTCTCGACATTTTTGGACATCATTTGTTAAGTATGAATTGCCATTTTAGATAGGTTTTAGATATGTATAAAAAAAAAAAACGGGTTGCACTCCGGGAATGCCGGCAGAAATGAAATCTTGAACAATAACGTTGTGCATTTTTGAATATTTTGGAATGGTTAGGGAATAACTTCGCTCGAATTGCTTTATTTATCAGTATACGCCGCGCCGGTCCGCGCCGCTCCGTCTTACGAATTTGCGATCAGGCCACGTGTCCTGACGCGAGTTTAACATTTTTTACCCATCCCAAAAAGTGCACAACGCCAAAGAAGTTTTAACTTCAAAAATTGGGGTGTCCGTGGTTCACCACCATCTTGGAACCAAAGCCAACCTCATCTGGACGCGGTGCACCCTGTTGATTTAACTAGGAGAAGGATTAACGTGGAGCTAACAAAAGTCAGGCAAAAGAGAGATAGGGCATAGCGTAATTTTAAGCTGGCCGACTGGGGGAAGTACCTCCACTTCAAAGAATACCGCAGCGAAATAACTTGAGGGTGATTGTGTTCCTGCGAGTGATTGAGGTCACCAGAAAGGAAGGAGATGCTGTGTTGGCAATGGGGTTCGCTGCGCGCGAGCGACATTCCATGTTGCAAGCGGTAATATGGCTACGGAATTCACATCAGTTGGGCCGTATGCTTGTTTGTGACCTAACGTAGTATATAAAAAAATGGGGTGTGGCTGTATCATAGACACGGCCGTGTGTTATTTAATATTTGTATAAGATGTTTTGATTAAAAATCAATTTAAATTTTTATTGGAAAAAATAAGTGAAAAATTTTTGTCACTGACTGAGGACTGGAGTCCCACGAGCTTGAAATTCGACGAAGAAGAAACCAATCCTTTAAATCAGCTTTTGAAAATATCAATTTGGAGCCTGTGTACCACAGATGATTGCTCCATCGATTAATTTTAATCAGAACATGTAGTGATATCGTTAACATGTCAATGAAATGAGTTTTTTTGCAAAAAATGGTCGAAGATGAATGGCGTGGAACTGGCGAAAGTTTTATTTTAATAATTGATTTTTTATTAGGGTCAGCGCCCTGCGCTTTATAAAGACAACTAGCTTGCGCCCGCGGCTTCGCGCATATCCCGTTATCCATTAGAATTTTTAAATTCCTTTCTTATGTTCGCCATCCAGCATTTTGGGCAGCGTGATGCAGTATGCTCTAAACCCCTTCGTTTGAGGGGAAACTCGGATCCCAGCAGTGGGGTGAGAAAAGGTCAGCGTCGTCGTCATTTCTTATGTTAAATTCCTTGCTTGTAGCATCTGGGTAAGTATACCCTTCGGATTTGGTAGCAGCCAGGGAGAATTACCAAGCGTTCAGGCGATTTTGCAATTCATAATATTGGAATCGATGTGTTAATGAACTTGTTTTTTTAGGTCCCCAACAGTATTAGATATTCAAAATCCGTAATGCAGGGCAGTTGATCTTCACTTGACTAGCCATCTCTTTAGGCTTTTAATGCCTTATTTGACATATAGCTGTCTCTCAAATTACTAACAGGGCAAGTCAATTCCAAAAGCTCCCTACTAATTTCATCTGATTAAATTCGTTGTGAGTTCTGAGGCAGCCGTAGTTTTATCCCCGGGATTGCAGTGGACTTCACTGTTAATTGCCTTTTTTGGTAGTCGCCGCTGGTAATCCTGGCAACACAGGAGATACAGAGGTGAGAATGTGTGCCGGGCCCCGTCCCTTGTAGTCCTTTCTTAGCGGATGTGTTATAATAGTTACCTGTATAGTGAACGTCAACCTTTATTCATGCCACTGCTGCAATACGGATCTCCCCTCAATAAAAGGAGTTTAGAGCATACTCCAAATTATATATCATAGTTTATCTACCAGCCATAGCATAGTATCTACCTACCCTATCAATAAAGTTGGCTAGAAGAAATCTCTTTAGTTACCACTGTGTTTTATGTACCTACTTCAAATTCTGGCGACCTTTATGCAACCACTGCTTGGATATGGGTCTCCCCTCAATTGGAGGCGTTTAGAGCATACTCCACCACGCTGCTCAAGTGCGGGTTGGCGGAGGCCAGTGTTTTCAAGCCATCCAAAGGTCACTGACTCGGCTTAACAACTCTCATCTATATTGACTACAACCGGGACAGACGTCTTGCCTTTCAAAGTACGAACGTGCCTTTCGAAGTACGAATGAGCTCGAGATAAATAAACCCATCCATGGACAAGCTATGGTCGACGTTGCTTAACTTGCGTGTTCGATTAGACTGAGAAACGCGCAACGACGCCACCGAGCTCCTCTCCTCCGTTTAAATTATGTAATTAAGAATAAATAATAAAATCGTATAAACGACGTTGTTTATTATAATTCCAACTACACGCGTAAGGTAAAATCATTTAGTTATGATTTTTATCATGTCATTAAAGGCGGATCGCCACACCAAAGGACAAAGAGAAATTTCACTCGCACCTACCGCCAATTTACTTAAAATTATCTTTAATACCAAGGATGGCCCTTAATTGAATGTGCCTTTAAGACATCACCAATATGCGCATTTTGATGAGGCGAAATACTTAAATGAGTATTAATTTAAAATTTTAATTTTACTGATAAAAAATTGAAGTATTCGGGGTGATATGAAAATTGGGGAACGGGAAATAGTTTTTGCGTGCACTTGAATGTCAAGAGTATGAATAAGACCTATAAATAAGATGGAATATTTATGTGCGAGTGACAACTCATTAACGTGTTATTTTGTGTTGATAAAGAGGCTTGTCGCTAGTACGTGTGTACAATTTCTCATATAATAATAATAATTGCTTATTTCAGACTGTAGTCCATTATGTTATTAACAATAATTCTTCATCATCAGGTCATTTTAGTGTTCACTTCACTACTTCACAGTAGACAGAAGGAGGATTTGGTTGACACTCCCCATGCTGTCCAGACGGGTTGGAGAGGTCTAATCGATGTTTTATAATGTATTTCCCTAGTCGTCTTGTACGACATCCACGGGAAGAGACGGAGTGATTCTATTCTAGTCTGCCGGAAACCACACGGCAAATATTTCTTAAAAAACTATTTTAGTTAGAATATAAACTATTGTGAATGGTATGGGGAACAATGTAAATTATTCCAATGAACCAGCAGCGGACTGTCCCAGCTATGGAAGATATTTTTCAGGATGCTGTTGGGGCTGATACGTAGGCGCAAGAAATGAGCATGGAAGCACATCTCTTGCGAATAATAGCGAGGAAACCATCGTTCGTGCCTCCACGAACATGACAGAAGCACTGCAGCGCCGTGACAAACCCAACAGCGCCCTGAAGGCGTTATTATATTGCACTCTCAAGGCATTGTATGCCCGACGTAGGCTCTTTGGCCACCTTGACGTAGTATAAAAAACAATCAACAAAGGAGGGGTGTAAGTGACTTACCATCCTCTTTAGAACTAAACCTGGTTAGGTTTAGTATCGACATTTTTAATTTTTTAATTTATTTATTCCTGAACAATATATAATTCTGTCTGAAATAATAATAATAATCCTAATTACAATAATATGTCTTTAATTATAATATTTTTATAGAAATTATCAAAATAAATACAAAATTAATACCTATATTAAATAAATTAATTTTAACACAAGACGACACCATTGACAATATGTGCAATAACGTCATTAATCTACATTGTTAATAGGGATACTAAAGAAGTCCTCAATTTTGTATACATTCTTCTTTAATAGTGTTTTTTTTTACTAGGTAACGAGGCCCTGGCGACATATGAAATAGATCGAGGTAGTGCATGTCGAGTCCAATTTGGGTAAGAACACCTCACAGAAGACCGCAGCCGAATAACAATACCCTGAGAATTATTCTATACTCGTGTATGAATGATGTCAGTAAAAGGAGTTGCTGTTTTAGCTGCAGGAGTGTAATCGTGTGTGCTATATTTTTGCCATGTATGATATACATCGGGTGGTATGAAAAATATCATGCACTTATTTGCCACTTAATTAGTAAAATACTAAAACATTGATTAATAAAGGAAAAATAATAACATGAGCCAATAAACATTACTAAATAAATGGGATACTAGATTAGAGTTTTTTTTATACTACGTCGGGTGATAGACAAGCATATGCCCCGCCTGATGTGGAGCGATTACCGTAGCCATATTAACGCTCGCAAATGAACTATCGTTCGCGCGCCGCAACCCTCGCTGCCTTCTGCTCTTTCTGGTGGCTTCACTCACTCGCAGGAATACAACAACCCTCAAAGGAATTGTTATTTGGCTACGGAATTCTGTGAAGTGGAGCTACTTCCACAGACGGACAGCTTACAAATACCCTGTACCTCTCCTGTGTCAGAATGTCTTTCGCTATGGGACGGGGGCCCACCACACATTCCCACCACTGTATCTCCTGTGTAGCCAGGATTAACAGCGGCGACCGCCAAAAAAGGCAATGAACAATGAAGTCCATTGCAGTCCCAGGGGTAAAACTACGGCTGCCTTGGAACTCACAACGAATTTAATCAGAAGAAATTAGTAGGAGTAGGAAGCTTTTGGAATTTGACTTCCCCTCTTAGCAATGTGAGAGACAGCAATATGGCAAATAAGGCATTAAAAGCCTAAAGAGATGGCTAGTCAAGTGAAGCTCAACTGCCGTGCACCACGGATTTTAAGTTTCTAACACTATTAGGGACCTAAAACATTGAGTTGTTACCTAACACATCGATTCCAATAATATGAATTGCAAAATCGTCTGAACGCTTGGTAATTCTCCCTTGTTGCTACCAAATCTGAATAGTATACTACCCCGGATGCAACTTGCAATGAATTCAACATGTCATCCCGCTCCCGCTGCCAAAGATCACACTCCCAGAGAACATGGTGTGCTGTTTGATCGAATTCAGAATTAGCAGTAGAACATTCGCATAAGGGCGACGCACTAATTTAAACGAAAAGAGTTTAGCTTTAAAATTGCCATGTCTTTCGCTAGTCAACAGGGTGCACCACATGCACTTTAGCTCTTGAGATCATGGTGAGCCACTTACACACCATATCTTATGAAAGTAAGCAATGACCAATACACCAACTCTGCATCAATCTAGATCTCCACCATCAATCTGTCATCGCCACCCAATTACCTCACCTGAAAACGACAGAACCAATATGGGAATATTCCACACCGTCAATATATAATGATGTTAATAAAGTAAACTTTTCGTCATCAATCAACCCGTTTCCTAGCCGATAGTACTCATTGCTAAATAGGGTAATAACGATAAATCTTGAACACCTAAAGGCAGAAAGCGGGGTTCACATGGCGCATGATTCCTTGAATACGGGACAAAGTAAAATTGAAAATAAGTTTTTTTTTTTTTTATATACTACGTCGGGTGGCAGACAAGCATACGGCCCGCCTGATGTGAAGCGGTTACCGTAGCCATATTAACGCTCGCAACATAAAATATCGCTCGCGCGCCGCCACCCCCGCTGCCACCGCAGCATCTCCTTCCTTTCTGGTGACCTCACTCACTCGCAGGAACACAACAGCCCTCAAGGGAACCGTTATTTGGCTGCGGTATTCTGTGAGGTGGAGGTACATTCACCAGTCGGGTAGCTTACAATTACGCTCCCTACCTCTCTTTTCGCCAGAGCTTCGTTTTTCAGTCAGCAGGGTGCACCGCGTGCAGGTGAAGTTGGCTTTGGTTCAAAGATGTTGATGAACCACTTACACCCCAAAGTTATTTTTTATAACAAAACTAACTTCCTTTTTTTACTGTAAAAACATGTTTGAAATGTAAAGTCTAATAGGTAATTAATTTTACACAAATATTATTTAATTAAAAACCACATTTATTATGGGTTCCTCATTCTTTCATCATTATCTACGTGTAGATACCCACTGCTGGATATAGGTCTTTCCCAATGCTTTTCACCATATATGATACTCCGCTTTCCCCATAGTTCCACTCTTCGTCGTCCCATACGCGGCCTCCACTCCAGGTCCTTCCTTCCCTATCTGCCCCACTGCCACTTAAGCTTGCTCACTCTAAGAGCTATGTCGACAAGCTTGGTTTATAATTCAAAAGAGCCCCGCTATGTGGAGGAAATTTACCAGCATTTGGCCTCTGTAATTTTGGCGTCGAGATGCGTCGAGATGATGCAGATGAGCTTTGGTTGCAAGGTTGGTAGAAGAAGAAGAAGAAGAAGAAACATTTATTAACCCATAAATAACACAATAAAGTAAAAAAAACACGTTCACAATAACAATAATTTAACTTATTCTAATAAATACATGAAATATGGGTTAAAAGGCCTCAGCTCGACATATGCCACACTAGTGCAGCGCCGATTTTTAGCTGAAACCTGCTGTAGGACTCACGGACGACCACAGTTACAAAAATAATTTTGTAATTAATTTTTTTTTGCTGCCTTGCGGTAGCTAGCCTTTTACACCCCCAGTTCTTTAAATTATAAGTTCACAAAATAATAATTATTTTAGGACTTGCCTTAATGGTAAGTTAGTCTAATTGTCTATTATTCTCAGAATTGTGGCTGTGGTATTCTGTAAAAGGTGGAGGTAGTTCCCCAATCCACTGGCTTACAATGCTGTGATCTGCATTTTTGTTTACATATTCACTTGTTACTTAGCCGGGTGCACCATGAATTCAAACAATAATTATGTTCCATTAGGCCCATGCATAGACATTTTTTTATTTATTTTTAATTTATTTTTATTTTTATTTAATTTTACCAAAAGCCAATACTACAGAATAAATAATAGTACTTTGCCAATATAGAAAATCACTCCCAGCATCACGTGCGCGGTGAGCTACTTACACCCCGAATCATCATCATCATCATCATCAGCCTGTATTTACCCACTGCTGGATATAAGCCTTCCCCAATGCTTTCCACCAGATACGATCCTCCGCCTTCCGCATCCAGCCGCTCCCAGCCGCTCTCTTTAGGTCATCGGACCATCTAGAGGGAGGGCGCCCAACACTTCGTCGTCCTACTCGCGGCCTCCACTCTAATACCTTCCTCCCCCATCTGCCATCACTTACTCGGCAGATGTGACCCGCCCATTTCCACTTCAGCTTGCAAACTCTTAAGGCTATGTCGACAACTTTAGTTCTCCGTCGAATTTCTTCGTTCCGGACACCCCGAATAAAATATACTAATATACATACAAATCCATGTGAGCTGATCTCAACTCTGTCACAGCAAACTGCTAAGCCGCCGATGTGGTGCACCCATCACCCCATATAAAGGGCGATCCACACCATAAGATGGTCTTAATTAGGCGTGCTAAAACGTAATGAGCTTTAATGGTAGCGCGCCGTGAGGTGCGAAAATAGTTTGTTTGAAATGCCGCTCCTGGTGGAAAGGGCTTAAGGAAATATTACATTGTAGAATTTTTAACCGACTTTATTTTAGGTTTTTTTATACCACTAGGGTAACAAACATGCGTACGACCTGCTTGATGGTAAGCAGTCTTCGTAGCCTATGGACGTTTGGGACACTAAGGCATCTCAGGGTCAGGCTGACCCGGGATCTTGGGTAAGCCGGTTACCATTGGATTTTATTGATTCCAAATATCAAACTTTAGCTCAGATTGGTGTTAATTGTGTTTAGCTTAGGTGGTAGAAAGCATGGAGCTCTACCAACTTTGCTGAAGATGTTTGTCAATAATTAAAAAAAACCTGACAAGTGCGAGTCGGACTCGCTCACCGAGGGTTCCGTAGGTATGTAGTATCATTATTAAATTTGATGTTTTTCATTATAAATAAGAAATAATGCGTCGAAAAAAATAAATAAAATATATTTTGCAATGTGTACATCAAGCCCTTTCATATGATACCCCATTTGAACTAGTTAGTAGTTTCAATTTGAAATTTCGACACCCTATAAAAAATATAGACCCTTCTATTTTTTAAGATCTATTTACAAATGTATAGTTTTGAGATTTATTCCTGTACTTGTAGTCTATAACGATGTTACTTGCCAAATTTCATAGTTCTAGGTCAACGGGAAGTACCCTATAGGTTTTGATTCCCTTGAGTGTGTCGAAATATGCGTTTTTTGCTGAATAAACGGCCGTAACTTTTTTCTACGTAAACTTAGCAGTTTGATTTTTTTACAACTTCATAGGACCGTAGACCTGACTATACAGTTCAAATTTCAGCTTGATACCTCCACGCATTCTCGACATAGAAATTCTTGACAGACAGACAGACAGACAGACAGACGGACGGACGGACGGACTGACAGACAGACAGACAGACAGACAGACAGAAGATAGAAACGGAGTGATTCTGTCGGAGTGAAATTGTTTAAATTTTTTTATGTAAGAGGAGACCTATGTCTACAGCTATAATACACTTCCGTGCACCGACCTTCCGTGGATTGCGAGTTTCTCGCCCGGTAACCCAATCAGGCAAGAGAACCTTTACATTATCCGTTATCACGCACAGCAAATCACCCAGGTATTCAAACAGTTCGGTAGTAGTTCTGATTCCCCTTTCGCCTGCAAATCAGGGATTGAAAGCGGTAAAGGTATAAGGGTATGGTACTGGTATAAAATTACGATATCGTTTTGATTTAAAGGTAGAGCCAAAACGGTTGAGAATTGTGGTTACGATACCGGTAAAACAAGAAGAATACCTTTATTTTTTTACGGTACCATTCCTTTATATTACCAGTACCTTAACCAAAACCATTTCGGTCCCGAAAAAATGATGCGACAACGACGCGACGTAGGTAGCATTGGCGTGTGATCAAGTACTTACCTACCAATGCGGCCGACATTGTGGAAAGAAAACCTTTATTTTATAATTTAGATACCTAAAAAAATAACGATACCGGAATATTACAATACCGAAATTATTAAGATACCTTCACTTTAAGGTATCGAAATTTAAAACCTTTATTTTATAATTTAGATATCTAAAAAAATAACGATACCGGAATATTACAATACCGAAATTATTAAGATACCTTTACTTTAAGGTATCGAAATTTAAAGGTATGACGTCATACCTTTAACCGATATATCCAAATTTTTTCGGTTATTCAATCCCTGCTGCAAATAGACTTCTAGTTAGGGGGGGAGAAACGAGCATGTGTATCATCTGATGGTAAGTAACACACTACTCAACTACGAGTTGGTGGAAGCCAGTGTTTTCCAGCAGGCTCAAGAGTATGCAATATACTTAGACCAATTCATCGATAGTTTTCTAATATGGTTATTACTTCACTAAGAAGACGAGCCCAGTGGTCGAATGGCGAGCAATGGCTCACGGGTTTGATCCCCGTACAAGACAAATAAGTGTGCATGAACATGTCTGTTTGTCATGGCCTGGGTATATATATTACATTACATATATATATTACACATGTACCTATTTACAAAAATATGTATTAGTACATTTATAAGTTGTCTAGTTAGTTGTGTAAATTGTCTAGAAATATTTATTTATTACTAAGCGTCCTATGATAAAAAGATAGTTCCTATAATGAAGTATTTATAACCTCTGTATGTATATGTATAATCAGTATTAATTCACACACACATAACACGAGCCCCGTGTTTTATTATTATTGTTCTTCTTCTTCTTCTTCCTCTTTGCCTATTCCCACTTTAGGTAGGGTCGGCTCTCCTAATATTACATCAAATTTTTACGCCAAGTTAGTCTATCTTGGGTCGTCGGGTCTGGCAAATTTTCAATTTTGGTCAGATTACCCATGCTGGTCCACCATGTAGAACTAAAAGAGGCAGAGGGCGCCCTCCTTTGGGCGCCCTCTGCCTCTTTTAGTTTCAGGGAGGCGCAGTGCCTTTTTGACTACATGGTTTTCGGTTCTGCGCATCACATGACCGTACCACCGCAGACGGCTTTCGGTTAGCTTGTCGGGTATGGGGGCGACTTTGAAACTACCGCGGATGTATTCGTTTCTAATCCTTATTATTGTTATTAATCTATTTTTATCTCTTTTTAATCACGGGTCAAGCCCGGTCATTTGATAGGCGTGCGCGGGGATATGGATCCAACGCGTAGAGGCCCCTTTGAGAAGTTTGATGTAATGTTGTACGCCCGCCGTGACCCGCTCCAGGATATGTCAATGGAACGACATACCCATGAGCAGGTCTCGGCAGGCGTTGAGACTATTGCGAAGTGTGATGGAAAATAAATGGGCTATGGAGATGAGATCTGGGTGAACTTAATACCGGGCTATTACAGAAGAGGGACGGACGCCTGCCATAACTGCTTTTATTGCTAGTTATTTGCGGCAGGCGGTGGCTTGCCACTCACTAGATGGGCCCCCGAAATGCCAGGAAAACGGCCGGGGTCAACACCGGTGTGAGTGACTCAGGGATGTCGAGAGGTGTGCTGCGCTTTCTCCGAAGTTACTCGCGGCGTGATATTATTATTGTTATTAAAAAAACAAATTAAATAACCTTTTAGGAGAACTGAAATTGTAAACAAACTACTCAATGTCATCGACAACCTTTATTTATCCCACTGCTGGGATAAGGGCCTCCCCTCAATCGAAGGGGTTTAGAGAATACTCTACCACGCTGCTCAACTGCGGGTTGGCGGAGGCCTGTGTTTTCAAGCCGTCTGCCGCACGAACTAGGCTTATCGACTCTCATTTAATGACAACAGCCGGCACCGACGGCTTATCGTGCCCTCCGAAGTACGGAGGGGCTCGAGGTAAATAAACCCATCCATGGGCAGGTTATGGTCGGCGTTGCTGATCTTGCGTGTTCGATTAGACTTACATCCGAAACGACACCATCGAGCTCCTCAATGTATTTACTCAAAATAAAGTTATTAAAACTTTCAAATAAATAAACGATTTATTCGAATAAATAAACGATTTATTCGAATAAATAAACGATTTATTCGAATAAATAAATGATTTATTCGAAAGTTTTAATAACTTTATTTTGCGTATTTGAAGATTTTGTAGCCGTAATGGTATTTATTTCCCCCCAAAGATGCGGAAAGATTGATGTCAAAAAATAGACCGCGGCTTATAATTTTCAAACTAATGTTTTATATTAAATGTGATAATAAGCAACAATCCTATAATATACTTTCGCATGCCGCGCATTTTACCGCTGTACCAACGCTGTCTGTACCCACCATGGGACCGTGGCACGCAAGGGGTTATGTAGGGACAAATCTGTATCATCCATAATTTTAGATGTACAGCCCCCTTACCACCATCTCTTATTGCGATTCAATAACTGAATAAATGCTTATTCATACCAATGAATAAGCAACTATATTTCAAATGGAATAGAGTCGCTTATTCATTGGTATGAATAAGCAGCTATTCAGTTATAGAATCGCAATAAGAGATGGTGGTAATTCAAATCTATTTCAAATGGAATAGAGTTGCTTATTCATTGGTATGAATAAGCATTCTATTCAGTTATTGAATCGCAATAAGAGATGGTGGTAAGGGGGTTATTGGCTAAAGCACCTTTAGGTAGACATTTCTTTGTACTTTTCAAATTCAGAAGATCTGTTTTCGCTCTCAAATATAATAGAAAGACCTTCTGTTATTTTACGTATACTTAGCAAACATTAGGTACTTGACTAACATACGACTACTCGACGAACTCGGTGGTCGAATGGCTAGTCATATTCACTGTGACTTCGGGGCTCGGGTTCGATCTCAGCACAAGACAAATATATGTGTCCATGTACATGTCTGTTTGTCTTGGTTTGGGTGTTTTCTTTGTATAAAATGTATGTATTTACAAAAAAAAATGTATTTAAGTATAATTTCTGTGATCTAGTGGTATAAGCTTTGCTTAGTTTGGGACTAGATGGCGATGCCAAGAATATTTATTATTATTTTGTTATAGATAGATTATACCAGTAATGGAGACCATGGGATCCCAAAAGACCTACAGGAAGGCCACAGATGAGGTGGAAATACGACATAGTTGCTGTAGCGGGGCACAACTGGATGTCAATTGCCCAAAATAGATCAAAATGGAGAGGATTGAAGGAGGCCTACACCAAAAAATTGGTTGAATGAGGCTTAAGATGATGATGATGAGATTATACCACGTAACACTAATGATGATTACTGATCAGTTTAAAAACGATAGTTATTAAAATTCTTTTTGAAAACAAAACTGAGAGATTTTTTAATGTCTTCAGGTAGCGCATTCCAAAGTCGTGAAGCTTGTAAGGTAAAGGACTTCATTCTGAAATCCATTCTAGTAACTACTCGTATGAAAATATTTTATGGAATAGTATTTATATATTTTTCGTAATTTCACCATGGCTACCTATAGTAAATATTTTTCGTATTCTGAACTTACTGCTAAAGGCAACGACGAGCTCAGTGGTTGAATGGTCAGCAATGGCCACTTTGACTCCGAGGTTATGGTTTCGATCCCCGCACAAGACAAATTTGTGTGCATGTACATGTCTGTTTGTCTTGGTCTGGATATTATCTATGTATGTATTTACAAAAAATATATATATATTTAAGTATAATATCAGTTATCTAGTACCCATAATACAAGCTTTGCTTAGTTTGGGACTAGATGGCCGTGTGTAATTTGTCCTAGAATGATATCTATTTATTTTGACTTATTTAAAGGCAATTCAATACGCTTCGTACCTTAAATAGAGCGTAATTAAAAACAACTGTGAAAGCAAAACTATTATTTTTCCAAGCCTAGGATAGGCGATACGGACATACGGACAGGTGAACCGACATCGGGACATTTTCCTAATTAATGACCTAGCGAACGACGCCGACGCATGATCAATGAAACCGAATACAAAAAGTCGTAATATACTTTTTGTAGTCGTGCATCCTTTAAGATTAACTACTTGTCTTATCTAGCAAACCTGTATACAAATGATCCGCTCGTCTTTCGCACGGGTACAGTGGGCCAAATTAATAGCCTACCTTTAGCACAGTATAAATAATAGTACTATGTACAGTATGGCCACTCCCTGCCGCTCTCTCGTGTTGACGTCACCTCTCCTCTCTTCAGACGAATCTAGAACAGTTTGTATGGCGCCGCACGCACACACGCTCTTTCGCGCTCTGCACAGACGCCATTGTTTATGTAGTAGTAAACGTCGCAAAATTTGTATGGAGCAGCCGGGTGTGCCTTTGGGTTGACATTTTTTTGTAATTTTCAAATTAAGAACGACTATTTTTGCTTTCAAAAACAATAGATGTTCGACATTAGCAACATTTACGTTCGTTATGAAGTTTTATCAAAACTGATATACCACTTACTTGGTCGATAAATTTTCATCCTTTTTCGTAATTTCAGCATTTCAACCAATTTACTTAAATCTACTTCAAATCCTCATGCTCCGAATATTTCATTTTGTATGTGCTGGAACTGGAAACTTTTGAAACTATTTTGATGTTCGAGATGAATCCCCGGAAGACATACATTTATTGGTTTCTTCAGACACGTACAAAATAAAACAATGTGCTTTAGACCACACGACTGAAGTAAAACTTCTTATATCTCCCTCTCAACTTTCGTTTGCCGTTTCCGTAACGCTCCCGTCAGTCGTCACGCATTCACCAACCAAATACTCCTCAAGTCAAGCATAAAGAAGTTTTTCTCAAAAATAGTGAAATAAAGAGTATACATAATATAGACATTCACAAATTCACAAATACAACCCAAGCTACTTTCTCAGAACGCCAGGCTATTGGCAAGTGAGACCTAGTTTCATTTATAACAGAGTCAGTAAACTTATACCAATGGCTGGAGGACTAGTATTAAACTGCGGCATGTTACGATCAGAGCAGAGTCGGCGGCGGCAAATAGGAGACAAATTAAACGAGCCACAGTAAAAAGATTCGCGACCCGCTGCAGATGAAATATTCAGCACACGACGCCATCTTTATGTCGTCCGGCTTTGACGGGAGGATGCACGGGGCAACTCACAAGAGCTGTATAGAAATTCGTATTTAAGGTATAAATATGACGAGCTCGGTGCTCGGATGGTTAGCAATGGCCACTTTGACTCCGAGGTCGCGGGTTCGATCCCCGCACAATACAAACATTTGTGTGCATGAACATGTCTGTTTATCTTGGTCTGGACGTCTTCTATGTATTATAAATGTATTTATTTACAAAAAAAAAATGTATTTTAGTATTATACCAGTTATCTAGTGCCCATAGTACAAGCTTTTCGCTTAATTTGGGGCTAGATGGCGCTGTGTAAATTGTCCAGGAATATTTATTATTTATTTATTATTATTTATAAGCTACAGTTATACAGTTGGAAATATAACACTAACCTAACCTCGACTTACTTTTGAAGGAAGGTAAGGTACTTTAAGTAAGTTTTACTAGTTAAACTTAAGAGCGCCTAAATTTCAGGTTAATTATAATATATATAAGTATCCTTCTACAGTCACACCGCTCGCTATCGACAGGGAATTCATCCTCACACTTTGGAGCCGAAATGGTCGCATACTGTGCGGTTCCAGAGCAGTTTCCTCGCGCGTATTGTCAAGCTATAGAATGAACTCTATGTCGAGGTTTTTTCTGGAGACTACAGCATGGGATTCTGTAAAAAGGGCGTGAAACGGTTTTTACAGGGTCGACAACGCACGTGTGATGCCCTTGGTGTTACAAGCGTTCATAGGCTATGGTAACTGCTTTCCATCAAGCGGGCCGTATGCTTGTATGTCACTTTAGTGGTGTAAAAAAAACTTATTAAATATTATGTACAGAGAGTAGGCGCAGATTCATTCTAGTCACAATCTAATATATAAAATTCTCGTGTCACAGTTTTCGTTGCCATACTCCTCCGAAACGGCTTGACCGATTTTGATGAAATTTTTTGTGCTTATCCGGTATCTATGAGAATCGGCCAACATCTATTTTTCATCCCCCTAAATGTTAGGGGTAGTCCACCCCTAATTTTTTTTTATTTATATGGCAAAACAACGTTTGCCGGGTCAGCTAGTCCTAAATATAAAATATACGAGAGCCTGTCTGAGTTGCCCTCAAGTGCAATGTGTGGCTAATAAGATTCATTAGGCTTGAAGCTCAATTAGAGCATTATAACGTCAAAAAGATTAAATCGATGCATTCCACTGGAATAGTGTATTTTTTGTATATTATCTCTTTTGCTTGTCAGTGAGAGCGAGCATGCTGACTGGCCTGCTTGTTTGTACATTGTTCGTGAGAGATGAAAATCACGCTATTTTTTAATAAGACAGAGGGCAAACGAGTTTGTGGATCACCTGATCAAAGGCAATCACAGCAGCCCACAGAGATCAGCAACACCAAAGGATCGCCGATGCGTTGCCAGCCTATATCATCATCATCGTCAGGTCATTTTAGTCTCCACTACAGGAGCACGACCCTCTCTCGTCCGTCCCAGACGGAAGGAGAATTTGGCCTACACTCTATATACTCTATATTTGGTCAGCCTATATACTCCTTCCTTTCTTTTTGGTGACCTCACTCACTCGCAGAAACACAATAATCTTCAAGGGGATTGTTATTTGATGGCGGTATTCTGTGAGGTGGAGGTACTTCCCTAGTCGGGCAGCTTAAAAAATACGCTATGCCCTACCACTATTAATGCCAGAGCCTCATTTGTCAGTCAGCAGGACGCAGTACTGCAGATGAGATTGGCTTTGGTTCAAGATGTTGATGAACCCCTTATACCCCCAATGGTGTATACAAGCATTCAAAATAAACGTTTTAAAATTATAACGTCTTACATCACAGCGCAAGGTACACTACTTCGTTATGCGGTCAATCCTAAGGCATCTACAGACACATTTGCACGTATACAGATGCGGTATGTTTGTGTTATCGTTTTTTGTATGGAGTGGCCAGGCTGTGGCTAAAGCGGGAGGGCCCTGATCTAGAATCTCGCTGGGCTCTCCGTAATCAGCGCCTTGAGGCAGGCGGGAGATCGAGCAGCAAGGAAAGAGCTGGTTAGATAACCAGCTTTTTCCTTAAATAAGATTCCTTAAGATCATTTTGTGGAACAGATGTTCCACAAAATTATCTAAAGATGGGCACGACTTTCGATGATGAGGTACGGAACGAAGAAGGAGATATATTTTGTATTACTCCACACAGGACGTCTAAGTATGCGCGTGCGAAGTTACAAGCGATAGTTAATATCCACATAAACCGCCACCACTTATCAATTAGTTTATCTATTTTATAGCTAGTTCTTAAATAGAAAATTAACATCACAGTTGTATGCCTATCTTAAAATCTGAAGATGATAAATGTGGATAATCGTTCAAATTTCAAAAGATACAAGTACCTTCACTAATGCTATTCATTAATAAATTCAATGCCTAATTAATTAAAGTGCAAATTAATTTATTAAATTAAATCTAGGCATAGATGTAATACTGGTACAAGGACACCGAATGGCAATTAACAGGGTTGTGGGACATAATAACGGGCAAATAATTTATTTAGATAATTAAGAGTTAAGTACACGTGCTTTCACGCCAGCTTTCGACCAAAAAGGGATTGGATACCGTTTTAATGTAGACTGTGAAACGGTGATTGTAATTTAAGTTACTATTATATTATTTATTCAAGTAGTCAACATCATCATCAGTCTATATCTATCTACTGTTGGATATAGACCTTTCCCAATGTTTTTCGCTAAATGCAATCTTACGCCTTCTCCATCGATCCGCTTTTTTAAGGCCATGGTCGTCCATGACCTCAAATTGTTTATATTAGAAAAAAAATACTGGAAATTTGTATTTTATTATTTCTAACTGTAGACGTTAAGGTTTAGAAGTGACGTACGAGAGAACATAGAGAACATAAATCCATCACAAGATAATGACAAAGAGAAAACTATAGACAAATTATTGATAGTTTACGCCGCAATCATACCAGAAAAATATTAACTTACGCCATCATTATATAAGGAAATGATTGCAAATGAAAGAGAAAAATATTTATTTACAGTACCATCTCTCAGTTTTAGAAAAGCTGTTGAGACCAACCTATTATGTATACATGATACTTGGGGAGGCCTGATCGATGTGTGAATGAATAAATAATTCTGGACAATTTACACAGCGCCATCTAGTCTCAAATTAAACGGAAAGCTTGTGCGTGTATGAATACTTAACAATTGATAAAAATACTTAAATAGAACAACCAAATCAAAAATTTGGCTTGGTCCACGACCAATTTTAGATTTTTTAACCGACTCCAAAAAAGCAGGAGGTTCTCAATTCGGCTGTATTTTTTTTAATGTTTGTTACTTAATTACTCCGTGATGTATAAACCGATTTGAAAAATAACTTTATTTTTATTTGAAAGAGTATACTTCCAGATTGGTCCAAATTTTTTCATCATCATCATCATCATGTATCTACATACATAAATTTAAGGTAATATTTGGAGTCGGGGGTTTTTTTTTGATAAAATTATTTGATTTGGTTGTTTCTATGAAAAGCTCAATAATGGACGGAAATAAACCTCACATTTTCTCTATCTCATGTTTGCTACTCATGACACGCGTCTATGAAACGTATAATAATACGTCTATGATACTGGCCGTATATGAGATGTACTTGCCATGGAGCCCATGGACGCACTCACAATGTTGTTACCATTACAAAACTGCATTAGTTATATTGCCAACAACTAAATATTTAACATTGCGGCATGGTTCTGTCATTTGCAGTCCATGTTTACAGCGCTCCATTAGTACTCTATGCATTTTATAACACCTAATTTAAGAGCAGCTTTGCGTGCCTCGGGACCTCTATATGGGGTGACGGGCGAGCATGTAACCTTAGCTGTTCGTGGTGACAAATTTTAATTGAAAACCCATGTTATACTATACATAAATTATTTTAATTTGTACATAGATTAAGTATGGCATGATAGTGTTCTCCTTTAATTTTGCTTACTTTAATTACCTGTTAATGTTTCAAGAAATCTCACAGAGAAGCTTTGTCTAATACTGTATTTGAATGTTAAAACTTGAGCCATATTTTATTGTGATGATGATATTTGGAGTGTAAGTGGTTAATCAAGATCTTAGAACCAAAGCCAACTTCACCTGCATGCGGTGCACCCTGCTGACTGACAAACGAAGCTCTGGCAAAAAGACAGGTAGGGAGCGTAATTGTACGCTACCCGATCAGGGGAATGTACCTCCACCGCACAGGATACCGCAGACAAATAATACAATGGGGTATGTTCAGATCGGGAGATACAATCGGGAGAGTAAATCCGGATGGCAGACAAGCATACGGCCCACCTGATGTGAAGCGGTTACCGTAGCCAAATTAACGCTCGCAAAACATAATATATCGCTGCCAACCAGCAACTCCTTGCTTTCTGGTGACCTCACTCACTCGCAGGAACACAACAACCCTCAAGGGAATTGTTATTTGGCTGCGGTATTCTGTGAGGTGGAGGTATTACCCAGTCGGGCAGCTTAAGAAATACGCTAGGCCCTACCTCTCTTTTCGCCAGAGACTCTTCTGTCAGTCAGCAGGGTGCACCACGTGCAGGTGAGGTTGACTTTGGTTCAAAGATGTTAATGAACCACTTACACCCCAAAACTTTGGTTTACTGGACGAGAGACTGTGATATAACTGGAAGGTTGGCACATAGGGGCGCATTAGCAGTTAGGTATATGGTAAGTATATAATCGGTAGAAGACACATAGGCACGCATAACTTGCATCGCATGCATTAAATCTGGTCCAACTTTTGTTTTGATCTTTTATAACCTAATGTTCAGCAAATGGTTTGGAACAATGAGATCCTAGATGGAATCATTACGTGACGGATCCATCAGAGTGGCATTTATTTGCCCTATAATGCCTTTTCAATGATTATCCGATACATTATATCAACAAATACCAAGGACAAGTACAGTCATTGTTTGTTTACGAAATCTAACATAAATCTTTGCTGCTCTTCTCAACTCTAACCACTAACACTTAAGCTTCAAATTTGTATAATTTCGTACTTACTCTATTTTGCCATCTTTTCATTACATTTTTTTATGCAATAGGTCTAATCTCTTTTGCTAAGGCGTAAGGTCGAAAGTCGTTTAAATTGAGATACACCAAACCTTGTCGTTTGTTAGTTGAATTCACACAATTGATTTTCCCAATGATCTAGATCACATGAAAGTTTAAAGGAAAATGAACTCTAAGGCATCAAAGTGATGATTGATTTTAAAAATATCACTTTGTAACAAGTGACACGGAAGTGATGCATCAGATCTTAAAATCCGTTAAAGGTTATATCCTGTATGGAATTAAAATATGTTCGATAGTTTACGGATTATATGTTGAACCGAAAGTGCAAACGAATGACAGATAGAGCTCAAAGAAAAATCTACATTATACATAATATGTTAGTAGGTGTAAATATGAACTATGGGTTATCGCAGTTAGGGGTCTATAAGAACAGTGGGGTGAGTAGAATTATTCTAGGAATAAACAGGCATAAGTGAATGATAATAGAATTTTCAAAATCGGTTTAGTAGATCCAGAGATGTCCCTTACAACCTCACAAACTTTACCTTTTTTAACCGACTTCAAAAAAAGCAGGAGATTCTCAATTCGGCTGTATTTTTTTTTTAATGATTGTTACTTAATTACTCTGTGATTTATAAACACATTTGAAAAAAAACTTTTTTTATTTGAAAGAGTATACTTCCAGATTGGTCCCATATTTTTTCATCATCATCAGCCTGTATCTACATACATAAATGTAGAGTAATGTATGGAGTCGGTTTTTTTTTGCTAAAATTATATAATATTAGTATAGAAGTATAGATAATGTTCACAGTACTTTGACGTATAGATGTGTTGGTGTTCATACCGTAGTTGTTACACCATATATCACAGGGACCTAAAGTATTTTTCTCACTTTTCCTAGGGTGTGTACTGTGTACGTGAATCCACATTAACTTGAAAACGAACCTCGATGTTGTAGACATCCGTAAGCTCGGATCTGCAGGATAAACTGGCCTATGAGCCTTGGGAGGCATTTTTTTATAACTTTAGGGTGGTAGACAATTATACCACCAGATTCATGGCAAACAGTCATCGTAGCCTAAGGACGCTTTCGATATCAATTTTAGGGAACTGGATCCATGGCATCTAAGAAGCGTATATTGATTACGGCAAAAATTAAATGAATTGTCTTTAAATTATCTTTCGATTATGTTAGATTACATTTTTGGTTCTTCTTCTTTTTCGTAAACCCTAATTTATCCTGCTGCTAGATATTAGATAGGATACGCGTCTTCCCTCAATCGATTGACTTTTAGAGTATTCTCCACCACACTGCAAAACTGCGGGCTGGTGGAGGCCAGTGTTTCCAAAGCGCCTACAGGTCATTTGGCTTAATGACTGTTATCTAATAACAACAACCGTGACCGACGGCTTAATGTGCCCTCCGCAGCACGGAGGAGCTCGAGATAATTTTAACCCATCCATGGACAGGCTACGGTCGACGTTGCTTAACTTGCGTGTTCGATTAGACTGACATGCGCAACGACGTTATCGAGCTCCTCGGATTGTTTTCGGATCGGAGATTAGATTTAACTGTGAATAATTCGGAAATAAAAAGCAATGTCGCCGAGACAAAAACATCTTTATAGTTAATATTTGCAAAGACATAGAGGAGCACTCTATTAAGTATCAAACGCACGACCTGTTCAAGAAAGTCCGGATTCTCTGCAGTGAGTTCAAACCAAAATCATGGGTGATTGAGGACAGAAATGGCAAAGCCATCCATGAATTGGACTCTGTGGTGGAGAGATGGCGGGAATATTGTGCAGACCTATATCAGGATACCCCCTCCGTTCAGGGCTTTGGCAAATGGGAGGATTTGGAGTTCGAGCCCTCAATCTTACACTCTGAGGTAGTGGCAGCCATAAACCTTTTAAAATGCAGAAAGGCACCCGGCCCTGATCAAATCACGGCTGAAACGTTAAAGGAATTGGGTGACAACGGCACACACATGTTGCACAAAATCTGCAATCACATCTGGACACAGGGTGAATGGCCAAAGGACTGGACTGACTCGATCATACTTCCACTTCACAAGAGAGGGTCCACAAGGAAATGTGATAATTATCGCACACTTGCTTTAATATCACATGGTAGCAAGGTTCTTCTTCACATACTAAACAATAGGATCCGCCACTTTTTAGACTGGCAAATTCCACAGGAGCAAGCAGGCTTTGTAAAGGGAAAAGGAACTAGGGAACAAATTCTGAATGTCAGACAGCTCATCGAGAAATCTTACGAATTTGACACCCCGCTAGTTCTGTGTTTCATTGATTACAGTAAGGCTTTCGACTGCGTCAACTGGGACTGCTTGTGGACCGTGCTTGTCGAACTTGGTGTACCCCAACATCTGATTTCATTGCTACGATCGCTATATCTCCATAACCGCGGTATTATAAGAGTTGAAGGAACACTTTCCAAGTCTTTCAAATTTGGTAAAGGGGTAAGACAAGGATGTATTCTGTCCCCTATCCTCTTTAATGCTTATGGTGAATACATTATACGGAGAACTCTTGAGGGCTGGGAGGGTGGAGCCTCTATCGGCGGCATGAAGATCACCAACTTACGCTACGCTGATGATACCACACTTGTCGCTGCAAACGAAGTGGAGATG
The DNA here is from genome assembly GCA_937001555.2 of Hypsopygia costalis. NCBI lineage: Eukaryota > Metazoa > Arthropoda > Insecta > Lepidoptera > Pyralidae > Hypsopygia > Hypsopygia costalis. The sequence goes on along the minus strand of OW443340.2, from coordinate 2,541,947 downwards.
AGCACACTACTGGAACGCATGGAACGAGTGAGTGGTGAGCTTGGCCTTACCATTAACAAGTCCAAAACTAAGATCATGGTGGTAGATCGCACGCGACGGTTGGATCTCAGCGGAACTCTGAATCTCCAATATGTGGACGATTTCGTATACCTGGGGTCTACCATATGCAATAATGGCTCGTGCGAACTCGACATACGCAGACGAATCGGCATGGCGAAGAGCACAATGTCCCGCCTAGACAGAATCTGGGAAGACAGAGCGATTTCGCGGAAGACGAAAATCGGTCTGGTACGCACACTTGTGTTTTCGATCTTCTTATACGGCGCCGAAACATGGACCCTCAAAAAAGCTGATCGTTCTCGCATTGATGCATTTGAGATGTGGTGCTGGAGGAGAATGTTGAGAATACCGTGGAATGCCCATCGTACCAACGCGTCGATCCTCCATGATTTGCAGGTCACCATGAGGCTATCCACCGTCTGCCTTCGTACAATCTTCGATTTCTTTGGTCACATAGCAAGGAAGAAGAACGACAACTTGGAAAAACTCCTAGTGACAGGGAAGATTCCGGGAAAACGACCAAGAGGAAGAAGCCCCATGCGTTGGACCGATCAGATTCGCGACTCTGGTGACACCAACTTGCCTAACGCTATGCGCTGTGCAGAGGACCGTATCAGGTGGAGAGCGTTCGTCCGTAAAAGGATACGTGGAGGTCACGACCCTCAGTAATGAGAATAACGACGCAAGAAGAAGAATTCGGAAATAGGAACTTTAGCTAACTTCTTGGAGTGCTGACAGGGCGAGTTGACAGTTCACTAGGTTGATAATAATATGATAAAAGGACAATAAAATTTCAAATAGCGGCTCGTCATTTTTTAAAACGGTTAGCCATTATGTAATGCCGCTGATTTTACGAATCGACTAATTGTTCGGGAAGCTCTAGTCTTAACTATTTGACGGGCTTCAAAAATAAGGGGTCATTCAATGATGATATATTTTTATGAATATGATACTAAACGTCAAAAACGAACAGCCGAAAAGTTAGACAATAGTCTCACTTTGCAATGCAAGCAAGGCGACGAATGTGACGTATAAGAGAATTGATGAAAATTATGATAATTGAAAAAAACGAAACGAAATAAAATTATTTATTTAGCAATTGCCAGGCCCTTGTAGTCACATAGACAGGTCTCACATTTTTATAAATAATATTATTATTTTTGTAAATTATCTATTCATCATCAGGTCCATTTTAGTCTCCACTACAGGAGCACGACCCTCTCTCGTCCGTCCTAGACGTAAGGAGGATTTGGCCTACACTCCCCACGCTGGCCTGGCTGGGTTGGTGGTCTGATCTATATTTGATAACGTATTTCCCTTAGTCGCCTTGTACGACATCCACGGGAAGAAACGGAGTGATTCTATTCTAGTCTGTCGGAAACCACACGGCCTTATTAAGTATATATACATAAATTATCTATTAGCACTTCCTATTTTGAAATTTAGAAGCTTGCCAACATGGGTATTGTATTTTATGTTGTACGTAGATTTTGCAGCAAAAACACCCTTATATCCCTATGGAGCTTGGCACACACACTTGACTTGAGACACCAGCTTGTCGGCTCAGTTAAAATACAATCCATTTTTGACACTTCCCAACATATTTATTATTCATTGACTTCGTATTACCCACTAATTATACTAGCCACTGTGTCCTACGCAATGTAAACAAAATTAATGCACCTACACTCACCAACGTCGAAAACAAACAGTAACCCTATCAATATTATGGAACAGCTACTTAAGTTGTACTAACTTATAATGCAAACACTTGTGTTAACTTAGGAATTATAATTTATGTTGACACCAAGCCGAGGTGAGTTTTTACTGATAAAAGGACCACACACGGAGTGTCGATTAGTTGTTGATGGCATCTGAGGATTAAGAGGTAGATACATTACACAGATGATTAAATATGAGTGGTAGAGTAGCTGGATAAGGCTAAAGTAAGGTCTTTCGCAATGGTTTCCATCGTAAGCGATCCTCCGCTTTCTGCATCCAGCCGATTGCTTGTCAATTTAGATGTGGAAAACCCAACACTTCATCGCTCCATATGCGGCCTAAATTATAGGACTATCCACTCTCTATCTGATAACATCTGAGAATCATAGATATAGGTGAATGACTAGATAGACGAGCTCGGTGGTCGAATGTCTAGCAATGGTACTTTGACACCGAGGTCACGGGTTCGATCCCCGCACAAGACAAATATTTGTGTGCATGAACATGTCTATTTATCTTGGTCTGGGGTGTTTTCTAAATATTATATGTATGTTTTACAAAAATAAATGTATTTTAGTATAATATCACTTATCCAGTACATACCCATAGTACAAGATTTACTTAGTTTGGGACTGGATGACAGAGTGTCATTTGTCCAGGAATATTTAATATTTTAATGACATATGACTAACGGACAAAATGACCTTATAATATCAACACCAGAAAAGGGGTTTGCTTATGGACTGCATATTTCCGGGAGGGGTGGAGGGGACCGCCTGATCCTTCGTCGTCTCATACGAGGTCTCCATTCTAGGACTTTCCTCCCCCATCTGCCATCACTGACTTGGCAGATGTGGCCAGCCCACTACCACTTCAGCCTGCTGACTCTGAGAGCTATGTCGACAACTTTGGTTCTCCGTCGAACTTCTTTATTCCAGATTTGGTCCCGTAGAGAAATGCCGAACGTTCCATCGATTTGACCGCTGCGCCACCGAGCTCGTCATCACGTCGTCGTCGTCGTCGTTTTGTAGAGTATTTGTATTTGTTCTTTTGTTAGTGCTTAAGATCGTTCTCCATTATTGCCTTTTATTATTAAAATTCCCTTGGAGCGCAACTTTAAATTTATGGACCACCCCAATGATCAGTGTCCAAGTTTCCGCACCGTAGGTCATGGCGGGGAGGATGTACTGGTTGAAGACTTTGATTTTTAAAGTTTGCAGTATTTGCGTTGTGAGAATATGCCGAACTTTCCCGAATGCTGTCCTGTCCAGTCGAATGCGTTTCTTTGTTCTTTCTCTTTATAGACAGTTGCAAATAATTTACATAAGACATTTACCAGTCAATCAAAATCATTGACTACAATCACTTGATATACGTTACTCAGAACTACATTTTGTAACCTTCACAAAACAAAGCAAGGTAAACAATAAATGCTAGTGATTACTTGATCTTTGCCGCTGGGTTTCAGGTGTCTTTCATATATCAATCAGACTACTTTTCCAAATGACTGATAAAATACAAAAATAATTGATGCTGTTGGATTTTATAAAGTACAAAGTAACTCTGTACTGTACTACACAACAAGAATAAATACGTATGTCCCTAAATTAAAATATATTACAAAAAAATACGTATTTATATGTATGAACGATGAAGCGTTGGAGGTAGTGTTCCCGGGGCCTATAGGCTTTTAGCCCTAAATTTAAACCTATTAGGTCTTTTTTAGGGTTACGCTAATAAAGCAGGGCTTTGAAAGGCTGTGCGTTAGAAAAAAGCCTATGAATCTAAAAAGCCTTTAGGCCTTTTTTGCGACTGTAGGCTTTTTTCAAGTCATAGACTTATATTAAGGCTGTAGCCTTTTTTTGTGACTCAGCCTTGCGTAGGCCATCATATTTATTAATTAAACACTAACTGTTTTTATATATTAAACAAAAGAAAATGAAATTAATATTTAATTATGTAGTGCCAAAACAATTTAGCCACGAAAATGTTAACGGCCAATTCCGTTACGATGACTACACAGAAAGACTGTGGGAGCAGTTGCAATCAACCATGTCCCTGTATAGAGCATTCATGGAATTTAAAAATAAAGATTATTTCATTAATTGTAAAATTAAGTTGGTGAGTTAATCAATACTTACGATACTTATCTTGGTAAAGTTTTATGTAATGTGTTAATGCATGCTTTTATACACGGTCCCTATATCATAACAAATGCATAAAAACCATGTAAAAGTTCTGTGATAGTATTTTCTAAGTTTACCAGCAGTAGATTGAATCACCTGTCAAAAGTTAAAAATATTTACAGAAGCTATAGCTTAGACGACTAGAAGCTTCATAGCCTCCGTAGCCATTTTAGAGGGCTAAACTTTTTTGGTGTTAGTTTAGGTCAGGCTTTTGACAGGCTTATAAAAACCTACAGCGAAGTAGTCTAAATAGGCCTGGCCTAAAGGGCTAAAAGGCGTTATAGGCTTTTAGCCCGTAAAGGCCTAGCCTATCAATTTAGAGGCTTTACGGGCTTTACGGCCTTTTTTTAAAAAAAGGCTAAAAGCCTGTAGGCCCCGGGAACACTAGTTGGAAGCCTCCTATAGATGGATTTATGACCTCAAATACGAGGTTCTAGCGAAAAGAGATGTGGAGTATAGCATATTTTTTTAGCTGCTCGACTGGGGAAGTACCTCATTCTCACAGAATTCCGCAGCCAAATAACAATTCCCTTGAGTGGTTGTGTTCCTGCGAGTGAGGTCACCAGAAAGAAAGAAAGGAAGGAAGTAGTCTAAGCTGGCAACGGATCGGTGACCCCTTGATGTTGTTGATCTCCATGGGCGGTGGTGATTGCTTTCCATCAGGTGACCTAAAATGCACCTTTGCCCTCCCTCCCCCCACTCAAATTAAAAAAAAGCGGCTGGAAGTGGCTGGAAGCAATTTGGGAAGGTGTATAACTAGCGGTTGGTTGAGGCCGATGATAAAGAAAGTTTTTCCGTGACTTCATAATAAATAATAAAAATCCTGGACAAATTACACACTGCCATCTAGTCCTAAACTAAGCAAAGCTTGAACTATGGGTACCAGATAACTGATACTAAACTTATCACATACATTTTATTTTTTTGTAAATCATCATTCATCATTATCAGGTCATTTTTTAGTCTTCACTACAGGAGCACGACCCTCTCTCGTCCGTCCCAGACAGAAGGAGGATTTGGCCTATACTCCTCACGCTGGCCAGACGGGTTGGGGAGGCCTGATCAATGTTTGATAATGTATTTCCCTTAGCCGCCTTGGACAACATCCACGGGAAGAGACGGAGTGATTCTAATCTAGTCTGCCGGAAACCACACGGCCAATATTTTTGTTAATATTTTTGTAAATACATATATATAATACATAGAAAACACACAGGCCAAGACAAATACACATCATACACATGCACACAAATGACTCGAAGGACCACTATGTTAATGACTGAATAGGACTGTAAGTGAAAAACTGGTATGTTCGAGAGAAAATGGGAATTTTAATAATAAAAGGCAATAATGGAATGGATGTATGAAAAAGTATTTACAAATAGGCCCCATCAATAAGTATTATTTTAAAATAAAATAAAAGAATTTGACCATACGTGCTAATAAAATTTAACAGTTTCAGTTGATTTCCCTGGGATCCCATAATCAGATCCTGACTTGGTCAATATGGAACCACCTTGCAATCATACCCTTTCAAATAATATTTGGGGTGTAAGTGGTTCATCAAGATCTTTGAACCAAAGCCAACTTCACCTGCACGCGGTGCACCCTGCCGACTGACAAACGAAGCTCTGGCGAAAAGAGAGGTAGGGAGCGTAATTGTAAGCTACCCGACTGGGGAATGTACCTCCACCTCACAGAATACCGTAGCCAAATAACAATTCCCCTGAGGGTTGTTGTGTTCCTGCGAGTGAGTGGGGTCACCAGAAGGAAAGGAAGGAGATGCTGCGTTGACAGCGGGGGTGGCGGCGCGCGAGCAATATTTTATGTTGCAAGCGTTAATATGGCTACGGTAACCGCTTCACATCAGGCGGGCCGTATGCTTGTCTGCCAACCGAAGTAGTATATATAAAAAAAAAACAAAAAAAAGAATTTTGAAAATCGGTTCATAATTCGCGAAGATATCGAATAACATACATACAAAAAAGTCGAATTGAGAACCTCCTCCTTTTTTTAAGTCGGTTAACAAGTATATTGCACAGTGTGTAGTCTCATTTATAGTATGACAATGTAATCAACGAGATGGTCTCAAGACGCAGCTCCCGACTAAATAGAGCCTCTTTTTGTTTGACTTGAGACACCTCGGCTGCCCTCGCTCTTTAATAAGATTGCCGATTCTGATTTCATTAAAGACAGATGAATTAGTTACATGCCGTGTGGGTTCCGGCAGACTAGAATAGAATCACTCCGTTTCTTCCCGTGGATGTCGTACAAGGCGACTAAGGGAAATATATTATCAATTATTCTCATATACTATACTCATAGATATATACTCATACAAAAATTGTAGAATCATAACAAATGTGCTATATTTGCGTTTGTTCATAGTATACTGGCTGACCCTTGGTGTCGCCGGGGATTTGGTGGCTGTTGGGTTGACATATATAACCGTATATGTTAGCTCAACAGTTGTTGAATCTTTGGCGACGCTAAGGTAAAACAGAATATTGTTTGTGTAAACCCGCATTATAGGCAATGTTATTTGTACAAGGCTGACTGAAAACCAGCGTTGGTTAGTGTCGGCAGCCTGTTAGACACTGGTCAACATACAGCTGAGTCAATGCCTTTTTGCAACACAAACTTGTCTGTATCTATTTAAATGATGTTCTTTATTGTTAAGGTATTACTTGTGTGTGTTTCGCAATAAATTTATTTCATTTCATTTATTTCATTTATTTCATTTCATTTCATTATCGATCAGGTCTCCCCAACCCGTTTGGCCAGCGTGGGGAGTGTAGGCCAAATCCTCCTTCCGTCTAGGACGGACGAGAGAGGGTCGTGCTCCTGTAGTGGAGACTAAAATTGATGATGATCATGAATTAGTTAGAAACGTTTCTTATATGGCGCAAACTGTTGATTGCTCAATGACCTTTGATTTTTTGCAAATCATCATTATCAGCCTGGATCTACTCACTGCGGGAAATAAGCCTTTCTGAATGCTTTTCACCACATGCGGAAAGCGGAGGATCCTCCGCTTTCCGCATCCAACCGCTACCAGCCATTTTTTTGAGTTCGTCGGTTCGGTCAGAGAGGGAACACCCTACGCTTTGTCGCCCCATACGTGGCCTCCACTCTAGGACGTTCCTCCCTCATCTACCATCGCTGAATCTTTGCAAATATTAGAAGCCATATTCTGTTGAAATACAATGTTGCTTTCATTACAAGCTATTCTAGTTTCACTGCAGTGTCTGTAATGAAATATTTTTGACCCTCTTCTCAGTGTTTGATTGAGCTGAAAATGAGGCACACTGGTTTGGATCTCGTGGCAATGCACGATTATAATATAAAATGTCGATTTATAAAGTTCACTATAACCCTTATGATATGGGTGTTTAATAAAAGACTTTGCTAAACCGATGTGAAGCGGTTACTGTAGGCATATTAACGTTCGCAACATGAAATATCGCTCGCGTACCCCACCCTCGCTGTCAACGCAGCAACTCTTTCCTTTCTTATGACCTCACTTACTCGCATGGACACAACAACCCTCAAGGAAATTGTTATTTGGCTGTGGTATTCTATGAGGTGGAGGTACTTCCCCAGTCGGGCAGCTTCCAAAAAATACGCTGTAGCTGTATCCTACCTCTCTTTCGTCAGAGCCTCTTTCGCTAGTCAGCAGGATGGACCACGTGCAGGTGAGGTTGGCTTCGGCTCTAAAAATCGCGGTGAACCATATCCCAATTGGATACCTAGCGTGGTATAAAAAAGTACATTCTGTCAAGAAAGTACCGGGAAAAGATCAATAATACACAAAATGTTAATTATTCATCCAAATTTATTTTATCACCTTCAAAATATGCTCCTTCAGAAACGATACACTTACGCCAACGAATAATCCAATGATCAAAACATTTTTTAAACGCTTTTTCCGGAATTGAGTACAGTTCTCGCCGCGAATTCTCCTTTATCTCTTCTATCGAATGGAAACGGGTACCGCGAAGTGGTAATTTGAGTTTAGGAAAAAGAAAAAAGTCGCATGGAGCCATATCTGGTGAATAAGGTGGTTGCTCGATGATATTAGTGGAGTTTTTGGTCAGAAATTCGTTCACAATAATAGCTTTGTGCGAAGGCGCATTATCGTGGTGCAAAATCCAAGATTTTTCTTGCCACAAATCTGGTCTTCGTCGAATTTGCTACCTTAAACGCCGCATAACGCTCAAATAATATTCGTTATTTATAGTTTCACCTTCCGGCAAGAACTCTGAGTGCACAACACCGCGATAGTCAAAGAAAACAGTCAACATGACTTTAACTTTTGATCGACTTTGGCGTGGTTTTTTCGGTTTCGGTTCAGTTGGAAGGTGCCACTCTGAAGCTTGTTGACTAGTTTGCATGTGAAACGTCTCGTCACCAGTAACAATGCGTTTCATGAATGTTGGATCGGAATCGACTCGTTCTAGCATGTCCTCAGTGATTCTTATGCGATTGAATTTTTGGAGAAATTTCAGCTCTTTTGGGACTAGCCGAGCGGCAACATGTTTCATACCCAAGTGATTATTTAAGATGGTACGGATCGATTCGTGAGATACAGAAAGTTCGACGGCTATTTCTCTAAAAGTTGAATGAGGATTTTCAGTCACTATTTCCTTCACTTTTGCGATGTTAAGTCCAGTTGCAGACGTTGATGGCCTACCAGAGCGAGGCAAATCTTCCATCACATCTCGACCGCTTTTGAAAGCTTTGTACCACTCATAAACACATGTTTTTAATATTGTCAATTCACCGTAAGCCTTCTGTAACATTTTTAGTGACTCCGAACACGAAATTCCATTGGCGATGCAAAATTTAAGACAAACTCTTTGTTCGATGTTTTTGTCCATTATGAAAATCGCAATACACACTAGATATGATACAATTAAAAACAGCACAGTATTAAATATAAATGACAGATACAACTCAAACTCCGCGCCAAAATGGAAAAAAGTAGTGCCAATCCAAAAACAACAAAAAAATAATAATTTAGAACCATAAACAAATCATCCATTCCCGATACTTTTTTGACTGAATGTATACATTGAATATAACATAAAAAAACATTATAAATGAAAAATCAAAAATATAATTCAAATGACCATTCATTGAAGCCATCGAGATCTCTTAGAGAAGCGTCTCTTAACTCCCTGCAAACTCCTATCAAGAATACAATTACTAGATGAGTAATAATAAATAAATAAATATTGTCAGACAAATTACACAGCGCCATCTAGCCCCAAAGTAAGCGAAGCTTGTGTTATGGGTACTAGGCAACTGATAAACATACGTAAATACATTTTTTTGTAAATACATACTTATGATACATAGAAAACACCCAGACCAAGACAAACAGACATGTTCATGTATACAAATGTTTGTCCTAAGAGGGAATCGAACCCACGAGCGTTGGGTCGACACCAAAGCTGCGTCATTGAAGCTGCTATCTGTTATCTAGTACCCATAGTACAAACTTTGCTCAGTTTTGAACTAGATGGCCGTGTGTAATTTGTCCAGGAATATTTATTTAAATTTATTTATTAAATAATCATGAAAATCCGCCAACAGTTAGGCATCATGGTAAAGTACGCTCTAAATCCCTCTTTCCTCTAAAGATCCATATACCAGCAATGAAATGAATATAAGTTGATGTACAAATAATATCACAGTCTTGAAGAACAGCACACGCAATTTAACATTAAAAAACCTTACGGAACCCGCTGTTCCATATAACTGCAGCAATTTATCACGAAAACTGTAGCAAGTATCCGACCTGGCTATAAATAATCTTGCCGGACTCATAACTTATTTCGACCAATCTTATTTTGGGGCTGCATTGTGAAACATTGGAGTAAAAGATATATTTACAACCTTTTATTTAGTTTCGCGGCGGTTTCTGTAATGAAATTTTGCAAGTTAATAGTAAATGTTAATCAATTTCCGGTAACCGACTGGGCTGAAATTTCGTGCATTCGTTTGGTTCTCAAACGTTGCCATTTTTAATACAATCTAGGGATATATATATTTACCAAATGGAAGGGATTTGATGAACGAAATACAGGTGAGCTTAATAGTTTGTTTTATTGACAACAAATAAAATATTGTTTTTTCTTCATTTAAATAATTTTCTGATGTTAAAGCGTATAATCTACTATTACTAATTTAAATCACTCTGAGTGCTAAGTATACGATTCAACTAATGTAAAGCAGTTAACAGCATTACTTTCAAAACAAGAAGAAGCTCGTGTGCTGGATCCCGTTGCCATCGTAGCATCTTCTCAAGTCTGGCGACCTCACTTACTGGTAAGATATACCTCAAACCTCATGGGTATCGTTGTTCGATTCCGGCTAATACACTTGCACTTCCGTTACACTTTTATAAGAACAGTTGAGTATACGCTCGTTGATGTCTTTTGTATGTAAAATACTAACACACTTTTATAATATGATTGTTTTGGAAGTTATTTCAAAAGCTGTTCTCTTAGCTTTAATATCTGCAAATGTATTACATCTAGGTTGAGACTGCACGTGACTAAAAAATGTGGAATTAATGTACAGTCCTTCGTTTTTGTTACGTAGAAAGATTTTTTTTGTTTAAATGAAATGTTACCTAGCCCACACTGAAATATAGCCATCTATTTATTCGTATTCATGATATTTTTTCGCAATATTTTATCATTGTCTCACAAAACAATATAATCATTAGATGTGAGTAAGTGACACGACTTAGGTGGAAGGTACTTAGGAAAGGAACTTAATGACACTTAGAAACTATAATTAAAAATACAGCCAAGGCCATAAGGAACCTGAATGTCATTTATTTGGGAATATATTGTAAAAGGTATTCGGCAAATTACTAAAAAGAACAGAAACTTTTTTTCGAATATAAAAAAAAATTCTGCAATGGTTAAATTACCGACATATCTGATTTGAATATAACCTCTGTGCTCTCATAATGCGGCATTTTACATACCTGGTTTACATAACAATAAACAACCTCACGTCCGCATCGTTCCACATTTAATATAATGTTCGAACCCGGGTCCTCTGTGCCTACAATTGTAACTATGCGCATAAACCAGGCGGGTCACAGTGTGCTGTCCTACGTATGATTTGTAACGCTCCCGGGCTGTACGTGATCACACGGTTATGGTGCGGATATAGTAGCAATGTAAAGCGATAAAGGATAACGGTAGTGAGAGCGTCATTTATGCTTGAACACGAATAAAATACGAGACTTGAAGTATTAACTTACAGTTTGTGTGAACATTCACCGTCATCATCATCATCAGCCTGTATTTATTCACTGTTGGACATAGGCCTTCCCTAATGCCTTCCACCATATGCGATCCTCCGCTTTCCACATACAGCCGCTTCCGGCCGTTTCTTTGAGGTCATCGGCCCATCTAGAGTGTCCGACGCTTCATTGCCCACGAGGTCTCCACTCTAGGACTTTCCTCCCCCATATGCCATCACTGACTCGGCAGATGTGGCCAGCCCACTTAGGCCTGTTGACTCTGAAAGCTATGTCGACAACTTTGGTTTTCCGTCGAGTTTCTTCATTCCGGATTCGGTCCCGTAGAGAAATGCCAAGCATAGCTCTCTCCATGGCTCGCTGCGCAACTTTCAATAAGTTTCTGCATCGAAGGTCATGGTTTCTGACGCATTGATGTGTGAACATTAATGCGTCAGAATATGGCGGTGAATTTTGTAAATAGGTACGCTTAAAGCATTACAAAGTTTTTTGTACTTTTTAGTCATTCATGCCGCTGAGTCTGCTGTCTTATATTAAAACCGTTGTAAATGCTGTTTTTGTGTTTAAATTATCGATTACTAGACGGGCTAGACTAACTGAAAAATACTGTACATTACCTCTCTTTTGCCTTTGCTACACAACTCTTGCCAAAAGATTGCCAAAGAAACCATAGTTTCTGCGTTGACTTTTCGAAAATTTGGCTGTATTAACAATTATATTATTTAAGTAGTTGATTTCGACCAACTTGACTGAATATTATAACTATAATAAAATATGTTAACTAAAATAAAAAAATCACGTCCTCTGCCTCCGTGGATTTTTATAATGTATTAACATTTTTTTCTCAACAAATTCACGTAAATTAAATAAAAACTTGCAAGTTTATTCACTTAAAGACTTTTGCCTAGAAAAGTTTTTAAGTAAATTTTTCGAAGTATTTTTACGAGGCCATGGTTTGAACCCTGTTCATCAAATTAGAGAATAATGTTAGTGGATTTATCCAAATTAATGCATTAAATAAGCATCATAATTAGTTTTTTTCGTTAGTTGGAATCGTTGATATTGAAAATAGCCAAATTACTTTAATCATTCAGCCAAAATAATAAAAAACAACTTCATATAAAAATATAAGACTTAAATCGTAGTAGTAAATTTAAAATCGCTCCGCGTATCGCTCCTCTCATGACCATGGTCTCTCACTAACAACACACTGTCGGCACTCGGCAGATGTCTCGGCGCGGGTCGAGTACGTGTAGTCAGTAACTTGCGGTATTTGTAATAATTCGATTTCGTGGACAGGTATCCGACGTGTGCTACAAGTGTACTGTACATTTAAATTTAAATTTGTGTAGGGATTTATTTGACTCTTCTCTTGTTACACATAGACATACCCATCGTAGCAAAATGGATAGACTTAGGAATTAGGCATCTTCGACAGCCTTGATTAATTCTACTGAGTATAAACCAGTCTTCTTTATGCTGTTAGTTACTTAACACCATCTTTGACCTTAAGCGTCCTACACGAGGTGCACTTTGCCGATTGACTAACGAGGCTCGGAAAAAAAGAGATAGGGCGCAACGTAAATTAAAAACTGCCCGACAGGAGAAGTACCTCCACCATACAGAAGACCGCAGTCAAATAAAAATTCCTAGTAGTCTACAGAGCTGTTCTGTTCTTGTGGGCGAGTAAGGTAATCTAGACAGACGCGGTCGTGGACTTTATTCGAAACATCACAAAATTGATCCTTGGTGGCTTATTCAGCAGTAAACTTAAGGTGATTCTTATCACCATTCCTTTTATATCACACCATTGACTTCATCAGCTCTTGATGTCGATTTATTTTTTCTGTTCAAGCTTGTTTCGTCAACGCCCTCAATTGCCGAAATATTATATTTTATATAATCTTTTAATAATTTAACTTACCGACAATAATAATTGTTTTCAATCAACGACAAACGAATAAATTCAGTGCAATTAAGAATCGATTATACCAAAAAGCAACTTCCATCCTTCCAAACGTAAGTCCATATTTTAAGAATTTAAGAATACTTTAAATCAACTATCTCAAGACACTGTAATTATACCGAATAATCTTCGATCTTGTGTAAACTTGGGTCACTTGAATATTCTACTTATACATGTTGCAGTCAAAGTCATAACACTTAAGGCGAAAGTGATTTTGACGAACATCCATACTTAAAAATAGTTTTGATAGATTTTGTCAAAAAACAAAATGTTATTATTTTTCTGGAAATAATTCACTAGACAGATTTCTCATAATTTACCAAAAAAGAGTGTAAGAGTGAGTAGAGTGCATCTTTCATGTTCGCTAAATCGCACCGCGCATTGGTAAGCTCCCTATTTAGCGACAATGCTAAACAGAAAGATCACCACAGAAATATCCCTTGTGCTGCTGCTATATTTTATCTCTGCATCACCCAATGACCCAACGATTGACTGGTAAAGAATGCTTTCATAACATTATATCCACCAGTTTACACAGTGTACCTACATGAAGTTAAAACTAATATTAAAAAAAAAAAAAACATATCAAATCAAATCAAATCAATTGATTATTCCATCACTTCCCTCGAAGGAGGTTATATCATTTCAATTTATACAAACTTTTCTTCCATAGCTTGCAGAACCGACAACCGCTGGGGAATAAAGTTTCTCGAATGACGACCTCCCTCATACTAGCGGACGCAGATGAGGACGATCCTCCACTAGATGGGACGACGACCTCAAAAAAGTTATCGGGAGTCGATGGATGCAGATCGCTCAGGATCGGAGCATGCGGCTCTATATGTTCACCGATAGACTAATACAAGAAGATATGATAATGACGATGAAACTTATATTATCCGTCGACCAACATTTTCGCCGAAATGGTAATAGCTGAGTGCGTGAATAGACTGCAACATCATACAGAAAAGGTTCTATAGTTACTACCTTAGCACATCTTATTAGTGTGACTTACCATTGATGACATACGAAACAGAGACATGGTCCCTTACTGTGGATCTCAATCGAAAGCTCAAGATAAGAGAGAGCTATGCTTTACTCTACGAGTACATCTAATGTGATAAACTCAGAAATGAGTATTTACAGTCAATTTGATCTATACTACTTTACGTGCTTCGCCCACCAATTAGTTCATGACAACTACTGCCGGCTGGCACGCACCCGTACTGGGTGTTGTGTTTTGATCGCCTCTGCTCCAGCTGCTGTGGTCGTATCAGCCACTCTCCACCGACTGAAACACAAGAAACTGCCGCCGCTCCGAATGTCGTGGTCACACAATTGAATCAGTGGTGGACAAAAATAGATTCAGTCATCAATTTTCTATTAATTGTGAACCGGCACATACTGATATAGATCACCACGGCAGTCGGGGCGGCGGCAGTCGCATGTTACTTCTGATTCAGATGGTGGAGAGTCGCAGAGACGCGGCAGCTGGAGCAGTGACGACCAAATCCACTGAGAATGTATATCCATCCCAGGGCCCTACCGCCAAAGCTGAAGCCGGTTACCACCGAATACCTTGATTCGAAAAATAGGTCTTACGTTTAAGTTATTGTTAAACACCTTCACCTTAGTCGGTAGAGCTCCATCGCTTCTACCTGTTAAGCTAAACACAAGTATTATAAATCTAAATTGAAGTTTGTTTTTCGCAATCAAAAAATCCGATGGCAATCGGCTTCTGCTTCGGCGGTAGGGTCCCAGACGTGTGGTCAGCAGAAAGTCCAGTCGACAGCTAAGTATTGTCCCTTATATCTGGTATTCTTTGTGTTGTACTACGTCGGGTGGCAGACAAGCATAAGGCTTGCCCGATGTGAAGCGGTTACCATAGCCATAATAACGCTAGCAACATGAAATACCGCTCGCATGCCACCACCCCCGCTGCTAATGCAGCAATTCCTTAGTTTCTAATGACCTCCCTTACACGCAGGAATACGACAACCCGCTAGGAAATTGTTATTGGGCTGCGATATTCTGTGAGGTGGTGGTTGTTCCCCAGACAGGACAAAGCAGTTATTGCTAGCCATTCCCCAGTCGAATGACTAGAAATGACTACTCCCAGGTCGCGGGTTCGATTTCGCATAACATTTGTGTGCATGAACATGTCTGTTTGTCTTGGTTTGAGTGTTTTCTATGTATTATAAGTATTTAAGTCATTGTCATTAGTTGTCTAGTACCCATAGTACAAGCTATGCGCTTAATTTGTGGCTAGATGGCGCTGTGTAAATTGTACAAAAATATTTCATTATTCATCATCATCATCAGGTCCATTTTAGTCTCCACTACAGGAGCACGATCCTCTCTCGTCCGTCCTAGACGGAAGGAGGATTTGGCCTACACTCCCCACGCTGGCCAGACGGGTTGGGGAGGCCAAAAATATTTCTTTATCTGTGATTATAGATTTTTGTCAAAAAAGAAATCTTTCTTTCTTCCTCTTAACCCTTTAAACTCAAAAATTATTCCGATTGAAGATAATATACCTCAGCAATGGAATGGGACGGGTTGACGTGACGAAACATGTTATTACTGAGTACTGCTGTTACTTTTATGACCAATATCTTGCTAACACAAAATTTTCACTATCCTCTGTACGAAAGGACATAAAGAACAACTCGTTTCTATTAGCTAGGGCGCAATAAAACGCAGTGTATACGAGTGTTGCTGCTTACCGTACCGTCGTAAATACCGCATCATTGTTCGCAGTTCTTGAAACTGTCGCTATTCAGAGCTGTACAGATAGCAGAAAAAATGTCAAAAAATCAGCATCAATCCACTATCATCCCATTGTCGGGATACGGATCTATCCTCAAACAAAGAGGTTTAGAGTTAAAAAAATGTTAAAAAATATATATCACGAGCCCGGTGGTCGAATGGTTAGCAATGGCCACTTTGACTCCGAGGTTGCGGGTTCGGTTCCCGCACAGGACAAATATTTGTGTGCATGAACATGTCTGTTTGTCTTGGTCTGGGTATTTTCTATGTATTATATGTATGTATTTACAAAAAAAAATGTATTTAAGTATTTTATCAGTTATCTAGTATCCATAGTACAAGCTTTGCTTAGTTTGGGACTAGATGGCCGTGTGTAATTTGTCCATTACCTAATATTTGTTTATTTATTTATCTATCTGTATGCACTTGTTGTAAAACTATATTATAGAGAGAGAAAATAAACGGATTTGAATTTGAATTTATATTAGTAAAAAAATAAAAATAAATAATGAATTAACTGGTGGCCAACCCATAGTAGTAAAGATCAATTTGCCTGTACTATTTACTGAAAACTTTAAAATTAAAAGCTGAACACAACAGTGATTAATAGTGATTGTGTTTTTCTTCTGGTACTTCAGATATGTATTTCTTTCTTAATTTTCATAATTGTTCATTTATTAAATATATAGCGCCACCTAGTTCCAAACTAAGCAAAGGTTGTATTGTGGATACCAGATAACCGGTAAATGTACCTAAATACATACATACGTAGAACCTACATATAATAAACATCCAGATGGAGACAAACGGACAAGTCCATGCACACAAATGTATGTCTTGTATTTGCGGGGATTAAACCCGCGACCTCAGAGTCAAAGTAACCATTACTAGCTATTCGACCACCGAGCTCGTCAAAAATGTCCGATGGTTTGTTCTATATGTAACTACTCTTTTGTTTTTTTTTTTTTATATACTACGTCTGGTGGCAGACAAGCATACGGCCCGCCTGATTTGAAGCGGTTACCGTAGCCATATTAACGCTTGCAACATAAAATATCGCTAGCGCGCCGCCACTCCCGCTGCCAACGCAGCATCTCCTTCCTTTCTGGTGACCTCACTCACTCGCAGAAACACAACAACGGGAATTGTTATTTGGCTGCGGTATTCTGTGAGGTGGAGGTACATTCCCCAGTCGGGTAGCTTACAATTACGCTCCCTACCTCTCTTTTCGCCAGAGCTTCGTTTGTCAGTCAGCAGGGTGCACCACGTGCATGTGAAGTTGGCTTTAGTTCAAAGATGTCGGTGAACCACTTACACCTCAAGGTACTCATAAATGACATATTCTCAGCAATGATTTTGATGACCGTACTACAATGTGTTACAATAGAGTTACACCTATAAAATTGGCAGAGGTAGAGATAGAAAATTGGTTTAACCGACTTACAGACTTCACAGTGCTATTATGTTTCTGAGGAATGCATTCAAGGTTGTATATAAACCATGGAATCGTGTTCTTTGAACATAAAGTTGAAATGATGTATTTTATTGCTGCACAGTTTAGTTGTATAAAAGCTAGTTTGTTTAATAAATTGTGATGTTATTGTAAACTAACTGTTAACCGCGACTTGTTCGCATCATTTATTTTTTTTCTATTGAAGTAATGTTTTTTGAAATGAAAACATTTTTAGGCAGAGCAATTTTTGTGATCGGAAAAACCTATTCAACTCGCTACACTGTTACTATTATAAATCGACATTTCCTGGCGGTACTATATAATATTAAAATAGCGGCACTTAAGTAACCGTTCATTGTCATGAGAACCTAGCGAGTATGCCAAATTTTAGCTTAATCATGAGCTCAACCGCAGAATCTGAAGCTGATTACCATTGAATATTTTGATTACGATTTAGTTATTGACAAACACCTTCAACTCAGTCGATAGAGCTCTAGGGTTTCTAGCAGCTAAAATGAACGCAAGTACTATAAATCTTGGCTGAAGTTTAATATTCGCAATTAAAAAATCCGATAGGAAGCGGTTTCAGCTTAGCCGATAGGGCCCCAGACACTGGGAAATTTCACTCGCGAGGTTTGTATGTATGTATATAATCTCTTTATTATACCACAAATCAATACAAATAAAAGTAGACAAATTTACCAGTATAAAGGCGAGCTTATCTCTGAAAGAGATCTCTTCCAGCCCGTTTGATTACAGACATCGCAATGAAACTAAACTTGTAAACAAATATTTCGCATGCCACATATTTTTCACCGTCATTCCCAACAAAATATCGACATGTAACTACCGAATATATAAAATTATTTCTTCTTGAACTCCCTTATAAATGTCAAAATTCCACAATTTAATTCTCACACATCACTTCCGAAGGCTTCGTGCGAAAATTATCATTTATATTTTTTGACGTTAACTACAATTAGTTTGTGAAAATACGACCACCTGACAATACTTATAAGAGCAATTAAAAATATTTTTTATGTACCATCTTGACAGAAATCGACTTAAGGTGCGTGCCGATCAAGGACTTAAAATAACAGTCAATTACCAGAAGAATGTGATAACATGAGGAAATTAACTTTTGCGTAATTAAGTTATATTGGATCCCTAGTTATTGGAGAATGATCTTATAATCTTGGTAATTGATATATACATAAGGTATGTAGGTGTGCTGTTTATCATGAACTCTTGTCTTGAAACTATAAAAAAAAAACCGGACAAGTGCGAGTCGGACTCGCCCACCGAGGGTTCCGTAGGTACGTAGTATCATTATTAAATTTGATATTTTTCATTATAAATAAGAAATAATGCGTCGAAAAAAATAAATAAAATATATTTTGCAATGTGTACATCAAGCCCTTTCATATGATACCCCATATGAACTAGTAGTTTCAATTTGAAATTTCGACACCCTATAAAAAATATAGACCCCCTATTTTTTAAGATCTATTTACAAATGTATAGTTTTGGGATTTATTCCTGTACTTGTAGTCTATAACGATGTTACTTGCCAAATTTCATAGTTCTAGGTCAACGGGAACTACCCTATAGGTTTTGATTCCCTTGAGTGTGTCGAAATATGCGTTTTTTGCTGAATAAACGGCCGTAACTTTTTTCTACGTAAACTTAGCAGTTTGATTTTTTTACAACTTCATGGGACCGTAGACCTGAGTATACAGTTCAAATTTCAGCTTGATACCTCCACGCATTCTCGACATAGAAATTCTTGACAGACAGACAGACAGACAGACAGACAGACAGACAGACAGACAGACAGACAGACAGACGGACAACAAAGTGATCTTATAAGGGTTCCGTTTTTCCTTTATAGGTACGGAACCCTAAAAACTATTAAAATGTCATAGACAATAAACACAGTGATTTATGGTGACAAAAAATCTATCTCTTGTCTATGGAACTTTAACTCATTGTGTGCACTTTGAGATTTTTAGGATAAACAGTTGACGTCACTGCCAATTCGAACATTATTATTCGTGGAAGACCCTGTAAGTTGTTTCAAAGTTTACCCACTTCTGAAGGACCTATGCTCCAGGAGCAGGATTGAAGCAAAACTTTGAAACTTGTGAATAAACCGAAACCGGAACTTTTTGGTACAATTGCTCATGTCATTTCACACGTTTGTTTACGTAATTCATTACGCAGTACTTTTAATATCTTTTATAACGGTTCTTATCTTTATCGGATATACTTATAATTAAAATTAAAAAGTAATTTCCCCTTAAATGCGTATTTCAATTTAGTTGCAGTGCGTGTACAATATTGCAAGAAACTAATAACTATCCACAAAGTAAGTTTATAAATTTGTCCAAGATGTTCATTTACCAAAATTTAATCAATGCATGTAGAATTTTACATTTTGCGATGATGTTCGTTTTGCTTTATTTTCGCAAATACAAAATAACTTTTTTATTTTTCTTCTAAAGTTCTCTTGGTCGTTCCACACCTTTAGACACAACATAAGAGTCTAAAATTAAATCGTATTGAATATTATATGAAACATACTTTTTACAAGGAAAGTTAAGAACGTAAATTTTTGAATACACGAATGTCGCGTACATGAATCACTTCTATGTTGATTATTTATGTAAATCTGAGCTGAAGTCGATACTGATCGTATTTTTTGATTGCGAAAATTGGACTTTTTTATTTTTTAACTATGTTCTACCAACATTTATTTACATTCATACATTATTTTCATAAATTTACAAGCATAAACTTAAAGCTAAATGTAACAAACAATTACAGGTAAACACAGCATGCATAAATGAAAGCTGCAAATTAATAATTGTACTTACTCTGACAAAATAGATTCATATTTAAAAATTATAATTTACTTCTGTTAATATTTGTGTTAAACATCTTTAATTTAATCAGCAGAGCACTTCCGTTTCTACAGGCTAAGATTATTACTATTAACACAAATTTAAGGTAAAGTTAGACATTCGCAATCAAAAAACCCGGCTTCAGCTTCGGCGGTAGGGCCCGAGATTTTCATTGCGATGTATTCAGCTAGAGATTGTTCCAACTTGCTCCATAATTTTGTTCTTATTAGCTCTAAAGATGAAAGGTAAATGATATTTATAAAATTTATTGCGGTTACCTGCGAATTCGTTCTCGTGGACTTTTATCTAAATTTTTATCACGTATTTTAACTACTACAAAGAACGTATGCGACATAATTATCATATTTATTATGCGTTTATATGTGAGATGATACGTAAGTGTATTTTTATAGTGTTGAAACAACCGAATAGTTGTTCGATTGAGGCTTCACTGTCTATATGGCATGGCACAAGGCTTGCGTGATTCTAATACAACATCACATTTCGTGTTATCACGTAAGTATAGAATAAGGAATAGTACTAGTTTACGCTGAGCGCGTAGGTGCGTGACAACCACCTGCTCTCTCCCGTCGTCCGGGACTCGCGTCTTTTCATAGCTACGAGTGAAACAGTCCTCACGTAAGCTTAATCTGTTTCAGTCACTGACGAGGCTGATTAGTGGCGTAGAATAGACCTAGTGTAGTGTTTGTTTTGGGGTGTAATAAATAAACTAAAAGCAAAACTAATCTAATAAACCACTGCCCGTAGACAAAGTTTCTAATGCTGACTCAGTTGCTACGTTCGATCACAACGCTAATTCTTTGCGCATAGTAAGGCCAACATTTTGGTCACGAGATGTTTCGATCAGACGTGACGTAAGTTTTTTAAAGGCACGTGGGCTCCCATGGTTCTAACGTCTCTACCCCAAAAGGTTCAAATATATACCCGCTATCGAGATTACTATATGCATCTTTTGAGGCATTCAGCAGATTCAGCCGCCGCCAGCCATATCTTTTGTCCCGGGAAGATGAGACAGTTAAAATATTGTTTATAAATAATATTTTATTCATGAATATTTTAAAACCAACTTTCCATCAATTGCTAAGATATTACACAAGTCGTCATATGGCATAAATTGATACCGGCGTGTGTGTTATTCTACGCGCAACATTTGGATCGGTCTCCATACACGGCCGCCATCTTGTCTGTATTTGGATGTGGCTGATTTATTGAGAGCTAGTGATCTGGATGCGTGGAATACATCTCATATCAGATTGTAGGGTTTCACTTAGTACCTGTAGATTAGTTCCAGATTGATCAAAAATGCTATCATGTGCGTAATTTGTGATTCTTTAATGATAAGTAGATTGTTGTTCTATGTCATGAGATAGACTTGAATACTTTCCGCTTAATGTGCAGTCATGAGAACGTAACAATACTTTAAGGCAGGGGTTCCCAATCTTTACTGCATTGAACCTTATCGGACTATAAAAAAAACGCCTTGCATCGATTTAAAACTAAAAACTCCATAATGAATTTCCATACATTTTTAGCTCCGTGTTTATCCGATATGTGATTATTTTTACATATCTTTAGGGTCTGGAAATTTTGAGAGAGAATAATTAGCGACTTTTTCGCGACAGAACAAGGGAATAAACGGCAAGTGCATAGCATAAATAATATTAATTGCTGCCGACCTTAAATACTTAAGCCAACTTATATCATGTTATTTAAACATATTATCTTTAGCAGCTATATATTAATTTGTACAAGCCGGTCACTGCTTTCTCATAGCGTGACGATATTCTTTAATTACAGTGTACGATAAATACCCATAAATTCATGTCCATAATAACTGGATTAATTCGATAATGCAGTCGATTTAATCGATTTTAAACTTGATTTTTGCCTCCCACAACACGACATTGTATGCGTGACTGTATATGGAGCATTTGGGCCGCAATAATTTACTATGTGACATAAGACTTCGGGAATATAAATGCGACGGACTTTTTTAAGAGCTCATTGTTTATGAGTTCTCGAATGCATATTTAATTTCCGTTTTAAGAAAGAGGATATTTTAATTCATAACTTTCAAGGAGAGTCCTCGCAATACTTTGTTGTGGTTTTAAATTGATGACGAATATTCGTATTTATTCCTTCTTCTTTTGACTTTAATTTTATTATTACAATGGTTGCAGTTTTCAGGCCTCATAGAGAGAAAATACACCTTTTACAGAATTACTTGTTTGTCTATCTGCTCTACTTTCTGTCAAAATCTTCCTTCTCAGAATCTAGAATCAGAAAATTAATATTAAATATAATTCAAAAACTAAAGGGTATTTAATACCCTATAATATATGATATAATAATATACCTAATACATATAAAAATACATACTAAAAATACCTAATATAATAAAATATATTGACGAGCTCGGTGGCATAGCGGTCAATGATGCGTCTTCGACACCAACGCTCGTAGGTTCGATTCCAAACAAACATTTGTGTGCATGAACATGTCTGTTTGTCTTGGTCCGGGTGTTTTCTATGTATCATAAGTATGTATTTACAAAAAAAAATGTATTTACGTATGTTTATCAGTTGTCTAGTAGTACCCATAACACAAGCTTCGCTTACTTTGGGGCTAGATAGCGCTGTGTAATTTGTCTGACAATATTTATTTATATTTATATCTATGTTATGATATTTGGAAAGAAACGGCATAAGTAAACAATAGGAAAACGTTAAGTTGTAATTATATTTATGACATGACTTTTTGTGATTTCTTTACACTTGCAGTAGAAAATTAGACTGTGATGTATGTATAAGTACGGACGAATATTTTTTAACTACAAAATTTATCATTATTTTTTATCTTTATGTCACGACACTGTTTAGCGCTTTCATATATGATACGCGACGCCCAGTGGTACAAAATTCTATTCTGAAATATAAGATTTATAGACTCATACAGCGTTTGCTTTGCAACTTTTTTAATACCAACATTAAATATTTTATTTAGGTAATTAATTTTACAAAATAATTAATATCAATAATTTACCCCATCGGCATCGGCAGTTATTATTGAAGTCGGTAAAGATTGATCTGCAAGGTACAAAATGCAGGTATCAAGTGAATCACACCAATTCTAACTCCGTACCGTGTTTTTTCAATCAGACTAATATGTTATCGGAATAGGGAGCAATAGCTCGCATTTATATCATGCCTTTGCCATAAATTTCAGTATAATTGAAACATGCATTGAGGAACAAGGCGTGGCAGGAAATTTAAATTTTCCTTAGCCTTTTACAGATTTAATTTATCACTTATAATTTAATTATGTAGGAATTTGTTGCAAATGACTGAGTAGTACTTTTAATTTGTA
Source organism: Hypsopygia costalis (assembly GCA_937001555.2). Classification (NCBI taxonomy): domain Eukaryota; kingdom Metazoa; phylum Arthropoda; class Insecta; order Lepidoptera; family Pyralidae; genus Hypsopygia; species Hypsopygia costalis. The sequence goes on along the minus strand of OW443340.2, from coordinate 2,518,216 downwards.
AAGTAATCAGTGGTTCTGTTCAGCAATTTGCCCTATATGACATACTCGGGAAATTGAAGACAGTTTTTGAAGCTGGTAAAAATAGGGTGTAAGTGGTTCATCAAGATCTTTGAACCAAAGCCAACTTCACCTGCACGTGGTGCACCCTGCTGACTGACGAACGAAGCTCTGGCGAAAAGAGAGGTAGGGAGCGTAATTGTAAGCTACCCGACTGGGGAATGTACTCCACCTCACAGAATACCGCAGCCAAATAACAATTCCCTTGAGGGTTGTTGTGTTCCTGCGAGTTAGTGAGGTCACCAGAAAGAAAGGAAAGAGATGCTGCGTTGGCAGCGGGGGTGGCGGCGCGCGAGCAATATTTTATGTTGCGAGCGTTAATATGGCTACGGTAACCGCTTCACATCAGGCGGGATACGGCCCGCCTGATGTGAAGCGGTTACCGTACCGTTTGTCTGCCACCCGTCGTAGTATAAAAAAAAAAAAAAAACATACTTACTATATGTATCAGTAACTTGCATACTTACTATGTACGTGTATGTATAAGCAAGTCATAGTGACATAGTGGAGGATTCAAATTCGCCAAACATTTATTATTTTAGGGGTGTTAGTAGCTCACCACGATCTTTAGAGCAAAACCAACCTCGCCTGGACGTGGTGCATCCTGTCGATTAGCAAAGAAGGATCTGGCAAAAGACAGGTAGGGTACAGCGTATTTGTAAGCTACCAAACTCTCCAGTCTGAAGGCCAATTCTCATAATTTTTCTACAAACGCAGATTGAAAGTTGACCGAATCGAGATTGAATTGTGAATTGACTAATATTATATACTTGAATTAATTAATTAATTATTATCAATTCTTGTTGTTGGCAAAGTAACATTCTTAGTTTGTTTAATTTTCACTCATATTTCGATGTAATACCGCTTAAATTTAATTTTGAAGTTACATATTGTGTTACGAGAATACCAAATGTGACATTTGTGAGATCGAAGCTGAATTTTGACTATATTTTAATTACGAGAATTGCCCCTCTGGTAGCTTGCAGCATCTAAGTACCTACCTCCACCTCACAGAAAGCAGCAGCCAAATAACTATATTGAATTCAAATATTACTTAGTGTACCTAATAAGTTAATTTAACTTGTTCTTCGTTTGCAGTCTCATTCCACCCTCGGGATATACATATTTACTGAATCCTCTCAAATATTTAAAGGTTGACTGGAAGAGATCCCTTAGAGGGAAAAGTCCGCCTTTGTACTTTTATTCTATGTAAACTTTTATATTATTATTGTTTTATTTAGTGCAATATGGATATTACAAACAAACAAACAATTCCCTTGAGGGTTGTTGACTTTCTCCGAGTGAATGAGGACACCAGAAAAGGAGATGCTGCCGTTGCTTTGATATTTCTTTCCAACATGCACCTGTTTGAGGAGCCCGATGGTGTTCTTAGTCTATAGACACACGAACACGCAAGTTAAGCAATGTCGACCATAGCGTGTCCACGGATGGGTTTATTTATCTCAAGCTCTTTCGTGCTTCGAAAGATAATTTAAGCCACCACTAGTCTCCGTGTTGGCGGAGACTAGTGGTGGCTTAAATTATCTTGTTGTCGCAGTTGAGCAGTGAGTTGAGAGAAATGTGATTTATAAGGAGGAGAGGAGACCCGTATTCCACCAGTGTGATGAATAAGGGGAAATGTAATGAGCCTGTATCATAGTCCATAAGGAGTCTATATTTCTATTGCGCTAATACATAATAGTAACGCTGATATAGAAATAACTTCGAAAGAACACATAGTATAATAATTATAAATAAATAAATAAATAATAAATATTGTCAGACAAATTACACAGCAACATCTAGCCCCCAAAGTAAGCGAAGCTTGTGTTATGGGTACTAGACCACTGATAAACATACGTAAATACATTTTTTTTTGTAAATACATACTTATGATACATAGAAAACGCCCAGACTAAGACAAACAGACATGTTCATGCACACAAATGTTTGTCCTACGTGTGAATCGAACCCACGAGCGTTGGTGTCGAACCCGCGTCATTAACCACTACGCCACCGAGCTTGTCAAAAAAACATAGTATAAAAATTTAAGTCGTGTTTCATTTATTCGAACGCTACCTTTCTTATACCCCAAGACATCGCCATAAACGTTTAGTTTTATATAGATACTCTGTGGTTTTATACACGCATTACACGGTTATCTTTATTAACACTGAGTATGTCATAAACCGCACCCAAAATGACGCCCATAATGGGTTTTATATACCCACCCGGATTTTATGCCGCCGGTCGCACTCTCCAGTCTCATGTATTGTTTTAAAATGACAGTATTATTATAATGCAGCAATAAAATACGCTTGTTTAATATTTTGAGGAGTATTGTAACCATTCTTTACAAGCTTTTATTAGTTTCACCGCGGTAAGGCGCGCCATCTGTAATCAAAATTTGCAAGTTAAATTTTACCGAATTCTCACTGTTCGATTGAGCTGAAATTTGTCACTCACATTTGATTCTCGTGACTATCGAGATTGATGTGTGCATGCTGTCATTTTTAGCCAAAGCACACCACAACCTTACGAGGACGTGGTGCCTAATAATAAAGATAAACTGTCCAATCGGAGATCTCACATAATACCGCATCCAAATAACAATGTTCTAGAAACCTGAAGAGTTGTTATGGTTCAGAGAGTAAGTAAACTCATCAGGAAGGAAGGAGTTGCTGTGTTGACGGCGGAGGTGGCGACTCACGAATTAAATGTTATAAACAGTCATCGCTTCAAATCAAAAATTATAAATAAGGATGTTTACAGAATAATTGCTGCCAAAAATTTTATTTTTAATATTATTGAATAGATTTTTTTGATGTCGTTTTTTATTACGTACTTAACAACAGTTCTAATTTGATATTTTATAAAATATTGCTCGTGCTCTGGCACCCACACTGTTAACACAGCATCTCCTCATATCTGGCGACCTCACTCACAGGAACCTTGGCAAATAAATCCATGTACTTTATGCTAATGAGCATGAATTACATGGATTTATTTGCCAAGGTTGGAGATTCGGAGGGCACTTCCCAACTGTTTACATTAGACGACAGTAAGAAAAGTGAACAGCAGTGTGAAGTATGCTTTAAACCCCTTCAATTGTGGAGAGACCAATATCAGCAGTGTGATGAATATGGGTTCATGGAAGTGTGTTCTATGAAATGTAATTATTTCCTCAAATAAAATACAAAATACCCAAACCAATCCAAGTGGGGTCGGCTTTAGTCCTAGCAATGGCGGATATTAACCTGCCCCCCAAACTATCAAGCAACTTTTTAATAACAGAATTATTTGTAAACATCAAATCCTTATCAAAGTTATGAACAACCTATAAATTACTATGTAATTAAATAATTTCAAGCAAACCGCTATATACAAATTCAGTGTTAGTACCGTGGTTCCCACACCTATTCTATTAAGCAGTGGGTGATCACAGTTCATCTCAGCGGAATTGCCTCTCAGCACGCTAGGGCCAGATGGCAATAGCCATAGATTTACTTTACACTAGATAGGTTCTGCCAGCCGTTAGACCACAGTCACAGCCTGGCCACTCCACACAAAAATCGCGCGTTCGCATTTAGTAAACCAAATGACGTCTGTACAGAGGGGCAGTGAGGTCGATTCGTAAGAGCGGCATGGAGTGAGACTACGATAAAGCATTATTCATCCTTACATATGGTCGAAACGTAAAATTACGCACTTAATCACGTTAAATTCTAAGTCGACCTCGCGTTTTATATCTCCTGGTGACCTTATTTACCTACTCTCATGAATACAATAATCCATTAAGGATTTATTATGTATCTGTCATCTTTTGTGATTACATGATTGATTGATTTTTCATTAATTACCAACAACAAAAAGTTAAAAAAAAAACTATAACCAGACTTGGGTAAAAAACACTAAAATGTAAAAATCGATTCTTCCTATGGTCAAAGTCGGTTAAAATGTAGCTTATATTATCATATAATAACGAATTGATTTATATCGTATTCGTCAAAGTCAGATGAATAGTTTAGGCGCTAGGGGAAAACATACGTAAATAGAAACATACATAGTTACATAGGCTGCTAGACTCTTCCATTTGGCTTCGGCGCTGTCGGATAAAGAATGGCACGTTTGCTTTTCATACTACAAGTTTGCTTGAACAAGCGGTATCTAGTCTATTTTAAATCTGAGTTTCTATCTATGTTTAAATGGAAACTTGCTATTTGCAATTGAAATTAAATTCATGCTTGTGATATTGTTATTATTGCGATATATGAAGCTTATGGTGATACTTGTAGGGTATACAACACCCTTTATAGTGGCAACGGATGAATATCTCGTAAATCTAAACTTGGAGTTATTAAAACCATGAAATTCTTGAAGGAGTTAGGGCGTATAAGCAAAAATAAAATTACAAAAACTCTTTATCATATCTATTCATATGTATGTATCTAAGTACTTATGTATGTATGTATATGAGTTTTTTTTTATACTACGTCGGTGGCAGACAAGCATACGTCCAGCCTGATGTGAAGCGGTTACCGTAGCCATATTAACGCTCGCAACATAAAATATCGCTCGCGCGCCGCTACCCCCGCTGCCAACGCAGCATCTCCTCTTCTGGTGACCTCACTCACTCGCAGGAACACAACAACCCTCAAGGGAGATGTTATTTGGCTGCGGTATTCTGTGAAGTGGAGGTACATTCCCCAGTCAGGTAGCTTACAATCCCTACCTCTCTTTTCGCCAGAGCTTCGTTTGTCAGTCAGCAGGGTGCACCGCGTGCAGGTGATGCAGGCTTTGGTTCAAAGATGTTGATGAACCACTACACCCCAATGAAAATAAAAGTATGAAGGGATACATTAATATGTTGATGATTCATCATCATCATCATTATCGGCCTGGTCGTCGTACGTCTTCCCCAATATTTTCCAACATATGTGATCCTCCGCTTTGCTCATCCAATGGCTACCGGCAACTTTTTTGAGGTCATTAGTCCAACTAAAGAGGGGATGCCCCATGCTTCGTCGTCTATGACATAGACATAGAAGTATTTTATTCTTTATTCTTTTTTTATACTACGTAGGGTGGCAGAGAAGCATCTAGTCCATCTGTGTGTGAAGCGATTACCGTAGCCATATAAACGCTCGCAACATGCAATATCGCTCGCGCGCCACAACCCCCGCTGCCAACGCAGCAACTCCGACTTTACTCACCCGCACGAACACAACAACACTCCAGGGAATTGTTATTTAGCTGCGGTATTCCGTGAGGTGGAATTACTTCTCCATTATGGCTTCTTACAAATACGCTGTACCCTACCTATCTTTTACCAGAGCCTCTTTCGTTAGTCGACAGGGTTCACCACGTGCAGAAAAGGTTGGCTTTGGCACTAAAGATTATGGTGAGTCACCTGGAAAATATAATTAAAAATATTCTCAAAATATATAGGGTTGTATATTTTATATAGGGTTGTAGTTTACACTCATATTCTCATTAATATCGTCGTCATCGTCAACCCTTACTCATCCTACTACTGGGATACGGGTCTCCCCTCAATTGAAGGGGTTTAGAGCATACTCTACCATGCTTTACAACTGTGGATACTAATCTGTTTTGTATTCATTTATCTCTCGGATTCACTATATACGTTCAGTTTTACTATACAAAAATATTTTGCTGTGCTAAAGAATTTAGTAAAAACAAGTCTAACGGGCTCAATAGGTTTGTCCATTAAAAATATCAATAGCAACTCCCATTTCCATCATCATGCCAATTATAGTTTATCTATTGACAGTAAAAATTACAATTTAATTTATTAATAACCAGCTGATCCGACACACGTTATCCTGTCTTCCTAAATATGAATATTAAATTGGTTACGCGCACGCTATCAAATGGTTGACAGTTCTGTCAACCGCCATAAATTGGAAATGTTAATATGGTGGTTCAGATAATTTATTTTTTTAATATTTCACTCAACTTCCTTATTTTTTCTTTCATAACAACCTTTTCCTGACAAAAATATACACAATAAAAAAAAATTTGCGAAATTGTTCTAACCGTTCACGCGTGATGCGATGATCAGTGATATAGAGATTCATTTATAGATAAGAAATCTCGTACCAAACAAATTTTGGGTCGTAAGTGGTTCATCAACATCTTTGAACCAAAGCCAACTTCACCTGCACGCGGTGCACCCTGCTGACTGACAAACGAAGCTCTGGCGAAAAGAGAGGTAGGGAGCGTAATTGTAAGCTACCCGACTGGTGAATGTACCTCCACCTCACAGAATACCGCAGCCAAATAACGGTTCCCTTGAGGGCTGTTGTGTTCCTGCGAGTGAGTGAGGTCACCAGAAAGGAAGGAAATGCTGCGGTGGCAGCGGGGGTGGCGGCGCGCGAGCGATATTTTATGTTGCGAGCGTTAATATGGCTACGGTAACCGCTTCACATCAGGCGGGCCGTATGCTTGTCTGCCACCCGACGTAGTATTAAAAAAAATCTGTCACTAAGCTAGGAAAGCGGATAAATATGAAATAGATAAGAGTTCATCATCATCAAGTCATTTTAGTCTCCACTACAGGAGCACGACTCTCTCTCATCCGTCCTCATCAAGACAGAAGGAGGATTTGGCCTACACTCCCCACGCTGGCCAGACGGGTTGGGGAGGCCTGATCGATGTTTGATAATGTATTTCCCTTAGTCGCCTTGTACGACATCCACGGGAAGAGACGGAGTGATTCTATTCTAGTCTGCCGGAAACCACACGGCCAAAAACCAAGATAAGAGTTATCAGGGTGCATTTTAGCCTATTCGATACTTTATTTTATTACTGCAAAATTACACATATATTACAAAAGAAAAAATAAATAAACGGAAAAAATCACAAGCAGAATTATGCAGTTTTGTAAATAAGATGTACACACATATTCAATCCGCCAACCCGCAGAGAGCACCGTGATGGAGTATGCTCTTCCCTTCGATGGAGGGGAGGCGCGTATCTCAGCTGTGGGTTGAATAATGGGTCAACCATTATTCAACCCACAGCTGAGATACGCATTTCCAAATAACAAAATGTATACTTGCGAAAATACCAAATAGCAGTAACGCAATGTATGTGAAAAAAATTACAAACATTTTTTTTTATATACCACCAGTGTGGCAAACAAGCATACGGCCCGCCTGATGGAAAGCAGTTACCGTAGCCTATGAACGCCTGTAATACCAGAGGCATCATACACGCGTTGCCGACCCTGTAAAAACCTCTTCACGCCCTTTTTGAAGAACCCCATGCTGTAGTCCCCTGAGAAACCCTCGACAGGCAGTTCATTCCACAGTTTGACAGTACGCGGGAGAAAACTTCTCTGGAACCGCACAGTACGTGACCACTTAGGCTCCAATGTGTGAGGATGAATTCCCTAAAATTAAAAAAGTTTAGGTAAAAACCAGAATTTTAATTAACTGATTAGATCTCAATTTTTTATTCGTTCACGTTTTTAATATGTTGTATTTAAATCCATGTTTTTATTATACGAGGCGTTCAGATTTCCATGTACACATAGATGAAGGCGGACGCTATACGTAATTTAACAAAGATGGAATTGCAAACGAAATAATAATAATGTATTTATTATTATAAGAGAGATCCTACTGGTGTTGCGAGCGTCCATGGGCTGCGAGGACTGTTTACCAGCAGGCAGGTTGTATGCAAATTTGATGAAATGCAAAACCACTTTAATAGCATAATTATTTTTTAAATAGTTGGTTTCGGCCAACTTTGCAAATGATTACTACTAATATATTTTAAAGTAATACTAGTAATATATTTTAAAATTTGAAAAAAATATTAGCAATTGTATTTCCATTCGATGTTGATTAAATCCTATAAAATATTTTTTAATCGACATCACCTTAATTTTCAACATTACGATAAAATAACAAAATTGGAAGCCACGGAATTCAGTTGTAAATTAGTTGAACAAACGTCATCATTAAACAGTTTTTTAAACAATGCCACACAATGCCATTAAATATATAAAAAGTGTGACACCCCACTGGTTCGAATATGCAAATTTCTGGACAAAATTTCGCAATCGAAAATTACGTGTAGAATATTTATGGCTCAATTTTGTTCCGGGCACAATGCTTGGAATATCTGTCGCAGAAAGCACTGAATGCGAAGTATGGGAGAACAGTGTTTTGCGGGAGCACTGCCCAGTTTAATTACAGTTGAATATATATTTTTTTTTCAACAACCGGTGCATCTCAGCCGCTTATGCGAATGTATTTGTTATTTACGACCGGTACTTTTTCTTGTTGTCGCCATGTTCGGACGGCACCAACGCAACGGTCTGTTCAATCGAGTATGTTAAAATATTTTGAGTATAACCTTTTCGATATTTTATTTTACATCTCCAGCATAAATTATTCCCGATTTCAAAATCGGCTTTAAACCAACCTAGAAAGCGGGAATTACGCACTTATCTGTCGTTTTTAATTTCTATAGATATAAATTTTATGAGGGATTAAATTTTAATTGGTACTAAATATATCAAAAAAAGTATTGGAGCCGTCAACGGCAAAGATATTACAGCAATATATTATTACAATAAACAATCGTTAACATAAAATACTAATGCGACATATGATAATTGTTGTTTAATATATTACTAGTAGTATTACTAACGAGAGCGATAATACGAAAGAGATTTAAGGCGACTTTGATGACCTTTGAAAGTTCGAGCCTCGCAGTTAGTAAGGCTTATCTTACAAACTACTTATAGCTCCTGTTTATTTATATCTCTGGTATATTTGACAATGTTTCGTGTTGAACAAAATACGCGTATTTTATTACTTTGTCCTATACAAAAAAGGGTCAAGCCCTTGCCTATTAACTTAAATCACTGATTGTAAACGTATAATAAGTATAAAATTAACATTACAGAAGTAAAAACGTACTTTCAAAAAGAGTTTAAACAAAAAGAGACCGACTGCATTCTTACTTACAACTCTCTCTATAAATACATGCGAGTATGTAATCGTCGCATCGGCAATCGAATCGTTCGTTTAATCGAGTAAACTCAACTCGCCAGCTCCGAATGATTTATTACTGTGACACGTGTTTTTTGTGCCGTCTCGTATGCTCGCGGAAACAATTTTGAATCATTTATGCCGACCGCCCGATCGAGCGCCAAATATGGTGTTGCGATGACCCGCTGTCTTGCCGGTTTTCGGGTGTTTCGCCTTAATTTTAAGAAAAATGGACGGGCTAATCTTTTTTTACCATTTTTTTGATATGCAGATGAGATATTGAAATTGACAAGAGTTTTTGCTGTTAATGGGTACTTTCTTAATGATAGGTTTTTTATACCCTACTTACTGTCTGCAGTCAATTATGTTCCGTAACGAATATACTTTTTCAATTTCATACAAAAACCAACAGCTCGGTAATAAGTAGTTTTCCAAACAACCTGTAGATTCTTGTAAAGGGGTTAAAGAAGACAAATTGCAGATAAAAATTCCCGAAAAGAGAAACAGCGGCCGAAAGCTTCTGGTGAAGCACTTATTAATTTTCATGAGTGAGGCATGCTCCAATTTTTTGTGCGGCGAAACGGACGTCGGCGTCGAGCCACTGTGCTCTGAGTTCGATCCTCGTAAAGTTTTATAGCACCTGTCACGCAAATTCTTTAAATCACACATAAGTAAAGGAGTGCGCACACTTTTTGTATTTTAGTAGTAATAGCAGTAGTAAAAGAGAAATTTTCATTGTTAGTAAAAGAGAGCGATTCATCTGAAGGTGTGCAGCTAAACATTGATAGGTGTTTGCTTGCGTTCAGACAGGGAATATACTGCTTTTTATAATGTTCTTGAATATAAAACAATCCTTATAGGATCACTCGTGTGGCTGCCAGTGCCAATCCGTCTGACACTGCTATATTAATCCGAATCTGCAGAACCGATTGAGTTTTTTTTTTTTTTTATCACGTCGAATGACAGACAAGAAATTGGGGTGTAAGTGGTTCATCAACATCTTTGAACCAAAGCCAACTTCACCTGCACGCAGTGCACCCTGCTGACTGACAAACGAAGCTCTGGCGAAAAGAGAGGTAGGGAGCGTAATTGTAAGCTACCCGACTGGGGAATGTACACTCCAACTCACAGAATACCGCAGCCAAATAACGGTTCCCTGGAGGGCTGTTGTGTTCCTGCGAGTGAGTGAGGTCACCAGAAAGGAAGGAGATGCTGCGTTGGCAGCGGGGGTGGTGGCGCGCGACCGATATTTTATGTTGCGAGCGTTAATATGGCTACGCTAACCGTTTCACATCAAGCGGGCCGTATGCTTGTCTGTCACCCGACGTAGTATAATAAAAGAACAAAAAGTGAAGCAATTATTCTTCTTTTTCGTCAATCCTTCTTCATCCCACGTCTGGGATACGGGGCATACTCCACCACGCTGCTTAACTGCGGGTTGACAGAGAAGCGATTACCGTAGACATATTATGTAAGTTACCAATATAAATTGCGCACGACGGTGAGCAAGCGATATTTTTTAGCTGCGTTTGCAAACGCAGCAACTCGTTCTCTCTGACCTCACTTACTCGCAGGAACACAACAACCCTCAATGGAATTGTCATTTGTTCGAATAGCAAGGTTCAGTTGCCGTGTTATAAATAAAATTAAACTACTACTGCATCAACCTATTCATCCCTCTGCAGAGATACGGGTCTCACCTTCATCTGAGGGGGTTATACCCACCACGCTGTTCAACTGTGGTTTGACGGAGGTCAGAGTTTTCAAGCCGCTCGAAAGCTTCTAACTGTCTTGGCTAAACGACTGTCATCTAATAACAATAACCAATATACTATGCCCTCTGTACTACGAAGGAGCTCGAGATACATAAACCCATCCATAGACAGACTGCGCTCGACATTGCTTAACTCGGGTAATAATCTCACCGCTATCAAACAACAAAGTATTGTATGATATTTAAGAATTTTACTTACAATACATCAGTTCCAGTGGTATAATATTAAAGCAGTAGCGATTAAGACTCTTAAGGAGACGTTCGACGACGACGTCTGCAAGAAATAAACCATTAATAATATTTTTTTGCGAATTTTATAAAGTATTTCGATGTGTCCGTAGACAATCTATTATGTAATATCCGATATTACAAATACATCAATTTAGTAATCACGTGGTTGCAAATCTTTTTTTAGTGTTATTTATAACTATCTTCGATTTTTCTATAGAAATCTTAGAAAATAGCTTCAATGAGTACACAATTAGACAACAATCAGAAATTGACGATGTAAATAATGCTCTTTCAAAAATAGTAAACTGGTTTAGTGCTAATAACCTACTTTTAAATGGTAGTAAAACCAAATATGTTAGATTTTTTACAAAAAATGTGAAACAAGTAAAAACCAGTGTGGTGATGGACAATGAGAGATTGGATTGGTCAATAAGGTTGTCTTCCTTGGGATAACATTAGACTCTAAATTACAATGGGGCCCACATATAGAAACGTTATCAGGTAGACTCAGCTCAGCAGCCTACGCCGTACGGAAAATACGTCAACTGACTGATGTTGACACTGCGCGTTTAGTTTATTTTAGCAATTTTCACAGCATTATGTCATATGGTTTATTGCTTTGGGGTAGTGCTGCGGATGTAGACTCAATTTTTGTGCTCCAGAAGCGAGCTATCCGTGCTATTTATATGATGAGTCCCAGGGAGACACTGAGAAATAAATTTAAAGAGATAAATATTATGACATTACATTCTCAATATATTTATGAAAATCTTATTTACGTTCATAAAAATCAAACTAAATTTAGGAAAAACAGTGATCTCCATCAATTAAATTTAAGAAATAAAAACAAACTAGCTGTACATATTACTAGGCTCCACAAAATCGTTCCCAGGTCAATGTATACGCTTCTACAATAAACTTCCAAATGATGCGTTTAAGTTATCCATGGGTAAATTTTAAAGATTTATCAAAACTAGACTATGTCAAAAGGCTTACTATTGTATCTCAGATTACATAAATGATAAAAGTATTTGGAAATGAATTGCTCTTGTTATGTTAATGATTGTATTTGTGTTTAATGTAACGATATTGGCAATTAAAAGAGTCGGCCTTGAGTTTCTTGCCAGTTCTTCTCAAGAAGCACCGTCGCCGGAACTGGCACTTAAATTCACTTTCACAGATAGTGTGATGAAAGTGCATCTAAGCTCTGCGGATTTAAGTAGATAGTAATGATTTAGATACATGTCTTATATTTAATTTGTATGACGTTTCTAATTGCTTTATAAAGTCCAAGGAATAAAGATATTTTGACTTTGACTTTGACTTTGAGTCAACTATGTTATTCTAAAGATTAATATAAAAAATAGAACAAAATACTTTATATTCATTTACGACTAGTGGCTACTCCTTCCTCTTAGAGCAATTTTTAAATTGGTTTAGAAATTGCTTTATGAGGAAGGAGTAGCCACTATCGATTCAAATACCGCATTTACTCCTAACAATCACTTTCGTAAATGAATATAAAGTATTTTGTTTTTGCACCTCAGAAGTACGATGAAAATTGGTTTTCATCGTACTTCTGAGGAAATAATTTTCTTATAACATACAAAAGCCGAGAAGATTATCATAGTAAGAGATATAATTTATAATTAGTTTTTAACTTTTTCATAATTACAGTTTTTATACAGGTAATAGATAAATAAAAAACAGCCTTTGATTCAATTTTGCTTATCATGAGTATATTTTTGCAGTGGTCAGTAACAATTTTGATTTATATTGATAATAAATTATTCAAAGCTAGTAAATGTAAAAAAATAAACTACGACATCTACTTACTTCATTGTAATATTTTAATGGTGTTTAAAGTAAATAAAATCAGAATTATTTTGTATGTGAAGGTTTTCATGTAACCTTTTAGTTCTGACAATAAGAGCCTATTGACGTAAAAGACAAACTGTGGCTGTGAATAAGTAATAAATACACAAATAAAAAATCAAAAATATATTTTTATTTTATATTAAAATAAAACGCCTTCGCTCATTCCCTACACCTTTCCCCAAAACACAAAAATCCGTTCACGAAAAAAGAAAAAAAAACTATACCGGACGCAATGCGACCACAAAGTGCACAATTAATTAAACAATTAATCAGCTAATTGCGAGATGATTTACTTTTTACCGGCATTTCCCCGGCGAATTTAAGTCAATTTGTACCAAACTTGACTAAACTGGTTTACTTGCACAATACCATATAAGATTATTTCGTACGTGCCTAAGAGGTTGCTTAAAGGTCTGATTTCTACTGTGTAATTTATGAGTTTAAAGAATTATCGTGTGTTCGTAAAGTGAAACTTTATCAGTTACATGGGTGTATATAGCCCACCTTCTTTAAAGACAAAGCCAGCCTTATCGGCACGTGATTCCGATTAGCATACGAGGCTCTGACGAAAAAAAAGTAGAGCATCTTTCCATCTCAAAAGACCGCAGTGACAGACCACGTACAATCAAGCTATCGAATGAACTGCTTGTCTAGGTTTTCCCAAAAGACTAGCAGCGGAGTTTTTCAAAAAGGACGTGTAAAGATTTTTACAGCGTCGGCAACGCGCATGTGATGCCTGGCGTTTGATCATGGGTTTTTTTTATACTACGTCGGAAGGCAAGCTAGCATACGGCCAGCTTGATATGAAGCGGTTACCGCAGGCATATAAATGTTCGCTCATGAAATATCGTTCTCGCGATGCCATCCCCACTGCCAATGCAGCAACTCCTTCTTGGCGACTTCACTCACTCGCAGGAAAGTTAAAGTAGCTGATCAATCCATTATCTTTGAGCTAGAGAAAATCTCACTGGCTTGTGGTGCACCCTGCTGATTAACCAGACTCTGGCAAAAGAGGGTAAAAAAACATACTGGGTTATTTTTGATGGTACTGATCATATATTTATGTTTTATTACTTCTTTAAAGGACAAAATTCCGTTAACAAAATAATATAGCGAAAATATAAAAAGCTTCATGAAAATTATTCTGTATTGGCAAGCAATTGCGAATTCCCTGTGAAAAAATCTCATAATCAATTAAAAGTAAATTAAACTGTGTTTCCTTTAGTCATCCCTTATTTGCAGACAATTCATTCCACAGAATCAGATATTAAGATGTATATTAATTTATAAATGAAAATTGTAATTGTATGTTTCTTTTTTTTAATTTGTAATTGTAAAAAAAATTGTTTGTTTGTAATATCTGTATTGTGTACTAAATAAAACAATAATAATATAAAAGCTTACATACAATAAAAGCCGTACAAAGGCGGACTTATCCCTCTAAGGGATCTCTTCTAGTCAACCTTCAAATATTTAAGTTCTGTATATATGTATATCCCGAGGGTGGATTGAGACTACAAAGGAAGAATAAATTAAATGAACATATTAGGTACACTAAGTAATATTTAAATACAATATACATAGTTGGATCTAGAAGTTCAAAGTTTTATCAAATAATCTTTTTTTTTTTTTTTTATCGTCGTGTGGCAGACAAGCATACGGCCCGCCTGATGTGAAGCGGTTACCGTAGCCATATCAATGCACGCAACATAAAATATCGCTCGCGCGCCACCACCCCCGCTGCCGACGCAGCATCTTCTTCCTTCCTGGTGACCTCAGTCACCCGCAGGAACACAGCAAACCTCAAAGGGAATTGTTATTTAGCTGCGGTATTCTGTAACGTGGAGGTACACACCCCAGTCGTTTAGCTTACAATTACGCTCCCTTAGGAGTATTAGGAGGTATCCTAATTACGCTATCTGGATCGGTGGTGCCTATGAAACATATTTTAGTTATTATAATTTTTTTCATGAAATATTATGAAAATTTTTAAACATTAAAAATTTACAGACGACAGTTTGGGACTCATCAAAGGAATTATTGAGTTCAAAACTGACATCCTTAAAATTAATACAAAAATATAAAACAAAATAACTTTCCAGACGGTCCGTACCGTTGTTTTGAAAAAGAGAACAATCGTCGAAAATCATCCTAACTGTACACACCCTGCCACATTTCCCGCAAATCATGACCAAAATTAATGACCCCCCGTCATCAGATAACGCTAACAAGCGGTAGCAGATCAGAACGTGCGATTAGGTATGGGCTTGCATTACTACATTTGGGTAGGACCTTTGGCGAAATTAATGGGAACAGAGGTCTACCCGTCATTTCTGTCAGTTAGATATTTTGTTTTCTTTTTTACTTATTTATTTATTTGATTTCCCGTCCGATTGACGACCAGCAGGCAGAGGTGGCGAGACGTCGTGAGGCGAGCTGCTGCCCCATCACGATAACCACGACCACTCTGGCAAGAGTGAAGCGACAAAGAAGATTTACTTAATTTCATGCCAGTTCACAGAATACTTGACTGACTCCAACACTTGCTTGCAAGTCATACAAAAATACAATTTTAGACTTAACCAATTAATAATAAATTAAAATACAATTTACAAATAAAAATGTCACCTATTAAAAATATATGGATTTTAGAAATTACTATTATTAGTATCAGCCAATGTATGTCAATATGAAGTAATAAAATTTACCAGTTAAGGTGCTGGTAGAGGAGCTCGATGGTGGCGTAGCGCGTATCAATCTAATCGATCACGCAAGTCAAGCGACGTCGATCTCAGCCTTTCCATGGATGGGTTTATTTATCTCAAGCTCCTTCGTGCTTCGCAGGACATGTTAAGGCGTCGGTCCCTGTTGTCATTAGATACAGTCTGCCAACCCGCAGTTGAGCAGCGTAGAGTGTGCTCTAAACCCCTTCAATCGAAGAGAGACCCATATTCCAGCAGTGAGATGAATGAGGGCTAACGACGAGGGTACTGGCAAGTTGTAATACAGTTACCTATGACATTTTATATATAGATGAGCCTCCATTATGGTGATGTTACACGGTTCAACCAAATTGATTCACTTCGGTTGAATGGCGCAAAAGTGAAAGATACTGCTGTTTACACGTGAACTATCTAAATTTAAAAGTGAACCATTCAATTCACATTGCTCAAGAAAATGTCTACGAATCAAATTGTGCGCGTGGGAATCAATTTAATTTGTGATTATTTAATTGAAGAATCAACAAGAAAAAAGCGAAGAAACAGACGGCGTTGGTGCCATGGCGGCGTTGGTGGTGGGCTCATGGATATTAAGAAGACCGGCCTTGGGCGCTTCAAATTGTCTATTGAGAGAAATAGCAGAAGAGGATCCCGATACATACAACAATCATCTTCGTATGAATGAAGCAAAATTTGAAGAACTTTTAAAAATCGTTACTCCATTCATACAAAAAAAGAAATACTATGATGAGAGATGCTTTACCAGCACAAATAAAATTGCAAGTCACTCTCAGACACCTTGCTACTGGTGATAGTTTTATATATTTCTTAAAATATTCTAAAAACAAAGACGTTTGTTCCTCTTTCCATTTCTAAACCATTTTTTTCTTATCTTCTTGACTCTGCGACGACATCGAGATGAATGAGCATGTGAGTGAATCATTCAATTCTTGTGTTTACACCGTTCAACTTTCGTTCAATTGCGTTGAACGTTGAACGGCAAAAGTGAAAATATTGAACAAGCTCAATTCTTTCAACGCGATTGAACGTGATTGAACATTGACATTGAATGATTCACTTTTACGTTTACATTGTTCAATTTGGTTGCTTCATCCAAATTGAAAGGCAAAAGTGAACCGTGTAACATCCCCATTAGCAAAAATCACGGCAGTAAAAATTGGCTACAAAGTGCTTACTTTTTTTTTATTTATTTTTTTATTATTGATTTATATTACAATCTACAGACCCGGGGTCCGTACCTTTTATTAACAATGTTCTATTTTTTATCTTACAATATTCTTACAATTTATAAATTGCACGTCGCTATTATGCTAATAATTATATTATTGTCTATTACTACTGTCTTAGCCTAAATGCTCCTATTGTTTACCTTGCAACCATGACAGCCAGGGCAGACCAGTCCTCTCTGGCAGCACCCGTTCACGAGTTGATGCATGGGGCAGCCATCACCGCATTCAACCATTTTATTGGGAATGCGGCGACACGCCACACTACACCACCACCAGTTTGAACACTTTAGTGAGCATGACTACCTGGGCTGTCAGGGCTGCACAGTAAAACCTCTATTTATTTATGTGAAAGCAATCTCCACCCATGGAGATCAGCAACACCGATACGTTGCCAGCCTATACTCCTATCTTTCTTTCTTTCTTTCTGGTGACCTCACTCACTCGCAGGAACACAACAACGCTCAAGGAAATTGTTATTTGGTTGCGGTATTCTGTGAGGTGAAGGTACTTCCCCAGTACTCCTTTCGCCAGAGCCACGTTTGTCAGTCAGCCGGGTGCACCACGTGTAGGTGAGGTTAGCTTTGGTTCAAAGATGTTGATGAACCATTTACCCTCCAAAATATAAACACACTTACACGCAGTACGCAAAGAAAAAAAAATATGATTACAGCGTGATACTATAATAATCCGCTTAAAAATATATGTCTTTTAATAAATAAACAAGTAATAGTAACACCAGTAGCAGCAATAAACAACACGATAAACATAGGTTATTGTAGGGCAGGTCGTGCTAACACTGAGCCCTTTGTTACTAGCCGCTTCTGTATGAAGCAGGGGTGGCGAACTTTTGGCAAGGAATAATTCTGGCATCGATTCAGTTCCCAGTGCTGTTTTTTCTGTTTTTTTTTTATTTGTAAATTGTATATGTATGTGTATGTATATGTGTATTTGGATGTATATATGTATTTGGATATTTATTTATTTATTTAATTAAGCATGTATGTAAGTATTTGCAATTTATTACTTATAGTAATTAATAATATCTGCGCCACCTACCTTAATTTCATATTATTTGTCCTCTACCCTAAGGTTGTCTGGAAGAGATCGTTCGACGATAAGACCGCATTTGTACTACTACTTTATGTTTATCACTGTATATTTTTCTTTTATTTTGGTGCAATAAAGTATATTGTATTGTATTGTAAATAACAAACTAGTATCTGGTAGTACAGTGGCTTCATGTGGAAGGCGGAGGATCGTATTTGGTGGAAAGCACT